>OZ010648.1:46704987-48015712 GCA_963932195.1 Empis livida
CTTGATTGAATTAAAATTAACATAAAAAAAATTTAAATACTTTTCCAATAGTTTTCCTTCAGAAAACTTTTCAACTTCATTATTAAATAATAATTAAGTTAAAGTTTTTTTTTTTACAAAAATCTTTTCTACATTAAGTATAAAATAATTTTAATACATTTGTAAAACTCTCAATTAAATTATGTTGCAATGGAATTCTATGTTTCTACATTTAACATATAATGTCAAAAATATATAATAAAATATTAAATTAACACAGCTGGAAAACAAAATATAATGTAAAATTTTTATTATGTATTTTCATAAAAAAAATTATAAGAAAAAGGATAATGAAATATCGTTCATTTAATAAAGTCAAAGTTGTGAAAAGTTTCTTTTTTTTTTTTTTTTCTAACCATCACATCCGCAACATATCAAAATCATTCAAACCCTTTTTAAAATAAAATTATACATATAAGAAAATATATTTCTTAGAATTATTTCTTCTTACATATATAAATATACATATACAAATACAAACAGTTATAAATAATTATCCTTGAAAAAAAAAATAATAAAAAAATCAGAAAAGAAATAAAGTAAATCACATAAAGAAAGAAAGGATATGCTTTTTTAATGTATAAGTATATGTATATTTTTTTTTCAGTTCTAATAAACCTCAAATCAAGAGATTTATGTAAACTTTTACAGACAAAAAAAAAAAAGGATTATGCCAACAACAACAAAATAATGAATAAGAAATCCTTCAGTTTTAATTTTATATTATTTTTGAAATATAATTTTTTTTTCATCTTTTTAGTAACATTTCTTATGAAATATCATTTTACTTTTCAAAAATGTTTTAAATTTTTGTTGTATAAACGACAAGATGATAAAAAAAATTATTTATATATGTTTTGGCATTTTGTCTTAGAAATATCCTTTTTTTTTTGTTGTTGTCTTGTATTAGTAATGAAGGAATTGTAAAATTGAAATAAAAGTGAATTTTAATATATACATGAGTTTATATTATGTACAAAGGCTAAAGATTAGTTGGGGTTAGAAATAATTGTATGAAGGATTTATAAAGCTTTTAATACTATATTCTCTTGTTTTTAAAGACGGATTAGTGTTAAACTAAATTAAAATGAATAATGAATCTGAAGCCTGATACAAGAAACAAACAAAAAAAAAAAATACTATTTTAATTGACAATTTTTCAAAACTAAAATTTACAGTCGAAATATTTAATTCACCTTTGCGCTACATTTTAGATTATAAAAACTATATAGTTTACAACCGGTTTCAGAAGAAAAGATTTTTCTAATCAATATTAAATGTATACACGGAAACATTACTGAAGGATTAGATTATTTGTTCTTCATTCTGAAATTATTTAAAAAACGACCGAAATAAAGGAAAAATTCCTTATAGGATATTGATAGTTGACAAACTTCAAAAGAGAATTTGTTAAGCTATATACAAGGGGAGTAGACTAGAACAATTTACTTAGTGGATGGGCACTGTATAATTTATATAAGTCGCAGCAAATTAAATATACACTTCTTAAAAGAAGCTGGATAAGTTGTGAGAATTTACAAGATAATCGACGGAGCATTGCTGATAATCTCCAGGTGTCTAAATCACTCCTACAGTTTCATGCACGTATTATGATCCTTTCTGAATTAAATGTTGACATAAATAGTTTTTTATTTGTATTTATTAAAATTTTCAAAGTTTAAATTTACTAGAAAATCATATTTGCTGAGCAAAATTAATTTATATCTTAATAGTAAGATAGCATAAATGAAGTGTAGATTTCGAAAGTACAATGTAATGAAATATTATTTAGATATTAATAAAATAAATGCAACTAAAACTTATTTTTAAAATTTTTATGAAGAATATCCCACATCATTGCTGAAACAGCACATACATCTACAGATATATCATTGAGCGAATTCTTTATGTTGTTCCATAAATATAAATATTATTTCTTATTACGTGGGTTTTCTACATGATCTTCATCTTAAAGAGAGGACAATCTATTTTTATATCTTTTTAAAAATATTTAATAATTAATTATTATTGACATTTAATATATAAATACATTACTTTATATCTAAAAAAAAAAAACATTAACCAACCTGGTTTATTTAATCACAAAATATATTTGTCAGAAAAATGGTTATACGAATTATTTGAATCCAAAGATTATTTTGCATTAGGCGGTAAACATGTTGTCATTCCTTAAATTTAAATCATCACTGACACGTTTAAAAACCAGCAGATTTATGTATGAAGCATTCTTCTTAGTGTGATGGAAATATTAATTACCCCACAAATTATTAATTCAAAATTATTTTAAATTATTTGAAAATAATTGTTTTTATTTTTTAACAATTATTATTCCCACATTTTAATACATATACATAATCACTTTTATTTTTGTAGCATAAATTATGAAAAATATATGTTTCTCTCCTCAAAACGGAAACAATTGAAGAGCTTAGTGGAAAAAGGTGTTAAGTAAGATTTTTGCAAAATAAAATATAATTGCAAATATGAACGTTTTAAATTGCAGACTAAATTATTTATGTTTTAGTTACAGATTGTTTGCTCTAGATAACCAATATTTTGAAATATATTTTAAGTTCTTGTAGCAAACTTTACGTACTTGTAGCAAAAAGAGAACTTTAAATGTGATATAATCTAAATGAAAATGTCACTTAACACCTTTATTCTCTAGAGTCTTCAATTATTTTCAGCAATAAATAAAACCTGTTGTTGTAATATGTATTTAATAGACATAATTTTTCTAATTCAAATTCTATTTATAAGACATAAATTATGCTATAAATGTACAAGTACATATCAATCTTTAAATTCATTACATTATTAACAAAATTATAGAAATCAACATTTAAATAATTTCATAAGAACATATTATATCCAATTTGGTTTTTTTTGTATTATTAACAACCTTGATACTCGTATATACAATTAAACATTATAAATTTCTTGTGTAAATTAATTTATGTTTGAAAAGTATATTTCTGTTTTAGATATTATAAAGAAAATTTTCTACTTCTATAATTTTCAAAAAAAGAAATTATATATTCTCTAAATTAGATAGATAAATAGATAGAAATTTTGTTTGTATGATTTTGAAACTGAAATAATTTTATTTTCTATTTTTTATATTTTCTCATTTATTTTTTTTTTAAATAGAAATATGCATAATATGTACTGTAATTTAACGTCAGTTAAATTTTATAAAATATGTTTAGAGAGCGTGCAAGATTCATTACCGAAAATTTGCATAAACTTATTTATATTCAACTCAAAAACTATATACTACATACACATATTAGATTTTCTACATAAAAATAAAAAAAAATTTATTTTATTCATACAATTTATATTAAAAACATTTTATAGACTAAACTATAATATTAAAATAAATAAATATTTTTAGTTTTATCATTGTATACTTAATCCATCAACTACAATTTCATCATATTATAAAGAACCAAAAATGTATGTTCATTCTTTGAATTTTAAAGAATATTTTCCAAGTGAAAATATTGATGTGAAAAACTGGTATACATGAAGAAAAAAAACAAATTTTTATATTCAAACTAAAAATTTGTATTTTAGGGTAAATATTTACTTTAAGATGTCACTTTATTTTCAGCATAAAAAAAAACATATAAATATAATTTTAATTTGATGTATAAAAACTTTTAAAAAATTTAAATAAATTATAAATGAAAAAATAAAAATACTTTTTTTAAAAAAAAAAAAAACTAATATTTCTTTTAAACACGACACCGACTTAAAATTTGTCGTAAATTTTCACAGTCAATACAAAAATATAGCTCAGAAGGAAATGGTATTTACCAAAGAAAATATTATATTTCTAAAATAAATATTCACCAAATAATATTCGTTTTTCAGAACGATAAAAATTTCATTATTTTAAATTTTTTAGTTGGTCTCGAATTAAAGATAAAGAAAAAGGAGGTTTTAATAAAGATTTAACATTTATTTAATTACTATGAATTTTTTTACTATTATGAGGCGGTATCTACAAAAGCCCAGCCTGTCCAAATACAGCATCCGCTATAGTATTGTACTACTAGTTCTAGTGGTCCTATAATACACCTATAATACAATTTGGTATTACTTTTTATCACCTTGCAATGCAGGATTTAACAAAAGTGTAGGATTTAAAAAAAAGTTAATGATTATTTTAATTATATCTAGGTATCACCTGTAAGGACACAAATTTAGTTGATATTAAAATTTCTGCGAACTCATGGAAAATCAGTATTGATGAACAAAATTTTAATGGATTCTAAAGTTGAATTAGTATGAAGTGCAATTGATTGATATGAATTAGTAATTTCGAAAAAAAATATTTCAAAATGTAAAATCCACCCCAAAATTGTTTACATATTATGAATCTATCTTAATTAATTTTAAGAAGGAATTGGAAATTAAAATTCAAATTAATATCAATTTCTTCTTGAAAATTATCCTTAAAACAATATTTTGTTTTATTTACAAATCCTCATTACGAAACCTCTACCTTAAATTAATATTTTCTAGACAAATACCTAAACTTTCGTTAGTTTTGTATATGTATTACATAAATATTCGAATATTATCCAGACACTATTATTAAAATTGATTTTCAATAACTTACATCTTTAAAACAATAAAGTAAACACATTTACTGTTCATGTTACAATATTAATATTATTTAAGTATATTCCTTTAAAGATATTATATTCAATAAACCCTTATAACAAGGATATTATCCTTAAATAAATATAAATCAATATTTAAATCTCAATCATTATGTCCATGAAAAAGAACTAATTAAATTTTTATGAAAATCGATTAGAACTAGATAATTGGATAAGTTTGATTGTCAATTAAACTGGATGGTCAGTAATATCCAAAAATAGGGTCATAATGGTTTATTTATATATGATACTGTTTTTTTTCTCAACCATTATCATAATGCGTCAAAGGACAGTTTAAACCTTTTTTTTTTTATCAAAATTTTCGGAAAATTTATTTGAAAAAGATTTTGTATAAATCCATTAAACACGAGTAAATAATAATTATTTTACAAAAACTACAATTAAACCATTTTAAAGGATGATTATATATAAAATTTTTACCATTAAACCATATATTTTAAAGACCGATTAGAGGTTAAACTTTATAGAAAAATTATATAGATTTTATGAAACAAATTGATCCAATTTTTCCTATGATCCAAATTTATCTATTCTAATATTTTCAAAGCAATTAAACTAAAAATTAAAATACAATGTCAGTTTTTTCGAGAGAAAAAATAGTTATAAAAACTGTGGATAAGAGAAATTATTCACGACAAAAATTTTATGAAATTTAAACTTTTTTGTTGAATGAATGCGATTTATTTTATTCACTTTAGTTCCTTTAAAGTTAAGGTGTTTACCAGGGATATTCCACCTTATAAAATATTTACTATTATAATTTTTTTATTGTAAAAAGTTAAAAGTCACAATTAACCTTAATTTTTTTATAATGTCCCTGTTATATAATTTTATATACCAGAAAAAAAGGATAATTCCCAATTTTATATTTAAAAGTTTTTAATTGCAGTTACAATTAAATTAATTGCAGTTTTTTGGAAATTATATTTCTACTATCAAATACAATGTAGATATTAATAATAGTTTTAATATAGATTTTTGAAAATGTAAATTTATAAAGGACTCCCCAAACTGGCGCATTTTTTCACAGCGACAACGATACGATTATTTAATATTTCGTCAATGTGTTCATACCAAGGCATTTAAATAAAACAACAAGGTAGTTGGTAGCATTTCAAAAATAATTTCATAATTAAAAACTAAAATTAAATTTAATATAATTAGTCACGAAAATCAGTCTAAATCCGCGCGAAAAACTTTGTCGACACAATTCAAATAAATCGCGTAATAATAATAGTTAATTACATGAAATTCACGTTGGGTTGACTACTTAAAGTTTGCAATATTCTCTTCGCTACTGCTACGAAAAATCGCGCTAGTTTGGGGCGTTGTTTAATATATAAAATATTAAATCTTTAATATATAAAAAATTAAAGTTATGCAATTGCCAATAGTGATTTTTTTTAAATCCGACACTGTTAATCTTTATTAAATTTGAAATCAGTAATTTGAATTTTGCATAAATATCACCTTGTTTGAGGACAAATTGTGCATACTAATCAGAAAATATTTGCATTTACCTAATTGAGTTTTGTGATTATAATATCACATTTCACATTACTTATAACTACTTTGGATTGTCAGAAATTTATTATTTTATGTTACATAACTTTGCAATAACATATTAATTCGAGAAATTATATATTTAAATTTTTTGTACAAAATTTTCGTCATTTTAAAGTTCGCATTTATCAATAATAAAATTATCATTAATTTTAAATTTAATTTAAAACATTAAAAGTTTTGTATTTCATGTTCAAAAACAACGAGTTTTTTTTTATTGTAGCTTACAAAATTGTTGATTGGCTATAAATCATTTATGTAAATCACAAAAGAAATCCTTAACCGACAACAACAGAAAAAAAAATATAATCAAAGCAAAGCTAATCCAAAATAACAGGAAAAACAGATTCCTTTCGTATATCCATGTAATTGAGTTGACAGTTCGCTAAACTACAAGAATTTCAAATCATACAAAAAAAAAAAAGAAAGTAACGAAAAAGGATATATAAAAACCATAAAGTCTTTTTTTCCTGGTTTTATAATGAAATTTAAAAGCAGAATAAAAAAAACAAGAACGATGAAAAAGGATTCAAATATAGTATCTGTTATATCTTGCAGAAAATATCGTAATGTTTAGATTTTTAATAGTCTTATTCTGTCTGATAGAAATTCCTGGTAAACAGTTTCTCCGTACATACCAACTACTACTACATAACTGATATTCAAAATTTAAAAAATATTTTATCATTCCACAATCCAAGTAAATTTTTCCACTGCAGAAAACATGCGCTATTCTACAAAAGGATAAAAAATGTTGAGGGGAAATTCTTCAATAAATTTTTAAAAGCTTTTCGTTATTTTGATTTTGAGACGATGTACTTAGTAAAGGAAATGCAGTTAAATTATGAGAATTTAATAGAAGAGTATCAAATTAACTGATCCTGCCGTCATTCCAATTAAAATAGAGATGAAAATAAATTAATTAAATTAAAGATTTATACATTGGAAGATGACGGTTCAGAGTTTTCAAATCTTTTAATAATTCAAAAAGACTTTAATGGTATTCAAAGCAATTCCAGTTACAATGTTAGCAATTTTTAAAATACAGAATTTTTGCTAGGCAAATCTTATCCGTATTTCGTGTTTTCAATTATTTGTTTAACATTTTCCAAAAAGAGTTCATATGTATATGAGCAAAATTCAATCAAAATTCAAAGTTAATTGTGAACAAAAAGCATTGCTTTATGTCCATCCAAGCTATTTCAAATTGTACTATTTCAAATTCATCCCCCTGTCCACAACCTCCTTGCAAATTGTTAATGTACACATAAATTGTTTGCCAACAGTCGTTGGAAGGGTTTAAATTATTTATAAGATATATTCTAGATTGGATTTTCGGCCAATGGATTCTTTGGTATTTGCTTAAAATCTTTCAAACATAATTTCAAACTGAAAATTGGTTTGAAAATATAATATACTCGTATATAACTTACATTGTAAAGGTAATCAAGAGTAGACCTAAGTGCTAGTGAGAATAATATGTGAAATTCTTTGCTGGAGGGCGAAAATGCAATTTTACTAAAAAAATATTCACTAAAAATTCATCTAAAGCGATTCGTTTCAAAGTTAATAAAGAGTAGTTCAATCACATAAAAGCTATGTAGATTTTATTTCTCTTCCTAAGGCCGCTGCATTAAAATATATATATTTCATTTTTAAACGTGTTTTGAAATCCATAAATATGAAACTAGTACTTTTAAATGTGTTTTTAAATCCATAAATACGAAACTACTACACATTAACTCTACTGTACAGAGTATATCTTTTAAAATATTTTGATGATAATTATAATTAATCTGTTTTAATATCCAGATTAATGTCCAATTCTATTAAATGTATATATTAATTTTCCTATAAAATTAAATCAAACACATTAATAATCATTACCATCGCACATTTTAAATCTGATTTTCAATTCAATTTCACTCATTTTTATTACAATTTTTTTTTTCATATAAATAATAATAAAAGAAATGAACTTTTACAGTTTATATACATAATCTACAAATCTGAGGTATATTTTTTTTTTCAGGTGTAATAATCATTTTCCACTTGACTATTGCCATTTAAACAAAAAAAAAAAACATTCAAAACCAGAAAAAATATTCACCTTTATTGTGGTTAAAACGTCACAAATCCACACAAACACAAGTAAAAACTTGAGGATAAAAAAAAACGGATATGTCGGTTTATAATGTTGTAAAAAATATATGTAAAAGGAAGGAAAAATTGTTAGAATTCTTGTCTATTATCCTTTTTAACGGATTAACCTTTTCTTTTTGTATTATATTCTTTTTTTGTGTCTTCATTTGTGTAATAATTTTAAAATATCCTTAAAAAATTTTGTTATTTTTTTTGGTTACGTCTTATATTTAGAAACACCAGAATAAGTTGATTTTTTTTTTTTTGCTTAATTTAATATTTTATTTTGATTCTGTGATTTTTCCAAGTTTCCTGCCCGCGGGAATGAAAAGAAATCCGCAAAAAAACAAAAAAAAAACACTGCGGGATATAAAAAAGTTACATAATATTTCCTTATTTTTTTTTCAAATATTTTTATATTAATTTGAAGATTTCTGTTTCTCTGTTTTTTTCTCCTAGACGTTTTAAGTATATTTTTTTTTTTTTTAAAAAAAGTTCATAATTTCAATTGACTTCGTTAAGTACTCCCCCAAACCACCGCGATTTATGCAATCCGGCAGATAAGAAAATTATTGGCAAGCTTAAGGTCGCATATAGTCGCGTAATTTTGCAATGTTTTATCGCAGCGATTTATTTGTTTTTTTTTGTTGACACAATTTTTTCGCCCGGAATAAGGACGATTGTAATGATCCATTAACTACTACCTTTAATTTAATATATTTCTGACAAATAATAATATTTAAGGTAATATACTTAAATATGTTTTAAAAAAAAAATTATCAATATGTATTTTCAATTGACTTCCTTAAACTGAAATTATTGTAATTTTAATGTATTACATATTTAATTCTTAAATGATTTATTAACTAAATAAAATGACCATATTTCTTAAATTTTATCAACTCTCCCTTTTTTCTACCAAACATAAAAAATATAATTCAAGTATATTAAATAAAGAATTTTACCTTTTTTTTTTACCAAGTCATGTATATCCTTTTTCTAGGGATGCCCTTTTACCATTATATAAATCAACTCCCAAAGATCATCATCACATCGTTTATTCTGGTGCAAAGCAAATAAATAATAATTCTTCAAACCACACGTCAAAAAAGGATGAGGATAATAATTTTTTTTTTATTTTTTGTGTTTTTTTTTGGTTTTTTTTTCTGATAAATTTATTCTACTCGTTATATTTTTATCTTCATTTCCACTCAACCTCATATTGTAACCGAATTAAGTTGTGGACAGTGGATATTTTTGAACATTTTTTTGTTATTGTATATTATATATATTTATGTAAGTAGAGAAAAAAAAAAGGATATTTTTGGATAGTGTTGAATTGTATATATACATATAAGAGTTATTTGTGGTGGTTATGTATAATATATGTTTATGGTGATGATATGTTACATGATAAACGCAAACAAATTAATCATGTCCATATATTATTATCCTTTCTACACTCAATTTTTTTTATATATAATAATATTCATTTTTAGCACATTTCATATTTACATAAATCTTATTTTTCTTTTTAACAGATTTATGTTCTACAGTCGATAATAGTTTAAAGTTTTTATTTTTTATAATAAATTTTACTTGACTCTAAATGTAAAATGTTGTGCAATAAAATAAATGTAAACTAAGGATACAGTGTGTTTAAAATCTTTAAAATGTTATCTTATTTATATTCCAAAATAATTTGTCGTGATGTAATACATTGTATTACATCACGACAAATTATTTCGGAATATAAATAAGATAATAACTAGACTTACCTCGACAATTCTAGAGGTCTGCACTTTGAATACCAAATTAATTTTTACTAACATTGGTCTAAAAAATTTTCGTAATTACTTTGTCAAGCTAATTTCTTGATTTACTTTAAATAAACTGTCAACATACTCCATTAATTACAAGTAACTAATTCCAAAATTTATTAACATAGCCACAAGCATTATATAAATCCGAACAGAAAAATTGGCTGCAAAAAATATGATAACTTCATTAAAAAAAAAAAAAAAGAGTCAATTTTCATTTGCATTTTTTCATGAAAAACCAAAGTTTCCTATGCTATGGAAAAATATTGAATTTGAATTTTTATTTGTATTAAATAAAATTTAAATGAAATTTGCTTTTCTTTTTATTAAATTAAAATTATATACAATTTTTTTTTATAAAGGTGTCTCAACATATTTTCTTGTCACCTGAAAACTGATTGTGAAACATTTTATAATTATACAAATTATTTTATTATTAAAAATAGTTTTGAATTTAAAAAAATAATAATTTGGGTCAAATAAATATTAAACTATTTAAGTAGATTTTACCAAAACCGAAATCTTCAACAGTAACTGCAACAAGAAGAAAGTTGCTGCAATTAACTATTAATAAATTATTCAACATATTTTATTAGTTTTTTAGATAAAATTTATTACGACTTTCAGAATATATTTAAGTTTGAAAAGAAATAGCATTAAGAAAAGTTTTTTTAAAGAAATGTAATTAAAGATATATACTTCTTATTATGAACTATACCTGTTCTAAAAAATTCTTGTATTAGTTTGTCCTATTTAGGGGCTTTTTTGCTGTTTATTCCGTCCGTGTATAAACTATTCCAAATTAAAATCTTACGTAAATGTACACAAACGTTGTTGGTATAAATTTTCTACGTAAATATACACAAACGTTGTTGGTATAAATTTTCTAGAACATAATTAAAGATTTAAAGGCCGTCGACTAGGTTTGGTAAAACGTGACGGATGTAATTCGCTTTTTATTTTTATTGCAAAACTGCAATTTAATATATTGAGCATAACCCATAATTGGAGCTGGATCCCAAATCTCGCTAATAAAGAGTAAAAATGTTTCTTAATTCAAAGTTCTGCCAAAAGAAAAATTAAATTTATAAAACTCCACGAATTTGTTTTTAGCTGAAATAACATTTATTTTACATACAGCGAAAGTAGATGAAGCATAAATTTCGTAAGGTAAGTGTGAACAAATTAAAATACAAAATTTAGAAGAGGAATGTTCTTTTCCATTAATTTTAAGGTCCTGAAACTAATAACCATTTAAATAAAATCTATATTTTACGATCCTTTTACGAAAAAATTAGATTTTTTTGATCACGATCATATTATATTCCTTAAAGTTAATTTTTAATTTTAATTAAATAATATAAAAAATTCATAAATTGTTTGAAAATTTACATATTCTATCACTTTTCTTTTTACATAAAAAAGAATATTTCAAACAAACTATTTTCCAACGTTTGAAAGGTCAGTTAAAATTGGAAGCCGCTGGCCAAAGAAACATTTTTATCTAACAATTTTTTTTCATTAAAAGTAAACACGGTATTTATGTATAATCATTTTTGTATATTCTTTAAATTTTAAAAACAATTAATTAAAATTTTTTATTAAAACTCTAAATAGTGGTAGATGGTTTTGACGTAAAAGGATTCAATGATTTTGACGTAAAAGGAAAAAAACTATTTTTAAAAAACAACACTGCCATTTATATCAGGTTTTCCTTTAATTTATTATTCTGTTATATAATTATTTCCTTTTTTAATTACAAGGACTTAAAATTAAACAATCTGCCAACATTGCGTAGAACAAATATCTATAATTAGATCTGAAAAGCATATTTATCCAAATTTGAGTATTAAAATAGGTTAAGTGACTAACAAAAAAAATTCAATATCATAAACAAAAAATTAATTAAGTGACAAATTGTAATATTTTGAAAGATAAGGTCCTTAAATTTGAATACTTTATTTTAATTTAGAAGCATTTATGAAAAAATGATAATTTTTATTTGCATAACGAATTTTAAGAACAATTATGAATAAAATGTTTTGTTTTTTATTATTAAAATAAATTAAACATTTAAATAAATTAAAGATTATCAGATCATGAATTGCGTTAATATTATTAGTTAATTTGTAATTTCTGTTTTAAATTGAAACTTTTCTCGAAACAAACTATCATAAAAATCAATTTAATATGATAATTCAAATTTATATTTACGTCAACAAAAAGACGTAAAGACATTTTTATTATTTGTTCTCTGTTCCAATTTAAAGACAAACCAACATTTTTTATGAATAAGATACCAGAAATGAAAATGTATTCTAAAATATTTACAATATGTTTTTTTACCCAAAAAAAAAACAAAGAAAATCAAAAGTACAGTCTGTTTTTTTAACTCAGTCCACGAAATTATTTATCGCTTTTATAAATTTATCTAAATTAATGTTTTATTGGACCACGTGATTCATTTAATGATTACAATTGGCTTTTGGCTACTTAAAAAGAAAAAAACAAGTAGTAGACCCACATGTCCTATGCAGCCAATAGGGCACTAAAAAATTTAATTTCGACTTAAAATTATCAGCAAAAAACTCAAATATTTTGGAAAAATTTATGTAGAATCTATAATATCTGGCTTACATGCAAACTGAATTTTTAAATAACATTTTTATTTTCTGGGAATATATGTAATAGGACCTCAATCCTATTGAAATGATGAGAGGTAAAATAGTTATTCGAAATGTTACATTTAAAATGAATAATTTTAACTGAAGAATTTAGTAATGCAATTGTTGCACCGATCAGTGTAAGCTTTTAAATTTTCCTCATATTACATATAAACATAATTTATAATTTTATGGAAAGTGTAATTTTAAAAACACTCATAAACACATTTAAAAAAACACACTGTAATATATATTTTAAATTATAATATCAATCAAATTTATTTTTTATTCCTCAAACATATTTTTTTTTTCAACAAACAAATCCTTTAACCATTGAATAATCTTCAAAATAAAAAATTTGAATTTATTACTCCTGGAAAAAAAAAACATTATTTTTATTACTTTTATTGGAAACAAATAACAAAAAAAAAACTCAAAAACATAAAAAGAACAGGAAATAAAATTAAATTTAAAATTAGGTTCAAATATCCTCACAGGATAATTTTCTTCAGTTTTTGTTCTATATTTGTTTATATGTATATAGAAAAATAGATATTTCTCACGATAATGTTTAAAAGGATAATTCAACAATTGTTTTAATGAGTTTGTACAAAATTTAATTTAAAAAAAAAAAAAAAATTGTATATTTTAATTTTGTATGCACAAAGCATTTTCTTGCTCTTATGGAACGTGACAAAAATTTTTAATATTTTCTTCAATTTTTTTACTTTCATCCCCGAAAATAGAAAAATACAAGAAATGAAGGCGACTTTTTTTTTCTGAAGAAATTCATTCTGAATTGTAAGACTTATGTTTACCAGTCTCCAGGGTATTTGAGACTCTGTTGATAAGAATTATTTTTAAAAAAAAATTTGTTAGTGATACTCTGTTGATACCAAAAAAGTATTTAAAAATATTTATAGGGGGTCTCTTTGGACAATTTGAAATGGAAAATTTTGAAAAAGGATAAACTGCTCAATTGATATATGATTGTTTGTTACAATTTACAATTAAATATTTAAATATATTAATAAATTGAAATATAAAAATATAAAGCAGTCTGTATAAATTTTATTAACTAATATTTTAAAACAAATAAATTTTATTATTATTTCGTGTTTTATGGCATTTACTACCAAACCGACCAATTTTCTCTTAAGATCTTAATATACCACGAAAATTTAATTAATATTTTTTTTTCTGTGCTGCAAATTTATATTAAAATAATTAAATAAATTTAAAATAATTTCAATTTTTAAATATCCTTTTATTTTTTGTTGTAATGAAAATATGTTAAAATTAAATTTTTGTACTTAATAAGATTACAAGAAATTTTTAAAAAAAACTTTAAGGTACAAAATTAATTAAAATAATCATTTTTTTAGAATAAATATTATATAGAATAATTTTAATTGGAATTAAAAACTTTAAAAGCTTAAATTTTAATTTGAACTTGACTAGATTCTGGTCCGTTTTTCTGTAGTTTTTCTTTTCTATTTTTTGATGATAGATTTATTTTTCGTCTTTGTGTCAATATCAGAAATGGAAAATGATGGAAAAAGAACCTATATCAAAAATTTATTTGTTGAGAATTTTATTGTGAAAATTGTTTTTTTTTTTGTATTTACTATGTATTATATATTTTTCTATTTGTATGTGTGTCTGGAAAATGATTCTTTTTTCCAATTTTTTTGTTTTTTTTTTTGTTTTCTAGTCACGTTTTATTTTTATGATATTAAAAAGTTTTGTGAACAAAGTATTTATTTCATCGTATGAATAAAATTTAAAATATCATTTTCTTTCAGAGTGGGTAATATTTTTCGTTTCGTTTCGTTTTTTTTTTGTGATAATTGAATTTTTTTTGGTTAAATTTTCTAAAAATTCATTGAAAATTTACTAGTATGTATGTATATATCAATAGTTAGATGGGTATATTTTCTAATTTGAATAAAATAAACAGATTGGGAGATTTTTTTAAAAGGAAATTTCTTTATTACTTTAACAGGGAATTTCTTTGAGTGTTCTAATATTATAAAAAGTGATAATGTCACAGAGAAATGTAATAGGTGTAAAAATTTTTTAGGTCACTATATGACCTAAATAACGCAATCTGAACGTTAATCTTAGATTATATGAAAGCTCAATTTAAAAGTCATAAAAATTTTACAATTGATTAAAAGTTAAAAACAATATTGAATTTTTACGATGTTTCTGTATAAGCATTTTGCAGTCCGTTCACCTGTACACTTTTTTACCTTAAGTATTCAACATAATAAAATATGAAGTAGTAAACTTGAAGCTGTTATTTGGTACAGGTTCTATAATTTCTTAAAAACATAGATATAAATAAAATTTAGATACCAAATCCTAGACATTGGTATTACCTTTTTTGATGAAAATTACAATACAATATTTTGAATGTACGATGATTTAAACCCACTCCAGTCACACGTAATTAAATAAAGTAGAATAAAATATAAATTATTTTAAATTTGGCAGAATTTCGGAAAATATCTATATTTACTATAAACTTTAAAATGGAATTATATTAAATCTTGTATTCAAAAGTAATTTTAGAATCTTAATTGGAAAGGTAATAAAGAGTAGAATTACTAGATATATTATACTTGAAAATTTTATGTAACACAGTATATCACAATAAATTATGAATGTTGAAGAATTGGAAAGACTATGAAAAATACATAAAATAATTTTGAAATTTCTAATACATTTATAATTTGTAAAATTATGTTTTGAAGTCAAAAATACAATTTTTCTAGCTGTATTCAATTCCACCCAGCATGACTATATAGAAATTTAAATAGAAGATATTAACTTTTCAAGTATATATTTTCTATTTTGAAGAATACGAAATATTATTAGCACTTATAATTATGCTCCACTTAAACTAATAAACTAAATAGTTTTACTGGAAAAATAAATTATACTATAGTTAAATAATTTATTTACAAAGTATACTTCAAATTCATCATTTTTTCCTAATTAAAGTCCTTATTATTTCCAAGATACAGAAATAAATTCAAAATTATATTTAATTGAAAATTTATAAATTTAAAATATTTTAAACTCAATTAATTATTATTATGAATCGTAAAAATAATTATTTGCATTCAAATTAAATGGATTTGAACATTAAAAAAAAAGAGTAAAAATTTAATTGGAATAATAAAAATGATTTTGTAATTGCATTCATTAACACGTACATATTGAAATATCCTTTTTTATTATTATTATTATTATTAAATTTGTATTTTTCAATCAATAAACTGATTTAATGAGCAATTTAAAAACCTATTGACGTTCAATAGAAACCAAAGTGCACTTCAATTATTTATTCATAATTAATATGGGATAATTGATTTTTAAAAACTGCCATGAAGAGATGCAACTTTATTGAAAATTTTTTAATTTTTTCCTAACCAAAAAAAAATCTGTTTTTTATAATTTTTTTAGTGTTTCTGTTAGAAATTTAATAAATTTTTATAAATTCCACAACACTAATGCCACAAAAATTCTATTTCAAATAATTTTAATACAAAATAATTGAAATTTTAGATTTTATTTAACAGAGATATTGTGAAATAATAAATTTTCTAAATTTTAATTCGAGATTATTTGGCATCTGCTTATGATTTAATTATAATCAAGATTATTTAGCTAAATATTCAAATTTTCATATAAACGTTCTATTATAGAAAATTTCAATTAAATAAACTTAAAAGTTTAAATATAATTCAATGTTCATGAATAGACCAGAAGTTTAATAGAATCTATTAAAATATTCACCAATAAAATTAATTTAAAAATAAATATGTTAAATAATATCAAATCAAATGAATGCATAAAAAATTATTATAAATATATTTTATTTAAATATTTGGAAAACAAATTTTTCTGTATGGTGAAAAACTAATATTTTACAGGATTCAAAGAACTCAATTGTACATGACAAATTTCTTTAAATTCACTGTAAACATAAGATAAATTTCAACTTAAACTCCATAAACTGAAATACTGTTAACAACATAACTATCTAAATTTAAATTTAAAATATGTTATTGAATTTCCTAAAAATATTGAATAAATTTTCCAAATAATAATAGCAATTATTTTAATTTTCCATTTAATTATAAGATAAATGAATTTTCAACTATATTTTATATTCAAATTTACAAATTTAATTCCAATCACACATGATAATATGTAATTATTTTTAATCAGAATGTAAATTTCTTAAAAGTGTTATAATTGTATAATATTATAACTAAAACAATTACATATTACGGGTTAGGGATAATTAATGATTGTGAATGTAATAGCGTATTTTCTACTACAAATTTGTAGACAAACACATATAATACCGATTTTATGATTTACTTAAATAAATAATTATACACTAAAAAAATTAGGCTAATGGAAGTTCATCACAAGGAATTACTTCTGCTGCAATTGGAGTCGATTCTTGAAATCTATGTACTACAAATATTTCAAGGATTACGATCAAAGAAATTTGATTTCTAGTAAAAGTTTGCACTAAAATTACATTGCTTATTTCTAATAAATCTCGTTTACTATTGCTTTTATATATTTTATATATTATAAATCACCCTGTACACTTTTTAATTTAATCAAAATAGACAATGTACACAGTAAAATAATTTGTTAGTTTTGTAATTCTAAAATTAATTCTACAAATTTACATTTACCACTCATTAAATTTCTAAATGTATAATAAAAAGCGAAATTCAACCAAAGCAACCATTTTAGATAAATAAAATTATTTATACACAAGGACAATGAATAAAGGTACACCAAAAATCCTTTTTTTTTGTGTTTTTTTGTAAGGATATTATGGAATGACGATAGTGTGCAAATATTTCATAAAATTCTATTGAAATGCAAATATTTCATATATGAATAACAATTAAAATTTGATACCAAAAAATTTTCTATTTCATCATTTAATTTTAAAATATATATATACATATACATAATATATATATATATGTAATATTTTATTTTATAAATGACTTAATTTAATTATATATTTAATGAGTTGTATTGTACATAGTATTTTAAAACTTTTTGGTTCATTAAAATGTCAATATCAGTGAGAATTGTTAAGTTATTTTGAAATTTTTCTATGTACTAAAATTGTGGCATTAATGAAAAAGCCTTTATTTTTTTAATTTCATTTTAAATGTTAAACAATTTCTAAATTTTCTATTACTATTTAGAAAATGTCATTTTATAATATATTTTCAATGAATTTATTAATATTTACCCAAATATATAGTTTTAAAAAATTCGTTTTAAACAAGAAAACAACATAAGTTATTTTCATAAAAAAAAATTTTTGAAATTGAAAATAATTTTAACTTTTTAAATGAATATCGAAGGAATACTTTTGATATGAAAACTTTAATCGGTTTCCTTCAAAATCTTATAAAAAGTCTTATTGATATTTTTTTTAATCGATGACGTTTAAAATTTAATAAAGGAATAAGTTTCTGTTGTTGTCGTTACGAATTTATTTATATATATTTAACAGGACACAAAAATCGACAACTTATAAATTCAATTGCATTTCATATAATATAATACTTAGCAAAAATTTTATTTACAATCTGTTAAATTTTTTTTTTTATAAAAAAAGTAAAAGGATTCAGAAAATTTCTCATAGTACTTAAGTAAAATTCCATTAAGACTATTTTCAGGTAAAGTAGATTTTTTTGATAATTGTTTTCGATTAGAAAATGTTTCAAAAAGAAAAATCTTATTTACGAAATATTCTGAAGTTTGTGTCATAAACGTAAAAATAACAATTTGTTTATTTAAAATTTCTATATAAAAAATGTCTTACCAATTCAAGAATATTGTATTTTTTATGAAAAATCTTATCAAAATATAATTTCTAAAATAATATTAATACCATTTTTTTTTAATTTTGTGAAGCACTAAAGACTCATTAAGTCAAACTCAAAAATATCGTTTTTTAAATAATTCACAGCACAAATTTCACCTGATGAATGAAGAAAAATAATAATTCTAAAAATTTCATATTTAATTTATTCGAGTCGTAGAGCTTTTAAAGGATGACACATTTATTAGCATTGCAATATTTACATTTTGTGTTTAATGGTAAAATTTTAATTGGAGCAAATTAATTTCAATTATACGGATATAAAATTATGTAAATACATAATATACATTAATTTATATTCGAATTTAATTTAATTTTTTTTTAAATATAAGCTTTATTAAATTACAAATATGAATTTCGCTATTAAATCATAGATTTAATATTATGATCACAAAATATTTACATATTTTTTCAAATTCAGGAAAATATAATTTCAATTTTTTTATTACAATTGGTGACCACTGGTTTTACAAATTGTCTCAACCAAATTTTTACAAAATGTAAAATCGAAATTTTTGGTATGTTAGTAGCTAGTTGCTATTCTCAATAAGACACAATAAGATATAGTAAAAAAATTGACATGTTGCTTCATTTATCTGAAAAACTTGTCCACTAAGTATGAAAATTTCAAACTTTAAGATTAATAATAAAATCACTAATATTTTTGTCTATAGTTTTAATAACATATAACATTAAACTTATTTCAATCTCATAGTGGATTTTTTATGTTTATTTATACAAAAACTAAATATAATATTTAAATTATTTTATATTTATTTAATAATTTCTGCAATTTCCACTATAACAACATTTTTAGCTTATTAAGATTCAGAAAGTTTCCTACAAAATTTTCCAAATAAAAAATAATATAATTTACTATTTTCATAGTAAATATTATCTTACTATAAAATTTACAAAAAAAAAAAATTAAATTTTATATAATTTAATTTTTTACTTACTTTTAAGTTTAATAGACACAAAAAAAAAGTTTATCCTGGTGCATAAAGAAGATATTACAGCATAAAGAAGATATTAAAAGAAAATGATATTATTACATGATTTCCCACACACTGTTTTCAATGTTTATATGGATACAAAATATTGTAACAACATTACTGAGAGATACACTCTCTTCAACTTTTATAAAATTGTCCTTAAGAAATATTTTATATATAAAACTATGTAAACTATAAACCGTTTTAAGTATTCACATTTTATTTAAGTTTACCACTTTTTTTTTCTACAAAAACATTAAAAACTTCAGAAAAAAAAAGTATATAATATTTTCTATTTTACGTGCAAAACTTCACGTAAAACAGAAAATATTCTTGTTAAATTTCAAAAATGAATATTTTTGGTACATTGAATTAAAAATATATATTCTTAGAGGAATAAAGTAAAAGTTTAAATTTTTTGAATGCATAAAATAGTGTAATTCTATGAAATTGCTATAAGGATGTAAAGTGGAAGAATATTACAATATTTTTTATATATAAAAATATTCTTTAATCGCATTTATAGGAAATAGTAATTTTTTTAAATTATTTTCGTGTGCTAATAAACACAAGTTTTATGAATGAAAATATAAAACTGATAAGCTTTTTAAATGGATTCCTAATATAGTTTAAATTTTTATTAACATTAACTGTTGCAAAAATAATAAAAATTTCAATAAAATTAAGTGACTTTTTATAATAGTTTAATGGCCACCAATTAATATCTAAATTAAGTGGACTTAAGTGGACTTAACATGAAACAGTGTTTTAATGTTTAACTAAAATATATTATGTCTATTACTGACATTCTAATTCTAGATACAGTATATACTTTAGCTAGTTGAAGAGATTTCAAAATTTCAAATACTACTTCTACTGTAGCCTAAACTTACGTAAAACTAAATCTTCATTTGGAGGACCCAACAATACTTGTTGGAAATAGATGTGAAATGGTTCAGTATGAAATTCTGGCGAAGAATTGTTAATTTCCAGATGTTATTTAATACTATAAATGAAAACTCTACTATATTAGGGAAATAAAATTCATAAAAAACTGTGGAAATACTAAAAATAATTTAATTCAAATGTGCTAAGCGAATGCAATTTTTCATTCAGTAATAAAAAAAATCAGCACAGTAAAACTGTTTATTGGTTTTTTTCAGTTGTTACAAATTTATTGGTTTAAATCACTAAATCACTAAAACCACTAATTCACGAAAGTTTTTGCAAATACCGAATACCGCTGTTCAATGGACAGAATTTAACTTTTTATTCCCCGATTTGCTAAAAATCATTCAACCTTTCCAAGATAATTCTCTGCAATAATTTATGTATACTTTTAGACTGTGTGGAATATTAATTTAAAAAAGTTTATGGACAGACGGACCGAAAGCAAAGTGCATAATGGGTTTTTTTGTTTGTTTTGCATAAAAAGTACTAATAAAAGTTTATTATTGTTAACGCATCTCTGAAAATGTAGATCCAACTATTTTTTATAAAGACAATTATTATGAAGTTTTTCTTTAGAAGCAAAATAAAAAAATAAAACTTTATATTTTCGGATACATATTCAGAACTAAAACTTTTGGCTTTTTCAGATGCTCTTATTTACTTTTTTTTTTTGGTAATACAGGATATATTTTCCTTTTTATTATCCTGCTAATAATATAACGAAATAAAAAAAAAAACTTAAACCTTAAAAGAACTTTATTTTTCTTTAAAATTGATAGCTTTTTGCTATTTAAGAAAACATGCATCTGGTGTACAAAATTAAAGCAGTTCATTGGATATTAAATGCTTTTTTTTCGAATTTCCTTCACAGAAAACCAAATTATGTCCTTTTTCTTGATTTTTTTTTTTGTATAAAAATGTCAGAATACACACTTAAATTCCGGAAATCAATAATGATATCTCCTCTGGCTTTAATATGCATTTTAGTGAACAAAGCAATTTGAAGTTTTTCCTTCACCAAATGGACTTATATCCTTTTTTAAATATTATATTCTAGTTTTAACAAATAATAGTGAATTATTTTTTTTCAAACATTTTCTCTTCTATTCTTTGAATATTTAACTATTATTATTATTATTATTCGTTGTGCAGTCTTAGTTTCCGTATAAAATAAATTAGTAATTGGAAAAAGGAATTCCATAGTTTAAAATGTGATAAATTTTCAATGTTATTCATTAGAATTAATTGTTATGACTTGTTAAAATTTATTATAAAATAGTTTCTCTACATACAGATTTCTAGATTTTGTTTTCTATAGTCAAGGATATCAAATTGATTACAATCTTGAACCGAAAATTATTGAATTGCTGTTTTTTTTCTTGGATTAAATTCCATAATAATTTCTAATTTAAATTTTAAATACAAATTTAAATTAAACTTTCCTGATCATCCCACAAATTCTATAGCACAATCATTAATAACAACAAAAAAAAACTTAACATCCTCAAAAATTGAAAGAAAATATTTTCTATTTTTTTGTTAAAATGGTAAAAAAAAATAAAAAATCCTTACAAACAACTTGTTCGCCTTTAAATTGCATTTGTTTGATTTTACGATTTTTAAGGATCGATTGAAATGAATTGATGCTCTCGAATGGATTGTGATTTAAAAGAAATTAATTTTTTTTTCCATTTTTCCTTCATGATAAAAAGTTTTATTTTATTGAAAAATCAATTTTACAAAAATTAAACTTTAAATATAACATTTTTTTAGTGAATTTTTACTAGAAATTTTAATTAAGAATTAACATAAAAATGAAAATTTTCATATGACAGTTTTATTGAGTGGAAATCAATTTGATTATTTAGAATGGAAAACTTTAAATTTTCTATATTAAGGACTGCACGTTTAATCAATTTGTTAGCCCACAAAATTCTTCCTAAGATCGCCTGAACAGGTTAAGCAATGATTGTCTTTTTTTTTTTTAAGGATATGCAATAATTGGGCCGATAGAATTCAAATAAATTGTTACGATAAAACGCTATAAGCCGTCATTAAATTAAAGTTTGTGAATAAGTCGGTGCCTGAGCTGGTTTGGGGAATATTTTATCCTAAAAATTTTTACAACAAAAATATAATGAACTAAAGTTTTCCTTTTATACAATATTGTAGGAAAATTAGGAAAAATTGAATTTATATTGAAAAAAAAAAATTATTCATCTCATGTCTTTTGAGGATTTGTAAATAAAGTCACATTCATTCAATTGACTCATATTTTTTTTTTTTTTGGCAATCTAACAATGAAGCTCGTCTATTGAGACTTCAATAAAAGTGTAAAATGTACGTTTTATCTATTTTTTTTCCTATTTGTCAGGTTATCTAATCTAAATATCTTATTAAATATATACGAATACAACTATAATAAAGTTCATATCTTTTTTTTAGACATTTCAACATATCGTAGAGACTTTATGGCCTCATCTAAAATAAAATAAATTGACTTAAACTTGTCACATACGCGCGCTTATCAACTTGATTTGAACAATTTCAGTGTTTAAGAGATTCCGGTTCAGGTATATATATTTTTTTATATATGTTAAAATTCTTTTAAGGATATACAATAAATAATTCGAAAGATAGATAAAAAGTAAAATGTGAGTTAGAAACTAAACCAAAAAAAAAACATAATTTTAACATATATTTTGGTTTTAAAAGAATTTTCTGATAAATATAATTCATAAACCTTTTACTAAATCATGTAAGAAGCCGCATTGGAAGGAAGCAGAAGATAAAAGTTTGTGAACAAAACAATTTGCCAATGGAGTTC
Source organism: Empis livida (assembly GCA_963932195.1). NCBI lineage: Eukaryota > Metazoa > Arthropoda > Insecta > Diptera > Empididae > Empis > Empis livida. Next base: position 46,728,647 of record OZ010648.1, read on the forward strand.
CTAGTAGAACATGCTTGATTTAACAATTACATAAAGTGCTTATATAGAATTATCGGCACTCAGTTAAAGCATAAGTATATGCAACTACTGCTGAGAGGTAAATTCTTTTTAGTTTATGACAAGATTGCCAACAAAATATCACTCGTAAATAGGAGAAACTACTTTTCTTCGTTATAAATTTTCAAAAATAATATATTCAATCGTAGTCATTCGCCAGTTTACAGCTTTATACACAATAAGTATATACCTGCCAGTGTTGTTAACTTTTCATTGAATCCTTAAACACGCACGGAAAACCTTATTTACACCTTAAATTTTCTATTTGAGTTTACAGTATTATGTGTATTTGTATATTTCTACAATATCTCTTTTTTTTTGGGTATTATTCTTATTGCATTTGAAATTTCGTGATGCTATCAAGTAATACTTTTAAGGATAACATAAAAAAAAAACATTTCTTTTTTTGCTCATTTTGAAAGGAATTCTATTCAATTTTCAATGACTATATGTATATAACATAGGAGAATGAAAAAGAAATGTTAGTGTATTAAATTGTAGATATAAAGAACAGTTTTGTTGTCATTGAAAACTAGGATAATTGAGATGTTATTAAAATTATTTGCATATGTAAATACAAATAAACATGAGTAAATATTCTAAAAAGCTTTTTTAACATATTTTTTTTATAAGAATCTTTTTTTTTTTGCACTTGAAGAAAATTTAGAAATTTAACCAAAGAAAATTATTTCGCTTTTCGAATAATAATTTAATTTAGATTGATATAATTATCTATCCTGGAATGACAATCTATGATAGATATTGAGAAAGTTTCTGCCTGTGGCAGAATATTGATGTTTGTGTGTAGGGCAGAATCTCTTTTCAATTTTGATTTAATTCGAAAGATAAAGTAAAAGTTATAACCGTATCCAATCGTTGAAGATTTACTTTTACCATTAAATTTGAAAACTTTCTTTTCAGAGACTAACAATACTGTTTAACTATCGTCTCACAGTTCTTTGTTGAAGGATCACCGGCAGATTTTTTATTGAAGGATCACTTGTAGATTTTTATTGGTTTCCTTGTTTATAAATTCTGTCATTTAGGTTTCTTAGCGAATGGCGAGTATTCGATGTTTATGTCAAGGTGTATTACAACTTATGAATTCATAACTACAGCCTGATTTCACACAAGATGATTAAACTATATTTTAACAAGAAACTTTTATTTCTTTAGTGGCTTTCCTAAAATCTGGTCTAAAAATCTGATTTATTTATCTTCGATTGTACCGAGTGGAGTTTACAACATTGTTTTTTGTAAGCACGACAATATGTTCAAGATTGTTTCAGCAATAATAACTTAGAATACCGGTTACAATAATTTATAATCCTAATTATAACTTGATTTGGCTAAATAATAGAAAATTGTAAATTTAAAAAATTCTCTTAAAAGCTTTTAAAAAATTGATCATATTATTTATTCCCCCCCCCTTAAAACAATGCAAAATATAGAAATATTATTGCATGCGCATTTTGTTGCATTATTATCCTGCATTTTATACTTCTATACCTTAAACAACAACAAAATTATATATTGTCGCCTGGATAAGGTAAATACAAAACATATTCAGGTCGGTAAAAAACTACCAAAAAAACAAAAAAAAAACTAGAAACAAAAAACTTGTTCTTTTTTATCAAAAAACTAACCAGCCAGAATACACAAAAAAAAAAAAAGTTTATACCGGACAGGAAAAGGATATGTCTGATTCAATACGAATTATGTATGTACATATTTATATATATATATATATATAGTATATATATATTTGGATATGTTGCACAAATGCAATTTAGTGTGAACAAATTGCTCTATTAATATTATTGTACTATATTTACGTGTAGATTATTACTATACACATTAATTTATATTTATATTTATATATATATATGACAGGATGAGAAATTTTTGGTATTTGAAAACTTTAATGTATATTTTGTATACAAATATTAAATTTTAATTTTAAATAAACTTTATTTGCATGAAAATAATTATTAAAAGAATTATTTTTAAAACAATATTTAGTTTTATAATTTCAATTTTTAATTGATTTAAATTAAAAAAATATTACAATTCTTAATAATATTTATTGATATGTATTGCAAATTTTTCAAATACATATATTTTTTCACATTCCATATATAACTTTTAATTATTATTTATAATAACAATTATATTTAACCCAGTAGCAATCATATTTTATGTTTATTTTTAATCATCATATGACACAAAATGTCATAAAACACTGTATTGCAGTCATTTGAAAATATTTTATTTAATTTAAATTTAAAAACAGTGTTTTATGAGCTTCAACTGCTGATCTCGAATCTATTATTTATTACACTAAATATCTTCCAACAGTTTTTCCGGTAGATCATCCGGAAAAATTCAAAATTCTTTTTTTGGACATTAATCAAACAAAAATCATTAAAATTTGTTTATTTTTTAAAATCAAATTACGAACATCGAAAAATGGGTTAAAAAAAATTTCACATAAATCTTAAAATTTTTAATATTTTATAAAATTTTCTTAAACTTGAAGTTGAAGTTGAAGTAAACAATTCCAGTAAACTAATCAGAAATTTAAAACTTAAAATTTTGATCATCATCAGTAAAATTCAATAAAAGATAGATTTTTATTTTTAATAATATTGTCATTATATTTTTTTGTAAATCCTTTATTTTTTATCATTACTTCATAGAAAATTTTGTAATAACGATTAAATGTTTGTTGGCTTTTTCTTTATTTTCAAAATAAAAAAAAAAAGTTTAAGGATAATCGGTTTATATATCGGATTGAAGCAAAAGCATAAAAAAATTCAATAAGGGACTTTGAATAAAATATTATATTAGAATACTAAAATAAAAAAACAAAAATCCTTTAAGTAAATATTTGGGACAATAAAATTCAGATTTTAACATAACATAAAAAAATAAAGTATCTTGTTCAATCTTTTGAGTATTTCAACTTGGTTATATTAGACCCAGTTTTGTGAAAAATTTGATTTTTCCAATCATTTTATATGAAATTTTTTAATAAAACTTCTTAAAGTTTTGTCATACATTTTTACTACCAACTGCGAATTGAATTTATTTCATGTAAATTTGAACTCAGTCTTAATGTATATCCTTGTTCTCAATCAGCTAAGAAACCGATTATTTTTCGAGGGAAAGTTTAAAGTTTCTGCGACGAAAAGAATTATTTTCTCGGATTTTTTTTGTAAAATAAGATTTTACAATTTTCCAAAAACAAAACAAAAAATTCAAATAGAAATATTTGACATATGTTCTTAAAGTATATTTAGAATAATATGTTATTTCTTAATCCAGGATAATACAGAAATAAAACTAATAAATTACTATCATTCTAAATATTTATGTTTGTTTGTCGTTTTGTTTTGTATTTTTTTTTAAATTACCCTCGTTTACGAAAATTTATTATTATTAAAAGGATATAATTTTTTTTTCCTACCTTTTTTTATGTTTTCCTACTATTTTCGGGATATGATGATTCCGTCAACTGGAAAAGACGAAGATGCTGAAAATAAAAAAAAAATCATTTTATATACACGACTTGATTATTTAACAAATAACCTGAAAACTAAAGTTCTACAGTAGATCTTAGAAAGGATAATAAATTATATTAGATGTGGTGACATATTATACAAAAAAATTCTTTTTCATAAAAACATTTACGAAATTTTTTTAGGCTACTTCCAGTAAAAATTAACAAAATTATTTAAATAAAGTGAATTAATTAAATAACTTTCGTATTTTTAAATTACAATCCTTAACTAAACTTTTCATCTAGTATCTATTTGTTTTCACTTAGTCTGTAATGTGTTGATTATTAATATTATTCCGGAAACGGAACTTATAAAACCTATTAGTATATGTTAAATCACTAATATATCAGTTATTAGTTCCGGACAAACTAATAGCTATATTAATTATCTAATAAAACACGTCGAATAAAAATATTTCACAATTTTTAATAATAAAATTTAAATATGTACAGAAAATTCGGTTTATTTAATTGAACTGATTCGAAAATGCTTCTCCGCTGAATTAGTGTGGACTAGTTCGGTATTTATGGGTTATTATGTGAAATAGTATGTTAAAGTCAAAAAAAATTCCATACTTCAGTACTTACAACTAAATTACAAGTGAATGGAAACATAGTATATCACAACACATTATTCCTACAGATATTCTCTAAGTTTAATTTTAATTATATTTGTTTTGTTCATTTTTCAGTTAAAAAAGGACTTAAAAAATAACGTAAAAATATAAACACTTTTATCTATCAAAACTTTCTTTTTTTTCTCCAAAATTAACAAATCTATAAAAAAAAATTTATAAATTTTATCTTTATTCCGAGAGGTAAATAAAAATAAAAGTTGTCAAATACATAAATTTATCTTAACATAAGATTTCTCTATAATTTAAGTATTTTTATTATTTTTTTCTTGAAATTTAATAATAAATTTAATATTATTTCCAATTTATAATAGAAATCTCTGATAATATCAAAATTTTTAATGAATATGTATACAACACTTTTATATCTATTTAGTTAAATTGGATAAATTTATTTATTATATTAATATATCTCATTCGTATACATAGAAATTAAATATCCTCGGGTTTTGTCCTTCATTCCGGATATTATAATATTTTTGATATTATTTGTATGATATCTGAGAAAATTTATTTATTTATTATATAAAATAATAAAATAAATTACACACTCTTTTAATAAAATAATCGTTAAATTTAGTGTACACCAATAATACAAAAAGTTTAACTATATTTTAAGAGAATTTGAAAATTTATTAAGGTATTTAAAAGGTTATTTTCAACAAAAAAAAAAAGTTACTTTTACATATCTACTATAAAATTTTATCTCAATATTTGTCCTTTTTTAGAGATGTAATAAAATTAAATACATATATATACTAGTAATTTTAAATTGTAAAATTTTATGAGATATTTTTCATGTTTAAAATTATTTTAACCATGTTATTTTTAATTGTAAAAAAATATCAAGTATAATTTGATTGTAACTACCTATTGTTGATTTTTATAACTTTTTTATTTTCCCAAAACATTTAGAGTTTTTAGAAAAACAATTATTGTTATCTGAAAAAATTAAAAATCTAAGCAAAATTTGTGTTAAAATTAGATTAGAAAGCTAAAAGCACACAAATTATGTATAATATTAACATTAAAAAAAAATAGAAATAATAATGTATTTATATATTGAAACAAGACCAGGAAAATGGATTGAGGAAATCTAAAGTTATACTAACTATATAAATCTTATCAAAAGCGACAAATAAATTATTTTAATTATAATAAAAAATGTTAGTAATATTTTCAATCTTTTACTCAGCACTTGTTCAATTGATAGATATTGAAATAATAATTTCCCAGAGACCATTTTGCAGATCTTCGTAAAATTCGATGTTTCTCTATTACATACAATTCAAAAATTCAAAATATTTTATCTCAAAGATCAGTTTTCAAAACACAAAAAACTTAAACTACAATATTTAATTTACTAATTATAAAATTCATATAATAAATATTATATAATGTTGCAACTATATTATTATACATAAAATTTTAAATTCTACATAAATTTCAAAAAAAAAATATTTTTAAACTTCCAATTAAATTATTAAAAGCTTATTTTTGGTCAATAGCAAATAAATAGTATACAATGTGTGTTATATATATAAATAAAATATTAATCGAATTTTCAATTGAATTAATTTTCATACACACATATATATATGTACATAGATGTATATATAAAAATAATGATATAACATAATTTTCCATTTTATTTATGTTATCAGTTTTTGCATAAACAATAATGATAAATTCAAAAATTCAAAACCAATTAATTAAAATGAAATGATAATAATATTAAAATTATAAATAATATAATTTATATATGAAATATTCTAAATAAAATAAAAAAAATAATATGTTGTATAAAAATTAAATTTATCTTATTTATAGAAGCTTTGTTAGATCAAAAAAAATTAAATTATACTAAACATAGAATTAAAAAAAAACCCAGAAAATATTTTTAATAATTCTTTTTACATTATTTTAAATTAATTTAATTATGTATACGTATACATAAAATATTTTAAAGTCCTTATTATATTTAAATATTCTTAAGAAATTAAAAAAAAAACCAAGAATTTCACTAATAAATATTAAATTAATGTTTTTCTTTTTATAATTTTATCTTTAAAAAAAAAAAAAAAATTTACATTATTTTTTATTTTTCATATAATACTTAAAAGTTTGTCATGTTTTACGTGTTCATTTTTAGCAATGTTTTCGTGAAAATAACCATAAAAGGAAAAATTTATTATTACATATAAACCACAACAAAAAAACAAACATATACATATATACATAAAAATATTGTATAGAAAGTATAATATGGGAACCAAAACAAAATACCACCAGACATTTTAATGTACATAAAAATAAGGATAATGTTATTATAATGTTTAAGACCACCACATCCTTATGCACATACAAAATAATGAATTATCGGTTTTATTCACGTAAATATATAAATATATATAAAAACAACTATACACTATTTATATCTGTAAGATAAAATTATAAATGTTATATAATAAAAATGTTAAAATGTAATAATTAAAATTTATATTAGTCTCATTTTAAAAATATATATGATTTTGTATATATGAAAATATTAAGTAAATTTTCTTAATTCCATTTTATCATCTTGTCTTATTGGATTTTTAAGGATTTTTATGAAGGAGCGATGAGTTTTGTTTTTTTTTTGGAATAAAAGATAAAATTTGACAAAAACAAAAAGATTCATGTTTTTAAAATAATGACTCTTAGCTTTGTAATGAGACTATGTAGATTTTGATTAAAAAGCATGTTCTTCATAAAATAACTTTTCATCAAAATGTTTTCTTATTTTTAACAAATAAAAAATTCATACATATTAATATTTTCAAGATTATAATAATAATATATAATTATAATTTAAATTGTAAATTATTTCGAATTTTTAAAGTCTATTAAATTCATATATGTAACTTGCAAATCTTAACGTTATTTTATTAGTGACAATTGATGGTTCTATCAAATTATTATTGATTCTAGGATAAAATTAAATACAAAATGCTATACAAAATTAATATTTGTAATATAATTCCTATTAAATAAACTTAAAAGCATACCAGGATAAATAGTAGGCGTTGAAGGATACGTAATATTTTAATTACTAATTTAATTTTCCTATACACAATACTTTAGGGGAGAGTTGATACTAGTATTTCATAAAGTTTATACTATAGTATTTTAAATAAATATTGAAATTTTAAATTTTTTTTCTGGCGCATAAAATGTAAGAACCTGTTCAAAAGTATAATTTAAAAAAACGGATTGAATAAGTAAATCTTCAACTTAGAAAAACTATATTTTATATTTCGAAAACTTTTTATATATTTTTTATATAAATCAAAATATGTAAAAGTAGACTACAATTTTAAAACTTGATCGTAAGAAACTTTTTCGTATCCATTCATCACTATCAAAAACAGAAGAAAAATAATCACACATAAGCTTTGCAAATAAAGAGTTTTCAATTATCAGTGGTTTAGTCTACATTATATATATATCTCAGAAATATTATATATTTAAAATAATACAAAGTTCAATGTAATAACAACAATATATTTTAATAAAACTTAAAGATAATACTTTTAATGTTTTGAAAAACATTTAAATATGCACTTAATATCTATAAATAAATTGTGAATGGTTATTATTTTATTATTTATTTAGTAAATACATACTTGATTTTATTGAATATATTTTAATTAAGCATGCTTTTTCGGGAAATTTTTTAGTTTTAAATAATTTATTTTGACAAATTGAAAAATAGTAGTTCCCAATGAAAATTATATCAAATTTCCAAGAAGTTGCACAATGTAAGTTTTTAAAAATACACTATTTTAATTTATACTATATAAGTATATTTTTATTTACTGGACTCAATCAACACAAGCACAAAGCTTCATCAAGAATTTTAATGGTTTTTATTGCATTAAATTTGATACAAAAAAAAAATTGTTTGTTGATCATCTAATAAATTTCAAAATATCTTTAATACATTTTTTTTAACGTTTAGATTTAAAATTATACTTTATATATTCTATCTGACATCTAGTGGTAATAAATGGCAATCAGCAGCAACGTAAACACTTTGACAATTCATGCAATAGCTTTGTTATCAGCAAAGTCAAGTGGTTTATTTTTTTTTTAATAAACCGTAACTTGTCTATGTTTCTGTTTTTAATATATTTATTTATGTTTCTATTAATTATACAATAAGACTAAAAAGTTGATCTCTATATTTTATAATTTCACAAAAAAAATTATTTGTAGATTAATTTTTTTTTACAAATGAATTCTTCAGATTTAATTCAATTAAAAAACTGCCGAATACTTCGAAATCATGATATTATTCCAGAAGATCTTTGGATTCGTAATGGTAAAATAATAAATCCAGAAAAAGTATTTTTTGATGAACAATCATCGGCTCAAATACAAATTGATTGCAAGAATGCTATAATATCGCCAGGGTTTATTGAACTCCAAATTAATGGTAAATTTATTAAATGAAATGCAAAAGATTAAAGTTCATTCAATATTAGTACTGATAATTTTTTTTTTTTTTGGAATATATTATATATTTAATAGTTAGTTGAAATATAATATTGTAATTTATAGGTGGATTTGGTGTAGATTTTTCCTATGACACTAATACTGTTGAAGAAGGTATAAATTTAGTAGCTAAAGGTTTATTAGCATATGGTGTTACATCTTTTTGTCCAACGTTGGTAACATCACCAGCCAAGACATATCATAAAGTTTTACCAAAAATTTGTAAACGACAAGGTAGTCAAAATGGAGCAACAATATTAGGTGTTCACTTAGAAGGACCGTTTATAAATAAAAGTAAAAAAGGTGCTCATGCAGAAAATGCTATTCAAGATTTAGAAAATGTAAGGCAAATATATTTAATTACTTTCCAAGTCATTATTTGGATTTATTTATTTCCAGGGCATGCAAACTCTTTTAGAAACTTATGGCGATCTGAAGGATGTAAGTATAATTACATTAGCTCCAGAAAAACACAATGCACTTGAAGTTATTGAAAAATTAACCTCACAAGGAATTATCGTTTCTTTGGGACATTCAATGGCAAATTTAAAAGATGGTGAAAAGGCTGTGACTTGTGGGGCGACATTAATAACTCATTTATTTAATGCAATGTTGCCTGTATGTAAAATTGTAAAACTATTCGATTACTTAAAAAATACATTTTTTTCATAGTTTCATCATCGTGATCCTGGTCTCGTTGGTCTTCTTGCATCACAAAAAATTCCTCAAGGTCAAACAACGTATTTTGGTATTATATCAGACGGTGTCCATACACATCCGGCAGCTTTACGAATTGCTCATCGTACTCATCCTAATGGTTTAATTGCTGTGACGGATGCAATTTCTGCCTTGGGACTTGAAGATGGTCTTCATCATATTGGAGAATTGGATATGGAAGTCAGATCGGGTCGTGCATATATTGCAGGTACCGAAACACTTTGCGGTAGTATTGCACCAATGGATGAATGCGTAAGGATTTTTAAAAAATCAACAGGTAGAATAGAAAAAATATAAAATTAAAATCAGATTTAAATTCTTTTATTATTTCTATAGGTTGTAGTTTAGTTTACGCACTTGAAACAGCTACATTACACCCAGCGAAATGTTTAAAAATTGAAAAAACTAAAGGAACTCTTAATTTTGATGCGGATGCAGATTTTGTCTTTTTAAATGATGATTTAAAAGTTCGATCAACATGGATAGCTGGGAAATGTGTTTACTTAGCAGAAGATAAAGCTGATCCCTTAGTTAAAGAGCTTTCTTTATTAGAATTTTGATGATTATTTCGGTATAAATTCCTTATTAACATATTTTTTTATGCATTTTATATAGTTAATAAAAAAAAGTTGAGTCAAAATAAGAACTGATTATTTTTTCATTAAACCGTAACAAGTCGTAATATATATTTATTTATATTTGTATTAACAAACCTTACTTTTATTTTATTAATTCGATTTTAATCCTGTGAAATCGTTGAATCTTTACTATTATCTAATATTGGATTTTGTGACATTTCCACTTCATCATCATCATCCTCAATTTCCATTTCATATATACGAATTTTTCGGCTACCATCAGATAAAACAGACGCAACCTAAATATAATTTATAAACCAAATCAATAAAAATTAATATTAAATTACAATATTTCAATTTACCTTACGACTACCCGATACTGCAATTGCTGTACAATGGCCTTCAACTGGCTTAAAATAGTTCACATCGAGAATATCTAAAATATTGAATTGTTTCGTATTTGACAAATCCATTTCATTTGAAATCGGAAGACACAAAGTTTGTTCTTTAATAGTCTCCATAGGCAATTGAACAAAATAATTAATAGTTTTTCCTTCTTCTGTTGTGCCTTGGAGCAAAAGCGATAAAATCGATTCATTATAAAATTGTAAATCAGTCAAACGAATTTCTTCAAATAATTTTAAACGTTTCGCTGGCATAAAAGGACCAAGAAATAAATTTAATTTTAATGATTTTATAGTATTATCGAAATTATTTGATTCTATAAATAAAATTTCTTTATCATTTAATAAAATCACTAATAAATCTGTGTTATTTGCTTTCTTAACAAAATAACTTGTATTGATGAATTTCTCTGTCACTACTAAATCACCACAACTTATTTTACATTTTAAATTGAATGCTTCACTAATACTTTTGTCTGGTTTTGTAAAAACTTGACGAATTGTATCCTTCAGTAAATTATGCTCTTGGATCAAAGAATATTCATTATGATGCGGAAATATTAATGAAGAATTTCTTAAACACTCATTTTCGTTAAGTAATTTATTCCACAAATGTGTTTTATCTGATTTCTGAGGAAAATTTATTTTTGAATTTTTTAAATATTGTCCTACTCGTTCCAAATTAAATTTTCTTTTAACTTTAGTTCCATCTTCTATTAAAAAATTACATAAATTAAATTTCAATTTACAAATATTATTTGCAAATTTTTAGTTTTCTACTCTTTACCTTTCTCATAAATGCATTCATCGAAATTATTCAGAAATTCAGCTAAATATGTAATATCTTCCTGTGTTACAGCAGCCACATCATCAGTAATTGCTTCATCCATTAAACGTACAATTACAACTGATAACCAACACCAAAATATTTTGTAATCTGTTGCTGATTGATCAATTGTCTGTTGTACTTCAAGGATTTTTAGTAGAAATGATCCAGAATTTATAATTGCATTTTCTGTGGAATTTTTTGTAATCAGATCCTTAAAAATAAAATTAGTTTATTAAAAGTTTTAAATTAATTACTTGATTTACTTTATAAAAATATGTATTTTGACTGAGTCCTTTTAAAATATTTAAATGATAAAATAAATTTATTGCTGCACTATGTAACGGTTTAACAACTAAATTTTGTATTGTTGAATAAGTTAATTCAATTGATGTACCCAATTTCTTAATACCCTTTTCAGTTAGTTCTCTTTCAAATAAATATTGTTAATTAAGTATAATTGAAATTATAAGAAAATGTGCAGTAACCTAGTTAAAAATGTTTCCAATTCCTGTGACGGTACACCAAACATCAATAATTCTAAAAAATCAGCTGCCATAGATCCTTCTGGCTGGGAATTTGTATATTTTATTAATTTATTATCCATTTCAATTAAAACAGTTTCCCAAGCTTCAATAATACATTGAATAGTATCATTAATATAACTATAAAAATACAAGTTATTATGAAAGAAAATTATCAAATATAAAAATTTTACTTTGAAGTCTCTAAAATATGTCCATGTTTTTTTGCTAATATTAGCAATGAAGATATATGTTTGGATAAAATATTATTATTAAATATTAAAATATTCATACTATTGCCATCTCTTAGATAAACAATTATTTCATGAAACGAAGAGCCCATTCGAACATCATAAATTTCATAATTGGTTATATTTTTAACATATTCTTTAATGTTAATTGAACCACACGGCAAAACACCTAATACTGACAAACATATTTTACCAGTTCCAAGACTAACGACTAGAAAAGATGGAGAACCTTTGGAAAAAATTATATTTGTTTTTCGCGCTGCTGATGAAAGTGTGCTTAAATTTGGTAATGGTGGTAAGTAATTTTCATTTGTTTGCTAGAAATTCACAAAAAAAAAATTTTCTTGATTTATAAATTAATTTAAATATATATTACTTCTTCATAACTTTCTGATGATTCAGATGATGGTACGGGTTTAGTCCAGTGTAGGGTTTTTATTTCACTATCTAATTCAAATGAATAAATTTCTTCATCTTTTTCAACATCAAGCAAAGCTACTTTTCCATTGCTATACGCTAAAAAGATTATTTTTTTGTTAAGGATTAAAATTTCGGTAATTAACAAACCTGCTGCAATTATAGTTTCATCTGGTTGCCATGAAATTGCTTTAACTTTAATATTTTCTCCAGGAGATGGAAATGTGCATATTTTTTGCCAATTTAATCTTTGTATTAAAATTTCACCTGTAAATTTTATATCTCAAATTTAGTATTAATGATTAACCGAAATATGAAGAAAAACCTTTTTCATTTCCAATTGCAATTAAATCCATTTTATTACTCCATTTCATCAATTCAACACGAAATCCCATATTTCTTGTGCCAATTTGTTTCATAGCATTCACTTGCGACATTTTGCTGCTCTCTTCCTTTTTCTTGATATTTTTAAATTTGTTTATTTTTTTATTATTTGTTTATTTTTAACCGGCAAAACGGACCCAACCAAATAATTAAAAATAAATGTTGATTAAAGCGGTACTACAGATTGACAGCTGTCACACTTATCATTAAAGGTACCGTTCTGATCGAAAGATAAAGTGGTTCTAAAAATTTTATAACTACAAATTATTTGTAGGTTAACAAAGGGCGTACCACATTTATGGTTTACATCTCTTATGCCGAAAATAAAAATGCATAGTTCTGTATGTTCCAAATGATATTTGCTGCAAAGCATACAAAAAACCGCACATCTATATCTGACGCGATAAATCTGCAATGTGAATAGATGGCAGAAAGTTGGCTTATTTGTCTTCTATTCACACAACAAATTATACCTTATACGAGTGTCGAGAATATCTGCAAGCTTTTTTGTAAATTTTTTTAACCGAAAATTGTATTAAATTATTAAAATAAAGAATTGTAATGTTTGAAGTATGATAATAGAGGACGCAGAATGTTTGTGGTTGCAGCGTGGAAAATTTGTTGTCCGATTTAAAAATTCGCTGAAACATTGTTTTATCAGTATCACACTTCGACTGACTTCACACAGAAATGTTAAATTTGAACCACCAAAACAAAGTGGATCGAGATTAAAAAATACCACAGTGTAAAGCAATAAGTTTACAATTTATTTATTTTTATAAATAATGTCTGAGAGATTTTGTACAGAATTGGAAAATTTTGAATGCAGCATTTTAGAAACGGTTGAATTAAGTAAAAAATATGGCACTGCAGAATTCCAAAATAAAAAACTATATGCAGATATGATAAATAAAATCAATGCTATTCGTTTTGACGCAAAGAAAGTTTCAGATATTGTTCAATGCGGTGGCGATTTACCTACAATTGAACATCTGGAATCAATGATTTCAAAAGTTAAAAATAAGAGACACCACTCCAGAAAATCTGAAACACATCAACTTTTAACAAAAATCAACGAAATTCTTAATCCACGTGAAGATTTAGCTAGTTCGGATTTAGGAGATGATGATCTTTATGTGCAAGCTGATATATCACCAATCGATCCAATTACCAAACAAAATATCACAAATCCAGTGAGAAATAAAATATGTAATCACTACTATGAGAAAACAACAATATTAGATGCTATTACACAAAATCCGAGATTAAGATGTCCAATGGTCGGATGCGGTGTAAAAAATTTTATTACTCCAGATATATTAATAGAAGATTATGAACTTATGCAAAAATTAAAATTACAAATTAGTTAGAAAAATTTGTTTAATAAATAAGTTGGATTTATTTTAAAAATTTTCTTAAATTTATAAATTTGAACGTGAAAAGATTCAGAAAAAGTCTATTGGATAAGATTTTATAAATTGTAAAAGTCTAGTACTGTATTAAAGTTTTAATTTAAAATCCAATTTAATATAATTTAAATGTTTCATTTTCTGTATATGTATAAAAAAAAATGTATTTGCTATCTAAATAAAATAATATTATGTATAAAATGATCATATCATCTACCTACGCAAAATTATCTATTTAGTAGTTTAAATTCATAGAATAAGTAGCTACTTATTCTATGTTTATATTTAAATGTTATTGTTGGTATTATCTAAAATTATCTAAAAAAAATTTTCTCTAAAATTAACTTATAGAAAGATATTAAATTTTTTCAAATCAAATATTATTAGTAAAAAAGTATACAAAATAAGAAAAGGGGGTAGCACTATCATACATAATCATTAATTTAACCAAAAGAAAACTTATTGTATTCAAAAGTATTTTATCAAGTAATGTTTCTCATTTATTTCATTTCCAATTTCTGATTAATTTAAATTTTGGCTTGAGTTAATAAATAATAAAAGGCACAGAAAATAATTAAAAATTTTTATATTTGTATTAAATGTTGAAGCAATCTTTTTAAAATTTAAATTTAGAAGTTCTCTATGAGAATTAACTATTAACACTAAATAAGTTTTTGTTATAGTTTATGTTATTGACGACAAGAATGTATGAAAAATATAGAAAAAAAAATATTTTTTGAATATTATATTACTTAGAGCTATGTATTGATTGTTTTCTGTTAATTATATGACGTAATTTGTAGATTTACGAAATATTTTCGATAATTTAAAAGAAACATTAATTTTTATTCTACTTAATATTAATATTACTTAAATTCGAAGTTTATTTTTTAATAATTAAACTAAAAAATACATTCTATTTATCAAAAAATAAAAACTAGTTTCTCCATTTTATAATGAATATTTACCAATACGTGTACATACAAAATAGAGAGCAACTATATTTTTTTTATAAGAATTTATAGCAACACTATTTATAAATAAATTATTTTCCTCTAAGTTAAAATTGTTTTATTAAATATAAACAATTTTTGTTGTTGTTAGAGTTAAAATTGGATTACAATTTTAAGAAAAATTATTTATATTTTTTAGTATTATTTAATTCTTAAATCCACCGATTATTGACTTTCTATAAATAATATAAAGAAAAAGAAGAAAATTTTTAACAAATTTAATGAAATATAAAATTATGTTTCTTGTATGAAGAATTAGTCTCTTTCATGACAACCATAACAATTATTATTTATATTATGTTGTAACTGAGCTTCCTGTATTCTCAATTCAGACAATCTATTGATAATTCGCCAAAATTTAAATAATTTATTATTTATCCCCAGCCATATTCAAAAATCATCCATTAAAACCACAGATCAAATTTTAAAGATGAAAATAATGTGGTTTTGTTTTTTGGCAAAATCATTTATTGTAAATATAATTTATGTAATTTATTTAATTACATTAATTACAATAATATGTAATTTCATAAATTCTATATCATATCTAAAATTGTATTAAAATATTTTAAAGTTTTTATTTTAACATAGACATTTACAAATTCTTAGCAAAAATATTTAGTAAAAAAAAAATCAGGTTAAAATATTTTAAGAAATTAATACACAGTGAAAATTATATTTGGTTATTTTTTCAGTTAAATGAAAATTATTTTTGTGAAAATTTTTACAAAACTTTAGCATAAAAATTATAAATTATTATAAAAGTATTTATGTTAAAAAGATTTTTTACACCTACACACATTAGTGATTTTTTTTTTTTTCAAATTTTAAACAAATTTAGATTTGTATTAGTTGACAAAAAAAAAAAACTGTTTTTCCCCAAAAGAATTTTCATTAAATAAAAATGCAAATACTACAATAAACTATATTCACAGATTCACACTTATAGAAAATTTAAGGAAAAACTATGTAAAAAAAAATATACAATTATAAGATACTTTTCTTTGACGGAACTTTCATTAAAATATATATATTTTATGAAAAATTTAATTTTGATTCTTATTCCGCCGTCAGTCAGTTTAGTCGAACCGCTGCATTCGCTCCGACGACGTCAGCTGCCGGACTATAATAAAAAAATTAAATTTTTTTTTCTTTCCCTAGAGTAAGTTTTCAAAGAAAATTTTACCTGGAAATTTTTTTTATTTCCAATTTGGATAAAATATTCATATATCTTCCATTTATCTACTTTTTTGGGATTTTTTTTTTTTTGGAAAAATTTAAAAGAAAAAATAATTAAATTACGAGAAAAAATATAGTTAAAATCTTTTTTTTAAATACTTTACATAACAAAAAATATTTTTGATCTTAATTAAATTTATGCTAAAATTTTGCTTTTAATTTTTTTTTTTTAAATTACTAATGCTTTAAAAATTAAAGTGAGTGATAAAAATATCTACGAAACTGGAAACTTAAAAAATTAATTTATTAAAGAAAAATATATAAATATAATTATTGGATAACAGTGATAAATTTTTTTTTTATAATATAAAAGTGGTAAAATTAAGTGAAATATAAAAAAATAGAATATTAGAAATTATTTACTAAAATACTAAATATACCTTGGAATTCTACCTCAGCCATAATTAAAGTTACTATTTTTAGAATTTCTACTTGAGCTTTATAGTGTGTTACATGATACATTGCTAATTTTTTATTTGAAAAAGAAAAAAAAAATGTGTCTGTGTGAGTGTGTACAGGAATTTTGAAAATAAAATTCAAACATCTGCAAAATAAATTGATTTTATTTAAAATATAATTTTTAAAAAAAAAACTTTTAATTAACTAAACATAATTAAAAAAATATATATTTTTTTTATAAATAATATAAAACATATTAAATTTAAAACATAGTTTTATTTAAAAATTCTTACACACACACCATCACATTTTTATTTTAAAGAAAAATCAAAATTTTATTATGTTCACTATATAAAGTTTTTCAAAATTTCTACACTCACACATATTTGCCATGTATAAAAATAGCATTTAAATTACGTAATAGATTTTAAAAAAATTAAAAAATTTTTACTTTTTATAATCTTTTGGGGAATTCAAATATCCTTGAACGAAACAGTTTTTATATTTATAAACATAATGAAATCTCATAAAAAAATGCCTGATATGACCAGGAAGTAAAATCTACAATATATTAATCTAGATAAATTTCTATAGTATTTATCATATATGTAGTAATTTTATTTGCTTAATTAAATAATATTTTGCACAAGGATATTTTTGGCTAACTAAAAAACTGTGTCACGAAAAACTTTACCATGACATATTTATAATTTTAAATTGTAGAAAGGTTGAAAAAAAAAACACTCGCAGTTTCAAAATTAAATTTGCTGTTTCAAGGTCAAATAATATGATCTATGATCCTTTTTGAACTGAACGATAATTATTGTCGAGTACATAAAGTTAATTTTGTTCTTAGTCAGTCAAAAAATGATTTAGTAATTCCTATTAATTGGAAAACTGTGTGATTCTTCAGATTTTCGTTAAAAGAAAAATTAGAATATTAAAATGCAACTATATGTATTCCAACAATCTAATATTTCAAGAAAAATATAATGTGCTATGTTAGTATATATTAAATTTAAATTTACAGTATACAGATACATTAATTTTAATGTAATAAAGTTTCTTAATGTCGAAGTCTGATTGAAGTAGGCTTTCATTCACATCAAGATCTAAATGATTTTATAAATCACATTCGTCAAACGACCATTCATTTTGAGTGGTAATGATTTCGATCTTAGACTTAGACATTACATCTAGATATTAGATTTTAGATATGAAAATATGATCATAGATTTTAGATATGAAAAATGATCATGTAATTTATTTACAACAAAAAACAAAAAAACAAGGGGTTCTTATTCTCCAGAAATCTGATCTCACAGTCATTAGTTTATAATGCAAATAAGTTACGATAGCCAAATGTATAAGAAACTATAATTTTCATAATTCTATTTCAATTGATTAAATTGAAAATATCTATTTAATTATTACTATTATCTATAAAATTTAATATAAAAATATGCTGTACGTTACCCACTATCTCGACCACCTACATAATAATAATTTTTAAAAAATTTCTATATATACAAAGCGAAATTTAATCCTATATAAAATTTTCTATCTATTTTTAAAATAAAATTTTTCATGAAAAAAAAAACTCTAACACATATCCCATTTTTGGCGACCAAAAACATTCTTAATTTTCAAAAATGATTTTCCCTGAATCATGTGCGCATTTTTCACTGTGCGCAAAGAGAAAAAGAGCATGAAAATTATTTTTTAAAAAGAGCATGAAAATTATGAACATAAAAATCTACCTAATTAAATTTTTTTTTTACTCCCACATTTTTTTTTTAAAAAAAAAACTAATTTAATAAAATTTATGTTTACAAAATTGTTAAAAGATGTTTTAAAGAAACAAAAAATTCGCTATGATTTTTATTTAAAAAATCTATTTTTAAAATTAATAAATTTTCAAACATATTTTTTTTTTTTTATTTTAATGGTATTTTTATAGCAAATTTTTTTTAAAATTTTTCTTGCAGATTTAATTAACCCAAAACTAGAACCATGTCCGATGATGAGGAATATACGTAAGTAATCTTTTAATACACTGAAACAAATTAATATACTTTTGAAAACTTAAAAAAAATATGACACACAAAAATTTCAAATACAAACTTTTTTAACATACTTTTTACATCAACCTGTTTTTTTTTTTTGAAAATTTTCATGTTTTTTATTTTTAAATTTAGAAATTTCCCTTTTTTTTTAATTGATCCACCAAATTTTTGTTTAATTGTTCTGTTTTTTATCTAATTTTTATATATTTTTTAATTTATTTACAAAAACAAGGGGTTAGTAAATTTTTTTAAAAAAATAGATCTTTTTACAAAAAAAAAAAGTTGAGTAATAGTTTAATTTTTGTTGATTTTATAAAATTAGATTTTTTTTAGATTAAAATAATTTTTTTTAAGAAAATTTTTTTTTAATTATATTTGTAATACAATCGAACAAAACTTCATTATACAAAAAAATAAAAATATTTTTAGCTCTGAAGAAGAGGAGGTCGTCGAGGAGGTTCATGAGACGTAAGTTCCCTTTTTCATACAATTTTTTTTTTTTATCTTTGTAAAATCGCTAGCAAAATTCTCGCATTATAAATAAAAAATCTGCTGCGCTGTTATTGCTAAAAAAAAAAACAAATTGCTTTACTTTATATTTGAGAAAAAAAGAAGGAAAATTTTTTATAAGATTTTTCAGGGTTTTTTTTTTTTTATTTCGCATTTTCTCGGTTCAGTGTTAGAAACATAAATAGATATAAACATGAAATTTATATTGTAAATTTATTTTACATTAAATAATTATAATTTAATTTTTTTCGAAAAATATATACTATTTTTTACTGTAAACAATTTTTTTCTATGTAAAAACATTTTTCATTATGTAAATATTTGAACATTGAAAATAGACAACTTTATGCTGAATTCGCTGTAAATTTTAAAATTAATTGCAGTTGATTTTTGAAGTTTTATAAATTATGTACATTATTTTATTTTCCAGATTCAAAATGAAAAAAAAATACAATTATTTTACAATTGTACACTGAGCAAATCAATTGTACACTGAACAAAAATATTTATTCACTAAAATATTTAATAAAATCATTTATTATGATATTGAAAATATCAAAAAAAAATAATTTTCTTTGCTTTATTTTTAACTTTTAAAATAATCTTTTTATCTGACTATGCGCTGGTTGATCTTCTTCTACTCCGAATTGATAAATATTATATGCAAAAAAGGCCCTTAACACTTAAAACTGCTCTGCTGCTGATTCAAAAAAGTATAAGTTAACAAAAAAAAAAACACTAAAAAATTTAATACAAAAAAAATAAATATTAAACAACATTTTTTTTTTCTTTATTACAGGAGGTAAGAACGCTTGAAAATTGTAGAAAACAAAATCGTAGATCCTATAGAATGAAAATCAGACAAATTAAAAAAAAAAAAATTTAAAATTAAAAAATAAATTTTGTTAAAAAAGAGTAGAATTTTTTTTTTGTTTTTAAATAATAATTACGAACATTTATTTAAAAAATTTATTTAAAATTACATATTAAGATTTTTCTGAAAATATTTTTATTTTATCTTAAAGTTTGAACATTGTTGTCTAAAAAATGTTCCAAAATTAGGATAAAATTACATTGTTTTATGTAATTATTATTCATTTTAAAATATTAACATATGTTATATGTAAGATAATTCCATACACTGAGATTAAACCTAGTTTAACAAAAAGTATATTTGTTTCCATGGACGGTAATTCGAATTCAAATCCAGTTCAACTTATTATGGAAACAGCTTTTCTAGTACTTTTAATAGAAAACCATTTCATAAGATATTACTTTGAATTTAATTACATAGAAGATCAATTAGAATTTGTTGGAGTTACAAAATGAAAAATTTAACATTTGTAAGAAAGGATATTATAATCGTCTTAAGTATATAAATTGTTTGCCACTAAAATTAATCTAAAATTAGAAATGAATCAGAGTCCTTTTTTATTTTAAAGTAATCCATCAGGAGTTTTTCTATTAAACTTTCAATTTAATGCATTAAAAATGTTAATAAATTATTAGAATTTAATCCATGAATTCTAAATAATTTAATATTTTCTTGTAAATACAATATTTTTAAATAACTATTTTTATGATTAAAATGAATTTTTAAAGAAATGTTCGTAAGTCTAAGACCAAAATATGATATTGTTTTAAGTTTAAAATGAATTTATTAGTAATTTTATTAAAATATTAAAACAATATCATAATTATTTTTTAATTAAAACTTTATTAATTTATTCAAATGTTTTATCATATAAAAATCTTTTTTCTCAAAAACATTTCAAAAACTTTTATACTTTCCATTTTACACAAAAACTTTTTTAAAAGATACTATATTTTATTTTTAATTTTTGTTTAGTATTTTTTTTTTAAATACTAATTTAAAAATTTTTTTTAATTTTATATTTTTGTCCCAATGTAAAAAATTTTATTAAAATTTAATTTAATTTTTTTTGGATTAGTTTTATAATTTAAAAGATTTTATATTTCATAAAATTTTATATAATAATTTTTTTTTGATTTTTACTTCTTTTTTTCCATTCTATGCGAATTTTGATTATCTTTACGTCATGAACACGAAAAAAAAATATATTAAACACCAAAAAATTTCAAATTACAATAATTAATTTTTGGTTAAAATTGGAACGGATTTTTTTTTTATTTTGGGGGTTGTATGCGCCAACAAATCATGTCCAAAATTTTGTGTTTATCGAAATCATAAATAAAACGAATTATATTCTTTTTCTTTTAAAAAAAAAGAACTCATCAAACCAAGACCGAGGCACCCGAGTAAGTTAAATTCTATTTGAAAAAGAATAAAACTTCTTAAAAAAAATATTGCAATATTTTTTAACTTAATGTTTTTTTTTTATTTTTATTGCAAAATAGGATTTTTTTTTTTAATTTAATTTATAATATTTTTTATTTTATTTATTTTTTTACATTTTTTTATAAAAATGATAATAAAAAATAGTAATTTACGCATAATTTAAATTAAAAAATAAAAAATGTCGTTCTGCAAATTAAAAAAAAAGACATAAATAATAATTAAAATGAAGCTTTAAGTGTTAAATTAAACGTAAATAAAAATTTAAGATAAAACTTTTGCTTCATTGTAAATAAAAAAAATACTACAAAATAATTAAAATCGTATTCGTTGAAATTGAAAATATAAAAAAAAAATTTTTTTTTAAGGATCTTTTAATTAATTAATTATTTTATTTCATTTAATTTTTTTTAATTTTAAATACGTCTTTTTAGTATTTTGATTTTTACATAAAATATTAAGTTATTTTTTGATAGTAGTACATAAAATTTTTTGAAAGTAGTTGTAATAACATTATTGCACACATTTCACAAAATATTCACATATTTTAAAAAAAAAACTTACTTTACAATCATTTTCTTAATTTTTTTTATCAATTTTAATATATAATTTCTTTGATTAATAATTTCAAAATATTTCAGCTTTTAATAAAACAAATCCAACCACAAACTTTCCGTAAGAATGTATTCAACGACAAAATTTTTTTATAATAAAGTAATAGTTTGGATGAAATGCCATATTTTAGTCCGATTTTCATTGTTGTTCACTAGTTATTGTGTAGGAATCGCTGGATATTTAAAATTAACCGTCATGGTTCTTAAAATTAAACGTATTTATCCGTAAAAATACATAAAAATAATTAATTACATAATAAAGTAAAAAAAACTGAATAATTCTTTTGAATTGCCTGTAAAATTTTGAAAATTTCGCTTAATACATTCTTGCTGGATGTCGAAAGAATATATAGTTAGGGTTTTAAATAGCAAATACGTAGAATAAATTTATTTAGAAAAATTAACCATCAATATTAATTTACCATGTAAAAAAAGCTTAAAATTACAATTTAATTATCCTTAAAATCAAAATTTGTTACTGAAATTTTTGTAATCATAAGATTAGATTTTTTTTACATGATAAATAGCTGTAATAGTAATTAAATTCAAAATTTAAAATAATTGATTATTTTTATCAATATTTTATGAAAAATAATTCTAAAATATTTTTTATTATAGATTTAAAATATCTAAGTTTAAGATTATATTCTAATATAGATTTTGTAGTGAAGTCAAACTGAATTTAGTGGTTTTTTATCAAAATATATTATATTAATGTAAACATTTTTAATTTAACCAATCTTACCAATAGTTTCGTTCCTAATTCGATTATTTTTTGCATGTAACAAACTAACACATTTAAAAATCTAAACAAATTGAAAACATCTCATAATCATTGTACATATTACTCCCATCTATTTATATCAATTATTAATATGTTTTTGCAAGTATTTTTATTTCTAATTTAAAAAAAAAAAATATTAAAACATTTACTCAAATAAACATTTTACCAGAAATTACAAATAAAACAAAATCAAATAAATATTTATTATTTCTTACAATTAACGAATAATTAACATAATATATATTATTATTTTTTTGACAATTTAAAGAGGAGAAGGTGATCCAGAATTCATTAAGCGTCAGGATCAAAAACGTTCTGATT
This sequence comes from Empis livida, assembly GCA_963932195.1. NCBI lineage: Eukaryota > Metazoa > Arthropoda > Insecta > Diptera > Empididae > Empis > Empis livida. The sequence continues at coordinate 46,752,210 of OZ010648.1, forward strand.
TAGATGATCAGCTTAAAGAATATATTAATGAATGGCGTAAACAGCGAGCAAAGGAAGAAGATGAGCTTAAAAAACTCAAGGAAAAACAAGCTAAGCGTAAAGTAACACGTGCCGAAGAAGAACAAAAAATGGCACAACGTAAAAAAGAAGAAGAAGAACGTCGCCAACGTGAAGTTGAAGAAAAGAAACAACGCGACATTGAAGAAAAGAGAATGCGCTTGGAGGAAGCTGAAAGAAAACGTCAAGCTATGGTTCAAGCAATGAAGGATAAGGACAAGAAAGGACCAAATTTCACCATTGCAAAAAAAGATGCTACCGTTGTAATATAAAACCTTAAAATTTTCATTGAAATAACAAATACGATATTTTTATTATATTTTTAGCTTGGACTATCATCAGCAGCAATGGAACGTAACAAAACTAAAGAACAACTTGAAGAAGAAAAGAAAATTTCATTATCGTTCCGTATTAAACCTCTTGATGTTGATAATATGAGCGAAAGTGTACTCCGTGACAAAGCTAAAGATCTCTGGGAATTAATTGTCAAGTTGGAAACTGAAAAGTATGATTTAGAAGAAAGGCAAAAACGTCAAGACTACGATGTAAATATAATTTGATAACAACACATAATTGATTTTAAAATTAATTTTTATTATTTTATTGATTAGTTGAAAGAATTGAAGGAAAGACAGAAACAACAACTTAGACACAAAGCTTTGAAAAAAGGTCTTGACCCAGAAGCTCTTACTGGAAAATACCCGGTAAGTAAATAAATTTTTAATAATAAAGATTTAATTTGAATTTTTAAATAATTTTTATATAGCCAAAAATCCAAGTTGCATCCAAATATGAACGACGTGTAGACACCCGCTCATATGACGACAAAAAGAAACTTTTTGAAGGCGTAAGTAATTTTATTAAAATTAGATACATTAAATTTCTAATTATTTTTATTTACGAAAAAAAAAAGATCTTATTAAATTTTTAAAGAATTTCAGAAGATTTTCTAAAATAAATAGAAATTGTTAAAAAAAATTATATATATTTTCAAATAATCATCCATAAATTTTCATCATCGACTCTGTAAATATTTAATATAAATATTTTTTGCTTTCTTTTTTATCTTTTTTTTACAACAATTTCTCACCAAAAAAAAATTAACATAAAAACCACAACTTAATATCACTTTTTATAATTTGCGACAATATTTAATATAATAAATTAATTCAAAAATTAAATTAATTAAATATATTACCGAAACAAAAATATAAACAAACTAAAGGGTTTGGATACTGTATTAGCTGAAATAAGAGAAAAATTGTGGCAACAAAGACACGAAATCTTTATGCAACGTACAAAAAGTAAGAAAAAGAATAAAATTGAAAAAAATTTATCAATTTTCTTTTTTTGTGGAAAATTATTTCCGTGTTTTTGTGTCTCTAATTATTATATATTTTTATTTAATGATAAATTATGTTTATTTATATTTTTAATAATTTATTGTTGTTTCACATTTTTGATGTTATACATCTGAATACTGTATCTAATTCCTTCTATGTCGTAACCCAAATGAAGCAGTTTACTTTAATGTAAAAAAAAACTATAAATGTTTAATGTTTCTGTTCAAAGAACGTAAAAAAAAAAATATTCCAAAACCTTTATGTAAATTAAAAAATATTTTATTTAATACATATTTGTTTTTTTTCTAATATAAATGTAATTTAATTATTTAAAAGTTCCCATAAAAATTATAAAGGACATTTTGAATGTGGTAAAAGTTTAATATAATATTTGTGTTACTTAACAATATACACAAGAAATAAAACCAAAACAATTATGTACTTTGTTAACATAAATTACAAATTTCAAAAATTTCAAACTTTGTCAAACACTGTTCAACAAAAAAAAATCGTTAGAAAAAATGAAGGAATAACTAATTTTATATTTGGAAAACGAATGGAAAGTCGGATAACTGAAGCTAATTTTTAGCGGCAATAATCATAAATTAATTTAATACTTATCATTTTAATTTAACTGAATAAATTTTAATAAATATCCAATTAGAATATCCAGAAAAAATTTAATCAAAATTTAAGTACCCAGCAGAACCGACAGTACCATTAACAGGACAATAGCGCTATGAACATAGAAATTCGTTGATTAAAACCGAGTTTTTCAATATTTATAGATGACATTAACATAATCATACAAAAAAAAAATGGACAATAAATCATAAAACATTTCATTCATATTAAAAAATATATATAAAAATAATTACATAAACAAATTTCTTGTCTTAACTAATTTTGCACGTTTATTTTTTTTTTCATTTCCCATCCGTTTTTACTTTAATTTATGTTATTCAGGGTTTGGATGCATTAGAAAAGGAAAGCAAAGAAAAGATCTGGACTGAAAAGAAAGACCAATATCATGGTCGCCAAAAGGGTAAGATTAATATATATATATATTATAAAACTGAGCTCAAAGATTCAAACCTTAACTGAAGCGATTCAAACATTTAACTGATTCCCTAATTTTTGTCAACAATCATGACGAATTTTTTTTTTTTTGCCGTTCGTATGTTTGATTGTTTTTTTTGTTAAATTTAATATTTAAAAGTCGTTATTTTATATGTTAAATTTTTATAAAACATAAAAAGAAATTATGTTTCTTATATGTAATTGAGAAAGAAGATTAATTAAAATTAAATTAAATATTTCTCAATGATGAAATTAAATTACTCCTTTAATAATTAATGTTTCGTTTTTTTTTTTGTTGTAAAATAGCCAAACTACCAAAATGGTTCGGTGAACGACCAGGCAAAAAGGGTGGTGAACCAGAAACTCCAGAAGGTGAAGAAGATATTAAAGCAGATGACGATATTGTTGAAGATGAAGATGAGGTAGAAGAAGTCGTCGAAGAGGAAGAAGAAGAAGAGGAAGAAGAAGAAGAAGAGGAAGAAGAGGAAGAGGAAGAAGAAGAAGAGGAAGAGGAGGAAGAGGAATAATTTAATAATAATAATAAAAAAAGAAAAAAATGAAAAACTATAAAAACAAAACAGAAATTTATATTTTTTAAAATTAATTGTGAAAATTTTTTCTCTCAACATACAATTTTTTTTTTTTTTTATATATTTATTATGATAAATAATATCCTTTTAAAAAAAAATAAATCTTCCTGCGGTTAAGAATTTATTTAACGACTGCTGACATTAAACTATATTCCTCTTTATTTATTATAATTTATTTAAATATATAATATAAAATCGTTTAATTCTTTGTGTAAAAAAAATAAATAAATATTCAAACCAACAAAAAAAATGGCTTAAACATCATGGCCTCACTACCAAAAAAAAAAAAAAATATATTTACAATATAAGATTCAGATCATCTAATTATCTTTCTTTTAATTATATCTTAATATTTAAATTTTCATGTATTTTTATTTAAAAAAAAAAAAAGTTAAAATATTTCAAAAAAAAAAAATTTTTTTAATATATTAAGCCAAAAAAAATGTCTTAAAAACATTGTGCTTTATTTTTTTTAAAATTTATTTTTCTGTTGTAAAATCAGTAAATAATTAATAGTATCTTTTTTTCAATTTCTAAAATTTTCTATTATTGCTAACTATTTACAAGCTAAAAATTCAACGAAAATAATTCAGTTTCGAAAATAATTTAATGTTACAAAGTATATTCCCATTTTTAGTACTCATAGTTTCATATCATTAATGAATTGGTAAATTCTGTAGTCACAATGTGATTAACATTATGAATTGGTAAATTCTGTAGTCACAATGTGATTAAAATCTTTGCAATTTGGTTTCGTTCAGTGTGTATCTAGTCATTTCAATTAGATTATTGAGTTCATCGGAGTCTAATAAAATTTTTGAATTTGTTACTGCAGTGCATTCTGTCTTTAATTGGTTACTCTACAAGGTTGTTAGTGGTTAGAATTTCTCAGGTCATATTTTTCAAGCACACATATGAAAGCTGCTCTTATTTACAAGGTATCCTGCTAAGGGTTGCGTAGTATTTTTCCTCAAATAGTCTAGGATATATTAACCAATTTAGTCTAGAACGTATTAAGCCATCTATCAGCGAAGCATTTGGTTGATTTTGGTATAGCTAAGACCTGTACACCAAAAATTGATTATAGACCATAATCAACTTTGGGAAAAGAAAACACTCCGCATGAATGAGGAAAAGAGACTATTATCATTTAATGTCAGTTCAAACCAACATGTCTAATTTTAAATGCTTGACAGACGAAGAGCGAATAAGTAACGTCAATAAGAGAACCTCTGATTACTTACAAGACAGGTATACTACGTTGTTTGTTACAAAACAGTATCTCAGTGTAGGGAATTTAATTTCCAGCTTATTTCCGAAGAAAAACATTCTAAATTTCCCGAGAAATCGGTAAAATATGAAAATTTTGGAAGACCTCTTCGAAAAATATTCAAAATTACCCGAGAAATCGGTAAAATATTTAATGAAAATCATTACAAAACATCAGAATTTTTCGCAAAACATTGGAAAACCTTAAAACTGAAGCAATCACCACATATTTGGTATCTCCGTCTAGGGAATTTAATTTCCAGCTCATTTCGAAAAATATTCACAATTGCCCGATAAATCGGTAATATACGAAAATTTAATGAAAATCAATACAAACCATCAGAATTTTTCGCCAAAAATTGAAAAACCTTAAAACTGAAGCTTTTATTTCCAGCTGAATTCTGAAGACCTCTTCGAAAAATATTCAAAATTGCCCGATAAATCGGTAAAATGTGATAATTTAATTAAAATCATTATAAAACATCAGAATTTTTCGCAAAAAATAGGAAAACATTAAAACTGAAGCAATCACCACATATTTGGTATCTACGTCTAGGGAATTTAATTTCCAGCTCATTTCGAAAAATATTCAAAATTGTCCGATAAATCGTTAAATACGAAAATTTAATGAAAATGAATATAAGTTTGTTTCTGAATTTTCTTCAATATGGAAAGTTTTTTCTTTCAGAAGTAAATAGAAATTAGTAAAAAAGCTCTTAATTAAATTTTGTATTAAATTTCAAATTAAAACACATAAAAAATATTTTTAAACTTATATATTTATAGGGAACAAGTATACAATTTTCGAAACAGTAAAATAAAAATTAAAAAAATGTTGTTTTTTTAATATCTAAAAAAAAAAAAAGATATTTAAAATATATATATATATACGTACATATAATTTAAATATATTTTATATGTATTTTTGAATACAATATTATATAATATTGAATGTATATTTTTTATAAATATATTTATAAATTAAAAAATAATATATAATAATAATTGTAAAATCTAATTATTAAAATTTTTTAAAAACAATTATTTTTATATATATATATATATGTAATTTATTTGAATAATTTTCAATTTTCATATATTTTCCTGGTTTTTTATGTAAAATTTCGAAACCATTGAAAAAGAATGAAAAATTTTTTTTTTTTATACAAATAAGAATTTTCCTTTTTTTTTTGTTCTTTTTTTATTAAAAGTTTTCCATTTTTTTTTTTTCTTGTTTTAATTTAAATAAGTTTTTAAGATTTTTTATAATAAATTTTTCACACCGAAAACAAAACTCTATGAAAATATTTTTATTTTATTTAATATTTTATTTTTAATTAATAATTTAGTATATTTTTTTTTTCTTGGGTAGGGGAAGAAGGACGCAATGGTCCAACTATTAAAATATTGCTCAGGTGCCTTTTAAGGATTTTTTTTTTTTAATTTTTATTATTTTATTTTTTTTTAATTACAGTAACGTTTTTTTTTTTTTTATGTTTTTTTTGCATTAATTATTAATTTTTCTTTTTAATTCAATTAAATTCGTTACAACATGGACTAAGACACAATAAAAGTTTTTAATTTCGTTAATTAAATATTTAATAATTTTTTTTTTGGAATTTTTGAACGTTTAAAAAAAATTTTTATCTTTTTTGTTTTTGCCTCTGTTTACATTAAACATATTTTTTTTTTTTCAGTGTTTTTCAAATTTTCTAGTTTTTTTTTTAATTTTTTTTTTTTTTGTTTTTTTTTTAAATATCTACAACTTTAGCAACATTAATTTTTTTTTTAGTTTTTGTATATAATTTAAAGTGGTTTGTTGTATACTAAATTGTAACTAGACTAGAATTAGTAAATTGGTTTTTTTTTTTTTAATTTTTTAATGGTTTTTTTTTCTAAAATATTTAATACTTAATGCTTTTCACCACAAAAAAATTTAGCATTAAAAATTGGTTTTTTTTTTGTTAAATATACAAATAAAGAAAAAGAATCTATATTTTTTTTTATTAATATTTTATTTTATTTTTATGACCAAAAATGTATAATATTCAGGATAATAATTGGCTTATACGTATAGTCAAAAATTATAGAATTATCGGTTCGGAAATTACTTTTGTCCATTGTAGAGGAAATTTATCGTAACAAAAATAGTAGCTAATTTAAAAAAAAAAATAATTTTAAAAATTTCACAATTTTTTAATTAAAAATTAGTTTGTTCGAAAAAATAATGAAAGTGATACTTTAAAAATAGTTCTATCAGTTCTATTTCACGAAGTATGAAAAAAAAAATCAGTTCTTTCTTAAAATATTAGACCGCAAAAAAATATGCTCAAAAAAAAAATATTTAAAATTAGTTTTAGAGTTAAATGGTTTTTCCAGTGCCAGCGTTAACTAGAAACTTTAACATTACAAAAGTTGAACTTTTTATGATGGCTTTCGGTGTAAACCTTAAAAAGGAAAATGCTGTGGTTGAGTAAGTTCAAGTTACGGAAAATTAAATTCGAAACTGCCAATTATATTCTGATTTTAGATTAAAAACAAATCTGATCGATCAACAGATTGAAATAGGAAATACAGTTTTTAAATTACCTTTTATAAATAATGAATTATTAATTTATAGGAGAAAAATAATGATTTTCTTAAATAGAAATTGGCACAGTTTTGCATTTTGGCAAATGGCAATACTATATCAAGCTTATGCTGTCATTCAAATGAGAATGTTTGGCAATTTTTAAAAAAAAAAATTGTCGTAAAACTTTATCCATAAAAGAAAATTAAACTTTTATGCTTACATTGGCGGGACTCCTTGTTATAAATTTTCATTTTGAATAGCTAACATTATGTCACGATATATTTGGCGTTTATGTCTGGAATAGTTATTAGTAATATACTCTATAATTTTTGACTATATGTATTGCGACATCACCCTGTATAAATATATAATATATATTCAATTATGGTATATAATAGTTTCGTATATGCCTAAAAATTTAATTATTATTTTTTATTTTTTTGGTTGATATGTTAAAAATGCGTTTTAAAAGTCTAAAAACAGTTACTTAATAATATTTTATTTGCACGCATTTAATGTTTTTTTTTTATGTTTAATTAATATTTTTTGTTTGTCTACTTTTTTGTTTTTTAATAATTTAATTTTATGGTAAATATTTTTCATACATTTTAATTTTTTTTTTGGTTGTGTAAAAAGGAAACACTTGAATGAATATTATTTTTTATGTATATAATAAATATTTTTTTTTTTTTGGTGTATGTAGATTAGTTTTTGTTTTATATATAATTTTTATTAAAATATGTTGTTTTTTTCAAATTTTTTTTTTAGATATTTTTTGGTAATTAAATATGTATATAATTTTAATATATATTTTATGTTTAATATTTTTTTTTTTTTGTTATTTACTGGAGAGATCATGTTTTTTTTTTTTATTTTTTTTAAAAATAAATTCTTAAAAATTATAAAAAAAAAATTAAAAAAATATTTAGAAAATTGAGAAAAACCAAAAACAAAATAATTGCCAAAGCTTATTATTGTCAGAAGCGAACTTACAAATTATATTTTACATATTTTCTAATACATATATATATATATAAAATAATTATGTAAAATATGAAAAGGTTCGGATTTTTGGCTAAATAACATGTAAATTTGAAATGAAAAATTTAATGGAATTCGTTCAGTAGTATAGTTAAAAGCAATTAATTTAATTAGTGCTGTAAATTTTTATGACATTTTTGTTCGTTGGATAAATTATATATTTCATTTTTATAAATAGCTTCCAAAAAAAAACAAAATTATTAAAATATTGAAAATACTTCAGGCCGTGTCATTTGCAAAATGTATTATACGAAAATGTATTGATTTAGTGGTAGAGAGTTTTCAATTTGATAACCAAAAAGAAAAGGGATTATTTCCTAATGTTTCTCTCTGTAAGGTCCAAAATCTATATTAAATAGTATACAAAAAATTGTAGAGAATATCGATACTTCGATAATAATTAATCAGGAATTTAAATCTCCACAAATAAATTTAACAGTGCAGAATTTGAGACCTCTTCGATTAATCTCAATGGGTCCATTTCATTGTGGCCAATTAGTTCTCCGTTTATTCTCCATTTATTATCCCTCAGAAAAAAAACATAAACTGTAATGTTTGTTAAAAGTTTTTACTCTTTTCTATCTCACCGTAGTGTCAGAAGCTCTCCTAACTTAATCCGATTATTAGTAAAATACAAGACCCTACTTTATAATCTTATTAGTTTACTCTGTACATTTTATTTTAAGGAATTTGCGGAATGCTTTAATTTACTGAACGAACCCAAAATTTCATATTTTTTTTTTTTTTTAAAACAAATTCATTATTTCGTTTTTACTTGTGGACATTCAGTTTGTTTTAATTATTCTTAAATATATTTAATTTTTAAATATCATAAATTTATGTTTTTATTTTTGTTTTTTTTTTGATAATTTTTATGTAAAGAATATTTTTTAAAAAAATATAAAAATTTTCCTTTTTTTTTTCATGATATAATTGTGAAAATAGAGAAAAAATCCTACAACGATATTGGATTAAATATTTATAAATAATTTTTTTTTTAATAATTTTTTTCTTAAATGTTAGATTTTTATTTTTTAACCTGATTGTTTTAATTTTGAAATAGGCAAATTTTTTTTTTTTTTTATTTATTAATATTTAAAAAATTTAGAAATATTTGTTAAATTTTTAGATTTTTTTTTAGGTAAATTATGTTAAAAATTTATTCAACACTAAAAGATTATGTTTAGTTCTTTTACATTTTATTTTAATTATTTTTTTTTAACATAAAAATAAAAAATGAGCAAAAAATATTAGTTTTTCTTTAATAAAATATCGCAACTAAATTCAAAATTATATTTTATTTATTTTTTTAGATTTTTAAGTACAATTTTTTAAATAAAATTATTAAATTAAATTATTTAATTATTTTTTTTATATATATCTAAATATATAAATAAGATTATTTAAAAATACAAATTAATTTAATAAGAAATATAGAAAATAAAATTAAAAATTATGTTAATAATGTTCATATGTGTAAATATCAAAATACAAATATATATATTAATAATAAATATTTATATGTATATATTTAATATATTAAATATATATTTAAAAAATGTCACAACCATGAATAAAATAAATTTAAAATGAAGAAATTTCTACAATGATTGTTTGTAATGCTTAAAAATTTCTTAATTATTTAATTGCTTTTTTTATTTTTTTAATAATTTAAGTCTTTTTTGAAAAAAAATCAAATTAAAAAAATGAAATTTAAAAAAAATATAATTAAAAGAAGCTATTTTGTTAATTTTTATGTCATGCAATAGTATTTATATATAGTGATATATTTCAAAAATTTATTAGAGCATATAATTAGGAAAGATGAAAATTATTTTGAGATTTAGAAAATAGGAGGACTACAATTACTGATATTAATAGCTTTTACTTATTGACATCTACTACCTTATAATTATTTAAAAAATTTTAACATCTAACCATTATTGCTTCAACTTGAGATGGTGTTCAAATAATTGTTCGTATTTGACGTTGCGTCAACTTAAGAAAATAAATCAGTTGCTAATATAAATATTTCAAAAATTAGTATATTAGTAAAATGCAATTAACACAAAATTACAAAATTGTGAAATTTTAAAAAATGAACCTTATAGCAGTTTGTGAAAATTCGGAAAATCTTTTATTGCTTTTTTATTCACTTGAAAGTAAAAATATAACGTAAATGTTGCATAAGTTATTAATGATGTTTAGATTCACAATGCTTGATGTTTAGATTCACAATCATATTTCCAATGGATTTTTTTGGAGGAACTCATTTTGGAAAATAAAATATAAATTTGTGATTGCGAACTTATTAAATAACTTTTATGAAAATTGAAAAAAATCACTTATTTTGACTTCAAATTTACTTGGAAACTATATTTTTTGTATGGTTGTTGACTTTGATATATAATTTAATTATTATATCTGCTTAGTTCTTGCCCAAATTTATGAAACTTAATTAATTAAATTATTAAATATTTTTAAAAAAAATAAATATACGTAATACATTGTTTAATCACAAAATTAATACAAAAGGATTTCATAAGCAATTTTAGCATTTAAAGATTGTTTTTTTCTATTATACTAAATTAATACTTCTAGGTTTTTAGTTTTTTTTTTTTTGTATTTCTTGTTGTTCTTAAAAAAACAACTAAACATATTTTTTTTATAAATTATTGCTTTTATGTCAATTTCACAAATTTTTTTTTATATAATTTTTTATATGAAAATTATTATTTTTTATATTTAAAAACATATTTTTAAAGAAATAGATATTTTTTTTATAATATTGATGTACAACACAACACAGTAGATTCAGTTTGTTCAAATAACTCAGATTGAATTGATATCCTCCAACTGAAATTGATTTGTAAACTTAAAATTCGTTTTCTGCCAATGAAACAAAATCTGCTAATATGTACGCAGAGTGTGCTAAATTTACTTAAAGTTTTAAGTTAATTTTCAAACGACAGGTGATAATACTTTTACGGCAATAATACTAAAAGGAGGCTTAGTTTGAAATTTGTAATAAATATTTGAAAAACTCATAATGTTCAATTAAAATTCATCTTCTAGCTAATCAGCGCTGATTGCTTAATCAGGGATGATTGGTGAAATATCAGCGCTGATTGATTTTAGTATTTTTATGCACTGATAGTGTGCCTTTGTCTTAGTTTTATTTTATGAAATGACACTTTTTATTGATTTCAAATTTCAACAGCCATAAAATGCTATAAAAATACTAAAGTTTGTATAATCAAATCAAGTTTTGCCATAAAAATAGGATTCTAGATTAACTTTTGGGATTTGATTGTTCAAATCTTTAATTATGTTTTTCGGAAGAAAGTTTATAAACAAAAAGGTTTCCGAAATTTTAAAGACTAATGCAGAATGTATTTAATTCTTGGTTTCGCTGGAGTATAATATTTACAAGGTAATTATCGAATTAATTTCTTTTAGAGGACATCTACGTTATTTGAACGATTAGCGAAAAAAAACTTATAATTTTTTTTTAAAGTTTAATATTCAATTGGAAAAAGAAAAATTGTAAAAAAATGCATTAAAAAAAAAATAAGTTTAAAATATGATTTTATAAAAATACGTGCTTTTTTTTCTTTGTTTGTTTGTAAGTTCTTTTTTTTTATGTTTTTTTTTAATGTTTTCAAAATTAAATATTTTAAAAATATTTTAAGTTTTTCAATATATTTTAAAATTATTTTAAGATTAAATATTTATTGGTGTTTTTAAAACATTTGTGTCACTAAATAATTGTAAAAAGTTCTTATTTTTTTTAGATAGATGTGTTTTATTTGAATATTTATTTTAAAAATTTAATTTTAAGTTTTTTTTTATTTATTTTTTAGATATTAATTTAAGTTTTTTTAATTGATTTTGTTTTTGTAATTTAGCATTCGTTGAAAGTATATTTTGTTCTTTAAGTTTTCAGTAAATATTTTATTTTTTTAAATATGTTTGCCTGTTTAGATACAATTTTTATGTATATTTAATATCTAATAGATTAAAAAAAAACATTTGAGTGTTTTTTTTGTTTGTTTTGTAAATAAAAAAAATTCTAAAATATGTTTTTTTTTAGTTTGTAATAAAATTGGTTTTTAAAGTGGTTTTATTTATTATTTTTAATTTCCCTTTAAATTTTACGTAGATTTTTAATTATGATTTTTTCATTGTTTAAGTTCATAGTAAAATTTTTTATGTTAATTTTTTTTATTGTATATAAATTAATTAATATTATTATTGTTGTTGTTTTTTTTGTAGGGGTTTCTCTAAAAATAGTTAATATTTTATGTTTTTTTTAAATTATTTTAAATATTTTTTGTAGTTTTTACTCAAAATTACAGAATCCTTTTTTTTTAAAAACAAAATTAATTAATTTAATAAAATAAAATTATAAAAAACTTATTTTTTATTTGGAAATTTTTAAATATTAATTTTTTTTTTTTGTATATGTAGTAGAATATTTTGATTTTATTTTTGAGGTAATTTTATTAATAAGGAAATTATTATATTTTTTTGTTTTTATAAATTTGTTTTTTTTTTTGGGACATTTTAAAAATATTTAATGTTAATTAAATTATGGCGCTATAAATCGTATCATTAAATTTTGAAAATATATATTTTTTTTTATGTGAATATATTGTTTTTTATATTATGTTAGATATATTTATAGATTTTATATTATTTAAGAGACGTTAAGGTAAAAGTATATTTAGAAATGAAAATTGTTTTAATATCAGAATATGAACTTTATATATATAAATTATAGGAGTTTCATATTTGAATAGTAGTTTCATTAAGTACTATTTACTAAAAACTTTTATATTGAGTTCAAATAATAATTTTAACTCTTGTATACTGTGGTATTTATTAGTATAGTATTAATAGATGCATGAAAATCAATATTAAATCATAAAAAAAATAGATTAATGAAAAATTAATAATGTTTAGTACCATATTATTAATGAAAAAATTGACTGCAATTAAAATATGTGACCGAAATTAATGAATATAGTTTCTTTAATCAGGTCACAAAAATATCTACTATTTAAGATTAGAGTACTATAATTTATATTATATATTTTGCAGAAAAAAATCTACTTTTAGTGAATTTGAACTTTTCATCGGAAAATAATGAAAATCATAAAATTTTGTAGTTCATATGGGTTTAACAATAAATTGAATATCAAATTGTATGTACTATATTAATATTTATAAATCTATATTCAAATAAATTTATGTTAACATTAGTTAAAGACCCATTAGATTAGACTACCAATCGGTATAAAAAATAAAAAATGTAATTTTCAGCAATTTATGGCTGAAAATACAAAAAATCTATTAATACAAACAGATATCCATTTTCATAATTAATGTTTTTCAAATTTTTAAGATATATTTATGCAAAAAATTACGACATAAAAGTGAAATTTAATTTGGGTGATCATAGTTTATTTAATTAATTTTATGATGATTTTTTTATGATTGCCGATTTTTGTAAAAATATAAAAATTAAATTTTAAAACCAAAAATAATTGATTTCAAAGCTTTTTTTTTCCTATAGTACATAATTTAAGTATTTAATGTTTTTTAAGTACACATTTAAGTAAATATTTTTTTTTATCTTTATATTTTAATTATTTTTATATTTAGTTTGTTAAATTTATGTAAAATATGTGTAATATCCTTAACGAAATCTACATTATTTATTTTTAATATTTAAGGATTATATTTATAATAATATTATATAGAATATTTTCATTTTAAGTACACAAACAAACACACACTGTACAAAAATGTGCCTTAAAATTTGTGTGACCTTCCTCCCTTTATGAATATTTGAAAATATGTAATAACAAATTATAAAATACAATATTTTATGTATTAAATAATAATTCAAAAATTTAAATGTATTGTCTGATATTATAATTGTATATGTGTGTTTTAATTTTTTCAGACTGTCAAAATATTAAAATGACAAACTTTATTTTAATTTAAAAATTCGATTTTGGACATTAAAAAATTATTAATAAAAAATATAAATTTAATTTTTATAAAAAAAATGTTAATCAAAAAATTTTCCACAAAAAAAAAATAATTTTCAATTGCATTTTCTGTTAACAAATAAAATGGTTTTTAGTTTTAAAAAAAATATTTATATTTTATATATTTTTTTTATTAAACAGCCATCCAAATATTTAAGAAATAAAGTTTTTTTATTATCCTTTAAATATAAAATTTATATTACTATAGTAATATAATTTAATTTAATGTATATAAGAATAACACACCTAAAATTATTAATTTTTTTTTTCATGATTTTTCATTTTTCCTTTTTAAAATTTTGTATTTTTTTTTTTGGGTTTTTAAAAAAAAAATTTTCTAGAAAATGGACATATCTTTTTTTTTTTAATTTAAATATAATTATTTTATATTGACATATATTTTTTTTCATTTTTAGATATAATATCTTTTAGATAAAATATCTTTTAGATATAATATCTTTTAGATATAATATCTTTTAGATATAATATCTTATTATTTATAAATATTATGATTGGTTTATAAAAATTGGTTTTAGGGTTAACGGGTAAGGTTAATAATTACTATTTTTTTTTTTTGTATAACGTTTTGTAATTTTTTTTTTTGCAATTTTATAGTTTTTTTTTGTATTTTAACATATATTTTCAAAATTTGAAACTCCTTAAATATTAATATATGTTATGTATATAATATAATTTTATGTAGATAGAAAAAATTACTTATAAGCAATTTTATATTAATTTTATTTATAATTTGTTCTTTAAAAAAAAAAAGAATAAATTTTATAAAATAATTTTGTAAAATTAATGCAAATATATACTTTTTAGTTAGTGTAATTATTTTTTAAAAAAAAATTTACAGAGCCACTAAAATGGCGCATAAATAAAATAATTTTTTCGGAAAATATAAATAAATATGTAATGAAAATGAAAATGAATTTTTCAATTTTAAAAAATTAATAAACAGAAATCTTAATTAATTTTTTTTTGAAATTTTTAATCTATTTTTGTGCAATAAAAAAGCCTTAAAAATAATTTACTAAATTTTCATTTTTGAAACCAAAATTTTTTAATTTTTAAATTAATTTTCATAAATTAATTTTTGCTCACCTGTTTTTTATTTTTGTTATTATATATTTTATACATATTTTTTTAATAAATTTTTAAATTTTTTCATATTATTGGTATATAAAATATTATTTATATACATATATATAAACATATATACATATATGTGATAAAATGTAAATATTAAGATAGCATAAGATATTTAATTATAGGAAGACATAAAAGTGTGAGCCTTTGAATTTTTTTTTTTTTTTTTAATTTTTATACAACATTGAAATATGTTATTATTATTATTTAAGTTTTTTCTTTAAATATTTTTAATTTTAAGAATAATAATTAAAAAAAAAATTAAATAAAAATATTAAAAATTTTAATTAAAACAGAAGTAAATGCTTAAACTGACAATGCAAAAGCATTTCACTAACCTATAATTATTTAAAAAGGAAAAACTATTAAATTTATATTTTAAAGAAATTATAATTTAGATCCTGGTACTAAAATTAAAATATTAGTACAAAATTATTATTTTTTTTTTTTTAAATTATTTTTAACGATTTTAATATAAAAGTTTATGAGATTATTTTTGCACAAACTTTATTAATCTAAATGATATTATCTGAACATAAAATAATTCTATACTAGGATGGTATTCTGTAAAGTAATGGTGACACACACTATTTTCAATTGAAATATAATCACAAATATTTTTCTAGCTATGTAAATTGACAAAATAGAAATATTCATTTAAATTTTAACTACAAGAAATATATCTGTCACTGTAACAAAAAGTGTGATAATCATGTTACTTGAAGTTAAATTTTATAATAGTGTATAGTCACACATTCATTTACAGAGTACTATCCCTGATTTTGTATCAACTCCCTAAATAAAATATATATTATTTTTATAGTTCACAATTTTATTTACTGGTTACTAAACTACACCACAACAAAATTGTTTTTTTTCTAAATATTATAGAATAGTGTTTTCAAATCAAATTTAAATATTGTCGTCATTAAGATTACAAGATAATTTAAATTTAAACAAATATGTTTATATCTTTGCCATTTAAAACAAAATTTAGGTAAAATAATTTTTCGTCATATTTAGTTTTTAAGTTTTCTTTTAATATATTATACATTTTTTGTGATTTTTGGATTATATATAAATTTATCAAAATAATAATTTAAAAAATATAGGCATTTTTATTTATATTACTGGATGGAATGTATATTCAAAAATTAGTATTTATTATAAAAATATTAATGAAATGTCCTTTTTTATATGTTAGTTACACAGTTTTTATAATTTTCTCCATTTTACCATTTTACTAGCCACAATTAATTAAATATAAATCAATATTAGTATTTATCAAATTTAAATTATTGTTTTAGTAAAAAAGATAATGATTTAAAGAGCATTTCATGTAAAAGGATTTAAAGGATTTTATGTAATTCATTTTTTTTTTTTGTTATAACAGAATAAAATATCACATTTTATGTCATATTTGCAAATTTGTTTACATTAATTAATTGAATTTTATGAGAAAATGTATTTAAAGTTTTCTAAATTTTTTTTTTTTATTATAATAATTATTGATTTATGTATATTTTTTTTTTAATCAACATGTGTTTTAGACAACATTAAAATTCATAGACACGTTTACAATTCGATAAATATTTTTATTTAAAATATTTATTTCATATAATATTTTTTTTAAAAATTTATTCGCCTATTTGCTTATGGCATCACAAATTAAAGATTTTCAATGCATGTTAAAAAGAATTACAATTCAATATTTCACTTTTATTTTTCATCTCTATTAAAATTATTTTCCATTAATTATTTTTGGGGGAAAATATTAGTAGATTAGTGTAGGAATTAAAATACATAATTACATATTTTATAAGAGTGATCTACATAAATGATATTTAGAGATTTTGGGCTAATCAATTAAATTTCAGTGATTAATTTGATCCCACTTCTGGGCTAATCAATTAAATTTCAGTGATTAATTTGTGATTAATATATTTTTTTTAGCATTTTTTTTTTTTTAAATTATAAAAAATATTTAAATTTTAATCATGTTTCTATAAAATTTAAATATGATTTGTATATTAATGTGATTATTAAAATATTTTTTATACTACTACCTTAGACAATTATTAATACATTAAAATGTTTTTTTTTTATGTCGTAGATATAAAAAAAAAAGAATCCTTTAAGATTAGGAAAATTGAGTTGTTTTATAACAGTTTTTAAGTCCACCTTGTTTAATTAGTAGTTTAAAATTTAGAAGCCTTAAATGAATTTGAATTGAAAAGATGTAAATTTTTATTAATAATTATTCGTCATAATAGTATGAAAAAATTAGATCAGATTATAAAATCTTAAAATCTGATAAAATATCTTTTTTTTTTTTTCAAAAAAGTATTTAATTACAATTAATATCTTAATAAATATAATTTTGAAATACTTTTTTATCGAAAAAAAACACCCATTGCCCTTTTTTTATTCAGGTACAATTGTTTTTTTAATCTGGTCAGGATATATTTTTTTTTATAATCAAATAAGCTCAGCCTAAAAGTATGCCCAAAATATAAACAAAATAATTGCATATATAAAAAAATGAAAAAAATAATTTTAAAATATGATTTAAAAAAATGTTGTTAATGTGTTTTATATAAATTTCTATATTAAATATTTTTATAGTTTGGCACCTAAAAATAATATGTATTTAGTGTTAATTATAATTATACATATTTTTTTGTGGTATTATTAATAATACATATATTTAAATTATTTTGATTTTCATTTTACAATATATTTTTAAAAGTTTAATTCGTTCTGCAGCCTAAAATTTAACTATCGCACACTCCTACATTTTTATATATTAATTTTAACATCTAAATTGAAAAGTTATTGCTTTAAATTTTACATTCAGGTCGAAAATTCCTAAAAATTATTTTTAAAATTATGTTTTATTTAAAAAATATGTAAATATTTATTTTATGTATGTTATTTTTATTTTTTGTGTAAACATTATTTAACAATTTTTTTTTAAAAAAAAAGTGGTTTCCAAAAAAAATGTTCTTAAAATGAAATTATTAATTTTTTTTTAATAATATTATTTATATAAATGATATATAATATTTATTTTAAAGTATATTATGATTATTTCCAAATATATGCTACTAAAAATATTGTTCTTTATGTAAATTTAAGTAACAATTATTATTATTATTATTATAATATATTTTTGATTTTAAAAAGTTTTAACGCCAAAAAGCATAATTTTTTTTTTTTATATATTTTTGTAATATTTTTAAAATCATAAAAATTAATTTCATCATTTCGAGTATATTTTGTATCATCAAAGTAAAAAATTCATTTTAATTAAAGCTTAAAATAAAAAATATATTTGAAATTTTAATTTGAAGAAAAGTTCATAAGAGTTCTATGCAAAGAAACAGAAAAAAGTTTATAAAGTCAAAAGTTTGAAAATTTAATTCATATAAAAAACTAAAGTGTTACTTAGAATTTTATCTAAGTCTTAAAGTAGCTAAGAATACCCGATGATTCATTTTTAAACATTTTTTTTAAAATATTATGCTGGTTAAATTCAATTTTTCTTTCAAAACAAATTCAATAATGTTCAAGTTAAATTCCTGATTATAGTTTTAATTTAAATTCATTAATGTAAATTCAATTGAAGAATTTAACGTGAAAAATAATGAACTTGGTATTGAACACGTTGAATACATATATGTATAACTTTAAAATGGTAATATCATAGTCAAAATAAACTACAACGATTCCATAGAATTTTACATCGAACTACTTAATTCATATACACAACATCAAAGATAGTTTTTAATTCTTTTACTAAATCTCAAAAATTATTTTAAAGACAACACAACAATTTAGTATTTTATATGTAGATATATTAATTATTGATTCAAAAGAATCAATCAAATTCAATTAAATAACCATTAACCAAATGGTATAGAACAAATATCAGAAATATTTAGATATTTTTTAAAATAAATCGAGCGAAATAATGAAAATATTATTGTTTTTAATTATTATAAAGTATAATTTATTTTTAAAACAAAAACTTAAATTAAAATAAAATAATAATTATTACATTAAATATAAGATAAAAAGCAAAACCAAAAAATTATTAAAGTGTAATTAAAGTATTTCGAAGTTTAAAAAATTTGGACGTAAAAGATTTTTTTTTAAATAAGTTTTTTTATAAAAATCTTTTTAATAAAATTATAAATTTTTAAAACATAATTTTTTTAATGTATAGCCTTGAATTTATTTTTAAATACTTTCTCAATTTTTGTTTTTAAAATAATCACTTTTACACACAAACTCTTCACAAAAATAAAATTACTTTTTATTTTAAAAGCTAAAAAATTTTGTATAAATTTAATTTTTCTTTATTTTTATGTTTTTTATTTAACTAGAATTATTGTATATAATATTATTTATAAATGTGAATAAATATCTTACAAATAAAAATTGTCCACTGAACAAAAAAAAAGTTATGACAAGTGAAAAAAAAAGAAAGTTATTTTTGTAAAACTTAATTTAAAAAATATTAAAAAAAAAAATATTGTATTTATCACAGGCAAGGTGAAATGTCCTACATGCATTTTATTTAAAAAATATTTTTCTCGTAAATGTGATATTTTTTTAACACTCTCACTTTTTTTTGAGTAAAAGTCTTTAATTTTGGTTATCACGTGACATTAAAGGAACAACCAAATATATACTCAAAATTTGAGTTGGTTATTTCAAAATAACTTAATAAAAATATTGGGATTAGTTAGTATAAATTGTGAAGTGATAATAAAGTTTTTTATATATTTTTTAAAAATTTCTACTTTTAAGTTTTAAGCAGTTTTTTTTTTGGAGATTTTTTTTTCTACATTTTTATTATCAAACGAAAAATTATTATGATAATAATTTTGTTATTTAATTATTATTTTTTTCACTCAAAAATACTAAATATACATAAACTTATTTTTAAAATACATATAGATATATATTTAATTACATTTATATTTTAATTTTATATATTATTTAAAAAGTTTCGATTTTAAGGTTTGGTGTTGTGAATTTATTATTTTTATTTGTTTTTTTTTTTAATCTAATAAATTTTTTTTATGTTTTTGTGGAAATTTTTTGTTGTAATATAAATTTATTAAATATTTTTAAAAATTATATATATATATTATGTATATATATTTGTTTTTAATAAAATACATTGTTTTATTAAAGTCATTTTTTATGAGGCAGCGTTTAGTAAATTAATGAAAAATATGATTTTCATATTTCAAAAAGATTATTAGCTTTTATAGTTTTTTAATCTATATTTTAAAAAACAAAATTTTCAAATACAAAAAATATAATTGTAGTTGTGTTTAAAAAATGGAAAACCAATATTTAAATTAAGCAAAAACGCTATTTTTTTCTTCTATTTTTTCGAAGATATTAACTTTAATATTTCCAAAAAAAATTGTTTTTAATTATTGGTAATGATTTGAATCATAAATACAAAGTCCAACTTTTTCAAAATATGCTAAAACCTGAAAACTACAATTTTGATATTTTTCTGACATTGATTTCTAAAAATATTTATCTTCCAATTTTCTAAAACCAGATCAACTTTGAAATTAGTTATGAAATAATATTTTATGTTTTCGAAAATTTAAATATTTAATAATCGAAATTATATAAATGATTTAAAAATATTAAAGTTACTATCAGATTTTAAGAAAATATCTACAGAATTAAAAATTAATAATTAATAATTTGCAGGTTTTTTATTTATTATAGTAATAAAATTTATAGTTAAATAGTTCTAAACTTTTTTTATTTTTATGCACTATTTATAAATAGTAAGCCTCTTCGATTATGTTTTCTTTAGATATCATTAAATTATTCTAAACATAATCCTGCATTTTATTTTAATTTTGTTTTACTATTTAAGTATTTAAATAGTTATTTTATAATTTTGTTTTTCTTTTGTCAAAAAACACAATTTACGAACGCACATTTAAGAATAACGCATAATACACAATGAACAGTAATATATTTTATGTAATTATATCTTTTAATATGTAAATATTGCCAAGTTACACAATTAGTAAGTTTAATATTTACATTTTTTTTTTATTTAATTTAGTTTTTTTTTTTTTTATTATTAAATACGTTTTTTAAAGTATTTTAATTTTTTTTGGTTTTTTGGCTCTCTTAGTTTTAGTAAATATATACTTAAAAAAAAAAATATTTCAATTTTAAATGAAAATATTGCAAAAATTTGATTGTAAAAGAATTTTTCATATTACGACGGATGAGCTTAAGCGACTAAATATGGAAATATTTCACTCATTCATTATTGAAATTAAATGATTTTTTTGTAATGCACTTTTTTTTTTTCAAATATATTCATTAGATTATTTATTGATAATGTTCTTATAATCCTTTTTTAAAAAGCTGACAATTTTTAATTTCTAATTAATGAGGACATATTAAATTAAAAAAAAAAAAAAAAAAAATTTGGCTTTCAACAATCTAAAAACTTTATGTTAATTTAGATTAATAATTAACAATTTATGTTTTTCTAATTTAATTTTTATAAATTTTAAAAACTGATTATTTTTTTTTTGCAAAATAAATGTGTGTACGTATATAAGTTTGGTATTTATATTTATTTTCTATAATTAAATTAATTTTATTTATATCTACACATTATATAAATATTCAGCTTGAATATTGCTTCTTAGAATATTAAAAATTATTATTTTTTATGTATTTTTTTTTTGTGGTTTTTAGAATTATTGGTCAGAGATCTTATCTACTTTTTTTTTTGATGAAAGCATATTTTGTTTTTATTAACTTTTAATTAATTTATTATTATGTTAATTTTTTTTTATATTTTATAATTTATTGTTTTAGTATTTACTTTTTGTTTTTTTTTTGTATATATATAATCTAAATATTAAGGTAAGTATTTAATACATTTTTTTGTTGTTTTCAAAATTTTGTTAAAATAAATATTCAATAAATATTATTTTATATATATATATAAATATAAGTCCTAACAACCCAAAGAGAAAGAAATTTTTTAATAAATTTTTAATCTATAAATGTATATTTTATATTATATATATATAATTTTTTTTTTTGTATAAATATTGTTTTTAATTTTTTTTGGTTTTTCAGAAAATTTACATTTTTAAATAAACTAGTAAAAGGAAAATTGTTTACAAAATGGTAAAATTTTTAAATTTTTTTTTCCACCTTTATTTTAGTTAATTTTGATTTTTTTTTTATAGCAGATTTTTTATCTCTGATATAAAATTAGTTTTTAAGTTTTCATAAATTTCAATAAATTTTACAGTATATATTGAATTTGTGTAAAAAAAAATTACATAACTGTCTGTCAATAATAACATTTTTATGAAAATTTCTAATGTTTATGTTTTTTCATCGGATTTTTTTTTTTGAGTATTTGAGCAAATTTTTAATTTTTTATCGTAATTATAAAATATTTAACAAAAAAAAATTATTAATTTTCATTTTGTTTTTATATATATTTAAATACTTAGAAGTTATATTTTTTATTGACTTGAATGATATTTTATTATTTTGATCACTGTATTTCATAAATAGTTATTTGAAGTTATTATAGATTTCAAAATTTTTTATGTAAAATATTGAAAACTAGATAGAAAAATAAACCCACTTATTTACTAAAAAATTGATCTTTTTTTTTATTAAATTATTTACTTTTAGTTTAAATATGGAAATTAAAAAATTGTTTGTTTTTTTTTGGATTAGTATAATAAAAAAGATGGCACTAGTTTTTTTTTTTTTAAATTTAATAAATTATGTTTGTAATTCTTAAAAAAAACATAGAAAAAAAATAATGAAAAGAAAAATAAAACTTATAAGATTATGATTTTATTAATTTTGTAAATGTCTTTAAATTGTTTAATAATTATGTTTTAAAAATTTTTCGAATAAAATTATTTCGTTAAGTTTTTAGCATCTTAGCTAATTTTTTATTTAGAAAAAAAATTGACTTTCTATTTTGATATGTGTTTTTATATTAATATAATTTTATATTTTATTGAATATTTAGTATTATTATTGATTTTAGTTATTTAAGTTTTTTTTTTTTTTGAAAATTATAAAAAAAAATAATAAGGAGCATTAAACATAAAACATAAAAAATAAAATTTCAAAAACAAAAAAAAAATATTACTAATTATCTCTCTATGAAATGTAATTGTTGAGATTTTGAGTCAATTCTAACCTTTCATATAAAATTTTAATTAGATTCATTAGAAAGCGGAGAATCATAAAAAAAAAGGTTTTTGATTAGAAATTATTTCCAACTATTTATATAAAATTAGATATGCAAGCAATTTTGTTTAAGTACAATATTTTTAAATGAAATCCAGAAAATTCAACGAAAATTATAATAAAATAATTAATTATCGGCCACATTAAATATTTGAAACAAATTTAAATATTTTGAAAACTTTTAAATAATTAGTTAATCTGAAGCTACTTTTGTTTCGAACGCCTTATTTTAGTTTCGAACTCCTTCGTTTATTGGTATGTGGTCTATTAAACCTACGGCAGACTTTTCTTTACTGCCACCAACTCTTTTCTTCTTTGAGATCCAGTAATTAAAGATTAACTGTGTTAATATACAATTTAATTTTTCACTGTAACACATTAACGAAGGTTATTTAAAATTCCAGGACTTCAGAATAAGCAAAAGTTTTGAAAAAGGTGCAAAAAAAAAAATTATAATGCTTCGGTTTTGTGGAATAATATTTTACATAAATTTTTGTTTAAATTACAATTCTTAAAAATACTTTAAATACTCTTCTCAAAGATAGGAATGCCAATGTATAAGTTGTGTTTGAACATTAATGTATATTTGTTAATTGGCACTAAATTCTAAAAAATAAAATAAAAATAAAGCTCATTAAAAAATATAAATATAGTTTTAAAAAATAAATAAGACAAAAAACAATTTAGAAAAAAATACATCAAAATAATTGTATTTCAAAAATAAACAATAAATTTTTTAATATAAATGTATATAAAAAAAAATTACAAGAAAAAATAAAAACTGGAAATTGTTCGTTTAAAAAAATAATAATAATAATCATTAATAATAAAACAAAAAATTATTATTTAGATAAAGTATTTTTATATTATATTATAATAAATAAATCTAATCAAAAAAGTACTTCTGAAATTATTTGATCATAAACCATCATAAAATTAATTATTTTTATGAATAAAAAAAAAATATTATTTGTCGTTTTTTTTTTTTACTATTTTTAGAAGATAAAATAATTATTTGAGGAACTTATACACCACAGGTAAAGCAATTATTCAATTATTGAAGCATCTTTTTTTTTTTTTGTTTTTATAAGAACTTATGTAATATATTTACATTATTTTTAAATTCTTATTTTCGTTTTTTATAATTTCAGAAAAATATTTTTGTATTTCTATTTAATGTTGCAATTATATTAAATTATACTATTTATTTTTGATGTGTGCATTTTTTGTTATTTCATTAATTACTAAATCAAGCTTGTTTTTTTTTTTTTTACTAAAATGTCGAGTTTTACAAAATTATTTGAAAATAATTCTCATTGGAAAATCTTATCAAACTTAAGGGGAAAAAAAATGTTAATATAAATTCAATTCAAAAAATATTTTATTATTTTAAATGTTTTGTAAAACTCGTTATTTATTTAGCGATTTTTTTTCTTTCTCAGAAATCTATTTAGTTGAAAAATCTTATCCAATTTCCCTTTTGACAAAATTATTTTTTTTTTTATCATAAATAAAAAATACTTAAAAATACTACACAACACACGTCAATGTATAAACTAATTCTATAAAAAAAAAGGAGAGATTAACAATAAAATAAAAAAAATTATTTTAGTTTTCATTTTGGTTTTTCTAGGTAAAAATATCAATTTTAATTTTTTTTTTTGTAAATTCTATAAATATTAAATTTTGTCTTTTTAGGAAATTTAATTTTGGTATTCATATTAAAATAAAAAGAGAAACGTTTTATTTGTTGTCCTTTCTCTAAATGCAAATCTTTTTATATGTGTAAAAATGAATAATTTTTGATTTTAGAAAACAAAAAATTGTTTTTTTTTTAGTTATTTCCATTTCCATAAGTTTTTCTTTCTTTTAAATTAATAAATAATTATAATGAGACTTAAAATTTAATCATAATATTTTTTTTAATTACACATTCTCACAAATTGCTTAAAAGTTTTTCTTTTGGTTTTGATTTTTTTTTTTTTCGTTTAAATTTTCTTCTTGTAAAAAATTTGCTATTATAAATAATTTGAATTTTAATGTTTTTCTTTTAAATAAAATTATAAAATATTGATAAATTTACTCCCCACACTTGTGTTTTATAAAAACAGAAAAAAAAATGGCTGTTTCTATAAAATATCAAAATTTTTTTAAGAAACTTAAGAAAAAAATTATTAAAAATATAAAATGACACCTAAAATATATGTAAAAAAAAATACCTTAATACATTTTTTTTTAGTTTTCTTTAAATATTAAAAATTTCAATACTCTAATTTTTGTTTAAACTCTAGACTCGATTATAAATTTTGTTTTTCTTTAAAGCAATTTATATAAATTCTAATATTTTTCATGGCTTTTCAATAATTTATAATTTTTTTGTTTGTGTTTATCAAATTTTATAAAATTAAGATAATTATAAAAAAAATCAATTTTCCCCCTAAATTATCTCAGAGACAAAATCTATATATAAAAAAAAAATTATAACCAAAAAAAAAACATTTAACTAAAATAAAGGAAAGTAAAAATACAAAATATCGTAAATATCGTAAATTTATTAAATAAAAAAAAAAATAATAATTCGATCTTTTTTTTTTGATTCATTCTTTTTTTAAATATGAATAATTTTTTTTTTTAATACATTTAAACAAAATAAAAATTTTTTTAGAGTAAAAAAAAATGAATTAAAAAAAAAAACGATCACACAAAGTTAAATTTTTAAACATAGTAAAAAAAAATTTTTATGTTTTTATTTTTTTTTAATTGTAAAAAATTAAAAAATTGACAAAAAAAAAACTCAAGTTTAACAATAAGTAAATTTGTATACATAAAAATTTATGTTTTTAATATAATAAGAAGATTCTAACATATAAATAGTAAAAATAACAAAAAAAAAATATTTAAGTTTTCTGTTTTTTTTTTTCGTTGGTTTTATAAAAATTAATTTATATTTCACAAAAAAAAATTTTTTTTTTAAATCCCGTCTTTTAAAATAAAATCTTAAAAAAAAAAATAATAAAAATTCATCATAAAAATTTGTAGAGGGATACAAAAAAACAAAAACAAATGAAAAAAAATAATAATTACTAAATTATTTAATAATTAATAAAATAAAAACGAATCCCAGAACTAGAACTCTAGAAGAGTTTTTTTTTTAAATATTTTTGTTAATTTTGTATCTAAAACTACAAATTCTAGTATTTAAAAAAAAAAAAAAAAAGATTTTTATGTTTATGTAAAAGCGTACGGAATTATTTAATTATACAATAAAAAACTAAAATAAAATTTAAAAAAAAAAAAATGACTTGAAGGCTTTTTATTTTAAAGTTTTTTTTTTTTTAAATTAGATTTTTTTCTTGTTTTTATTTTTTTTTAAATTTAATTATTGTCGTGAGAATTTATGTTGCTACATAAAAATTTAAAAAGAATTTGATCAGAATAGTACAAAAACAGAATATTTTATGTAAAACATTTACATATTTGTACGGTAAATTTAATTGAATTAATTATGAGCAGAACAAAGATTGACACACAGCCTTTTTCAACAATATTAATTCAAAATAATTTTGAAAATAATTCTTAAAAATATTAAAAAAATTCCATCATTTTCACGATTTAGATTAATATTAGTCTTTGTGTGGTCTGTTCCTAAATTTACAAAATTAACAATAATTATGATTTAAAAAAAAAAATTAATGAAGAAATCTAATTTAAAAAAAAAATGCCAATATTTACTAAAACTTATAAACATAAAAAAAAAAAAAAAATATTGGAAAACATTTTTCTGAACAAAAAGTGCACAAAAAAAAAAATATTTTTTTTTTAAAAAAATTATTGTACATTTTTTTTTTTATGTAAAGTTAAAAAAAAAAAAAATTGAATAATCCAAATAGACAAAAAAAAAATATGTTAAAAAATAATTATGTAATTAATATTTATATCATTTAAATAATAATTTTTTTTTTTAATTAATAATAGTTACACAGTAATAATAATAAACGTAAAACGTAAATAATGTCTTGGATATCCAGCCTTATTAAAACGGAAAGAGGAATATTTTTATGTTTTGATTTTTTTTTTTTAGTTTTTTTTATGATTTTGTTTTTGTGATTTTTTTATGATTTTTTTATGATTTTTTTTTTTTTTGTATATAATAAAATTGTATAATAATTTTTTTTGTATAGTATTTTTTTTTTTTTCTTTTAGTATAACATTTTTCTCTAACAAAAAACTAATAATATAAATTTTTTTAAATGTTTTGCAAAAAAAACATTTTTTGCTTCCAGGTGTTTTTTTTTTTTTTTAATTTTTAAAATTTACTTTTCTCCACCCAATAACAAATTCAAATTAAATTTTCTTTATGGCGGCGGGGAGAAGTAAATGGATAAAAAAAAAAAAATTGTAAAATAAAAAAAAAAACTTTGATTAGAGATCAAAAAAATAAAAATAATAATAATTTAAAGGTTTCTGCGCAATTTTTCTTCTTATGTGTTTTTATGTATGATTTTTAGTGTCCTTTTCTTCTCTTTTAAATATTTAAAAAAAATGATTTTTTTTAAAAAAATAATGAAATAATTACTAAATTTTTTGTTAATATTGCAATTTTCTTGGTAATAAATTCGGCGACTTGGCGATGTTTTTATATTGCTTTGTTTTTCTGGTTGGTTGTGGAAGTTGCGGGTTCTTTTTTTTTTCTTTTTTATTATTTTTCTTTTTTCTAGTTAGTGTTGTTGCTGGGATTTTGATTTATTGAAAATTTTGTAAATTTCAGTAATTTTGTTGTAGATTTTAATCACTGAACATATAGAGTATTGAGCACTAAGACATGATGATTATTTTTGGCTAATGTTACAACATAACCTTCTGATGTTATTTTTAATCCACAGCAACGAGATACCTGTGTATACAAATTTTTTTTTTTGTTAAAATTGATGAAAAATATAAAATTAGATATTTCGCGATTTTTGGATATATAAGTTTATTAAACTAATTAATTATATTGAAGAATGAAAATATTTTTTTTTTATAAGGTGCTACACCAAAACCATTTTTCAGTGAACGACCAGTATAACAAGCAGTATAACGAAATATAAAAAAAATCTTCGTAATATTTTTTCATTATAGAAAATATTAATTTGCCATTGAGAAAATAGTATACATAAAAAAGATCTTTGCTGAATACACGTAAGTCGATGTAAATTTAAATATTGCTAGTTGGCGACAAGCAACAATTATCTGAATATTTAATTTTTTTATTTCAGTCCAATCTCAACATATATTCAAACTAAAATAGCTACAGTATGCTACATAATACTTGAAATCTGTTTCACTGGCTCGCCATTAAGTTTCATCATCACTTAAGATATATTATTGATTGAGTCATCGTAACATCTTCGTAATTTCCTTCCATAAAACTGTTGTTCAAGATTTCTACATCTGATATATTAGAAAAATTCTAGTGACGAAGAATATTATATAAGCAATTGCTGTTATTTAGAAATAAATTTGTATATTAGGATTAGTGAAAGACAGGGTCGTCTAATTCCGTGTAACGGCTATAAAATTAACTATTTTTACTTTTGTCTTAATGAAAATTTTCAAATAAAATAAAATGAATGCGAAACAATAGATAGTTGCTTACCTTGACATGTGGACATTCAAATTCCGATTGCAAAACACCTTCGCGTGAATAACAAGCCACGTGAAAACGATTTCCATGAGAATCACCAATTAAAATATCACCAGCATTTGAAATATCAATTCCATTTGGAAAGCATGTAACTTTTTCATTTCCAATACGATATTGGAAAGTTCCATCATCTTTGAATACAGCTACACAATGTCCTTTAAAATCACATACATAAAAATCGTTGTCTGTAATAAAACATAATAAATTATGATTTTCAACGCTCATTTAATAGAAATTTAATAAATAAAATATACCTCGAATGGCAATATCAGATGGTTCCCTCATATAATCACTGCAATCAAACCAATGTACTAAATCACCATCTTCTGATATAATAAAAACTGTTGGGGAAACACTATCAACAGCAACTATTTGGCCTTTTGATGTAACTGCTAATCCAGCAACAATATCAATATATCTAAGACAAATATTTATTGAAAGATTAGTTATTGAAAAAATTATAAAAGGATTACCTTATGGCAATTTTTTTCATAAAATGACCATTTTTCGAAAATATTTGCATTCTTGAACGTTCGTTACCCCGGTCACACACTACAAATTTGCCATTTGTTAACATTACAGCGACTTTTCGTGGGTACCATAGTTGACCCTCTTCTTTTCCAGGTACACCAAATTGAAATTTAAATGCACCATTCTTTTCGAACACTTCAATACGGTGATTATTCGTATCGGCAACAATAATTTCTTCATCTACACCCAAACAGAAACCGTGCGGTGAATTAAATTGTGCTTTAGACGTCCCCAATGAACCAAATTTACAACGAATTTGCATTGGTGTTGCTTTAGTACGACCTGGTACACCAATACTTGAAAAATTTGGAATTCCTAAATCATCTGAACTACTGCCACCAGCACCAGCGCCAAGCACAGACATTGATGGCATTGGTGATGTTGACGATGCTCCCAAACCAAAATCATTTAGTAATGAATCAATACCTGGTGATGGTCCACGCATACCTCCAACACCATTTAATAAATTATGATGTTGTTGATGATGGTGGTTTGCTGTCAAATCTGTATGAAAATCGTCAACTATTTTATCACAATATGCGGATAATAGTGGACAAATTCAAAAATAAGAAAAAATAAAAATTAAATGAAAAAATAAAAGCAAATTATAAAATAATTTATGTAAATGGAAAATTTGGAACATTCCAAAATTCTTATTTTTATGTGATTGAACGATTTTGAATATATAAAATAATTTTAACTTTTGAACCAAATATACAAATGCAAATAAAATTAAATCAAATCAACTAAAAATATATATATTTAAAACAAAAATTACCATTGCTATTTAATCCCAATTTTGCCAATGCATGGAAGTTTGTTAAAGCCCTTTGATCACCTGCCAATATATCAGCCAATGTAATATGTTGATTGGTTGCCCCAGTTGTTGATCCTCCAGCTGCTCCTAATGTATCTGTTAAATCTGGAGTATTTTCAGCTAAGTTGGCTAAACGTTGCAAATTGTATTCAGCAATACTATTAAATCCACCGATGCCACTAGCATTAATTGAATTACCAACAGATGACGCAACAGAATTTCCTGTATTATTAATAACATTTACATTACCACCACTATTAGCACTACCGCCATTCAATAAATGATGCTGTTGTTGAAGATTACCACTACCACCATTAATATGATGTTGCTGATGTTGATTACCATTATGAAGAACGTGATGTTGATTATGATGAAGATGATGTTGCGGGGGTGATTCAGGCGTTTGTAAAACATTTGATGGCAACATAAAATTATTGCCCAAAGCAGATAAATCACCATCAAATGATGATTGCATTGATGTTGGCAAGGATATTGGACTACTAGCTGTTACAGATGAACCGTTGTTGGTTAAAGCGCTTTGTGAATTATTTGAATTAATATTACCACCAATGCCACCATTCTGCTGTCGATGATGATTTATTAATGCTGGCGGCATACCGGGTAATGTTGGTGGTGGTGTACTTTCTTTTGGGCTTGGTGGTGTTGATTCAGTTCGAAATTTACCAAATGTATCATGAGCAAGTTGTTCAAATTTATCAAATTTCGTATCAAATTCAAGTGAGTAGCTAATATCACATTTTGGTGTATTACTGATTAAATTTATAAATTGTGCATGAATTAATTTCTTCATACTTAAAAATTCAGCAGCATTAGCTTGATCTAACACACGATTTGTAAATTTACAAACACCATCAATTTTTTCGATAGTCTTTTCAACAACATGTAATAAATCCATTATTTTTAATTCACGTTCAGAATGTAATTTTTCTAAATCTTTTAAAGATTTTTCCCGACATTTATCAATAATTGATTTAAAATTACGATATGCTTCTTCAATTAAATCACGGGCTGTATCATGTTGTGTTTGTAATTCAGTTAATGCTGTTGATAAATCTTGTGCAGCTGAATCACAATATTGTACTTTTGATCGAGCATCCTTAATTAAATTATCGACATCATTACGTACACATTTCTCAGCTGTTGATAATAAATCATAATGATGTTCAGACCCCTTATGATCAGCTATTAAGCAATCATTACAAACTGGAATTTGGCAGTTGAAACAATAATACTTGAGATTCTCACTGGTATGTACAGCACAAAACAATGGTTTATGAATGGTAACTTTTTCATTTGATTTTTGTAAATCTTCAAGTTTAACAACTTCATGATTTTCAAAACAACGCATATATTTATGGGCATTGTCACAACCAGCACATAGGAAATTGGCACAATCATTGCACCGTGATATGGCATTCTCTTTGCTTTTGCACGATGTGCAAGCAAGCATCTTTGGCTCAATTGTTGATAAATCAAGAATATTTGTATATATGTAGTCACATGTTAACGATGCTGCACCTTTTGGACCAACCTGATTAAAAGTTTAAGAAATTATAGTTAAACAGAAAATAATTTTGTTTTATAAGAAAGCAGCTAAATTTGAACATTATTGTCGTTAAATATTTTATATTCCTAAAGAATTAATACCAATTTGTATATAATTCATTGACTTAAATATATGGAAATGTAGTATTGTCATATAAGTAGTGTGAGCCATTTTTATCACGAAGGAAATTTTATTTTAAAATTCTGATTTACATTAAACGATTTCAAAATTATACAAAACTTAAGAATTTTAAATTTAGAATATTAGTGTAAACAAAACCGACTAGGCCTATTTTTCATAGTTTCAAAACTTGGGTTATCATTTTCTCATTGATTTCCTTATCAATATAAACTATATATTTTTTAAATTCTAATATTTCTAATTTTATATAAACACAAAATAAAATCTTACCTTAGTAGTTTGGTCACATGTTGGACATACAATAACACAATCAGTTTTTGATGTATCACCTGTTTCATCAATTAATAAATTATCGAGACAAGTTTCACAAAAAACATGAAGACATGATAAAATTCGTGGTGAATTTAAACTTCCCCTAAAAATCAAAATGGTTATGAAAAATAGTAAATGTAATGAAAGCAAACAGTGATTTTACTTACTTGCAAATCATACAATTTTTTTCGGGGCCATCAGAAAATTGACAAGATTCTTCAAGAGTTTCCTCTTCAAGAGCATCACCAACTTTACCTTCAAATACATCACTGAACATGTTACCAATATTTCTTTCAATTCCTTGTCCTCCTCCTCCACTTATATTGCTTTTAATACCAATATTATTTGTGGTACTATTATTACCACTACCGTTTAATATATTACCAGATCGATTGTCAATTAAATCAATAATATCTTCCTTATCGATTTCTTCGTTATTATTGGCAATTACACTTAATCCGTTCTGATGATGTTTTTGATTTTCTTGTGAGTGATGATCGTCAACGTCTTCAAATATTGCCAACTTATCAAAATCGTCTAAATCCAATAATTTTTCAACTTCTGGTATTTTAGAGCAGTCCGTATCAGTAGCAGTAGTAATAATAGATGTGGTTGTAGTTATAAGCGTTCGTTGAGAATTTTCACTACTACCAGTACCAGAAACACTTAAACCAATAGGACCAGCGGGAGGAGGAGAACAAATGCCAGACCTAATAGCAATAGTGCCGGTACAAGTAGTAGTATCCAGAGAACCGGAAGAAGTATCTATTATGTTATCCGTAATATTATTGTCAATTATATTAGAAAAATTATTAATACTACTCATGGAGTTATCTTCTAAATGATTTTTTTTGGGTAAAATATTCGAATTATCCTCAGATGATGCCATAAGTTGAATACAACTTAAAAGCTTTTTCGGGTTTTAAAACACTTTTATAATATTTCAAAATTGTTTTTTTGTAGTGTTTTTATTTTTTATTTTACTTTTTGTTAAAAATATTAATTTTTGAGTTAAGATAAAAAGACACTTTTTTATATATATATTTATAAATATTTGTTTTTATGTTGTCTTTTTTTTTTAATACAGGAAACACGATGAAATTTGAAATTGGTTTGTTTTCTTTTTTTTTTTGCTTGTTTAAAAACAATATTTTTAATAATTTTTTTTTTGGAAAAAACTAACACTCACGATTTTTCTTTTAATTTTTCGGAAAATATATTTTTCTATATATGATTTTTGGTGTATATAAATTGGTAATTTTCTTTAAAAGCTTTTTTTTGTAAATTAAATTTTTCTTTAAAAAAAAATAAAAAAAAAAAAAACAAAAAACCTTTTTAAATATATTTTTTTTTTTTTGTAAATAATTTATTAATTCGCGCTCACGATTTTTTGTTAAATTTTTAATTTTTTTAAGATAA
This sequence comes from Empis livida, assembly GCA_963932195.1. Taxonomy (NCBI): domain Eukaryota; kingdom Metazoa; phylum Arthropoda; class Insecta; order Diptera; family Empididae; genus Empis; species Empis livida. The sequence goes on from OZ010648.1 coordinate 46,786,144, forward strand.
AATATTTTTTTTGAATAAATTTTGCAATAATTTATTATTTGTTGTAAAATAATTAGCAGCTTTTTTCTTTTGCTTTAAAAAAATCTTTTTTTTTTTTTAATATATATATATATATTTTTTAAATATTTTTAATTAGGCCCTTAGTGAACAGTCTCACCCAAAGTCTGAAAATAAATTAAAATAAAAGAATTAGAATTTTTGTTTTTAAATTATTTTTGCTCATTTAAAGAAAAAAAATTTGTCGTTATGGTAACATGATAAATTTCTTAAATAAATCCTAAATTTTCCGAAAATGGAGAATTTAACGCATTTTTATTATTGGAGAAATTTATAGTGTTTTTTTTTTGTAGTATTTACGAAAACTAGAACTTGTTTGTAGTGTAGTAGGCTTAATTGAGAAATATATGAAATGTATTGTGGTTTGTAGTTATTGTACTATAAACTATAGTTTAATTAATTGTTTTTAAATTCAAATCATTGAATATATCGAGCCTGGTACTCGTAGAATAACTTACTTATATGTATATTGCTAGACGATGTTCGTTATATATTATATAGGGACTTTTCTGCCTTAGATTTTCATTAAAATTTATAAAAGTAAAAACATAGTTATTATAATTAATAAAATTTAACATTCAGTAAATCTTTTACAAAATGGAGTATTTGGCATAAAATATTTAATTGATATTCTGGTTAATATAATTTGTACAATATCTAAATTTTATACCACATTGATTTATGACAACTGAACAAATAAAATTATGAGTGCTCAGAACCATAGTGTGTGTGAACTATTGAAATGTTTGAACGGATTAGTTTTGACCAACCTTCTAATGAATAATAAAGAATGTCATTCAAATACGATATCAACGTCATTCGATACTAATAAATATATTTAAGGTTCTGTTCTTGAAAATAAACAAAAAGAACAAAAATTTCCAGTTTGTGGAAATATTCTACTAGTTCATAATTCACTGAATATGAAACCATCATAAAAATGTTGAATATTAATCTTGAAATAGATTAAAAGTATAACTAAATTAATAAAATCTATACATAATATTATGTAAAGCAATAATCTAATATAATCCAATAAGGAAAGTTTTACAACTCTTTAAATTAAAGAATGTAGGTTTTTTACAAGGTTTTTATAAATTGAAATTCAAATTTCTTCTAAAATAAATTGTTTATATAGAAATATCGTTTTTGCAGCTCTCGAGTGGAAATATTTTATATTTCATTAGCGATATATGATTTTTATATTACGATTTCAAAAATCGGAACTATAAAATTATCCTAAATTTATATTCCTGGTAAAATATATTTATATATTTAAAAATATATTTATATAGTGCTGGTAACAGCAGAAGTAAATATATTTTACCAACTTAACAAATGTGCATTCTAAGTGATGTTGAAAAAAAATATTTGTGTATTTGCAGAAAAAATTAAAAATTTTATAATTTATTATTAATCAACAGACTACATAAATCTTAAACTTAAATGTTTATGTAGCAAACTTTATAATATGTACTATAAACACAAAACACTGGTGATAGCTTAAAAACTTAGGGGATTGTTGTCACATTGTCTCACCAATTTGGATTTTATACAATTGATAAAAATAAATTATTATGTATGTAAATATGAAAATATTTTTGTTTTGACATATTTATTTAATGTGAGTTTCATAAAATCATAATTCTATCTATGGAGATATTAAAGTTAATTAATTAAAAGTTATTTACAAAAAACCTACAGATTGTTGTACAGATTATGATTTGGTAGCCAATTGCATACTTTTAGGTACTAATTATATTTATTGAATATTCAAGACCATTTTTTTTTTTATATTTAATACTTTATTTTTTTTTTTTTAATGTTAAAAAAATTGAATTAAAAATTTGTTTTAGTTAGTGAAGTTATATAATTTCACATTTTTATATATTATTTGGAAATTTAAATGTAATACTAAAATTTATAAATACGGTATAATCAAAAAAAAAATCTATGCTAACAAAGCAGACATGACAGAAACTAAAAATTATAATTAGTTTAGTTAAAGAATTTACGACATTAAAATATAATAAACAACAACAATAATAATCAACCCTCTCGTGTCTTCATCGTTTTATAATAACACAATTAAAAAAAAAATTGCACTCATTAATTGCGCATCAAAATCATAAGAAAAAAAAACATTCTGAAAAATCAAAATTAATTAAATGCAATTTGTAAATATTGAAAATATTTCTGGTATAATAAGTTTAATTAATAATTTCCTGTAATTTATAAACAATCAATTCCAGTAAATTACTTCTCCATGAGGTAAAAATATACCCTCAGAGCAGCTGATGGAAAGATTTTCTGTGATATTTAACTGTGATTATTATATATATATATATATATATATATATATATATATATATATATATATATATATATATATATAGCAGAAAAAAACTTAATGGAACTTTTCCAAAACCCTAGAGGAACCCTCTTTAATGTATATTTAGTTTTTTTTTAAATATTTTTTTTAACAATTTTTCGATGAAAATGCGCAATGCAGATAAGATTTTTGCACGAGAACACTACAATATTTTTCAATATATTGTAGAAAAACAGAGTAAACCCATCCATTACTTCTGTATACTCATAATTTATATTTATATATATATATATATAAAAAACACTAGAAATATAATTCGCCTCGTGTCCTTGAAAAATTATATTTTCTTTGAAATGTAAATTCTTATTGAATTTTTTCCTAATCCAATAGAAACCATTAAGAATTATATAAAAACAATTAAAAAAAAAATCAATTAGTTCCTTAAATAATAAAAATTGTAGAAATGAGAATTATAATCGAGAATATTTTTCACCATTCAAAAAAAAAAATACTTTACAATTTTTTTTTTCACAACCACACATTCTGCTGTAAAATTTACAGACTCCCAGACAGAATTTTTCCCAAATTTCCAATTTGATTTTTATATTTTCACGAAGAGATTATATTATTTATATTTCTTAAAACACTTTTGTTTAATTTTTATTTATTTAACACATTTTTATTAAAAATTTATTCTCACCTTTGCCATCATAAGATTTTTTCAGAAAAAAGGAATGGCGTAGACTACAAAAGTCAACTCAAGTTTTGTACGCTTAGCTAGTTATAGAGTAAAAATTTGATGGCGGAGAAAAAATTTCATGCGCCGGTTCATAAGCGCGTATATTGTTTCATTTCCGTTTAGTTTCATAAAAAATTCTTGATAATTTTTTATTGTGCAAAAATTTTTGGCGGAATTTTGTATTTTAGATGATTTACGGTATTGTAAAGTTAACCTCTTACTATATATCTTTAAATTTATATTTATTTCAACATTAAATATAATTTTGTTTTATATAACAATGTAATTAAATAAAATAAACTTTTTAAGGTTATTCCTACAGCACAATAAATATAAAATTCTTAACTTCTGAAAAGTATATTTTGTTAAATTTGTGACGGCTGTCAGTTGTCAAAATCTTTAGTTACCAAAAATTGCATAAGGTAGCGCCAAGAAGTTTTTGAATTACATTTTCGGAATATTATAAATGTTATAAAGTTAGTTATATTATGATTTATTTTATTATATTATGATTTTTACAAAAAGTTAATTATAAAAATTATAAGTAGGATATTTAATTTAAATTATTAAATATAATTATTAACTGTATGTGTTTTGTTATTACGTATGCATATTTTTCCCAATAGATGGAAAATCTATCAAATGTGCTGTTTTTGTTTTTATCCATATCAGTTTTTATTTTTTTTCTAGGAGAGGAACGAGTATAAATATATATAACCTAAAAACTAGTTTTTGAAAAAACATTTTAAATAGGAAAAATGAAACAAACACCAATTTCAAATTCTGAAAAGTCATTTATCACTGAATGTATAAGACAGCACCAGGTAATAAATGATTAAATTTATATTAGTATTTATATTTTATTTTAATTTATATTTTTAAGCGTATTGATGGCCGAAAGTTAGAAGAATTCCGAACATTAAATATAAACTTTGGTGCTGAATGGGGTAGTGCTCATGTAGCTTTAGGCGAAACCCGTGTATTAGCACAAGTTTCTTGCGAACTAGGCCAGCCAAATCAAATTCGACCAAATGAAGGATTACTTTTCATTAATGTAGAATTAGGTCCAATGGCAGCACCTCATTTCGAAGCTGGACGTAATTCCGATTTAACTGTCCGCATAAATCGAACATTGGAGCGCACATTCAAAGATTCAAAATGTGTTGATATGGAATCATTATGTGTTATAGCTGATGATAAAGTATGGATATTAAGAGTTGATTTGAATGTTTTGAATCATGAAGGAAATTTAATAGGTATCAATTAATAATTAGCTTATTAAGTTTACTAATTACAATTGATTTATTTATCAAGATTGTTGTTCTGTGGCGACTCTTTGTGCACTGGCACATTTTAAGAGGCCTGATATTACAGTTTCCGGGACAGAAGTTCAAGTACATACAGCTGCTGAAAAAGATTTAATTCCACTAGTTCTTCATCATTTTCCCATTTGTGTATCTTATGCAACTTTTCATAACGGGTAGAGTAAAAATATTTTTTCCTAAAATTGAATAAACTAATTCTGGATATTTTTTTATAGTGAAATGGCTCTAGTAGATCCAACTTTAATTGAGGAACGTGTTGCTGATGCCAATATGATTTTTGGTATAAATTCTTACAAGGAACTTTGTTGTTTAAATGTTGCTGGCACAACATTAACAAGTACACATTTATTATTACAATGTTCAAATCGGGCAGCAAACCGTGCTAAAATAGTTGTGGATTTAGTCAAAGAGAAATTAAAAGACGATTTGGTATTGAGAAGTGAAGGCAAGCCAGTTGGCTTTACAGAATGTTTAAAATTAAATAAAATAACATCACTAGCGGAAGACCGATTAGCACTAAGATTGCCACATTTTAACTTTGAAACTTTATACAAAAGTAATAAACCAAAACAATCAATTGAGGAAATAGAAGCCATGAAGCTGGAAAATCTTAATGATACTACAGCAACATTAAGTTCGAATCAAAAAAATATTAAATGGTTGCCTGAAACTGATGAAGATGATGATGATAATAAGGAACATGATATGGACGATGGGGATGAGGACGATGATGACGAGGAAGAAGAGGAGAGTGCTAAATATTTAAAGAGACTGGCTAAAGATCCAACAGAGCAAATAATGAGCAAAAGTATTAGTAAGCGGAATCGTAAAGGAATTCCGCAAACGTCAACCAGTGCAAAAGTGCCTTCACCTTCTTTTCGTAAACCAGGTAAAATCACAGTGTGTGACCAGTAAACGATTTTTACTGTGAACATACATTTTAAAATATTAACGTTGAATTAAAGTAACAAACCGTTTAAACCAGAATTAGACTTCTATTGAATGATATATTCAATAGAACAGTCAATAGTTGACTATATAAAAGTTTTTTTCTGTAGTCAAACAGTTCTATAATAATTTTTATTAAAACAATTAAATTTTATTTATTTTTTTTTTTTTTTTCAATTGTAGACAGCGACAGTGAAGAAGAGCAAAAAATGATTTTGTAAGAATATATTTAAAAAAATTGTTTTTTCATAAATTTGAATTATTATTTTTTTCCCAAACTACACAATATATTTTTAAAAATACAAACCGATTTTTTATTTTAAAATTTATTTACGGAAATTATTAAAATTTAATTCATATATTTCTTCGACAATAACAAGTAAGTGAATTAATACTAGTAAACCTAAAGATAAAATGGATTGAAATTAAATTGCAAATGAAGGCTTTAGAAATAATTTTAGCTATTAACTTATTTTTAAAACTGACAATATTTTAGTTTTTAATTGATAACATAATTTTTCTTAATATAAAGTTTATAATTTTTCAGATTATAAAAAATAATTGAACTACACTGAATTTTTTTTTACAAAGAATAGGATACCGTCAAAAACGCTATGGTTGCAAGCCTGAATTTTTATGAGATTCAAACAATGTTTGTTCAGTTGTACCATACTTTAACCGAATCTATTGAGCAGCAATGAAATCTTTTAGATTGTAAATTATTTACTTCTAAATTTTAATATAAAATAAAATATTGATATTTACATCAGATCGTAATTTTATCATAGTTTTAAATCTTCAATAAAATATAAAATAATTTTTTTAATGCAATATTTACACAAATATAGTAATAAATATTTAATTTTGGATAATTATTACATTTTATAGACTATGCTTTAGTTTCTAATCGAATTACCAACCAAATTTTTAGATTATTATGGTGGTAAATTTTTATTTTTTTTCTTATTCCTAGAATTTATTTGTTCAAAAGGTAATTCTCATGTTGTGTCATTACCAACTCCATTCTTCTGGTCCAGTTTATTTGAATTTGTTTTAATCATATATATAAAGTATGTAATAATTTCTCTTTCTTTAATTGGAATTGTTTTAAAATGTTTCATAATAGTCTAAAAATAGATAATTTAATATTTTTAACTTTTTTTCTTTCGTGATATGAACTTACATCAGCTAATTGAGCTTTATTTAAACCTGGTCTAGTTGATACCTTGTAATGTCGTTTATATCGACGCAATGTATTAACTTGTAATTGGTACAAATCAACTTCAGGTAAATCTGTATCAGTTTCATTGCTGTCATCTTCAGAATCCCGCCGTCGTTTATTTCGAGCACATTGAATTCGGGATTTATGGAAATCACATATATAAATATGATGAGCCTATAATATTGTAAAAAAAAATTATGTTTTTTGTATCAAAAACTAAATGTTACATTTGGATCATTATTCAATTTTAATCGTCTCTGAGCAACAGTTTTTCGTATACGTTTACTGTATGACGCATTCCCTGAAATGAGAGAATAATTTTAGGTTTTCTCTAACTTTACTTTGTTAATAGAAATCTATTACCAGCTGCATTACGGCATAAATTCCCATCGTCAATTAAACAACATGTTTGGTCAATAGGACCACGAGAATCCTCCTCACCAGAATCTTCTTCACCAATCCTCCAACCATTATTTATTTTATCTTTTTTATTGAATTGCATTTTTCCCTAAAAATTACATAGTTATAAAATAAGAAATAATAACAATAAGCTATTTGCTAGAAATTGTTTTATATCTAATTTTATGAATTTGGTTTCATAGGATATTTTAAAATATGATTATAATATATAAATATTCTATGTTGTGATTAATTTCTATAGTAATTTTATCTTTTATTGAAATATTATTTGATTTAACTCAAGATATTACAGAAATTTCACAACAAAATTAAAAGCTGTTCCATTGTCTTATACATTTATTTAATTTTTCCATATTGTAACTTCATAACAATATTACTAGAACAAAAAATCTATACGTATTTGTTTCCAAAATTAATTTCTAATTTTCAATACAAAATGTATGAAAATTTTTTAAACTCAAATTAAACCAAAATAAAAAATATCCAATGCAACCATTGTTTATTTTATCTTTTTTATAGAACTGCATTTTCAATTAACATAATCTAAAAATAGCAGAAGTTGAAATTTAATACACTCAAAAATTATATATAACGAATTTGAAGAAATATTTATACTTAATAACCAAATTATGTAAATTAAAATCAATTTAAACGATGTTATTATTACCTTTATTTCCGAAGTTACTGTAATTGAATATGAAATATTTATATTTTCACAGAAACTTTCACTCGTTCAAGAATTTTTTTTTAATTGTGTTGTATTGTATGTAGTTGCCAAAATGACATGAAGTTACTAGAAATCAAATGAGAATTAAATCGGAATGGTATTTGAACACAAATTTGTTATTGCCAATATTCTTTGATGTACTTAACTTACATGGATTGCGATTGGGGTTGAGTTGAGATTGAGTTGAAATGTGATAGATGGAGCTAACAAATAGTAAATTTCGTCAGTCATTCAAAAATACTTTAATTCAGTTTTTTTTTGAGTTTTTTTTTAAGTTTTGTGAGTTCGATCTTAATCTATTTCAACCCAATCGCAATACTACGCCAATACATGTAGACATAGTATTTTATCAATTACCAGGGGTAAATTATTTATCTGTCCAATCTTCATTTACTGAAAACGAAATAATAAAATATAAGTAATAATTAATTAAATATTGAAAATTCAATAAATTGAAGTAGAATTAGAATAAAAAACTTAACAGACAACCGAAAGTGCAATACTTGTTTAAGCATTAACAAAATAAATCACTTGTCGCCATTTTCTTTTGCAAAAAACGTAGCTATACATGACAAGGCTTATAACCGGGCAAAAAAGATTTACTGGTATATATTATTCATTTTCTAAAGCATGGCCATTTCCATAGGTATAGTCATGTAAGGCTTATGAGCAGTGGACAAAGCAGTTTGAAAAATAATCATAAAATACTGTGGCGATACAGCGGTACCGAGTCGCCATGTCTGTGTTATCCGCGTTTCCGAGTCGCCATGTCTGTGTCACTGTGCAGCCGCGACCAGCCACGCTGCGAGTGCATCTTGATCATAATCAATTAAAATATTTCTTTTAAAAAAAAAACTTTATATATTTTAGAAAAAAACAATATTTATACATATATTATTGAACATATTGGTGAATACTTAGATATATACTTAGGTATTCCCCAATACGTTCAATAATAAGTTGTTTAAGTACATTGCGACAACGTTACTATCGGTAATAATAAATTAAAATATATGTATTTATATTAAATATTATTATTAAAACAACCAACCAAGTAAAATAGATTGTAGTAGACCACAATTAAATGTTAAAGTGTCATCGCGCGTTTCACGGTGTATACTTCACCGGCTAAATATATGCAAATGCGTTAATGTTTTTTATGTTTACTTTATGAAGTCATAAAAACAAAATTAAAATCAAAGAATTTTCATATATAAAGTCAATACTCTAACCATTGATTTCAAAATATATAGACAACAACTTTCATATAAAAACCGGCTACGTTACCATTTCTAAATTAAATAAATAAACAATAATGTTTCTATCTCAGATATTCCTTTCCAATAATTTCAATTCTAACTGGTTCCAGTTCCAGTTCCAGCAAAGTAGCAGAATTTTAAAGGCTGGCTGAAGAAGCAAAGATTGTTTGTCAATCATATATTTTTTTAAATCCGTTTTGCAAAGACGTTGTCGTGTCGAAAAAAAATTACCACATTTAATTTTAAACTTTTTTTTTTTTTAAATAATATAATATTGGAAAGTTATATTTAATTTAAAAGTGTGTGCAAGTGAATTTCCATTAATTTAAAAATTAAATAAAGAAAGTGCTGCTTATTAAGTGCAACATTCCCCCCTATGAAGAAGAAGTTTTTTTTACATACAATAAAATTTAATCTTATTTAACTTGTAATAAAAAGTCATAAAGTGAAAAAAATTAAGTTTGAAACAACATAATTTTGATTTGTTTGAAAATGGCTGCAAATAGGATGAAAACATTTTCGGCTGATCAAAAAGCTGAAATATTTGAAAAATTTACAGAAGTACGTATATTAAAAAATATAAGCCTTAAATTATTATTGTTAATTTTGATAAAAATCTTTTTAATGCGCAAATATATATTAAAATTAATTGTAGTATGTAAAAAAAAAATTCTCTTTGAATGAATCACACGCCCATCTGTCAAGTTAATATAGTAAAAAAAAAAAATTGTGAACCAAAGCCGCAAAAAGTCATCGCAAAAAATGTTAATAACTTTTCGAATTTTTTCTAAAGTGTCGTCTACCTACCTACATTCCTTGCGGGAGTAAATATATTTATATAAAAAAAACAGAGTACGCATAATTCAAATGATGAAAAAACTGGTTCGAGATTACGTAGTTTTTTGTCTGGGAGTTATTTTAATTTTTATTATTGATTTATATAGACTTAAATGTGTATAGTCAACATTTGAAACTAAAGGATTTACAAAATTTGTTAAAAATTAAACTATTTGTTAGCAAAATTCATAAATTCTTTACTTAAATTTGAAAACGATATTTTTGTAATTGGCATTTTATTAAAATTGTTTAGTAATTTTTTAAATATTAAAATATAGTAATGAACAAAGCATATTTTTTGTTTGATATAGAAACATTTAGTGTAATAAACTTTATTAGTTACTAAAGTGTTGGAGTGTAATTTAATCCAAGTGTGGTCATATTGCGCCATTCTGTTTAGTTGTTCAAAATAAAAAATTATAGTTTTAACAAAAAAATGAACAGTTAAAATAAATCTGTTATTTTAAATGAAGCTAAGTAGTTTAAAAAACCATTAACATAGCACACAGTTTTCTGCGTGCAATAATATCACCATAAAATGGTTTTTACTTTACTAAAAAAAATTATTAAGCTAAGATTTTAGATTTTTTTTTGTAATGCGGTAGATTCAATTACATCATTTTATTGTTTTAATATGTAAATTGTAAATATTCAAATTGTCAGTTGGTTTGTCTACAAATGAAAACCCTAATCTTGAAAAGAAGGTTTTTTTTCTGTTACTTTGGCTTAATTGACAATTATTTTGGCTTAATTGACAATTAGATGGTTTAATACTATTTTATTAAAAAAATATGTTAAATTTCTAGTAAATTATGTTAATAAATTTCAGTTTTTCGAAAAATATACTATTTATGCTTTAACATGGCTAATAATTTTTACAATATTGATAATTTGTTATATTTGTTGCCAACAACACTATTTCTCCTATATAAGCTAATAAGTTTATTTAAAAATATATTTCGAAAGCAATTTTAAACGACAAAAGTGAAAAATGTTTCAAATTTATTATTTTGAAAAATTTATGAATGAGCAATATGATTAAAATGAAACCATAAATTTTATTAGTAAATAACATTTTAATGTAGTAGTTATTTATAACGTATAAGTCGCAAAATAGAATTTCTGTTTAGTTTAGAAGCTAAAAGCTTCAATGTTTAGATACGACACTTTTTTTTGTTGAATTCTTTGATTTCTTCTTGTAAAAATAAAATGAGTCATGAGAAGAGAATTGTTTCTCTAAAATATTAAAGCACGTGTTTCATATCAAAAATATTTTAGATTTTGTTAAAATAAAATTAATCATAAATTGATAGTAAAGTAATGTGTCACCATAAATGTGCATTTTAAAAAACTTTGGGTTTTTCCACCATATTTTTATGTATACAATTTTGTATTTCAAACATAACCCATTATTTCTTCAATATGAATTTCATTTTAAAAACAGTATAACATAATGTACGAAAACACTAAAAAAAAAAACAATTTACTAGCTCAAAAATCTCCTACCACGGGTGACATAGTGGCTTACTACACTCCTTTTAAAGTTTTATTGGTTTTTATTTATGTGTTATTATTGAAGAATAAGTATGTACATATAATAAAATTTACTTTTCGTACTTAAAACAACAACACATAATTATATATTTTATTATACTATTTAACATATTTACATAAATAGTTTACCGGGTATATATGTAATTATACAATCAATGACAGCGGTGAGCTCATCAAGTAAACAATATGGTTTCTTAAGCATATAAAATTTAATATATGTTTTATGTCGGTAATTTTGTGTGTAGTTTATTACAAAAAGGAATTTATTTATAAATTACTCCTTTAGAAATAAAAATAAAAAATTTATATCAAGAATTATAGTAAAGAAAATAGCGAAATATTAAGAACATAAATTAATCTCATTAAACAGTAATTATCTGCGAGTCACTGTTGGAATTTTGCTGGTAAAATTGGTGAAACGAATATGCATCATCTATATGGCGCATTCTGGTCAGCTATAAATCTGATATTTAAATGAGATTTGGAAATATAATTGTTAGGGAAGCCGGATGGATATAGAGATATCTGTAAACCAAAAAGTGTGTTTGTATAACTATTTGTATTGCAAATTGCATTCGTGGTCAAAAATTGTATCTTATTTTCATAGACATTAAATGAAAAGAAATCTGATTATTATTAATGAAATTTTAAATATAATACATATTCATTCTAAAAAGCAAGAAATTTCCAGATGTTTTTATTTCCTGTAAAAAAAATACATTTAAATGTAATAGATTGTTTTTAATTACAAATTTTTTTCTGATTTTTAAATTACAATTTCCAATTACAACACAAACTAAAAGCAAATTATTATCTAATAAAAGAGCATAATTATATTTTTTTTTTTCAGAATTATCATTTAAAGAATTTCAAAATTTTGTAATTGTAATCATTGTCTCTTAGAAAAATTCAAGAAAAACAAGATATTTAATAATTTTTCATTCATCATAAGATAGGAAAAAATAATTTTCAATTGGAATTTTATTCATGGTATCAGCAGAATATTTCAAGTCACGGACAATACATAAATAGAAAAAATTAAAACGAGTGTTTTTTATGTTGTAACTTATTTTCTCATTGTTTTAATATTACCAACACGAATTACTTTATGATGTTTATTCTCACTTAAACTTTAAAGCTTATTTATATTAGCTCATAGAAAAAATTCTTGTATTTTGTTGACCAAATAATAATTTTATTTTATATGGCAATTAGAATCTGCAATTCTTACAATTTTTTTACTAATTTTTCATATATTTTATGTTCAAGAATTATTATCACTTCTACATAAATATATATAAAAATGAATTTGCCAGTCGCACCCAAAATCAAAAGATTAAGTATATAAAAAAAATTGGACTATAAAATATTTTAGAAAATATAATAATGAATTTATCTATACTTCCCATGATTATTTTTGTAGTGTTAGTGAAATTTAATATTAAAACTTGTTCAAGATTTCAACTATAAATTACCTTTTACGAATAGTTTAAAGGAAATTTCTTTTTGACTGAGAAATAAATATTTAAGTATTTGGAAAAAAAAGTAAAAATTTCAAAATTTAAAATATAGTTCAAAAGAAAATGTTTAAAAATTGTTAGAGAACTATAGACACAAATGGTAATGACTAGACAGAAATAATAATTAAATAATAAACATTTTTTGAAGACTTGGAATAGAATATTATTTTCTGTGAGAATTTGTGAATGAAACAATATTTCTTATAGCATTTTTTTATGAACAAATCATTTCCATTCGTCCGTCTATCCGTAACCATTGTCCACATAATTTATTGCTAGACTATACTAGTTAGAAATGTTTAACAGTTTTCTTAAATACATTTAAAGGCAATTCACTAGGGCGCGCAATTCATAGTTTGACAACATCATTTTTCAAATGTTTATTTCCTTTTGGACAAAATTTCATTTTGTCATAATTAGAGCTAAATTCCTTCAATAACGTTTGAGGATTGTTCTCAACATCTTCTCTTTCTCTTAAAAATAAAATAAAACGAATTTTGATCATCATTACATGAAATGAATAGTAAACCATAAGATTGTCAGTGTTTTGACGCGCTTAAGATGATACATTATTGTTAAATGTAGTTTTTGGTAATTTAACTATAAAACAATTTTTATCATACAACCAGAAATCTGAAATCTATCGTTTATATTTAAATTTATACCATACCTTTTTTTTTTTTACTAATTTTCCCACAATTCTTTTTTTCTATCTAAATTAAATTAAAATCAAATTTTTTTAATCGAATATCAAATTGAAATACAGTGAAAACAAATTTAATTATTAGAAATCTTTTCAGATACAATCAAAAAAATTCAATTATATATGCTTAGCAACCATACAATGTCACCCACGTGATAAATATTATAAAATAAATTAATTCATCGAGAATTTTTATATAATATGTATTTTATTTTTGTTCATGAATTATGAAAATTTATTCATTGTACTAAAAATATAAATAGAAAATTGTAGATATAAGTATATATTAATTTAACATTCTTCTATAATTTTATAAAAACATTTCAAAAATAAAATACACCCAACTCTTTTTTTACACGGTCTTTTTTTACACGATTTTGAAATAACACGATCCACAAAAAAAAAAATTTTTTTTTTATACGAAATATTTGGTTTAACACAATTTCCAAAAAAAAAAAATTCTTATTAATTTTTTTTATGTACTACTCGGGGAATACCCAAATTTTATTATATGATGTATAATCAAGAAACTGAAGTCGCATTTTCTATTTAAATTTTATTGTTGTGTTCAGTTCGTGAAAAAATTATGTTTTAAATATTTATTCTTTTGTTGCACGGTTTTTTAGAACAACTTATGGTTAATTTTTCTATTTTACACGGTTTTTTACAATTGTTGAACACATCCTCAATTTTAGTATGGTTAGCATGTCTTTTTTTACACGATTTTAGTTCGAACGTATATACCGTGTAAAAAAAGAATTGGGTGTATATTAATTTAACATTCTTCTATAATTTTATAAAAACATTTCAAAAATAAAATACAAATATTAGGAATCACACATGTTAAGTGTTAAATGAATTTCTTCAATATAACTTTAATGAGTCATGTCATTCATAATGATCATGCACGACTTTGACCGATAATGAATAAATTATCTGAAATGTATTATGTATTATAAATTTTTAAATTGTTTATTAGTTGAATGTTATTGTTTATTAAATTTATTTTATTTTCATAACAATAATATTGACCAGATTTCTATAATTATGAGTCAGTTAATATTACAGTATATTTTGTTATTATCATAAAATCATTATAAATTATCTGGTGAATGCAGATAAGTTAAAAGGCAAGCCAGTATGGGTATAATTTTAGTTTATGTAAATATATATTATATAATACAAATTCCAAAATCGTATAATTGTTTGTATTCCGAAACTAAATAATTATATTAATATCTATTGATGTGTGAAAGCGTCGAAAGTGGTATAAATAAGTGATATCAACATTAAAAGTTAATTGGCCACACTTGTATTTATTTAATGTCAGTTTAATTTCTAGGTGTGTCAGATAATAATTTTTATACGCACTATTGTAGGGTTTCTTTCGATTTAAAATTAAGTAAAGATTTAAATTTTTTTTTTTTATCTAACCGTTCGATAATAAAAAAAAAATTAAATTATTGGGAATAAACAATTATTTTAAAAAAAGCATTGTAATTAAATACTTATTGTAGTAAATTTTAACTTTAGGCTAGTTTTTTAGTTGACGGCTGTGAATTACTAATTTTCCAATATATTGTAAAATTATCAACATATAAAGGTTTTGGATCCCACGATGTATGAGACGAATTACCTAAATTATATCATTAGTAAATTTTATTTTTTTCGCCTTTTGTGAAAAGACTACTCCTTTCTTTCGGTAAAAAATATATTTTCTAATTAGGAAAAATATCAAAATTTATTATAAAAAATATAAAACTTTTATTAAGTTAAGTACATATTTCATAAATACAGAAACACTGAAAATTAGTATACTTTAGGCAACTCGCTCCTATATTTTTTAATAATTTCATAACGAATTACTTATGCAAAGAAACATTAATCAGAGTTTAAAATTTTCAAAAATTATATATTAAATAAGATTTATACCGCACATAATATGTTATAATATAATTAAAAAAGGCTGTAAAAAAATATTAACGATGATCAAAGAAAATTATCACGACCTTTAAAAACAAATAATATTTTATTTACTTAATTTTTATTTCGCTAATTAAAAAAAATATCTAAAAAAAATCTTAATTATGTATTTAGAAAAAAAAAATATGTGGAAAATACACAATAAACACATTTTTCCATAATTATAATCCAAGTAAAAATATTTATATTTTTATTTGATTATGAATCAATTTTTCTTTTTCATATTTTACATTTGAATTTTTTTATGTTTTTGAAATTATTGAAGAAAAAAAAACTGAGCTTGTTTAGTTAGAGTAAAACTAATTTTACAAAATGAGCATTCTTCAAATTTTTACTAAATTATTTTCTTCAAAAAGCACGAAAAGTAAAAGAATTTTGTTTAATAATAATATTTTTATAAAGTTTCTTTAATTTTTATAAACTTTTACCTAAAAAATTACATTTCAAAATAATGTTGAACTTGAAAGTTGTTTTAATGTTTAATGCTGATTTTAATAATATTAAAAACATGTTATTTTGATATGGATTTGTATTGCTTTGAAATGTAAATTAAAGTTTTTTGACTTTGAGATTGTTTTCTTTTCTTTTATTTTAATGATTATAGTAAAAATGTACTATTTTATTTAAAATATGTATATCTGAATATTAATTTAATTACAGTTTATTGCTCTTTAATTAAAGTTTTAACGCAGATATTCGAATTAATCACAACTAACATAATTAACATAAATGTCACACACAGTTATTAATTCAAATCCGAAACATTCAGTTTGTTGAGGTACATTTTCAGTTTCAATGGAATTCCTATTAGGATTACTTGTTAGTAATCATAATCTGAGTAAATTAAACTAATATTCATTAATTTAATATTTATCCAGATTGCCTGAAAATTTATAAATTTATTAAAGTGGCAGCTCACCTGTATATTTAAGAGTGATGAATTAAAATAGTGGGAACATTATAAAATGATTAAAGCGAAAGCCAGATAAAACTTATAGCTAATTTTTTATAAATTCTTATAGACATAGAAATTTGTAAATATTTTTTTTGAGTAACATGGTCTTATAATAAATTTAAATTTGCACAAAAAAAAAATAACCTTCAAATTTTAAAAATTTATAGTCATTACCACTTCAAAAAAAGAAGACTAGTTGAGAGCATCCTTCAATTGACTGAATTGTTTTTTCCATAAAAATATGACATTGTCAGTGGTTTATATAAAATTATCTAAATTCAGTGTAATTCTTCTTCAATTATTAACTAGAGATAAAATTGTTTCTTTTAGCCATATTGTAGAAATTTAATGTAGAATTTCATCCTAATTCGACACGATTACAATATTACAAACAATATTTTCCTGAAATGACTCAATTACAATATGATTAATTTTATATATCTCAGGATAAAGTGCAGTGCACAATTTGAATACATATTCTGTTACAAAAATAAACTGTTTTTTATTATAACTATCTGTATTATTCATAACAAAACTGACAGTTCATTTAAAACAAGAAAAATAAATAATTTAAATTTATATAAAAATGTGTGAAAAATATTTGAAATGATTAAGTTTTTCATTGTCCGGAAATTGAAGATAAAAATAAATTTTTAAAATTATTTTTACATGAATATTAAAACTATAAGAAAAATTTACACAAAATATGATTTTATCTCTGCCTTAAAAAGAAAAAAACATCTTGAATTTTTTTTACATAAATATGTAAAAAAAATTATATGTATATTTTTTATAAATTTGATTAAATTTATAAATTTGTTTCTTTTTTTACGTGGAAATTGCATGCTTCATGAAAACTACTAGTATGAATGAAATATATTGATGAATCATAAAACTGAAAAAAAAAAAATCAATGCCAAAAACAAAACAGCAAAATTTTTTAATTACCAGGAAAATCTTGTTGAACTTTAGCTGTTAACTTTGTATAAATTTAACATTTTATGAATTAGTCTTTTATAAACAACTAGTTATAGGAATAAAACATTCAGATATTTTTAATTTCATTTTTATGTTGAGTGCTGTTGTAATAATTTTCTTTATTAGCTAAATTTTATTGTATAAAATTTGTCTTATCTTAGATTGTAAAAAGTCTATAATAAGAAATCGAAATGTTTTATTTTTTATTAGTTGTGATTGCGATGTTATCGGGAAACATGATTTGATTGCTAACTGAAATAATTATTAGTAGTGATTTAAGCATATATTCATAGAAATTGCAAATTATGTATTATTTAATTTAAACTTGACTAGTACAATTGAACAACTGGAAGTTTAGTGTACAATCACAAACTTGCAACAATTAATTTTTAATATTCCATAACAAATTTATCGGAGGACCAGCTTCATGAAGTCTATTACTGATGTTTTCGATATAACAGAAATATTTGTAACTTTAACTGATAATTTGCTAAGTAATTTCTGTTTTGAAAATATGTAACTCGAAAAATTCTGTTTCTTCATTAAGGTCTTGATGCTGAACAATGTTCCTTTGATGCTGATGACTAGATTCGTGGCAGAATTCGATTTTTTTATTCATTTAATATCCAAAACTGAAATATTACCATACATTTTTTTAATAATAAAACTTCTATTTTCAACTGTATAACTGATTTTTCAAAAAATTAATAAAAAATATGATATTTAAAAACTGCAACAAATAGTATGAACTTTCCAACATATAAAATGTCTTGACGGCGGTGACTTTGTCTACATTTAAATCTATATTTTGAGCTCTCTTTAACATTCCAAATCTACAGCGTCGCCGAAAAATTTTCCAAACCTTCACGAACTCCGTTGACTAACAGCCTATAAAATATGATTTAATTTTAGTATTATACCTTAGCTACCAGATTATTTCCAATTCAAATTCTATTTTGAAACAAATTAAATTTTCAAACCCCCACGTCAAATACTTAAAAACTTTCATTTAATATATTTTATCAGATAAGTATGACAAAAAATATCAACAACAAAAAATTGTATTCAACATAACAAAAAAAAAACCAACACGAATTTTGATTGCTAAATAAGGTCATCGTCATTATACTTGTAGTAATTTTGAAATAGTAATTTGATATAAAGGTATATATGATAAGTGAGACCACATGTCAAAAAAATTCCTTTTGCAGAAAAATTATATACATTTAATAGGAAAAATGACAAATTTTAAACTCCCCAGAAATGAAATTTTATAATTAATTTAATTGTCAGACTATTTTAAATCACATTCTTATTTGTAGACTGATTTTTGAGGTTTTACTTTCTTCTTCCTTTTACTTAAAACGGAAATTAAATTTTCAAAATTTCTTTAATAACAAAATACTTAATATCTACGCTCTACGCTACATAAAACATGCTAAGTTTTTTTTTTTGTCTCTAGAATTACAATAATATAAAGAGGATTTTAAATATTATATTACCGAAGTGATTAGTATTCAAGTTCACTTCTAATTAGTAATAAAATTTTCCGTAAAATGTTTTTTTTATGTTAATTTTGTTAATTTTTTTTTTCTGCTTTTTTAAAGGTTAGTGGACACATTTGTTGCTAGTCTTTAGTTTAATTTATTTTAATTATTTTGCTGACATAACTAATAATTTTTTTAAAAAAAAGTCCATTTTCCCACAGGAAATATTACTTCTTTTTTTTTGCGTAAAGATTAGTACAAATAGCTCATTACATAATTACGTAATTTATAAAAAAATAAGTGTAAATATTTGCAGTGTTACAAAAACATATTTGGGCTTTATTATGATATTGTTGATTAAATAAATTACTTAACTCTTAGAGCATTTTCATTCTTATTTTAGTAATGTGTTAAAATTTTAAATATTGCGTAAATGTAGAATATTTTAATTCATTGTCGTAAAATATCACTTATGGGTAATTGTGAAAATTAGTATTATATTGAGTACATTAATATTCAATCTGATTCATTTTATGATTCAATAATTAAATCAATTATTTCATTGAAATTTGTTGTATCAAAAATAGTCACACCTTATTTATCAAAAATAAAAACCCAAAAAATTTTTTAATGTTGATGTCAATTGCAATTAACCCGTGATTATATATAAAAAATTAAATTTATATTTTGCAAATGTCACTATATTATCAGGGTCTGTTTTTTTTTCTGAATGCGGAATTGAAATTTATATCATTTTATAATTATAATTCTATTATATTCTCAATTGTAAGTTTTGTTGACGTGTCAACATTTTTCATAATTCAATTAATGTGTTCCAATCATATTACTAAGTTTATTAAGAATTTATTGAATTTTTAATTTTATGTTTCTGTTTTATATGAGGAGACAATGTGATTGGTACAAATACAGTTCAAACTTTTATATTTAAAATAGACATTGATTATACAAGTAAAAAATTTAATAAGCTTAAAAATATAATTTTCATATTTATTTTGGAAAACTTTAGTATAAAATTTTATTTTTAAATTTTATAGTCAGTCCGTATGCCTGTCATTACGTTTGCCCGTTCGTTTAAAATTATAGACAAGGTGTCATCATAGTTAAAGGAAACTTTTACTTAACAAATGTTGTACAAAATAAAATTTAGTATAGTTCAAATATATGTCGCTAGAATAGCTTTATACTCAGGACTAAATGTTTTCAGACAAATGTTTCAGAAAATGGGAATAAATATCTTATTATGCTTGGTGCAATTAGAAAGGTTCTTTACTAATTTATATAAAAATTAGTGGATTCAAATTGCAATCAAATGTTAGGCCAAAGTTTGAAGTTGAAGCGACTCTGCATTTGTGTTAACCTAACTACTTTAAGGTAAATGTTAACAAAAATGAGATTTTATTACTAATTTTTATTAATCATTTTATAAGATTTAACGAATGTTTAGTTTATGGACCATAGTACTTCAATAAGACCTTAAATATGAAACTACTAGACATAATACATACAAGTAAATTAATTATGTTAGATTTAAATATACATATTATTATAAAAAAATTAATACCATAATTAAATTTTTAATCTATTTTTAAGGTATTATATTTAACAATTTTATGTACTAATCATACTTCTAAGTGCCTCTAAAATTTCAGCTTATAATTTATTATTTTATATTATGTATACGTTTAGTTATAAAACATTTTTATGTGTTTTTTTTTTTTCAAAACAGCAGCTTACTAATTTTATTTAATAACCTGTGCGCCTCTTTGGATAAAATAAAATTTATTTTAGAATTATCAAATCGAAAATTATCAGATTAAAAGTACGTACAAATTGATTGTGTTATCATCTAGTTTTTTTTTTAATTCTGACAAGAAAAATGACTTATTTAATAAATTGTTCGATTAAATATTTAGTTTGTTGGATTCATTCGAATCAACTTGATTTCTGTTCCTTTTTTATTAAGTTGTGTAATTGTTAAAGAATATTTTTCAAAAAAAAAAATGGATATTCTTGAAATTGAAAGACATGAAATTCTACTTGAATATCGTCAAAGATTAATTGAAGGAATTCCAGAAGTATGTAATTTTTATTATTATATAGTTTGAAAATTTCTCTTAATAAATATAACTTTTTAATTAAATAACAATTATTTACTAGATGATATAATTTATTTCCTTGAAAAGTTTAGCTAATAAATTTGTTGATAACATTACGTAATATTACGTAATTTACAAATATACCTGTAACTTTTAACAAAATCCAAAGGACACAGTGAATACAATGTGTGAAATTAAATTTGACTTAATTGTTAATTTTAATTAATGATTGAATAAGATAAGCTGATCGGTGTTTTACGTTTTAAATTTGGTATTGGCGTCTTCCATCATTTCCGGTATTCTTACAGTATTTTTCGGTAGCTGAGGTTAGATTAGAAAAGAAGTGCTTCCCGTTACAATTAGTTGGCACCGAACACTAGAGCATGTCCTGCTGAATGCAATCATTTTGCCATATTTATCAAGCCAGACGTAAAGATTTCAATCATAAGGCTAAATTTGTTTCTATTATGCGTGTTTATAGTTTAAATAAATTTCCGAAACATGTAGTTGAACAAAGTCTTATGTCATAATTTGCATAAAATCATAATACAAATTGTAAAATTATCAGATAAAATATTTTACATAATTGCCTAGATAAGAAATTTAAATTTTTTTTTGATAAATATGACAAATTTTAATTAAGTATTATTATTATCTGCATTTTATTTAGACTTGGATCAGGAGGTAATTATGAATTTGATTTTAAAAAAAAATTTGGCTGTATCTACTCTACGTCAATTGGGATTAATACTAACAAGTTGGTTTTTATAAATTAGCTTTTTTCATAGTTGCGATAATCATGTTTTACAATTCTATATTTATATTAAAATATTAATTCTAATTTATGTATAAAATCTTTTATAAATTTTAATTTAAATATTTTTTGATAATTATATTCTAATTTTAATTTACTATTTAATTAATTTTTTAATTATATCAGCGTTAATTTTCTTTAAATTTGCAAAAAAAATTTGCCAAGTTCTATATTTTTTTTTTCGTTGTAATTTGCAAAAATATATTATAATTTTTATCAACTATAGGGTTTTTTATTTACCTTAAATTGTTGATAAATATTTTTGTACCTGGTGCTGAAATCATTTATAATAATTTCATATTAGAAGTTCAAGTTAAAAAAAAAATTTTTTGTTACGATTGCGCAATTATTGATAAATCAGTAAATATTATAAAATATCTTATCAATAAAGTTGATTTTTGTATAATCGAAAAAAAATATGGAATTTGTTTATTGATAAGCATGATATCATTTCCAGGTAGACACTTTCTGTTATTGTTTTTGATAAATAATATTTTACTTGAAAATTGAAAGCTGTTGAAAAAGAATTTAAAGTGAAATTAATGTTTTTTTTATGAAGACCTCAATAATCTTCAAATCAAATTATCATTTTCAAAAATTGTCAATGTTAATTTCGAAAATTGCGTTAATTGAAAATGTCACAAGGTATTTCACGACAAGTTAAGGCTATTTCAAGACAAGAAAAATGCTTGTTGTCGGGAAATTCATTATAAAGAAATTCGTAATCCATGTAAAATTACGAGATTCTAATAGATTTCTAAATTTCCTTTTGATGGTATTAATCTGGCTGACCAGTATGAGTTTTCAATTCGTTATAAAGCGTGGCCTATTATTTAATATATTTGCTAGTCCTAGGGTATTTTAGTAAATTACATATTTAACATAATGTTTAGATTTCCATAATACGGTACCATTTATTATATGAAGTCTTCGATAGTTCAATTAGCGTGTCAATTGTTTATTTATTTGCAAATACGCCGGAAATGAAGTATTTTTGATCCAACAGAATGAAAGTTTTCAATGAAATACACATATAAAAAATTGAAATAAATACATATAATATTTATATTACATCATTTTTATATTAGTTTATATAACAATGTCAATATTCATTATTGATGGTAGATAAATGCAGTAAAAGCTTGTAAATAATTTTGCGGTATTGAAAATTCATTAAATTGTTAATAAGATCCACAAAATTGTGACAATTATAATATTTTTCTTTTACATATTTATATTAATGAAATAAAAATATTAAATTACCCACTGGATTGACCCATTTCTCATAAAATTTTAATAAACAATTTTCTGCCTCTATTACGATTTAATTAGTAATATTTTTGAACGAAAGTGCAGCTTTTTGTGGTTTTAAAATAAATAACATACAAAAATAAATTTTAAATAAATTTTTATAAAAAAACAATTGCTTCATAATTTCTAAAATAGATTATTTCACTTCATTTTTCTCGCAAAGAAAATTGAATTATGCATTAATTATTAAAATGAAAAATAAACTTATTATAAAGGAACTCTTTGATATTAAAAACTTATTATTAATATTAAGCTTTTTCCCAATCTCCTTCCGCTCGAAACATTTAAAAACTTAGAATCAAATAGAGATATTATATAACTGACTTGACAGCTACCAAAATGTATTAATCTACTGCAGTTGGGCTGAATGCAACTCTTCAGCCCAACTGCGCAATAGATTAATTTATTGTGGATTATTCCTTTGGTAAAATGATAATTTCTAAACTTTCTATTGTGTTTTACATAATATTATATTATGTAATATCAATTACGAACAACTACAACAATTTAACGGTAATCTTATGATTGTAATTATTAATGTTGAATGCATAAATAAAAAAATTTGAATGATTTGTAATATTGACGATCTTCTAGTTTGATAGGAAAATCAACTTTCACAGTTCTGTCATCATTGTGGCAACATAATCATTTACAACTTAACAAATTAATATTTCACACGCCGTTCATACGATGACTAGCCATTTCTTCCCTTTTCCATAATTGTATAATTTGATTAATGTATATTTTGTACGTGTAATAAATTAAATGAGAAGTTAATTATTTACAAATTGAAACTGAAATTGTAATAAAAGTAGGATAAATAAACGATATGGTATTTTTGTATTGTGAATGTGATAATTGCTTTATTTTTAAATCGTAATGTATGGTCGAGTTTTGTCCTGTAATGTAGGCGTTCCATCTATAATTAATTTGTAGCTGGTTGAATTAAATTTAAATTTAGAAGAAGTGCTAATATTATAATTTTTAGTGTTTTTTCCATTTAGTAGTTCAATTAATTCTTATATTCCCTGTATATCCCCATTTAATGACTGCAATATACGTGTATTAAATTTTATGCACCACTGTTATTTCTCATTAAAAACAGTTTTTGAGTATTTAATCATCTAACTAAATAAATAATAGTAAGTGTTAAATGTTTTCATTTTTTCTGTGGTGTAAGGTGAACTTTGTAATATATTTTGAAACATGATTTTTCATAGTATAATTGTTCAATTTTTTATCCAATTCCTGCAGAATATTAGTCAAAAAACTAATTTTTAACAAAGCATATCAAAATTACATGCAATTTGTTAAGATTGTAAATGATTATAAATACATGTTGTTTTGACATGCTTTTAATTTTAGATTTCCATCAAATACCACATATTTATAAAATTACGGCATGGCGGCATTTGTTTTTCTATTTTTGGGTGATCTCTAATTGAGAACTTTTATTTAACCTGTTAATTATTTAGTCATTTTATATCTGAAAGTTAACTAACTTTATCAATTTAATTGTACTTGTTTTTACCTTAAACACTAATTTTTTATCTATTTTAATTACCGTCAAGGTAACGTTCTAAATTTTCTTTTTATGTCGCCATATAAAAAAAAAAGTTAATTTAGAAAATAATATAGCTCACGACACAGTAATAGTTATTAAAAAAAATATGTATATATATATATTTATGATCGATTATTGAGAGAATCACGCTTAACATATTAATAAACGATATATGTATTTATATATTGACAAAATGTTGTTAATTCCAAAATTGGTTGATACTAAATATTTATTACCTTTGATTTTTTTTATTTGATAAATATATTTTGGCGTGTGAGATTTGTTGTTAAAAACTTCAATAAATTAATTAAAAAAAACTTGTGCACTTTCAACATATTTATAATTTTAAGTAATTGTTATGGCTTATATAATAATTTTTGTAAATTTTTGCTACTATTTTACAGATTGACAAAAACAATGACGGTTTCATTGAATTGAAAGAACTAAAAGATGCCTTAGATCAAGTTGGTTTCAAATTACCGGGTTATCAGGTACGGGAAATGATTGATGAATATACAAATAAATCTCGTACTACTAATCAAGGTAAACTATCATATGATGAATTTGAAAGTTTATGCTTAGATTTGAAATCAAAAGATGTTGCCAGTACATTTAAAACTGTTGTTTCAAAAAAAGAGAATTTAGAGACATTAGGTGGTATGTCAAGTTCATCATCTGAAGGCACAACACATTCTGTTCGATTAGAAGAACAATTAGCATTTTCCGATTGGATTAATTCAAATTTAGGTACTGATCCTGATTTAAAACATTTATTACCTATTGATGCCGAAGGTAAAGCATTATATCAAAAAATTAATGATGGTATAATGTTATGTAAAATAATTAATCATTCTTGTCCGGATACAATTGATGAACGGGCAATAAATAAAAAAAATTTAACAGTTTATCGTGAATTTGAAAATTTAACATTAGCTTTGGTATCATCACAGGCAATTGGTTGTAATATTGTTAATATTGATGCACATGATTTAGCTAAAGGTAAACCACATTTAGTTTTGGGTTTATTATGGCAAATTATTCGTATTGGATTGTTCAGTCATATTACGTTAGATAGTTGTCCGGGTTTAGCTGGTTTATTGTTTGAAGGTGAACGTTTAGAAGATTTAATGAAATTATCACCAGAATCAATATTATTACGTTGGGTTAATCATCATTTACAACGTGCTGGTATATCAAGACGTTGCACAAATTTCCAAAGTGATATTGTTGATTCAGAAATTTATTCACATTTGTTGAAACAAATCGCACCAAATGATGCTGGTGTTACAATGGAAGCAATGAGGGTAAAACAAGAAAATTTGATATATTTTATTGGAATGTATGTTTTTAATTAATTTTATTTTCCATATTTATTAACAGGAAAACGATATGCTTTCACGATCAGAAATAATGTTACAACAAGCAGCAAAATTAAATTGCCGAAGTTTTTTGACGCCTGCTGATGTTGTTAACGGTGTATATAAATTAAATTTGGCATTTGTGGCAAACTTATTTAATAACCATCCTGGTCTTGATAAACCAGAACAAATTGAAGGTTTAGAAACAATTGAAGAGACCAGAGAAGAAAAAAGTAAATAATTTTATGACAATTAATCGTAATGGAAATTTAATATTTTCTTTAAATAGCTTACAGAAACTGGATGAATTCGATGGGTGTTGCACCTCATGTTAATTGGTTATATTCTGATTTAGCTGATGGTTTAGTTATATTCCAGTTGTTTGATATTATAAAACCTGGAACAGTTAATTGGAATAAAGTTCATAAACGTTTCACACCATTACGTAAATTTATGGAAAAACTAGAAAATTGTAATTATGCTGTGGAATTGGGTAAGCAATTGAAATTTTCATTGGTTGGTATTGCTGGTCAAGATTTAAGTGATGGTAATGCAACATTAACCCTTGGTAAGTTATTATTTTTTAGAAAAAAATATTTTTAATGTCTGTGTAGCTACTTTTAAACTGTTTTGGAAATTATATTCGAGCAATTCGTTCGAAACTGCTACTAATTGTTATAAATGAAAATAAATGTACAGCTAATGATTAGTCAAGCTCTATATTACTTTCGTTAGATTGTCATACGGAGCATGTAAAATTCCAATAGTTACAAATATTATTTTTCTAATTTTTATAACGTTTTCAACATTAGATTATATTTAACTGTTGGCACTTAAACTTAATTTTTTGATTAGATTACAATTATACTGATTATTCATTATTGTCCATCTATACTTCAAAATTCCTCTTACATGTATTATATGTTTAAAAATATTTAAAGATTAAATATCTTAAACTAGCTTAATATTTATTTATTAAATAAAATAAAGGAACACTTGAACATATGTAATAATCTAACAAAATTCTACCATTTACACGATTTTTATTATCATAAGTTTTGATACCTTAATAGGAAAATATAAAGTGAAATATTCAATATTGGTTATTAATGAATGTGACGATAAATAATTATGACTAATTAAGAATAATTTTCCATACAAGAAGTTTTAATTTTTATTGACAATTGTTGCTAGACCATTGATATAGTATAAAGAAAAAATTAGAAATATAATTTTCTGGCTAACCTTACAATTATTTTGTGATTAATAATTAGGCTTACAATTATTGTATGTTGTTCTGTTATTGTTTACTAATAATAGCAATTAGTCATTTAATGAACTGTCATAGTAAAAGTGTTTGATATTGTTTAATGAATTTAATTATATTGCCCATCTTCATATGCTTGCATATATTATATTAATTTCTTAAAGTATGCTGGCAGATGTATTCAGTTTATTTTTTGAGCTACTGCTTTTTTCCAGTTGTTTGTTTAATTTTACTATCTAATCGATAAATGTGTTTTTTTATGACTTTTTGCAAAACCAAAAATTCCTTATTCCTTTGTGTCGTAAGTCCTCAACTTTGTTAAAATTATTATTTGACATAGTATATTCTTGGTAGACGATCCATTGTAAACGTCGAAGAATTTTCTATATGATGGAAATAACGTCTAATCTCATTTAGTACAAATGCCAATTTTGATTTCGAATTTTTAAGAAAAACATAATTTAATGTGTTAATACTGATTTCCTATATAAATGTCGACACATAAAAAACCTTATAAGTATAGTAGTTTGTCAATGAAAATATTTTTCACTATTAATTAAACTTTTATCAAAATATTTTCAATTTTTATTTTTATTTTCTCTATTTTATTATATAGCATTAATCTGGCAATTAATGAGAGCCTATACCCTGTCTATTCTTTCCCGATTGGCAAATACTGGTAATCCAATCATTGAAAAAGAAATTGTCCAATGGGTAAATAATAAAGTTCAATCGGCTGGTAAAACAACCAGCATAAGAAGTTTCCAAGATTCAACAATTGCTGATGGTAAAATTGTAATTGATTTAATTGATTCAATTAAACAGGGAAGCATTAATTATGATTTAGTAAAACCAGGTGGCAACGAGGAGGTAAAATCTAATTATTATTTACAAATAAATAAATTTTATTGTATTCTTTTAGGATAATCATGCTAATGCAAAATATGCAATATCAATGGCACGTAAAATTGGTGCACGTGTATATGCTCTTCCCGAGGATATAACAGAAGTTAAACCAAAAATGGTAATGACAGTGTTTGCTTGTTTAATGGCTATGGATTATATTCCAAATATGGATAGTGTGCAAAATAATGTTAATAGTAATTAAGCAGAATATGGGATTATAAATTAAGAGGGCAAAGGGATTTTTTAATAAGTGAAAATTACAATAATTTATTATAATTATATCAGTTGTTATGCAATTTCATAATTTCCAGAAAAAACTTGAAATTTTGTCTTTTTTATTGGTAGTTTACCTATTTTCTTGAATATTGTAAAAGAATTTTAGAATTTCAGGAAATGCTTAAAACTGAAAATATAATAAATTATTGTAACCATATTCAATATATTTAAGATTTATATATAATAATATTTACACAGAACATATACTTAATATATAAAACCAATTATAATATTTTTATACACCGCGTAGATTTATAGAAGCGAAATCAAAATTGGCACATATACCAAGCAGGAATTGGTAAAAAAATTGAAAAAATTATAAAGAAAACTGCAAAAAAACAAAAAAAAAACTTTCATACAAGAAAATTATTAAAAATGTATTTACAAAGTGAATAAAACCCAATTTCTGCATAAAGCAACTCCAAATTAATAACATAATGTAATAAAAGGTGCTAAGATTCATTTAAAATTAAAAAAAAATTAGTGAATTAGCATTAAAATTTAATACAAAAGAAATCCAATCAATTAATTATACATAAATATCGTTTAACTAACAATTCTCTTTTGTGTCGAGAAGTAAAATATGTGATTGAATAACGAAGTTTTTACATAAAATAATATTAATGTCAGTTGTTTTGTATAGTGCCGGAAATCTATTGGCCAAAAAACGTTTAAAACAAGTTCAATTATTTGTAGAAATTCGGATAATTTTACACCCGTGGATTTTTTTCCATCCACCTTTCTCATATGTACGATTGTCCGATGCAGCACAAATATTTCCTGGTGGTAACAGTAGAAGAATGTGGAATCAAATATTTTTTTTATAAATAATATTTAAATAAAGCAAAAAAGTTTCTACAAATAAATAAATAATTACAAATGTAATTAAACTAAAATATAAAAATAAATAAAAATTATTGTAAAATTTTATAATACAATTTTTTTAAAAATAGAGCTTTTTATAACTATAATAAATAAACGTTCCCAAATTAGAATTTTAAGTTTGAAAATCAATTTTCTTAAAAAATATGGTAAATTTTTAAAAAAAATTAAGTATTTATCTTATTGCAAGAATTATGAAAAAATTTGTAATATTTTTCAAAATATATATTTATATTTTATTTCTTATTATTTGATTTTTAAACAGTGGGTGATTTTATACTCCCAATAACATTTTTTGGGAATATTTATAATACATACCTTAAAATATGAATTGTGTCCACAAAAAAATTAATTTTAATTAATTTTACAAAAAATTAAATAAACAATCATTCAAATTTGGCTCAATTTTAAGTTTATTTTATTTTATTGAAAAATAAAATTATTAATATAAGTAATAATATTCTATATTTATAAAATAATTTATACTTAGTGGGCTTTTTAACTATTCTACGTTTTAAATAAAAACATAATTTTAATACATTAACTTATTTTCAATATCTACAATTTCAAGACGATTCATTAATTGTGCCATTTTTAATTTTGTATTTTCTAAAACTAAATATCTGAATACAATGAATTTATATGTGCAATTATTTTATTGTCTTATTTAATTTAGAACAATATCAATTTAAGAAAATATACAAATTTTTTTTCAGCAATTTTTAAGTATTTATTGTTTCAACGAAAATTTTCGCTTTAGTATAAAAAAATATTAAAATAATTTAATTTCATTGTAAATTTTTAATAAATTTTATATATTTAATTGTAAAAATATTATTAAAAAAATTTTAACATTATATTTTTAAGCCTAAATTTCAAATTTTAATTTGTAAAAATTTAATTGATTTCATTTAAATTATATATTTTAAAAAATTATCAAATTAATCTTAAATAACAAAATTTATACAATTAATTTTCACAAAATAAGAACAAAGTTTTTTGTTGTATACTTATTTTTTGGTTTTTTTATAATTAAAATTATGAAAAAATTTTACTTTAAATTAGATAACATAAAATGACAACAAACATATAAAAAATAAATGTAAAACTTTTTTCTAAAATAAAGATAAAAATTTAAATAATACCTTTTGTGCAATTAACAGAAATATTTATTGATTTTTTTATATTATGTACCTTAATTAGGTGTTATTAATAATAAGATATAGAACAGCACAGAAACAGTATAAAAAAAACTTAATTGTCGAATCAATTTGGAACGACTTAGAACTGAAAATTCTATTATACGCTTTTTACAGAATGTGAGCTAAAGTCGAGTCTTTGTATTATATTATTGCTAGGGGCTAACGTCCGCTATCCAAGATATATTATGTTTCGTCGTAAGTCGAAGCTACTATTGTATAGTTTTCCTGCCATAATATGGGTTTGCCCCCTTAAGAAACTGTCACGACTTTTAGGGTGCTAAGATATCCAATTCTTGAGAACAGCTATGAATTTCTGCCCAGATGATAAGCGAGGAAAAAATATTATGCAAGTGTAACTCAAATTTATTATATTTTTTCTCTTAACTATGTAGCTATTTCTTATACATTTTTAAATTAGGTAATCATTTTTCAAATGCTTCAATACTTTCACCTTCAGTTATTTTTGGTTTTTTCGTAAAAATAATTTCTTTACTATCGAATTTTACAGATATAATTATTAGTGAGTAAATCACTCCAGTGAAACATAGATAAGTAAGCGTGAATTTTATGTTACACCAAGAAATTATTTAGAAATTCTATTAAATTTCACACTCCGATTCGGTTAATTAAATATTTCTTAAGAGGTTTATTTCTGTTGCCAGAAAAAAAATAAAGTAAAACAAAAAATATCAATAATAATAATTATAATTAAAAAATATCAGAATATAACAAATTGATCTAAAATTTATTTATTTTGTATTAAATTGTAAGACCATGGATTACTTTTGAATAAAATAACGATTTATGTTCTATGGGATCATTTTTTTCAGTATCATCTTCATGCACTTTATAAGTAACCATTCTTTTTAATGTTCTTTTGTTCGTTGGTTCAATATACTCTAAAGTTGTAATTGGTGCTTCTACATTAAAGGATCTTCTATTTTGTTGATTATTTGACAAATGTCTGTCGTAATTTTGAGTATCTTGATAATTACTTTTTGGATTTGTTTTGTAATTTTGGTTTCGATTTAATTTTCGTTCCTGTTGATTATTGTTAAAGGTAGTTAGAATTGAAGATGGGTTTTTATAAATACTTTCATCTTTTACGGAAAATGGAATTTCAGTGGATGATGGTTTTTTTGCGACTTTCTTTTTGTTGCTACTTTCTTTTGTTAAATTGTCGTCATCCGTATCAGAACTGTACATACATTCTTCTTGAGTTGTGCCGTCCGCATCTTTACAATAATAACAAGTAATACCTTTTTCACGTTTATGTTTACATTTAGACCAATCTCGATTTTTAAAAGATTCTAAAACTTTATCCACATTTCCATCTGATGATGTACTTGCTGCATAGGGTTCGCTTGCTTTAAAAGATAAGTCCTCATTATCTGCAGAAAGGGTATGGCTACGTAGTGGCGAATTAGTATGACGATCATTATTATAATAATTGCCATAATAATGAGGATTTTCATAATTACGCAATTTCTCCTCAACTGGATTATTTTCTGATTTTTTTGATGATTTTCTATTCTTTTGTGGCTTTTTTGAACTAGAATTTGATTTTCGCTCATCTTGTTTAGGCTCATCTTCTTCTTCACTGTCATCATCAGTCTTTTTTATAGGGCGATTTTGAGAATTTTTATCTTCTGTGTCGTCATTATCATGATCGTCATTATTGTCCTTGCTATGGTAATTTTTTTGACGTTTGAAAGCATAACGTTTTGGAGCTGGTGACGAAGAATATGAACAACTTTCTGATGTATCGTGAGTTTTTGGATTCTTACATATAGTACATTCTTGTTCGTCTTTATAAACAATTTTGCAATATTGTGGATTACGTTTACTTTCTTCTGGTTCCCGTTCGGATAATTTTTTTACACGCTGATAATCAGCATCATCACCCGTATCATCTGATTCCTCACCACTTTCATCATCATCTTCATTATTTTCTTCTTCACTTCGATTAGCACTATTGGTATTAACTTTAGCTGCAGCTGCTTCTTGACTACCATCATTTTCATCTTCATCTGCTCTTTCATCCACTTCATCACGTTTACCAAAATGTTCTCGAACAAAATCGCGATAAGTTTTCGCATAAGCATCAAATTCCTCCTCATCATCAATTTCTTCGGATTTTGCTTTCTTACTACGTTTCTGTCGTGATAATCTGTATGCTACATCATCGGGCGAAACGTAATCTCCAGATTCTTTTAATTCTTTCTGGTCAGGATCAACGGTTTTTAATTTTTTAACAGTTGCTTGTTTTTCTTCATTACTTTCTTCTGAGCTATCGTCTTCATTATCGTCATCTTCACCTGAACTACTATTTTCATTTTTTTCAGCTATGTTTGTTGCATCTCCTTCATTTTTTGCAGCTACTTTTGTTTCATCGCCAGCCTCATTTTCTTCACTATTTTCTCCGCTACCAGTACTACTATTTTCATTATTATCTTCACTGCTATAAGATTGACCATACGTTTCATATGGTTCATAAAAATCTGAATCATATACGGGGCCATCAAATGATTTGAAAATATAAAAATCTAAATCAGGATTTTCAAATTCCATTCCTTTTGAGTGGAAGATTATTGTTCCACAAAGAAATAGCGGTATAAGTATCCACGTCTGGAGAAGATTATTTTTTTTTATTATTTCCATAAATTTTGTATTTAATTCAGTATTTACCTTCATATTCAATAATTTTGAATTGTTCCTTTTAGACTTGTTGATCTCAGAAAGACTGATACATTTAAGATATTTACAAATCTTTTTATAAGCTGGTTTGAATTTGAAGACAAGAACTAATCAACCATGATCTTTATTGTGTAAAAAAATTTCAGTTCGATAAATGTTTGTAATTTTGTTAGACGTGGTCTATTAGACACCGTTACTGAGGGGTTGAATCAACTAAATAATCATAATTACTAAAATAATATATGGTGTTTCTATTATAACCAAAAAGTTTGTAATTAAATATTAGATCAAATGTATTGTACTAAACTCTTAAGTGTTAAAATATGAAGAAATAATTACTTTAAAATTTCAGCAATTATTAATTTTAAATAATTAATTGGTTCTTACATGAATTCTGCTGTGAAAATGATTTGGTTCTTACATGAGTTCTGCTGTGAAAATGATCGTTACTTTTTGATACATTTAGATAACTTCTGATTTAGTTTATATACTATAGTTTGGTTTTTATATCAAATTTTGAAATTTTATTAAATTAAAATAGAATATTATTTTAATATTCTATTTTAATTTAATTTATTCCAAGTTACCAACAGCACCTGTACTTAATTTACATCTAACAGAAAAAAGTAAACTTACCGTTTATGTAATAATACTTTTCGTTTTTATCTAAACAGCTTGCAATTTCTTTTAGGTAATTACTCTACACTCAATCATTCACCTAATATAATATACATAAATGGGTGAATTTCAAATTATTGATAAATATAACAAACTTTTACTTTGAATTTCAATTTCTTCCTATATTTTTTTGTACTGATATAAAAAGCAAAAGTTGATTAAGTAAACTTTATATGTAATACAATATTTAGCATAATTTAAATAAAATCACTTCGGTATAAAAAATATATTAATTATTAAACCATGGAGTAAACTTTTTAAATAAACAAGTTAAACGTTTTTTTTTATTACAGTTGGAGTTAGGCTTGGATCTAATCTTGCCTATGTTTATAGGATATGCAAGTTTAGTACATTATATGCATTAATGATCATTTTTTACCACGTCATACAATTAAAATATAAAGTTAGAAAAATATTCCCAGAATGAATGCAATTGTAATTCTGAAAACAAGAAAAAAGAAATAAAAAATTCAAATTAATTATTTTTAATGATTTTTTAAAATAAAATTATGCTTCGTGAAAAAGATTTATCCAACTAATAACCAAACTTTGTTTTTTTTTTTGGTAATATGGTTTTAAAATTGTTCAAAGTCCTTTACTGTATTTATTCAAAAAAGTTGCAATAATAAAAGTAATTTATAATCGTTCGACCCCCCGGGTCGACCGGTTCTTTTTTAATATAAAGAAAATGCAAATTTACCATGCCATTTAACCGTAACCACATGATAATTTATGGCCCAAATTAAATTTTTTAATTTGGAACATTTGGTCACCCTTTCAGCGCAATGGTCCTCTTAACAAAAGTTTTGAATAAAGTTTGTTGTAATCAAACATATTTGATTTTAAAAAGTGGCTATCGGCTAGCCTATTTAAATATGAATTATATTTCATATTTAAATAGGCTATAGTCAAATTCGATTACCTTTAAATGTCAAATTCGATTACCTTCTAATTCTATCATAACAACAAATTTGACTAATAACCTGTTATTTTATTATAATTTTTTACCTCAAATACAAATAATAAAACAAAGGTAAAATAAGAGGTATCATTTAACATATCTGGCGAGGTAATCTGTGATTTGTCACTATTTGTTTACATCATTTATTCAGTCATCGTTCTTCGTTCAAGATAAGAGATTAAATTTAAATAAAATGCCGAAAGTTGTTTCACGTAGTATAGTTTGCTCTGATTCCAAGGATCAAGAGGAATACAGTGAAGAAAGTCCATTAAATATTTTCTATTGTTTGTGTGGAAAATTATCATTGATTCTTGGTAATAATAATATAAAATTAAGTAAACCATGTTTTATACAATATTATTTTGCTTTTAGATTGTTCTTTGGAGAAACTACCATTAAGAAAACGAGATGGAGCAAGAGTTGTTGATGGAAATCAAAGAGCAAACAAATTATCATTTGATCCAGGTGAAACAGTTTATATCCAACGAGATGAAGGAATTGAACGGCAATATAGACTCAATGTAAGTAAAATTTTAATTTAAGAACTAGAGCTGAAGGAATACATGTTTTTTTAAGTTTTAGTTTTAGAACCTTTTACTATCTTTAACATTTGCTTATATTTAACATAAAATTTTAGTGTAAATCTTGTCATCTGCCTGTTTATTATCGTCATGAACCAGAGTCTAATATTACATTTATATTAAAAAGAGCACTGGTGAAACGAAAAAACGAAAAGCAAATTGCAGCTGCTGGTAGTGAAAAACCAACTGAAGATGTGTTAGGTAAAGTTTTAGCTGCTCACCAAAATCAACCAGCCAAAGTTATGGTAACAAGACATACCAAAAATATGGGAAAGTTCAGTTCAGTTACAGTTTCAACAATAGACGAGGAAGAGGATGAAATAGAAGCGGTATTAATAATAATATTAGTTTATTTACACTATATTAATCCTTTTTTTTGTAGAGAGAAATTGCTGATAGCTATGCTAATAATGCTAGGATTATTGAAAAACAATTAATGAGAAAAGGCGGTAAATTATCTGATATTGGAATACGACAAAAAACTGATGACGCTTCAGCACCAAAGAAACCAAGAGGAACTTTGTTAGATGTGTAACATCATGTTAACAAATTAAATTTTAAATTATATTTCAGAATCGGCAAAAACTTCAGACAAAATAAAATAGAAACATGGATTTTAAAAATGATCAAGTTTTTGTCGATTTTATTACATTGATTACATGTATATATACATTATTATTTGTATGTATAATTTCCATTTTTTTTTGTGAATGTAAAACTTCTAAACGAAAATACATTTAAATATAAGCTAAAATGAAATTTGAATTATATAACAAAACTACCCTAAACTGGACAATTAACAAAAAAGGAAACAAAATTAAGATAAATAAGCCATAATTTTATCTTTAAGTTTGGAAAATAAGAAAATATACTACTATGAATAGTTATTTTGGACATAAATTCTTTCGGCAATAGTATTATTATTTGTTAATTGATTTTGATATCGTATTCCATCTTTTTGTTTTGCAGCTGCTTGTCGTTGATGTCTCAATTCCTTCCTTTTTTCACGTATTAATTTTTTAGTTGCTTCAGGATCTAATTCATCCCAACCAGCATCAATAGCTGTTTCGTCACTCCAATCTTCTAGTTCAGGCTTCAATATAAATTATATCAGACTTTATATTAAAAAAATTTCAAATGGAATTACCTCCAATGCAATTGGAATGTCAGTTTTTGCTTCTAAACGAGAGAAATCAGTCTTTTGTTCAGTTTTTGGACCAAGATAATAAACAGGTTGTGGTTTTATTTCCGGCATCATATCCTTAAAAAAATCATTTTATTTCCAGTATAACATGATAGAAAATTAAATAAATTACTCCAAAAAGATCTGGTTCAGGTTCTGGTTCTTTTGGTGTAGGTGGACGTCCTAATTTTTGCCTATACTGTTCAATATGCTCTTCTACCGTTCTTGGTGTATCATCCCATGAATTCCAATCTCTATCGGACTAACAAATTTTTATTATTTATTTTAAAATGTTTAGAGTAAAATTATTATATATTTTACTTCATTTGTTCTTGATGGTGAATATTCAGTTTTTACTACGTTGACAAACTGTAAATCTGAATCTGATGATTTCCTACGTCTAGAAAAACAACACATTGCTCGTCTCAAGGCGCCAATTATGCTCAAAAAGAATACTTTTATACGAGCAATTACCACATTTAAAGCCATATTTATAGTTAAATTGTATTATAGTTGAATTAAAATTAATTAGGTTTTTTGAAGTATAATTATTATTTGGTTATTTGCCGGAATTATTTTGTTTTTCCATATATTTTTAAATAATACGTGATTATAGTATGAATGTGTTTGTGTAGTTCGTATGTCAACAATCAGCTGTCATTTTAATTTTTTTAATGGAAAAGA
Organism: Empis livida; assembly: GCA_963932195.1. Classification (NCBI taxonomy): domain Eukaryota; kingdom Metazoa; phylum Arthropoda; class Insecta; order Diptera; family Empididae; genus Empis; species Empis livida. The sequence goes on from OZ010648.1 coordinate 46,823,671, forward strand.
CGGTGAAGTTAGCGAATAACAAAATATCTTTGCAATAAGTTTGATTACTGTTACGACAATAGTAGATGTGGAAAAGCGACATCATATTTTAAAAAAAAATTTCCCAGATAGCAGAATTTTCTTCAAAGTTACGATAAGAGTCTGCATTCACCACATGTAGCCATTCAGCTCATCTAGCTACAAATTCTTTTCTGATAGTTCATTTTGGCGCGTTAATTATACAAAAATTTGAGGTTCGGCGAAAATCTGTAAAAAAAAAAAAAATTACTGGTGAAATATTGTAAAATACTAAGCAAAATAATTGATAAACATTTAAGTTAAATATTAAATGAATGAAATTCGTATTTATTTGTGCGGATAAATAAAATTTCACCTATGAAACTCGATAAGTTTTATTTCATATATTATAGAACGTTGGTACATTTAGAAAATGGTGTATCCAAATCGCAGTAAATAGTTAGAGGAAACTTTCAACTGCTAACAGTTGAACGTTTCCTCTAACTTTTTTCGAATCTGTGAACCAAAACTGTACTGAAACATTGCAATTCATCTAAACTTCTAAACTCTATTAGGTTATTCTACAAGGTTTATATTATTAATACAATTTAAAGCATTAGCTATCGGTTAGCAATATGTAGTAATATCAATTGAAATTTATGTATCAATGCGACTAGAGAGTATCTTTCGCTGCATAAGACTACTAGTAGAAAAATGGCATTAACAGAATTGTCCACTTTCCCCCGAAAATATTTTTATTTAGGCTAATCTTTTTCTGACAACTTCTAGTAATTTCAATTTCTATGCGCCAAAATTATAAAAGCAATTTTATTTAAAATTTATTGTACCTATCAGCAAATTTCTTCCTTAAATATTATTTATATTTTAGTGCCATTATAAGGACATGCTATTGCAAACAATTTTATATTGTCCTATCTTTTTCTATATATTTTTAATATATCTTAATTTTAATCCTCAAAAACATAAATTAAAAAAAAAACTGAAAATTAACTAATATAAACAATTGTAAAATTGGAATATGAAATATACTTAAAATCGGTAAACTCTCGCCATATTCTAACATAAAAATTTTATTCATATTAATTACAGAAATTAATATGACTTATTTTTGCATGATTTATTTACACGTTGATTAAAATATAAAACCAATGAAATATGAAGCCTCGAAAAAAGGGTTTTTAATCATCACAAAATAATAATAATAAAATAAACATATATTATATAATATATATAATCATAATTTTTCAAATAATGACATTCTATCTATAAAATATTTTTGTTCCTGATGAATTGATAATTTGATATGAATTTGTGGCAATTTTAAAATTTAATGATTTAATTAATATATAAAATTTATTTTGTGTATCTGATAATATCATATTTATTAGAAATATATCTACGCAGTAAATTTGAAATTCTTTTCTATATAATAAAATCAATATTTTTGTTACAAAATGATTAAAAAATTTATAAAAGGATTTAAGGATTTTCTTAAGATTGTAATAGAAATCACAGCTCTAGAAAATTAAATTATATACTTTAGATAAGAGACGAAGTTAAACGAATATAATTAAATGAACTTATTCATTGTGTACTGTGATTTAGTTAAGAAGAACGAAGAAATTTTAACTTCTTAAAATCAAGGATATATTATTGATTATTTTGTTTACAAGAAAACCAACCATTATTTCCTTGAAAAATAAGAACATTTCAATTATTTATAATTTTCGTCCAAAAATGGCACTATTTTAAAATGGCTAACAAATAGAAAGATTTTTACTACCACAATTTTTCAAGTTTCACAAACTAAATCATTTAATATAATTAATATTATCAAAAATAAAAACAAGACGAATGAAGTTTAGATCATTTTCTGGTTACAATATCGTACAACCTGCAAAGAAAATTATCTAATATACTAGGTATAGTCTAGTGATATCCGAATTAACATATTTCTAAAAGTGAAAATAAAAAAAGTTACATATGTATATCTAAAATTTTAGAACCCCTAGAAATTCTCAATCTAATGATTGGAAAAATTATTTTATTGAAAATTTAATATAATTACAAAGAAAAATAAGGAAAATAAAAATAAATAGTAATATACTTTATGTAATAACAAAATTATTATTTGATTTAATAAAATGTCTTGCTTATTTAACGAAAAAAATTAATTTACTTACTTTTTAATTTTCTATAAAAGAAAAATTACTTTATTTTCTTACCATTTTTATATATAAAATTTTCATCTTTTTTTATATATATGTACATATTATATATTGAAACTCACTGAGTAAACACATAATTTTCACATTTACCCCAATTTAATTTATATGTGGACGTTAATTTCGAGGCAGACTTGCTTCAATATTTACTCAGTATATAAAAAATATATTACGATTTTTTAGTTACCGAAATTAAATTGTAAAAGGAACCTTCTTTTGTTAAATAAGTTGATTTGAGTCAAATTATACCCAGAAATATAAGGTTCTTCGTATTTATCTAGATGTCAGTATATATAAAGAGTTATTATTTATCGGAAACTCTTCTAAATATCACATCGGTAACTGAAACTAGGCCTGAAGCATTTTCAAATTACACATTAATAATTTAAATTTTATAATGAGTTGAAAAGCGCAAATATGTAAAGGAATATCTCACATCAGCCATACACATGAGTTTGTATTATTTTTCCATATCGTCACTTTGTTTTACAAAAAAAAAAACATTTCTTTTTGTGTGGTATTTTCTTTTTGCAAATTACAACAAAAAAGGTGGCAAATTGAAACTTAATTAAATATGTTTAAAGGGTGAAAACCAAGACAAAATGTTTACATATACGTGTTTAAGTTTATGTTTTGTCATATTTAAAGAAAATGTAAAAATATGCTAATTATTTTAAAATAATTCATACCAACAAAATAATTTTTATTACAAATAATGAATTATTAAATTGATTTTTGCTTGTTCAATATTTAGGAGTTTGATATTTTGTAAAAAATTAAGAAATTCATTTCGTAATCACCCAGTTAAGGCAATTAGTCTCAACTGATTTTAGTTATTGTGTGGCCACTTTTACGGCAACAATATTATTTAGTTTCCAACTACAAGTAATAGCACGATTTCGCCGATTGTCCCCTAAAATATTTTCTGAATTTTCAAAGAATTTTCAAAGTAAAGGTTTTCAAATTTCAATTTTGAATTTATATCAAACTCCTAAATTTTTTTTTTCTAAAATTAAATAAATTTATTAGCAAGTCGAACGAAGCGTTGAACCAAATTATTTATTTTGAAAATTTTCAAATAACAAAAATAAAAAAGCCCCCCTTTTTTTTTTTGAAACAAAATATCAAAAATTTTCTTGGCTAGGATTAAAAGTTTCGAAATTATGTTTCTTTTAATAAAAAAAAAATTATTTTAGAATGAATTTTGTGAAGGGTTTGTTTAATCTACTAAAGGCTTATTACCAGTTTTTTTTTCTATTTTGTAAAAATTACACAAAGAATAAATATAATTTAAGATAAATTTCAAAATATATTTAAATTTAATTTATTATTTCATAATGAAATTTCTTGCAACATTATACATATACTTAAGAATTATTTAAAATATTTTAAATCCTTATAGGATTAAAATTATTTCAATAATTTTTAATTAAGTTCTTAAATTGAAATTTTTATTTAATTTTCTTTAAATTCTTTTAAAATTTATAATTTTTATTAATACTTTGGTCTGTTATTAAATAATGGATTGTAATATTAAAAAAAATATGGCTTATTTGATTAAATTTAACAAAACTAAAATAAACAAAAAATATATTGTCAATATCAATGTTTCATTACATATTTTATGTACTTATGTTTATGTATATATAAAAAATGGATTTGATAAAATCAGAAAAATTCTCTTTAATATTAATGAAATGAAAAAGGTAACTCAGACGTGACAGAAAATTTAAAGTTTTTCACCGCGTCATAAAGTAAAAAAAAAATTATGGAAAGTTGGATAGAAAAGATCTATTATATAAATAACGAAATATAAGGTGTCATAATTCAAAAAAATATATATATATATTTCGAAACCAAGAAAAGTGAACGAAATGATGTATTAATAAATTTATTTGTAAGTCAACTGTGAAAAATCAAATTATGATTTATTATATTCATCTACAGGTTGGATGGTATTTTATTGATTTTGTGGTAATTTTCAAAAAATAAAAAAACAGGTACAGATTTATGTACAAATGTCAGTTTATATAAACATTAAATAAAATTATAAATTTAATATTTTTCTATTGCATCAGCAATATTTAAATTAAATTAATATTTTAATCTTCACTTAATGAATCTGATCTGAATAATTCGTTTAAAAATTTATTACATTTTTGGAATGAATAATATTTTATGCGAGAAAAAAAAACTATTGTTTGCATTAACCAATTTCGGAATTAAATAATTAACCAAATTTATAAGTTTTTTTTAATAATATTAACACTACTTTTCATTACTTACTACTTAAAATATTTAATTATACTATGTGTATTATATAAATTATTATATCGTATATATTATACTACGTGTACGATATAAATTATTAGAGTAAATAGCAAATTTACTAAAATCGATGAGCAGTTTTTAGGGAAATTTTATACCATTATTTTACACAAATTACCATTAATATTATACAAATTAAATTCTTATATATTGTAATTTATAAAAATGGTGTTTAAAACAAAACATCAATTTTAAATACCATTTACCGGATGGCAAATTAAATTTTATATATTATTGTGAATATATTTTTCGAACCAGCTCCTCCATTGATAAAAATTTGGATTTTTTATATGATTCCACCCTTAAATATCGTTCCAACATGTATTCTATTATTAAGAATGTAGTATGTTACATTGCAATTTTTCCTCTACAACTTCTTCAACCTTTTCAATCAGTTGTGAAGCACACAGATATGTGTCTATTTACTGTGACTGACGAATCGCAAAGTTTTAATTTAAGGAATTTTTTCTTCGCAAAAAAAGGGCATAACAATAAAATTATAATAATTAGAATTGGTTTTTGGAGCAAGATAAGTTTTCTAAAAATAATTTCCCAGACATAATTTTGTTATGTAACTAAAAAGAATATCAAATATTTTTAACCTCATGGCATATAATTTTTCAATTAATTATATTCGATTAATATCCAAAATTTATTAGGTCCTTTTTTTCCAAAAGACTAACAAATTTTAATCATTTTTTTTATTGGTGGTATTTAATGAATTTTCTAGGAATTTGATAATAAATGAAAGTAATTATTTTAGGAATATTATATTCGTAGGGTAATTGAAAAAAAAATATTTGATATGAAACTTCAATAGCTGGATCAACAGAGTACGAAATATACAAAATTTGGTGAAAAAAATTCGGTTTTAATTTGTGAAAATATATTTTTTGTTAAAATTTTTATGTACAAATACATAAAAACATATTAAAAGTGTAGTCATAGTATTTTTGAAAATGTGCACAGTATAATTTATTTCAAAAGATTTTTAAACCATTTTTTTTTTTGTTATTTAACAAAAATAAATTCAAATTTAAAAGAAATATAATAAAATATTAGAATTAGAATTCTCTGAAATACAGTAAAATATAAATTAAATAGCAAATAAGAATAATTCAGATATTTTAAATAATTTTTTACTAAAAGTTTTCTGAAACATTTTTTAAGAAATTATACATAATTTTAATGCAAAAATTCTTTATAAAAGAGTTAAAACTTTTTGCGTTCCAAAATTTTATTTAGATCTCTAAAATATTTCTTTAACATTTTATTTAAAAGAAAATTAAATAAAAATTGAAATATAAAATATTTTTTTTAAAAAAAAACCTTTAATTTCTCGAAATAAAATCATAGCTATAATTTGAATGGTAAATATTATGTTTATACCAAGGTTCACTAAAATTTCCATAATTTTTCCCTCAAAAAAAAAAAGAAATATATATTAAAATTAATTTTAATTAACAGTGTGTTGCCTCTAGATATTATAATTTTCAAAATTATTTATTTATTTAACAAAGTAATTTACCAAAATGAAAAAAAAATATACCAAAAAATTCTGGAACTCTGGCTGTCTTAAGTACACAAATCGAGTTTATTATGTTATATTTATAGATATTTAGATATTCTGAAATGGAAACATAAAAAAAAATTCCAAAATAAATATCTTTTGAAGATTTGTCAACATTAAAAAAAGATTCTCCATCAGGATTAAAATGCAAATGGGCTCATCATATAGCAAAAATTTTAAAATTATAAATCTGATGAAAGCTTATGGTTGTTATTTTTATTTATAAAGCGAATGCCAACCCTCGCAAAACAAAACAAAAAAAATAAACTTTAAATTTATGATGGTAATTTTATCCATTTTACGAAGTCATGCAAAATTATTATTTTTTTATCTACTCTTGTTTTAATGTGAATAAAAAGAATATTCGTAGGTAAAAGACATGAATTTTATTTTCATTCTAACCTAATTTAGGTAAAATTACTTTTGAGGCTCGTTGAATGTCCTTTTTTTTTTGTTGTCTTTTAAAACACATTTGAAGATAAAATAAAAACAAACTTTATGGGCGTTTACATGAAAAGAGCATATTTAAATTAAGATTTTCTTCGAGTATGATAATTTTTTATTTTACTGAAAATTTCCATTTGATATTTTTTCTTTTTATAAAAACAAAAAAAAAAAAAACAATTTCTAAGAAAATGTATCGGAAAACTTTTCTGATTTATATTTAAGAAAATGAAAATGAAAGTATAATTTATGGAAAATTACATTTTGGGTTTTGTAATCAAAAAATGGAATAACCGCCAAATATTCAATTTTTATTAGTCAGTGTCTGCTAAAATTTTAATTTTCGTTGGTCCATCAAATATGTAGGGACTGAATATAGTGATTGCTAATAAGCGGCAAACAATGCTTATATTTATGAGGATGACTTCTATCAATCATCCAGGTAAACATTTTGTCCTACTGATAAATAAATATAAACAATTATTGACGTCAGATTGCTTACGGAATATATGCACCTCCTACTCGGTTTGTTTCCCTAATCTAATCTAATTGTCTCTAAATTGTTTTGCTGATAAGATTTTTGCGTGTGTGTTGTTAGATTACTTTCTATTATTCTCTCATCAATAATTCATATAAAAATGTAGCCACAACCTCAGAGTTTTTAAAGATAAATAAACCATTTTCGGTATCAATTTACATTGGAATTTTTTTGTTTAAAACGTTTTTAATTATTATGTCTGGAAATATTCTATGCAATATCATATTTCTAGTAATTTTTCTTAAGAATTTTTCTGAAAATTCTTCTAATACATCAGTGTGTCTAATTAAAATCTTGAAAATTATTTAAAATTATCACATATTTGTCCGTAATAGTTTTGTCCATTTCCATTGCTAAATAGCTCAAAACTAAAAGATACATTCTGTTAAAATTTTGAAAACATAAGTTTATCCTGTTGGTAATTTAATTTGTTTATGCAGAGCACATAATTAAGTTTTTATATCACTTTAATAAAAGCCAGGAACTGCTTTTATTAAAGTGATATAAAAACTTAAATGGAGATTAAGAAATGATGAAGTAGACCACTAAACTGGACACAAATTAAATTATTTTAAATTTGCTAAGTATACTAATTAAGTTCATTATTCATAATTTTCAAGATATTTGACCACCAGTCTTTATACATTTATTTGAATTTAAAAATTAATATAATATTAATACATTATTCAATATTGTACAATGACATTCATACTTTGTTCTTTGTCTAATTTTGAACCAATGCAAACACTCTTTTCAGTAAAACCACTAAAAACATTGTGGCTATATTATGCACAAGTTTTAGTAAGCAAACATTATTTTAATCCTAAATGATATTGTAGAAAATTGAAATATTTATACATACATATATATAGAATTCGTTCATTAATTTTTTTCAGTACGATGAATAAATGGAAACTACATTAAAAAAAAGTCCTAGTTCCTAAATCTGGAAAATAGTCATAAATGGATTTCGATATGTATATTTAGTATATATTATATAATTAATTTAAGTAATGAAATTTTGTGCCCCATGACATTTGTGATTTATTTTTTTCCCAATATGAACTCAATTCTAATGTAGAGTTATTTTTACATAAAATTATTCACTAAATAAATAGATATTTTTAAAATCTATGCGCAGCGAAAATGGTTCGAATAATCTAGAAACTAGATAATAAAAATTTTAATTTTCGTTTCAACTTTTAGGTTTTTGAAATAATATTAAGGTTTTTGTATTCATTGGTATTGCGTAGTATCAGTGCCTAATAACAGAATTTGAAATACGTTTTTACGAAATTATATAATTAAGCAAAACGAAAGTTTGTTATAAAAATTCAAAAAAAAAAAATTCATTGAAAAAACCGTAATCTAATAATTGAAATTATTAATCTAACAAAATGACAGTTAACCCAACCCAAGTAAATATAATTTTCCAAAATTTTGACATATTATTTTATTGAGGTAATTAAATTAAGTGTAACAACATTAATTTTAATATGATTTTTTTCAGTAGGTGAAAATATCTTTTCGCTTATTAATACATATTTAATTTTCTAGTAAAAAATAATAAATTCGTTGTGTTTATTTGGTAAAATTTTGTCACAACAAAAAATTAAATGAAATATATATTTAAAAATATCTAAATAATTAAATTCAAGGGTAATATTTCATGGCGAGGCGAATTAAATTTGTTGGATAAACAGATTATTTTCAATTATGAAATAGCAAAACATTTTTTGAAATATTATTTTAAATTTGAAAATAAGTCAAAAATGTAATTTTACAGCTTAAAACCTGGATTATGTTGAAAATATTTTAAATTAACTATTTTATTAAAAATATTTTAAATATATTTTGTTAACGAAATTTTGTAAAAAAAAAATAGATTATTTAATACATATATACATACTAATGAATAAGGAATATTCAACAACTTTTCAAAAAAAAAAAAAAAATAGAATACTTACAGAAACTTTGCAATGTCAAATTAATATCCAATTGTGGGGAGAATTTAATTACATTTTCCAAACTCGTTTTACTACAAAAATTGTTCAACCATTCCGTACAATGGTCTATTAACAATTTATGAGTATATTTCGTATTTATTAATTACAAAACTAATTTCAAAAAATTTACAGGCAGACGGATGGTTCACATAAAACCCTAAAAATAACACTATATCTTCTACGAAATAAAATATATTTTCACTCGTATTACACACTAAATTACACAATTTACAAAAACTTGCAACATACCTTATAGCATAATTTATCTTGTTTATAAAAAAATAGGGAAAAATTTTCCAATTATTAAATTTTATTTACGATTTACGTATATTTGTATGAGAAATAAAGGTCATCATGATTGTTATAAATTTTGAAATTAATTTTATTATTACAATTTGTCAAAGCTTTGCAATTTCTTCAAGTTGAAAAAAATATTAAAAAAAAAATAAATGAATCTAAAATAACCTTGTGGATGTTTAAAAAACTAGTGTTTGCAAATATAATATAGAAAACAAACCACTAAGCAACATTTTAACATAATCTGTCATTTTTATATCAACTACATTTAGATATGTCCTTGTGGATATACATATTAAAATATACTATAGTATATAATAGATATAAGAATTATAAATATAAAAATATTGTTTAGTGGTTTATTATCTATCTTATATATTTATTTAATTAAATAAGGATCTGCAAATATTTTCCATTAACTTTATTAAAATTTCAAACTAAAACTGAATCTTTTACAAAATCTTCAATGATTCTTTCGTATATTATATTATTATTTTTGTCGTCTTACTATTTACAAAAGTAACAAGAAAAAATGAATATTCTTTGTAATACAAAAATAATTTAAAATGAAAATATCTAATTTTTTATTATTATTTTTTTATCTATCACAACTTTCTGCTATTTTATAATTTCAATTCCTAAGGAAAAATCATATATTTTGTATGAAAAGCAATTACTTCAAGGGCGCACGCACATAATAAGCTTTTTATAGTTTCTTCGACATCTATTGAATTTATTATCCTCTAGATATGTTGAGCTGATCAGTCCATTTTAACTTATAAAAATTTGATTACTCTAATGGTCTGGTTTCTGGTATCTACATCGTATAATTTAATCGGTTTTTATGCTACAAATTTTCATTATTTTACTAGTTTAGATTCAAGAACTTAAAACTTCTGCTGCTTGAATATAAAAAAGATATTTGTGCATACTTTTAAGCTTCTTTTGGCATACTTTAAAATAAATCTCTTATACTATATTTTCGTTTGTTGACTAAATTTGTTAACTAACGTTAGACAATTTCATTCGATTACATAATATTAAAATATCTAAACATAAATTTTCTTGTGTTCATTTTCCATTATATTTGTAGATTAAATTGTAGTTTAAATTACTATATAAAAATTTTAGTATACCGTACATGAAATAGTAAATTAGCAAAACTAACATAAATATTCACAGAATTTTATAGTAATACAGAAATTTAATGACTTTTTCAATGCAAAATTAAAAAACCAAATATATAAATTTAAATGAATATAATTTTTTATTAAGTTAAGCTCATAGTAAAAAATGACATCATTTTGAGGATACTGGGATTAAAAACTTAAATCGGAATATGTTGAAGCAAATTACCGGAACTACAGATATTTTCATATTCACTCCAAAGAAAAATTGAATTTTTTAAAAATTAAGTTATTACAGTGCAAACTTAAAATTAAATAAGGATGTACATAATTCAATGAAATTATAAAAATAGTAAAACAAATATAGAATCACACGACAGAAATATTTTCCATAATTAAATTATAATTATTAGTGTTATTATATATGCTTTTTCCACAAAGCACAAAATAAATATTTTTATAATTTTGTGGAAATGATAAGCAGAAAATATATTTTATTTACAAGTGGTAATGATATACAATAAGTAGATTTTAATCATACTTGTGGTACAAGTACGATGGACCTTGGTCAACTTTCGATCTAAATCGATTCCTAATAAAGATAATTAATATCGTTTTGAGTGCATGCAAACTGATGTGTCTGTGGAAAACGCCAAACATTTGTAACTGAGGAAATTGTAGTATTCGTGGTCAATTGCCCACATAATAGTTCCTGCTATTCAAAAATCTATCGATTGTCGTATTTATTGTTTAATCATTATTAAGGATTTAAAATAATTTAATATATTGAAGTTAGAAAAACAATTCGGAACTAAACCTTCTAAATTATTTAGCCTAATTCCTGGTTATTTAGGCTACAATTTGAAATGTTAGCATAAGTTTGGAAACATTCTAATTATATATTTGAAAAAAATCAATAGATTTAAATTTAATACGGATTTAAAAGTGATGTTAAAAAAATGTCCAATAAAAATTATTACCGTTAATTAAATTTAAACGTAACGGATGTGATAACCATCCTAATAAATTATTACAGTTAAACTATATAATCTAAATTAATATAAAAATATTAAATGCTCTTTTAACCCAGTATAAATAATTTATGAAACCGTTACCAACATAAACTAACCAACAACAATAACAAAAATATATTAATTTTGATTACACGCAAAGGGACTCCAGAAAAGTTAAACCAAGGGTAACGTGCCAAGGTAATAAAAAAAAATATAGAATATTTAAACTCATTTTGATATTATTTTTTATTATAGTTGCAGAAATATGTGATGGTAAGTAATAACGACAAATACCGACAACTAAAATCATATACCCCAGTACAAATTTATGATGAGAAAGCTTATAATTGAAATAAACTCAGAATATAGTCCCATTGAAATTAAATCAGGGTTAATAGTACTCTGCTGTGTGAAAAATTATTAAAAAGCACAGCAACAGGCTATTTATTTATTAATATGGTTTTTAAGTCCTTATAGACACACACTCACAAAACTATATACAAATAAGTATGTTTTTTTTTATTACAATTGAAAAACGTTATCCGTATCCTGGTTCATAGTCAACACAGAAATACAATTAATACATTAATACAAACATATTTTTCTACGGATACAGAAATACAGAATCATGGTGTGGTATATAAGAATTTTTAATAAGGGAAAAGTTTCAGTTTGACACTTAAACGTGAAAAGATTTCACAATTTTGAAATAAAAAAAAATGGTACGTAGCAGAACTAAAGTACATTTGTTTAATATTTATAGGCTTTTGCATTTACGTGTCGACAATTATGTAAGTGAATTTTTTGGAAAAATTGATTTAGGTTTAGGTTAAATTAAGTTAGGTTGATGTAGGTTAAATTAAGTTGTTTTGAAATCCATATTAGACATTTAAATATTTAAATAAATCTATTTTTTAATTGACCTCTCTGAATTGTGCGGCTAAGAATTCCACAAACTTTAATTTTATTTTTATCTACAATAATTTTCCCTGGAGAAATTTGATAATTTTTCAACCTTTCCAACGACAAGAAAGTTCTATGTTTACATATAATACTAATTTGACAAATGGACTGACGAAACAAAAATCTAGCAGAAATAATTTTTTTATTTGTGAAAAAGCCCAGTAATTTATTCACTTCCGATATTTCAAAACCTCTTGAATTTCTTATTGATTACTTAAGCACTTATCGGATATGGTGGTGAGAATCAATATTTTCAATAAGTGGAATTTTCTGATAATAAGTGAATAAACAATTAAACAATTTTCGTTTTATGGTAAATCGAACAATTTTCTGTTTATGGTAAGTTCTAATTGGAAGACCCAGATTTATCAACAATTTATATTTTAGCATTATGTAACTTTAATGTCATATAATAAATAAGTGTTAAATATCAAATTAAATTTGAAGTTGACCTCGCTACTTTGTATAAAATCTTTCAATATAGTACTTGATATTAAGTGCGTTTCATGAATGATAATTGAAATTAATTTAAATTTTAAATAAATTGTTATTTATGGATATTTTAGAAAGATACAAAATAAAAAGTTTTCGGTTCATTCTTTAGTTTTGTAACAAATTTGTTTCTCAGTTATTAAAGCATGCATAATATCTAAAATAATATGTCGTAATTTTCATATTTGCAGTTTTTAAATTATTTAATTCCCAAAAGACTGAAAATTTATTATTACGTCAAAAATAATTGAATTTTAAATTGAAATAAATTGAATACCATAGTTTACAATTAATGATAATGACGAGGAATTAAAAACTTTTGTAAAAAATGTAATTCTATAATTCGAAAATAATTTATTAAGTTTACACAGGAAGATACAATTTTCTGTGGTTATGATTATCATATACAAATATTATTTAGGAAATTTAAGATTTTCTCTAGATACTAATATTTTTTGAATCAGAAATTAACTTTAATCTTTTACAATGATGAAATGAGGTTTTATTATTAAACATGATGCGATGACAGTTGTTATAAAAAAGGGATTCAATTATTTATTTCCGGCAATATTATGTTGTTATCAACAGGTGGTTATTTTGTAAAAGAAAAAATATATGAATTTGACATTGGCCATCTTTAATAAGCATAAAATCTACAAGATAAATAAAACATGGTCCTTTTGTTGATCCTTTTGAAACATATTTTAGTTAGGTTTTTTTAAAAACAAAAATTTTTTATATAAAAATATATTCCGTTTGTCTTCCGACTCTTATTTAACAACATTAAAACTAAACATAAATTATTGGTATAAATCATTTTGGAAAGCTTATATGATTTACAATTAGATTAAACTATTCGTTCGTTTATACATTTAATTTTTGACTTATAGAGATAACTTCCGACACTCAAAGAACTAATACAATAATATCTAGTTTTCACAACATTTTAAAATTGTATTCATAGTAGTTATGCTGCTCTACAACTTTTATTAGAGAACTTTACGTAATAAAAATGGAAATTTTTGTTCAAGATTGTAATAAATTCTACTATTTAAGTATAAAATTATACTCTATAAAATATTCATTGAAGTAGCAACATTTTTATGCTACAAACTTTATATCCCACATTTTATAGAAAAATAAATTGAAGAGGTTCACAGAAATATTTCAAAATAATGTGATATTTATATTTTATAGACAAAAATTAGTTAAATCAGGTTAAAGAAAAAATATAAATATTATGGTCGTTTGAAAATAGAAATTTATAATAGAATTTTCTGATTATGTTATAAAATTAAATTTATGCTTTATTGCATTTATTATAATATTTTTTTATTATCAATTATTTACATTTCTTCAACTTTACAAAATTTTAAAAGCAATTTTCTATCCTTCATTTATTAAATTAAAAACTTTTTTTTAAAAAAAATATATAAAAAAAAGGATTTACTATACTGCAATCTGCAATTCATAAATGCTATTTCAAAAATTTGTAATATTTTGGATTAAACTTTTCAACATGAACTTTTCCAAAACAAGATTATCTGAAAAAATGAAAGATGATTTATGTGCAGCCAGCCAAAAATTGTAAATTCATCTTTATTTTTTTCCAAACTTACGGAAACTTTTATTGGATTAGTTTCTATATAATAATATTCTAAAAGCATAATATCTATGAAATAAATAAAACGTTTTCAAATTTATTCTTTTATAGTTTTAAAATTTACATTCGAAGCTTTATTTAGTTACAATAAAATAAGAAAATTGAACATTTAAAAACGTATTATATTGTAAGTACAAAATATTCAAAATAAAATATTTAGAATTAGATATTCTGAAAACATAAGAGCGCATTAAATTGTAATACTTTTCTTTCTTTTTGAAAATCTTTACGATATGATAATCTTTGAGAAACAAAGATTATATTTGATTCAATAAGTAATTCCGAAGTAATTAAATAAATTAAGTTATTGTTTTATTTTGGAACTTGTGGTAAATTTTAAAATATATAATTTATTAATGAATTTAAACTTAATTCTTAATTTTAGAAAAATTTCTCAGTATACTTAACTTTGAAGATGGGTATACTTAACCAGTATACTTAACCCAGAAATGAAACATGAATTTAACACAGTAAATGTATACCTACATTTTTTATGGTCTATTTGAAAGGATTGGAAAAAATAATTAAAAATCATCTGCTTCTAGACGTTATTCGTGTGAAAAATTACAATTTAACAGATTCTTGAAAATTTCATTTAGACTCAACATAACAAACATAATTACATAGCAATAGTCTTAAATAGGAATTATTATTAATTCAAATTTCTGGCAATGGTTCCTTCTGGAAAAAATAATTTTTCCAATACTATAGTGGATGCAAAATATATTGCACTTGAAAATATAATTTAATATAGTAAATATTGAAAATTTTCTTTCTAACACTAATTAGTAAAATATGTCTTAAATTAATTGGACGTATTCGCAAAACATCCCATAAATTTGTTACTACTGCACAGTCGTTTTTCTCTCTGATGCAAGATATTTAAAAATTAAGTTTCGCGTTGAATAATAAAAACAAACCAGATAAAATATATATGTTACATTTAAATTAATATATACATAATTACCAGTCTCATCTAATATTACAAAAGTTTTAATCTACAAAATTGAATTAGAATCAGAAAAGTATAATTTTTACTTTTCATATTTTAATTAAATTTGGTTCTACAATATTTTTTTTTCGGAATAATTTTTTAAACGAAAATCAACAAAACTAAAAAAAAAAATTAAATAAACTTAAGTTTAATTTATTAAAACTCTTTCTAAAAAAATTTAATAATTATTAAAACTTTATTATATTATAAAAACAGAAATCAGAAAGAAACTTTTTCGTTACACTTTCTTATGAAAATATTTCAAAAATGTTGATTCTGAGCTTAACATAACGTAAATCGTGAAAAAAATAAATAAAAAGGACTAAAAGAAATTTATTTGAAATTTACATTTCAATTTTAAGATTTGTTAAAATTATACAAAATATTTTATTTTTAGCATACTAATATATAATTTTGATATTATTTTATTATATTTCTTTCGATTTCTTTTGCACCAGCATAAATTTATTCTTACTCTGGATTATCAATAATTTTTTCGATTACATAAATTTCTGAAGGATTTATTATTTTGAAAATCTTGTCAAAACTTTATCGCCACAAATAACAATTAAATTTTAAAAAAAATATTATTTCCATCTATACTGTATAATAGGGAATATTTTCTTTTCATATAAAAAGTTTCCAAAAAGCTTCATGATTCTTCACAACTTCAGGCATTGTAAAAGATAGAAAAGTTTGTTTTTTTATTTAACAAAAAGTTATATGTATTTGTATAAAACCTATTTAGAAACTTTAACCATTACGGTGTAAAAAATTTGTATATAATTTTTATATTTTATGTTAAATTATTTTGCCTTCAGGTCCTGTGAAATATAAAATAAACACAGTAGAAGAAAATTCTATTATTTTTTCATAATTTTTTTTTTGTGAAATTCTGCCAAAAGCTGCAAGAAAAAAATGTTCACAAAAGTTTTTTTTTTTTTGGTAAAAGGATACAATTGTTTTTAAGTAAATAATTTTGGAGTTAAATTTATTGAAATTCTTTCTATTTTGATTCGGTATTAATTTTTTATTTTATTCAATCATAAATTAGTAGACTTTTTTTTATTAGTCGTAATAATTAAGTTTTTACTATTAAATTTTTGTATGTGACTAATTTAGTTTAAATTTGTCTGCGATGGGAGAGTAACAAGTCAGTCAAAATAACTGTAGTCATTTTGTTGTTAACTTCCAATTCTAAAGCTGCCAATTAAAAATTTTGCAAGAATGTAAAGGGACAACAATGAATCAAGTTATTTTTGTCATTCGTCTGTTAAAACTTTTTGTACCTGTTAGAGGCAATAATAAGAGTGAAGGGTAACTGAGTATCTAAGATAATTCTCTATTTTTTTACCTAGAGAAACTTCAACTTTTTTACCCAGAAAAAAAATTACTATCCGCTGTAGATTAAACCCTGATGGTCCTTCAACGATAATGAAGTGTGGGTGATATGGTAATTAAACAAATGGAATTTGTATTCCTAAATTTTAATCTTTTTCATAATATAGTAGGGCTCACTCTATTTGTTATATTTACTAAAAATTCATATTTTTCACATCCTACATCCAATTTTAACATAATACGATAAAAAAGAAACTTCAAAGGAAGAAAGGAATTTAAAATCAACATAATCAGTAGCTAAATAATCAACTATCGTTGAAACTAATATTAATTATGCTAATTGTTGATGTTCGTGAACTTTACTCCGAAATATTATAAATGATTTCAATAAAGATATAAAATCTGGAAGCGTCATACATCTATTCCTGCCTTTAGTTCATATATGATTAAACTTCTATTTTTAAAAAAAATTAACAAGGCCTCTACTATTCTGAAGAATTTATTACAGTCACAAACGCTTTATTATGATCAATTTGGAAATTATAATTTATTAACAAGAATATTTTTGTATACAAAGCTTTATATAATAAACTATAATAAAAAATTACCAAAATAGCTGTCGGAAAATAACCAAATAAATACTAACATAATAACTATAAAACATAAATAAAAATGATTAATGTTATTTTTTTATCTGATTAATGTTAATTTGCTCTTTGATCAATAAATCTTTTTTTTTAAATAATAATTTATTAAATTTTATAAAATATTAAACATCAATAATCGCAGCTGTTTTATTTTATATTCAGTTAATATTAATTATCAAAAACTTTAGTATTTTTTTTAAAACTAAATATAAGTTTTACATAATCCTTAGTAAACCTCATAAATTAATACATTTAATGCCTAACAATAATTAAGATCTATCAGATTGTTCACAATAAAGCGGTCGCCTTGTTTTGACATCGATTAATTAATTTTAAATAAATTAAATTTTGAAGATTATTGTAAGTAGATTTTTCCAAATTGTAAAAAATACTAAATAGGGCTTGCAAATTTACCGACTTTTTCAATTATCGGTAATTCGGTAAATTTTGTGAAAAGAACCGGCAAATCGGCAAATTACCGGTAATTTTGAGTGTATTTTATTTGATTGCTATTTTATTCAAACTAAATAGGTTCATATTAAATTTTTACGCATGATGCCTAATTTTTTTTTTATTTATATAACTTGGTATTACAACCAAATAAAATTTTTTTACTTAAGTGCGACCGAGCACTGAACATATAGTATCTATAGGACAGTAGGCATGAATATTTCACACATTTGTTTTTTTCTTATATTTTTTTTGGTTTGTATTTGTATACAAATTGTTTTGTATGCATAACGCACTCAATTTTTGTTTGTTTTTACCGTAGGTTCGAGTGTGACTTGTTTGTTTTTATCGTAGGTTCGAGTGAAACTTTTTTTATTTTACAATATTTTTCGTTTTGTTCCGTACATACTACTTTATAAGTAAATAGTTGAATATCTTTATTATAGTATAATTATTAATGTACAATATTAAATTTAATTATTTATTTATAAAATAGTATGTAAGGAACAAAACGAAAAATATTGTCAAATATAAATAGTTTCTTAAAACATATTTAAATTTTTACATGTTTTAAAACATATGTTTTCATATTTAGAATTTTTCCAATGATTATTTTTTAATATGTATATATGTTGGAAATTTATTGTACAGACAGCGAAATCCTGTTGTTGTTAAATAATGATGTTTTGATCTAAATAATTTATCCTTGGTCTATTTGCTTTTAAATTACAAAACAGAATACGATTCTGATTTACTTCGGGTCCTGAAAAAATTGGTAGCCAAGGTGAATACAAAAATCCAAAATTTGGGGATCTCGATTTTATGATTTTAACTTTAAATTACAAATAAAAACTACTTCATTTCTAAATTACTAAGTTAGCAACATATAAATTGCGTATTACACACTAATAAAAGATAATTATTACGATTCGGCGACATTGAAAAATGTGAATATCATTACAATTATAAAAGTTTTAAAAATGATTTGAATTTTAAAATATCTTAAATTTTCTGTATAATCTTTTTTTTTATACTTTAACTAAAACAAAAATATAAAAACTGTAAATAAAGGACATAAAAGTAGAAATAACGATTCATTTATTTGTAGTCAGCCGTGTAATTACTTTTTTTTCCCAGTTTTTCATTCTGTTCATTTTCCTTTTTGTATTAATATTATTTTTCTCTTATTTGTGGAGTCCTTATTGACTTTATTGGTTTTTAGTGTATTATATTTATTTAACGTACATATAGATTTCTTTCTGCAAAATATCCTATATGTATGCGCGGAGGACAAAAAAGATTTACAAAAAAATATCATCATTTTAAAAGGATTTTTAAATTACTGTAATCTTTTGTTTTTAAGTGAAACAGTAGAAATAAAATTTATTTTATGTTTGTGGGTGTGTGAACATGTTAATAGTGTCTGGACTTTATTCGGAAAGTTCTTTTCTTCAGTCCAATAATTTTTGAATAAATTATATGAAATACCATACCGAGAAATAAAGTAAATCCAAAAATTTGATAATTCCATTTAGATTTTTATATCAATATTGAGTTGTCAATGATGATTTAATGCTGTACGATTGAAATAAAAAAAACAAAATTAAATTTAGAATGTTATAACAAAAAGCATTGGAATGGCGCGGTTATTTTTTATATATTTTTGAAGAATTTTTCATGAATTTTAAATTTTCAATTATCCTGGAGGGATGACAAAATATATTTATTATTCAGGCATGGAATAAAAAAAATTTAATTTTTTTTTTTTACGGAAGTCTTTCATATTCGATTTTTTTTTTAAGGATATTAATAAATTAAAAGCATTTACAGGGTATTTTATGAGAGATATTGCAAGAAATTAAATTATTGTGCAAAAAAAATTGTCAATACCATAATATTTGTATATAATAAACTTGAATTATGAAAAACAGATTTTCTGAATTATTCTAAATTTAAGAATTATAAACTAATTTACTAAAATATTTTATTAAATTTTTAGAAATATTATTTCGTTAAAAGTAAAGAAATCGTCTTTTATCTTTGAGAAATTAATGTAATTTTTTTTTTATTGCATGAAAAGCATAATGTAAATTCAAAACATAATTTTGTAATATGTATTGTGTAGGAAGTAAAACATAATTTTATTTGCTTTTCATTTTTTAAATATATACTTGAATCATAAATTCTATATCTCAGTAAACTGAGATTATTCTTAGGTTTTAAGTGTTTCTTCATTTTTATTTACTGTTTCTTATTATTATCCTTTAAGTAATTTTGCCTTTTCTAAAAAAAAAAAAAATTACCAACCAACCAAACAGCCAATAATAATATTCCCATCAGAGATTTTTGCCTCCTGTTTGCATAAATGAATGTATAATGTGGTTTTATATGATCGTAATTGAAATTCTTAACAAAGTTTATTATTTAATTTAATTTTTTTTTGTAAGAATTTCTTGTTTAATTCTTAGAAATTTTATTCCTGAAGGTTCAAAACAGATAGAGAAAAATAAAACTGAAAGATTGTAAAATAATTTCACATTCTCGATTATTTTTCAATTGGGAATTGTTAATTAGATTTTATTTTAAACAAATTTGATGAATTTATTGACAGAAAATTTGTTTTCCGAATTCTTTATTGAGGAAAAAAAATCTATTTCTTATTTTTAAAAATAGTAAAATATTATGTTCTAGTATACTTTTATTGTCGGGTAAAAGGCAGCATGTGCAATTTTTTTACGTCTCATCCAGTCACATTGATTTGTTCAAAATAGCGAGACCATAGTACAAATATTAATTAATAAAAGCTTCTATTTGAAGCCGTTTGCTGAATTAAAGTTTCTTCACTATAAAGAAATTTAAGTTCTAAATCCATAAAAAAAATAATGGCTTTGCATTAGAATGCATGTTCAAGTGATTTCGAATTATATACTTTTCTGTTTTTGGGTCATATAGAACGTTCAGCGTTTCCGTTTTTCTATCATGGAGATGAACGCCACTCTATACTACGGTATATTAAATTTTTGTATTGAAAAATAAGCTTAATTAAGTTTTAACTATAACTAATCTGGAAACTTTCCTAAAAAACCTCAAAACTTTCCAATATGTGTACATTTTACTGCGATTTTAAATATTAATTTCCAAATTATTTGACAGACGGAAAAATGCTTCACAAAATTCATGAAAAATAAGTTGTACATTGCCACAAAATATCATTAGAATACTAAAATAAAATGTATATTCGACATGTATATTTAAGCTTTATATTCATTTCAAATTATGTAATTCAATTATTTTAACAATTTTCGACATTTCAAATTATCTTCCACTATATAAAGGTGCTTTGAAATAAAATCTTCATTTCACACTAACGAGTCCATTATAAATCTGTATATAAATAATTTTACATTTGAAATATCCTTTTTGTATTATATTTCTCAAATTTTAACAGATGTATTTATAGTTTCAAAATAATATCATATGTACATGAATGTCCTTTTAAACAAATCTGTCATATACTGTTTTTGAGTTGTATACGTTTTTTTTTGTTAATATAATGTACATCAAAAAGTCAATTTATACCACAACTGTGAATTTAAAGGACATAAATTTACTTTGCCTTTACTACAATCCGTTCTTTTATGTATAAAAAAAAATTACGAGAAAAAAAACTAACTTTTTTTTTTTGTTTAAACACTTTTATATTTCCCCAACACTGTTGCACTATCAAAACCACCAAGTATGTACTTCAAATAATTTCCTTTTTTCATTTTTCTTTTTACTCAAAAATAATATAAATTTTTAGTATATGTCAAAAATAAATAAATGGAAAAATTTTCATTCCAAAATGTATGCTACAGTTTATCTGTACATATAATGCTATAGTTTTAAAAATATTACTAAAAAAAATTTAATAATGAAAAGGATATGGGAAAATGCAACTAGTGTGGAAGGAACTTTAATGTTTATCACGTTGCATGTAATGCTATCAAATATTTTGTCAAATTTATCTGGAAATATTTTTGAAATGAAAATAAGAATTTTTCTATAAAGTTTAATTTTTATATGTCGGAAATTTGCTGGTTTGGAAATTATATTTTCTTTTTTTTTAAAGGGTTTAGTGAAGTATTCTCTTCTTAGAAGTCAATTTATTATTACAGAATTTTTAGATAGTCAAACGAATTATAAATCTGTACAATTTCATTTAGAAAAAGAAAACAAATCTTATTCTTATTTCGAAAATATTTCAAGCACTACTTTCAATCCTCTTAAATTTAATAAACAATATTTTGTTTGCTAATAAATACTTAAAACTATATAATATTCTTATTTAAATAAATATATTAACAAAGTACGATAATAGCTTTGGGGGCAAAAGAGTAATAAATAATTCTCAGAAATATAAACGTTCATTTCCATATTTAATTTGAGTGTTTTGTTTAGAATCATAAATATTTTAAATCGTTTTGAAATTTATTCATCCTCTGAAAAAGACCAACCTAAATGGAAATTTTTTTTTAAATTTAATTGAAATTAAATTTTACAAGAATTAACTAAATTCTTGTGAAACAAATCATTAAATTCAATATTTGAAAGGTAGTTTTATAAGCAATTTATAAAAGGGAAATTAGAAATTAATACAAATTGTTAGGAAATTTTAAAATGAAAACAATTGTGTGGAAAATATTGTAGGAATAAATATACTTAAATTCGTATTCAGTTGTAATTGTAAAATATTAAAATAGTCTTCGTTGAAGGATATAATATATTTTATTGATTTAACCATAATAATAAAAGTTAATAATAATTATGATTTGTATTTAATGTCGAAAGTTTAAATTTTGAAATTATGTATTCATTGTGCATTCAATATTTTGCATAACCAAATAATAATCAATTATTATAAATTGAATGAATTATAAAAGCATTAATTAATAATAATAATAATAATAATAATAGCTGTTCTCTATTTAAATAAGATAAAAAAATTATATTTCATAAAATATTTATCTTAAAAATTTAAAGTAGATATTTCACAAATAATTAAATTCTTTAAAATTTTCAATAATTCAATTATCTTTTCTAATAATCATTTTAAAGGATTAAGTATATTTCTAAAAATTAAAAGAACATAAATTTTCTAAGACAACTAGTGATAATTAGTTGTCTTGGAAACATTTTTTGATAAAAATCATTAGTTCCTAAAATTTTTTTGCACTTGGAAAAGTTGTGGTTAATCTTAAAAATCAGTTTTTTAAGATTTATTTAATTATTACTAATGCTATACCAATATTTTTTTAAAAATCAATACCATATTCTTTTTTGCGAGTTGCTATGATCCCAGGTAATAGGTAAAAAATCTTAAAACGAGTTACTTTCAGTTTTAGATATCCTGTTCATCGTTGTTATGTAAACTTGTGTTTTATTTTACAGTAAACACTCATTTATATTGCTGACAGATTCTTAAGTGTTGGAAACTTGAATGATTTATAGTCAAAAGATGATGACTAAAATTGGAAAATTGTTTACTTTTAAGTATGTTTCAGATGGTGATATAGGAAATATTCAGCATAATAAATCAGGAAAGTTCTTCTTGTTAATTTGAGTTATATTTATTAGGGTAAACTCGGAAGTATTGTAATAAAGCAGGTATTCGAGTAAAAAAGAAATAATTTTATTAAATTTAAAAAAGTTTAGTTCCTCTGAAATATGCCATAAAATTTAAATTGAAAATGACGAGCGATATCTAATCATCTGGTCTGAAAAACCTCGCATATCCAAGAGATAAATGGTACTTTTATCTACGGTTTCCAATTAAGCATCTACGTTCTACGGTTTATCTCGAAGAGGGAAGCGGATATCTATTTAAATACACGTTGTGTTATAATGTGCAATTAGAACCGAAGAGCCAATATTACAGAAAAGACTATATAGTTAAATTTTAATGAAATCTTCGACAATAGACCATAAGTATAAAACTACTGTATATAATATATGGTAGTTTGGGTAATATGGTTTTTTTTATTAGCAAAATTCAATGCTCGAATAATTTTCTTACTTTCTCCGCCACCATTAACCAACCATATTTTAAATAAAGTGAATTGAAAATCATCAAACAATTTTTTTTTTATATACCTAATCGAACGGATAAGAAAAATTTCCACCCTGTTTACAAAAAAAAATTTCAAATTTAAATTATTTCCTAAAAAAAAATTTTATATAAAGAAAAATAATAATTTTTAATAGATTCTTACATAAATGAAGAAACCATGATCAAAAGAGTCAAAAATTTCTGTATTAAAGAAAATTTTATAGCAAAATTTTTCCAAGTATAAAAAATGAAAATTAATATAAACAAAATTAAAGGCATTGTGATTTTATTAAAAAAAAAACAACATAAAAAAGAAAATTTAATTTATATTAAAATTTGACTGACCGTATATTTTTTATCATAAAATGGTTAATTTAATTTTAATTTGTTTTAGAAATTTTTATGTATTTCGAGTGTAAGAAAAATTTTTACTATTTTTTTTTAGGAGCAAATAAGGTTCAAAGGAAATTTCTTTTCTAGAAATAATAAAATTTATATTTATAGCAAAAATGTAGCAATTAATTTTATTTTATGAAAATTTTACCAAAATTAAAGAATATTTTTACATAAAATAGAAAAAATATTATGTAACAGATATTAATAATTATTATAAGTAGAAAAATTATTTATGTTATTAAAATGAAATGTCATTAACATAAATTTTGTTACTGACATTAAGTTAACTTGAAACAGTTTAAAAATATCTTAAAAATTTAAGTTTCTGTACCTCCAATATTTTTTTTTATATATGTATAAAGTTTTCAGTTACTATCTTTTAGTATTTCGTTACCTCAATACTTTTTTGCTTTATACGTACTGCTATGAATAATATTTTATTTAATACATGATATTTTCAGAAAATTTATGTTGCAAATAAAGGAAAATTAAAAATAAACAGTTTGGAATGGTAATTT
Organism: Empis livida; assembly: GCA_963932195.1. Lineage (NCBI taxonomy): Eukaryota > Metazoa > Arthropoda > Insecta > Diptera > Empididae > Empis > Empis livida. Next base: position 46,848,789 of record OZ010648.1, read on the forward strand.
AATACTTTAGGTAAATTTGATTAAAAATTGCATCAAGCTAAATTATATCGAAAGTGTTCTAATTATAAATGGCAAACTGTTCCTGATAAGTTTGAAAATGCTGAAAATTATTTCTATTATGTTGATAATGAAGAAGAGTATCAAATTTTGATAACAGAATTCATAAATTCATGTTCCATTAACTATATTTTATAATTGAATAAAAACCATAATCCGTATACGACATTAAAGTATTCAGGTGACGATATAGATATCTAATAACATTTGGCATTATTTAATAGCCTGAAAAGTTTAAAAAACATTTTATGATACTATATTTTAAATTTTGTTTATTTTACTAAATTACCCATGAAAATGTGCTTTAAGCATTTTTTAGATTTGGTGTTTTTTGATTTTTGTTTGAAAAGGATCTGAATTTTTTTTATTTGTTGTTTGTTGTTGTTATTTACAGTTTATATTTAAAATTATCCGCAAAAGGATGAGTATAATTTTTCTGTATTGTTGTTTAAAAAGTTACAGGTTTATGTTTCAACGCCATAAGGTATACCGTATAGTTTTTAAAATAAAAGTTTCATAATTTATATCGTATTAGGGTATTCAAATTTAATATATTTGTGTTCAGGATGAGGTAAGAAAAAGTATTTTATATGTATTAATAGACCAGATAAGAGACTTTTTAAAAATGTTGAACCAACAAAAAATTGTATATTTAAATATTAATGAAAAGGAATTTTATAATATTAAATTAAAAATATTTCAAGCCAATTTTATAATATTAAATTAGAGACCTTTTTTCCAGATTTATTTTCCAAAAACAATTATTCGTACTGCAGTACATTTGCAATATTTTTATCCTGACTCATGGTTGTTTTTGGGTTCATACAAGTTATAATCAGAAGTTTTGCATGCTGATGCTGACATTCTATAGGGGTGAGTAAACGAAATCGTACCACTTCCTAAATCATACCATTGCTTGTATTCGACAACTAAATAATATTAACGATATATATTTATGAGATATTGTAAATAAATTGATGTCAACATTTCAAAGTAATTGACCAAATTTGCTATTGTCAGTTATAGGCTTACAAGTGTTGGACAATACTTTTTATAAGCTAAGGATTTTTTGCCATTTGTAATCGTTGTTTATTTCAGATTTGAAAATACTCTTTCCTTTCGCTAAAAAAATAGTTTTTCTAAAGTAGAAAAACATCAAAAATATAATAGATTACAAAATATAAAAATTTTAGTAAGTATTTTTATACGTAAATACTGGAATACTGAAAATTGGTACAATTTACGTAACTCTACCCTAATTTAACTTTTTTAAAGCATAAATAATAATTGTACAAACTTGTATATTATTTTAGTTTTCATTACGTGGTATACACAACACCTCCCACATTATACTTAATAATTTCTATCTATAAGTAATTTATAGCTATATTTATATACTAGTTTTGAAATAGTTTACGAACGGATGGAGAAAACAGTAATGTACTTGAATAAGGCATTCTTTTTCTTGTACGAAGCCATTAGAAAGGAAGGAATTTGGCTTAAGGGATACTATAAAAAAAAACAACATTTTGAATTGTTAACAAGATAGAATTTCCTTTTAATTACATTCCATATTTTATACAATTTTTTCTGCTAATTTTAATTTTTTTTTATATATTTTATTTAGTTTATTTTTGTTGGTTTTCTTTTTTTTTTGAGTTTTGAATTTTTCATATTTTTATTAATATTAATGTGTCCTTTTCCATAACATTAGTTTATGTTACACAATAAATTCTATAATTTTTTTTTTATATCTACGTAATAATTATTTAAATATTATTTATATATTTTAATTTTCATCATTTTATTAAATTATATTCTTAAAATTTTTTTAAAAATAATTATATTTAAAATAATTTCTTAAGGTACTAATAAATTGTTAATCGTAATCATTGCACACACATTAATGGTGCATATTATTTTTAAGTTACATTCTACTAACTTTATTTAAATTTTTCCATTTCGTAACTTTTTGTTGAATTTTTTTTTTTTTGCAGATTTACAAATATTTGCACCTTTCGAAATATTTTACATAGTTTTATACAATTTAATAATAATTATTTTTAAGTTAATTTATTTATGTTTTTTTTTTTTGTTAATATTAATAAAGAATTATTTTGTTTCTGTTTCAACAATTTTCATAAATTTTAAGTATTTTCATGAATTTATTTAATTATTTTTAATTTTTTTAATTTTTATGTTTAACTTTGGTTGAAAAAACATCTTTAATATATTACATATTTTTAAAATGTAAGACAGAGAGAAAGAAAGAGAGAGAGAGATAGACGAGATTTCTGAATTTTGAAGTATGTATATTAATTTTAAGGATTTTTGTATATTTATTTTGTAATGTCCTTTTATAGGTTTGTGTCATTTTCACATAAATTGATATTATATTATAGTTTCTTTAATATTTTTTAAATGTATTGTCATTTGATGGTGATTATCGTATAGTTTTGATATTTTGTTTCTAAATGTTCATAAATTATAGATATCAGCTTAAAAAAAAACATATTAATTTAAAATCCAGGAGTAAAATAGTTATAATTAGAAAGAAAAGTCAAGTTTTCACATTTGTTTTCTTACACTAAATGCAGATAATTTATTGGGCACATTGGGCCGACTAAATAATAAAAATTAATCACATTTGAAAAATATTTCCAATCTTTGTTTTGATGCCAATTTGGTTTTATCTCTCACCCAAAGATATTTTCAGTAAATTATTATTTGCTTTAAATCTGCACAATTTTTTTTATAATTGTGTATGGTATCCTGACTTCTTTCAGGAAATATATTTTTTTTTTCTTTAAGAATTTATAAAAATAAAGCCAATTTTATTTTTACATATTAGAATTTTTGTCTACTCTCGACAAACTTTAAAATTTTCAAATTTTTAATAAAAATTTTGAGTAAATATGCACTAGATTTTATTCACTTCAATTCAAGTATTTGCTGAATGAAATTTAGTATACTGTATAAGGAAATAGTAAATAATAAAGCACTTAGTAAAAATATTTATATTTTAGAACTAAGTAAAATGGTGTTTATTGCTTTTTTTTCACATAAATCTGATTCAATCGTGCCATTTGTCTAGTCAGTCTAGTTATAAAAATTAAACAAATACTATTTTGTTAATTGTGAGAAATAAAATAAAATTACGTTGTTGTGACACTGGGTTAATTAGACATTTAATAATAAAATATACCTATTTTCACCAAAGTTTATTTATTTTTCTAATTGAAAATTGCTACAACATTGAATGTGTTTAAGTAGACGTCATGATTTTCATAACTGGATCTGATTACTTTCATATATTTCTAAAATTTTAACTTTCTTGTGACATTTCACGAACTTTGGTCGGCACAAGCGTCAAGAAAAATTTTTGATATAAAAATCTTTCAATCAGTTAATACTTTTGCCTTTAACAAAAATAACAGATTCCGCAGTTATATAATATTTTCGAAAATATCTATTATCGAATATTCTTTTTGATTTATTATAATAATTTTGAAGGATAATATTTAAATAAGGCTTGAAAGGATTATAGTATTTTTCTAAAGGATAAAAAGATAATAATAATAACTTTTATATGTATGTGTATAGGAAAAAAAAAATACTTCAAATCATTGAAATTGATCCCTCTTCTAACAAACAGAAAGCAAAAAAAAAAAAGGGTAAATATAATTTTCCTGAAATTATCATTAAATTATATTTTCTCAAATATATATTTTTTTTAAAATTTATATCTTTTATTTATGATTTTACAATGAAGACACATTAAAAAAACACAACGAGAGATTTTCAAAAAAAGCATTAAAATAAAATAAAGAAAATCTTTTGTAGGATTTTTTTTTTTTTATTAGCAGTCATTTTATCTCTCCATAAAAAGAAAATTAGATATATTTTTTTTTTGTCGGTGGATTTTCTTTTAATATTTTTTCGGATTATTATTTTGTTTTTATGTTTTTATTTATTTTTTATTGTTTGTTTACAACATTCTATTTTTTAAATTTATTTGTTTTTTTTTTGTTGTTGTTAATTTTTCTTATGAAAATTATTTCAAAAATACATTTTTTTTTGCGCAAATTGAGGCTGCAAAGAAAAAAAAAATGATTTTATTGATTGATTTTATATTTATTATAATTCCATTAAAAATTTTTCTTTTTTAAAAAAATACAATTTTCATGAATAAAAAATGATTTTCTATTTTCAAAAAGGTACAACAAGTTTTTTTATTATTTATATTTAAATATTAATTTTTTTTCTTATAATTTAACGAATGCAACGAATTTTCTGGTTTTTCTTTTTTTAGGTTATGTTATGTTTAAGATGGAATAAAAAATTTGTTATTTAAATAATTTTCATAAATATATTTTATTGAATGACTGGTTAGTATGTCAGCTGAAGTAATCATCCTTCAACTGAGCAAATAGTGTTAAACTGTTAAGGTAATAAAAGAATTTTAAAATGCAGAATTTAAAAAAAAAAATATAGTTAATTTTTATAATATTATTTGTTCACGATGGGTCGACACAAGCAATATGTAAATTCATATTCTTCTTGACGGGATGTAGCCTATAGCTCGAGCCTATACCTCCACTGAATTGTTTTCAAACAAACCATACACAAAAATTAAACATAATTGTCCGATCCGCATTTTAAAATAGTCTACACAATAATTGCAACTCGTCTTTTTCTATTTTTTAACTATTCTAATCTAGCCTTGACCTCCGAATAAGGATTTCTAAACATTCTATAACAATTTGGATATACGGATTCCGAACCAAATTTTTTAAAGAAGCGAAAGAAGCTTTAAATTGATTCTTAATAGTGAGCTATTGTGGTTAGCAGATGGTATCAACCGTTAATATTTTTCCCAGTCTTAAAATTACAATGACTGTATATAATTTTTATTACTGGTACTCATTTAAAAATTCAGTAAATTAAGACAAAAGAACGGAATTCCGTACTTGAAGTTATGGAAATATTTTGAAGAGTAGAATAAAATAAATCGGTGCGCCATCGTCATTATTCCCCTAATAACATATTGCTTGTGTAGAACCTGTGGTAAAAGAATAAAAAAAAATTCATGTAATTTTGGTAGACTTAATATTTTTTTGGAAATGAAAATTTTTGAGTTTCCATATTAATTTCTAAAATATATGTAGAATTTTTTTTTATAATTAAAATTTTTATGTTTGTTTGAATGTATTAATTTTAATATTCAAAATAGTGTACTTACATTTGGTAATAGGCCATTTATATTTTAAATACGTTTTTTTATTATTATTTAATTTCTTTATAATTATTATATAAATTTTTACAAAACTAAATTTTATCTTTGATCATCTAAATTTTCATATTGAATCAAAGATACATACGATAATAATTTTTCAAACTAATATAATGTTTTATTTTAATGAATAATTTTTGAGATTGTTATTTTGTAATGTTATAATATAAATGCGTTTTACCTCTTTTCCCCTCAAATACTTTCATTAACAGCATTTTAAATACTTATTAGTTTTTAATTTTAGTTTTTTTGTATTAATTATTTTCTATAAACTATCTGTTAATAATTAATTTATTTTAATGGTTTTATGTATTTTAATAATTTTCTATTTTCTAAAAATTTTAACATCAAATTATTTAATTTCTAAAGTTTTTTTTTTATTATATTGGGAATTGAATTGTGCTTTTGAAATAAATTTTAAATGAAAAGTATTTATGAATTTAATAGTGACGAGACTAGTGGGTGGTAATTTTTGATAAATTTGGGGGAAACATTTAAAGAGCTTTATTAAATATTAATATTATTATGGTAATATGTATTTTTTTTATACCCATTTTAATAATTATTTAACCATTCTATCTCTTTCTTTATTTAAAAATTCATTAACGACGTCCCTAAAACTAATAATTGGTTTTCTATAATACTTAAATGATCTCCTCCCTCTAATTAGTCCCGCCCATCAGGCTTTATTTTATTATATTTTAGAGTTATGTATAATTGCGAAAATAAGTTTGTGGTTGTATTAACAATATTTAATTATTGTTAATTAATGTTTTTTTTTAAATTATTTTAAAATTTATATTTAAATATTAATTTTAATATTTTTTCTTTTTTTTTTAGTTTTTTTTTAATGAGTAATTTTAGAAATTTTACGCAATTCTAAGCAAAATTAATAACTTTTTTTTGTTAATTTTAGTTTTTTTTTTGTTAATTTTAGTTTAGTTTTATGTTAAAAGTTTTAATTAATTTAAATATTTTAAAAATATATTTTTTATTATAACTAAATTATTTACAAAATTTTTACTAAATTTCTCTCTGAAAGTTAATAACTTTTATATATGTACTTGTAAATATTTTTATCTTTTTTATCCAAAAAACTATAATAACTAAAAGTTTAAATTTATGTTAACCTTACTGATAGAACCTAATTTGATGTACGTACTATAAATATACAGTTAACCATATAGTACAATATTTGATGGAACCCATATAAAGGTTTGCAAATTTTGAATGATATCTTTACATCGAATCCAATATAAGTGGGGGACCAACATTAATAATACTCTGTAAGGGTTTTTAATCAATTTTTTACACTTAGCCTATTTAAGAGTTTAAAAATATTAATTTAAAAGTTAAATACATATTATAATTTATAAATTAGTAGATCTAAGAAATGTTTTTTTTTTTTTGAAACTTTTCGGCACTAAAATTTTATCTCTTATTATTCTATTTGGTTTACTGAGTTCTCTGAGTTTGCTGATTTGAATCTAAAAACAATGTAATAGAAATTTTTAGATTTTATGTTAGCTTAAAACTAAAATTCCCTGTTAATTATTTAACAAATAAATCTTTTAATGTTGAACATAATGAGGAATCGCAAGTATCCTTTGAATCATCCTCCTCGCCTTTAGTAAACCAATTTAAACTAGAACGTACCGTACTAGTTTTACTATCAGTAGCATTTTTTTTACTACTACCACCACCCTTTGGTATTGCACCTTTGTTTGATGATCCTGATGAACTTGATGTACTCTTTCTTAAAAATCCTTCAATAGCACTTCCAATAACATGAGCATCCATATGACCATGACCACTACTTTTAGTGTCACCTTTACTTTTAGCTTTAATTGATTTAGTTTTCGTATCCTTAAAATCAGTACCAGTTTTATTTTGTAATCTTTCCAACATATCCTTGGATAATGCCATTGCAGTACTCTTACTGCGAATACTTTTCTTTTTTGCAATGGGTTGATGACGTTTAGCAAACCAACCTGAAAGTTCAGCTGCGCTTTTATCACCAGTATCTGTTATAAATTGTTTAGCATTATTTAATATTGATACATCGAAACTGTTCGATCGTGTTGATCTTCCAACATTTGGATCTAATGTATTGGAACTTGATGGTGTTGTTTTTGGTTTGTTAGGTGGTGGTCCATCATCACATTTATGAATTTCTATTGCTGATGAAGTAAGATTACTAAAAATTGAACTCAAATCAGATCTACTGCCAAGAAGACCAGTTTTCTTTTTCTTTTGTGATCCACCTGGGACACAGGGTGAAACAATAGCTGGATGTTCAGATGCACGGCGATGTGATGGTATTGTTGGTAGTGCAATAAAATCTGAATATCTACGATTTGTGTAACGTTGGGATGAACTTGATGCTGAACCAGATTCATCTACTACTTGAACTTCACAAACTTTTTCACTACTCGTAGTCCATAATTTCATTCTAGCTTTTCGGGACTGAACTATATCATCCATTATATCCAATTGAAGATTATGTATACTGCCTAGTGGATCTGTTGATGGTGGACCAACGGATGCACCGCTTTCTCGGCGTGAACTAAGCACTCGACTAAAGGAAGTATTAGAACATTTTATTAGAAAGTAAAAATTACTTTAAATTATACTCGGAGAATTGAACTTTGTCTCTAAATTTAGCTAAATAAAAAATATATTTTTGTCATAGAAAATTATTCTTACCTTCCAGTTGGCAAAGCTGCAACAGATTCTCTTCGACTGCGGCCAAACAATGTTGTGGGAACTTTTGATATAGTAACTACTGAATGACGTCGACCTGATGGTGCAGGCGCTTGTGATAAAGTAGCCAAAAATGCTGCTTCATTTGGGCTTGGTCCAGATCCTTCACCACCACGTTCTGAAAGTCGCCGAACTTGGCTGGCTGTTATACCTTCTGTTACTTGTTGTGATGGTAAAGAATGTTTTCGTGTTTCTCGTGGATCACGCCATGGTGATAATAAATATGGATTTACTGGTGAATCAATATCTAAACTAGCTTTTTGTGGTGGTGTTATTTGTATAGTATCTTGATCATCTTCTTCTTGTAATCCTGATTCTTCGACGACAATTAGTGGTTCATTATTTTTACCTGAACCAAATGGATTAAATGATGGACGGCGTAATCTGTTTAACGCGTCTATAATTGAAATAATTATTTAATGAGAAATTTAATTTAAATTTTTAAGTTGATTAATAAATAAATTCTTATTTTAAATAAACAGAATTTTCAATAAGGATGAATTTAAATTTTATAGAGTGAGATTATTAAAATTACGTAACATTTTACTCACTAATAGGATATATTAAAATTTAATTATAAATTAAGTAATTTTAAATTTAAATAAATCATTAACAACACTATAGTAATCTAATTTATGTAACAGCTCCAATAAGATAAATAAAATTAATGTTTTTTGGGAAAATCTTGTACAATATATTTATATTGAATATTTTTCTTCACGCCTCTCACACACCCTCCTGAAATAATATATAAAATTAATTTTATAATCTGCTATTGTCAGATACAATTGTTATGTTACAATTGTTTTTACATATAGACAGAAAGTCCATTTTTTTTTTAAATTCGTGACTGACGGCAATAATCAAAAAGAGACATTGATTAACTGTTCTTTTTATTATAAAATATTTTTACCAATTCGTTAACAACACAACCATAGAAACGTAATAGAAATACAAGGATACAATTCAATTGAATTTATTACTCGCTAAAAAAAACGATTTTTTTTATCATTCTAATCGTAATATTTTTCTTTTAATAATATCCAGGAAAAGCTTACGGGGCTACAAAAAAAAAACGATTGAAAAATAAATTTAAGTCCTTTTGTTTTTCAAAGTATTTCCCCAAAAAGAACAAAAAAAAGGATATAAGATTTAATTTAATTTTTATTATTGGAAAATTTATTATTCACAATTGTGTAGAAGACAATAATTCTGTGACGATTATATATTTTTGACAAAAATTCATGTTTTAAAATTAGATTTTTTATCATTACGCAATTTCCGTTCAACGTAATAATGAGTACACAATAAAAAAGGTTTCTTTCAATTTCAGCATAATAAAATATCTAATAATTTTTAATTTTTTTTTTTATTGAAATAAATACGAAAAATTTATTGACGTCAAATTAATTCCAAGTTTGAATAATTGGAAAGAATTCTGCAAAAAAAAAAATAAGAAAAAGTCAAATCATAAATGTTATTTTCATAAATGTTATAATTAAATTTAGGGTAAGCTTATATTTAATAAAATTTAAAAAAAAAAAACTTGCTTTCTGGAAAATATCATATTTTACTAATAGAAATAAATCTCTTCAAATAATTTTATAAAATTTTGTTGTGGAACTACGATAATATTTATATGTCGGTCGTCAATAAAAATTTCATTTCAAATACATAAACATGTGGTTATATTTAAAATATGAAAATATTATGTTACTGAACACGTAATATTTTTATTCAATTGGCATGGAAATTAAGTTGACCATGCAAAAATTAATCTGGTAAAATCCACCAATTAGTTACGCTAAAAATATCCCAACTATTTTTTTAAGGATAAATATTCATATGAATTTACAATTCTCTATTATTTTTGAAACTCAACAAAAAAACCTTATTTTTTAAATATTTAAAATTAATATTTAACACAGTAAAGTAAGCACATAATTCATTGCCAGTCGAATTATTGCAAGATAAGTTTGTAGGAATAATTTATTTACCTCCATTAGTAAATAAAATTTAATAGTGGAAGGCGTATTTGAGTTTTTCCAAAACGTTTTTTTTTAATGATAAGTTACACTTGAACATAGTAAATATTTACAAAAATAATAATACACCTGTAGAATAACGTTGTAGAATATAGCGACACTATATTCAAAAATATATTGAGAAAAATAAAATTTAACATAGTAAAAAACTGAGGTTTGTTAGGAAAGATAATAAAGACCATAACTAATTGCTACTTACTATAATTTAAGCTTTTATCAGTAAAGCTGCAAAATAATTAGCATTGGACACTTAACGTAATAACGTAATTTGACATATTCAATGTGCCTCAAAAAATGTTGAGCTACTAAAGAAGAGTTTTGTGCTCGTAATTTTTATAATGAAATTTTTAGTAGCTACAAATTTATTAAACATAACAATATTGCATGCAAAATTCTATAATTTACAAAATATCAAAATAAAATATTTCTGTATTTGGTACACAATTGGATTAGAAGATGCTTTTCCTAAATGAATACTTCTATAATTAAAATCACAGAATACAGTTCTGCCGAAAGAGATAAACAATTCTTAATCAAATTTTCAATTTCCAAATTCAGCAATTGTCAGAACCAATTGATCTTTGAATTAAAAATAGTGACTTTTGTTTGCCCTCCCAAAAAAATCCTTTATTATTTTAATTACGAAAATAGAATTGAATAGAAATCGTTTTGTTGATTTTTCTTTTAGGTTTTTCTATTTTTTAAAATTTGTATCTTATATATATATATATATATATATATTCTTAAGTAATTTTCCTTTTGTGGTTTAAAAAGTTTTTCGAATTAATTCTACAAATGTACACGTATATTTTATCTTAAATAATATTCTCTATAACTTTTTGACGTAATAAATTTTAGATTGATTTCGTATTAAATCTTATATCTATGTTACTAGGTAAATAAAGACGTGATATAGAATTTTTTTTTTATATTTGTTTTAAATAGAATTTTTGAACAAAAGTATAATCCTTAAGGCAACAAAGTGTATTAGTAAGATAGAAAAGTTTTCAATGCCTATGCATATATAAATAGTTCTATGAACAATTCTACAAATCATTTCTTCTAATAAATTTTCCAAGAATGGAGAGGAAGAAAATTTAATTCTAATGATTTCAACAAGATGAGCAGAAAATAATAAAAAAAAATCCAAGTTATTACAACGTTGTTCCAAATGGATGTTATAATGATTACAAATTAGGATAACTGGAAATTAATTATTTTCCATAAATAAGTAAAGGAAAATGTGTATATAAGAAAATTACGTTCCTGGATTAAAAATTCAGTAAAATAAAAATAGTTTTTCTTGATATTGAAACTAAAAGCACGTATCTTTTTTTTTAAATTCGTTGTATTGTCTTTTATTACGATTATTTTCGATCATTTTTTCTAGATTGTTGCTGCAAAATATTTCACATTTTACAATACAATATTTTTGCACAATTTTTCATCTCCGTAAAAGGAAAATTTTTTTAATCAAATATATTTTCTTTTTATTTTATTTCTTCCAAAAGTATTATAAAAATTTTTCTTGTATAACATTTTTCTTGTAAACGGTGAGTTAGACAAGTTTTCTAAAATTCTTATTTTAAATTAATGGTATACACTTAGCTATAAGGTTCGACCTTACCAAAATCAATTTTTTTTATTTTTCGGTTTTACAATATTATATAAATTATATTTTAGTCAGAAGAACATAGTTTTATTATATTTTTTTGTACCTTTATGACTAAAATTAGAAAAACCGATTATCCTTAAATCGTTTGAAGGATATAAAAAGAAAATCTAGAAAAATTATTGATTATATGACAAAATAAACCTTTATCAGAAAAAAAAACTTTAAAGGACTATATTTTGAAAGGCTTGTTTTCTTTCTAAATTTTTGTATTTTTTTTTAAAGATTCTGATCTAAAAAATAAAATAAAATAAATTTTTTAAGATTATTTATTGGAAAATAAGTAAAAATATAATTGGACAATATAAGGATTTATTGGTTTTAAATTTTGCATAAATATTAAAATAGAATTTTCTGACAAGAATTTAAAATCTATATAAATGTATATAATTATCTTTTTGTAATGAAAAATTGAAATTGGAAAAATTTATACATAAAATTTTATAAATTCTGAATTATAAAATATGTTTTTTAGGAAAACGGTTTTAAATGGGAAAATTGTTGTTTTTTTGTCTTCTGGGACATTTAAATTGAAGCGAAATTATGTAGAAATTCTACATTAACATTAAGCTCTAGTAGAACTATGTGTAATATATGTGAAAAATTACTAAACTAACACCTGGTGAAAATAAAAATACATAAATGCATTTTAAAAATATTTAATGTCTATTTTAAAATTGTTACAGAATTTCAGAAAATTTGGAGTATGTTGAAAAATCAGAAATATTGTGAATTATCAATAATATGCACATTTCAAAATTTGTTCGGAAAAATCCATTTGAAAAACTACTATCTGTAAAATGTAAATTGACTCAAAATTTAAAAAAAAAACTGTTTAACAAGTAAATCTTTTACAAAGTAACAAGTAAATCTTTTATATTTTTAACTTTAACTTTTATTAAATTTCTTGTAATTTTTTTGATTATTATAAAATCGAACTGAAAATCATTACTTTTTTTTCTAGTTAAAAGATTTTCTTATTTTTTCTCACTTATTCCCTGACGATTGAAGCTAAATTATTTTTACACAGAAAAGGGATATGAAAAAAAAAAAAACTTTTGTTTTAAACTAAATAGAAACTATTCAACTTGCAAACTTTTATTATACAATTCCATTAACGTAATGTCCTCAGACTTTTATCTAAGAACAGAAAATTTAACGAAAGTTTTTTTTTTATAATATATTTTAGTTTTTTTTTTGTATTCTTTTCTGTTAAATATAGTATTAAGAAAAGAAAACTTTCTTAACTTAAGATAAAGGATATAAAATGGATAAACCTGATAAGCTGATGACTATTATTATGTTCGTTTTGTATATTATTTAAAAATAGAGTATATACTAATGGTTGTCATCCTTTTCCCCAAGGACATTTCTTTTTTTTCCCCATATTAATTGCTTTGCAAAGTTGCAGTTTTATTACATTATGTCAGAAGTATTTTTAAGGATATTATATTTATTTGTGTTTTTATCTTTCTAAACAAAAAAATTAATACAAAACAATAATTTAATGATATAATTTATTAAAGAAAAGTATTTAAGTAGATTTCGATTAATTATCATTCAGATAATAAGGAATTACTTATTATTTTCGGTGTATTATATCTTACAAAACCAAGGATAAAAATAGTACTGTTTAATCAAACAGAACTCACTTTATCCTTGATTTTGTTAGATTATCCCAAAAATCTCTTTATTAGAGAACAGACAGTTCATTATTCTGTTTCAAGTGATTTCTGTTTCATTTTGTCATTAAAAATCAAATTTACTTGCTAACTCCAACCAAGAGGTTAAGGATTTGGTGTACATAGGTTCTCAAATAACTGGTAGAGAGTATCATTTAAAGCAACAATATCACAGAAAGTCTATTTTGCAGCCGGTGATATTTCGGTTAATTGAAAAAAATTAGATCGAAAATGTTGAGTAGAAGGGCTAAGAGAGCATTTTAAAAAATATTAAATTTAACGTGAAAGCTCAAAATTTACAAATTATTTGTTCACAATAGTTCTGGAAAAAATTGGGAGTTAAGTTTTGCAGTAAAAAGATAAGGAATAACTTGGTTTCTAATACGGTAATTTGTGGATTTTATTTATCTATCCTTGAATCACGTCATTTATAATTTTTTATTCATACATTGTGCTTGCAGATGTAGATGCTTCCATACTACTAACACACTTGAATTTAGAAAAAATATTCTAAATTTAATATATTCTTAGTCTATAAAAATTCATTAAGCAAATCTGTTTTTTTTTTTAGATTACTTTCGTTATGTGCTATTTCTCAGTTTTATACTAAATTATGTTGATTAATGTACATATCATAACTAATTTAAAATATATCTTGTGTATGTTTGTGTTTATGTTAACAATTTGCGGGTAATTTTTCCCTCAATTAAACATTAATTGTTTTTATTAACAGTTCCACGAAGATTTTTATAACTGATGATGGTATATTAAAATCTTTTAATCATGAATAATGCAAAAGCAACAACGAACAGAAAATAAATTAATATTTAACAGAGTTAAAAATGTTCCAGAATAAACGAAAATATTCTAAAAACTTTGAAAATTTTATAAATTCTTTAAAAATATATATGTACTAGTAGTATATTTTATATTAATGGAAAATTTCATATTTGTCTGAGACATTGAAAACATTTGTGGTTTCAATGAAAATTTATTGTTATTTTCTTTCTGGTGTCATAGCAAAAATGAAGAAAACTTTTCAGTGACAATATTCACTACTGTTAGTATAATTTAAAAAATAATTAGAGAAATTAATATCTAATAATCTACTTTAAATTATTTTATATAAATTTTGTGTTACTAATAGGCTTAGTGAGAAAATCATTAAGGTATAATTAGATTAATTATGTAAGAAGATTTCTTTATTAAATCAAAGTTCAAAATTTAATTAAGTTAGAAATTGATAAATAAATAGAAATTTATGTTTTGCGAATTTCAATTAATAATTGGTAATAATATTTTTTGTGTTTCTATAGAAATTAACATCCACGAGCATTACGCAATATCGTTGATTGCTCCATTAATATTCATTATCGATTATATTAAAGAAAGTTTTCGTAAGTTTATATTTGGTAATTAGGAGAGAACTGAGTAAGTGTGATTTTTAGTTAACCATGATTTACAGAAATTGTGAAAATATATCCATACGTTCTTTAGAGAAATCATATGGTCGAACTGATTTTCTTGCTCAATTATTATTGGTGACGGACATTAAATTAATTTATACGATAAAATCAAATAGAATAAATGATCATTAATTGAAGTATTTACTGCAACTCTTCAACATAGTAAATATGTTAACCAATTAACTTCTTTTAGACTTCAATCAATTGGTTGATTGTAATTTTATTAAATGCTCTTTTTGTTCCCACACAAAATATCTTGAAATAAAAGCCTGATCCGTTTTTAAATTCTATTTTTATATTAAAGAATCAAACACTTGAAATAAAACAACAGAATAAATTAGAACAGCAATAAAGGATTTCAGTCGATTTTATCACTAGAAAAGTTTGCGTAGGTAAAGTATCGAAAATAAAAATATTGTGAATATCTTTTAATTTCAAATCAAATCAGTGAATTAAATAACTTATTTTCTTATGCAAGAAAATAAATAATTTAATTTCAAAAGTTCTGCAATATCCAGCTGTACAATATCGCTCCTAAATCCTTAATTTTTAAATACATTTTAAATACCTATGATTTTTAATTATTTTAACGTTTTTGGTGCTCAACTTATTATAAGTTTATTTAATATACAGTAGAATATGTGCTCAATTAAAATATATATAAAACATTATATACAATTGGGAGAATTAATGTGAGTACATTAAAATAAATGAAAAAATCTTCTTTTTTTTTATTAAAGGAAAACCGATTCCTATTTTAATAAACAATTTTTTTTTATATATAATTTTCCATTTTCATTAATTACGTGCAATTTTAAAGTGGTTTTAGTCTTTCATCATCAATAATTGCAGAAGTCCATTCCAGTTGAAAGAGTTTTTATTATTATTTAAATTTTTAATTTATTATACAGGATGGTACAATTTAGTATACAAAAGAGTTTAAGGATCTATTACTTAGTTCAATAAGAAATATACCAAGGAAAAATCTTTACACCCAGTACACATTAAGGATAACACTTGTCTTTATAATTTATTTAACTATTATTGGAGAAATTATCTAAAAAAGTTTTTTGATATATTCTTGTTGTACTGCAGTTTATAAGATTTTCTGAAAATAATTTCTTCTAATCGAATTTATTTAATCATTGATTTATTGTAAAGTTTTCTTAATTTATTATTTATAATGGGAAACCTTACAATATTTTAGTATTACTCAATAATTAAAATTTAGAATTATCAAAGAATATTATTTTCTCTTATTTAATATCCTTTTCTAAATATTTTATATTGAATTATAAATTTCAATGAATACTCTGTTGAGTTCAGATTGTAGCAAATATAGCTATAATATTACACAGAGTTTGTTTTTACACAATAGTTCGATTTAGATTAATGTAGATTCATTGAATTTTTTTTTTTTTATTACTAAATTTCACATTTAAGTGCTTTTTTGCATTCATTTTCTTAATTCATTTTAAGGATATCTTCCAAATCATACAGTAAAATGATTTTTCTGTATTGTTATATTAATATTAGAAATGAATAATAGTGTGTCGAGAAACTTTGATGATGTCGAATGATATTGGTTTTTTTTTTATGAAATTCTATTCGATTTTTTGAGAATGCGAAACGATTTAACAATAATTGTGTCAATTCAAATTCATATCCTTGCAAACTATTAAAAATGACTTTCCAATTGAATTGAGCTATCATATTTAACAATTTCATTAAATATTGTAAATCAGGAATTTTTACGATAATGGCATAGTCGGTTTTATATTCTATAATGTGTGAAAAGGATATTTTTTGTTGTTGTTGTTGAATTGTATGAATAGAAATTGTTCAAGGATATTTTATCGTATATAAATATAAAAAGAACGTGTAATATCTTACATTGTTATACGTAAATCATTTGTTTAAAAAGAAATAGATAGGAAAATTACATTTCATTCAAAATGTAATGAATATGAAAATAACAATTGTGGAAAGTTTTTAGTTTCACAGGCACTATTTGCACAGAAAAATACTATTTGTATAGGAAATTGTAACAGAAAATGAACAAACTAATATTACTTAGGTCACTAGTCTTTTCATTGTATACAGAATTATTATAATAATTTCAATGGAAGATACTGCAAGGTAATGCAGAGTAGCATAAAATATCAAATTTGTATAAATCAAATTTCCAATTATATCTCTATATCTCAAATGTCCTTAGAATCGAATCACAGTTTTTAAAATGAAATTCGTTGTAACTAATTTGATATTTCAAAATTCTCAAATTAAAACTTTTTAAATTAAGATCCCCATTTCTTGCGAGTAAAACAAATGTTAAATTATTATGGTAAATAAACTTGTTCACATTATTATAAATTACATAAAATATACATTTTTACATTGATTTTTTTTT
The DNA here is from genome assembly GCA_963932195.1 of Empis livida. Classification (NCBI taxonomy): domain Eukaryota; kingdom Metazoa; phylum Arthropoda; class Insecta; order Diptera; family Empididae; genus Empis; species Empis livida. The sequence continues at coordinate 46,866,177 of OZ010648.1, forward strand.
TCTTATTTTTCTAATAAACTTTTTCATTTTACAACTCTCATAAGAAAAACATTAAAACATAAAAAAATAGATAGTAACAAAGGAAATCATATTTATTTGAAGCGCATGGCAAGCATGAAATGTTTATATTGTTATTATATTCTCTTATGATTAGATTATTTTTAAGGACTTAATATTGTCACCGTTTGCATATCTTTAAAATAATATTTACCTTTTTTTTAAAAAAAAAAAAAAAAACTATCATTTCTGTTAAGTAATAACAACGTGAAAGGAATACTCAAGAGTACATACGATATGTATAAAAAAAGGAAATATTATATTTATGCAAACACATATTTTTACATTAAATAGTTAATTTATCTCACTAACACGTGTGCACATCATCTAGAGAACAATAAGGTAACATACGTAGAAAATTTATGTAGTAATAATAAAATTATTTGTTATAAAGTGTCAGGACAGGATGTTTAACTCATATATTTATATTTTTTTTTATAAATGTTATATGCGATAGCAGTTTTAAGAAATATAAAATATTATGGAAATCATAAAAATACATTTTTAATTACACGTGGAAATTAAATATAAAACAATTAATTAAATTCCTAAAAGTTAATTTAAATTAAGTTTTATTTTGAAAAAAAAATTGCAATTTCATATTTCCTTTTTTTTTTATGTAAAATGATATTCAAAATAAAAAAAATATCGAAATTTTAATTTAAAATTCATTTTTCATTTTACCACAAAACTTTCAGTTTATCGAAAAAAAAAAAAATAATAATTTTTTTTTCCTGACAGGAAAATAAATTTTATTTTCTGTTCCGAAAGGAACATGACTTATAAATGGTAAATATCGTTTTTAAACATATATCTAATTTTTTATTTTTTTTTTTGTTTAGATATATTTATTTTCATCCTTCTACATATTTTGAAAATAAATATTACCACCCAAACCCATTAAAACAGATGGTAAAACCTGTTTTAAGGTGCAACATAAAGAGTCTTGTTTTTGTCATTGATGAATGAAAGTACGACGTGCAATACGAGTTATATTGCGATACATAAAACATGGAAAGTCAAGAAAAACAGGGTAGTATTAAGAAATCAGTGTACTTCAAGTAAACCGAATGATTTTAGTAAATTTTCATTAGATTATAAAATTAGAAACTTTCCAACTTAAATGAAAATGAATTTATGTGGTGGTGGTTTTTATGGCTAAATTTTTGTAGAAAATGTCCAAATTTGATAACCAATTTACATAATAGAAAGAATATATTTTTAAATAATTTAGAATTAAAATTTCAACTGTCATCTAATTTGTATTTTGATATTCTTTTTTGGACAATTTCGGGAATAATTGAGAGAAACAAAGATGGAAGAATATTTGGACAATTTTATTTCCTTTTAGTTTTTCCAATGCTACTTATTTTCTCAGTATAATTTATATGAAATTCATCTCTGAATTGTTTTTTTTTTTTAAAGAAAAATTTATCTAAATATTTTTGAATAATACAAAATTCGCATAATCATGTTTCTCATATAAATTTTTCAACATTGTAATTTTGTTGTAAATCAACTGAAAATGTGAATTTACTTACATTTTTTTTTTCTTGTGGTAATTGAAAAAATTGTTTCTTCCTCATTTATCACTAAATCTCATTTAGTTTCTTTTATGCAATTGAAACGTGCCAAACCAAACTTAACATAATTTATCCAGTTACAATTCATATTCTTATATACAAAAAAAAACAAAAAAATTTATATAATAATCTGTATAGGCCTGTTTGGGTAGACCATTTCATCTGATTTTGACTCTTACATATAACCAACAAAAAGAAAATGAGAAAAAAATAACAAAAATAGCATAGAATCGTTAACATCAATCATTTTCTCGAAAATTCGTTCATTGTGAATTCGAGACGTCTAAATAATTTTCATTTCCTTACAGAAATATGATTTTCTTCTCTTTTGGCATTTAAAATAATGACTTTATTAGTTATTATAATACAAAAAAAATTTTTATATATATTCAGGATATTCAAGGAAATTATACTCGTGAATTCTTAACAATGTTTTTCCTGTTTGAATTCATTTTCGTTTTACTTTTGTACCGAAATGATCAAAACATTTGAAAAATAGGACAATTATTATAGGTATTGTATTCGTTCATAGGATTTTATTAAGAATATATATTTTTTTTAGTTAGAGTCTATTTAGATTATGTTTTGTGGAATATTTTGTGTGTGAAATGTTTATTATTATTATATCAACTCCTTGTGGAGTATAATAGAAATATATAGTACGTGATAGAATCTAATTTGTAATTTAATGTTAGATTATTAATAATGTTTCTTTTTATTGGCCGATACTAGGAATTTTAAGGTTATTTTAGATTTATAATACAATATTGGAATAGAAAATATTGTTCTGATTTTGAACGGATTCAGATGTCGCTCAAAGTAAAATCGAATATTTTTCGGAAACTAATTTAAGCTAGGCTTATATGTAATTGATTCCAGGATACATTTACATGTATTTGATTCAGTGTATATGTAACAATACATGAATTCAATTCCAGAATTTAATTAATCACAGAATTCATTACGTGTACATACATGATTCGGTAATTGACATTATATGTAACATTTTAAACCCCTGATCGAGCAATATAATATAATTTTTTATGCACGATTTTTCACTCAATTCGGTGAAAAACTGCCTACCAACTTGGTTATTCATTTTTCCATTAAATATTATATAGTGAAGAGTTGTCTAATTCGTATCAGTTTTCAGTATTTCGATATTTTAATGAGTAATTTGTATTAATTTTACAGAGACTAATATAGGAATATTATTAACTCAAAGCGGTTCAATTATACAACTAATTAAAGTTAAGATTTGCTACAATAAATATTTAGTTTCAAAGAATTTTAATGAAGTAAAAGTTTTAATTTAATAAATTGGCCGTCTAAATGTTTACTTAATTGGATATGGCCAACACACTAATAATTAAAGTACAAAAACAAATAATATACACTTGCTGCCAATTGGTATCATATATATACCACAATAATATTAATAATATTTTTTACAATACAATGTATTGTGTGGTACGATTGCGACGACTGAACCCTAATTGAAAACCATTTATGTACTATTATTATTATTACTCTTGCAATGTCCCTGAAAAATCTTACAACAAATTCAGAATAATAATAAAATAATCGTCCATCATCGAATTTTATTTTAATTATAATTAAAAACTTAAAATAGTTTAATCCTTCAAACCCCAAATAAAATTAATAACTTTAAAACCGCAATTTTAAAAAACTATACAAGGATATTCAATTTATATAACTAACACACAATTATTATTATTATATACTTTACAAAAATTGTTTAAACAAAAAGCCATCAGTTTGATAATAACAAGTCACTGAATGAATGATAAAAAACATAAACAATATTTTAAAATGATATAAAATTAATGACGACAGATCCTTACCACCAATTTTATCAGAATTATTTACAAAAAAAAAAAAGAAAAGAAAAACAACAATGTCATATTTCATGTTGCTGAATTTTATAGAACGGGGAAAAAGCAATAGAATTCCTAAATGTATGCTTTTTGTGTTGTTCTCAAGGATACAGGACGTTACAAAAATATACTAGTAAAGATGAAAAACATAAAATTCTAATTTTTTTTTATGATTTATGAAAAAAAAAATATATTTATACCATAACTGAAATTTTCATTATAAACAAGGAATTTAGCAAAATAATAGAACAAACTCGCATATTTGAATACGTAATTTTTAGTCGGAAGACATAAAAATAAAAAGTTAAAACGATTTTATTTATGAGAAAGTTGGGTATAGTTGTAATGGGGCCTCTTTTAAAAATTTTTTTATATTTAAATTTAAATAGTCTTTTACTGGCATAGTTTAGTATTAAATTAAGTTGAAAAGAATATAAAATATGTAAAAATAGAAATTCAAAGATTTGCATATGAATGGATTCAAGTGAGAAGCTGGCTTTTAGTTTCTTGCATTATTATTAATGTATTTAAAGCTTTGTATGAACCAAAAATGTCCTATAACTTTGCCGTTCGTCTATCCGTTAAAACGCTATAAATTTACAAAATTATATCAAGCAAATAAATTGTTGCTAATTGTTGCCAAGTTTGAAGAATTTTCTAGAGGCAACAATAACCTTCCTGCTAATTGGTTACTACTTCGGAAACTATATTTAATGTAATCGTCAAAATGTAATTTAATATGGTAAATTGAATTTAAAATTGATATTAAATCATGGAAAAGTAATAAACAGTAGAATTAAAAAGTAGTTAGAATACTTCGACGCTCTGTCACTTGAGGACATTATAATAGCAGACGAGTAGAATAACATAAAATTTAATGCTATTATTTTTTCTACCAGTGGCAAGATTCGCTTACGGATTGCACGAGTACTAAGTGCAACAATTGGTTTTAATTAATTAATTAATTTAACTCTTACATACACAACTGTGGTTACTTTATTTACTTCATTTTTATTTGAATTTAAATATTCAGCAATAAATTTTGAACTTTTCTTCAAAAAAAAATCATCTAATTGGAAATTTACCTCATTTTAACTTCAGTTTACTATGACCTTTTTCTTTAATATTGCTAAATTATTTGGTTCAGAACTTATTATAACGTTAAAAACAAGGTGTTACCTGTTACAAAACAATATATTTTTACTTTTACATAGAATTAATTAAATATCTGTACAAGTATATTCAAATAAATTAATTAATTCTTGTTAAATTTGTGCATTTTATGTATTTATTTTCCTGGAAAATCATAAATTCTTTATTCCAAGAAAATAGTGTATTAAAAATAAGCAGAGGAAATTAGTTTTTTACTTCGTTTTTATTGCAGGAAAATATGTACATAAAAATTTCATAATATAGAAGGATTATCTATTAAAATACCAGTTTCTTTGTGATTATCCTTTCTTCTAGGATAACCGAACTATAGTAGAAAAAAATTTGCGTAAATCTATAATTGATTACATCATCAAAGTAACAACATTCTCTTAGTGCTAACAGAAGTTCCAAAAATATTTTAAATTGATTTGAATTTTGTATTTATTTTTCTACCATAAATTCGTATACATTTTATGTAACTTAATTTCATTTTATCAGTTGTTGCGCAGAAATAAATCTGTAAATATTATTTACTTTAACAACACTATTTTAGTTTGTACAAAGCTATTACAGCCTCAGGAATTAATATTTCATATTTTTGAAATATTTTAAATTGATTGATTTTAAATTACAATTAATATGAAAAGTAGAAAGACATAAAGGATATTTTAAAATACATATTTTTTCATTTTTTTTTTTTTTTTGAATTTATGATTTTATTAAAAAGCCTTTTGCAGATATTTGCCTTAATTTTGAATATATTTTAATTAAAAAATTCAAATTCAGTCAATTTTTGGCTTTTATTTCCAATAAATTAAAAGTTTGTAGAAATCTTTCAAATTGCTTTGGTAGACTGAAATGTTATTTTAAAGCCTGAATTAATATTGATTTAGTACTTTCAAGCCAAATACATTTTGATTCAGTAGTTTCAAGCCAAATATATTTTCAAGCCAAGTGCAAATTAAGTCATCTAGAAGAAAAAATAATTCCCTAGGTGTCAAAGCCAAGATCAAATAGCAAACAGAACTACTGCACAGGATACATACAGTATATTTCTATAAACTATACTAAATTTCTACAACATATTTCTACAAACTATACTAGTTTTCTGAAGAAAGATTTCTACCAACTATACTATTTAAGGAAGAAAGATATTTGGGTCATATTATTATGTTTGTCCCAGAAATTTTCTATTTAATTCCATGTTTGGCTAAATAACAATTCGTTAATTATACTTTATTTTCTATTAAAACCAAATTAAGTATATAATTTGGTAATAAATTATAAAAAAACAAACATACGATACGAAATTTGCAAATACCAATCTGTATATAATACCATTAATTAAATTTTGTGGGAAAATTTTCAACTTTATATTAAACTTCATGATATATATTACTAAATTTAGATATGAACCACTAATATTGAATTTGGTTTGCAAAAAGCTAAAAAATGTTATTCAAATAATTAATGAATTTGACAGCTTCTAACCTTTAGTTAAATAATATTTTTTTGTTTTTTACTAATTGAAAATAGTTGTAGTAGGAAAATTGCGTAGGTTAGAAATAATTTAGACAAATAGAATATTTATTAATTGTTTTATGTATTAGTTTAATAGTATTTAATATTTAATGGAATTATATTGCAAAAGAATTATTAAATGGAATTTAAAATTTAATTTAGAAAATATTTACATAAAAATTTCAATGTAGAATTAAAAAAATATTTCTTTCGTTTCTATATTTTATAAAATGCAATACGTAAAAGAAAATTCATTTTCTCATATTTCACTAAAAACAATAACAAAATAATCAATAATTATAAATTCCAAATAATCTAGTAAAAAAAAAGAAGATATTTTCAATTATTTTCTAAAAAAGATTAGCAACAAAATAATCAATAAAGGAAACATTAATTATTTAATAAAAATTTATATGAAAATTAAGAATATTTTTAATATTTAATTTTCATTTTTACCTTATATTACAATCTAAAAGCTAATTAATAATTTAGTTATAATTTCTAGAGATAATTAATATTTTACGTCAATAAGGTAAATCGAGTCTATTAAATTCAAAGTTTGTTACAAAGAAATATAATTTATTTTGAGAAATATTTTGGTATAAATATTGCCCCGATATTTTAATTATTTATTGTGTTTTGAAACAAACCCCTAAATTAATATGTAATTTTATATTTTAAAAATGTGCAAATATAAACATTTCTTGAAATTTTATAATAAATTACATTTTTTAATGACAATTGTATTTTATTTAATTTTAAAAAAAAACCATTACTTACCCATGACTGCGTTTAATTATCTCTAATAGACTCGGAAAATTAATTATGCCAGCACTCTTATCTGCAACAAAAAACACAAATTTATTAATTAATTAACATTTTTAAATATATATGTAGTACATTGAATAATTATCGATATTCGAATTTGCAAAATCTAGGATGAAATAATGGAATTCAATGGAAACAAATTTATTAATAGAATCATTATTGTATATGTCAGTCATATTGAGTTCTTCCAATTAATGTTTGATAATTAATATTATTTCTAATTTTAGACAATCTAAATTGACAAAACTCGGTAGCAGCCAGTTTTCTGATTAAACTAGCACCGAATATTTTCAACGAAACATGATTTGTATTAGTGAGTAGAATGATAAATAACTGAATGAGGAAAAACGCAAATTAAAATAAAACCAGTGGACAAAATGGTTGAAAAAAAACAACCAAATTTCAATAAAACAATTTTGGATTAAATTTTTGTCAAAATTTGGTATAATGAATCAGTTTCTTTCAAAAGTCGTACGACACCAACACAGTTTTAGGTCAATAAAAACTAGGTAAGCTAACTTAACAAGCCCGATTGTAATTTGACTTGGTAATAGTTAAGAAAACTTATAGTTTTTAAAGCTAATTAAAATATCATCGGAAAATTGACTAATAACCAAGAACTGCAAGTTTAGTCGTAAGGTAATGCAATCGCAAGTAAAGAGTTTATAATAAAAAATTTCCAATGAAGTCGTAAATTATTTTATTAAACACAATAAATTAAATTAAAATTTCGTTATAAAATTTATTAAAATTTATAAATTTAATTTAAATTATAAACAAAATTTTTACTACCTTTTAGATAAATAATTCAATTCTAAAAAAAAACTTTTATGTTCTACATAATAATTTAGTTCATGGAAATTAAAGTTATTTTTCCTTTTTTTTTTGTAATAAATTAAATTTTACGCAACAAATCATATTAACGAAAATATCCTTGTGGTATGATATTTATCTTTATGTATTTACTGTATTATATCTATATATACAAATATATCAACTAAACATAAACCAAATAATTTACCAACAAAATTTTCTATTTACCATAAAGTATATTAAATTGTTGTTAAAACCACAAATTTCATATCCATAACGAAGTTTTCATCTACGGTAAAAGTTTATTTTATGTTTTTTTTTTTTTCGTTCACTCCAAGTATCTACTAGTACTATGAAACAATTCGATTTTGTTGAAAGCCTATTTAAGTGAACAAATAAATTTTGTGAATACAGTACAAATATATATATAAAAATTTATATTATCAACAAGAAAGTATTAATAAATTGTACTGACTTTGTTACTCATACACCAAAATCTAACAAAATACCACTCAGCCTAATTGAATATACAAAGTTTTTACTTATTTTTTTGAAAAAAAAAAAAAAAAATCTTTAAAGTTCAGTTTTATTGATGGAATTTCCTTTTTTTTTTTACAGATTGTTTATTGATAACATTTTCATAATATTCAATAAAGTTGTAAAATTAGAAATTACATTTCAATAGAATATTTTAGAAATAGAACGGAAATGATGTTCGTACTTTTCTATTTAACATAAAAAAAAACGTAGATCGGAATGGAAAAATTCTACTGTAAAATTGAATCATTTGATTATATGTAAAGTAGTTTTATTTTTTTTTTACAATTCAATTTTAGAACAATAATAATGAAATTTTACCTAAAAACGTTAAGGGAAAATATACAAAAAAAATAATAGAAATTTCCACAAATTTAAAGGTTTTATTTTTCAATTGGAAATTTTCATTGAATCACAAAAAAAAAATCAGAAAATTTTAAATACATTATGTATGGAAATTAATTTTTTATTCAGAAAATTTTATTCAGAAAAACGGAAAGGAAATTTAGTAAAATATAAAACTTTCGAGGATAATAAATAAATTGATAAAAGTCCAATTAAATATTGATATTTTCAATTTTTAATTGATAAATTATATTAAATTATGTAATTTTAAACTAACAAAATTTACATAATAAAATAAATTAGTTGAATTTAATTTATATTAGAGTTGGTGAAATCGTAGAACTTCCTAATTAATACTATTGCTTGCATTCGGAAACTAAATAATATTATTGATATCAATTAATATGAGATTATGGTAAAAGTGTATTAAAAATAAGTGGTGTCATCAATAAAAGTTAATTGGCCACACTTTTATTTATTTATTGTCATTTTAAGTTTTAGGTGTGTCGGATAATAGTTTTTATACGTAATTTCCTAAAGGATTTTTTTACGACCAATTTATTAAACTTGTATTTAAACTTTTATTTCATTAAAAGTCCTTGCACTTAAATATTTATTGTAGTAAATTTTTTCAAATTGAATCATTTGGAAACGTTTCGGCTTTCGTGCAAATACTACCCTTATTCTTTGGCTTACAAAAACGTTTTTTAATTAGGAAAATCATCAAAATTTAAATTTATTACTAAATCTAAACTTTCAATTAAGTATCTCTTCTCTTAAATACCAATTCATTGAAAAAGTGTACGATATAAGCGACTCCACTGTACACTACTTTTATTGTTAAACAAGTCGAATATACTTCGGTGAGAAAGTTTTTAAAGTTTTTCGAATAAAATCTTCCATTCTAAACTGTCAACTATAAATAAATCGTCAAAAACTTTCACTAAAATAAAAAAAAAGGGAATTAATAAATAATAATATATGTAATTCAAACGAATATCAAATAAAATTTCTCAACTTTTCGGATACAAAACGAAAAAATATAAAAAAAGTTATGATATTTCAAGGATTCATTGAAAATATAAAATGCTGACTAGTGTGTTTTTCTTTTTTTAAGAGATATAAAATAGCAAAACATGAAATAATATCATGAACGTGATAAAACATAAACATAAATTTGTGTTGTAGAAATGTTAAAAAGTTAAAGTTTATTCATGTAAACAAACTTTTTTTTATACATTTCAATGTTTTCCTTTAGGGGGGTGAACAGGTGTATTTAGTTATAGACAAAAAAAAAATGTAGTACAACACGTTTTATCTAAAAAAAAAAAAATATATAAAACTTATGGTTACGATTTGCTTACGTATAGACGCGTCTTTAAGTATTGACATGAGAGTTATAGTAAAAATATTTAGTATCAGCAAAACAGTCAAACTGTTTTTGTTTATTTATTGAACGTGCAAAACTTTATCTTTATAAAATAGTTAGGGCGGAATAAATTAATTTTATTTAAATCTCATAAAATCAACTTTTAAATTGAAAAAGGAAAATTTAAAGCAATACATTTTTAAACATAAAATAAAAAAAATTAAATATTAAAATTATTAAAAAAAAATAAAGTAACATTTTACATCCCGAAAACTTCCTTTTCCAATTTAAATTTTTCAATATATGAATAGTTAATTTAGTAATATCTATAAATTAGGTTTTATTTTCAAATTTTATTTACTTAACTTTTATTTTTTTTAAGGTAAATATAAAATAAAATTTATAGAATTTTAGATATAATATTTTCTAGTTAAATTCATAGTGAAAATTTAATTAAATCTATGACTAGAATTTTTATAAATATTTTATACAAATATACAAACTAATTATCTTTAAATATTCTATCCATGTGTAACCCTAAAATAGGCCCAAAAGGCTATAATTATTACTTTTACTAAATATATTTATGTACACACATCAAATTGTTTTAAGAGTTCATTTTATTATTGAAAGTGTAGGGTAAATTAACAAAGGACATTTTATTATTATACACTCTAAAAAAAAAAAAAAAAAAAAATTAAGCTATAAAAAGGATTTAATTTTGTAATCAAGTTTAGTACAATTTAGAAAATTATTTCACTAAATTAATGTTCATTATTATTAAATTTTCAAAAAGATTAACAATTTTTGTCCTTGAAATACAGAAAATTTATAATAATCCTTCTAAAAAAAAAAAAACAATTAAATTATTTAGTTAATTTAATTAAGTATAATTCGTTCATTTATTGATGGTATTATAGCAACACAGTAGGGGTTTGCTAATTATTTTTAAAAAAATTAATTCAAAATATAAATTATTTTCTAAGCCCAATTTTTCCGATTAGTTTTTCTTTTATACAAAAAAAAATTTAGAGTGTAAGAAAATTTTTAGAATTATATTATTTAATTCGTAACTTTGTATATTGATAAATTTATGGTTGACACAAATGTGAAATAAATTCATTAACCTTATTTGTTCAGTTCTGCCAAATTGAAATAATAATAATAATAAAAAAGGAAGAAACAAAGTCCAAACAAAACAAAAGTCAGACTTTTGATTCTACTATAACGTAAATTACAAAATAGCTCTTTGGCCCCCAGTGAAATTATTTATTTCATTATCCTGTTGATTTTATATACAAATATATAAAAATAAAAATTTTTTATACCAATTGGGAATGTATATTTCTATTTTATTATTACCAACAACAACAAAAAAGGAACAGATAAAAATAATTAGTATTTCGCAGTAAAATTAATTTCAGAACTTTTTTTGTGTATATATTTGTACAAAATGTCGTTACAAAATTCCAAAGAAATATAAAATTATATACATTTTAACTATAATAAAATATATTTATTATAATTTGATTCGTTAATTTTATAATAATAAATCCTTTTTCAACTTGTATACAAATATATATTTTAATATATTCGAATATGTATGATAAAAACGTAATTTATTATTTTAAATCCTTTTCCTTTTTCAAAATTAAAACCAGAAAAAATATATATTTGTCAACAATTTCAAACAAAAACAAGACAATTTAAAGTATTTGAAAAAAAAAAAAGATTTTTCCGATGCTCTATACACGATTAAATATATGTTTTTATGTATACAAGGACGAATAATTTTCTTACAGAAAATCTCATTTAATTTAATTATTGTAAATTCAAAATAGACCCTTATTTATTATAATGGAGCAATTAACAAGTTTAATTAAGAAAAATAAAATCGCGAATCTTAATGGAATTGAAGATTATGCTATATTAACCCTTTCATAAATTATGTAAAATGTAAAAATATATATGTACTGTATAACAATAGATACTATATATTTTTTTTCGCGGGTGTCATTAGACGCTTTTTAGTCTTTCCATTTGTGTTAATAAAATTTTTGTTTTTGATCAATTTTTCATTTAATAATTTATTTTGTCCTTAAAGGATAATATAAGTAAAATATACGTAGTTCTTATTGTTTTGGATTTGAATTAACAATTTATGTGTACATACATTTTAAATATGAATAATTTTAATTTGGTTTTGATGGAATTATGAGCTATTGTTTTTTTTTTGACTAATTGATAAAAGCTTTTAATAAAAATTTTATGTTAATTTTAACTCCTAAGAGAAATATTAACAAGGATTTCATTTAATTTTTATTAAAGTCGTCATATATTTTCAAAATATCGAATTAAATATTTAAATTATAACAAGTATTGTTGCAATTTTTTTCCAGATATTTGCTTCTCTGTCATCATTTTTATTCAAAAAAAAAAGCATAAGACTTTTCATTAAGAAAAATCATGCTTTGCCCACACAGAGAAAAATTTTCTATAAATAACAGATTAGCAGCAACTGTATTTGCAGTCAGTTTAATATTATTTTTCTTTTAAGAAAAACTTTTTACTCTGCAAATTAAATTTCTTTTGTCATAATCCTTGAAACATTTATAGTAAACGTAGTAAAAACTAATATATTTCAGTAAACGAAAATTTGATTTACGTCAAAGGAATATTCGTTTAAGGTAAATTAAACAAATAATAGATATGTACGTAATATATAAACCAATTCTGAAATATACGTCACAGTCGATTTATATATTCAGTGTACTACTGTTCTGCAGTAAGTACTAGGATCGATTCATTTTCAAGATCTCATTCTAAGCTTACTCAACTTCAACTGTGAGTACCAATAATAAATTATATTTAAATTTTGACGACACAAAAATTGTTTCAAATAATTAATTTACATAAATTTCAATAAAAAAAATAATACGACTATGAATGAATAAGAATCATTTAAATTTCCAGGAAAACCAAATTCTTTTTCAGTAAGAAATTACTTATTTCTTTTAAAAGTATTTCATTTGCCTCACCTAAAAGTGCGGAAGTTAAAAAATACTTTTGGGGAAAATGCAGGTGACCAAATAAAACTTCAAAAAAAATTCTAATTTCTGAACTCTAAAGCTTCAAAATTGGAGTGAGCTCATTATTTACGTCGACAACTGATAAAGTAGAAATATAATAAAATTGATTATCCCAATTTTTGTTTATTATATTCTTTCCGGTAAAATTATTTTATCATTTCCAATTCGATTTCTATTAGAAATGATTTGGTCAGCAGATACATAATTTGTCTATAAAATTCTAGAACTAGAATATATTTCTAAAATTTATAAAAGAACATATTTTTTTTAATGAAATATTTTCGAAAAGGCAAAATAGGCAAAAATATCTTAAATAATCTCTGGTACTTCCCAAAATTTAACTAAAACATTTCAAGACTATAAATTAAGCCAGCTATAAAAAAACCAACGACTCCGAACGCATTAAATTTAATATATCTCTAAGAATTTATACTTTATTTAAATATAAATATGTTTTTTTGGTTGAAAATTTTATATAAAATCTTTATATAACCTTGTAAACTTAAATACATAAAAAAATTCCTTAAATTCAGTATTAATCCATCATTTTGATTGACAATAGAACAAGTGCTAGAAGCTAGACATATGTTACAATAACAAAAATTTGATTTTTTTTTACTGAATTTAACATTTTTTTTTTTCTAATTTTATTTTCAGTATAAATAAGATTTTTCCTCAAATTACATAAAAAAAATACCAATTAATCTTTTTAAATTTTGATTATTGAAAAATATTTAATTACTAAACTTTAATATTTCACTTAAATTTTAGAGAATTTAATGAATTAATAAATTATTTTTTTTAATATCATTTTTAAAATTCTGAAAAGAAATAAATTCATATAAATTGCGGAATCAAATTTTAGATACAATTTCATTTTCCCAAAGAATATTTTTAAATATAAGATTTTCGTATAACAATTTTATTAGCAGCAAAAGAAAACATGGAAGAAACGAAGGAAATATCATCAATCTTGGTAAATTGTTTTTGTAATAATTATTATTATGACACATATAAACTATAAGTTATTCTTCAAAATATTATTAATAATAATTATATCGATTACAAAAATAATAATTCTCAACTATCATCATCAGTTTTTCTTTTTTAACAAGACATCAATAATCTTTGAAGTATAGTCAGCATAATTTAAACATAACTTGATCACTAAATCAAAGTTCAATCAAACAAATTAATATCTAAATAAAATAATAATTTTCATAAATTTTATTTGAGAAATATATTATTTTTTTTTTGGCTATGTAATATAATGTAATATTAGCTTGGTAACGTCGAAATATAAAAAATTATGAAAAGAAAGTAATCCTTAACAACTGTTCCTAAGAAATGGTTTTTTCCACTTCAAATAACTGGCGTGTCAACCAGTAATTTATTTCTATAAATACAAAATTGTTGAAGTAAAACTCATTTATTATAATTAGCAGAATTCCAAGATTTTTAGTTTATTTTACATTCCAGCTTAATTTCTATCTGTTTCTAACTTTCCTAATTAAAATATGTTTTACTTATACATATTTATATAAAAAAATTTAACCCTTGAAAATATCCTTACGGAGGATTTTTTTTTGTTTCTTCTATTGAATAAATAATCTTAAAGAATTTCCAATAATAAAATTATGAAGAAATTTCTTGGTACTTTTGAACTATAATATTAAATATACTCATAACAAAGTATTGGGGTTACAAAGGACGATATAAAACCAGTTCATCAGGAAGTAATTGGGATTTGGAATGTTAAAGACATATTGAAATTGCCTTAAGGAATTTCTTTCATTGCTCTTTTCTTATTTTTTTGGTTAAAATCAGCACAAAAAAAAAGAATGAAAAATGGAAAAAAAATGTTCATCTCAGCATTTTCAAGAGATCAGTTTTTTTCTTCTTATTATTGATTTTTCTTTTTTTTTGCAGTTTTTCCTGTATCAATTGGAGAATTTTATATTCCAGCTTATCATCTCAAATTTGGTTACCATAATGAGAATTTTTATATGAAGTGATTTTTTTTTTGTATTATCATTATTATTAATATCAGGATACTATTTATTCGTAATATTAATTTTCTCTTTGAAAGGATATTTTTCTAATAAAATAAATAAATAGATTTCAAAGGAAAACAAGTTAATATTTAGTTTGAGAATTATGTAAAATAATACTAAATACGGAAATTGTGTGTAGATTTATTAATGAAAATTCTAAGAAATACCTTTCACTAATAGGATAAAAAGTTAGGTCTGAAAGTGTTATCTATGAGTAGACTAGTCTTTATGTTACCAATCTTAAGAAAAATTAGAAATTTCCATACAAATTTGTAAATAATAAAAAAAATTAATAAAATGATTTACTTTGCCGTAAGTATTTAATAATCCATTCACTCCAGCGGTGAGGTATTGTTTGTGTAGTATGCTGTCCACCTAATTGGATTCCATTTGAGTCCAAGATTTTTTCGATGTTAGTCTCTATTACGTCAATTTGAATTGAGCACCAGTAATAGAATTCCGGAAAAATGTAATTTTAAGATTAACTCACAAATAAAAGCCATTAGTTTGGTTGCACTTAGTAATTTCTTCACTATAAAGCAACATGATTCCAAATCCATATAAATATTAATAGATCCTAATTGTAGTACAAAAATGGGTTAAACATCTTTATGTACAGATAATTCTGTATTTGAAGGCCCTTTATTTCAAGTGAAGTGAACAAGGAACTAATACGTTAGTTAACAAAAATTTATTCATAAAAATAATGTATAAAAAACTATTTTTTTTAAATTAAATTTGTACTAACTTTATATTTTCCCATATAAAATTTTCCTTCACTTTGTTTTTGTAATGAAAACAATTTCCCAAATTAAACTCTGCTATGTTAAATAATTTTCCTTTTCTTTATTTAATGTTAACTTGAAAATTTTTCTATTGTCCATCCTTGAAAATACAATTTTAATTAAATTCTTATTACACTTGATTCCATTGAAAAAAAAAAAAGTTTCCACTTTTTGAACATCAAAATAAATTGATGCTCTTTGACTATACTTATTGACTCTATTGTATTGTATTTGAGTATCCGCAATTGAATGAAATGACAGGAAAGATAGTCATTAGTTCGATTTTTTTTTTTTTTATTGAAATATGTAAATAAATTTTACAGTAAATTACCAAGAATAAGTAAACACAAAATGATGTTTCAGAAAATAATTAGTTTTTGGGCTTAAAATTTGTATACGAAAATAAATTCATATTTTAGTGCGTGCGATTGTAGTAGATAAATGTTTATGTAGAGATTCATAATCTTTTAAGATTTTAAGGAATAAAATCAAAACATATACATACATAATACACAAAATAATACAAACATTAATTCTTAATGGAAAAATGAAAAAAGTTTGTTGGAATTTAAGCTTAAATTGTAGATAAATCTAGTACTTTGAATACTAAATACTTTCATTACGCCTTCTGTAACTTGCTTATTAAAATCTGGAGTTTCCAGAAGTCGTAAAGGACTTTCATTACGACTTCTGTAATTTGCTTATTTAAAATATTTAACAACCAACTCAAAATTTAGCATGATCATTAAATTATATTATAGCAGCCCTGGTCGTTAGAAAATTAATTTGACGATTCAAAGTGATAATATTCTAAATAAAATATGTTCGAGAAAGAAACTATTCACTTAATTATTATTGCTTTTGGGCATTTCACGTCCTTGTTGGAATAAAATATTTATATAAATTTCTGTGTAGGTTTGATTTTTTGGTATTAAAAAAAAAAAAACTAAGGAATTTTATATATATAATACTGTAATTATCCTTGTATGCTACAGTATGAGTAGCATAAAATTAGAAATCATCTTATTTCTATCAAAATTTCTCTATATTTTATATATTGTCAAAAATAAAATAAAAATAATTCACATAAGTTAAATAATTGTTTAAATATATCTTGGAGCGATTATATCAAATTAGGTTTTTCGAAATGCTTTTAATTCTCACATGGGTAAATATATTCTCATATTTGTGTATACATAGACACTTAAAACCAATTTTGTAGATGGAAATTCTTAAATTAAGTTAATTTGAAATTTCAATCAACAAAAATCAATTTTTGTATTATTAGCAAAAAGGATAAATAATTAAGACACATCAAATTTAAATTTCGAGAAAAATTTATTTACATAAAACTTCTATGTAAATTTCTAGTAAATAATTTTATTTATATACATACTTACATAGAAACCTGTAGGATTTACATAAATTTTTGATAAATAAAAAAAAACTTTTCCAATGAATGTACATAGTCTATTTAAAATTTTCTCTTTTTTTAATGGATATTTAGAAAAAAAATGAAATAGACTTTTTGATCCTTTTTTTAGGTTCTTTAATTTTCTAAAAGTTTTTTGTATAAGAAATTATTTTGTTACGACAATTTTTGATAGAAAAGGTTTATATGCTAAAATAAAAATAAATTTTTCAAAAAGTTTTATTACTAAATGAAATTTGTGTTAATTAAAAATATACAATAATTGACAGAGGTCATGGAATTCTTTTAATTTTTATGCAAATATGAAAGAAATTATTTACTTTTAGAGATGATCTCTCAGAAAGGTTTAATGAGTTTCCGGTGATGGTAGTATAATCTAAGTTTTTATTTATTGTTGTTCTTTTAAGAAGAAGGACTGATTGTATTGTTGAAATTAAGATAATCTATGTTCGGATATTAACCGTACATGATTTTTCGGATATCTAATTCTATTCTGTATTATAATTAATAGAAATATTTGAATGTCAAAGGTTAGAGATTCAATGTCAAACTTTAGGGACTCAGTATTTTATTTCAGAAAATTAATTTAAATAATCAAAAATAAAACGTATCGTACTCTGAAATAATATATGTTATTTTCATCGAAACAAATTTAGTAAACCAGTGAAATTTTACTCTAAAATTAAAATTTAGTAAACCAGTGAAAGTTTAGACAGTTCTACATATGTAAACAACAACAAACTTTGACTATACAGTGATTGGCCGGAGAAGGGTTAAAATTTTCGTACGATCTATCAAATTCCTAAAAATATCTAAACTCAGTCGGCTTGAATTTTCTAAACTTCTTATGTATATTGACTAGTTCTAAATCTAGTAGTGTACACATTCGTATTATGGAATAGTCAAGTAATTCATATATGAGCACAAAATTTTAAAAATTTCTAGTTTTCTACCTAAAATTAAAGTTGATAAATCAACTCAGTTTATGAGCTTATCAAAATTTATATTACATTTTTTTTTTAGAAAAGTTGAATACAATGCTCTATTTTTTATAATTCCACAAAATCCATAATTTCTTTACATTTTGAAAAATTTTCATGTCCGATAAAAATTTACTAAAATGTTATAATTTTTCTTTTATACATTAAAATCATTTTCTCTAAAAATTTTAATAATAAATTTTATTTTCGAAAATTTAATTTATTTTATAAAGAGGACCAAACAACCCTAAAATAATTTTAAATATAAAATTTTCTCATTCCGACTAATAATTTAAGAATTAAATGGAAATTTTAAAAATTATTTTAGTAAAATGAGTCCAATATTTTATATCTGAGTTACAATTATTTTAAATTTTCTTTTCAGATTTTCTACACTTTCTGACCAAACAGAAAAAGTGAAGCTCAACAGATGCAATTAAATACAAATTTTATACAAATATTTCTACAACATAAAAATACGATACCTAAATCTTTACTCACTAAAAAAATGAAATAAATGTTCTGTAGTAATCAAGTAAAAATCAATAAACATATGCGTCTAAAAATTGAAAACTGACTTTTAATTTTAATTTTAAATATTTCTATTTAAATATTTTCTCAGTAAATTAAATAAAACTTTTCACATTTAATAAAGTTCAAATTTATTTTTCAAGTAATTAAACATAAATATAAAATGTGAAAATTTTTCCAAACATTTTAATATTTCCCAAAAAAAAAAAAAAAAAATTAAATAAATGAAAAATTATTTTCTATTTATAAACAAATTTAAAGCATAATTAATAAAATTGAATGAAGTTTTAAGCTATGTTTTGGAGTGAGTTTATTTTGAATGTTTATATAACCTAACTACCTGAAAATTTCATCTTAAATAAATTAAAAATATTATAAAATATAAATTTTTCATTGAAACAAAAACGATTTAAAATAAAATAATTTTCCAATAAAAATCCATTAATAAGAATTTAAATTTACCAAACATATTAAATTTATGGAATTTTAATTTCTATATTTTTTTTATTATTATTATTTATGATAATCATTATCATCTAACAAAGAATCATTTAAGGATATCAATATTATCCTTAAACATTATATACGGTATAAAGAATTTACTAGGAAACCAAAATTAAATTTTATTATTCCTTTTTTTTTCTTGTGGGCAAAATATACTTTTATAAAAATTATAAAATGAAATGAAATGAAATAAAAAAAACTTAAATAAGAAAATATCCTGACTAGGAAAAAAAAAATAATATCAATTGTTTGGGATTTTGTGAAATTCTAAACGCTACCTTTGTGTATTTATGATTACATATATGATATTACGTTTATATTTTTTTTAGCCAACATCAGGATAAAAAAAAAAAATAAATTATTTGTGTTAGGTTTCCAATTTTTTATTATTTTTTTTTAGCATAGTTTTTTTTTTTTTTTTTTTATACATAAAAAAAGAATTACCTGCGCAATGTTCCGATAACAATCTGAAAAAAAAAATTTAATTGTGGGAGTTTGTAAGGAATATTTTTTCTATGGAATTATGAATTTAGGAAAAGATTTAGAAAAAAAAAGTTTTTCAATAACACAAATCATCTTAAGTTGTATCAGAAATATTGCTATTACCAAACATAATCAGAAATTATCAGAAATTATTACCAAACATAATCAGAAATTATCAGAAATTATGTTTGGTAATAGCAGTATGTCCTTTGACACATATTTGATTTAATTTGTTCATAGTAATCTTAGAAATACTATAATTATTTATAATTTACAAAACCATATTTGTAAAATGTAGATCCATTAAAGTTATCAAATTAATTATTAATCGTTTTTAAGACAAGCTTTGGTGGACTATGGGTTTACTATTTCAAACTAGTAGTTAACAAAAATATCAATTTTAATTGATTTGTTGATATGGAAATTCAATAATCTTTCATGGTACTTGATATGGTTTTTCATTTACCAAAAACTGCACTGGCGTCGAGAGAATTTCTGCTATTTATACCAAATTTTGATAGAAACTGAAACCAAATATATTTTTTTTGAAGTGGTGTCTTCTAAAAAAATGAAACTGGATCTATGAAAAAAATGAAAAAATTGTGTAATTTTTCCACAATTTTGTTTGCACTGTATTTATTTTTAGTTTTTCCAGTTTTTAGTAATTTTCGAAAATTACGCAATAATAATGAAAATTTTGGAATTAAGTTTTATTGAAACTAATTCGGCGGAGACAGGTTTAGACGGAGTACGATTTTTTTTAGAAAAATGGCACGGAATGAAAAGTTATATAAATTATAAATAACCGATTATGTTTTTCCAATATAACATTTCAATTTGCTATTTTCTAGAAAATTCAATAACTATTAATTATTTTTAATGTTTCGTTATTTAAAAAAAAAAGCTAAGTTAAAATGAAATTATTTTCAGAAAAATTACAGATTCTTATAGTATTAGCTTAAGTTTCTTTAATTTGTATAAATCATTCCATGTCTAATATTAGCCAAATAATTTAATCACTTTAGCTTTAGACATACCCAATAAAAAGCAATAAGTTTTTCTATATAATTTTCGATACATTTGCGTTGTATCAGTATCCAAATATATTTCTAGTCATCAACTTACACATATACTCGTATAAAAAGTTAAAATAATTTATATAATAAATTTCATAACCGCAGAAATAGCAAAAAAAAAACAAAATCCTCTCTAACAGCGCAAAGATTTAATTTACTTTTTTTTTTTTTTTTGAACAAAAAATAAAGATAAATATTTACCAATGGTCTTCACTTAAATTACGAAATTTCATCGTCTTATGGATTTCTGATTATTTTATCATAAAAAGAAATTTTGTAGATACAAAAAAAAAAAAAATATCTAATAAATTTTAAATTCTTTTGAAAAAGAAAAAAAAATGAAAACTTGAAAGTTAAAGATTAACTTTTTGGGTGAAAAATACTTTTAAAGGTTTTTCTAAAATTAAGAAAATAAGATTTTAGATACATATTTAGTTTTGACTTGTAATCGACTTTGATATAACAACTAAATGAAATTTAAGGAAGAAATTTTTAAGAATGAATGTATCAGATTAAAATTAGTAATAACTTTTGAACACACATGATGAAAGATTTTGATTAGGAAAAATAGGAATAGGTGTTATTGTTTACTGAGAAAATTTATTTTCATAGTTACAGACATCTCCTAATGTGTAATTTAATTAATTCTTAACATATTACGAATTAAATTTTTTACAAACATTAATTGATATTTGAAATTAGATTAATTTTAAATAACAAAATATTTTACGTAATCCTTAAATTTACAGAATTTAATCCTTAAATTTACAGAAGCCACTAAATTCTGTCCGGAAATTCAAAAAATATTATATTTTTGAATAATATTAAAATATTTTCTGTATAATCAGAAATTCTGTTCAAAATCCTTTATACAAAATTTTTTTTATTGACATACCTCACAATTAACGTGTTTCATCCCCCAAAAGAAAAAAACCACAATAATATCATTAGGCTTTAAATACTTTCATTAAAGATCTATGCTCATTAAAAATAATAAACATTAATTGGCATAAAATAATATTAATTAAATAAAATAAAAAAAAAATAAATGAATTAGTGATTCTAAGCCATTTTATTAATTCGTAACGTGTTCTCTGCATCATCTGGAAAAACATAAATGAGAGAAAACAAAAAGTTGATGATTCCTAATTTATTTCTAACACCAATAAAAAAGTTATATACTTAAAACATTTTAATTGTGCTCTAAGAGAATATAGGGTGTCTCAGTAAAATTAATGTTTCATTAAAAAATGGTATTTTGCTAATTAAATTATTGTTGTTTAGATGAAATGACATCTTAAATAAAATTAAAATTATGACAGTTCAAGTACCCTCATTAACCAAAGACAGATATTGCACAGTAAATGGGTTTAAGGCACGTATTAATATTTTAAAAAAACGTATTTAACTGTATTCCGTTTAAGAACTGCCGAAATGTTGATAGCTTTTTTGGAAATAAGTAAAATAGCTACATAGTAATAATTAATAAGATAATACTAATAATACTAGTATTTGTAACACTTTCAAATATGTTGGAATATAATAAATATATTTTAATTTTCTACAATTTAAACACCATGTAACACATGGGTGTGTGTATCATAATTCTATGCTCATTTTTAGATTAAGTTGATCAAATATACAGCAGTAGACTCAGTATTAAAAGGATATTCTCTGTTATTTAGTATTTAATTCATTAACATATTAAAATAATTAAATTAGTAAATAACAGTAATATTATTATTTAATTATATAAAAAGGATATTAAACTTTACAAAAATTTTATTCTGTGGCTTATATGGTCAGTAAAATTTAATTTTCACATTTAAATTTATAGAAAAATAAATACATATATACTCAAAACATAAAATTCTCTATAGATTCGTTTCAAAAGGATAATTGTAAAGGATATTTACAAATAAAACCTAAAAGAGACTTTTCGTAATTAAATGTATAAAAATCTCATTAATAAAATAATTTTTGTTTTTATGATATTTGTGAAATTCAATTTAAGAGACAAAAAACATTAAAACATTTTCTATGCTACAATAAAATAATCATAAAAAATATATCATTAAATTCTATTTAAAAATATTATTAACAATTTTTATATACACATTTTTGTTTTTATTTTTAACTTGACATAAAAATTAAGTAAAATTAACACGCAATTTTTTACGAAATTAAATTTTTAATAGAATATTATAGAAAATTTACTTTTTTTTTCATTTTGTTGGAGAACGGGTGACAATTTTTCGTGCTAATTTAAAATTCAATAAGAAGTCACGTATTTTTATTTTTAAGGGAAAAATTTTCTTTAAAATAAATTTATTTTCATTTTTTTGTTTTGTTTTTTTGTGCTAAAATGTCAGGAAATTATTTAGAGATACATGAAAATTTAATGAAGAACATGTCCCATTTGTGATTATGAGTTTTTAGTGATGATAATTACTTAACTAAGTTTTTGTTAGAAAGAATTTTTTTTAAATTTAAGACTTATAACATTAGTGTATTAAATTAGTGTATTAAAATTAAATATTATTAAAGATTAAAGAATTAATTTTTAATGTACAACAATTTTTATAAAACTTAACTTGTTGATGAAAAACTTGTAAAATAAGTTTTATGACATAAGAGGTCGTGTTAAAAATAATTAAAATATGTTTAAACAAACTATATTATAAAAGCCGATTTAGTAATTATTCATATAATTGTGAATATATTTTTAGTCCTTGAATTTTGAAATTAAATAATTAACAGCAAGTCCGTTTTTTTTTTTTGATTTAAATTAAAATTAATTTTTAAATGAAGAAAAACCAGATTTTTCCATTAAATTTCCATTAGCATTTAATCATTTTGTCTTCAATTTTGAAATGAAAATATTTAAAATTAAAAAAGATTTTCTCTAAATATATTTTTTAACTGTACAAACAAAGGAACAGGAAACCTCCATCAATAGAAATGTCAATTTAAAGTATTTATCTTCTTCAGTTTGTTTCCGGTACGGGAATGGACGTTTGAATTTTTATATAGAAAAATTGCGTAAGTAAACCAAAAATTTTGCAAAGCAAAACTACTGTTCAGTAGTTTCATATGCAAGGGATATTTTTGGTTCTTTTTATGTCAATCTAAAATCAATTAGAGAAAAGTTGTGTAAGTGCGTTCGTGGAAATCGAGAAATATTTAAAGCAAGCTGTGGCCGCTAGTGATAAAAATAAGATTGGCGCAACTTTTTATATTTAAAACCTCTATTGAAATTGCTTTTCCAGAAAATTTTTTTAAATGAATAGAAAGACGGACAGACTGTTAGACGGACGTCAAGCAAAATGCTAGCGTAAGCAAATTTCTTTATTCTCAAAAAATCCCTAAAAATTACTGAATAAAACAAAAAAAAAAAGGTTTTAAGTTAAAATCAAAATGAATTTCAAAAATCCCCTTTTAATTTTCAATATTCCAACTTCAACTTTTTATCGAAGTTTACTAAAAAAATATTTACAAGAAGGATAATATAATTTTACAAAATTCTTACAAATGTTAATTCTTTACTATTTCTGTTTATCTTGAGCGAATTTTTTAACTTTTGATTAACAAGCAAAATAAAACTGAGATAAATTGAATTAAACAAAAAAAAAATGTAAATAAAAAACCATTTTCCTATTTTCTACGTTATTTATTAAAACAGAGGAAATTCACGGATCGAATAAATAAGCCTTTAAATTTGTGCAAATTTAATAGGAAGAAAAAAAGAAAACAGTTGCATAAAACTGATGTTTTTCTATGTTTTTTAAGGATTTTATTACTTTTTTTTATGGTCGACTGAAATTTCAATTTATACGAGCCCCCTAATAATGAAAAAACCAACTAAATCTATTTTAAGAAATATAATTCACTACAACAGTAAAATTTTATGATAATTTTCATTATTTTTTTTTTTTTGAAGATATATTCCTAAGACGTCCATTTAAGTTGTTTACTTTTCACATTTATTATAAGATAATATCGAAATGGGATCCTTAATAAAAATAATTCTTTTTGAGAAGTTTAAAATATTTTTATTATCATTTCGAATTCTGGGAATTTTCTTGAAATCTTTTGGGTCATTATTAGCGTTCGTAAAACAATTTTATTATATTTAATTTTATCATGTCTGGGGATTTAGTTACATACACAAACTGACCAATATTGTAAGGCTGGTGAGGAGATGATTTCATGGAAATATTCTTGACTTTTATAGTATATCATTAATGATATTAAATTTGTGTACACTTTAAAAATGTTATGGATTAAAAGTGACAGAAAATAGATTTAAAATAATGGTGTCAGATATATAATAAAAATACAAATAAAATTGTTATAAATTTTTAGAAGTAATTAATATCTATTCACCGTACTGCAATAATCGAAATAATGAAATGAAGTATCGAAATACAAATTAACTATATAGTTATATACTTCAATATGACATTATTGAAAGTACAGGCTTAATCATAGAAGAGATGATACAATAAACCGAATCGAAGTAAATAACTAAATGATAAATTGAAAGGTTAGTTAAGATTGAGTCTCTAAAACCATCGCAACTACACTGTGTCCATTGTGATATTAAAACAGTTCTAAACTCCTTTTTTAAAACAGTTCTAAACTCCTTTTTTAAGGATCCGTTGGAGATTTTTTAGACTTATCGAAGATTTATTCTAGAAATCGATTTTCAGCGGCATCGACTATATCTCTACAAATTTTTAGTTTGCAGTGAAAATTATAATTTAAAAATTATAATTTAAATATTCTCAAAGAAATCACATTGGCAGGATTTCTTCCAGTAGAAGCCTGGAAGGCTCAAAGCAATCACAAAAGCCCGGAAAAAACCTGCAAGAATTTAATGTGATTTCTTTGAGAATATTTTGTATGACAAGTAAATTAAAAAAGTTTGTCTTGTTATCATCCCGCGATTCCAATCCAGTGTTTCCGTCTAGTATCCAATTGGACTCTTTACTTAACTTAACCGTAGGGTAGTGTTAACAAGATTATTATATTGTGCTCCTATTTTAGCTAACTGATCAGTTTTCTAATTTCCCTGAAATATTATAATGTTTTCTAAAGCAAATTTTCTTCATTTCCTTACAAATAAATGAATTTTTCCTTGAATAACCCTATTTATTATCATATTCAGAAGTAAGTAATACTTGAATATTATGATTATTGTTATTATTAAGTTAATTCTTTTCACTTAATATTATTATATTGCTACACAAAATCACAAATGTTACTTTTCTATTTTCTTTTCCATATATTCATTTATTTTTCCGAAATTCTTAGAAAACTTTAAAAGGCATATCCGACCCATATGTTAGTAATGACTTGGAAATAATAGAAAACTTTCAACCACATAAATGTCAAAGGATTACGATATTTTTATGAGAATCTAAAATAATATTTAAATTTCAAAAATATTATATAATTTATTAAAAAATATACCTTGACAGGATATTAATATAAAAAGAAATAGACAAAATTTTTGTAAATATGTATTTCCGCTTTTCCAATACAAAATTAATGTTAGAGCTAGTTTTTCTGAAACATGAATTTCCCAATAGAAATTTCACCAAAGCAAAAATATATGCTCTCAATATTTGTATATTATATGTAATAAAAGTAATATTGTCCTTGTGGAACACCGCAACATGATCCTTATATAGAAAACTTTGGGTTTTTCCATCAAAATTTCAATTATTTTATATATTCGCATATATTTTTATTTACCCTTGAAATATTTGCTATTTGAATACGTTTTTTTTGTCATATTTTACTATATTGTATATCATGTTACATTTGACTGTGTATTATGTTGTATGTTGTATAAATTCTTTTCGTATTCAATTCAAATATCCTTTTTAATTACCCAAGAAAGAGTCCTTTTGATAATATTGTGGATTTTATTTCTAATAATGCCAACAATAATTACGTATGTTTTATTTTGAAGGAATAAAACTTACTTTACTGGATTATTATAAAGACAATTTATATATTTTGCGACACATAAAATATTCCAAAAACAATATCCTTAAAATCACATGAGAATTCTAAGTAAATTGTTAAACGTTTTTCTTTTCTACTCATTTTTCCTTTCAAATTAATATAAATTCCATGTGGGATTTTGAGTTTTTTTTTAATGAAAGATTGCGTGGCAGTTACAAAATATACTTAAACTAACTTTAAACATATAATTTAGAACGACAAATATTATTAGTATAAATATAATTTTTCGTGCGTATTATGTGTGTAACACGAAGCAAAGTGTAATTAAAAATCTAATGAAAAAAAAATATGAAAATTATTTCTAAGTCATTTTAGTTAATTTTGACTTGAAATATTATATATATTTTTTTTGTATTATGATTTCAGGACCCAAAACAAAGTTTTTTGAATTCAGAAAAGTATGGCCCTAAACGAAATTAATTGAATTTACAAGTTGTTTTTTTAAATTCAATATTAATTCTGAATAATTGAAAAGGGAATAAGTTAATTTTCCAATATTAAGTATTAACACTTATAAATTAAGTAAATATTAAATTATTTTAAAAAGAAATTATTAAGAATTATTTTAGAAGTTCAAATATTGATATTAGGTTTTAGTAGAAAAGTTTTTTTTTTTTTTGTAGAAATATTAATAAAGTTTATTTAGTCCCTATTATTGAGAAAATTCTTAGAAAATTTATATTGGAATTATTATGGCTTTTCTGGATTATTTAAAGTTAATACACTGAGAAAAAAAATAATGTTTTTCCGAAATGTATTTTTAAACTTTTATTCGCTGCAAAAGATGATCTTAACTACTTATTAGTTACGTAATAAATATTTAACAAAAACACAGGAACTGCTGTTGTTGTAAATGATTTCCTTTTCTTGCAAATAAATTTGATTTTCCAGCAAATATAAATTTTCGTTTACTACAAACTAAATTTTTTCTACTTTTACTACAAATGTTTCAATGATTATGAGAAAAATAATTTTCATTTACTTTATTTAAAAAAGTATTTTTAAGTGAAATAAATGACATTACTTGCAAATAAATCTCGTTTACTGCAATTTTATAAAAATACGAAATTTGTAGTAAACGAATAAATCACGTTTATTACAAATAAATAAATTATTAACAGTGTAAGAGCAATTTAATTGACTTGTTTCATTGCCTATAGCTAAATAATTTTTAATTTTAATATTTAATTTATTTTGAAGGCCACTTGTTTTGAATTTAGAATGGAGATAACAAAGTTCTTAGCCCAAAACAGATACTTGTAAAAGGATTAATATAAGAATTATATAATTATCTTGCTTTCAATCGCCACAATCTCTACTACTTAATAAACATATTTATTTTGAATAATTCTTCCATATTTTAATACTGATTCTATAAATTTTTTTTACTAACACTTTATGAAATA
This sequence comes from Empis livida, assembly GCA_963932195.1. Classification (NCBI taxonomy): domain Eukaryota; kingdom Metazoa; phylum Arthropoda; class Insecta; order Diptera; family Empididae; genus Empis; species Empis livida. The sequence continues at coordinate 46,894,656 of OZ010648.1, forward strand.
TCCTAAAAAAGTTGTGCTAGCACATTGTAACCATTTTCCAGAAAAATAAATAAATTGCTGATGGTACCCAAAATAAAATTAAGAGGACTCAAAAATAAAAATTATTATTAAAAGGATTTTTTTTTGTATCACACTATCTTGATTATTATTATTTTTTTATCCCAATTTAGTATGAAAAATTTGCGGTGCAGATGTAATAAATCTAAAGTTATAGAAGAAAACTCTGATATCTAATATATCTTTTTTTTATTATGTATATATTTTACCTAGAAATATTTATCTTTAATGGTCCCAGAAGAAAAATAAAAACAATTTTTATTTTTTTTTTGTTTTATTTCCAGCAAAATGATTCATGCAACAAATTAATAACTTTTTTATTTACTTTTTACTTTGTTCATAAAAAACATATCTATGTATATGTATATATAAAATGAAACTTTTATATTATGATCATTATTTTATTAAACTGGAAGTTTTTCAATCTATTTTCAGTTATTTCGGCCTACGTCAGCATAAAAGTATTGACTTAAAAAAAAGTAAATTTTATGAATGGTATTAATTTGAATGAAATAATCTCTGAGATTCAAAAATTATTTAGAAATATACTTGTATGATATTGATTAAGTGTTTTTATGGTATTTTTTATCAAGTTCAATTAATTTAGGACATGAAACTATTAGATTTTTTCTAAAATTCTAAAATTTTTCTGGAATTTAATATTACTTTAGGTTATAAATCTCAGGGATAAGTATTTTAGGAAAGGTTTTTATATTCAGATTAATTTTACAATCAATCATTAAATAAAAATCTACATGAAAATTTATGTAGTCGATATTTTGCTATAAAACCAGCATTTACAAATTACGATTCTCCAAAACACCTGGGAATTTATATTGGGTTTAGCACATCGTAAATGATTTAAAACCGCAAAAAAAAAAAATTATTATATTATATTATATTATTATTGCAGATGGTATCACCAAATAGAATATATAGCTTCTTAACTTATTAAAAAGAATATACATAAACTTTATTACTTTCCGAAGGATCATAAATTAAATAATTTTCGATTAATAATTTTCTTTTTTTCATTGGCTAATAAAATATACCAGTAAAATAAAAACTAATACAAATCTTAACCAAAAAAACACATATTTTCATTTGGTCCTATTACGTTTTGTGTTTGTTTTTTTTTTTTTATTTAATAATGGCTATTAAATCGTTGGATTATGAATTTTATGTTGTCGTTTCGATTCTCATAAATTTTTTTTTTACTTTTTACTTTTTACAAATATATTCTTAGTCTAAGGACTATGCTGTAATATGACGGCGGTTAAAAATGTAATAAGTTTTTTTTATTTATTTTTTTGTTCTTCTCTTGCCATTTTATCAATAATCTTTATAAATGCGATAATAAATTTTATTGGCAAAATTAAGGTAGCAAAGAAAATTGAGTTTTGATATAAGTTTATAGTTCTTAACAAGGCGAAAAAAAAAGAATATCGAATTTTCTTATGTATAGATACATGTATATGAAGATTATCCTTGAATATTGGTGGTTGGGTAGTGGCAACAAGTATTAATTTTTTTTTTATAACGAAGACTGTGTGTAAAAGTCTTACAGAGAAAATAATCATTTATCTTCTTTTTTTTTTAGAAAATGAAATAAGAACTTTTTTTTTTGGTTCAATATTTTTTTATTATTTAAAATTTTGATTCAATTACCTAATTGGAACTGAAATTTTTTTAGGTCTTTTAAAGGTGGAGGTAAAATTTATATTTAAATGAAATCAGGTGAAAGGTGAAATTTTCATTAAAATTTTTCATTAATTATATAACTGAGGTAATTTTATTTTAATTCAAAACTTGATTATTTTTTGAAATAATTTTCCCTAAACCATAAATTATTATAAATATAGTTATTAAAATGATATACATTATGTAATGAAATTAAAATTTATATAATTACAAAACAAAATCATTGACAAGTTATTATTTACCTTGGTAATAAATATTATGATAAATTTCAACAAAATACAGTGAAGCCACTTGTTTCAGGCCGTAAGGTAGTAAATACCTGAAAGAAAATCAATAAACAATTTTGTTATTTAAAATTTCAATTAATTACTAAATGTTATACTGAAATTCATAAATCGAATATGTGTTTTAATGGTTGTATATGAATTCATAAACAATTTCTAACGAAATATGTGAGACAATCTGTAGTCTAGTGTAGGGTAGACTTAAACACAGTCTGATTATATTTGAATATTTCTGATTATTTTTTTGACACCTAAAAAATATTAATTATATGAAAAAAATATGTCAAAATGACTAATTTTTCTTAAATGACAAATTTCAATTTTTTGTTTGTAAAGTTTTTATAGCAATTAACTTGATAAAACATTTGGAAAAAAATTGTTCATAGCGATTTACTTTTTAAAAAGTTTAATATGAGATTTGTTTATAAATTTTCAAATAAATATTTTTCTCAGCTAAGTTTATGATTAAACGAAGTGTCGTTAATCAATTCTAACATTTTAATGTGTACTGTGAACAATCAACGGTTGCCTGTTAATTTAGAAGCAATTGATTTGTCAAATATAATTACGAGTAGTAATTATTAAGGAAAGTACTAGTTAATTTAAATCCCAAAAATATAATAAAAAATTGAAAAGGAATCCAAAATTAGTGTAAAGTTACCCAACAAAACTAATAAAGAATTTTAATTATTCAACCTCAAAATAAAATACAATATATAACTATTTTATACAAATAACTAGTCCAGAATACATATTTGTCATACTATTTATTCTATGATATTAGTTTTGTATATTTATTTATTTGACATTTGGCTTCACACATCTAAAGTTGAATTATATATACAACTTTTGCCTTTAAGGTCAATTTAGTTTACACCTTTTTACCTTTATCAGATAGAATTGTTCACGCTATTCACATAGCAACAATTTATATGTCAACACAATAACTAATGTTTATTATTTATATTATTTTCACTTCCAGTTTTATTAATAATTAAAAAGGAAGATAATCTGTTTCCTAAAATTTGGATCATTTTCCATTTATTATGAAAAATCTCACAATAATATTAACAGAAAAGTTGACTAAAAATATGAAATATATCATCCCAAGTTTGAGGTTTAATTTAATATGAAATGCTACACAAATCTTGTATAAAGTGAAAAAATTTCGAAATAAGATCAATCACTACTCATAATATGTAATGTTTCAGTTTTTTTTTTTTGGGTAATATTTCCCTGGCTCCATAGTCCACAAGAATTTCACTATTTTTAATCCTTTCCTTTCTAACACCAACAGAATATATTATCAGAAAGCTATATAACTTATTATTAGTTAAAGAGGGTAATTTAATCCTTTTTCGAAGTGATATTTAATTCAATGCATAAATTTCAAATTACAATTCCCTAAAAACTTTCTTTCAAATTATTATTTAAAAAAAATGAATTTAAATATTTTTTAAAAAGATTAAAATTGATTAGAAAACTAATGCATATCTAAATTCATTTGCATTTCTATGTCAATATCTAAAAACGCTCATATTATAATAAATAGGACATTTGAATTTCCTTTTACAGAATTTAAATTATATTCAAAATTAAAATGATTTTTCTAAATATAATCACAAGAAATGCTTTTAAAAATTTGAATTTAAAATTTTATGAATAGAAATAATATATGGGGGAAAAAAAAAATTTTTATGCTTGAATACAATCTTTACATAAGTTTTACATAACCGAGAATAAGATTTTTGTTGTTGTCTTGCTGTGAAAAGGGTAAAAGGTTCAAAAAACGTGAACATAAGATTATATTTTTCTTCTTATATTTAAATTTTGAATATTCCAACAAACACAAAAAGCCAAAAAAGTGATTGAAAAAGTCAATAAGTTGTCAATATATATGTATGTGAGTTGATTTTTGAAAGTGAGATTTTTCTCAACTCGGTTTTACATATTTTTTTTTTTTTTTTTAAAAAGAAGGAATTTATGTAAATTTTTTTGATATTTGTGTGATGATGGAACTGAAACACGACATCAGTTATTGAAGGACAACCTTTTGCTATAGCCTTTTTTTTATATATAAATTAAATTTACATATGAATACATATCTTCGACTAAAGAATAATCTTTTTAGATTCCGAATTTTAAAAATCGTAAATTTTATGATAACATTCAGATGTTTTATTCAAAATTTTATTACCTTAAGTAATGAAATATCAATCAACATTTATTGATAAAATTAATTACGATCAATTAAATTTAAAGATATTGTTGTAAATATATATATAAAATATAAAAGTATCCTAGAAGTCCATTACCATTTCCAATATAAAAAAACCATGACACTTTGAACCCAAAAACAATTTATTACCACATCTCCGCAAAAAAGTATAAAATAAAAATACTCTACTGTTAAATGGCATGGAAATTTCTAAAAAAAAAAAAAAAATTATGCTGGCATATTATATACATATAAAAGACAATGGAATAACATTTCAACTGATCAAAAATTCTTTAAAGCATAATTTATCAGGGATTAATGTCATTTGAATTGACGCTTTTATTTTATTTTTTTTTGCCAATAAATATACAGAATTACAAATGTAATGAAAATGTATTATCAGAGATGTAAATTATTAAAATCGTTTCTACAAACTTCTAAAAAAAAAAAAAAAAAATAAAAGGTTCATTTGTTGTTTGTTTGTTTTTTGGTTTTATTTTTGATCCTTTCCTTTCTAACACCAACAGAATAATTTATCGTAAAGCTATTTCAACCTTTTTTACGACATTGCGGGGGAAACTTAAATATGTGTAACATTATGAACTTTTTGGTTTTTTTTTTTTCAAATATATAATCAAATTTTTATTTATATCCACATAATAAATCTTAATACTTTTTTTTTTTAGATATAAAAAATATATATAAAAAAAATAAACAAAAATTGATTTGACGACCAAAAAAAAAAAATATTATTTGTCAAAATAAATTAATTTTTTTCCCATCATATTTTCTGAATATCCTAAGTAAGCTTTAAAAGATACTTCTATGCGGAATATTGGAAGAATAGATAAGTTTATACATACATATAACATAAAAAATGATTTGAAAATATTCTCTGATGTGATAAAATTTTTTGGTTTATTCAAGAATAGATTGGCCAGATTAATTTTCAAATTAAAATTTTACTGAAAAATTTTTATATTAAAATGGCGGAAAATAGAATCAATAAAGTTAAAATAGAAAATTAATTTGAATTGTTAAAAAGAATGATTTTGTTTCATAAACAAATTAATACTTTTAAAAGTTGACATTTGTATATAATTTTAATCTTCATTATATTTCGAATAAGATTTAGAAAAATTACCTGCCAAACCACCTAGAGCACAAAATTAATATAACACTTATTTCTAATCAATTGGTATATTAAATTATAATTTAAAAATATAATTAGATAGTTTTATTGAACAGTAATTTTGATTAGATAGTATTTCGCTTGTTTACGATTCCTACAAAGAATACCAACTTATCTTCTTAAATAACCATTTAAAAATATAAATAGACGAATTACTTAACGAGTTTGAACAAAGGACGCGTTCAATGAAATCTAGAATAAAACAGTATCGGACAACTGGGCAGTGAAGATCTCAATTTTTCTATTTACAGAAGTAAAAAGTAGAATTCAGCTTGTCTGTGGATTTGTAAGTTAATATTATTATTTTGAATTTAATGTTTCATCCCCATCCGGAAATTAAAAATAACCTCCCTCCACTACTACACTTTTTTATTATTTTTTGTTTCTGTTACTATATCACAACTCGAATCCTATTTAAAAAATTTGCGTAAAATTATTCCAAATTTCCAATACAAATATTTCCTTCACAAACTTTGTTTATGGGAAAAAGAGTATAACGTATGAGGGACAAAAAGTTATGCATCCTCGTGTAAATAAACACAATGTACGATTTTTTCTATGCTAAAGTGTTTCGAAATTTAATCGAATGGAAAAATGTAAACAAATAACTTAAAAAAAATTTTTTACTAATAAATTCTCAGGTCAATAAATACACTCAGATTTATAGGGTGAAGTGAACTTAAATTTATATTTTAAGTTCAAAAATATTTCTTTGTTAAATATTTTTCTACTAGTACTTATTTTTCTAGCAATAGCTAATCGAATGATGCCATTTTCCTGTAAAGTATTAGACACAACGTATTGATTTTAAAGTATTAGACTGATTTTACCCTATTAATAACTAAGTAGATTACCAGTAACATCAAAATAATGGCAAACAGATTACAGAAACAGTTCAATAATAAAGATTTTATAATTTAATGAGTTCCATAGTATATATAGTGAAAATGTTAAGTACATTTATATGATTATTTTGAGTAGAAAAATAATCTTTCAATCGAAATATAAATTGATGGTGTTGATATCTAAATTTTATTTTGAATATATAATAATTTTTCTTACTTAACTTATTTTCATGATTCCAGGTAAATATAAAAAATCATGTTTTTTCCCTGAATATAAAATTGAATTGAATAAAAATGCCAATAAAAGTCAAATGATGTGATATAAAGATTTCCCTCCCATAAATACTAAAATAAAATCAATTTTATATTTTCTTTTTTTTTTTTGAATTATTTCTGTAAAAGCTAAAGGCAAAATATATTTGTATATATATTATTTTTTAACTTAAGGATATTTATATAATTTAATATACACGCATAATGTGTCCTTGTCAATCAAACTTTAATATGATTCGATACGCAATTTTGTATGTTTTTCTTCTTCTTTTTTTTTGGGGTTAGAATCTTCGACAAAGAGAGAAAGTTTTCTGGCAAATAAAATTAAATTCTTTTGTGATATTAAATGAATATTTAAAAGGACATAATGGTAATAAATTAAATAAAATAGTATAATAAATGTTGGGGTTGTTTTTTTTTTGTTGTTGTTGTCATATTATTTTCTTAGTTACAAATAAATTGAATTTAATCTTTAAACTAACTTTAAGGATTTTTTGTAATGTAGTACAAAAATCTGTTGACTCTATAATACAAAAAAGGATATTTTTATTTATCGATTTATTGTAAACAAATTTTGAATCAAATTTAAACAAATTTAAATTAAGTTATAATTTATTCCATAAAATGGATTAAATCAAATTTCAAAATAATAATGATTGTTATAACAAAATTTCTAGTGAACTTTCTGTTGTTCAATTATTTAATTCGGCATCAGGACTTTTTGATGTTTACTAAATGTTATAATTAATTTTACAGGACTAAGGATTATATTTGGGAGAAAATAAACTGAATATTTATATGAAATATGATCGAATGTTGAATTTGTATATATTTCTACTCAAAATAAAATTAATTTAAATATTTTTCTTTATGGTGATGATGTGAAAATTGGTTAAATTGTCTAATTTTTTTTTTTTTTGGGTAGGTAGTAATAGCAATTATGAAAATGTCAAACGCATAGGACGTGCAAAGACCAATCAATATTTCACTTAGTGTACAAAATATCCAAATAACAAAGACTATATAAATATTTTGTATGAAATATAATATAGTGATGAAATAAATTAATTCCACATGGAAACCAAGAACGTACATACAATTACAAATTTGTCACGAAATTTAAATTTCCATTAATTCTACTATCCGTGACATATAAAATTTTATTATCAAATGACATAAAAATTGCGTGCAAAATTGAAAAAAAGTTATATTAATAATAAATGATTGAAATATGTAATCAATTAATGTTTTCATAGCGGATATCGCTGACGATGGGGTAGCGAAAATTGATATATTAATGCTATGGAAAGATATTTGAAGAATATCTTTCCATAGCATTAACTACTACTCCGGGATATTCAAGATTTTTTTTTATGTATACTGAATGATTAATAACTGATTTATGTTTGAATCACACTGAAATAATAATTTTTTATTAAATTCGTATAATATTTTATAACAATTGGTCATTTGGTCAGCCTATAAAATGAAAGCTCTTATCTTCAAAAACAACAACCGCATAAACAGGCTAAAAGAGCTTCAATCAGCCATAAAAATTGCTCCTATTTTATTATATTGTATTTGTATTTTCGTAAATTATAGACGCTATAATAATAAAATTCAATTTCAATAATATGAAAATATAAAATAATATTATTAACGATGGGCTAATAATTAAGGGTATCAATAATCTGAGATTATAAAATTGAAATTGAAGTGAATTTGTTTTTATAAAATCATTGTTCTTTTATTAATTACAAAAGAAATATGACCGATTACCAAATTCAACTCAATAATTTTGTAAATTACATTTAATAATTCTGACAGCTTATAAGCTAAATTGTTCGGAATTAATTTTTAATAAAATATATTCAGAATAAAATATTAATTATTTATTTAAATTTATTTTTACTAATCCAGTTTAAGGGAAATTAATTTTTAATAACATAATTATCTGTAATTCTTCGAATAAAATTAATTTTCATTCGTGTTGTACCAATGTTTGACTTTTACTGAAAATTACTTAGTAAAACCGATTCATTTTTATTATCCATTTTATAAGAATTTTATTTGATCATTGTTTTAATTACTAATCTCACATCAACACAACTTCAATTCAATTTTATATTAATTTTTTGAGAAATTTTAAATGTCGACTTATGACCTCATCTAAAATTTATTCGTAAACTTTTTTATTTTCCAAATTAAAATTAATAGTCGTTGGCTAAAGATGAGAATTGCTTTTAATGAAATATTGAAATTGAAAATGTCATTTTTGTATTATCCTTAACACAAAAAAGGATTCTGCGAATAGTAAGAATTTGTAAATTTATCTATTTAGAGTTGCAATGTGTGAGGTTGCATAAAATGATAAAACATTTTAGTTATTTAATACTTTTTAATGGTTAGAGGCATTTTTTTTAGTGATATATGTGTAGGAGGAAATTTTAATTTTAGTATATCACTGAGTTTGGTAAGAGAAAACATATAAACGTACCAACTTCATACTAAGGAAAAAAATATATAAAAAGAGTTATAAATTGTGAATAATGCCAGATAAAATATATTAATTGACCGACTATTAATATGTCTTATCAGACATTTAAAAAAATCTTTGAAAAAATAGTGGTATTATACTATTTAGGCATTATACAAATAAATTTATACCTCGAATGCTAGTCGAAAAATGCTAGTCAAAGCAGTAAAATTTGCAATTATTTTATATATTTTATATAATTTTATGTTAAAAGGTATTTTTAATTCCTTTGCCACAACAAATTTTTAATTACGTTTAAAGAAGTTTTTCTGTTTTATAAGTAAAATTAGAATTGAAAATGTTTACTGAATATCCAATTAATAGGAAAAAGTGATTTAAAGAGACAACTAGCTAGCTGAAAAAAATAACTAGTTAAAGAGTTTTCTAGGAAAAAAAACGTACTCAATTTAATGATGGTGATTACATTAACATGAAAGGAAATCTAATGGCTTTTTAATCCACATCACATATAACATAGATTTTGTCGAAAGTAATATATTAATTGAACAGTTTTTAAGGATGAAGCTTTTAAGTAAAATTTTCATTTTGATAAATTATATTTACAGTTTTCAGTTTGCTACAAGTACGTGAACATGAACTTAGCTACAAAAACTTAACACTTTTATTCAAACATATGTACATATTCTTTTAAACACCATAATTAAACTTTTAGTAGTCATATTTTCGTATGCAATTAAACCTTAATATTTTCAAAGTATTTTATTTTACAAAAATGTCTCTTGACACCTTTAGCCTCTATAATATCCTCTAACTTTTTCAATTAACAGTTTTTTTATATTTTTATTTATTTATTCTTTCATTTTATTGCAATTACAAAATATAATAATTTTTCTTCATGCTATTTCAAATATAACTTACTGGTCTACTTTTAGGCGCAATATAATTTTATAAAATTGTATAAGAAGAAATATTAATTAAAGTTCAAAAAGGAAATACAATTTTCCAAATTTAATTGAATCTATAAAAAAAATGTTTTTTGTATAATTTGATTAATAAATAGCTCCAAGTGTAAATTTGTATATGAAAATTTATAATTAAATTGGTTTTAATTAAAATAATATTAAAAGTATTGATTTTTATTATTTTTTATTTACTTGCTGCATCAATTTCAAAATGTTATTCCCTATATTATTTAAAAAAGCGTATATAAAATTGTTGATTTTAAATCAGAATCAAAAATCAAAATTAATCGGATTAAAAAAAATTCATTTCATGGAGAAAATATTTTCAATACATAATATTTAATTATTATTCCCGACAAGATAATTAAATTTTTTAAATTCATATTTCATTATAGCTAGTGACCGGAAAGGATTTTACAAATAATGAAAATAAACATTATCCTCAAATTGAACAATTAAAACATACTCAACATATAGGAAAAATAAATTTCAGAATTCTAAATTAAAAAAATTAATTCGTCCTCCAACTATTTTTAGGCAACAAAAAAACTTTAATATTAACGTTGGGAATAAAAATGAATATGTTTAGTTTGCCGCAGTAAATATTGGTTATTATTCGTTTCTAGTTATGGATCTGTGAAAATTTTCTATCAGACAGAAATTAAAGATGGTACTCTAGAGGCTAGACGGCTTTACAGACGTTTTTCTCAAATATTTAAAATTGTAAATATTGGTTAAAATGAGTAATAGAGCCAACATTTCAAAAGTGATTAATAGCATACTGAAATATTTTGGTAGTTAGTATTATTCATGGTTAGGACTAGAGGACGATAACTATATTGCACTTGGAAATGTTATTTAAAATAGCAAATATTAACGAAAAAAGATTGTCTGTAAACTTGTTGAGTGCCAATGAATGACACTCAACAAATTTTTAAACAAAGTCATCTTTAAAAAATTTTTAAGAAATAAAAATCATAGAAGGCGATTATATCATTTACGTGTTAATTATTATATTTAATAGTTTTCCATTGTACAAAGCGAAAATTTTACAATTAGTTTTGCAGGAAAAATCAAAAGTTTAACTTCATTTTTTCTAGTCTAGAAGATTTAATCTAAAATAATAAGAAATTCAGAATACTGAAAAATTTTGCTGGTTTAGAACTTTTCATTCTAACTAAACGAATAAATTAAAAATTAGGTAAGTGCTTCTAAAGTTTAGTATTTTGTTCTATTTTGCACAAAATGTTTTGCACTTATTCAACTTGATGGTCCAATTATTCATTAAAAATATTGTGAGACTACGCCTAATAATCTCATAATTTTTAATATCGTGCATTTCATTATTAGATTTTATATAAATAAAGTGTAATTTAAATTTTCATTATGATCAAAATTAACATAATTATTTTTCAAAAAAAAATCTATAAACTTTCAATATACTTAATTTACTTTTTCCAAATTTTTAAGAAGTCTTCTTATAATTTCTACAATTAAAACATTTTTATGTGGAAATGTAACTTTTCCTAAGAAAAACTATAAATAAATATTTAAATTTTTTTCAATAGTATTAAATGAAATTATAATTAGCTATTGTTAATATTCTTTAATTAAAAAGTTTTCTGTATACTCTTGAAAATATTGGGGGAATAATATGAAATCTTCTTTAATTACAACTAAAATAAAAAAAAAAGAGAAGAAGCAAAAAGTCCAGAAATTAATTATCATATTTATGAGATGCTAATGAAAAAAAATCAGCTATGTTTTTTATGTTTTTTTATTTTTGTGGTTTCTATCATAAGAAAAAAAAAAAAATAATAAAAAACCATAAAAAAATATTTAAAGTGTGATAATTTTTAAAGAAAATTTATGTAAAAACAATAATAAAATTCTGAAAAGAAGGAAACTTTATAAAATAAACTGATTTCGTCCATAATTTTTAACCTAATGAAAATTATTTTTATGACAATAATTTAAATTTTTACTAAGATGATCCAAGATGAAGAAAAACTTTAATATGTATTTTTTTTTAATGTAACACATATTGAAGATAGTAGTATTTACGAGCATATTTTTTTCGCAGATTTATTCAAATTAGAATATTAAATCGGAATATATATAAAATAATAAGTCTATTTTAAGTAGATTTTGAGACAATGTTGGCTAATTAATTTAGTTTGATATTTACAAAAATATATTATCTTTATGCGAAGGATACGTTTCACGTTAAACTTCTTTTCAAAAAGTAGTGTAAAGGCTCTTAAATATTTCAACATTTCCGGCAACTAAATAAAGAAAATTTAAATTTTGTTTACCGGAAATCATAAACCTTAACACTAAATATTATTATTAAGTCAACATATTACAATATGATCGGTGGGAAATATTTGAAGGTGTCAAAAGTCATTATAATGCGTGGGTCAAGTATTTTAGAAATTTTCATATAGGGCTAAAATTTAAGAATTTATTTATTTTTAATTAGATTTAAAGTATTTCGGTTATATAGTAAAATTAATAATTTTTTATCACCGGACAGTAGCATACGAGAATAAATATACAGAGAATATAAAGAGATTTGATAAACTTTTTTAAATTCTGTTAAATTTTGAACTTATTTTACCTGAACTCATTTGAAATGAAAAATTTTCTAAGGTGAAAAATATTTTTCTATAAATTCTCAAGATATTTGAACACAAATACTGCAAAAATAAACCAAATGGACCGAGTTAGTTTAAATTTAAACTATTTTTCCCTCTTCACAATCTTGAAGTTAAAAAAAATATAAGTGCTGTTTTTGCGGGTTGAGTTTCTAATTTATTTTATATTTCAAGTTAAAATAAATTTAATAAATCTTAATTTTTTTGGTTGAAATTATTTACTATTTTACAAATACTACAATAATATTAATATTTAATTTAATAATAACCTTCACTAACTGTTAAATAACCTTCAAATTAAAGCTGGTATTGCCTTAAATCCTAGAAAAAATCAAAAAAAAAATTTTTTAATTGTAAAAATAAAATTTTCTGGACATCTAAAAAAAGGACATTTTTCTTGTTTTATATTATAAAACTCAATAAAATTTTATAAATTATCGTGAACTTTTTTGTTTTTATTATCCATTTTTATCATCTGTAACAAATATTTCCACCATGTTTTTTTAACCACCAGAAAAATAAAAAAATTAATGCTGATTTTTCTCATTATCTTGATCATCCGTGATGTTATACAAAATTATCACAGTGCTTATTTTGCTTAATGAGAAATATAGCAAAAAAAAATATTATAATAAAAAACACAAAGTTAATATTTTTTCATAAAAAAAAAATGACCCCTTGATTCTTAAATTTTTGAGTCCTTTTTGCTGTTTAAAATTTTTTGAAGTAGAAAATTACCTTTAAAAAAAAGAATTCTATAAAAAAAATTATATTTGGAAAAAAAAAATTAAAACATTTTTGTCCTTTTGACAAACTTTAGGTTTGTTTTAGGTTAATTAAAGCATAAAATAAGGTTAAATATTACTTAACAGTTGTTGTGTTGTAAAAGAGTGCTAAACATAATAAGAAAATTGAAATGAGTTTCATCATTTAGATGTTTAAGAAAATTTAATTTTATTATTAAATCTTTAAAAAAAATATTAATTAAAAGGATTCATTAATTTTTCTAAAATATTAAATAAAATTTTTTGTTATTATTGCAATTGTATGTACTGACATCAAATTCTATAATCCACTGGTATTACTTATTAGCTTAAATTTATGAAAATAAACGGATTCAAATTCCAGCGTTAAAGGATGTTGTAAAAAAAAAGTATTAAATTTTTTTTCATATTTAAAATTCATGGAAATTTCAATTCTTTTATTGATATAAACTTTCCTTATTTTATTTATACTTTGTATTCATTGCATTATTATAAATTTCCAAGAAAGTAAATTTATATCCTTTTTTACGACTTTTTTTTTGCGAACATCCTTTATTTTAACACTCTGCCGTTCGTCTATCCATAAAATTTTTCAAATTAATAGAAAATGACTATATAAATTCGTGCTAGAACAAATCATTGGCAAAGTTGAAGAATTCGGTAAAACAAAATGGTTTTACGAATACGAATTTTTTTAATTAAAATTGTAATTTAATTAGTAAATATTTCCCAAAAAGTGATAAAAAAAAAGTTACTTAAAAAGAGTAAAATAAAATAGGATAATTTTCTTAATTCAAATTCTGCTTTCTTAAAATCAAATTTATAACATACTACGCTGTTCAGAGCTTCACGTTGTTCAAAACTAATATTAGAGTTTTGATTAGAAAGAACTAAATGCTAGTTAGTATAATTGTAACTAAAGGTGGTTTCACTAGAGACTAGAGAATGAAAAATACTTGAAAATATAATTTAAAATAGTAAATATTGACCAAAAATAATGGTGAACTCGTTAAAATAATGTACTCCTGTTTCTGAATTGTAAAATAACAATCAAAAATAAATGGATTTCCAGTTCAATTGCAAAATCCTTTTAATTACATTTAAACAAATTTCAAAACTCTAAAGTAAAGCGCAAAACTCTCATAAATATGAAACTAATTCTGCTGTGTAGATTTTTTTTTTATCTGTTGTAAAATATGCGAAACTTCATAATTGAGAAATATAAAAAAAGAAAATTTTGACGTAAAACTCTGTTGATTTACTTTCTTTACATTGTAAATATTAATAAAAAAAAAACGGAAAAAAACAATAAGAAATTTTCTTTTATTATTAAAAACCATGCTGCGATTATTACTCAGCGTATAATCATCTAACCAAAAACAAATTGGTTATCGTGTGGGTGCTCCTCGCTATGAATAGTTATCAAAAACAAAAAAAAACTCTGTCAAAAAAAAAAAACAATATTTTCCTCTTTAATGAACTACGTGAGGAAAAGTTATAATGATGACTGCTCTACAGTCAAGACAATTAAATAGGTGTATATATATGTTAAAATAAAGTCAATAAATTTGTTTGAAAGTTAAGGGTCAAGTTTTATTCATGAGAAAAATATATTTCTACCTAAAAGTAATTTCAAACTTGTTGGTCTAATATTATTTTATTGTCACAATTAAATTAGTTAAACTCATTAATTTTAATTTTTTCTCATATAGCTTAATGAAAATACAAGCTAAATTTTTAAAGCATATTTTTATTTTTTAAAGAAAGATTACATAAATATTTAAATAAAAAAAAAAATATCTAAAAAAAATTTTTAATGTACTGTGGTGTGTTTTAAAAATTTTTTTTTTTTTTTAAAAAAGGAAAAAACCACATTATTTTCCGAAAAACTTTTAACTGTTCCGAAAAGGAAAAACTTTTCTTTTTTTAAACATAATAATTTCCTTGTTAATAAGTTCTCATCCCTTAATTAGTATTATACGAAAATATTTGAGAATATTTATACCAATAAAGTATTAAAAATTACCAAGAGAAGAATGGTTTCTATTACTTTTAATTAAAAAAAGTAAAAAAAAAACAAAAAATCGTTAAGGTAAAAAAAAAGTTTTTCCACAACACAAAAAGAGATCAGTTTATTTTTTTTTACTGGAAAATTTTAGGAAAAATTTATTTTTATTGATGGCAGATAATTTAAAATTGTTTTTATTTTCTGACAAACTTTGTTTCTTTTTTTTTTTTTACATGTTTTTTTTTTTCAAATTTTGTTATGAAATTTTCTTGTAACAGTTTTAAATTTCATTTAAATTAAAAATCATTAAAAAAAAAGAAAATTATAGAAAAGTTAAATTTAAAATAATAAACAAAAATCCATAGGAAACGAAAAACTTTTTATGAATTTCGTAAATTTTCGAATGTAACGAAATTTTTTTATTGAATTTTAATATAATTAAAAGAGTTTTAAAGTGTAATTATTGAGAAATGGAGTAGTTTCAAGCGATAAATTTAAAACCGTAGCTCTGTATATCCTAAAATAAACCAAAACCGTTGAAAATTTTAAAAAACGGTTTTGGTTTATTTTCGGATATACAGGACTGCGGTGCAGAAGTTTCATACATATGGTTTTCTTTTGCATATCCGAAACTTTATGGAAATATAATAATTAAAAGCATATTAAACTACGTATACTTGTGAGATATATTTTCAAAATTAATGATTAACATTTAGATCGATATTATTGACTGCAGTATATTTAAATAATTTTTATATGGCCTTTGATTACTTTTAGGCTGAATGCAGATAGTGAACGAATACCTGCAGTATCCATATGGTATAGTCTGGATGATTATCTCTTCCTGGATTAAAGAAAACATCGCATACATCTTGTTAAATCAGAGAATCCTGCCAGATGCATGTGATGTCCGATCAATATTATAGTTTAACATGTTGGTCGGTCATCGCATGCATATGGAATGTTTCTCCATTTTAAAAAAACTTTATTTATGTTCATAATTTTTATTTCGTTACCAATTTTTGATCCAATATTTATCTCTAATTTTTAGATAATTTATTTTTTTGAAGTGATAATTATATTATGAATACAAAGTTGTACAATTTTATGGTCGAAATTTCTTCTTGTCAAGTGGTGCCATAAATTTTATTGACAGTCTTGACAAGAAGAAATATTTTTTAAATATTCGTGAGAAATATATATCTAAATTAATATTGCCATATAATATCCAGTTGAAACTATCATATACAGGTACTTTCCGCATATATGTTGGTTCTAGCTGTATATTATATATTAATGTTAATTATAATCACCAGTAAGTTATAATATGAATATATGAATTTGGAATTAATTAATAGTGATTTTTTATCATATAATATTTTACATAATATTTAAATACATATATATACATACTTTAAAAATTTTGAATAAATTATATTTTTTTTTTATAATATGCTACAGATTTGATTGCACCAGTACTATTTCAATTAATTATAATTAGATAAAAAAATTATCTGGCTTTATATAAATACCAGCAGATTTCATAAGTTTTAAAATCAATATTTACAAATTATATTCAACATATTCGTATCGGATTTATAATTATATTCAGGTTCTTAATTATATTGGTAAAGCAATTAAGAATACCTATAGGCTAATTTCATCAAGTTAATGATACCATGTGATTAATTTAACTACTGGTATACGTGGTATGTGCCACGAAAATTAGATTAGTAAAATATAAATTAATAGAAACAATGTATCCCATTTTAATATTAAAGATCAAAGCAAAGTAAAAATTGCCAAATTTTGTACTGAAAAGACACTGTGAGTTATAAAAATTAATGAAATAAATCAACTGAAAATATAAGTGGTTACATCTGAGGATGTGTTTAATAACCAATGTACAAGTGAATTGAAGGAGACTAAGTGTATTCAAGGAGGTATAGAAGTTTTGTCGATTTAAAATACATGAGGAACTACACAGCACTGATAACATTATTTAGTTTAGTGAGTTCACTGTGAGTTTAGTCGGAATGTCATTAGCAAAAATTAATTTTGGATTCTAAATTCGATTTCATCGAGTGTCGTATGTACAAGACGGTTGGTGACAAGTAATGTCACAAAAGAATCATACTACTGACACTTACCCTAGGGGAACATGCTGTATTAGTTTTCGCAACCTTGCAAATATACTTGTGTGAAAGAATTAATATACATTTTGCAATAATATTTTATTGGCTACAGGAATTATAGTTGCAGAACGTACATAAATATATGTTATATAAACAAACTGTTACTCTAATGTACTTATACCTAAGTAACCATGAAAATTTACAAATTTTCATTTCAATCTATGTCATATTATACACTTTTTTTATAGTAGATACATAAATATTTTATCGAAAATATTAAAAACTACTGAACCATGATATATTTTGAGTTGAGATTTTCTAATTTTACAAAATTCAATCCATACACAGTTGTTATGATTTGAAGGTGAAATCCCCTAAAGGAATTTACAAGGATACATATATGAAAAATGATAAAAAAAAATTCAAAGATAACAAATCACTTTGAAGTATGTACGCAAAATAATATATCTCATCAAATATTTACACTTTTATACATATTTTTTTTATATTTTCATATATTTAGTATTGATTTAGGAAGTGAAAAAAACAAATTTTTCATATATTTGTAAAATAAAAATATGTTTTTTATTTTTATGTCGAATTCAATTCCAATAATAATCATATTTTTATTTCATTTTTTATGTAGGTGTGTGGAATGCTTTTGATCTAAATAAGTGTGAGATATGGTTTAAAATAATTCAAATTTAATAGAAAACAGGAATATACAATATAATATTTCTATATATTTTAATATGATATATAATCTAGGATTATATTTTCAAAGAAATTCAATATGAAATAGATTTTTTAAGGATGTTTCGAAAATAAATTTTAGCCAAAAATCAGGTAAAACGACTTTAATTTTATTGCTTCAATTATAATAATAAAGTTATTATTTATAGTGTTTTTTTCCTGATTGTTTTCAAGATTCACTGAATTGTTCGGGACGAATTTTGTTTTGGCTCAAATGTCCAATCTGTCTGGTTGCAGCAGCAGACAAGCTAAGCTGACCAATACCAAAAATATGTTGTACAGATATGTGACAAGTAGAACACGATGAGCAAAATTGATTTTTTCAAAACTACATCGAATAGTTTTGAATAAATGGAACTAATCACTAGCATACGACAAATTTAAAGATTTCTAGTTTCAGGGACAACAAAAAGTCCTGATCTCAGAGTTGAAAATGGAGTCTTTCAGAATGTCTCAATGCTCTATCTGGACCACTGCGGAGAAGAATTTCTGAAATTCTGATAAATCTGGTAAAGTTTTTCATATTATTCAGCACTACGGTTATGTTAATGATATTGTAGATTGATGGATGGATTAAGATTTCTTGCGATCAGATGATGGATTTTACTTCCTAAATTCGATTTACCCAATCATAATGCTTTCTTAATATTATTTTATCTCAATTTTTAATGCAGAAAAATAATTGTTAATGCTTAGTGGATTTTATACTAAATTTTTACAAGAAATGTTTGGCAGGCGAATTTATTGGCCTGTGAAACTTTCGAAATTTAAAATTTCTGATTATTTATTCGATATAACAAATAAAACGAATTATAATATTTTTGGAATATACGCACATAAAAACATATTTATTTAATTATAGTTTTAATATGCTGAATCTGAATAATATAATGTCAAGTTAGTTCTAAACAAATAATCTAATTTTGTTGAACTAAAAATTATCATTTGCTAAAATTAAAATCACTGAACTGAAATTGTATTTATATAAAATATAAAAATATTTATTTAAAAACAATTTTTTTATTTTGATTTTCCAAATATTTCAAAAACATTTTCTATTTTCTTTAACATATTTATTATTATTATGTTTTTACATATATATTTTCCGTATGTGTGCTCAAATTTCTTTTCATTTAAATTTGTCTTAAAGACAACAAAATCATAAAAATAAATTTCTTTAAAATATTAAGATATGCTAAGAGAAAAAAAACATATATTTTATATTATATTTGAATTAATAAAGCATACCCATTATAATTAAATTTGGAAACTTTTCTGTGATCGTTTCTTAGTTAAACCAAGTAAATAATATTATATTTTTCTTTTTCAATTTCCACTTTTCTTTTTGCCAAGAAGGTATAATTTTTTTTATTTTTAGATTAAAGTAATCATCCTACCGAATAAAGAATTTCCTTTTTTTTTGTGTGTGTGGAAGGAAATTAGACAAAGAGGCGATACCAAACCTTAGAATAAATTGTGGATTTTTGTTTTTTTTAATGTAATTTTTGAGAAAATTACGTATATAGAAAATAAATATTAAGTATATTGTAAAACCTTATTTTTTTTTATGTAGGTTCTAGACTTAAATTTTTATGTTTCAGATTATAAAATTCAACTAAATATTGCTAATAATCCTGGTAATATATCTAATAAACAAAATTTTAAAAATTAGTTAAAACATAAAATGAACAAAGCTGAATTTAAGAAAACTTCAAAAAATAATATTTAACTTTAAAAAGTTTAAATTGGTTTTAAAAATATTGTATTTTACTTTAAAACGTTTAATTTTGTTTTAACATTTAAATTTGTTCGTTTTTAATTAAACGTTTTAAAATTCAATTCCAAATTAAAAGTTTTAAAACCAAATTTAAAGTTTTAAAATTAAACACAATGTTTTTAAATCTAAACTAAATATTTTAAGAGTAAAATAAAACGTTTTTAAAAACAAATTAAACATTTTCAAGCTAAATACAACATTTTTAAAACCAAATTAGAAGTTTTAAAAGTAAATTCCACTTTTTAAAAAAAAATTAAACGTTTTAAAGTTAAATGCAATGTTTTTCCAACCAAATTAAATATTTTAAAGGTAAATTTTTTATTAATGGATTTAGCAAGGATATACAATTGTTAAATCCATTAATCTGATTTAGTTTGGCCCGTGCTACCGAGTCCAAGATAAGTTTTAATTATATTGATAATACAGTACAAATATATTGCAATTTCAAATTCGATCATTTTTACAATTTTCAGACAAAAAAATATGATTTCTAAAAAATATCCTTCTTTTTTTTCACAAAAATTAATGTTTACCACTCCTACTAATAGTATTAAAACTCCCACATTAATTACATTATATTATGTGACTAATATTAATATTTAATTTTAATATCCTTAATTGTCAAAATCATTTCAAGATATTCTTATTTTTGTCACACCCACCCGTAAATTACAACACCGATTACAATAATTTTATTGATAATAAATTTTTTGTGAGAGTAAAATTTTCACTATTAAGTTTTTATAAATATATAAACAAATACCTATATACATATACATAATTTAATACAAACATAACTTCCTATAAAATATAATATCTTCTCCGTTTCCTTTAGTTTTTTAATTAAATTTTATTTCATTTGACAAGTTAATACAGCACAGAATCAGAATTAAGTCTACAAATACACATTTATATACAAACATATTTACGAAACTAAAAAAAAAACGTCTTGAAATTATATACCAGAAAAAATATAAACTGCTCCGTCTTTTGCTGTGTCACTTAAAAAAAAAAATAGAAAATTTAAAAGTCTAAAGTTAGTTTTACAAGATATAAATCTTACCCACAGGAAAAAAAGGAATATAATTTTTTTTTTATTTCATAATTTGTCCTTTTTTTTTGCTTTGTTGTTGTTATCCTTATTATAGTGGTGATGTAATGGACCGAAATGTCGGTTGGGGTTTTTGTTTTTATATTTTATTTGGATCTTTAACAAATCCCAAATGAAAAATAAATATTATTCTGTATGAATCCTTTTCTTTTAACCACAAATCCTTTTATTTAAAAATCATTTTCATTATTTCGAATTATAGCTTTAAATAAGTTTTGATAAAGAAAGAAGAATAATATATATGTACTATCTATAAATTGAAAGTTTCAAAAGTAATTTTCACTTAATTAAAGAAAATGAACAAGAGAAAAGTCATTTTCAGTTTTATAGTTAAAGATTGTCAACAAGAAAATTTTCAATTTATTCTCAAAGGAGATAGAAGATAGTAAAATAGAGTAAAGTATAGAAAAAGTTTAAAACAAGAAATATTTTCAAATATACTTTTTAAATTAATTCCAAACTTAATAAATTTCAGAATTTATTTAATTGACAGTTAATAATTAGGGTTCAAAATCGCTGGATTCAATTAATGATTTTATAATAAACTATATAAGATTTATAATAAATACTGCAGAAATTTTGTTATTTTATCATATCGATACCTTGCCGCAAAAATGTATTAAGCGATAATATTTTCCAAAATTACGTTTTATAATAAACGTATGGGTCCGGTCCACAATTCAGTCGTTAGTATACAACTTAAAATTTATTAAAAAGCTGACGAAAAAAATTAATTAATGGTGGGTTTTGTGAATTTTATTTCGTAAGACTGCTTTGCATCTATAGCCTTAATATTTGACCAACTTGCAGCATAAACTGCGGATTTCATAATTGGTTATAAGTATTCACTGGATATGTACCTCTTCACCGGATAAATGAACTTTTTCACCGGTTATAAGTATTCCATTCCCAGCAATTTTGTAAAAATCTGCAGAAAGTTAGAATTATGCGACATCGTACTTAAAAGATAAAGGATGGAAATAATAAATGTATAAATGCGACCAAATGAACTAAACTTAATAGAATTTTTTTTTGCATTTCCCTTAAAATTTAGAAAATTCCGCGTATAAGAAAGTTCATACAAATTGACGAACTTTTATAAAAGTTCGACGTTTTTTTGAAAAAAGAAACTTTTTAAGAAGTTTTTTTAGTTTTTGGTCCTCGAAAGTCAAATCATCAATAAGACGTATATTTATGAAAAGGAAACACACATGACAGTTCATTTTTTTTTATCATCTATATACCAATTATGTATACTTCAATTTAAGATTATAAATACATACTGTTAATAATATTTTGTCCTCCACTCCAAATTAAAGTAATAAGGACATGTTAAAGTGTGTTTAAAAAACGGAAATAATCGAAAATCGATTCACGTTTTGGGCAATAAAAATAAAAAATAAAAAGCAATTTCTATCAATCATTTAAAACGATATTTTGCCATAGTAAATAAAAAAGTACAAAATGATTCTGCCGGAACAAATTTTTTACACATACATTTTTTTGTTACGTATTTCCGTTTATTTTTTTCCCAGTAAAATTACTAAATAAATAAAAAATATTTATTTGGAAATTAGAAAAAAAAAAAGATTTAAATTAAAATCCACATTTCAGAAAATTTTATTTTTGCGGATTAATTTTTATATTTTATTGGAAAAGATTTATAGATTTTGATAAAAATACAAAGACAGTTCCTTTTACGTACAAGAGTGAAATGATGATTGATGACTTATTTAATCACAAAAAAATAGAAACTCATTTAATTTTTTTTTCGGCAATTTTCTTTTACATAAATATTATAAAAACTGAAGAAAATAAAATGATTTATTTGCTTCTGTAGGGTAATTATAAAATTTCAATTTTTTTTCCCCCTTATATAGTTTTATAATTCGAAATAAATGCGAAAAACTATTAAAAGATTATTATTTCTGAAATATATTTAGACATAAAAATAAGATAAATTATAAAAATTACGCGCAGAAGAATTACTGAAGTGAAGTTTCGTATTATCATCATATAATATCTGTACTTTATATAAATGTTAATGAGAAATTATAACCAGGATCCAGTCTAAATATAAATGCGAAGGAAAACATTAAGAAGGATTGAAGATCTGTTTTAGGACTACCATATAAATTAGAAGCAGTAAAGTTGGTTCGTCAAAAGCATGGAGCAAATCTCTCGTTTAACAAAATAACTCTACAGAATAAGAAAAAAAAGGACCGAAATAAAGATAATTACGGAAAATAGAGTGCGATGGAGAGGTGCCGAATTCTATAATATTAACAAGAGTTTCAAAAGCTTTTATAATATTTGTGTGTTTATGTTATAATATTTGACTCTTTATATTGACTCTTTATATTTTATATTACCTGAACAGCGTGCGAATTAAAAACACACTCAAGATACTACAACATAAGATCCTGAAATAAATTCATTCCTAAACCTACAACTGTGGTTTTTTAATAGAAGCTAAAATTCAATAAATTTAATAAATTTTATTGAATTAGTCTTTTGCTGAAAATCAGTAATTGTGCCTGTGTCAGGAAATTTGCAGGAAATATTTTAATAATCATTAAAAGTAATTGGTAATTTAATACCGCATACAAATCTTTAATTTTGTAATTTTACTGAACGTAATCGTAATTACACTAATTTTGTAATAATCAAAATCACATTTCCTTATTATTGAGAAATAAAACACGAAAATTTAAAAATAAAAAGATTTGTCCAGAAAATAACAAATCGAAAAACCTTAATTACATTTTTTTAAGAGTTGTATTTGGCAAAATATCTTAGAAATTGTTTTTTATTAGTTTAGATTTAAAAATAAAAATATAATTAATTTTTTTTTTGAATGAGATGGAAAATATTTCTTAAATCTTGACAAGAAGTTTAAATCTATAAGAAAAATATTAAAAGATCTTGAAATTTTCGTTAACAGACATTGAAAAACTTCAAGTAATCAAGTAACTAATTTCACTTCAAGTAATGATCATATATTTTTTTTATCCAATAACCAAAATTGATTTTTTTTTTGCAATAAATTACATTTAGCTAAGAAAGATTAAGTTATGCTAAATCATGTTTAATTAGATGATTTAGTTAATATATATAAAAAAAAGAACTCTTAAATTATAATAAAAAAAAAAGTTTTGGCATCATAAAAAAGATTTAAAAGATTATGTACATGGAATCATTATTTTCAAAATAAAAATGATTCAATATCGATAAAGTTTTTCTTTTTTTTACCTTTGTTCATTTCGCTCCATAATAATTTTTTTTGTGTGGGAATGTAATAATCCATTGATGACAGAGTATAAAATGAAATTAGATATATTTCTATATACATCTCGTTTTTATTACTCAGACAGTTTATTGGACCTATTAACGTATCTCTTTTTTTTTATATGATGGGCGTAAAGTATATGTTATAGCTTAAGGGCTCCAATAAAAATTGAATTTATTGAAATTATATTTTAAAAATAAGGGAAGTAATGTGATACACATAAACCTAAAGTACACTGTACATTTAAAAAGAACTTTTAATATTGTTGGAATACAGCAACAAGGCGTTGGCGATGAATTCAATAACCAAAAGAGGGATGGAAATTTGAACTATATCACAACATTTGCTAAGAAGGTTATTAACATTATGGTCAAAGACATGATTAACCTAACAAACTTTGTTAATAAATAAAGTTAATTTGAACCAACTATTCATCATCTTCGTATCACATGAAGATTTCAGTAAATCAGTAAATCATTTAACCGGGTTTATAATGGCGGCAAAAACACCTCTCTATAATGTGGCAAAAGAAATGTTTTGAAATATCCAAACCTCCGACTGTATCGGAATAACCAGGGCTATATAAATCATTAATTATTAAATATACTTTAAGCAGAGACTGTCACTTTAACCTCACCTAACTTGTGACCCAAACATATAGTCAATCCCTACTTGTGTATAACGTGCTAAATTTTTATACTTTTTTTTATCAGAATTATTAAACTTTCGTAGTAGATTCCTTCAATATCAAGAATTTAAAGGAAAATATTACAAAACTTATTCCTTCTATCAGGATTATTTATTGTATAAACTCCTTAATTTGATTTTAGATTTATATACATTGAAAATATATTTTACTTACATTCATTTATTTTTAGATATTATTAACCTGTGATTCCTAAGGACACCCAAATAAAAAAATCTTTTCAAAATGTCTACATTTAGAACATCCTTCAAAAGAATCTATAATCTTGTCTATCACTATATATAATATAACCCAGTCCAAAATAGTGCGTGTTTCGTTTACAATTATTTTTACTTTTATTTTTATATCATTTATATTTTTTGGTTACGTTTTGGTTTGGTTATCCTGGTTGCCTTAAATTACAAAGAATTACCTTTTCGAAACCAGATTAATTTATTTTTGTATTAAATTTTTGTATATACAACACACAAAAAATATTATATCACATTTTTTTAAGGTTAAAAATATAAAATTAAGCTTTATATAAATTTACTGCCATGAAGCTTAACTTCAAAAAAAAAATATGTAATATGAAAAAAAATTGTAGTGAAGTGTGTTGAGATATTAAATGGAAAGAAAATGAAATAACCAAGTCATATTTATGATATGAGATCCTTTTCCCTCATAAATATTATATAAATATATATATACGAAGTTACCTTTTTATACAATACATAAATAAATATATGATTTTCTGGAAGGGCTTAGTCTCGTTGTGGTATATATTATTATGAGTTTTGACATTAAAAAAAATATATATATGTATTTAACGACTGGAAAAGTAAATTATTCTATTAGCAAAAAAAGTTTTTATTTTTTTCAATTTTTGGTGGTGAATTATTTAAAGTCTGTTATTGTTAGATATATTTTTTATGTTGTGTTAATTACTTGTTCGCTTTATTACTTCAAACAGAAAATTTAATTAAGACTTTTTAAAAGATTAACGTTATTTGTTTATAAATTTTAATAAGGATTAGTATAAGTTGGAATATGGGCAGGCTATCAGCTAAAAATTTAATGTAACCTAAACGGTAAATTGTAAAAGAAATATTATATTATATCCTTTCGTTACTGATTCTGTAATGAAAAAAAATTTAACAAGAGAAATTTTTTATCTCTAAACGTGAAACAGTTTACTGACTGAACCAGTAATCAGTAGTGCTTGCTTGGTGTCAAGAAGAACTGCCTAAATTGCATAGCAATATCTATGATATACAGTTTAGTATTAATATTATTTTGACGATTAGACGAATGACTCTGATATCTATTTTCAGCCCTTTTTTGAGTATCTATAATTTCGACAAATTTGCAAAATTAAATCAGTACACGTTATAAACTATCGTACTAATTAGTTTATTTATCTGCATTAATTATTATATGATATTGATGGCTTCTTCTGTAACGCCGCAACAGCTGAAATCAATTTTATGCAACTAGACATACTAATTTTGTATGGATTCCGAACCATCATAACTTTGTTATTGTGGAGAAAATTTTAATTACAACAAGTAAATCGCTTTTATTTGTAAGGCACTATTGATAGCAGTAAGTCTCGACGGTTTTGGCCAATCTTAAAAGTACATTTCAATGATTTTTATCCTGGTACTCACTTAAAGCCCAGTAAACTCAGTAAACATTGATGTCGTATACATCTTATAATTGAAAGCATCTTCCAGAACCTACTGCTTCACAGTTTACTACACCACCACAAAAGCCATTTATACCTAAAAGCTCATATAGCACGGTTTCATATTGTCAGACGACGTTACCTTGATGAAAAAATAGGTTATGGTAATGCTAATTTATCATAAGTGAATTTGTATGACCTTATTTTATTAAATCAAAACACAGAATTATTAGTTTTTATATTAATTATTTTTGAAATTTAAGAAATTATGTGGATCAACTTTTATTTCTTATTATAAAAAATAAAAATATAAAACTAAATTTATTTAAATAAAAATATAAATAAAAATAAATCCTTTTTTTATGGATGGATAAATAAATAACTGTCGTAAAAATAATGCCTAGTATTAAATTTATTAAAAAAAAGGTTGTTGAAAAGGGTATAAGTTTGAATAAAAACCTTTTTACAAAAATACAAATTTCGACTAATTAAAATAAATTTTGTGACATTTATTAAGAAAACAGAAAATTTTCAAGGCAATAAGTTAATGAAAATTTATTTTTAAATTTGTCATTTCTTTGTTCTTTTAAATAAACTACCCCACCTCCCCAACAACGACAAAAACCAAAAAATTCTTTCGTAAAATTTGCATTTTATATTTGTCTATTTTCAACGATCGATCCTTTTTTTTTTTTTGTTTTTGCGTGACTAATCGGGATACATTTTTTTTAGGGATAATTAACGAAACATTTTTTAAAATGTTAGCATTTAAAAAAAAACAACAAGTATAATGTAGATAGTGAATTATAAATAATTAGAGAATAATGTAGAATAATTCTAACAAATCCAATAAATAACATTACCTAATTGAAAAATATATATTTTATTAAATAATATTCTAATTGTGTATGTATTAGATTTAAAATTAATTAATTATAATCACTTGGAAAGTATAAACACTTGGAAAGTTTAAATTAATTAATTAATAAAAAAATATGTCGCATTCCAAAAATTCTGTGACATTATTAAAGATTTTGATAATTTTTTGTTAAATACGCTATCATTAATAATTATGTAAAGATTTGAATGTACAATGAAAGATAGATTAAAAAGATGTAATATTTTTGTGACTGCAACAATTACTGACATGACACCATCATAATAAATGATTAATTGACATTTGTAATTTTTAACATATGATGGGTTATCATTTAGTTAGAGAAGAAATGTTAGAAATCATCTGCATTAGTAATTTAGTTTCCCAGGGCCAATAAATTGATATTCCAAGGTTGGATTTAGAAATATTTCCGGAATATTTGAAAGGAAATATAACTACACTTTTTTAAGGGAAGAAGTGTAACCAATGATTACTATACTATTCTACCAATCGAAAATATTATTCAGAATTAACTACACGAATATAAACTTACAGAATTTTAGTTGACAGAATGCAAGAGAACAGTTGATCATGGTAAGAAAATATTAGATTTGTTGTTAGACTTTAAACGGGCATTAAACCACTGACAGATATATATTTCCATAATGAAGTTATGAAAAATATGATATAAAAGGACAAAAGTTATCAAGGTTTAAACTTCAAAGCCACTGACAAAATTGTACAAAGTAAAGAAACAGTCTTCATTATAAGACTGACAAGTTTATTTGTGCTGACCAGCATTTTTGAATAAATATACCGATATTTTATGAAACTAGTAGATTAGAATACAAAAATTTCTAGATGGAGTAATAAAAATATTGTAATGAATTAAAGCAAGGATTAACAATTAGATTGTTGATTATCCAGCTTTCAAAACAGTTCATAAGTTTTATCTATTCTGTAATAAAGGTCGTGATTTGTAATCCGGCTTTTACG
Organism: Empis livida; assembly: GCA_963932195.1. NCBI lineage: Eukaryota > Metazoa > Arthropoda > Insecta > Diptera > Empididae > Empis > Empis livida. Next base: position 46,923,424 of record OZ010648.1, read on the forward strand.
AGTATAATTATCGCCGATGCAAAATATAGCTTAACAAATTTCAAATATTTATATGCACGATGTATTCGTAGTGAAATATAAACATAATCGAATAACAAGTTTATAAGATTAATAATAATATTTTGCCATTATTAAAAATTTAATTAAAAATTAAATGAATTGTAAAGAAAATTAAAATGAAAATGAAAATGAACAAAAATTATAAATAAAAATAAAAATGAAAATAGGAAAATAAATTAAATTTTCAACGTGGAAATGTACAGTTTTTGTTTTCATCACAGAAAATTACACGATAATTAGTGAACTATAGAAAACAAAAATATTTGTTTTAGTTGTAGAACAAAGAAATAAAGGACATAAAACACAATATGTACAGTGTAATTAACAACATCGTCTTTATATTTTTTTTTAGAAAACTGTGCCATCAACTTATGTCGGGCAATAATTGTTGCCTTTTACGACTTAGCTGATGGATTATCCATTTTTATTGACATATCTATTTATGGACAGATTAAACAGCAATTTAATGATATTTTTTTCAAATCCATTTTGCTGAAAACTTGAAAATAAAACTCAAATAGTAAGAGTTGTGATTTGTCGAAGATAAGAAAATAATTTTAGAAATGAATAACAACAATTTTAATTTTTACACAATTTCTATGTAAATTATAAGTATTAAGATTAAGTGATAAACTGAGCTAACAAAACGTTCGTCCTTCGTTTCTTTTTTTTTGATAGAATATAGACGGATTATTCATTGCGAATGAGTTATTATCTACTTTCTCATTTTGCCGAAATTATATGAACTTTGCTAACAAATTCTATGTAAATTAAATCTAATTTAATTAAATCGAATATAGAAAAGTGACTTTCGTTTTTTTTTGTCAACATTGTTTCTGTACTGAAACTAAAACACATTATGTAAAAAAAACAAAAATGTTCATAAAATCACTGACTTTTATTAAAAAAACAAAATGTTTTCTTAAATCTTTTATTAAACACAAAATAAAAACAATCATAAAAATCAATTTCATTCTAAGAAAAACACTCTCCGTTCCCGGGGTACATTATTATATGTACTTAAATACTCTCTGACTTTGCTTTTTTTTTCTAATTTTTTCAAATTGAAAATTGAATAAAAAAAAAACACTCAACGATGAAGAAAATATACATAAAAAAGAAAATATTAAAATTTCATTACACGAGAATTGAGAAAAAACGTGTGTTTTTTTTTTGCATAACAATTTTCCTTTTGCGGGGCTAAATAACATTAAAGTAAATTTACAAAACAGTTTAAAAATCTTTTATAGAAAATATTTAACAACGAAAAAAAAAAAAAATGAAGAAAATTATCTTGCTTTTTTTTTGTAGTGTTATTCAGAAACTTTTCAATTTTAAAATTAGATAAAAATTCAATTTCCAGCAAGAAAAAAATAACAAAACGCTTAAAAAAAATCAACAGGTGTTGCCGAACTTAAAAAAAAAAATTATATTAAAAAAAACTTAAATTTCTTTAATTGAATTTTCCATCCCAGAAAAAAAAAACAATCTTGAAAATTGTCATTCGTCCAAAAAAAAAAATTTGTGAATTAATTAGAAAATTTTTTTGTTAAATATTTTCCAATTCACTAGCCAAAAAGAAAAGAATATTTAATTTACTGAATAATTTCTATTCGTGTTGTTAGTTTTATACCTTTATGTTATTTATGTATATATATATTTTGGTTTTAAGTATAAATAAAAGAAAAAATCTTTAACAATGAAAATCCTATTATGTAAATTTTCCTATAAAAACCACCACGAAATTATCAATTTACCAAAAAAATAGAAGAAAATCATTAAATAAATAATAAGTGAATAAAAACGACAACAATGTATAAACAAAAAATGTAATTGAAAATATTTTCTTTATTTTTAATCACTTAATGAAGGATTAAATGAAAATTTCTTTTTTTTTGTTTCCGTGGTGGAAATTTCTTCTTTTTTTTTTTGTGGAAAATATCATTAAAAAAATTTGAAAACCTTTTAAAAATTTGATGTGTTTTTTTAAAATTAATATTGTATACGTATATAAATTTCAATTCAGTAAATTATTCCATTTTAGATTTTTATTCAGTACATTCCTTATTTTAGGACATTTTCAAATTAATATTTAACATAAACAGAAATGTTAAAAAAATAGGCGAGTTAAATTGCAATTTAAAATAATAAACATATTGTAGATATAAATTTTAATTAATATAATTTAATTCGAAGTTCTGTGACTAGATACTTTTGAATCTATTCGACTGTATATAGCATTGTAAGTTACTCAAAATCTACCAAGTATTATTGTCTTCTCTACCATTAGGAGCGCTGCATTAAAAAGTATATCCTTCCGCCGAAAATTTTAAATTTGCCAAAAATAGGTGAAAATGTCCTCTATTTTTTTTTTTTGTGGGTGTAAAGAGCAAAATATTGCATTACATGAAAACTATTATTTTATTATAAAACGTCCTTAATGAAAATTTTTTGGCTTAATACATTAATCGGTGAATTTTTATACAACAATGTTTCGTTGCATAAAATAGCAGAACGATTACTTGAATTAAAAGCAACTTAGAATTATTATTATTATAATTTACTCAAAAATTAGTCTACTTTCAGTTTTGAAAGTGCTTAGTAAATAGTCTACTAAAATTCAATTAGTCTACTAAAATTCAAAATATATTATTAAAAAAATTAGTTACAATTTAATTTTAATTTTTTTTATATGTAAATTGGTGTGAAATTGTTGCTGAATATGCATTAGTGTTTTTTAAAAACTTTGCAAATTATTCAATTTCAAATTTCTCTTATCCCCACAATAACAAAAAAAACATTTATATCCATTCCAAGCATATGCTGCAATTAATTTACATAACTACTACATTTCCTTTTGTTCATGTTAAAAGCTTTTTATTTAAAGTGCTACTAGCAACAATAAAATAAAATAGCCGTCGGAATTAATTACAAATTATAGTATAGGCATAAACAAAGATATTTAAGCATAAAAAAAAACTAATGTCTTCAGGATATATTTTCAAAAATGTTCTGGCATTGTTTTAAAATAAAAATCTTTAAAATGAAATGAAAATTAAATTATTTAATATAAGTGACCTCGTCTGAGAAAATATTAAAATTTTTCATTCGGACATAAAAAATCCATTAAAAAAGAATTTAAATTTTTTTTTAGCATCTTTTAGAACTATAATAGCATTTTAAAGAGGCATAAAAACCAAATATTAATTTAAAAATTCATTAAAACCAAATAATATTATTAAAATATTATCTTTTAATTTCATACTTAGTACTTCAACATAAAATAATTCTGGATCAACAGTAAAATTTATATGAAAACTTTTATTTATACTGCATTTTAACAACTTAAATGCAGTTCACCTGGATATAAAATTAAGTCATGTTTTTTGGAAATTTATCCACAAATTAAATATTTAAATATTACTGAGTTTGCAAAAAGGATAATTTTGCTATATAAAATGAATGCAAAAAAATATATAACAAATTAAATGGATTTATGTTGTAAAATGAACGAACAAGTTCAGGTTATGTTAATAAATCTATCATTTCTGGAAATGTTTAATGTGACTTATCTAATTTATATAAAAAAAGCTGGACTAAACTAAATACTTTAAATACTATTTTTATTATTGTAGCTGCTTTATCTAATAATCTAATAAATTTTTTAAACTAATAAAAAATGTTTATGCTCATCCCTAAAATAAATACTAAAAATAGTTTTTTATTAGAATTATGAAAATATCTCACAAAATTTTAGATAATTTCTGGTGAAATTTGGAAAACACGATAATTTACATTTTCTAAAATTTTTAAATAAATTCTAATTTCGATTACTCAAAAATTTAAATTCGAATTTAAAACATATTTAAAAATAATATGTAGATTCTTACAGATTTAATTCTGTAGGAAAAATTCAAAAATATTTTTATTACGCAATCAGGTAACATGGGTCGTTAAATATCAAATAAATGTGTTCGCATAAAACATTATATTTAAATTATTTAAACGCTATTGAAAACTTACTCTCAATATTAAAGTTAGAGTATTTTCAGGTCAAAATAATTTTTTGAAATAAAAGTTACAAGTAAGTCCTTAATTTTAGGTATAATAATAGATTGTATGTAACTAAAATAAAGTCCTTTTTTTAATTTTTTTGTACTAATAAATTAAATGAGCACTATTGCTAAAGTAACCTGAATACCACATAATATGTGGAATTAGAAAAACCACATAATATGTAAAATTTTGTCAAAATATTACTTTCCACAAGAATCATTAAAGTAAATTGCAAGATAAAAATAATCTTCTGCAGTTTTAAGTTTTGTATGAACCATGTAACTAAATTCTTTAAAATTTCTACACAACATTTTTTACAATAGTCATTTGTAAAAAATTTATTGCCATTTTAATTAAATAGTCTTTTTAATTTATGTTACATATTTTAAATATAATTTTTAAAACAAGCAGTTTAATATAAATTTTCTTTAAAAAATATGGATTATAGATTTTGTAAAAATAAGCATTAATTTTATTAATTTTTAATAGCACTACAAGTTTAATCTATACTTTCGTCGTTATTTTGTAAATTGTGAAAAGACTATTTTGTCCTGAAAATTCGCTACATAAATATAAATAAACTGAAATATTAACTAAGTTTCCTAATTTTAATAAAATTAACAATTAAAATAAATATTTCAGTATCAATGTTTAAATTTCACTTTCAACAAAATAGTATCAACAATAAAAAAATTGCTTATGAAATATTCAACTAGAAAAATAACTATATAAATAATATTTAATATCTTACTAGCTTATATTAATTTAATTTCAATTACACGATTATACCATAATTTTTATTTAATTAAAAGGTAAAAGACTAAATAGTAAAATTTCCATAAAATATATATATTTTTTTTCCTAACAAATTACGTCAGCAAATATAAGAAACTTTATATTTCAATGTTTATATAGTTTTAGTATCGTACGACGATGTGTTAGAGATAATATTATTTATATACAAGTCAAATGAAACAACCAAACCTCATTCCTTTTATAATAATGATTTTGTTAGTAAAGCGCAACACGTTGCCAACATTTTGATCCTTTCATAAGTCCAATTTTTTATTTTTTTGTTGTTTTTGTTCATGGTGCCAACATTTATAAAAAGGATACGATAGCAGACTGTGTTTGTCTCTCTGTCTTGTTGATATTTGAAAAAGTTGTTATATTTTTTTTTTTTCATTCTTAACTAAAAAAAAAATGTTTTTCTGTTGAAGGATAAAAGGTTGTGTTGAGGGAAAGGAATCAAAAAATAAAAAAAAGGCGCAACAGGCAATTTGTATTTATTTTATATGAATTTGTATATTTTATATTTGTGTGTAGAATATTAACTTAAAAAAAAAAGTCTTGGAAAATCACATTTTATGACAATGAAATTAATTATATTGATTTTGAAGAAACTAAAACAGTCAAATTATTTCTTTTCGGATAGGTTTATTGACTTTTGATGAATTTTAAGGTTTAAGAATTTATGGCTCTACGAAAAGTAGAATTCTTATTAAATAATATTATATGTAGATAGATTTTTTATTTGGAACAGTCCAGAAAATATTAATTAATGTAACCTAATTACGTTTATTTTCTTGTCATTTTAACGTGGGACATAAAAATAATAACAAATTTATTTCATCAATTTTGATGTCTAATATTTTATTAAAATTAGATTCAATCATTTTGTTTCTTTCAATATTTTTCAAGCGATTTGAAAAAAATAATTCTTTAATAATATTCAATAAAAATTTTATATTTAATTTCATAAAAAGTCCTGACAAGTAAACTGTCTATTTATGTAATTATATAAAAAAAAACTTACCAAAACTTTTAACTATTCCAAAATGACTTCAAAAATTTTTCAATAAAATTTCAAAATTAATAATTTATTTTTATCCTTTAAATCGCATCCAAAAAATTGAAATCCAATTTCACCAAAATTATTTATAATTTTTCTTGAAAATTATTTAATTATTTATAATTCATGTGAATAAAATTTATGAAATTTCAGATACAAATAATAATTTTTTTTAAATTTTGTTTTTTTTTTTAAGCTTTTCTTATTTTAATTTAATTTCATTTTAGATTAATTGTAAATAGCAGCTAATTAACATATTAAAATAATTTCAAAAATATCTTAATCATTCAAGTTACACTATTTTTGCAAGAATTTTTTTTAAAAACATATTACATATTATTATTTTTTTTAAATAATTTAAATTTTATACTTTTTTTAAAATAAATAATATTAAAAATTAAAATACACAAATCACATCTAAAATATCACTGCACTATAATAATTTTAATAAATAATTTTTTTGATATATTTATGTGTTATTTAAGTCTAATTAAAAATTGATATTAAATTTACTGACATTGATTATGTTTAATAATAATTTTTTTTTAATAAATTTAATTTTATGTTAAATACTTTTAAAAACTATTAACAATTAAATAATTAACTTTTTAATCAAAATAACATTAAATATTTTATTTAAAATATTCCAATATTTTAATTATTGATTTATTAATATTTTATTTTATAATTATTTAAATTAATTTTTAAATTATTTTTTTAATATTTTTTTTACACACACAGATGAGAACAAAAAAAAAAATATATAAAATAATTTATCCAAAATATTTTGTTCCGTGACGACAATGTTTAATCAACGAAGTATCCATATAAACTGATATCAAGGAGTAACAAGTAGAATTTAATAGCATAGAATAAGAATAAAAAAAATAATTCACCATCTGAGAGATCCTGTCCTGATTTTCCATCCTAAGTTTTTTTTTTTTCTTTTGGTACTCAGTACTAAAAAAAATTTATTTTCATAAAAATGTCCTTCGGAATATACAATATGATAGAGCTTAATGAGAAAAAAGGTTTATTAAAATTATTTAGTTTATATCCAAATCATATGATTTAGTAATAATTTCCAATTCTATTCAATAGATGGCAAACCTAAAAATAAGGTATTCCCGCCAAAAAAAAAGGAGCTTCCCAACAGGTAAATATTTGAAAGAAAGCTTTTAATAAAAGCGCATGCTTCAGGTTTATTGTAGTAATTATTTTTTTTTATTATTTTCAGTTATTACAAATGAAAACAAATTTTGCTGATAATAATAATTTCCTCAAAAAAATATATTGGGATATTTTAAAAGGATAATGCGCGATACTTTCATTTATTTTGGGAAATTCTATATAGTGTTTTTCGAATTTTTTTTAAACAATCATATTTTTCTCCTTTTCCATTTTCATTTTATTCGTTATCTCATTTCATTAATATTCGTAATAAAAATTTTAACTAGAAAATTTCCCCGTTTTCTCTAATCATCAATATTGATTGGTTAATATAATAATCCAAAAATTAATATATATTTGAAAATACAAAAAAAATAGCCAAGGATATTTAAATATTTGTAATATCTATATATATTAATACAATTAAATCTTAATGCTATTTAAATAATCTTTATCTAAGTTTTATTTAATGCTATTATCGAATTTCCCAATTCATAATAAAAACAAAGAAAATTCAAAAAAAAAAGGATATATTGAAATATTATGACGACAAATAATTTATTTCTGGGCATCAACCTTGAATATTTTTAATAAATTTTTGTGGAATAAAAAAAATTCCTTTTTAGATTAAGATTTAGGATTTTTATGTAAAAGAATTTTTATATTTTTATGCTGTTTTTTTTTTGTTTATATCAATTCTGTTTAAGAATAAGGTTGACAGGTTTTTTTTTTTTTGTGGTATCGTTAGGGTAGAGGAGGTTTCAAGGAGTTGAGCATATATAATGGAAAATGATCAAAAGAGTATAAAATTTATTATATGTGATAAATTTATTTCTATATATATACATATATATATAAATATGTTTGTATGAGAATATTTTCCATTAGAATGATATATCTTATTAGATATATATTTATGTAGAGAAGGACAAGAGAGACAAGGACTTGTTGAATATGACATAATAGTAGAGTGGTGTCATGTGTGTTATTATGGTACTTTTATTGATAATGATAATGGTGTTGATAATTTTTATTTATAAGTATGTTATAATTTTTTTTTATAGTGTATTTGTAAACTTGTTGCCTATACACACATATTTATTAGAATTTATTTATATATAAATCGTAGATAAATTCTTTAAAAAAAATATATATATATTATTTAAGTATTAATGTTGATTTCACATGCTATATTATTTACATGATTGTAGGATTTTAGACCATATATCATACCAATTTTTAAATATACCTATATCGTCATTTTCATATTACATATATTATGTATTGTATAGTGTTTATTAATTATTATTTTTTTTTTCTACAATAAATGTGAATTTTCATAAACATGCAATTTAAAACCATAAACAGGAAAATTGTACATAAAAAATTTATATATAGTATATATGTGAATATGAAAATTTTTTTTATTAAGGTAAAATTACAGAAATAATAAAAACAAAATGAAGCTCTTTAGAATTATTATGTGTTATATACATAATAAAAAATTTTTAAAATATTCCACTTGTAAATATTTCCTCTTGTGTAGGTAACTACATTAAAAATAAGGACTAATTTGTAAATGTGTATTACCAGAAAATAAAATAAAATTAAAAATAAAAACCTTCACCTAGTTCAGTGTCAAGTCATAAACAAAAATTAAATTATTTAAATTTATAATTTTTTTTTTTCGTCCTTGGATAAAAACAACAAAATTTTTTATCCTGTTAATGTAAAAACGATTAAGAGATATTAAAAAAAAAAAAAATAGCAGTTTTTTTTTTGCGTGAAAATACAAAATTTTCAATATAAAATAGATTAATAATTAATGTTAAAAAAAGACTGTGGACAAAATAATGATTTGACATTTTTAACTGACAATTTTTTACTTTTTATTATTATGGTTTTTTTTTTTTTTTTGAGTTTCTGTTATCGATTGTTTGCAGTAGCATAAATATTGACATTGAACTTTTTGAAAATGATTAAATTTTTATTATCTTCTATATTATTTTAATGGTTGTGGATAGCGGATAGCCATAATAAAAAAATTGTTTTCCTTTTTTTTTTAATAATAAAAGTTTATTTAAATGTTTTACAATTTGCTCCAAAAACCATATAAGTTTCAAGCTACTTTTTAACACACTACATAACGCCACCTTACAAATATGTTATTAAATGTTAGTTTGTAAATGTTGGCAATTAGTTAATTAGCGAATTTTATAGATAAACTCTTTTCAAACTTGGAAATCTGAGTACTCCCAGGATGTCTCTGGAAAATTCCATTTGGTTTTTTTGGAAAAATACCAATCAAAAACGATATTCTTGCCTCACAGACAATTTATTATTTTTTTTCGAGGAAACATAAATAAAATTAATTAACAAGAACGGAAATAACAAAAAGAAAAACGTAAATTAATTTGGTTTGTCGTCGTTAATGATGCGAAAACTTCTCCATGGGGGCATAGTTAATTGTTATTTATTGCAACTTAAATAAAATTAAATCTAAATCTTTTATTGGCAATCTTTAGTAAAATATGTTTAAGATATTTTTAATATAAATATATTGATATTTCATAAAATGTTGAAACTACTTAATTTTTCCTTTACTGTACGTCCTGTATTTTGGGCAATTACCTGTTATTTCATGTTTGCTCCAGCAAGCCTTTTGGTGGAAAACTGGATATGAAAAAATTCAACCTAATATGAATTAAATTTTGGTTAGGGGACTCACGGACATGACATAATAAATTAGCTTTATTCATATTTTATTTACAATTAGATTTTTTAAAGTTTTTTTTTCTATCTACATATAAATTTCATTTTAGTATTGAAATAGCAACGAAATTCTTTTAATAGAAAGGATTTTATATCGGTATTATATCTATAGTACACCCACCGTATATTCTGTTTTCCATTTCCGGTTATTAATCATGTTTTACTTTTATTTCCTTTATTCCTTTTATTTAATACTTTTAGAATTTAATTGGTTTTCTCACTCCAAAGCAAGTTAAATATTTTTTAATAGAACACCAAGTTTTGATAAAAATTCTTGGTTTAAACGAAAATAACTGAAAAAATACTAAAAATAAATAAATGTATAAAAAAAACTATTATAAGTAAATAGATAAGAAAAATTTCTCGACCGACTAAACTCTACTTTTTAATATCGGGAATACATAAATCTAAATTTACATTTCACCCAAGTATTTTTAAGATAATCATTATTCTATTCCACAAATTTTTAATTTTTTAGTTTAGACGTGTAAGAAACCTTAGAAAATATGGAATAACATGAGTTTCATATAATTTAAGGTGGGTACGCTCACATTTATTATTAGTATTCATCCTGTTTTAAGAAGTAGCGAAAACTAGTTATAAATCTGCGATTTGTACCACCGACTTTGTGGAAATTACGTAAAATCAAACAACATAAATTAATAACAAATTCTATCTCAATTTTTTACTATGAGCCGTTCGGGTTACATTGAAAGGATAGAAAAACACTTCTCAAACTATGAGGATAATAAATAAAATTTTAAATACTTTGAAATTACAATATTATATCTGATCTACAGAGGGCGGGTCGTAATATTGGAACCACCCACACAACATTTTTCAATTTAGTATTTTGTTCTAAGATAAAACTTGCTCGTTCTAATAAAACTTACGATTTACAAATATTCCCAATATTGTAATTGAAAATTGTAGCGTTAGCATAATTGGTAACATGACGAAATTAAACTAAATCTAGATATTGATTTTATGTTAATATAAACACTTTTCTTGTTATTATTCGAACAATTAACTCTTTATTAAAATTCGAAAAACAAACAAAAAAAATCTTTTAAATATTTTATCTGTTTATGATTTTACTTGAAAGTTTCAAAGTAACTTTTTATATATATTTTATTTTTTTTAAAGAATTTTCAATTTTCATTATAATATTTTCTTCTTTTATTTATTTATAATAAAGTATTTTTAATAATAATAATAATATATTTATATAGTGTTTAAAATAATATTTTTCTAAAATTACATATTGCATTTTTATTTTTCATTTAGTTTTATAATTTTTACAATAATCTAAATAATTTTAAAATTTTTCTACATAGTTTTTTTTTATCTTTTGGGTATTTTTATTTTATGAGTAGATTTTTGATCCATTTAATTTTTATAATTAAAAAGATGTTAACATTTAAAATTTTAATCATATTTTCATATTTTAAAATATGATTTTATTATTAAGATTTAATTTATTGATTGTAATTTTCATTAATGAGTTTTTAAAAAGTTTTTAATTTTCTAATATTTACAACAACAATTATAATAATTTTAATGATTAAATGTTTGAATTTTATTTAATTATTAATAGATTTTATTTTAAATCTTTTATATTTAAATGTTTTTATATTTTCTGGAAGAAATAAAGAAAATACATTTAATAATATTTTTAATTTTTATTTTTTTGATTAAATTATGCTTTCTTTTTTGAAATTTTTATATATTTATGTTATAATTTTTAACCATAAAATTTATATATAATTGAATTTTTGTTATAATAAATAACAGCCACTTGTTTTGAGCAACTGATTTTTATTAGTAATTTATTTCAAAAAATTTAATTGTAAATTAAATTATTTGTTTTTGTTTTTTTTTAATTATTTGTTTTAAAATAAATTTTTAATTATGCATAATAATAATATTAATTAGTATATAGCTGAAAGATATTTGGGTAGACAGGGTGATGTTAATATTAATAATTTAGTAATAAGTATAATATACAATGAATACCAATTTTGAAATATTCATAGTTTAGTTTGTCTACCGTTTAATGCCTGTCGTGCCGGTACGGTGAAAATCTGGAATGTCAAAACAAAAGTCAAATTATTACGAATATTACAAGATTACAGCCTTTGGATTGGATAACAGAATTAAAAATTTGATTCTATTTCAACTTTAAATGAAGTTGCTGTTTTCAAATGTCATATTTATTTATCGGTTTTGAAAATGTTGGTTTTGACAGCAATTGATAAACTACAATTGATAGAAGAAATGAAATAAAACCAAATAAGTAAAAGTAGTCAACAGCTTCGGTATCATTTGACATTCCAAACCGTATTTAGTGAACGGCTCGACGGGCAAGACTAATTGCGGTAATTATTATTTAATAAAACATTAAAGGAATATTCTGGTTCTGAACTATAAACTGAATAGTAAATGGGAATTCTTATTGAAGTAGTTTAAATAATTTAATGTAAATAGTAAAATTATTTTAGCTTATAAACTTTTGTGGCTACTAAATATAATTTTCAAATTTAATTTCATAATATTTATTATTGTTTATATTTATTTAAGTAATTTTCTTATATCCTAAATAAATATACCTAAAAATAAGTTCAAAAATCAAAATTTGTAATTTAAACCGAATACAATTTTTTTTTTCATAATATTTAAGTAAATTTAGTATATCATGTAATAATTCCAAATATTCATTCAATCAATAATTTTAAGATGGAAATTGGAAAATTTTATGTTTTACCTTATGAATTGCTAGAATTAAGTATACTTTTTACTTGTAGCAATTAGATATTATTTTTATGAAGTAATAGAAGAAGGAATACATAGATCATCCAATTATTTACTGGTGCAGTAAAATTTACCACTTGAACTTCATCAAATCTTTCAACACTCATTTATTGTGATAATTATGTAAAAAAAATAATAATCTATTAACAATTCATAATTGCATTTCATCTAAAAAGTTTATAAATGTACAAAAAAAAAATTCATTCACTCCAAAGCTTTACAAAACTTTTGGTGATCCGCTCAACAGATCAAGTTTTTAATCTTAAAATTCTTAATTTATATTCCAATAAAATTACATATTCAAAATAATTTTCACCACCCTGTTTTAAATATTTTAATTACAAAAAAAAAGCATACTAAATCTCTTGATAGCTACAGAACAACATAAAATTTTGGACACAAATAAAAGTTATGCTTAAATTTAGAATCACACCGTTCAATAATTATACTTAATTATTACTTTCAATCATTTCAATTTGGTCTCTTCTAATTGCTTGCTTTCTTTACCATAAAAAAAATAAAGTTGTTTTTAATGAATTTTTATTATGTATAAATTATCTAAAGAATCCTTTATAAATATTATTTTTAATTCCATTTTTTTTTTTTACATTTTGTAAGAATATTAATTTAATTAGTTTTTTTGTTTTTGTACGCTTTTTAAGGTGGGTAAAATTATTGTTATTTTATTTTTTTACTGATATTCTCAAATTGTTGTGTTAAAAGTTGTTTTTGTCTTGTATATAAATCTAAATTTCTTATAATAATTAATAAAGTTAGTTAAATTCAGGTAGGTATATTACAGGTATATTCGTTTTCCAGATAGTATTGATTTGTAACGTCACAATGGATAATCAAAAAAAAAAAAAAAAAACTGATTATAGTAAATTATGTTGACTGCGTCACATTACTGGATATGAACTGAAAATAGAAAAAAACATTATTATTAAAAAAAATCTTAATTGTTAATTACAAAATTATATTTTCGATTTAATTATAGAAATATTAGCTATTCAAAGTTCAATGTAACTACTACTTAAAATTTGTAATTAACTTGTACATATTTACGACACGCAACAACTCGTGAAAAAATATATTTTATAAAAAAGAACATAAAGAATTTACAGGATGAAAGTTTTAACTGACATTTTTATACAATTACATATTATTGCAAAAATTTTTATGCAGTTTGAAGTTGTTTCTGTTCTCCAAAAAAAAATAGAATATTAAATAAAATTTTTAAGTATTTTAAGCAAACAAATTGTAAATTTAAATCAATATTTTCTATGTGTGATTAAGGGCGGCTTTTAAAAATTGTTGCGAACGTGAAAAACATTAAAGGAAATTGTAATATTAAAGAATACAATAAAAAAATACTATACATTTAGTTCCACTTTTCATTACTTTAATAAATTTCAAAAATTTTAATTAATAAAAATTAATAACTAATTCTACTCTTGATTATCTTTATGAAATGGGATCAATAAGTAAGAAATAATTAGTCTATTTGAAAAAATTAATGTCATTAATTGTAGCCATTAAGTGACATTTTTTTTAAATACATTTTGTGGTGTTTTATTTTCAGATTTAGAAAAGAAATATTGTCAAATGTACAATAATTTGTTCTTGCAATAAGTTCTTCGCAAACTTTACTTAATCCACTAAACTCTTTATTTATTTCTTGTTTTTATAATGTTAAATAGAGACTTAAAAACAAACTTTTACATAGTAACATCAAAATTACTGAATACACCTCTGTCATTCACAAAATTTATAAATAACTAACACTTTACTATAATTTAATTAACCTTTTCAAAGCTCTATATTATAATTAGACAAAGTAATCAAAAAAAAAAAATATATTACCATATTTAATATTTTATTTAAGTTTTTCCTTTAAGGACATATATATATACATATTAATATTTGTAAATTTCAGTAATATAAAACTGTGTTTGAGGGTCTTTACATAATCAAATTTGCATAAAACTTTTCTATAAAACCTTACATGGTTAAAATTAAATTATAGGAAAATAAAAATAATTTTAAAACTTTCAGATTTCTCATTATTATTTATAAAAATTCATTAAATTAAAATGAAAATTTAAAAACAGTAAAAAAACATTAATTTTACATACCTAAAAAAAAAATTTTTTTTTTTTTTGTTAATTTAAAAGTGTCCTGATGAATCCTGTTAAATGAATTTCTGTCAATTTTTGTATATAAATTGTTTTTTTTTTTTGTGTTTTTGATCATAAATTATTTCTATATGTTATTTACTTAGTTGTATTTCTTCCTTTTTTTTTTACCATGTTCAACATAAATTTTTCATTTAATCAGTGACATTCATTTCTCTCTCTCTCTCTTTATGTACAATATTTTATATTTGTTTTTTTTTAATACTTTTCATAATATTGTTTTATCCTTATACATTATCCTTTCTTCCTTATTATATTACACATTATTTTCTTTACAAACTAAAGTAATAAAATATTATTTTCTGGTTTTTATGATGAAAGTTTAATAATGAATAATGTTTTATTTATTTTATATAAATACATATTTTATTTTTTGTTGGCTTTTAAAAATTTTTTTTTTTGATTTTAAAATTTTGTATATTAAATAGTTTAGAATTTCTATATAAAGGATATTTTATATTAAATTTAATATGAAAATTCATTCATACATATTAGACATACATACACACACACACACACACCCACCCACCCATATACAAACATAAAGAGAATATTTTCATAAAATCATAATAATAATCTCAATATTTATTTTTATACATAGTTGAAATAAAATTTATGTTTGAACTTGAACTTTATTCTCATTTCCTGCTGGCCATATTCCACTACCAGAACGGGTGGTTTTACGCGCCTGTACAATACCATCCATAATATCTAACTGAAGGTTATGAACACTACCTCGATGTTCTGTTAATGGTGGTCCTTGGAATCCGCTACCTCGACGGCTATAAAAAAAAAATATATATATATACATATGTATGTATTTATATAAAATGGAAAAAGTTTAAATTAAATTTTGAAATAACAAAAAAAAAACAACAGCACTCTATAGTAAAACTAATGAAAAATGAATGTGAACCAATAACATCTGGTTTTATATGCAAATTAAAAAAAAAACCTTATACTGTATTTTTTTTATACATAAATATTTTCCTAGTTGAATAATATTTTTAAATT
Organism: Empis livida; assembly: GCA_963932195.1. Classification (NCBI taxonomy): domain Eukaryota; kingdom Metazoa; phylum Arthropoda; class Insecta; order Diptera; family Empididae; genus Empis; species Empis livida. The sequence goes on from OZ010648.1 coordinate 46,939,354, forward strand.
AAAAATTATAATACAGTATATTGAAAAATAATTTTACCTTGTTGGCAATCCGGAAATTGATTCTCTACGATTGCGACCAAAAATTGATGATGGTACTGGTGAAATTGTTACAACTGAATGACGTCTACCGCCAGCGGCAGATGTTGTTGGTTTTTGTGATAATGTTGCCAAAAATTCAACTTCTTGTGTTGATAAACATAAACCAGTTGATTCTGAACCAGCTTCAGATAAACGACGTACCTGACTAGCTGTTATACCTTCAGTTATTTGTAATGATGGTAGAGAATGTTTACGACGTTGATGTGGATCAGAAAATGGACATAATAAATATGGATTAACTGGTGATTCAGCTTCTGATGAATCTGAATTTGTACGTTTTGTTTCTGGTTTATTATCTTCAATATCTTCACCAGTATTTGATTCTTCTACCACAATAAGTGGTTCTTGTGTACTAGCATTAAAAATTGGTGTAAATGATGCACGACGCATTTTTATATTGTAAATAAAAAAAATTTTTTGTGATGGTTGGCAAATTACAATATCTGTATATTTTGATTGTCTAGAAAATAGAAAACATAAAGTTAATAAATACTTAAAGAAAATAAAAGTAATAGACAAAATTTATGTTAAATTCAGTTATAACAATTAAGAACATATATTTTTTAAAGTTATTTTAAAAGTTTTAATGAAAATTTTTTTTATTATTAAATTAAAATTTCTAAATCTAACCTAAAATACATTTTACAAAAAATACCAAAACAAAAATGATATAATTTCCTTAATCTTAACAGTATTTTTTCACCCTTGACTCCGCTTAAATAAATACAAAAAAAAAATCTTTTTAATCTCCTGTGTAATTAAATCCTCAAAGTATATTTATACTTAAACTAAAAATAACCAAGAAAAAACAAAGAATAATAATTAAATCTCTTTAATACTTAATATTTTTTATCATAGTACTTTTCTTTTTTTTAAAAAAAAATATTTCCACAATTTCTTTTATTATCCTTTTTCTTATCCTTTTAAAGTTCCATTCTATTTACACGACGAGTTCTCACTTAATTTTTTATATTTTTTTTTATTGTCGGTTTCCTTCATTTAAATTTTCTTCCTACTTTTCTTCATTTTTTTTTTTTACACATTCTTAAATTAATATTTTTAGATTAGATCTTTAGCCAAAGAAACGGCCTCATAAAAAAATGAAATATTCTTTCCTTAAAAAAAAAATTTTCACTTTTATATGAAAATTTTCTTATAGCCTAAATCCTAAAACAATCTCTTTTTACAGCAGTGATATAATATATATTTTTCTGCCCATTTTCCTGTAAGTACTTTACAGAAAAACAGTAGCATTTAAGTAATTTAATAATAGCAAAGAATACAAGAAACACAATATGGTGAACAACCACCATTAATTCTCATTCGATAAGGTTCGTTACATTTATTTTTTGTTGTGGAAGATGTCGTAAAAGGTTTTCAAAGTTTTCTATTTCTTATTTTTCTTTTTTTTTATGAAACAGGGAAAATTTATAAAATAATAGATGGAAACATAATTTCTTTCTCTAAAAACAGAAATCTACAAGAAAATTATCAGAAACAATTATCTTCAAATAAAAAATAAGTAAATTGCAATTTAATTGCAGACATTATAATAAAAATGTACTATTTTCGATATTATTTTTAATATTTCAAGTATAATTTAATTTAGTTTTGTGTAATTATAAATATCTAATAGCATCATAAATATATTAGCAGAATTCCGCTATCAGCATAAGCTTTTCGAATTATTTTAACCATGAAATATTACCTCATATTAATTACGTAATTTTGTGGCAATTTAGAAACGTATCGAAGGAAAATTTTAATCAATTTTAGACTAAGTAAATTGACTGACGGAAATTTTTTTTAAAAATAAGCCACTAATTATGAATTTCGTCTACACATAGAAATAGCTACGTAATGAAACTTTATAATTAAAGAGGCAAACGGACAGATGGATTAACGTACAAATCGGTTTCGTGTATTTTCAATGAAATGTTCTCAAGTAATTTTAAGTATTTTAGATGTCACTTTTCTACATTCTGATCTGTTCTATATGTTGTATTCCAAATCTCATTCATGTTTTTTTTTGGAGAATCCTTAAAATATATGATCTCATTATGAATTTTAAATTTTCATTCATAACTTAATAGTTCCATATTTGGAATGTGTATTTTTTAAAAGCTATTTTGCATAAAAAAAAACTTTTCAATAAACATAAACCTATTCGGAAAATCAAACAATACAAAACGATCTCAAACCAATTTTATGATTTATGCAATTTTAAGGATGATTTATCTGTTTAAAAATTCAAATTTAAGTATATATAACTTTACAGATACAAAGTCATTACATATGCAAATGCTTATATTTATTTGAACCAAAAATGATTCCTTGAAATAAATATTTACATATATAAATTTGTATGATAATTTTTTTTCTTCTCCTTGTTCACTTTTTATCACAGATTAATATAAAATTTTTATGATGTTATATCAGGTAAATATCAGGTAGATATTATTCACTGAAAAGTATAAAAATTTTATATTAAAAAAAAAAAAATACTGCATAATATTTGTGTATAGCATATTTTAAAATCAATAAATAAATTTTAATATTTAAATTATCGATAAAAAAAATATTTTTAATATATAAGTGAATTGCCAGGATTCTGTGAAAATATTGATTGATTATACAAAATAAACTGCTTATAATTATATAGTGAATTGCTATTTCGTGGTTTTCTCCAAACATTATCACTCCCATTCTCCAATGTTTTATTTCTACGTCATATCAATTATTTAAATATTGTCAATAAATAATCTGAAAATTCATTCTTAAATAAATATATTTTAAATGAAATGATTTTATATAAATTTAAATTTTACAATTTTCCATAAAAAATTTTCCAATAAATAAATGACAATAATTTTAATTCTATGAAATTTTCATTAATAATAATTTAAATTGAAAATATTTGAAAATTGAAATAAAAATAAAAGAATTAGAAATTTTATTTAATAACACCAAAAAAAAAAAACATATTATTTTAACACAACATAAAAATACAATAAAATTGGAAAATTGAAATTGGAAAATAAATAATCGGTTGTGTGGTTGTGTCATTGGCATTGAAAATATATTAGTGTTTAATTGTCAAATATTTGAAATAATTAAGAATAAATTTAATTTGTGGGAGATTGAAAATTGATTATAAATCAATAAATAATTTTACTTATATTTATTTTGTGTAGATAAAGTTTTTAAAACAATTTTGATAATAATTTTTAAAGAATTTATTTAAGAAAAAATATTTTTTTTTAAGATTGTCGAATTCCAACTTAAAACAAGAAAATCTTTATAATTAGTTTTATTTAAAAATTAAAGAATATAATAATACTTTAAAGGATATAATAATTAATTAAAGGATATAATAATTATTTGCTATAATTGTCAAAATAATAAATAATCTTCATTGTCCGGTACTAATACTAAAAAGCCTATTCTGTAATAAATATTCGGGGAAATTTCAATTCCGTAATCTAAACTAAACCACGTCCAATTATAAATTGGCATTATTAAGATGAAAGTAAAAGGAGACATTTTAAACTTGGATGTTTAAAATTGGGACACTTTTTAAAACTCCGTCACATTTAGTAACTAAGTCATTGTAACTGATACCAATTTGCGGTTAAAAATAATTGATAATTACTACAAAATGATCATACGAGATTTTTAGTAATTTTAGCATGATTTCGGTCAGTTTGTTAATTTTATTAGAACGGATTGTTAAGCAAATTAATTAATATTTTAGTTTCTTAAGTGAATATATCTCAATTTAATCAACTTACAGATCTGTTCATTGGAATTCATTATTTAGTAATGTAATTTTTATGTATTTGGCAAATATCTCAGCACTGGGAAAATATTTGATACATGTTTTTTTAACTAGCTATAAAACATTATAATAGCTAACAAATTATATTTAAGACATTTTTTGATATGAGATATAAATTATAATTTTCATTTTGTATTAATTATCAATGTTTTACTCCTATTTTTAACAGCAACACAATCAATAAACAAAATGTAAAATCCACCTAAACATAAATACTTAAACTTTGATTTAACATGAATTTCAATATTAGCTGAAAATAAAGAAGTTATATACCTTTTTTTTTAAAACAAAACAACAAATAACAACAGAAAACTCTGAGAAAGTTTCAATATCTGAATACAAATTAAATTTCATGTAAAAAAAATAGGGAAAAAAAACGTATTATAAATTATTCAGTAGATACGATGTTGGTGTTGTTTTTTTTTTTGTTTCTATACAATATTTTGTAATCATGAACTCCGTATGGAATTTTAAGATTGTTTTTAACTAATTTCTTGTTGTTGTTTTTTTATTTATATATTTTATTTTAACTGAAGCGAAAGGACGTTAATTAACAGTATAATGAATCGAAACAGTTGAGAGTCGAGTAATTAAATTAATTTTCGGTGTAATAGGTTACAGAAAAAAAAAATATATAATTTTTCTTGTAAAAATCTTTTTATTTATTTAATTTATTTTTATTTTTATTAAAAAGAATTGTCACGTTTTCAACATGACGTAATAAAAAAAAATCTTAATTTTTAAAATAATAAAAAATAATTTGTTGTAAAACAAAATAATCCTTTAATTAAGTTTAGTTAATTAAATTTTTTTTACATAATTAGTATATATAGTTATTATTTCAAATATTTTCATGGATGTAGACTACAGTTTGGCCTGAAGACATTTTGATTTGACTAATAAAATTTTGGCTTCGAGGAAGATGAAAGCAAAATTATCCATTTTGACAAAAAGACAAACATTATGCAAAAGGATATTTACATAATACACATTTCCAAAAATATTATTTTATTATATAACATAAGAGAGAGTTGCCTAAATCATATCCTTATTCAGTGTTCCGGTAATTATGTGTAGAAATACTTAATACGAGGTTGATATTTTACGTAAATTTAAATTTAAATATTTTTCATTCCTATATAAATAGTTTTTAAAGCAAGAAAGACACTGTTGAAATTAGGCATCAGTATATAAAAAAATAAAATACATAATAACTTACAGAACCCTGTTCAAATTAAATAATTTACTTTTTGGTAAGTAAAAAAAGCAATATAAATTTTCTTATAAAATAAAATTTTTAGAATTATTACAGGAAATTAATAAAAATGTTGAAAATAATATAAAAAATTTTAGTTTTAATCTAATCTACATTTTTCGTATTAATATTTTTTAAGTTGGCTTCAAGCTTAATTATTTCTTAGAATATGGCGATTATTGATTATATTTTGAAGTTAAGTTAATTTTTCGAATTGAAAGAGAAATTTTATGATTAACAGAATTAATATGTTAACGATTACGATAAGAATTCGATTTTGGAAAGAAACATCTATTGTTATACTTGATAACTTAAAATTATAAATTTTTCCCAACTAAAACTACGCTAATGTTTTAACTAAAATATTCCATTTAGATTTAGTAAAGTATTCAATATTAAATTTAACTAAATTTCATTTTTAAGATATTGCTCTCTAAATAAATTATTGATAATTTCACTAAGCAGGTTATTCGTCAAAATGAAATTTTCGACAATAAGGGTCTCTGAAAGTTATGGTATCTACACACTTTTCAAATAAAAATTTTGCTAATATCGAAAAGAAGCCAGTTTTAAACATATAATCTGCAGTCATCCCAAAAAGCTATTAATCCAGATCTCCTGTAGAATACGGACGTTTGAGTTTGAACTATTAGCGCGGCTAATCCATAATATTTGTTGCAGAATCAGCACTGCCGAATGTAAATTTAATTTTATGTAAATGTACTCGTATGTAAATTTATATGTAAATTCATTTTTATGTAAAATTTTATGTAAATTTTTATGTAAAGGTTTTGCTGAAAGCAAATCCAGGAAAAACTAGTTAATGGTGTCAAATTAATAAAGGTTTTCAATAATCATATAAATTGACAGTGTAATTGATGAATAGATCGCCCTAATATAATAACTTTCAGGAAAATTCTTTTAGAAAAACCCTAATCTCAGTTTAACTTCATCTAAAAATCGGCAACAACAAATTGTCAGACAATCTGATATTTTGCTAAAAATAATACAAACAAATTTATACACGTAAACATTCTCCTACCAAAACTATTTTCTAATATTAGACAACTGGCAATTTAATCCATGACAACTAATACAAGACAAATCCATTTAAATAAATATAATAAATTATATTAAAATTATCTTAAATATTATTTCATTAATTTTATGACTTGGCAAATTTATATTATTTTTTTTTTGCCTTTTTTGTGCAAAAGTATAGTTATTTTCCCAGGTACCAAGGAACAAAAAAAAAACAATCTTTCTATCCTGTGTATAAACGAAATAATGACGTGCACGTATTGGTCTTAATTTTAATACAACAATAAAAAAGTTAACATAAATATCTATTCATGTGTTAAACATATGGACCTATTCTATTACAGAATCTAATCATTAAATCAAATAAAAAGTTTATACTATATAAAATAATAAGGACATAAAATCAATAAAAATTAATTCAAAGATAAAAACAAAAAGGACGAAAAAGTTAAGAAAAAATTAGATGAAATTTTAATAATACTTTGAAAAAGCCAATTAAAATTTAAAAAAAAAAAAAAACTTTTTATAATTTCCATTTTGTTGTAGCTATATACTTTTTCTGTTAATTAAAAACTCATTTTACCATATCAAAAAATTCACCAACTTCAGCTTCAAAATATTAAATTTTACTAATATTTTTAAATAAAATTTTATATAATTATTAGGAAATTTCTAGAATCTATGAAAAAGCAATTCTGTCGTGTCAAAACTTTTTTTTTTAAAAAAGAAATGAACAATTTTCTTTTTGTGCTCAGTGTATTTTTTTCGACATTGTCTTTAGAATTCAGTAAATTTTACATTTTCAAAGTTTTACTTTTAATAAAACGATAAGATACAAAAAAGAAACAACTAAAGGCATTTTATTTAAACTTCCTTAATATTAAATGACTTTATACCATGACTTTTTTTTCTGTTAATCTCATAATATTTCCCATTAAACCTAAAAGCTAAAAAATTTATATTTTGTAGTTTTACAGATTTTCTTTAGGGGTTTTTTATTCATATAACTTTTATTTTTGTTACGACGACGGACGATTACAGGATAAAAAAAAAAAAAAAGTAAAAGAAAGTTTTTTTATTTTGAATTGGAAATTTCTGAATTTTATTTTATTATTCAAATATTCTGCGTAACTTTTTTAAACTTTATTTTTTAACAGTAAAAGGCTAATTCTTCTGGCACAATCATTTCCATATTATTACTACGCGGCAAAATTATTTAAACAACAATTTTCCAAAAAGTACTTACTAACAGTATCAGTGATATTCCCTTAAGACATTACGGAAAATGCGCATACAAAATGTATTAGTTTTGTTCAATTGTTGGTAGATTGTCAATGTACAAGCAATGGAATTTAATAATACAAATACAACTTATATGAAATTCGTGTCGAAATTAATTCCCAAATTCCCAATTCCTTCTTATTACATAGGTCGAAAATATTAACAAGTAATTCTCTAAACCATTTAGTTTTCAAGGTGACGTACAGAAAAAACTTCTTTATAATTGGGTTAATAAGGTAAAATGTTTGTCAAAAGTCATAAAATTGTCACTGGTATGTTGCCAATAAATTATATTTGATAATTCACAAATGCATTTTTTTTAAAAAAATATTTAAACTATTACAGTTTAATTGTTCGGGAACAATCACCCGGGATGTAATTTTTTTTTTCAGTTGGAAATTTTTTAAATTTCATTTTCTTTTAGGTAGACAAAAAAAAATCTACGTACCTTTATTAAAGTTTATTGTTAACAGCTTTTGAATATTCTGAACTAAAATATATAAAACTATAAATAAAAAAGGCTGAAAATTAATTTTATAGTAGCTTTTAACAGAGTTTCAGACAATTAAATTCATTAGGGAATTTTAAAGGGTAAAATGCATTTAATAACAATTATTTTTTCATATAAAAAAGGTTTTAAGTCCTTTTTTACAAGCAAAAAATCCTTTATGTTGCTGTTTAACAATATCATTAATACTTTTGGAATTAATGTTCAAAATGGAAAATATACACATACATAAATTGAAAAACTTTCGAGAAAGAAAGTTGAAAAATATTACAATTTCAAATCGGACCACTTTCGCCACAATTACGTTACGATAAATGACAGTGCCCATATTAGCACTTTTCTTAATTCCAATTTTTGCCAATAGTTTTTTCACCATATTAACAATCATATTTATAGTCATTTAACATTAAAATTTGTTCTTAAAACTTCATGCCAGACTGCCACTCCTTAATTACATTTTCAATTTAATTGAAAATAAAATAAAGAGTGCCAGTTAGAGTAGGGTTCTGTCACTTAAAAGGTGTAAAAAATTCAAGTTTGAAATATAATTTACAATAGTAAATATTTGCCACGAGTGGAATAATTGAAATTTTTCCTAGGAATTTTTCCTATTTATCAAATATTAATCCATAATTTTAATATGTACGTACTTAGCGTTCATAACGTCGAACATTCTTTTAATTAATTAAAGTTAAGATAAAGTATCATTGTCGAATTACGAAACTACTGTACAATATATAGTTTTGCTGGAATTTTTTTATTAAGTTTGTTAAATTTTATATTAAATTTTAGGGCTACTAAACTCGGTTATCGAATAACCGAGTACTCGAATAATTTTAAAAAAATTACATTACTCGAAACTAGAACTTTATTACTTTATTAATCTCAAAAAAAAAAAATATAAAAAAAATCCCAAAAAATCGAATTACTCGAGTAATTTTACGGTTATTAAATTTTTCGAGAAATTGGTAGCCCTAGCTAATTTGTTATAAAGAAAAATATTTTAATAATAGCTTCTCAAGTTATATTTTTTTATGACATCTGCAGATATAATTTCCTTTCTGACTATTTCTTTTACAATTTTTCTGGGAAAAAAATAATACTCGTAAAATATAGTAATTTTTATTTACAACTTGCACAGATCAATTTTCACAAAATTCTGCAAAATAAAATAGAGTTTTTTACTACTCAAAGTTCAAGTTTAATTTAATAACTTTAAATCATAAGAATTAAGTAAAAAAAACTTTTAAATTATTTTCGCTTAACATAAAAGTTTAATTTTTATCAAATTTTTTCTTACTATTTTATCAATTTCTTCTCTATTTCATGAATTTAAATATAATTTATCAAAAAAAAAAATCTGTTTTTCATCCTTTTTTTATTTCGCAAAAAAAAAGAAGAGAAACACTGAAAAAAAAATTATCTTGTATCAAAACTTTTCATGCCATTAAACAATCAAAAAATAAATAATCAATAGTAAAGAATGTTCACTTTATTTCTTTTTTTCTTAACCCAACCAACACTTCTCTGATCAAACTTCTTCTGTTTTTTGTCTAAATTTATAAGTAATATCACATCGTACCATTTAAGTTTCTAATTTTATAGATTTTTAGATAAAGGACATTACATTATTTTCTCAGTCTCTGATTTTTAAGGGATAATTTATATCCTGCCAAATGGTTTGTAGGTTAAAAACAAAAACAACAAAAAAAAAAAGAAGAATAAAAATCTTTTCGATAATTTTATTTAAAGAAACGATAGCAACCTTTTTGAAGTTTATTTTGTCGAATTTACAAATAAATATACTATTAAATAGAATTTAAAGTTTTTCAATTTATAAAATGAAAGTAAAAGTTTATGTTTTTGATCGAAATTTAATGATTATTGAAAACACTTTTTTTTGTTTGGTGCGAAAATGTTTGGAGATAAAATATCTCGTTGTTGTAAATGTTTATGTAATTAAATCTTATTAATTGGTTTTAACGAATGGATTACAGAAATTTCAAAATCGCTTATCTAATAAAAAAAGGATATTAGAAAAATAAATTTTTATGGAAATTTAAAATTCAATTCAATATTTCACCAGTTGCTTATATGATTTTCAAAACAGAACTGTTGTCATAAAAAATTATGTGATAAATTATCTATTTCAATTATATAATGATTTTGTTAATATTCATACAAAATAGAAAATTTTTTAAATAGCACATGTAAAAAATAGATAAAATTTTCAATATTATAAAATTAGAATCAATTTGTTCATCTTTAAATAAATTCACGCATGTCTATCACATTTTTTTGTTTTTTTTTTTTATATCTATTACATAGTAAATCGATAAACAATAATCTAAGTCCTTCTGATGGTATTTTTATTGTTCTTATATTGTCTCGTATAATGTTAATGGTAATTGGATTTGTGGAAAATTGGTCATCCTTTCATCGCTTGTTGCTTTGATTTTTATTTCTAAATAAATATATTATGCATTCAACATAAAATTGAGTTAAAAAAAAAAAAAGAACGTATGGATTTTTAATAGATTTATATTGTTGAAAAGCCATTTTTTTAACAACTGATATAAAATTATAGTACATTAAAATTAAGAATGTACTATAATTTAAGTATTTCTGATGGTATTTATTATTTAATAAAATTATTATATATTTAATAAATCCTATTTTAAAAGTAAAATTTATTAAAACTATAATTCAATTTTATTTAACTATTAAAAAAGAAAATATTTATAATAAATAAATTTAGTTAAAATTTATTAATTTTATTGGTCAGTTATGTAAATTTTAATCCTGAAAACAAAGTTAATTGAAAAATTAAATTAATTATTGTACTGAATATTATCATACAGGAAACTTTTATATTTATTTTAAAACAAATATAGATACTATTATAGTAATTAAATATGATTTTAGCATTTTCATAAGTTTTATAGTTTGTGGAATTATAAATAATATTCAAAATTGTTAATTTGAATTTAAATAAACCTTTAATTATGTATTTACTAACGAAAGCTATGTAAATTGTTTAACAAACAAAACATAAATTCGTGTAATATATTTGCTACATTTTTATTATGAGCTCTTTTATGCTAATTTTACTTCAGTTGTAAAAAAAACTTGAGTTAATTTATTGTAGTCGGTTTGGTTTTACTAAACTGGTAAGCATATATAATCTAAGGAAAAAAATTTAAAAGATAACAATCCCCGTCCAACAATCTATTTTCTCTATGTACCACCTGGAAAGAGTTTTAGAGTGGTAAAAAAAATATCTTCATTTTATTGCGAGGTTTGACTATAATATTAGAATTTCGTTGTGCGGTTTGAATTCACAATCATGAGTATCCTTAAGACTAGACCCTAACACTATTTTTATTGATATTTTTACAGAAAATTTACTAAAGATAACTTTAGGCTCAAAATTGTACAACCAAATGTAGCCAAAAAATTCAAAATCTAGCCAAAGTATAATCAAATAAATTATTCTAAGTGGATTTATGGTACACTATATGCCTGAACAAATTTACATATTACTCTAATTTTTGTTTTCTTATAACAAAATTTAATATATAGTTTAGTTCTGTACAATTTTTTTAACATATTTTTCAATATTTTTTTACAAAATTTTATGATTTAATTTATCAAAAAAAAAAACAACATACCATAAAACAAAGTTAATAAGCTCAAACGATTTTACTTTGTAAAAACTTTATTAATCAATATTTCCAATTACGTATTATGAATAAATTGTAACGAAAACTTTGAAAATTTTCTTTATAATATTCAAAAGAAAAACAAATCATAAAATTTTCTTAATGACAAATTTACTAAAAAAAAAAAATTCAATATTTCGTTCAGTTTGTAAAAAAAAAACATTAATTTATAAATTAAAATATGTAATATTTGTTATATAGTACTTCTTGTTCAGAATAATATGAAAAATAAATTATTGTTTGAAAGGAAATTATTTTATTTTACATTGTTGTAAAGTTGATTTTCTTTGAAAGATAAAAATTTTATGAAAAGAAAACACTATGCACGAATGAAACGAACAAATTTCAATCTAAAAATTTCATAAAATTCTTTGGAAATATTGAAAAATTTGATTAAGTTTTATTTGGATTTGGCATTTGGAGGACATATATCGAAAGGAATAGATTTTTAGTGCAATGTAATAAATTTTAGTTGTCTACAGTTTGTACGTTTATTGTCTAAAGTTGTATCGACGACAACAATTTTAGAAACTAGTTGATTCGCTTGATTTACCAAACTAATTAAAAAAAATACAATATTGCCAAATTAACAAATTAATTGTCAGGAAATCGTATAAAACTAAGTCCGCGAGGAAAAAGCGGAAACATTGAAACACCTATTAGCCACTGCCCTGCTAGAAACGTCACATCTTGACCGAAAAAATAAAAGTTTGATCGACTGCAAACAGGGTTTACATGACTTTATTTAGATAGGAAAAAGTACCTGAGTGGAGTGTTCATAGGATCTTTGCGGTCTTGGTGCGTTTATGGTAATTCTTCTCACGTTTCAAAGCAACCAACCACGACTCTCATAAAAATATTATGAAATTAACAAGCAAATCAAATTTATTATTCTTACAAGATTAAACAAAATATTATTGACAAAATTATTTTTTAAAAAAAACCCATTTCTAACCCCAAAATCCAAAATAAAACACAATTTTAACTTAATTAATAATTTATTATATTAAAATAAAAAAATAATAATAATTGAAATTTAAAAAAATCTTTGGAATGATTTATTTTATACAATATTCGATATTATGTATGAAAATTTATAATTAAATTAAGGTAAAATCAAATTTTTTCAATTGGCAAAAAAAATCTTAACAAACAAACAAAAAAAAAAAAAAACAGCTCCAAAAATAAATAAATTGAAATCAGCTTGAATTTATGATTAAAATTTTCGGTTTATATTTTTTTTTGCAAATACTACAAGAAAATATATAATAAATTATACAAAAATGTCACCCTCTCTGTCACGATCTATATACAAGAGAAAATTTTGTTTTTTTTTGTGTTGCGTTCATCAGAAAAAGCATAACAAGAAAATAAAAAATATCTTATATCTACCACCACCCCCACCCGGCCAACATAAATAAATTTCATAAAAGTTAAAGTTGTTTTTTTTTTTTTTTTTGCCAAAAATCATAAAAATTTGTATTTTATGTTATGTTTTTGTATCCAAAAAAAAAAAAAAATTATGTATCGGCAATAATTCTACGTAATAATTTTCTCGTCGTCATTTAGAAAAAAACAAAAACTTTTTGCATATTTGTAGGCTATAATAATTGTATACATATATAAAATTTTACGAGTTTTATAGAATTTTTTTTCTTCTTTATTTTTATTTATAAATATCCTAAAAATATCCTGGATTAGAACAAAACAAAAACAAACTTAAAATCAACAACATATATTCGACGACAATATTTTGTATCTATGGTTGGGCGTTTGTGTGTAATTTTCAATACATAAACATATAAATAAAAGTTTTGTTGTCCTTGAAATTAATTTTGAACAAAACATAATATCTAAATATGACAACAAAAAAAAATTTTTTTTGAATTAATATAAATACTTAATATAAACACAGACATACCGTCTCTTCTTTATATCTTTTCATAAAGAGGATAACTGACATGTACATACGGATACATAGATATCAAGTCTAAATTTCAATACTACATCTGTATTGATGGGATGTCAAAAAATAAATTTAATTTTTTTTTTCTATTCTATATTTACGTAAACAAATATAATTCCAAGATAATTTCGGAATACTGATTACGTAAACTAATAAAAGTACCTCGAAACAGAACTGCGACGGTAGTAGTTTTCCGTACCAACATACCCATTTTTAATAAACCTACAATCAATTAAAAACTACTGTAGTAGTTTACCACATTAAAATTTAAAGTATTGACAGTCAATTCTAATGGTAGGATTTCATTTTTATTTTATTTTACTCTTCATTAGGTTATGCCCAGATTACAGTGGTGTTTTTGAGTCGTAGGTTCTAGCAATAGCTTGACCAGCTGAACTAGCTACAGCTGAATTCATATCATAGAAGAATATAACCAGGATTTATATCATATAAGAATATAACCAGAGTGAGAAGTGGTTGCCATATTTTGCAGCCACCTCAGATCTCTCAGCAGAGCGTCTCTGGTCAATACGCATGGAAGGCAATGAATAGCCTAAAATCCTAGCGTAACGGCATTCAGATATAGGCATGTCATGGTGAAGAATAGGCCACATTCTTTGTGATCCAAGTCTCATGACCAGCAAGTTATAACATCGATTTTGAAAACTATGTTAATTTACATTTTATAGATTTCGGAAGGAACTGCTCCATTGTACAGAATAACATAATTAAAATACAATTCAAGCCTTATATTCTATTTTCAACTACCTTTCTGTTCTTCAATTCTGTTTAATCTCTATCTGATAGAAAATAATTCAATTTTTCTAACATTCTAGCAAGAATATCTACATTTAGTGTGTTAAATATTGATTTGATAAATTTTATTGACAGACGGACGGCAAAGTTATAACAAAAAGAATTTTTTATTTGCAAAAAGTCCAAAAACATAATGTAACCTCCATCAAAAACGAAAAATTTTATTTAAGAATTTTTTAATTAAATCAAAAAATCACAACTTTTTGTAATTGGAAAAAATATTTTGACAGTTGGAAAATTTACTACACAATTACAGGAAAATAGTGAAAACTTTAACAGAATAAACATGTGTATGAAAATTATACTGTTTTACCTAATCTAAATTTAAAATTTTCTAATTTACTACTTGGTTTTTTACTTTTTAAAGACATAATTTTCTCGGGTTTAAGGATATTTATTTTGAAAAGATGAAGAAAAATGATGTGGGAAAAAATTCTATAAATTTTTTATTTTTTAATAATTTTTAACAGAAGGTATCATAAAGGTTGATTGGTTTAAAAAATGTACGAAAAAATATAAGAAATTTATTACGGTAGAAGGAATAATGATTGTAGGCGTGTTTTTTTTGTTGGAAAAAGAATATAGGTAAACCCGTTCATCATATTTTACTTTTCTAAAAAAAATTTCTTTCCCAAGTAAAGAAGATTTTTCAGAATTATTAATATGAGTTACCATCTGCATTGCCAATTAACATTCAAAATTGATGTAATTTAAGAATGAATAACGTACAGCCTTTAGTGTTCAATAGTTTCATACTTATTGGCTTCTTTGCGTATCGAAATTTTTTTTGTAAAATTTTTATCACATTTTGATTTTTTCGAAAATCAATTTTTGGGAATTAACTTTAGTGGGTTATAGCTAAAATTCGCTAAACCAGCATTCCTTTAGTGATTTTAAATTCTTAGTACGGTGGCTCCTAGAAACAATTATTTACAGATTTATTGCCTGTCCGATTTATTTACAGATTTTTGGACAGTTTTAACGAATATATAAATATTTTTGTCCAATATTTTATTTCGATATTGACAATTTAATTAATATTTTATACAAATACCTAACATGATAATATCTTAAATTTATGTATTTATTACATTAAGTAAGGTTAATTGTATCTTTCCTTATTGAATATTTTAAATTTAAATATTTAGGCATATTAAAAAGATTAAAATACAAATTAATTTATAAAAATATGATAATTCGTAATTTAACATTAGAGGGAGAAAAAAATAAAATTGAACTTTATGTTACCATAAGAGTCGGAGCAAATATAATTTAATTTTAATATATATATATATACGTTAACAAATTACTATTGGCTATCATCACCACAACTTATTACTAAAATATGCCCTTAAGAATAAACCTACATTATTTCCAGCAAAAAAAAAAACATGTTTTCTTTTCTTTTTTTGAAAAAAGTCATACGAATTGTTTATTTACGAACATTTTCATATCAACGGTTAACAATTTAAGGTTAAAAAAGGTAAGAATCTGCAAAAACAAAAACAAAAACACAATATTTTTATAAAAGTCCAAGTAAATGTTTATGGTTCTTTGGTTTTTTTATTTTGTTATGTTGATCTTATTCTTCTTTTACGGTTAAAAGTTCCCAATTTTACCATAAAAATTTATAGTAAACTCTCAATTAAATGAACTTTAAATGGAAATGATTTGGAATATTATTTTAAATATTATAACGTAATAAATTTATTATTTAACAAAACTTTCACAAGCCTATTCTTAGTTTAAGCATTATTAGTATTTAAGCAGTTTGAGCAGTATTAGGAGTTTTAAAAAAATACTTTGTATCTGGTTGAAAAGGATTTCGTAAATATTTAATTTGATGACAAATTTTCAATCTCTGATTGATTTATTACATTAAAAATTTGATTATTATAAAACCATAAAAACTTTAATATAATAATAAAATTCGAGTTCATATCATTAAAGTCGACATCATACTGCATGTATTTATATAAGGTAAAAAAAAAATATATGTATGCCTGAAACCATACAAAACAACCCAGAATTTAACAATATTTTTATAGAAATAAAAAAAAGCACAGTTGGCCTAAAGTAATAAAAATAAATATTTAGATACTTTTTTTCCAAATTCCAATTTTTTCTTCTTTTTTTTTTTATGTTTATATATTTTGTTTCTTGTTAAATTGCAAAAAAAAAAAATTTCCAGTTTGATTTTTCATATATTTTTCCAGAAAAATCATCAAAAATTGAATCATAAAACAAAAAAAAATTATTTAAAATAAATAAAAAAAAAAAAAACACTCAGGGGAAAAGAAAATTTATTTACATTTTGTGAATCTTTTTAGAAAATATTTTATTGCTTGGGCGGTTAACCATAAAATAAGTTTTCATTTAAAAAAAAATAAATATAAAAAAAAATAAAATTATCTAAAAAAAAAAAAAGATATAAGTAAAGTTAAATAACTCAAATCACTAAGGAGTTTATGATTTTTTTTTTTTTTATAATCAAAATTTAAACTTTGACTTCTGTTTAACATTTTTTTTTTAACAGATATCTACGCCATTTTTATGTTTAGACTATTTATTAGATATAAATTTAAATAAGAATATTAAATAAATTAAATGAAAAATACTCATAAATTTACCAATTTTATTTTAAATGACCTTAAATTGTTTTGAAAAGAATCTATTTTAACTCAAACAGAAACAAAAACGATCTACAATTTTGTTTTAATAAATTATTTAAGTGTAGAAAAGTTAATAAATTTAATATAATTTATAAATTATTAAACATAACCTTCATACTAAAAACTTTCAATTATAATTTCCCATTTCCTTGATAAAATTTCTCGTTAAATAAATTTACCAAAATACTTTAATTAAAATTACTTCCTCTCAACATTGGTTAATAATTTAACATAAAATTTTCTATAATTTTACTAAGTTTTCATCTTGTCAACTAAAAAATCAGCAATAAATTTTATAGTAAAGCATATATCATAATGTTGTTAACTAATGAATAGGTTAATTTTGATAGATGTTATTTATCTTTGAGCAATTTATTCTTAAATCCGTTTTTATGTAACACATTTTGCGTTACCGCGAATTCATAGATGGAGGTTTACGTTACATTTCTCTCTCCTTAATATGAGCACAATAAAGGTTGATGTCTAAGATGATACAAAAATTCAGAGATACGTTTTTTAGTATATTTATAAGCCATTTAACAATCTTATAATAAAAATTGTATTTGTTTAATAGGAATATCTGATTATTTGATGAATTTTGGGATAAAAAATATAAAAATATCTTATCTGCATAAGATATTTTTATATTTTAAGTTAATTCTACTCACAAACAATTCTTCTGAATCAACTTAACTCAACATTTTATACTGTATTATGTTAAAAAATTAACTTTAACAATTTAAAACTTTTTCAAAGTTTTTCTTAAGAATTTTCTGAGACTGGCGTCAATTTTTGCTTGAATTGGCGATTAACATTTATGGAGGCATCATTATTTTCAAGATATACCACATTCTTAAAGTTTAATGAGTAAACTTGTTATTATTTATGGGTTCACGTCGTTTAGTTCATTTCAATATGATTATATGTGTATGTTTATTAAAATATGTTTTGTTACTTTTCACAAGCTTCAGAATGTACAGAATTTATTTACCAGGAAAATTATGGAAGAACCATTGTGTAAGAAGAATGGGCCAGGTATAGGAATGTGCGGGAAAGAGGAGTGAGTCGGCTAATATATATGTCGCTTTACTTTCCAATTTTCAGAGGCAGATCTTTATCCGCTTCTATAGCAATTTCTGTAATTGACCAATAAACATATCCAATTGTCGAATAAATTTCAACTAAAGAACATTAAAATTTTAAGTTCAAGAGACATGTCTCACTTTCATCTCCGCATACTATAAGCTCTTTCAAGGACTAATATTAAACAAAAATATTTTCAGAAATTTATTGATATTGATAATCAAAATGATATCGTATTTTAAAGGTTTCAACTTTTGATGTAAGAAATATTTTTTTCAAAGCATCAGATCCTTAAAATTTCAATGGCTCAATTAAAATATTCTTTATATGTATATTAAGTTAATATGAAAATTTAAGTGTATATTATAAAATTTTAAATTTCAATTTTATTTTTTTTTTTGGAATTTGTTACAAAAAATAAAAGGTAATCAGATATGACATTTTATGTGGAAAAGAAAATATCTCAAATAATAAATCTTTATAAATAAGCAATTCAAAGAGAAAAAAAGAAAACCTTTTTTTTTTAAAGGATAACAATATATGTACAAAAAAAAAAAATTAAAGTATCTCATAAAAAATGATAGACTCATGTTGAGTTTGGTTCCGTTCAGATTCTTATTTCGAATAATAAAAAGGATAAGCTTGTTATTTTGTATAATCATGGTGCACCTTTTCAAATCTTTATAAATTTTGTATTTTTTTGTTATTTGTATATTATGTACTAAATTTCAGAGATTCTACAATAACTTGTTTAAATGTCCTTTTATTAATCCTTGCTCAGCCAGAGGTCGTATTAGAAAATTTATATAATATATTGTATAGGATTAGTAACAAACTATATATTTCACTTTGAATTAAAATTAAAATATCCTAGGAACTTAATTATATATTTATATATATTTTAAAGAATTTTCACTTGTAAATGTTGTGGCAAGAAATAAAAACCAATTTTAATATTTTATTTTTAAAAATTATACAAAATATAAAAATTAATTCTAAAAATTGTATAATTTTTTGTGTTACTTTTCACGCATTTATTAAATTAAATTAAATTATTATAATTAATTCCAAAATATAAAAAAAAATATGAAATATATATTATAACATCCATTAAAATTTTCAATTTCAAATTGAAATATAATACGTTTAAAAAAATAAAAATTACCCACCACAAAAATCAATTACGATCTTTCACTTTCTAACACATATTTAATTACAAATCCTTAGTCAATTTAAAACATATTCTTTAACTAAATAATATTATATAGAAAATAATTAATTACTCTAATATTCCCAAAAGTATCCGATTTAAATTAATTTATTACCTAACATATTCAAATTACACTTTTTTATCAATATTTTTTTCGTAAGCTTGTTTTTTTCCGATTGTATAAATTGTTAATATTCCATAGAAAATAAAACTTTTAAATGGTTAAATCGTCAATGAAAATCTACTAAAATTTTTGCTAACTTCTTGCAAACTCATTAATTTTATAAAAAAAAAAAACTGATGTAGACCGAGAAAATTTATTAAAATATCTAGAAAGGAAAATATAAATAATGGATATTCGAATTAAATGAAAAACGTAATCAATCATAGCATAGTTAATTATTGTGTACAAAAATCAACAAAGTTTGAATTGTTCTTAGTGTAATTTGTTTAGTTTGACTAGGTGTAGTCTGTAATTGTTGGACAAAAATTAGATTATGTTAATAAGAATAATAATTTTATGCCAATTTCAGCTAATTGGCTAGAATGGAAAGAAGCAGCGTAGTAAAAGTATGGACAATAAAGAGATAGAAACTTTATTGGGAATTGCTTATAATTTTAACAACTTTTATGACATATTTTGGGTAACATCATCAGCAAGAGAAAATTGCAAAAGGAATTTTGATTGCAAAAGAAATTAACTTTCACAAAGCAAATAAACTTAAAACTTGAAAATTTAAAGCTAAGAACATGAAATTTGACATAAAAATTCTTCTGCTTGAATAATATCCATATTGTAGTTGTATAAACTTCCAGTTGTATACCATAAAAAGTTGCTAAAGATAACCTTTTTTCGGATCTCGATCAATTTTTTTCGAAACTGACGAAAAAACCTTATAAAAAATTTTTTCCGAAAGTCTAAAAATTCGTTTAAGCGTCAAATATTCCATTACCACTTTCAATTAACGACTAAGCCTTAACGCTTCGAAGACAATCGAAAACTAATTAGGTTTTTCATTTTTAACTTTTTATAGTTTATGGTGAAACATGGGTTATTTTGGTATTTTTATAGTTTTTAATGTTCTCTCCTTTGAATTCCAATGATTTCTTATCAAAATTTTATATTTTTATTCTAAGGGTCGTATTTTTATATGTCGTAAGTTGTTAGTCATTAAATCTATGTTTATTTTTAGAAAGGAAACTTCTTTTTCTTATATGAAATAAAACCAAAAAGAAATACTTTTAAGTACTGGTGTACTATGTCCTGATAATTATCTGCTTAAGCTTTTCGATTCAAAATAAGAGAAAGTATAAAGTTAAATCGTGACGAGCATACATAAAATTAGAAAAATACTAGGACCAATTCCTATTGAAAATATTTTTCCCGCAAAAGAAGTAAAATAAGAAAAATATGTTTTTGACTATGGAAGTGTAAGTTAAAATTTAATAATTAAGAGAATGAAATTACCCCATAGTCCGCTTAAAAAATAAATAATGTTTTAGTTTAAAAAATTACCCACAGTCATCTTAAAAATATTGCTGAAAATTTGACAATATTAAAAATAATTAATCGAAACTGACACCATTTTTTTTTTTTTTGTTATAGAAATTCCCAGTCAGTTTCAATTTTTAAAGAGATCATCATCATAATATCGCGATGTATCCTTGATCTTTATTATTTCGAGAATTTAAAAAGTATCTTAATAAAGAAATACTTTTATCTTGTATTTACATAAAATCAACCCTGTTATTAAGTAAAAAGTTTTCTTTAAAAAGTATTCAAACTTTTAACAATTTCTCTTTAAGATATATTTCTTATTTTTTTAAAACCTTATTTCAATTAAAAGTAAAATTTATATAAAAATTCTGAGGAAAATGACTATAGTTAAGTTGAATTTAAGAAAAGAAATAAATTATTCAGCATTAATTATTTTTGCTGAAATTCGATTGAAGATCAAAAGAAAAATACAATTTAAAAATTTGAAGAACAGTAGATATTTGGTTACAAAACATATATAAATTTTTATAGATTTAAAATTTATCTGTTTTTATGAAATTATAACATAATCTAATTTCACTTTGTCTTCAAAGGAAATTAGTCAATAACAACAAGAAAATTAAAGTAAAATGTAGAACAGGGTTTCGTAACCTTCATCGATTGCGATTAAAAATTTGATCGATTAGTATATTTAGTGGGTCGGTGAAATAAAAACAATAATTTACAAAAAAAAAATCAATATATTTTAGATAATAATATGTCATCCTACTAATGTGTATGTCCTTTCAATCTATAAAGTGTCACGATAAAGTTAAACTTTATAATTTAAATAATTTCAACAGTGATAGAATAGATCAATCAATTCAATTTGACGGATTAATCGAGCAATTTCGGAGATTAGGTTGAGATTTTAAAAAAATAGAAGAGCCAATATTACCAAACTGAGAACTAAAAGTAAAAAATTGCAATTTACGTACAGTCGAGATTTTCCACTATAACATAAAATTAATTTCGAAAACTAGACTGCAGCCTGAATAAGACCTAAAGTCCAACTTGAAATTTCTTGTTAAAGTTCTTTGCAAAATAAAAGTATATATTCTATTTTCGTTAATTAAAGTCAATTTACTTGTCGTTTGTAAAAATGTGTTATTTAATTTAATTTTCTTAGTTAACGAAAGCCAAACTAATTCCCACAATCTAGGATCCTTATCAAAAAGGTTAAGAAACCCTGCATAGAAGCTTATAAGAAAATTAAATGAACTAATTTAATTATTAAAAAAAATGTCTCTCAAAAAAAAAAGAGTCAAATGAATCTAAATGGAAATAATATCAAAGCTAATTTTTTAAATAACTTTGGTCAAATTACCCAGCGACAGGAAAAAGTTAATTACCTCTGAAATTAACAAATAAAGAATCTAAATGCGTCATTAATCATAAAAAAAAGTACATAATATTTTAAATTAATTACAGATACTTTGAAAAAAAAACTCACCCTTGTGAAAAATATGATTGTCCCTTTGAGTTAACAAAATTTTATTATCACCTTTTTTAATAATAAAAATTATATATTTTTTAATATAATTAAAATTAAGTTTGACAGTTGATTATAAATTGTCTGTTCAGTTCATTTAACTTTTATTAAATTTTATAATTTTCATTAATTTTTAATTTTAGAAAGTTAAAAAAATTTATGTTCAAAAATTATTAAAATTAATAATTAAAACTAATTTAATGTAAATATAGTTTAATTGCACCAAAAAAAACAATATTTTCACCAAAATGATAGTTTTTTTAAAAATAAATTATTTAATAATAAATTTTTTTTAAAAACCCATTTTATTTTGTATATTTACTTTCCCTAAAAGCACTAAAACAATTTTATATTTAAATTCCTTATTAACTTTGCACCAAAAGAAAACACTTTTTCAATCACTTGGACAAGGATATTTTAATTAAAATTAACAAAAAAAATCAAAACCAACAAAAAAAATAAGATTTAAGTTAAAAATTTACTTGAATTTTTCCAGGATCACAACAAAAAAAAACTGAAAATAAATTTTCAAGTTTTCTTATTTTATTAAAAAATAAAAATTCCGAATTTTCCTTTCTTTTTAAAAAATTTTTTTAAAAAAAAAATTGTTTCAAAAAAATTAAATATTTTTATATTTTATAACCGAAATATATTTTACAGGTGATATCCGTTTAACGTTATTAATTATTAGTGAATGCTCTGAAGAAAAAAATATCCTAACCACCTGCCTTGTTCAGGATTTGAAATTGATGTGTGTATACGTCAACAAATAAAAAAACCGAAGAGTATTTTTTTTTATATTATTTTTTTGTGTTTAAGGATATTTTATTTAATATTTTTTTTATTTTTTTTTGCGCTTCTTTCTTAAACTTTTCGTTTTATTTTGTTTATGGTTTTGTCAGAGGAAAATTATTTGGAAAAAAAAAAAAGGAAAAGTTTTTTGTGTTGTTTGTTTGTTTGTGGAAAATTTGGTTTCAATTTGTTGTTTCTTTTTTTTGAAATTAAAAAAGTAGAATTGAAGTAAAAACAATATTTAAATGATATTAGATTTTATGCTTTTAATATTTTTTTTTTTATTTCAATTATTTTTGTTTTTTTTTATGTTTTTATGTTTATTTTTAATTAACGTCTTTTTATTTTTTTTTGGTTTTCAAATAACAAAAAAAAAATTATGTTAGTTAATTGGTAACGAATTTTCATTAAAAAAAAATTTCCTTTTTCCTTTTTTTTGTTGTGTTGATTAGTTGAAATGTTATTTCATTTGTTTACTTTTCAATATTATTTTAGTGTATTTTTAATTAAATTTTTAATTAAAAAAAAAAAAATGTTTTGACAATTTCTTTTGTTTTAACTTGTTTTTTGTTGCTGTTACTTTTACATGCCAAAAAAACAAAAATTTTGAAACTATTTTTTAACTGACAATATTTTTATTTTTTGTACCAAATTTTATTTTAATAAATTTTCTTTTTTGGAAAAAACCAGAATAACAAAAAAAATAAGGAAATTTTCTTTTTTATTTAAAAAAAAACAAAATCTATTTTATAATTTTTTTTTTTTTTGATGTAAAGATTTTCCTTTTGTTCTGTTAGGTCCCCGTTTATGCCTTGTTAACTCAATTTTCACTATAAATTCATTAAAGACAACCAAGTTCAAATTGTCTTGTTGAAATTTTTGTGTTATTTTGTATATATATATTTATCTCCTATATATAACATACAAATATATATATCTATATATATTTATATACATACATATACAAAAATTTATATAAAAGGGAAAATTTTATGTTGGTTTATTTTTTTCAATTTTCATTTTCTTTTTTTCTTTTTTTTTTTTTTTAGTAGACTGGGGAGTTTAAATTCTACTTTCTAGGTAAAATAAAATTACGATATATTTTACATCAAAAGAGGATTTTTCCTTCTAATTTTTCAGTATTTATTTTCTATTTTTTCCTTTTAATGTTTTCCTTTTTATTCATCATTTTCTCTCCTAACACACAAAATTCGTATGTAAATGTATTTGAATCTAGGTATCTTTTTAAAAAAAAAATTTCCCATTCAATTTTCCCTTCTTATTTTTTTTTTATATAAATTTTCTGCCTGTTTCTGTTTCTGTATTTGAAATTTTATATCAGTATGCTTATAGTCCTTAGTACAATACACAAAAAAATATCAATACCCCCATTTACTAATATTAATAAAAAAAAAAAAATAATTTAGGAAAATTTTGAAAAAAAAAAAAAACCGAACCGAAAAACATGAAAAATCCTGATCCTTGTGGGAAATATCCTTATAAATGTATCACAAAAAATGAAAATGTCCCTTGAAGTTTATGAAATTGTAGTTATTCCCTAATGGTATTCTTTATTGTGTAGCTTTATTGTATTTTTTTTTAAGAACGTATAAATAACGGTTAAAAAAATTTATTTTACGGTATGTCTATGTGTTAGTTTTGTGGTATTTTATTGAAAATATGACAATATTTGTTTCTATTGTAGCTTCATTAGAAATTAGAGGAAAAAAAAATAGGGGAAAGCTTAGGTTTTTTTTTTTTTTGTAATTGCTACTTTGTTTATGTATTTATTGTTGTTGTATTGTTTCAAAGTTTTTTATTTTTTTTAATGTAAACACTTAAAGAATAATTATGGATAATAAAATAAAGATAAAAGTGTTCTTAGTTAACCATGGACCAAAATTTTTAGTCCAATAATTATAATTAGTAACGCTCTTGAAACTCATTAAATTCAGAATATTTTAAGTTATTTTGACAACATTTGAAAATCCGTTCCAGGAATTATAAAACTATATTAATATTGAGATTGTCACCATAAAATAAAGATTAGTTTAGGTTAGAAATTCATCCTCTACAACAAAGGTAATATCGAACACTGATTGGCCCGCAAATAACAATTCCATTATACAAATGACTCCTTCCAGCTTTAATGAATCTAACGTACATCTTAAAAAATTTAAAGACATCCATTAATAGACATTGATTAATTTGTCTAACTCTTTTCTCAAGAACCTTAATTTTCTTTAAATAAACTGCTCGTTTCTCAAAGATCGTTAATCTTTTTTATATAAAGCTTAGACTGTGGCATAAAAGATATGAGTAAAGTTGTTTTGATGGAGCTGAACAAAAACTATGGAGATTTAAGTATAGTATACAAATTTGTAGCAATATAGCTCAGGGAAAATAAAATCATCCTCACGTTTAGTGGTGCAATTAAATCAATTGAAGAGAAAGTTCAATTGACGCTGTGCGATACACCCAAAAAATCTATATTTCAACAAAAGACCCTTCAAATAATCAGATAGTGAAAATTAAGTGTATATTAAGATAATTAATTTTTCTGTAATTAAAATTAAACCTATTATACGGTTGTTAATCATACACGCAATTTTGAAAAGCTAAAATATCGCCAAAAAGTTGGCATACTTTTTTTATTTACATATTAAACATAAATTATATATTTTAAAAATATACATAAGCTAAAGACATTAATACCAAGGGACTGGATTTGAAAAGGTGACATATATTTTTTGAAGACCTTCCTTTTTTTTTCATAATCATCATGTGTAACATTTTATTACACTTGTTTACTTGTATCATTAATATTACAACATAAATTTTATAGACTATAAAAATTAATTTTTTGATGATAAGCGCATGTTTGCCCACAACAAGATTTTTTAATTTAAATTTTAGTAGGGGAAATTTTGGGGAAATTATATTTTCAAAAAATACATTTAAAAAAAAAGTAAATATTACGCAGATATAAACATATACCACAGATACATTTAAACTTAAAAGTATATTTAAAAATTACAAACTATTTATTGTTGTTACACATATTAAAAAATTGACTATCTGGAAAAAGACAAAAATCCTTTTTATGTTTCAATTTCTATTTTTTTATTAGCAAGGATTTACTATTCTAGAAATTTTGTTTGTTTAATACCATCAAATTTTCCGTTTTGTTTTTCTATTTTTTTCATTGTTTATTTCTAAAAATGTCCATGTTGATTTTTGTTAGATGAAATTTTATTGAAGTTGACAGTCTGTATCCTTAGTTTTTTTGTTCTGAGGATTTGTTTTAATATGTTCAAACTAATTTATATTTTTTAATTTGAAAATTTAGTAGGGGGTTAAATAGATATAATAATTTAGTTGAATGGAGGTTTAAGATTAGAAAATTTTTGACATTAAATTAGAGAATATCTTGATTCTGTCATAGTTTAAATATATATTTTTGAATGGCTCTTGTGCGGAAATATCTAAGTAATAATAAATCTTTTTTGAAGTTATGAAAAAGATTCGAAACTTAATTAGACAAGAAACAAACAACATTTATAGATAAGAAAATTCTCCAAAAGGTATCTTCTCCATTGCACTACAACTCTAAAAGCCTATCGTTCTATTCATTGGAGTATTAGGGCGTACTAACATTCTATTGGACTTCGGGGTTCCTCATTTTGTAGGAAAACCATAATTTGCTTTATATAGTGAAAAAACTTTAATTGCAATAAACTAATGGCTTTATCCGGGAGACATTTGTTGTTAGCAAAAGACCGTTTAGTATTTTTCTCAGTCTCAAGTTAAATATTATTGTAACTTTATTAGTGATCCTCCTTTAACACTGAGAACATTTTTGTCTCGATCGCAGCCAGTACGGTACCTACCGCACCACATTTGGTATTCTATCACTAATCCAGAAATCTGTACGATTATTACTTTAATTAAAATGCAAGCATTAACTTTTTGAAAAGAAATCTTGTCGATGTGTTGATCGCTTAGCAAAACATGACTAACTAAAAACCCTAAAATTACTGAGCAATCCCCGGAATTATATATTGAAAAAGACACGAAACCACTCCAAATATACTTAGTTACTTGCTCAAGGATATTAATATCCCTACTTCTACATAATAACACTTTAAATTCTTAGCGGATGTCATAAAATTTGACAAGCAATACTGCCTTAATTAAGAAACTGTCGCTAGAAAGGACATTAAAATTAAGATGACTATATTCATCACCAGCGGCATATTTTTCGTACCTGTCAAATTTCCTATTATCCTTATCTTACTTCATAAATCTTGAAAAAAGAAATCCATAATTTTTAAATTTTGTATTCTATCCAAAAAAAATTGCTTATACAGTGAAAAGTAATCCCATTTTATTTTTTTTGCTTACAATTTAATAAAATAATACGCAGGATATACTAAAACATGCTATAAAATTAAACTGTTTCTATATAATAATATATTTTTTTATGTTCCTATTAAAATCTACAATAAAATCTCAAAAAAAGATTGATATGAAAAAAAAAAATAAAATAAATGTCGCTTTAAAGGAATTCTAAGAACAAACAAGATTTAAATTTTTATTATTTATTATCATTTTATGATTATATGTGTTAGTAAAAAATTTAACATTATTTTAATTTCTACGTCGAGTATTATTTTGTAGTATTTCCTTTATCTAAAAATAGAATTTTATTACAATTTGAATAATATTCTTCCATATATTTTGAAATAAGGATCCTTGAAATTTTACCAATAAAACAAATTACGAATTTATGAATTTAATATAAAATTTTTGCTAGCCAAACCCAAAAACAAATTCAAATACTTATGTTTATTTAAATTAAATAGAATAAAGTATTTTATGTAGAATATAACATATTTTTTTTCGGAGATTTAGATTAATCATAATAATTCTTCAATATAATTTATGTACCGATAATAGTGAAAATTGAAATCAAGTAACTGGGTGGATTTAAAAATAGTATATTTTTATAATCAAATATGTTAATGTCAGTTGCAAACTTTTTTTGTGGTTTATGACACAAAAATTTATACGTATGGCTATGTTCCACATCCACATGACGTCAACGTGAAAACCATCCAAAACCACGAGCAATTAATATTTAAAAAAATTATGGTCATATATGATTCTTTACTATGAAGTTCATTAGTGTCTTGTACATTTTTGGTTAATTTATAATGTTCAAATTAATATTATGTGATGGAAAGTACTATTACTATTTTTTGCTAATAACAATAAGGTTTTTTATAGTCACTATATTACCACAATTATTTTTTTGGAAATCGAATAAAGATATAATAATTTCTAATAAATTGATACTATATTTTGTAATTGGTGATTAAAATGTTATGCCTTTGCTGGAAAGGTATTACAGAATAAAACTAAATACAATTGATTATAATTCGAGGCTTTGAGAGCAGGACACATCATTAATTGCCATTTAAGATATATGGTACTTTGAAATAGTAAATATTCGGCATAAATGATGTAAGTCAAAGTGCTGGAGAGCTCGAGAAAAGGCTATAATAAAAATAATTTATAATTTCGAATTAATTCAAATATTATTTAGGTAAATTCACAAATATCTGTGCAGTATTGCCAGTTTGGTTTTAAAATCTTTATAAATATTTCAAAATATTGAATAGAAGAAATACAGATTTATTATTAAAATGTTCTTCTGTAAAAGTTTCTCCAATTAATGTATTCGCCAACAGGCTGCGTTGTAAAATATATTAATAAATTCTTAAGTCGAATTTAATTTTTAATGAATTGCATCTACATACAAAACTGTTTGCATAAAAAAAGGCTTATAAATGAAAAACAGTAGGTTTTATGACTGTCATATATTTGCATGTTTATCTATTAAAAATTTCCTACCACCAAATGTAATTAAAAACCAATGTTAACCTTTTATATCTAAAAAAAATTACATAATAAAAACATGATTCATAAAAATTGAATCACGTTTTATGTATAAAATTTGATTTTCCCAACTACAAAATTTCTTCAATAATTTTTGTTTACATGAAAATTAGAGTAAATAAAAACAAAAATTATGATAATAATCCTTAATTTTGTTTATTACAAATGTTTTTAGAAATGTAAATAAACAAATTTAATGTTAATAATAATATTTAAATTTTTATTATATACATAATAGTACCAATTTAGTACACATTTATATATCGAGCTGAAATATTCATAAGACAACACTACTGTTTACTTATTTCAAAAATCTTGAATATTTTTTTTGTTTTATAAAACAACGATAATGAAGGATTAAATTAAAATTTTAATAATTTAAATAATAATTTATTAAATAAATTTCATTTTCATTCAATTATATTCAGAAAACGTTCACAGAATATTAAAAGAAATATAATTAATCATTTTAAATTTTGTTGATTAGTTTTCTAATACTTTAAATTCTAAAGAGTGTTAAAACAAAAATTTAAGGACATTCTTTTACTACGACATCAAAATTAAAAAAAAAAAGAAACATTACTCCTTTTTTAAAGTAAGAAAATTTATTTATTCATTGAATTAAATTATGCATAGTTAAATATTCGTCTTTTAAAATTTTATATTATTATATAAAATTTACAAATTTAATAAAATATTTTGTCTTCTGAAGTTTTTCACGTCTTTGAATATAACAAGCGATGTTGATTAACATATGAAATGAGTGTGTGTGTGATTGTATGTATATGTCAATTTTCATGAAAATATAAGAATATATTTTCATAAAATTTTCATACACTTTTAATTTCAATTTCTTTACTTTAAAGTTTAAACACAACTGTGCTTTCAAGACGTTGAATATTTCAACATAAAACTTTTTTTTAATGACCCCCTAAATTTCTGTATAATAAATAAAAAACTTATTATAATAATCATAATTTTGACAAATTCAACTAAATGTCAAACTTTGTAAACCATTTATTTTCAAATACATATATAATTTTAAACCCTTTTAATTTCAATATTTTCCATAATTCTTGAATAATGTTCCAACAAAAGCTTATTCCATTTTTCGTTCCCTTGGAAATTTCTTTACCTTATCATTTCAATTTTCTTAAAAAAATTCCGTGAATGTTTCTGATCGTCAAAATAAAATTATGTTTACTGATAATACAAAAAAAAAAAAAAACAAAAAAAAATGTCTTTTTCGTCCTTTTGTAATAGCAGAAACATGTTAAACAGCGTAAGTCTTTAAACATGTGTTGTTATTTATATTAACGTAAAACAGCTTATAATGTATATGTATTGAAGTATCCTTTTCTTCTTTCTAGAGATATAATTTTTTTTTCTTTTTTTTTTCCTTTTTTGTGTATATTAAAATGTGTATTCACCATATGTTCTGGATTTTATATTCTGTGCAAAAAAAGGATATTATATATGAATTTACTGAGACAGGATGATGATTATATGTCAGGACTAACAAAAAATATAAATGGTAGGAGACAACATCTATATATATTAAAGATACAAGTACACATATATATAAAAAGGATATTATATATATAATTTATTATTGCTAGATATATCAAAATCATATCTGAATTCTATTTTTATATAAAATCAATAAAATAATTATAAACTAAATATAAAATATAACTAGTACTTTGGTGGAATTATGGTCCACTATAGCTGATGTAATATTTGTAAATAATGACAGTTTTTAAGTAATTTATTGGGCTATAATTTTACAATTCACAGTACTTTTGTGCGTCTATTTGCATTTTTAACATTATTTTTTTAACTAATATTTTGCATAATATTTAATTGTATTAAACATTCTACGAAAGTTCTTATTTTGTCGGGAATTTGTTCATGTTTTCTTCACTTTTTTGGATTTTCAGCGAATTCTATTTTCAAATAATTAGTTATTATCTTAAGCAAATCTTGAATCTAACCGGAAAATTGTACGTTGGATCTAATCATATACGACATATCCTAAAAAGTTAATATATTCCCGACAAAGTTCATCGTTCGAAACTATATTTGTCACTATTGGTAAGATTCGACTATTCATTTAAAAATTTGATTTCTTAATCCTTTTTCGTTTTCATCAAAATGAAGGTTTAAAATACATTTATATGGATTATAAATTTATTAAGTTCTAAACTTAATACTTCTCCAGTCTTTTTACACTTTCCAATATATAGTTTAAAATATATAGTTTATATCACAAACGGATCTGTAAAATAATTTAAGAAAAATTTCAAAGAACTTAAATTTTTTTTTTTTTTTCAAAAATTAATTAGTATAAATTTTTCGTTTAAATTACCTAAAATATTTTATTAAACTAATTTGTTTTGAAGGAAACACTATCATAGTTTTATATATGCTTTAACAATTAAGTTATCTTATTACTATCTTATTAAAATTTAGTGTAAAATATAGATATAATGTAAATTAATGTGATACCTTAAAATTTCACCTATATATACTATGCATATTAATTTTTCTCGAAACATAATATTTTCGTATACCAAAATAAATTATATAGCATCAATGGAAGGTCACGAATTCTAAATTATTCTGTATTATAGAATATTTATATAGCAATTTAATTTAATGATAAATAACATAATTTAAGGAATACATATATATATACATATATATAAAATTTTGTGTAAGAAAAATAGCCTGTAGAAATTTAAAGATATATGTATATAATATCAATTAAGTATTTCTTAGAAATAAATATCATTAAATTAATTTTATTTTTTTCCTATTATTAGGTGATTTTAGAATAATATCTTAAAGGACTTTGATACTAATATTAATTTAGAATATAAAATCCACAAGGTAATATTAAAAATATCAAAGTAAAATAATAAAATACCAATTAAAAAATATTAAAAGATTAATTTTGGAATTTAATAAATTAAAAAGACAAATTTTCCAAAATTAATTTTTTTTTAATATTTTGTACCATTAAAATATTAAATGTAGTAAATATATTAAATATTAGGTCTACTGTTCATAAATATGAGACTACAATTGACAAACCAAAAATTAGATTTATTAATCAGTAATAAAGGCCTGGTTGACACGGTAATCAAAATCATAAAATGAGTAAGGGTATTTATTTAAAGGAGCAATCGACATATCATAATTTATATGGATCCAAAAGACTTTAAATTTTTTGGGTCGAATGATAATTTTCCTTTACAACATTAATATTGTCTAACCTGGATAGTCTAATATTAATTGTTTTTGTTTTGGTCAATTAATATAATCGTACATAGACTGTAATAGAATTCATATGTTGAAACTTGTAAGATATTCTAATAATTTGGAAAAGTTTCTTCTAATAAATTACCGAACAAACAAAAATTAATAAATTTATTTTAACTATTTATTAGCTTAAATCTCTCATACCATAAACTTTATTAGAATTAATTTGAAAATATATTTTATCAATATATCCCAGCTGGTCACATAAACCACGATTTTTCATTGTCGTAGTAAAAAAATCTATTCTAGATAAAATCATGTTTTTTTATTTTGTTGAATTTCTCAATTGATTGAAAATTTGAATATTTTATATACGAAAATTTCTTGATAGCTTTAAAGTCTATAAAATTTCGACATTCTCTCAAGTGTATTTGTAAAAAAAAAATATACCTACAAAATGAATAGAAATTATGTTATTTTTATTTCTACATTCCGTTAAAAAAAAGGACATGTGTTGCTAGAACGTGTTTTTATTTATTCCTTACATAAAAAAAAAATATGTATACATACTTCATATTCTTTAAGTTATCTAAATAATTGTATTCACAAAGGCACTGGAGGCTCAAGTCGTTTTACAAATGAGGCAAAAATTCTTTTGAAATTCAGATTATATGAACGTGCAGACGTGTCATCATAGGAAAATAAAATTGAAACTTAAAGGAGTAAATTATAACAAAAAAAGATATATGAAATTTTTTAAATCGTTGATAATATTTAGTGTTTTTTTTTAAGCTTAAATCTAAGATAAAATTTTGATTTTTTTTATTAGATTTTCAGTTATACACTGTTAAAATTTTTAAATTATTTTGTATTAATACCTTACTAACTAATTTGTTATTAAAAAGTGGTTGAAGTTCTAGAATTTTTCTCAACAATTTTACCCTGTTACTTTGTATTTTAACAAAGCTGTTTAAAATCATACTTTGAACTTATCAACTTCTTCATAAGGAGCACAGTAGTTCAGTGCGCTTACAGATATTTTGGAAATAGGAATATATTTTGTATAATAAGTTTCACAAAATATCATAATTCGCAATTGGAGTTTTTTTTTTAATTGGTATTTTATTATTTGGCAACAGAATATTTGGTAAAGTTACGTGACAGTCGCCAAGACGACATTTAAAGTAAAGTAACATTAGACAAAATGACATTTAACTAAAATGGAATTCACATATAACACTTATTTAGAATAATTTATTTATTTAGAATAATTTAAATTCTAAAAGTATAGAATTTGTGAGCTTGCATATAACCATTAATATACTATATGTTAAAAATTCTTAACCCTCTAGTGCACCATCGTTAAAAATTCTTAACTATCTCGTGCACTATCGTCATACAAATATGAATAAAAAAAAATGTTTAATAGTTTCAAAGTTTAATAGAAAATGTTTAATAGTTTCAAAGTTATTTAGAATTTTTGGTTAATTGGTTGTAATTTGTATAGATCTACTTTAGTCAAAGTATGACTGTAAAGAAAATTAACTAATCGTTTAGTTGATTTATCATTTTTAATTTGGTAACTATATTAAAGAATATCTGGAAAAAAAACGTTAAATGAGTTATTAACTTTTTGAATCATAATATGGTACCCTATGCATTATTGGGACCATTTACAAATAGAGGTCTTTGTCATTCTAGTAAAATTTTTTTATTTATTTTCGATTGAAACAACATCCGAGTTATAGAAAAATTAAAGTATATCGTGGTAAACAAAACTACAATAAATCGTAATGATAAAACATGGTATTTTTAAATTATTTCTTGTCCTTAGAGAATGTGTTATTTTTATTATTATTTTTTCATCAATGGTTTAAAAAATGTGTGACTTCTAAGGTCCTTTTTGTTTTATAATAAATAATTATTGTTTTATCTACATCCGCCATGATGGAAATATGCATCAATATCTACGTTATTTTATTATATTCTCAATAACCAAAAAATGGCAAATTGTAACAATAAATTATGTTGCAATAGTAATATACCATTTAATAATACTTGGGCACTAGAGGGTTAAATTTAAATTTAATAGAATAAATTTTACTTAATACTATTGTACTTTTGTTAATATAGAAGGAGTAATGATACCAATAACACATAAACTTCTTAACATTACTAATTTTATTATAATTTTTCGTAGCTAAAGGACTAATCTTGAAAACTTTACACATATATCAACAGTGTAAACTTTTAACTATTAATAAAGTTATTTTTTGTTTTTTAAATTTAACATTTTCTTAATTTTCTCTGAAAAAGCAAATATATTATTGAAAATGTTCTTTAAGCTAATCTCTACCACAAAATTCATAAATTATTACCAAAAAACACATTCATTCGGAAAGATGGATGAAAATGATAAAAATAATTTCCAAATTTCAACTGATTTTAAAAATTTATTTTATATACGAATAATAATAATAATAATAATAAAAAAAATAATAATACAACATTACAAGGATATGAGAGTCTCATATAAGGAAAAATAATGTCAGGAAAATTTTTTACATAAAAATTTTTTTTAAAAATTTTTTTTTTTCTTAAAAATGGAATACAAAATTGAACAAGGGAATTTTACCAAGGGCACAGATTTTTTTATATATTTTTTTTCTTCTTTTTTTTTGGTAACACGAGTCTCGTTTTGGTAAATTTACTTCAAATATGAAGTGCGTATACTACATTATTTTGAAATTTATTTGTATTGGTAAAGAAATATAAATATTAGTGTGCAGGCAGAAAGGTTTTTTTTTTCCTTTAATACATAAAAGAGAGTACATAATAAACTGAAATATATCTTTAAGGCAATGGAATTTTAAATGACTTTGAGTTAAAAGTTTTGCCTTTTTTATTTTTCTGGTTATATTAAAGCAATATTCAAAAAAAAAAAATGAGTTTAATTTTTCTGCAAAATTATGTTTTAAAATAAATTTTTATCATAATATTAGTACCAGAAAATAAAATTAACCGCACTTAAATTTATTAAAATTGTTTCATATAAGAAAAATATCCTTAATATTTTTGAATATTGATCGTATATAATATATTTTTCTCTGACTATATTTAATTTGATAAAACTTTATTAAAAAAATATTAAAATATATACAAGATAATTTTAATTGACGTACAGAGTGGTTCATTTTATTGACAAAAATTTAGTGACAGTACAAAATTTGGAATCGGTTTGACTTTGGTAACAAGATTTCAATAAATAAGCTATATAATTGCAACACTAATATACTAATTGTACTTATGCAATTGAAAATAATATTAAGACCCGATCGAATAAGGATATATTAAAAACGAGTCCTCAAACAAATTGAAAATTATTTTAAAAATTAATAAGCATACGTTCACTGAGCAGTAATACTAAAGAAAATTAAAAAATCTTGTTTTATTGAAACCGATTTGCTGCTAGTTTTGGACATTACACTTGGAATGTCTTTTACAACAACGAAAGCTCTATTTTTGAGTCCTAATCCGGCACAAATTTGAATTTAATTTTTTTTATTACTCTTAATTTCTAGTGCAGCGTATATTATTAAACTTGAGCGAAAATTTAGTACAATAATTACACTTTAGGTTGGAAAATGTGAATAATGCCGCTTGGCAAATGGTCAATAATTTTCTTTCTTCTATATCAGATAAAATTATTATCTTCTCCACAATTTATGTCTACATTAACATTGTTAAAATTGTTGCTGATAGGCACAGACGGCAAATATTAATGGTAAATATTGTCGAAGTTTATTAAGTCATCTGACACTGATAGAAAATTTAAAACAAAATTATAAATCCTTAAAAAATTTAATTTAAAAATCATCCTGTAGATTTGGTCTAATTCTTATATAATATTTATGTAGGTACTTAATTTATGTATATAAATAATTCTTTTTATAACTTTTAATTTTTACCCTAAAGTATTTTGTTGGTCTTTTATTGTTTTGAACGAGTTTATACGAATAAATTTTAGTCTGTTTTCTTAAGGGTGTTTTTCTTTTAAAAATGTACAAAATAAAAAAGAAAATAATAATGAAAATAAACTTTTTCTTTTTTTCCTTTGTTTCTAAAGGAAAAAAAAAAGTGAAACAATATTTTAAGATACTGTGAGTTTTTTTTTAGTAGCAATTTAAACATTAAAGATTAAGAACATTAAAATATTCAATTTTGAAGTATTTTTTTTTTTATTTATAATCTTTGAATTTTCAATATTTTGCCAATTTTTTTTTTCTGGTTTAATTAAATAAAATTATGAATGACCAACGGTGTGTATAAAAGGTATTTCTTTTTTTGCCTTATCCTTCAGTTGAAAATTATAATATTTTTTTATCCAAAAATGAGGAAAAATGAGACTTCTTGAGATTTTGATCTACTAAAGTGGATTTCCTTTGTTTTATTATAAATTTATGTAAAAGATAATAAAGGTTAAAGGTGAGATGAATATTTTTAATATATTTTTACAATAATTTGATAAGAAGTAAGGTTTATATCAGTTGGAACGAGTTATACCAGTTGATGAATTAAGAAATAAATTTTAATGAATTTAAATTTATTCATTTCTAGTTAGTAAAGCAATAAAATGGTAGCTAAACTTATCTAGTGATTTTTTGCAAAAAGTTGTAGAAAATCACTAGATAACCAAATTTTATTTCTATGAGAAAGGCGGACTTCAGCATGACGTTTAGTTTGGAGTGAAGTATCTACGTGGACAAAAAGGTAGTAGATCCGCATACGCCGGAAAGAAACTCTATTGATACTATCACATACTCATATAACGAAAAGGAATTCTATGTTTACTCAATTTCGGGAGAACGCAATTCAAAACAGTGATATTTACTACGGTTCTGTGATATTAGATTACGTTTTAAAATAATATCCGAAATTACAAAATGTATAGTAAGTAATTATGTCTGTTAAAAAAATTAAGTAACTAATTTTTCAATAATTATTATCTAAAAAAAATTTACAAACTCCCAGTTATTTATAATTACAAATTTTAATAAAAATAAAAATACTCATCAATTTTTGATTGACACTATAATTAAATAAAAAAAATTTTTTTTTGTGTCAATTTTATGCGGAAAAATCAATTGCCCTTATAATGACCACCAAAACATTCTCATAATTCAATAAAAGGTCACCATCATTACACAAACAACAAAAAATAACTGACTTTATAATTATATATAATTATCATATTTTTCTCATTAATCATAAAGAAATAACGTGCAAATAATAATTATGTTACAGGGTAAGTCTATGGGGGATTTGATATTTATTGATGACAAAATATTATGGTGAAAAATATTCTTTAGAACTTTCAATTTTTCATTTTCCTTTTTTTTTAAATTTTTGTTTATTTTGCTGATCAATCAATCAAAGAAAAATTGATTTGACAATACATATTTTTAAATAGTTACTAAATATTAGATACAGATTCTAAAATATTTCCATAATTACGAAATTTTATAGAATATATTATTTAGAAATAAAATAATCATAATATTACAAGTAAATAATTCCAGTATGGACTTTGGTTTTGTTTGTTTCTAATGGATGGATTTGTCCCGGGACATTTTTCCACGAACAACCCAATAAAGATTCGAGACATTTTTCCACGAACAACCCAATAAAGATTCGAGATATTATTGCTTTTTTCTATGTTTTCGTTTCTGGTGCCTTTGAAACATCGTTCGCTCTATTCCTTTCTTATTCAGCTTTTCAATACATGTTTTGAAGTCTATTTGACGTTATACAACACCACGATAAGGCGGACATTACACCCCAGTATGGATAATGTTTGTCTCATTAAAGTAGATCAGAATTGCTTAAATATTGGAAGCCGTGGCAATTTTATTCATATTTCATAGGTCATACTACTGATATAGAATACCAGATTGCCAAGATATTTTTCGGTCTTCCTTTTGCTGTGAATTGTTTGCAATCTGGTACTACATTTCAATTTAACTGCTTTAATCGAAAAGAACCTTTTTCAGAAGCTCCACTAAATATTTCAGGAATTTTATTGACTTAGAAAATTAATATCTGATAGCTTGACACCCTAATCTGCATTTTTGGGCCTAATTTTCCAGCTATAAATTTCTTCAGACTTTTTATATTTTTTTATTTATAATATTCTCCATTTTTTTTTTAGAAACTCTATCGTTTCTTGAATTTTGCGATACAGTGTTATCTATTCTAAATCTATCCTATTCCCAGTATTATTATTTTTCCAATGATTTATAATGCTGTCCATTATCTTAAATACTTTGTGCTCCTCCCTTAATGTCTGTAGATAAGTGGTAGTAATTAAAAAAGAAAACAGAATAAGTGGTTACCAAAAAAATAAACAGAATACTTTTTTTATACACCACTTAAACAAAGAAAACATTTCCCACATAATTTTCTTAATAATATAATATAAATTTATTTTCTATTTCAGATATGGAAACAAAATAATTTTCTGTTGCTCGTGGTTGTTGGTTATGTTTTTCATGTCATAAATTTTCATTTTCATTTTTATCTGTATACTTGAAATTAAAATGAATAAAATTAGGTAAAAGTAGAAGAGAAAATTATTATTAGTTGTTTTAATAAATTTTTTTTCCTTAATTCTGAAAAATATTCTTTTTTTGACTTGACTTGTTAAGTCTCAATTTTTTGTAGAAGTTTAAATCTTTAGTAATTTCATTCTGAAATATCTTATTTTTATGAAAAGAAATATTTTACTTTGAAATTAAATATTTTTTTAAATAGAGTAAAATATTTTAGTTTTCTGACCTTAATATTTATTATATTGTCATCTATCCTTGAACCTTTCTTTTCAATGTCTTTTTTTCTTAAGATTATTAACTTGAAAAATTTTCCATAAAGTAAAATTAACTAAATTCACTTGACCTATTTTAAATATTCATATCGATTTATTTTCAAAATTTTTGATTTTATTATCATCATTTTACGTATCTAGGCATATTTCATCATTTTACGTATCTAGGCATATTTAAATTAAGTAAAAAATATACCAGGTAGCACAACTATTGTATAGTACAATAGTTGCATACTTACAAGCTTTTTTTTGCGTGCCTGTATTTTACGTAAATTTAAAAGTAATTAATAGATTATTGCAGCCGATAATACACTACACCTAAATAAAAAATAGCCCATTCCACCGGGGAGTCCTTTTTTGTGCCATGAGATTCAAAACTATTGAATTTTTCAACAAAACGACTGTCGTACTAACTATTATGTAGTTACTCAGCAATGGCTAGTAATGATCAGTGACTAGAATTTCCGAAAAGTGTACTTACTGACGCTAGGATGAAGGACAAGTTTATAATAATGGAATAAAAGTGATTTAAAAAGTATTATCGAAAAAAATCTTGATCAATTCTTCACAATTTTTACTAATACTTTATAAATTTTGTTTATGAAAAAATATCAAAAATAGATACATATTTCATCTCAATGTAAATCATTCAAATTGAAGAGATTTTCTGTAACACTTTATCATAAAAAGTATAATATTCAAATGAAAGGTGATGTTATTGTTGTCGTATATATCCTTTTATCAAGAGGATTAGTGACTAGAAAAGACTTAAATGTTAAAGTTCTCTTTTCAAATATAAATGAAAATCTTATGCAAATTGAAACCGTATTATATATTGTGTTAATAAAAATTTTATGGTAATAAAAACTTAATTTTCTTTAAAAATAAAATATGATAAATTCAATTTATTACAATTCACCTGGTCGTTTTATTTATTTCTAAAAATGAAATAATTCATTTTTTAAACTTTCTATATAAACATTTTAAATTTAAGTATAGTTAATTTAGCGACTGACAATTAAATTAATTCATATTATGCAGTTCGCCCTGCATTTTTTTTCACAGACTGATATTTTATTGAAAAAATGTAGTAATAAAAATGTACTCATATTTTCTATGACATTTTCTATTTATTGTTTTAGTATAATATAGTTTCAATTTTCATATTAATTGAATATACACGGTTTAAAATTAAATGTATATTTTGATGTGATACAACACGATATATACTAGATAAATATTTTCCACAACAAATTTAACTATTAACTATTATATTCCAAATATAAAGTAATACAAAGTTTATTTTATAACTAACACAACACGTTTAAAACAAATCATTATCATCAGAACAGTTGTTCTAGTTAGTCTTTCTTAACCGTGTCTAGAAAATTGAATTAAATAATACTAGAAACACAGATCCTTGCACCCGTTGTCTATATTGAAATGGAAATTAAAAAAAACATCTATCAGGAAGAATGGGCAAATATTTCGTCGGCTGAATATATGCCATTTTTTTTTAAAATAAAATAATCTGCAGAATAATAACTGTTTTAGTTAGCATATTTAAACATAAAACGTAAATACGTATTTTACTAATATAATATTGCTTAATTTGTACAAAGTTCATTTGGCCTAAACGTTATATTAGCAAGTGCTTTGAATTTCAATACTGATATGCTGCAAAATTACTAGTGCATACGATATAAATGTTCGAAGTTAATATATTACATCTTTTCTAGACAATTTAAAAATCTTCTATTTCCAATTATATAAGATCCTACTACATACTAAAGTAAACTTATTTTCATTTTCAATTTCCAATTTAGTTAAACAGTGAAAATGGCGTTTGTGATAAATAAATTTTCAGCCGACGATAATG
Organism: Empis livida; assembly: GCA_963932195.1. NCBI lineage: Eukaryota > Metazoa > Arthropoda > Insecta > Diptera > Empididae > Empis > Empis livida. The sequence continues at coordinate 46,980,650 of OZ010648.1, forward strand.
TATTATACATAAATTTTTCTAAATAAGGAATTGTTAAATAAGGAGTTTTTTTCCAATGGATTTAACAAAAGTGAAAAATTACTATTAAAATTTTATAGTTTTTTATTAAGAGTAAAAATAACATTTCGCATTCTTAATATTTTCCCTTCGGAAAGGATAACTAGCAAATAATATTTCAATTTATTATAGGATATTTTTTTTATACGATAATTCAATTTTGAAATTGTAAGGCTTTTACTAAACAATTTTTTTTTTCATCAAGGTCAAAAAAAGGTTTTTTTTTTATCCTAAAAACAATACAATCATAATAAGTGTAGAAATTCTGTTGCTAAGTGTAGAATTTATAATCCGTAAAATTTCTTGATTTTACTTATTAAAATAAAATCACTCTTATAGCATAAAAAAAAAAGAGAAAAAATTTAAGCATAAAATATACTAAACTAAATTTACTCATCCGGAAAACTACATAAAGCCCCTTAAATTATATTTTGTGTATTTGAGCATAAATCCTGTACCAAAATTTTACTTTGAAGATTAAGTATAATAAAATTGAACATTAAAATTTTCTTGTATATTGTGTCGACTAAAGGATACGTATTCATTTTCAAAATTTATCTTTTCTAAAATTGTCAATCATTTTTAAAGTTAGAAATTTTGAGAAAGCTTATATGTGAGGCTATTTAAAATATTTTTTTTAATATATAGTACTTACAAAAATTTAAAAACATAGATTATTATATTAAAATTTTAAAAGAAGATTAAATAAATCTATTTTTAAAGGAAATAAGAAATTTTCATATAAATTATAATAATATGATAGACGCCACATTGGTAATAAAATACTACTTTCTGCTCCTGCGGCAATTTAGATATACGGATACCCAAAATATTTTTATCCTAAACAGTATAATATCATTGTAATTGAATATAGTACATGACAACCAAAAATTATGTTTGAAAGTTAAAGCAGAGTTACAAAATTTATAAAATTAAATAGAATTTCCTTTCTATACAAGAATATTATGATATTTTATTAGTGCAACTTCAAAACCGCCATTAATATGAAACTATTGCACTCACTATTCTTGTAGTTTTAACCGACTTTTTTACAATTTCTAATCCACTTCAAAATTACTGTTGCGTATAGAATTGTTAAATAATTTACATATTAAATAAATTCAACTAATTTAACTTTTTATAGATTTTCTTTTATTTGAAATTGAAACTATACATATTCTTCCAAAAAGTATAAAAAATTCAATAATCTCTAATTTAAGTTTTCCACTCAATACTTTTCACATTTTACAAGACTTTTAAATTTTTATTACCAAGCAATGAAAATAAGAAAATTTTCATCAATATTTTACATTGAAATTTTATATTAGTATATTTCCGAATTTAATTATAAATACAAAAATCATTTTATTAATTCACTATAAGGGATTTGTCCCAAAACAATAAATCCAAGTCGATAAAATTAAATGTTGATCATAAAAAAAAAATGTTTAAAATTATACAAAATTACTTTTACTAACTACCTTAATAAAATACTTTTTAATAGTTTTATAACATAATTTTCAGGTATGGACAAAATAATAGCTATAAATATTAAAATAACTTCTATACGTATTTTGTTTTTGTATAACGAAAACCAAATTAAAACCAAAAATCTTTTTATAGCATACTTTCAAAAAAAAAAGTGATTCTTATAAGCTATTTATTATATATTTTCAACAGATTTTTTCAACAAATTACCAATTTTTAACAATTTGTGCCTTCATTAAATTTTCTTTAGGCATCAGAGAGCAATAATAATCGCCTAAAATATCATTAGAACTCATGATATACTTTAATATTCTACAAAACATAATAGTGTTATTAAGTATATATACAAGTATCAACTAAAATATCGCCCTCAAGTATTGTAGATATACAATATTATGTACATAATACTTCATTCCATAAATTCAATAAATTAGGAATCTTATATATGTATTGTACTTGTACACAATATAAAGTTATAGTTAATTGTTTCATTATGTTTTCGGATTCTTGTTCTAACAAATGTCCTGGTTCTGTAATTATAATTAGAAGGAATTTTCCTATAACGTACATATATAATAATCCTTATACGAAAATGAGATTTGTTCAGTTCTATTGGAATAAAAAATAACTCAAATGAAATATAAAAAAAAAATTAATTAAGATTTAAACTGTAGGCCCGCGGGACATGATTTTGACATTCTTCATCTACACTATCCTACAAACTACATAAATCTGTACGAGATGGTACAATGGGTCAATTAGAGTCAGATAATTGGACAGGCATATTTTTTCCATGAAATTATTTCCAGTTTCTGTTTTAGTATTATAAAAATATTTGTATTAAGTGGCGTGTCTCTTGTTATGTTTCTTAAATAAAAATATCCTTACTTCTAAGATATTGTTTAAGGTTCAAGTATATTAAAGTGAACTAATATTAAATTGGTTATATAATAAAGTTGTGAAACATTAAAAAAGTTGTCTTGTAAAATCTTCATTATCTATATTCTTATATTATCTCATTAAATATTAATTTAAGGTTTAGGTTAAGCATTATACAAATTTATGATTATTATTTTAGAAAAAAGTTTAATTTCAATATCAAATTTATTTCCTAAAATTTCATTCCAATTAATTTTATTTTGAAATAAATATTTCAAAATGAATTTCACTTTTCCGTATCAATATTTTTTCTATTTTAATACAAACTTTTGTAATAAATTCTATTTGATATTTTTATGATTTTTTATTGGTATTTCATTGATTTGTTGTGTGTTTTCTTTATATAATAAATAATATCCTTTTTCAAAATTTTTATTTTCCTATTTTTCTGTAAACAACAACATTTATGTTTGTACGTGGAAACATTTCACATCAAAAATCAAACAAAAAAAAAGAGTTTCAAAACAATTTATAATGTAATTTGTCGCCTTTTTGAAATATATCATCTAACTTTTTTATGTATATTATTAGAGTGTGAAATGTGAAATTTTAAGTAAGTCTACTAAAAAACACGTGTACATAAAAAATATTATTTTTTTTCAGTACTAAACAATAAATAGCTCCATAACTTTTAGACAATTTTAAAAATACGTTTGTGGGAATATTATTTTTTTTTCAGTACTAAAGCATAAATAGCTCCATAACTTTTAGACAATTTTAAAAATACGTTTGTGGGATTTTATTAGAAAAACAAGAAGAAAATTTCAATCAAGCATTAAATTATATTGATATAGATATAGATAGCTGATAATATTTAAGATATGGGTTTTAAATATTCTTGTTTGTTGTTTCCTAATAATCGTACTCAAGAAGCATTTATTTATTTTACATTGGTGGTATAGCTGTTTTGAAAGTAAAATATTTAGGTTTTTATTTTACTTCAGTTTCTACAAGTTGAACAAGTACTTATAACAATTTCTTAATAAAACTGGTATTGAAGCATATTGAGGTCAATTTTTAATACAATACAATAAGGTTTCCGTAACCTTTTTTTCTAGACACAGCTTTCAGTTTCATGAATATTTAATTTTTCAGTATTTCCGTAATTCTTTGAAATAATTGACTTTTACAAGTATGATTTAAAGAATTTTCTGACTGATTAAATTATTAGATTATTTCTTTAGTGCACCTAAATGATATTTTGGAGCAATACCGACTAATGAGTACTTTTACATTAATTCATCTCGAATTAATTTGCTAGGCATTATTACCACAATTTATGAAGTCAATCAAATACGTGTACATTTTGCTATTAGAGAAAAGTTGCATTTTTCAGATATAGTCACTCACAAGACAACTCTAACTTTCAGAAAAATGTTTGAAACCAATTTTCGATGAAACAAATATTAAATAGCAATGGAATTTGAAGTAAACTGTTTTCAGATTTTACATAGCAGAAGGCATAAAGAAATTAAAATAAATACTGCAAATAAAGAGCTTGCTTTGTATTTTTTAAAGTTATGCTAATATTCTTTAGAGTTTTTGATGATATAAAATTTAATTTAAAAAAGCTATTCTTCATTTTTTTTTAATGAAAATTTATAGTTAAAAGGGAAACAAATTTAATATTAAACTTTTCGTTAAAAAATTACCTTACAGTTAAATAATTTTTGAGAAAAAAATAAAAGATTGTTTCAGCCTTCATATTTTCTATTTAAATTTAAAAGTTTTAGACATTTTTATAATTGAATTTATATACTCTTAAATTAATAAGATAATTAAAATTCCTTGTGTATCTGAACGATTCAAGTTATTTTCTTAAATACATACAACAATAAGGGAATTCAACATGACTTTCTTAAATTTTTAAAAGTATATATAGTAAATTAAAAAAAAAAACTTAATTAACAAAAATGTATCTTCTATCTATTAAACATAAAAGATTGATTTTCAAGTTGAAATATCCTACTATTATGTAAGTTCGATTTATAAAAACTTAAATGATTCTTATTTAATTTTCATCTGAATTAAAAGATTCAAGATAATTTCTTAGACACGAACGTAAATAATAAGCTAAATCTTAACAAAAAAAAACACAAAACTTTTTTAATTAGGAAAACATTACAAAAAGTAATGAAGAGAAAGCATTATTTTGTGTCTTTTATATTTTAGAAATAATACATACATATTTACATGAGTTTTTGATCACTTTATATGTAAAAATTAATTTTTTTTTTACATTTTATGGAAAATTTAATTTATTTATAAAACTTTTTAAATGTAATTTATACATTTTCATTATTTATTCTTATGTAATTGAGACATTATGTAAACCAAAAACGAAATTATTGTGAAATTAGTACATATGTATATACCAAGCATATTATGAAAATATTAAATTATGTACTGAATATGGTAATTAAAAATTTACAAGTTTGAAAATTTTTCAAATGTTCTTCAAAATTATTATTAATATTATTTAAATAATTTGATTTCATTCTTCTATGTGGTTAATAAAAACTATTTAGATTAATATTGAAGTCAATTTGAATTATAAAAGATTTGTAGGGTTGCGAACGTTTTAATTTACAACAAATTTATGTAAAATACTTAATATGAGTTTTTGAGTTAATCAGCTTTGTAATTCAAATCCGAATCCGAGAACATCCTTTTTGGTTACTTTTTAACAGGAGTTCTAAATTAATATTTTAACTGGAATTCTTGTAAATCTACGAAAGAGCAAAAATTAAAAAAAAAAACTAAACACATTTATCTCCGAACTTAATTTTTTAAGTAACAAGAATTCTAGGTAGAATAAAAGAAAATCCCCTATATTTTAAAATAATAAAATAATTTCCCAAAAGATCGCAGTATATGGCTGGTTCAAGACCCAACACTTGTCAATTGAATAATAACAGCGGTTTGTTCCGTATGATACGCGTACCACTAGAAATTGCGTTTAAGAAAAATATTTAAATTCCATTTTTTTCTAATTCACCAATTAACAGAAAATAACATTCATTGTATGTTTTTATTATTGTTTAATATTAATTATACGAAAACAATTTATTGTAATTTCTTGTTAACTTGGAATTAACATACCTATAGTGTCATCTAGTTACTACGGGCAAACTAACTAAATTGTTTTTTGTGGTGCGCCAAAATTTCAAAATTTTACGTGGTACAAAAATTAAAAAGTGTAAACTGCTGCTTGAGAACATTAAGAGTTCAAGTAAGTAAAATATCTTCGAAACTAACAAATCAATTGTCTGCTCCCACTAATTCTTCATATCTATTCTTTATAACTTTCTTGCAATTATGTGCAGTCCATTTTGAAGAGTTTAAAAAGAATCTATAATTTATAAACATTCTTAACATAAATCATAAATAAGTAATTTACCTCAAGAAAATGCCAAGACAATTATGAAAACGAGTTTATTATCTGTCTCTGTGGATACATATAATTTATATGACCCAAATTATTCTGTATAGCGCACTCTTGTGGTAATTCATTGTATCCAATATATTGTTGGTTGTTGTATGGAATATATCGTACATAAATTTACATTTTTGTATACATGCTGTAATTTTACAATGAAACGAAACTTCAGTTTAAAGATTTGTTAAAATAAAGATTTATAAAAATGTAAAATTTGAAATGGAGAAAATCAACACAAAGTTCACAGAGTAAAATACACATAACAAAAACGAAGATATAGAAAAATAAAAATAAATGGAGATAATCATTCTGTCCCATATGTAAATTTCAAATTGGAGAATACTTCCATATTTTCCCGATCGGAACTTTTCACCCGCAGTGTTTGTTTTTTTCACATATCATACACTTTTCATGGAATTGAATTTGAAGATATCTAGCGTTGGTATTACTATAAATTTTGTAAAAAAAAAATACAATTTCTTTTAAACGAACCTATTTTTTTAATTGCTTCAAATAAAGAGAATAATTGTACAAAAAACCTTTCTTAAACTGTAAATTATAAATTCAGGCAAATATATCTTTTATTTGTTCTTTTTCAAAATAAGTAAAATTTGTAAAAAAAAAATTGTATAACTTTAGTTTTATTATTGAATGCATAAAAATCTGGTTTTAAATTTAGTAAGAAATAAAAATGTTTAACAATATTTTTTTCTTTTTTCTTACTTTACATTAAATTCGTCCTTTCAATTACCAGATTTACCGAAACGAATGGACAAAAATTAATGGAAATAATATATTTGTTAATTAAATTTAACTTATTTTTAAAGTTAATAGTAATATATTTGTTTTTTTTTTCTCTGCCTGTTTTTTATTATTATCATTATTATATTTAAAGTATATTTTTATTTCTGCTGTTTTTTTTTTATTAATTACTGGAAGCCAATCGAAGGAGAAAGGATTGATTACATTTTAAAATAGCTGTAAAGCATTGTTTCCTTGCCTTTAAAGCTATTTTTCACTTTCAAAATAACTTCCAGAATTTTTTAATTACTGAACATTTTATGGTGTTTATAGTTGCCCTGAATCAGCAACAACGATTTTCTTTGATGTTTTACCAGATTGGCTGCCAAAAGATTCAATCTTTTTAACAATATCCATTCCTTCAACAACTTTACCAAATACAACATGACGATTATCTAACCATGATGTTTTAACTGTGGTCACAAAAAATTGTGATCCATTAGTGTTTGGACCAGCATTTGCCATTGATAATATACCAGGTTCAGTATGTTTTAATGTAAAATTTTCATCCTCAAATTTATTGCCATAAATTGATTTACCACCAGTGCCATTATGATTAGTAAAATCACCACCTTGACACATAAAATTTGGGATAACACGATGGAATGTTGATGCTTTGAAGCCATAGCCTTTTTCTCCAGTACATAATGCACGGAAATTTTCAGCGGTCTTTGGTACTACATCAGACCGAAGCTGAAAAAAAGAATTAAATTTGTGTTAACTTTCAAACATGTTTCAAACAAGTTTTTGTAATAGTTTATGTATCAATATAATTAAAATACATTTAGGTATACGTATATAAATTAACATGTCCGTTTACAGGAAAATACTACTTTTAGAAATTATCAAAAAAATATATCAGAAAAATTAAATTTTAAAAATTTATAAACTGTTATGAATTAAATTTATAAACTATTATGAAAAAAATATTCGTTAGGAAATTGAAATAAATCAATATATTGATTTAAAAAATTATATATATTTTAACTAAAATACAAAAATACTTTAAAGGTATTCTAGACAAATTACTTAATTGTATAGTTTTTGTTGTATTTATGACTCTAAATTCACATTAAAAAACCAAAAGTACTACAAACAAAAGTAAATAACGTGATAAATTTTAAATTAAATATAGTTGTACACCAGCAGTTTAATTAATTTAAAAATAAATTAGTTGCCTACTGTAACAGGAATGCATAGTGGAATAATAAGCTAGCATACTGTAATGGTCCGAGTAGCTATTATTCTAGTATATTTTATTCATGTCATAACCCCTCTCTGGTGCACAAATATTTAGAACACCGAAAGAAGTCAAATTGCACAGAAATTTTACTTAAGTGATATTAACAGCCCCAGCTTAACATAAACCATTAAATTTTTAGTATTTTAATTTTTGATGGTGGGTTAAAAATGAGTCGAAATCAGGGTATAAATCCATCGGATTAAAACAATAAATAATTTAATTTTTAAATATATTCTTTGCACTAATCATTTTAATTATACTATTCAACACACCATACCCAAAGGGTTAAACAATAAATAGTTTAATTTTTAATATTTTGTGTGTACTAATAATTTTATTTATTTTTACTTTTTACGACTCACTTTTTAATAGTTAACTTTTAATAGAATTTGTAGGAAACATATGTATATAACAGTATAACAATAAAGAATTTTAAATCAAATATTCAAACACTTCGTAATTAATGAAATAAATAATTATTCGATTTGGACTTCTTTACTAATATTAATTATAAGGTATTTATTACTCATATCAGAAAAATGTTAAATTTTTCTGATTTAATTAAATATTAAATAATTGTAAAATGGTTTTTTAATACAATTTTATGTAATAAAATAATTGCTATGCGCCTCTATTGAAAAATTTTTGAATTTTCTAAATTCAATATATAATACTAAAAGAATACCACTATAAAGCTAAATTTATTTATATTGATAAAATACATTATGTGAAACCAAACGAAATAGATTGCTTCCAGTAAACTGTGAACAACTACTTTTTTTTCACTTCAATTGAATAAAATTACAAATGTAAGAATTTAATTTCAACTTATTATAGTTCAGCATTTAATTAATCAAAATGATTTAATTATCAAAATATATTTTACTTTGAAATTCTGGATTTGTCAAAATTTCTTGTCGATGATTCTGGCCGAAAAATAAAATTAGTGATTCGGGGCAACAATAATTTCTATCCCAATTTATTTTGTATTACATTAGTAATTGACCTTCTTTCAGGTGGCTTCGTAAAAATATATTCTGATTATATACTTTTAAAATTGTTGCAATACTAATAAAACTACCACAATCGATTGAATCTTTTTTCCAACTAACATCCGTCTTAAAATTGAAAAATAGGTGGACATCCGCAAGAAAATAAATATTTTAGAACTGTTTGTGATTAACTTTATGAAAATTGGAATTTTCACTATTTTGACATTCAATATTATGGCATAATCTCTGATAAAAAGAACAAATAAGTTTTAATCGAAACCATTTTTTTATTTATGGTCGTTAAGACAACTAATTAAATCATTAAGTTAGATTAAGTAAAATAATTAATTTTAAACTGATGCAGTCATCCGGCGAGACATATGCATATCTGCATTTAGTTATCCGGCGAGACGAATCTGCATTTAGTTATCCGTCGAGACCAAAATTTCATAGATTTACACAAGTTTTCTTGCATTATATGAAGATTATAATTTGGAAATGTTAAATGAAAAATATATAATTATCATTCATATAAAAAAAAATATATTAAAAAATTACATCTTAAGGAGTGAGTCAACATTACGTTTCCATCCAAATATGTAATATTTAATCATCGACGTTTAAAACCATATAATACAAAACTATAGACTGAGGGTAAACAAATGAGTCAATCAGTATGTACAATATTTTAAACTATAAATTGAAATAAATTAAGAATTTTATTCTCAAATAAATTTGTGGTAAGAAACAATAATCTAATTTTTGCTATTTTGTTTACGAACATCACCAGATAAATCTATTGACTTAGGATAAAAATACTATCAAGAAATTTCAAAAAGGAATTACCATTATCGTCATACTTTTGTTTATGGTACAGTACTTCTTCTGTTACCTACATTTAGAACTAGTGTCCTATTAGTGGAGACCGAGTTTTATTCGCAACAAGCTAATAATTTTTATTAGTGGAATAATTGCTTCCACATAGGTTCAGCAGTTAACTTATTTTAATATTTTACTATTTGTATCTAAAACAAGGCATAGAGAAACCCTTTGAGAAATGGCACATATACGGTGTGTTTTCAAGAATTACAATTTCAAACTTAAACGTTTTTGGTTAGATGCAATTTTTTTGCCGAGACTGTAGAATGACTAGTATTATCTTAATTGTATGTATTGTAAGATAAACTTATTTATAGTTTGCATGGAATTTTTTGCCAAGGTTAATAATGTTCATTTTGTATTACACACATTCATTTTATGCTGACCCAATCAAACAACAAATTTTAACCAAATAATAAAAGAATTAATTTAAAAAATAAATATGATTCACTGTAAGATTAATAATAATTATTTTATTTTCATGAAAATTAAACAAAACTATTATTTTCTGACATCATTCAAAAATTATCAAGGTATGTAAAGCTTAGCTGCACTGAACACAAAAAAATATACATAAAAAAGTAGATATCTGAAAAATTATCAATCTGAAGTTCAAGGACATTTAGTTTTGTGCTACAAAAAATATAGATGCATATAAAATATGGGTCGACTATAAAACATTTCGTTCTTTTTTCAGAGATTTTCAATAAGAATAAGAAAACAAGTCGTTATCCTGACAGTTATCGAGTAAAGGAAAACTGAATATCAATGTTTAAAAATTTTATCAAATATTGTCCAAATTTTAACATTCCCTATAAATTTTCAATTATTAGCATAATTAATTATTACGATATTCTGTCATGTATAACAACTATGTTTATACTTAAATATGTACCATGATTTCGGAAATGGTAAAAAGCGAATTGTTAAAACTGGTCAAAAATTAAACTCGTTTTCAAATTTCGACAACACTCTGTATATTGTTATTTTTCAATTGATTAAATTATAATTTTTTGAAGTATATTTCCAGAAATAAAATTAAAAATAACAACAATAATGTCAGCTGAGCAATGATTTGTAAATATGTTTCCATTTTCAATAGCGGGTTGAGTCATAGAATACATATAGTTTTTAAAAACATCTTAAACAACAATTTTGAATATAGTTTTTGAAGGTGACCGAGATTATTACCAATTTCTTCTATTAAACCATAATAATTGTTAACTGCAAAATTGTCGGCTAATATTCAAGTCAATTTAAAAAAAAAAAAGCTCAAAAAAAAAACTTTTGCTGGTCTGATATATGACATCATGTCTACAAATCAAAATATTTCAAATTATAAAATAAAAAAATATATGTATGTAAATATACACATATATATTTTCTTCTAGTTACCTACAGGAGGCTTCATTTTAACACACAAAAAAAAAATCGTCGGAATGGAATTTTCCACACGCTACAGCCTACAAACAAAAATAGAAAAGGAAGGAAAAAAAAAACAATGAGTATTCATAGATTTAATATAAATTCCATGCTGCTGACGAGACTTCTTCGATACGAAAAAAAAAACACGCGGCTAGGGAATAGTATAATTAATTACAAGCTGCTTTTTTGTCTCTATATTGAAAATATGTTTTTGAACAAAATCCAAACTGATTAATCGTTGTATTTATTTCAAGTACAAAAATATTAAGGCGGTGCCCGGTTATTACCATTTTCAATTCCTTTGATTAAATTGAAAATTTTCATTAAAAAAAAACTTTTTGGTGTTTTTTTTTTTTTTGTGGTTCACTTTCAACTCGGCTTTAATCGTGTTATATATACACTAACACATTCCAAAAATAAATTTTCTAATCTGCACATCATCGTTTTCATATACATTTCAGTTTCCATTTTTCTCTATCTGAAATTTAAATTCCTTCGATCCTTTTAATTCTGAACAATATCCATATATTTCTATTTTTCTAAAATACTAGATTTAATAAGAAATGAAAGCAGCAGCAGCAGCCATCAAAGAATGTACACATACACACACACTCACCCACTTATACACATTTTGAAAATTTTAAAAGGTATTTTTTTTTGCATTGCGTGGCGCTGTAGCAATGCAAGTTTCGAGAAAAAATTAGAAATTTACTTTTTTTTATCCACATTTTTTATTGATTTTAATTTTACTATATAAATTTATCACTTAATTACTTACTTCCATAACAATGCGCCCAAGTGGGGCATTATCAGCAGTCATATCAAAATATACACGAGGTAAACCCATTTTATTTTTTATTTTATTGGAAAATTGACGAAGACACAATAAACCAAACGACGACTGACTTGCAAATTGAGAATGAAAATGCCGGCAGAACATGATGATAAAAAAAAAAACGGGTGAAATACGCGTGCGATTGCTTTTTTCCCACTAAAGGTGTTTATGGAGAGATTTTTGTTGGAGAGATCCGGTAAAAGAGTTGTCGTGTTATTATAATTTCTGGTAATGGTTGGAAACAGTTAAATTTTTTTAATAATTAATAAATATAAGATTTATTATTAGTTTACTTATAAAAAAAATATTTGTTTTTAAATATTAAATATTTGTTTTTAAAAATATTGTTTTTTTTTTATACTCTGTAAATATTAAAAAGAATTATAAAGAGTCAGATTCTTAATTAAAGGATAATAGAGAGGTTACTAATGATGTTTTATGTATTATGAGAAAGTGTGGAGTAGTAGAGTGTAAGTAGACGATTTGTTTACTGAGTAAACCATTTAACAAAGCTAATCAAGTCAATTCTTTGCCTCTACTAATTTTTCAGTTTACTGCAATGGAACAATATTTTCTTAAAATATACTGTAGCTAAATTTAAAGAGCTTCACAGTTGTTATACATTAAATTAAAAATTCTTTTAATAAATTTTATCAAATAAATAATTTCTAACAAAATAACAGTATTCAAATGGAAAATGAACAAGTCTAATATTTATTCGAAACATTTACCTGACCCGAAATTTTGCAATTGTTGGTTACAGCATTATGTTGGCACCCTTTTGGAGACTTGAGTAAAAATCCCCAGTCGTCAGTTTAATTACTTTAATAATAAGAATTCCGAAAATGTTAATAAAAAGTTTAAATAGTTTTCCATGGCAAAAAGTACTTTACAGAATAAAATATTGATGTTGAATTTTGCTAAAGCTGTATTTTAACTTGAAAATATTGTAAAAACCAATATTTTAGCATTTTCATTGATTTTAAAATTTTAAATTGCGACTGCCACCCCATCTACATTTCTAATAATTGAAAGTTGGCACCATTGCATTGATAATCTGAAAATATAGAAGTTTTTGTGAGTTCTGAAGAATATTAATTTAGAAAAAAACAGTGCAAAAGTATTTATTTTTTGTTTTACAAACGAGTTTATAAATATAGATAACAAAACAAGAAAAAGGTCCAACAATCCCCTAAGTGGCATCATAAACTGACAACTATTTTTGACATCTAGAAAGGTGCGAAAAAATATCTAAATTCGTACTTTGTATTTTAAAATTATATACTTAACTAATAGGAATCCTCTAATTCTAATAATAAAATGTCCTATAGTGGCCAATCGAATCCTCCGTGGCAGAGAAATAATCTAAGTGGAAATGCCGGCGGACAGGGGTTACAAAATAATCAGGTTAGTAATCCAATATGGTAGCAAAACAAATTCTGCTACACAATACATGGAAAATGTAGTACTAATAATTTTTTTTCAGATGGGAATAATTGGCAATATGCAATATCAACAAAACACTAATTCTCAAATGTATAATCAAAATTATAATAACAGTAGCCAAAATTCAGTCGGAAGTACTGGTTTAGCTAATAATTTAAATCAAATTGCACAAGCTTCTCAGATTTTCAATCAAAATGCTGCTGTTGCATATCCACAATCTCGTGGCTTGAATCCACTGGCATTTAATCAAACAGCTATAAATCAACAATCACAATCTTTACTTGGACAACATCCACAGCAACAGCAGCAGAACCAACAACCAAATAAGGTTCAAAGTAAAATTGGATATGTTACAAAATTACATACTGATTGTGGATTTGTTGATGATGAGATATTCTTTCATTTAAAAGTCTGCAAAGGTGGTGCTACACCAAAATTAGGTGATCGTGTGCTTGTGGAAGCTGCATTTAATCCTCATTCACCATTCGAATGGAATGCATCACGAATACAAATTGTACCTACAGCTCCTAATATTTCTAGTAGCAGTGCACAAAATAAACAACAAAATCAACATAAATCTAATCATCAGCAACTTCAGCAGTCTGCTAGAAATAATCCGTCACAATTGCCATCTTTATTGAATATGAAACCGGCAGGATCTGGTTATAATGCTGTGCCTCCTCCAAATGAATATCGTGGTGGCCAAAGAGGTTATTCGCCTTCCTCAAAACGATCACCAGAGAGGCGAAGGGACTCTAAACAACGTGACGCTAGAGAACGAGATCGGATTTCAGATGTTATTGTAAAAAAAATTAAACAATTTTTTTACAAATTTAACTATAAAATAATTTTCGTTTTAGGATGAAATTGATCGTAAAAAACGTCGTGAAGAACGCGAACGTAGTAGAGAACGTCGTGATCGCAATGACCGTGATCGTCGTGATATAAGTAATGAGAAACGTGATCGTAGTCCAGCTAGACGTGCTTCACCGAAACGGAGAAGAGGACGCGGTAATCCCCGATATATGGTTGAAATTCCGAAAATTTCATTGAATTTGTAAGTTAATTTTTATTTAATTTCAGATTAATTTTTATTTATTTTTAAAAGGTCGCAAGCCGATGTTCTTGAATTACGTAGAAGATATGAAAATCTTTATATACCTTCAGATTTCTTTTTTACACATATTAAATGGTCAGAATCATTTCCACCAAATAATCCATTTTCAATTCAACGTCCATGCGCTTTTCATATTATGCATAAGAGTATTGAATTACCAACAACGAATAGTATTAATAATTTAGGCGATTTAGAACCAACAGATCTCGATTATACATTTTCGGCTAAAGTAATGTTAATGGGTTTTCCACCAATTGCTGAATTATATCACAAATCATTGGGCCTAAATAGTAATCATCAGCAAGAAGAACGTGACGATGATCGTGATTTCATTCATCCGTCGAGATTAATAAATTTTTTGGTTGGTATACGTGGTAAAAATGAAACAATGGCAATTGGTGGTCCATGGAGTCCATCATTGGATGGAGAGAATCCCCAAAAAGATCAAACTGTTTTAATTAAAACAGCAATACGTAATTGTAAAGCATTAACAGGCATAGATTTAACTGGATGTACACAATGGTAAGTTGTAAATTTTTTTTATTTGTGTTTCATAATTTAATACTTTTCTATAAGGAAAAATGTGTCTATAGTTTTAACACATGAATGGAAATTTTGAGATAATTTTTAAATTTCTGGCTGAACATAAAAAAAAAATTTAGTGTGATTATATACACCTATAGTTATTCCCAAATTTTCAGTCGTTTTTAATATTTGCAATTAAATTTAACTTAATTTTCTTTTTTATTAATAAGTTTTTTCAATAATTTTATTGCTTGTGTCTTTCTGAATAAAATTGTAAGCTGTGCTTGCAATGTATTTGAATTCATCAAATGCATTGCTTTTTCCATTCTAAACATGGTTACTTTTATAACTTCATCAAAATATTTTAATCTGAATCCATATCAGTTTATTTAGGAATACAGAAGTTATTGACGTTTTTGTTTTAAGGGAAAATAATTAGTAAAATTTTTAAAAGTAACCTGCTATTTTACATTCTATTGATCTTATTCGATCGGCTAATATACTAATAATCTTCGGCAAAATTTCCATTTATGTAAATTAAATTATTATACAATTATTTCTTTAAAAAAATAAGTAAGTATAATTAATAACTTTATCCCGCAAATTTTACGATAAATATTCAATTATAAATTTTTAATAAATTTATAGGAATCATAACACAAATTAAGAGAAAATCAATACTTTGTTTTAATTGACGATTTGAACATTTCAAACATCATTGAAAAACAATTTTGTTCTTCCTTTTCTTTTTCTATGCCATCCATTACACACAAAATCCTTGAAAGAAACATTACTTAACATAATACTATGTCCTTTGAAAATAATAAAAAAAAACTATTAAACAATAAATTATAATGTTGTGTGTATACCAAAAAAAATTAAAATTAAAATACATAAAATTAGGTATCGTTTTCTGGAGCTGTACTATCATCGTTCTGAATCTATTTACAAGGGCAAAACGATTCCAGGACGTGTTGAGACTGTCGTAATTTATTTGCCGGATATTAATTCTTGTATGCCAACTCGTATGGAATGGACACAATTACAGGACAACTACAAAATGAAATTGGAACAAATTATATTAAATAATCAAGCAAATTGTAATTCTTCATCGTCCTCTATTGTTAACGTTGGTGGTGGTGTTACATCTTCTACTTCGTCGACTTCAAAATTAAATGCTGGTGGTGCTGCTGATACAGAATCAAATGCTGCTGTTGCTGCTGTTGCTTCAGAAGAAACTGGAACTGTAAAGGCACTCTTCTTTAATTTTTTTATACAATTTTTCTTTTATCAAATTATTTAAAAATTTAGTTTGTAAGTTTAAAATTATATACAATTATTTTTAGTTAACTTAAAACTATAGTTGAAGCTGATTTTTTTTATTTAGCTTATTTGTTTTTTCAACAAAAAAAATTAGCTTAAATCAAAAATTATTATATCTTGGCGTAAAAAGAAGTTTTCTAGTATCTACTTTTAGGACTTGTTTTTATCCATAAAAAAAATATTTGTTTAAAAATTTAAAGCTAAAACCAAGAGAAAAAAATGATAAGAAAAAAAATTAATAAAAAAAATATTCTTATTACCCGCTATCGAAACCTTTATTGTTAGGAATTTTATTTACTAATTTAATGGAATAAATAATATTAGATTCCTTTTACTCTTTTTTTGTTGTAATTTTCAGTGTGAAGATGACAAATTAAAACCAACACATTTTTCACAGTTAGATGTTAAAACAATGAAATTACAAAATTTACGTGATGAATTGTTGGCTAGAAATTTATCAACTAAAGGTATAATATAATTTTATTGTTATAAACATAAATTATAATCAACAATTTATTTAATTAGGTTTGAAACCTCAGCTCACTGCCCGTTTAACAAAAGCTATAAATGTTGAAAAAGCTTCAGAGCAAGAGGAAAATCTAGCCGAAGAAGATAATAAACCAACTGAAGATGAAGATGAACTAAAAAAGGATGAAAATACAAAAGATAAAATTATTGAAGATAATATTGATGACAATGACGAAGGAACTCTTGATTTTGATATGGCAGATATTGTAGTACTTGATGAATATGACGGTACTAAAAACCAAGATGAAATTCTTATATCCGAAAAGGTTTTTCCATATATAGCTAAAATGAATAAGTTATGTAAATATTAATATTAAATTTTAGGATCAGCCAAAGGTAATGGACGAAAAAGAAATTGCTCAATTGGAACGTCGCTATAAATTACCAGAATTACCACAAATAATAGTTCATCCCTCGAAAACGGCTAAATCTGGAAAATTTGATTGTACAATAATGTCCTTATCAGTTCTTTTGGATTACCGACCTGAGGACACGAAAGAACGTTCTTTTGAAGTAAATTAAATTTTATACATTTTGTTTTATTTTAATATATTTTTTTTTTTATGTAGGTTTCCTTATTCGCAGAACTTTTTAATGAAATGTTAATGAGAGATTTTGGTTTTAATATTTACAATGAATTAATAACTATGCCAGATAAAAGTAAAGAAAAAGATGATGAGAAAAAGAAAAATGAAGAAACTATAACAAATGATGATGATGAAAAATCTAAAGATAGTGTTAATGAAAAGACAAAAGAATCAAATAAAAATGGTGATCGTGCAGCTCGTGAAAGACGACTTAGTGAGAATGATAATAAAAAAGCTAGAGATGATAAAACACGGGACAAGAAACCATCAAAACGTCTTCACGAAGATGATTCAGATGATGATGCGCTTTCAATGCGTAGTGATCGAAAAAAAAAATCTAAACTAGCTACTTATGTGGCTAAAAGGGAATTATTATTATCTTTTGTTTATTTTGATACAACACATTGCGGTTTCATTTATGAGAAAGATTTAGAAGAATTATTTTATATAATTGGTTTAAATTTATCACGTGGGCAAATTCGGAAATTATTGGGAAAAATTGCTAATAAAGATGCTGTTCATTACAGGTAAAAAATTAAATTATAAAAACAATTTATTATAAGTCAATATTTCTTTTAAGAAAACTAACTGACAACGTTAAAGATGACGAAACTGTTTCTGAAGTTCTTGATACTAAATTAATTGACCATGAGAATAGTAGCATTGCAATAGGAAATTTAAATCTTTTGCCAATATTTTCTGACCGCCCGGAAAAATCCAATAATATTACTCCTTCTATTAATAACGATTCAAACTCAGCAATGATCGTTCATAATGGTTGCCTTTTGGATATCGAAAAATTGGTTTTACAAATGAAACGTTCAGAAAAAGCCCGTGAAGAAATTGAACAAGTTTTATCTGATTTAACAAAACAGCATTCTGATCTGCAAAATAGTTATTTAAAAGCTAACAACAAAATTAAGGATTTGCAATCTGAAACAAAAAGTTTAAGTAAAAAATTGCGAGAAACTGAGGATAATTTATTTTCAACCAATGTAAATTCATTAAAAATTTTATATTAAATATTAAACTTACAGAAATCTAATTTAATTTTCAGCGGAAATATAATGATCATCACTCAATTATCCAGAGTATTTATGATAAGATTTCACCAATATTTGCTAAATCGTAAGTTGAAAAAATTAATTAGAATTTTAATAGATCTTGTTATTTTAACACGTAATATTAATTATGTAGAACACGTGAAAAAGACCGCAGTGATCGTAGTGATAGAAAAGATGAACGTGATATTAAAACTCGTGATGATCGTGATAAAACTAGGGAGATCCGTAAAGATGAAAAGGAAAAAAAAACTGATGGTGGTCGTGAAAGTAAAAATCGGGAGGATCGTAGTAAAATGGAAAATAAAATTGAATCAAAGGATGGTGACATTGATGTTAATGCGGTGCATGACATTGTAATTAAGGAAGAAAAATCTGAAAAGGTTGAACTAGATGCACAAAATCCTTCAAATGAATTAGAAAATATAAAAAAAGAATAAATTTTTTCACAATTTGCGTGAAAGATTTTTTTTAAAAATTTGTAATTTTAATGTTATTCAAAATAATTAAAATAAATTCCCTATTTTCCCAATATTGTGAAATATATATTTACTTATCAAATTATCTAAATTTTATTTGT
This sequence comes from Empis livida, assembly GCA_963932195.1. NCBI lineage: Eukaryota > Metazoa > Arthropoda > Insecta > Diptera > Empididae > Empis > Empis livida. The sequence continues at coordinate 46,999,915 of OZ010648.1, forward strand.
CAGCTAAATATTTTTGCAGGTTTAGAAGTTTATAATAAAACTGCCGTTTAAAAAAAATCTCAAGTATTTCTTTAACAAATTCTTAATAAAATATATATCAAAACGCTGTAACGCATTGCTAACATAGATGATTACCTAGCATTATATAAAGTAATTGTTAAGTTAGATGATTACCTAGCATTATATATAATTATTCCTTGTTAAATCGTTATATACAATAGACTAAAGTGAATATTAAATTTGATTCGTGTCGTTGACAAGGCTGCTTCGGCTAAATTAAACGTTTCTTTTTTGTTTTTGTAGAAACTAAATTTTAAATAAATACACAGACATTTTTTTCTCGGACGGGAGATTTTATCATTTTATTAATTTAATTAATTTTAAATAAATTAAAATTATAAAATATTTTTTAAACAAATTCTTAATAATTAATGATTTGTTGTTTTTCTATATATATTTTGTCTTTACAAAAAGGAATGTTATATTTTTGACAATTTCGACAAAATTAAATTTAACAAAAGATTGTGCAGTCATGTTGCAGTAAACGCAACAATTTTTTTCTTTCAATTGAAACTGATAAATCTATTTCATGTTTTGCAAAATAATTTGATATTAAAACATTAAACAAAAAAAACTCCATCAAGAACTTGATTTATAAACATTTTTCTAAATCAAACTGAGGAGTTTTTTTTAAATTAAAAATATTAACATTACATAGTAAAATTTAGAGAGCAAAATTGTTTTTTTTTTCTTTTATTGTAAGTATATTAATTAATTAGTTAATTATTTTAATATATATTTTAATAATCTAAATTCTTGATTTGCATTCATTATAATATATTACTATTTATTTAAAAAAATATGGTTCCTTTTATATTTGATAATTATATTTTATTAACTACAGTATTTCACCAATAAAATTTAAAGATTGAATTTCAAAAAGAAACGATATGAAAAAAATTAGGATATCTTTACAATTAATAGTTTTAAAATTAAATTTAGAAGAATAAATACCTTTCTGAATATATTTATTTTATAATTTTGAAGTTTATTTTATAGAAATTAAAATTATTAAAATATTTTTGAAAATTATAGAATCGGAATTAGTGATCTATTTTAAAATTCTTCATATCCACTGATACCAAATCGTGAACATCCTTTTACAAGTATAAATTATAAATGCCAATATACTTTACAAATTATAAGACAAACCAAAAGTCTAAATAAATAATGATTTAAAATTATATTTTTTTTGCCATGAAATATCTTGATTCTTTTGTAATTTACTTAAACATTATTTTATTGCTATGCAAGTACAATTTTTATTAAAACTCTTTTAAGTACATTTAGTTATATTTAATTTCTTTGTACATGAAAATCATATTTCATATTTGTTGTTATTTTTCTATCAACAGTCTTAAAAATATATTAAATTACAAATTAATATGTAAAATTATAAAAAATCATATTTCATTAATCAGAAAAATTTCGTCATTTTGTTTCTTTAACATTAAAAGGTTATAATTTATACATTATTTCCATTTGGCTTTTAATATTTATTTCATTTGTTTTAATTTTTTTGTTATTATAAAATTTACAAATATTTTTTAACAAAATAATATGTTAAAATGGAATTTCTAAAGAAATCAAAATGGTAATTTAAAAAAAAATGTTTATAAGGTGTTGAATGTAAAATAAAACCATGAGACAATAAATAGATATAACAGCAAGAAAAACACAAAATAAGATTTACAGAATCTTAATTAAAAATTAATTTTAAAATACAACCCTAATGTATTAAAAGCTTTATTTAATGGGGAATGTATTTTAAAATAATATTTTGATTTATATTTACACTGAACACATTCATAAATAGTATTCTTAGAGGCTGGGCAGCTACAAATATAATTAGGCTGCAAGTTGTCTTACACAAATTATTAATAACTCATCTAAGTTCATGCCACTACAAAAAAATAGAATACAAATTGAAAGTTTTAACCCACTTTGAAAATATTAAGCAAAATTATATTTTTAATCTCTTAATTCCGCTTTTTGGACGTAACGTATGTTAAATTAATAATATATTTATATCAAATATGTTATTAATTTAAATTATTTTATAAGTTTCCGTAAAATTGCATATTTTTTTATTATTTTGATTTATGAATATTGATAATTTAATTTTGATTAAAAATAATAACTAAAATAATGTTTAGTTTCCTTTTAGTATAGTATGTTAGTTCCATGATTTTTCTGATTTTCATAATTTTTAATTAGCAAATTCAAATTTATTATTCATAAATTAGCAAATTTTAAAATTTTGGTTTTGTTAAAAATAAATTTTTGAGCGCGATAAAATAAAAATGCTTAAATAAGAGTGCTAAATCAAATAAAAAATTTTATTTACTTTTTTTTCAAATATTGTAGTTTCAGCACTCAAATTTTAATTATAAAATTACGAATATGTCAACATATTTTTGTTCCTCTAGTTTTTCAATTTAACAATTTAAAAAAAAATGTTTAAGCATCTTCAACATGACCAATTGGACGTAAAACAATTCTTGGATCGGGATCTAACATACGATCTGATTCTTCGGCACTGCTGAGGCTAAAAATTTTATTTAAGTTTAATATCATGTTCAAATAAACGGAGTTTTAAAATAGCTCAAATTTAGTATAAAATTATTTTTAAAAAAAAAATCCTTTTACCAATCTTTATTATCTGGCATTAAATTTCTGCGTTCTTCATCATCTGGACGATGTGGTAACTCCGAAACTGGAGCATATTGTGTATGCGACACAAGTGGATCAGTTGACGGATTTAATGCCAAAATTTGTCCACCACTATTCCCTTGTAATTGACGTGCTAATCCTTGTTTTTTACTTAAATAACAAGGACAGACACAATTTCTTCTCCAATCTGCAACTTTTATATACAAACCTGTATAAAAAAAAAATTAAAATCAATTTCCTGTTTATATGTATTAAATCCATTTTATTTACCAATTAAACAAAAACCAATAATCGTCAAGAACACACCACCAACAACAACACCAATATCAATACCCTCAGTTGTTTCACTTGTTTTTATATCCAATTCTTCTTTATGCTCTTCTGTATCCGCATAATCAGCAGCACCATTTGCAATCATTGCAATACCAGCTGCTATTGACAATAATGCAAATATTAACAAGGTTATTTGGGGCATTGGCTTTTTAAGTATTTTTAATGGTGATACAGAAGCTGTTTGAGCTAAAAGTCCACCAGGACGTGTTTCATATGAAACAGTGGTGGGCTGATAAACTGGTCCACCAGATGGCATTTTGGCATATATGTGTGATATTTTTTGACTAAGATAAAAGGAAATGTATTTTTTAATATTATTTGAAAATTCAATTTAATAACGTAACTCCTATAAATCTATATTTCTGAGATAAATCAGTTTGAGAACTTATAATTTTAATACGGCTATATAAAGTTAAATATACAATAAGCTAAAATATGCAATTATTTTTATAGAAATATAGTATTGAACTAAATTGATTAGTCATTAAATGATTTATTTAACTTATTTTTATTTATAAAGAGATATTTTATTCCTTTAGGTTAGGAGATAATTTTACTTCCGATTTATAAAATAAGTTTTAATTTAATAAATTCATAACTTTCGGCTGGTACATTCTGAAAGTGTTATTTTTTCTTACTTCTTCATATCTTCAGTAACTTATATTAAGAATATTACTTTTTCTAGTAATTAATCACCATGTTTAAAAAATCTCTGAGTAAATTATAAAATTACATGTTCACTTTGAACAAATGATTAAAAATTTATTTTGTCACAGTCTGATGCAATTTGTTCATATACCGTAAAAAAATTAGCATTATTTTTAATTTTATTGAAGGTTGCTTTTGATTTACAATTTGTGATATGATATCATTGATTTTCCAATCAAAATTGAGTAAAAATAAAATGCGTTCAATTTTGGTTACAATTTCTTTTCAATTGAAATTAGTTGAAAATCAATGTTGTGATAATATTTAGCAAAAAAAAAAATCTGTAACATAATTATCTTGTCTTATTAAAATACTAATTTCAATGAATGTTAATTCAAAGAATAATTTCCTTAATTAACAAGTTAAATTTAAATCAAAGCGATTAAGTTGTTAAGCGATTAAGTTTTTTAAGAATTAAATAGGCGAAAGTAGTAATCAGTTTATTACTTTACGATTTAGTTAGAGTATATAAAATTAATATTGTAAATAAATAATAGATACTCAACTGGGCGAAAATCGTAATTGTGATCATTACAATAAATTTTCTCACAATTTATTAATTGTACATATATCCATATTTTGAACTACTACTTTTTTAAAAAACTAGAAATATTGTAGCGCCTATTTGTACCTAAGGGTCCTTCATGTTCTAACAATTCTACTCTACATTCTTGCTATAATAATACTAGTAGGGAATTTTTGAATTTAATGTTGAACATAGTTATAGTGAAATATTTATTGTCGACAAAGTATTTTTCTAGTTCTAAATTCGTGTAAATATTATTAGAGTTGCTCATTTCACGATTTCAGACAAATATAATTTTGTTCAGTAGAAATCCGATCATGAAATTTAATGCATCACCTAACATCAGCCTACTTTTGCCTCAATGTCGCTATAAATACAATAAAATAAACGCAGAGATTGGGTACTAATGGTTAGTGGAGTTTCCGTTTGTGATTCATGTTTATATTTTTTTTATAAATTTATTAAATTATAAATTATACTACAAACTTAAACTTATAATTATAGTGATAAAATATTTTGTGGTAAATAATTAGAAAATCTTAAATATAAGTTAAGAACATCTAAATAATTTTATATTCTGAAATCAGAATTTCTTGGTTATTTCTTAGATTTATTAATTTAATTATACAGAAATCGTTGTGTCAGTGACACTTGTTATATTTGCAAAAACAAAACAAAATTTATAAAACATCAACAATAATAATATGCTTTTGCGTTTGCAAAATGTTTATCATTATTCAAATATTTATGCAATCCAAACAAACTATATAAGCAATAAAATAAAATTAAAACTTTGTATATTTCTTTGAAGCGAACTATTATTTATGTTGTATTTTTTGCACTTATCAAATTTTTATTTGGGTAAGATAAAATTTAAAATAAATAAATTTACCCTTTCATGATTAATTAGAATAAAAACGGAAACACTATAATTATATATAACAAGAGTTATTAACTCTTTACAAAATCGCCGTAAAATGAACTTTTCGGAATAAAAAAAAAAGTCAGGTTTTAGTTATTCCTCATCTTTCAAGTAATGTTAATCGAATTAAAACTAACAAAGCAAAACAAAATATATAAACGCTTTATTTGAAAACGGGAATGAAAATGTAAAATGAATCATACTCAATATATTTTTTTTGTAGCAAATAAATTTATTAGTAGCTCTCATCTAAAGTCAATGAGTAATAAAAGGAAGTTAGTGTAATTGTTAAAAGTAGAAAAATCATAATGAAACAAAATCAAAACATAGTTTTGAAAAAACTTAATTAAGATATAATGCATACCGTATTGAAGAATCTGTGAATGTAAATGAATTTAAACAAAAAAAAAAACCCCCATCACTTAAGAATTTTTTTAATTTAAACATATAATAGTTTAAAGTCCGTATTAATTTATGGAAAAACAGTAACTAACGAAGAAAATTATAAAAAAAAATAATAAAGCCCATCCAGTCGAGTTAGCGACGTATTTTAATTAACTATTTATTAAAATAATTAAAGAATTACATTACATTTCATACACCGTTTTTATATAATCGACATATTTTCTTTCCTTCTTGCTTTATAGGTACTAGGTACAGTATAATCCTCTGTACACAAACTTGCTATAACCTTTACTCTAATTTCAAACAATTTCATATTGAACAAAATTCTACTTAAAATATCTTTTTAAATGTTTTCAATTTTTAACCATTTTACATTATAAATAACCACCAAAAAAAAAAAATTTTTCGTCAACAATTTATATTTTAGATACACCTACGATTTTTTAAATATTTAAATTTAACCATTTCCGTTTCTTCCCTTTTTTAAATCATTATTTTCTGTTTATACAATAAATTACGAAGTAATAAAAAATCAATGGGATAAAAATTTATATATGAGATATAAAATTGTTAATATTTTCTGATCAATTATTGGATTAATATTTCTTCATTGGGATTAAAAAAAAACACCTACACTATTATAATAAAAATTATGTATTAAAGTAATTTCGAAAATATTGTGAAATAAAAATTTAATTTTAACTTTCAAAAGCCATTAAATTCATAAATACCTTAAATATAATGAAAGAGAATTCAATATATAAACACTATAGACTATACCTACATAAATTGATATTGTAAATAATATTTCATTTAGGCATTTGTAAAATTGTTTAAACTATTTAAATTAACCCTTTTTTGCCAGTTATATTAATTTATTATTTAATTAGTTTTATAAATGTTATATAATAATTTGTTTTCTGTTTTCTGTAAAACATATATTTATGACCCAGTGTATCCTTTTTATGTAAAGTAAATAATTATAGATTATTTTGCATATATATCAAATATACCGTTAATAAATAGCGGCCATTTTAATAAGATAATATCAGTGAGTCATATAAAAAATTTTATATTTTATATAAAAAGTGAATTCGAAAAAACCGGGTTTATTGAAAAGGCCAGTATTAATTAAAATTATGAACCTATTAAAATTTATATTATAAGAAGATAATGACCTCATAGATGATTATGTTCTTCTAATATATTAATTTTAAAGGTCAGTAAAGCGAAACAAATAATTATTAGTATTATTTAATATAATCATATTTATGGCAAAAATTCTGTGTATAGAAAAAGATATTAGTATAATTTACTATATTAATAGTAAATTGTCCAATTAAAAATTGTTTGCAGACGATGTCATGTAATAAACAGGTTTTGCAGGGAATTTACTGAAGAGACCAAAGAACATTTTTTTTCGACTATTAATTACTAGTACTACTTTTATTATCTGTCTAAAAACTGAAATATAGTTTAAAATGGTTAAATAGAAAGCAGCGGATATATGATTTTAAGAAATTTGAATAATTACCTAGTAATATTAATTTAATTTTTGGAGACTTTATGACATTTAAAAAGCATTAGATTTTAACAAATATAATTAAAGTTCTCAATTTAAAAATAATTTAAATATAATATCTTTAGGTTACCTAAACATAAAAATTATAGTTTTCTTTAACAATTACCAATATTTTCAAATTAAACCTAACAACATTTATTTGCAATTAACCTAATGACTTTAATAAATCTAATGTTTCTTTCCATGTGTACATAAATGTTAACACAAATTTTTTCTTGCAAACTTGTTTGAAAATTCGTACTTTATTCAATTTTTTACTAATATATAATTTTTTATGCATATATGTACAAAATATGAAAGAGTCTATACAAATATTAATATATTTTTTTATCATTTATTATCGAGTAATTTACATCAATCAATCGAATAAAAAAACATGATACTATTTTCCTTTAATTAACATATCAGATAAGAACGTGATAAATTAATTTTACAATTTTGCTATCCGATAGCATTTTAATTTTCTAGGTCTTTGATTAGAAATTATAAAAAAATAAAGTATATAATAAAAATAATTCTTTTAATAATTTAGAACAGGAATTATTTTAAATGTTATTTTGTTTATAATTCCACTACAAGTTCAGTATAAACTGGTATTTATATGCATTTATGCAGATGCATATATTTCTTAACCAAGTAGACAAAGTCAAAAGCGGAATGCACTTTATAATCAATGTCGTTTCGTCAGTGGTTTTTAAATACAATATACCCAAACATGAAGATCATATTATTTCTACGGAAAATTATAAGTTGGTGAGGTGAAGGTTAACACAAACAGAACATATATTGTAAAAAGACTAAAAGTATCAAGAAACAAAAGTAAAATATTTTATTGAATTCATTTGTTTTATATTCATCAGGGAATATTATTACGAATAATATATAAAATAGCTAATGAAATAACAATAATTAAAATATGTAATAAATATTGAAATGTAATAATCTTTTTTCTGTAATTATGTTTTACACTTACCTTTTACGAAATATTATATTAATAAAATCACTAAAACCTCCACAACGTATACCACCACCAATGTTTCACCTATGCAAAGCTTTCAATTTTACGTTGACCAGACAACAATAAATACAAAAAGTTATTTATAGGCTTTTTCTTTCCAGAAACTATGAATTTATTTATTTTTATATTATTTTTTTTTTTCAACTTTTGATGATTCACAATCAAACACAATACAAAGAGTTATAAAAAACGCGATTATTTTTTAATATAAATAAAATCTATATATTTCTTGCGTTTTTAGTTTCATTTATTATAAAAAAGATACTTTTGTTTTGATATATAGATTTATATAAGTAACATCAATAATTTTATTCCTTTTTTTTTAATTTTGTACTCTTTACATATGCATAAAACAAATTATTTTAAATTTAAACTTTTGTCAAAAATTGAAAGAAAGTCGATTTATTTTCCAATTTCTTTTAATTTTATTTAAACATTAACATTAACAACAATAATGCGAAATTTTTTATTATATTTTAATTCGTCGTCGTACTCGATGTCAAAGATTTCTGACAATTTTAATTCGTGTGTATAGGCGGCGAGTCCGACACATTGAAGTGGTTCGAATATAGGTGCCAATTGTATTTCCTTGTACAGGTAAATGTTGAATTAGGATTGCCGTGCTAAAATAATTCAATTTTAAGAAATTGAAATTCATGAAAGACCTAAATATGAATTAGTTATATTTTTACATTTTTTTAATTTTTTAAATTATAATTTTACCGCTATTAATGCTTCAATACTTATAATAAAAAATTCAAAATAATTCTTATATTTTATTTAGGTACATTTCAAATATTTACTCAAGATGAAATTTTAGTATGTTTTTTAACAAAATAATCGATTCTAAATTTTCCATAGTTTGACATTTCAGTGACTTTTAAATTTCTGAAAATCATTCAAGTTTTGTGCTACAAAAAAAGCATTCTAGAAATAATATCGATAATATAAATAAAATTTTTACAATGGTAAATTATATTAACATATATAAAATTGAAATAGATTTCATTAAATTTAAAAATTTCTCTACTTAGGATATGTCATTAAAATCAAAATCATCTTTACCAGATACTCTTGATGTATCTTTACATTCCGGTGGTCCATCTGGGAAAAGCTGTATGGCACAGATTAACTCAAGTCATATTCTTCAAAACTCTGAAAAGAATTATAATACACATCAATTGGATTTATCAATGCAAATGTTAAGAAATCGGGAAGGTTTACATGCTCCAATCAAATTATCTATGGAAATGATGGCAGCTAAGAAAATCGGACGTCATCCATTCCTACAGTCAAGGTGAATATAATGTATTTTTTATTGTACATATTTATACTTAATTAACAAGGTATTACCTCGATACATTCAATATAAGTTCTAAAAATTGTAGAAATATTATTACTAAAATTATTTTGGAATTTTTTTAGCAATGCACAGTTGGATTCTTTATTGGGCAGAGATGAATTAATTCAGTTTTCTGATTTTCTTGGAATTGAAGAGAATTTTGAAAATTTTAGGCAACCACATGCTGTTGTCGAAAAATCATTAGGAATGTTGTAAAAATATTTGAATAAATTTTGGAGATTTATATATAAAAAGTACAACAATTTTTTATTTTATAGATACAAATTTTTGTTCTACATAAATCAGAATTTATAAATCTGTCTAATTTTATGTTATTTTTTTCATTTTATCTTTCTTCATTTTTCTATACAATTCCACAATTTTCGTCTGCTCATCCTCTATCATCCGTCTAGCTGCAACAGATAAATCCTTACGCTTACCTTTTAAGTTTGTAGATAATTTTTTTATTGAATTTTTAATAGTCTTGGCTTTATTGTCATTTTCTGTTGCTTTTGTGTTTGTTTGTTCTGGTTCATTTAACAGGTTCTTAAGCAATAAATTGGTTTTACGGCCAGGCTTTGAAATAAAATATAATTAGATATCTAGTTTTTTTTTTAAAATTGATTAAACACAAAACAAAAAAGGTTACTTTACTATAACTTAGAAATATAAATACCCGAGGAACTGTTTCATTTTTCTGTGCCTTTCGTGGTAGAGTTGATAGAATTGGTGGTGCATGTACAATCTCCCCAAATTGAATTATGTCTCTTTTGTATTCTTGAATTGAATCTCCATCTGTTTTTTTCTGTAAAATTCCACCAATAAAGAAGATATTTCATATTAATTTTGAATAATTCAGAATCACCTTTATTTTTTCTTCCTGTAATACTTGTTTAATTAAATCCTTTTTTGCTTTGGTATCTATTATAGATTCTTTATGAGTATTATTTTTTTTCGACTTTTTCCCTTTATGTTTAAGCATTTCATCAATTTCATTTTTTGGTTTTTTCTTTATTGAAATTTCACCAGTTTTAAGATTTCGTATAACTTCAACACCATATTTAGCTTCGTATTCAGCTTCCTTAAGCGATTCTGTTGTAATTCGATTTACGCGCTTCAAATATTCTTCATCATCCTCAGTTTTTTGCTGTTTGATTCTTTTTATTTTATTTCTGGTATTTTTCGGTTTATCTTCATTGTCGATATTCCTTTTCAGTTTTATTTTTTTACCATTTTTAATATCTTCCCTCATTTTCATGAATTGTACTAATTTATATGGAATCTTTTGTTGGTCATCTTTTTCTGGGGGATTATTAATTTTATCCTTAATTCTGAGAAGGTTACAACAAAAAATTAATTTTTTCTAGTTATTATACTTATAATTTTACTTTTCTAAACGTTCAGCAGCCTGACGATATGGATCCTTAATACCGTGATGTTTTTTAGCTGGAATTTTCCTTTTAGGCATTTTATTTATTTTATATTATTTTAGTTCTTGTTTACAAATTTTTTCGATTGCGCTGCACGTGCGGTGAATTGACGTTTCAAATTTCAAAAACAAAAATGCTAACTGGGCAAACTGAAAAGCATATGTTAACAGTTAACTACTTGTGATGATTCCGATTTCACAATAATCAGAGTCAGAATAATCATAAACGTTGCTAAATTTTTTTGCTTTTAAAATTAGTAACATGGAAAGTTTTGAATTTAATGGTAATGAAGATAAGTCCTTATTATTTATTTATCATGTATTATTATTCTCTTCTTGCCTATCCATGGTTGATGTTGTATTGGCCAACAATGACTGAATTCTACTTTTTGAGACAAGTGCTCTTAGAAGATTATCATGTTGAACCAGTCAAGCGTTTCCGACCTTAGCTTCTTCTACCTATTATTTCACCTTGAATCGCTAATTGTATGCTTTTATATTTTCCGTTTCTATTGATGTGACCAAGAAAGCAAAATTTTCTTTCTTTTATTGAGCTAATTAATCTAATATTCTCTTTCTACATTATTTTTTTTATATTAAAGGTATTCTGTTTATTCTATTTTGCTCTTTTATTATAGAATATTTGGAGTATACTATATGTAGTTCTCCGTGAAGTATTATATATTTTATAGATAAAGGAGTTGGTGTAGATTACAATTTTATACCAAATTAACGTTTATTGGAAATTATTTTTCTGTTTACCTAAATGACAAATGTTTAATTTTTCACTCGCTTTTCATTTCTTTTAACACAACTTAAAAAAATAAAAAAATTAACTATAAAATTAAAACGTTTTACGCAAGATTTTCAATACAAAAAAGTTATGATTTCAACAAGAAACATAATAAATTAAAAACTCATTATTAAATACAAAACGGTCCTATTCCCGAAAATGTATTTAAAGGACAGTGTAGTAAGTCTTATATCATGTTAAAGTTCATCGTGTCGAAGAGTATTTACAGCAAATTCATATAAATCATCTAAATGACGACTCCCATTATATTCATTTAATTTCTCTGAATTTCTGTAAATCAATAACGTTGGATAACCTTCAATTTGTTGTTCGACACATAATTGTTTATTATCTGCTAATGTACAATCAACTTTAGCTATTTTAATACCAGTTTTTTCTGTATGAATCTTAGCAGCCAATTGATCCCATACAGGGCTCAGTTTTTGGCAGTGACCACACCTAAAAAAATAGTTGTTTTAAATAAAATTAAATAGCAAACAATTAGAAAAAATACCATGGTGCATAAAATTTAATAAATGTAACTCCATTTTCAATATGTGTTTGAAAATTATCACTGGTTAATAAATGTACTTTATCTTTACTAACAGTTTTTGTGTCGTTATCTTCAGTATTATCAGCTACAATCGGGTCTGTTCCCAACATAGTTTTAACATAAGTTGTCAAATCATCATGAGCCCGACCACCAGAATATTTTTCAATTTTTTTGCCATTTTCTATCCATAATAAAGTTGGATAACCTTTTACTTCAAATTCTTGACAAATTGGACGGTAAACAGTACAATCAATTTTAGCTATTTTAACAGATTTGTCATTTTCAAAAGATTTTGATAATTCTTCCCATGTTGGTGCTAAACGTTGACAATGACTACACCATGGAGCATAAAATTTTATGAAATGTTTCCCAGTATTAACATGTTCATTAAATGTATCATCTGTCAGTTCAATTAATTTATGTACTGGTACCGTATTTTCGTTGTCAACATCTTCCTGTATAAATTTTTTAATAAAGATAAATTAAAAAGTGAAAGGACTTACTGATTCTTTTCTGCCAAGTTGTTCTTGAATAAATTCTGTAATAGTGGGTAAATCTCGAGTTCCCTTAAATTTAGTAGACTCTGAAGAACCGACTTTGAAAAATTTCAATGTCGGGTAACCTAACAAAAAGTTCAAAATATAAATTTTTTAAATGTTCATATTAATTGTATCGTTATACCAGTTATTTCATGGTTGGAACAAAGTTCTTGATGTTGTGTACAATCTACTTTGGCAATTACTACTTGGGGTTCATCAACATTCATCATTTCAGCTATTTGATCCCATAATGGATGTAATCTTTTGCAGTGACCACACCTAAAAAAAATTTTAATTTTTTTCTTTTTCTAGTATATTTAAAATAAAAAAAATAGTTTATCTGTTTTTTTTTTGAGATGAATGACCAGAGGTTATAAGTGGAAAAAAGATTAGGAATATTAAAAATAAGAGCTAAGTGTATTTGTCTAAAACACTTTAAAATTAATAATAATTTAAAATTTGTGGAAGTAGAAAAATTGGAAGCAGTTATTCTGAGCTATTTAAATTTAATCTATACTAAAAAACCTATACTAAAGTTGACATTAGAATATATATAATTAGATTTTTTTTACAATATTATCTTTCACTAAAAATCAAAGTCATAAAACAATTTTATCTTTAAAATTATGTTAGAATACGGCACGTGACTATATTATATATTTAAATAGCTACTTATTCTTGTTATACATTTAAGTATTTTTAGTAATCTGATAAAAACTTTTTATCAACATTTTGTTTTCAGGAAATGAATTTTCTATCATTGAATAAAACTGAATTACGTGGCTTTATAATTAAAGGAACACTACCAAAAGATTGTTGACAATTATTTTATGTTTTCAACACAATGAAAATTTCTATAAATTTGGCTTTTAATAAAACGCATATGATTCCTATAACTAGATAAATAAATTAAAAATGATTCGTAAATTTTCTTTTTCTAAAATTTAAAGGAATTTATTTAAATGAAATTAAAAAGATTAAATTTTATATGTAATTTCATATTAAAAATTATAATCAATTTTTTATCTTACCACGGTGCATAAAACATAACAAAATGATTAGATGTTTTAAGTGCATCATCAAATGTTTCTGATGAAAGTGAAACTGTAAATTCATCCTCTTTTTCTGCAAATGCTGACAAAGAAATTGCAATTAAAAAGAATAAACTAATGCACACCATATTCATAATTCTTTTTAAATAAGATTATCGCAAAAAATTTAATGATTATTAAGTTTATATTTATTAAAAAAGTTCCAATTACTACAACTACACGATGAAAAAAAACCGGCAAAGGTGCAGAAAAATTGACAATTAAATAGTGTTGCTGTTCAGTCTTGAGTGTTGCCATATTAAAGTTTGAACAATGAACCGTTTGCGTGTTTCGCAATTTGCAACAACATAATATTGTATGAAACATTTTTTTATTTTTGATAATATATAAAATAAATTCATGTCAGTGCTTCACAAAACAGTAAGTCAAATTATAATCATCAAAAGAATTTTGACTCAAAATGAACAGCAGTTGTGGCATTATTTATTTTGTAATTGTTTTAACAATAACTTAAAATATCTTAAAAATATTTGATTTTCCACCTTTTTTATTTTAATGCATATGCAAAAATAAAACATTATCAAACTTTATTGTTAAAATACAACTTTTCCTTTATATAAATATCACAAAACAAAAATATTGAAGCTACTGCAAACTAATAAAAAAAACAAGCCTAGAGTATGATTTTTTCTGAAATTCTGTTATTGTCGAACAAATTGTTTCGGATAGAGGGCATTTTCTTAAATGTCAAAAATTGACATTTTACACATTGTCACTCATGTATACCATGACGTCTAATTATTTCTTATCAAGAATGCCCTTTACAATATTATTTTAAGAAAGAATTTTGTGCAATATTCCTTATTGTTATTGCAGGGCAAATATATTAACTTCAATTAAAATATTATATAAAATTATTTTCATTTTCGATTAAAAATTCGTTTAATCATTAAATTAGTTTATTATATAAAAATAATGAAAAGTTAAAAAAATATTTATCGAAAATGCCAACCGTCGCACCAAATATTTCAAATAAATTTCCCGAAATTTTTTATATGGATGATCCTCGTTTTCGAATTAGACCAGTGCAACAATTAGTTGCAGCAATATCTGGAGGATTAATAACTTCTTTATTTAGTAAGTAAGCAAATAATTAAATAAAAAAAATCTAAAAATGTATATTTCTAGTGACACCGTTAGATGTAGTTAAAACAAGAATTCAATTACAACAAAAAGCAACTGGATCCAATAAATGTTATCTATATTGTAATGGTCTCATGGATCATTTATGTCCATGTGGTCCAAATACAGCTTTTAATTCCAAAAATCCTATTCAATTAAATGGTACACTAGTAAGTAAACTATGTTTTACTTTAAAATACAATCATGTTATTGTGGTTAATATTATAGGATGCCTTACTAAAAATAAGTCGTGCTGAAGGTGTTGGTTCACTTTGGTCAGGTCTTGGTCCCACATTAGTATTAGCTTTACCTGCCACTGTTATATATTTTGTTGCATACGAACAAATTAAGCAACGACTTTGGGATTATTATAATAAATTTGTGAAAAAAGAAAAACCAATTATGCCTTTTTATATACCATTAGTGTCTGGAATGACTGCTAGAGTTTTAGCTGTAACTGTTGTTTGTCCACTAGAATTAATTCGTACTAAAATGCAATCACAAAAACTAACTTATACTCAATTAAATGAGGCTATAAAAATTTCAATTAAACAAGAAGGTATATTATCATTATGGAGAGGATTACCACCTACTATATATAGAGATGTTCCATTTTCAGGTATTTTAATTCATTAAATATTTTGTGTTGAAATTTTTATAATATGTCTTATTCTAAAATAGGTATTTATTGGACAAGTTATGAGTTTGTAAAATCATTATTTGATGTTCAAGAACCAACATTCGGGTTTAGTTTTATGGCTGGCGCTACTTCAGGAAGTGTAAGTATTAGGTTGATTTTAAGTTTTCCAAGAAATTTTTTTTTGTATCAGATTTTTTGTTATAGAATAAATTGAATAAATTAGTTTTATAAATTATTTGAACATACGTTAGTTACTGCAATATAAACTATCAAATTTATTATCTTATCAGGGTAAATATGAATATTTGCAGTATATTTATATTTCATTTATTTTGTGACTGTAAATTGCTGATAATTTGGGATAATATTTATTTATAAATTATAATTGAACTACATATGAACCTACTGCATTGTACTGATAATATAAAAGCCATTTATATTATCAGTACGATGCAGTAGGTTTATATGTAGTTAACTATTGAAAGTTTTGACTTTGCGTTGTACGTTGCTATTCGATAATTGCTTAAATCGAGCTTTGTATTTTTATTTTATTTTCCAAAATGGGAAGCGGCAACTCGGTAACCGACTATTCCCGAAAGGCGATCGTATCAAACAAAAAATAAAAAATTGATTTACTAAATTTAATACTAATTTTGTTTATTTTTTAAAACAACAGATTGCAGCATTCTTTACAACTCCTTTTGATGTTGTTAAAACTCATCAACAAATTGAATTTGGTGAAAAAGTTATTTATGCAGGTAAAATTTTAAATAAACTATTTTTTTTTTTTTTGGTAAAGTGTATTTTTTATTATTTAAGAAAATCCATCTAAGGAAGTTCCACAAAGTACAATAAAAGCATTACAGGAAATTATACGACATAACGGTATAAAAGGTGCTTTTGCTGGTCTAGTGCCACGCCTCTTTAGAGTTACCCCTGCATGTGCCATAATGATAGCATCTTTCGAATATGGGAAATCATTTTTCTACAAATACAATATAGACAGATATACTGAAAACCATTCAAGTATATCTCACAGCCACAATAATAAATATGATTGATATTTGTGATAAATGTTCGATCAAAAAATTTATAATATTTTTTTTAATTTACTATTATTATGGTAGCTATTACAAATTTCTTATTTTTAAAGTAGCTAAAATGTCGAACTGATAAATTGATTTGAACTTATTCATTTGTAAATACAAGAAGTTAGAAGAAAACGTATTTGTTATTTAATTTTTTTTTTAAATAATATTTTATGGGTTCATGATATAAATGAACGGATCAAGATAAATTTTATAGCAGACATTTATATAATTGTTTTTAGTTTTAATAAAATTCTTGCTAATAAATAAAATTGTTAATAAAATGAAAAATATTCTTAGACAAAACATATCTATATTACAGGTATATTAACTGATAAATTTTTGAAGTTATATTTAAATGTTATAATTTTTAATCAAATTTTTGTATTTTATAACTAAATTGTTATTAAATTCCAACTATTATAAAAAAAGTTGCAAACTAATTATTTGAATTCTTTCATTAATATTGTCGCTATAAATATAACCATGGATTTTTTAAAAATTAAATCCTTTTAAATAAATCCATGTAAGAAAATAACTCAAATATATTTAAAAAAAAAAAGATACCTACATCTAAGAATGAATAAAAGGTTATAGAATTGATGTTAATTTTTATAAGCTAGTAACAAATTTAGAACAGTTTATATTGTGCTAGAATTTAAGTTTATAATTCGACGACCTGCTAATTAAAATAAAATATTTAAAAGATAACATTCTGACCATTAATTTATATTTATTTATTTTTTTAAAATTTTGTTTTAAATCGAATTTTCTTTGAATAACAATTTATTTTCTTTCTTTACATTATTTGTGTTTTTATATATTAACTGGTATACCGAATTTATTACGTTTTTTTACATTTATTTATAAAACAGCACTTTCAAAAATATTTACTCTTATCCTTTTTTACTCCTATTTATAGTTATTTTTTTGTTAGTTAAAGTTTTTAATTTTTGTACAGTATTCAAATAAAAGGATATAATTTTATAATTTCTTTTTATTAGTTAGTTTAAATTTGAAATAATTTTAGTTTTAATAAATAAATTCATTTATAATTTTGTAAAATAAATATTATATTAAGAAGTATTTTTCCTTTAAAATCTTTCGAAAATATCAATGTGAAAAAAAGTTATAAAATTATATTTGTACGTAATTTCTGAAAGCAAAAAAAATTAATAAAATTATTTAGCTTTCCATAAACTATAATTTGTCTAAACTCTCAAATTTGTTATATTTTCCCAATTATTTTTTCAATAAATATGCTAATAAAAATATTTGCGTAAATTTTATTTATTATTTAATTATATATTTTCAATAGAATTTTATCGAAAATATTTTTATTAATTTGTTTCTTTTAGATATATTAATTATCTACATTTATATTAAATTGTATTACTACTATTAGATTAAATTTCCATACATACACACTAGACAGCCCATTTTTTGTTGGTTCATTTATAATTTAAGCCTTTATTAATAAATCTTTGGAAAGCTAATAGTTTTTATTATAAAATTTCATTCTGAAAAATGTAATTTTAGCAAATTATTAATTTAACTAAATCCTTAATACAAATTTAATTTTTAAATTCTAAATTTATATTTCAAGAAGTTTTGAACACAACTTAATATAGTCCATGAATATTTTCGAATTAGTATAAAAAGAAACAATAGGTATTTTGACTTTAAGTTGATTTTTTTGAGTTTGTTCGCATATTTTTTTTTTGCTGTTTTATGCGTTAATTTTCGGTGTGCAATGATTTATTTATTTCATGTTAGTTAATATTATTTTTATTTATTTAAAACAATATAAATTTAGCCATGAATATTTTGTTAAAAATTGATTTAAGTAAAATTTATATAAGCATAATTTACAATACAAGTTGAAATCATTTAGCCAAAGTTTACGTCTATAATTTATAACAACCAAAATTTAGTTTAACTATTTTTTTTTTTTATTTTGACTTCAATTAAAAAAAAAGAAATTTATGCTTTAGAAATATGGACTGTATATGAATTTTAATTACATTGCAAATGTTTTTATAAATTTACACCTCATTTTACGTATCACAAAAAAATGTTGCAAAATATAATATTATTTCTGATTATAATCAGGCTCAGACTAAAAAAAAGCAATATAAATAATTTATTTAAAAAAAAAAATTTCATACCATTTTCTTGATTTTCCTTTTATTTAAAAATTAATATAATTTATAAATAAAAAAAAAACAAATATTTAATTACAAATATTTACATTTTAAAATAATTTTACAAAAGTAAATTGTACAAAGTAATTTTATTTACTTTTACATATTTTTAAAGATATCAAATAATACTATATTTTTTATTTCATTTTTAAATTAAAATATTTTGTAATTAATTGACGATTTAAGGTGTCACAAGAGCCACTTAAAGGGCACACTTTTTAAAGATAAGATATTCTATTACAGTACTTTTATTCTAGAAAAAAAAAATATCTAAAATATTTTATCTCAAAGCAGTGCAATTATGTTGCAATTGTAATCGCATAAATCGGCTATTAAAGCTAACAATATTATTTAAGGGCACAAAACAAATATTCAAATTTATAATTGATTTTATTATTTTAAAATTACAAACTAGGAAAGTGTATATTTAGTGATAATTAACTTAAAATTAGGACAACATTTTTTTTATAAAACACAAGTTTTTGTTTTTTAAATTATAATTACAAAATAAATTATCAATTTTTTTCTTAAATTTGGGGATTAAAAATACAAAACAATATTTAAATACATATATGTTTTTTTTTTCAAATATTGTTTTTTTTTTGAAACTTTATATTTGTTTGTATATATATATATTTTTTTAAATTATTTTTCTGAATTTCTTTCTAGTTGAAATATTTAACAAGATAGTTTTAAATTTTATTCTTAAAGTTACATATAATTTACAATTTGATGTCTTTGCAAGTGTATTTTTTTTAGTTATAGTGTTTCATGTTAAAAATATAAATTATTTTAAAAGTATAATTAATAAATTTAAGCTTTTTTCTAGTTTATTAAATTTATTCAGGTATGTAATCTTCACCAATTGCTGATAAGAAGTAGAATGCAAGTGCTAATAGACTGGAACCAATTAAATCACCTAAGGATGTTAAATATGGAATTGCTGAATCATCTGGATTGATTTTCCATTTCCACATTGCATGTGTTATTACATGTGCAATATAAAGTAATATTGTGATCTAAAAATATATTTTAATAAAATATAAAAAATGAAAACAAAATTAAAAAACTTTCAAATATTAAAAAATGTCAATTTTCAAATATTAAAAAAATGTTAAATTAATAATTTTTTTCTAAAAATGGCTGTTTACAGAAGTTATTGTTTTGCATAACAGACACTCATGTGCTGTAACAATCATTAATTTACGGGCCTAAACATTTAAGCCCGTAAATTTTTCTATAGAAAAAAATTATTACACTAAAAAGAAATGTATTTATGCTACCGATTTTTTTTATTTTCAATTGAAATCATTTCTAATTTTTTATCATTATATTACAATATAATTAATAAATTTTTCAAATTATAAAATAACCTTTGAACAAGATAAACTTAATTATTAATCCATGGAATTTTTTTCTTTTTTTAGTTCCTATTACAAGGTCACTGGTATTATTGTCCGATAAATTTCAACATAAATAATTTTTATTAGTAACGAATTTCAAAATTATTAGGTAATTTATAGATTAAACCAAACAATTGAACCAATTAATAAAGATTATTCCAAAATTGTCCGACTATTATATATGATGAAAATAATTCAAAAATAGTTTTTTTTTACCTGTATTAAACTAACTGCTAAATAGCATAAAATAAATGAAGCTCGTATTGTTGATTGGGACATGTGAATGTAGTCAGCGGCATAAACAAAAATAACTTGTCCGGGAATTGACAATAGCAGAAGGATTCGTGCTGTTCTTGCATATGGTACTAAAAAAAAATATTTAAACACAATTTATTTGGTTTTTAAATATAGAATAATTAATTATATTACCACCACTAATTAGCGCTCGCCATGGTAATTCAAATATTTTTGTGTGCGGCGGGACAATACCAATTATCGAACTTTGATGCAACATTGTTGATATTTTGCTAGCTTGTACTGATACTAAATTACCACCAATACCATTAATTATTGGTTGAAATACTACAAAACCTCTGAATACTTTAACAGCTGCATCTAATACAAGGCCACCCATTCTGAAAATAAATGAAATTTATGTGAATTAGAAGAGATTTACTATTATTAATTTTGTAGATAATAAAATATTTTTAAAAACATAGATTATGAAATGGCTTTATTTTAAAAATAAAACGTGTTGAGAAAATATTAATGATAAGAAATGTTGCGGTAGGCAACACGTGCTACTTTAGTAGTATGAATGAAAATGACAAAAAAATTTTAAATTTAGGTGAAACGTGAGATTAAAATAAAAATTCTTATCCTATATCAAATTAAATCCTTTTGAAAATTTGTTTGAACTTACCCGCTAATGAATAAAGCTGATAAAACTGGTACCCAACCGGTTGTTAAGACCGGCCGTGTGTATGAATTTCTGTATACAATTACAACCCAAATTGGTAACATTAAAATATAAATAATAATTACAACAAAAGTTATCCATAGATGAGTATCTGTTGAAATTAGAAAATATTTTGTTTAAAAAAATTATAATAAAGAAATTAAATTAATCTTTACCTAGGTGCTCAAATAAATTAGATGCAATTAAAGAAAGTAAACTAATTGAAACTACATCACCGATTGAGGCAGCCAATGGCGTTGCCACATTGTCAGGATTCAATCGATACCTTTTGGATATTAATATCACAGCCACTAATACAAAATCTAAACAAAAAGGATAATTGAAAATAATATTTTTACAAAATTATAGAAACTTTTAATTATATAAAATTTACCTAAAACAAAACATGAAGATGTTGCAGTAAACATACTAGATGCTGTCATTAACATAATATGATCAAAAATAAATTTTCCTTCCATGGCAGCACCAACACAAATTGCAAAAATTGATACAATAAATGATGCAACAATTGCCTGTACTTGAACTAATGCAATATTACCAATAATCATTTGAAATATCTCTTTTTTTGATGTCATATTTCCTAAATTTGCTTGTGTTGACAGACGTGATGCTAGACACATATCTAAATTGCCCTTCAATCCAAGTAATGCTGGTACTAATATAAATAGTTCTGTTATATGTCTAAATACCTCCCAACTCTGTAATTAATAAAATAAATATGATTAAATAATTTCCATTTATCATAAATGAAATAATATTTAAATTTTCAGTCAAAGTAAAGTTAAATAAGTTTCCAACTTGTTGTTAGAACCTGCTTTGGTTAGATCGTTAGATTATATAGAGTAAACTATTACTAAATCTTATGAAAATAAAACTATTACGAAATCTTATGAAAATAAAACTGATATAGCAATTACGATTATTAAAATTTATACGAGAATGGGAAGGTGAAACCGCAAAGAAATTAATAGTAGACTAATCGATCTTGTAGGAATTGAAATATATTTAATTTTAATATATATTGCATTAACTTGTTCTTTATTAATATAGCGTCTGAATGTACGTTTACGAAGGATTCAATATATACTGTGATACTTGCCGAATATTTAATATTTTTTTCAGAGTTTCTAATCCCAAAAACAGTTTGACGGCTGATCCACCTATATCTGTCAGGACATTGTTCTATTGAACTTTTTAATATCAAAGGATATCTTATTTAATATCTATGAAGTCAACTGACAACTCACCAATTATCTGATTATTTAAAACATTTTAAAATTATTTACGTATTGCAAATAAATGTTTTTGTTTTTAATGTTCGCAAAATGTAGATAAGACATTATATTGAATTTTAATTTATATGTCGTCTTCTTTCTGATTTCCGATTAAATTTAACAATATTTAATAAATATTTTTATTACAAATTGTGTCTCAGTTTACAGGTAAATAAGTTTATGAATTATACTTTAAAAAAAAAAAAAAAATAAATAACATTTATATTAAAGGTTATCAAAAATTTTAGAGTAAAAAACAATAATATGAAAATTATGATAATGATAACAATATTAAACAATTTAATTAACTTAACAATCAATAATTATTTCAAATTTTATTCATTGGATACACATAAATGTCAATAAAATAATTATTTTTAATAGATTATCTACGAAAAATTGCAAAATCGACAATTTTAAAGACAACAAAATAATTTAAATTGAATATAATTGATTTATCAATCAAAAAATTTATCAAGATCAAGATCAATTTAAACTCAAGTTCAATACTAATATAACCTACTAAAGCAATTCAATTCTTTAATATTAATTTTCTTGTAATTTTTTCAAAAGTATTCAATTATTTCCGCAATTAAAACCATTCTGATCATAAGATCAAATATTTTAAAAATTGCCGCATAGTACAAATAAATTAAGTTTTTTAAACTTTATAATTTATATAAAATATATTTATTTAGCCGTAAAAAAAACTTGAATTTATAATCTTAACTAAATAACTTTTTAGTTTTTATATTTTTATGTTACACATTTTTATAATTCAAGTAAAATGTAACATGTTTTTATTCTTTAAGCCAATAAATAATATCCTTGATTATATATTTATTTTATTTTTTATCAAAATTATCAAACATAATTAATTAATAGTTTATATAAGAAATATATTCCCAATGTCAGAATAGTAAGTAGCCGCCATCAATAATTATTAATCTAAATTTAACAATGCGGAAAACTTCCCTGGTGAAAATCAAATAAATACTTAAAATTTGTTACTAAGTCCGCACGTTTATAACTAAAACAAATTATACTTTTTTCTCCATTATATAAAATATTTAGCTTAGAAAATAATTAATTATTGATTACTTTAAAATTAATTTTATGTAAACATTGGTATTATTGAAATGTTTCCGGATTTATTTTGTTATCTATTTCAAATATATTATTATGAAAAGTTATAAAACATTTAAAAAAATAAAATATGTAGATATTAGGATATTTAGTGATCTTTGCAAAAAATTGTACCTTTCAAAGTCGAATTAATATAACATGTATACATTTTCTGTATTAATAATTAATTAGAAAAAATCACGAACGAATGACGAAATGCCATCAGAAGGGATTTTGGTTCGCAAAGAAGCCCTAAAAATAAAACAAATACATATTGCGATTTAAAACAACAGTTTTAGAAGAAAAATCAATCCCGGAAAGGGCATTTCGCAACGAATGATTAATGATTTTTTATATAAATCGCTATTCCTTTTATTGTTTTATTGTAAAATTAGCAAACATAATCGTGTCTCCTGAAAATATGCAATTTTTTGCTTGAATAATTGTATTCTAAGTTCAAAAAGAAATTACATATACTAAAGTTAAAAATGATACATTAATTTATGATTGATTATAAAACTTCTAAAATTTAATTTCAATATTAAGGAAATTTACGAAAAGTGAAATTTAAAAAACTGAAGAATATTAAATAAATAATTAAATTTTAATTTAATTATTTAACAAATATCGTTTAAATAAAATTTATCCAAAGTTGACAATGAAGAAAATGTGAAAACATTAAAAATCAAAATCATTTATTAAAAATATGATAAATTTTTAATGGAAAAATTATGTTTTAATTTTAATTTTTTAATATGGAGGTAGAGTTTCCAAATATTATTAAGATTTAATTATAAAAGTAATTTAAGTTAATTTATTTGCGATTGAATAGCGTGTCATAAAATAATAATAACACAATAAAACTTCATTTTATTGTATTTATAAAGTTGTAAACAAATAATTTCTTGACTAATCTGTTAGCAAATAATTTTTCATTAATTATTATCATGCAACAATCATGATAATATTTTGAATTACTTTTTTTTATTTAGATATCAGTGGATTCTGTCTAATTAAAGTTTATATAAAATTTAATGAAAGTCGAACATACAATTTAAAGAAATTGCATAATCAAATAAAATGGAGTAAAGATTTCAAAAAGGTTAAGGTCATGGTTTATTTAAGTTTTCTGTTTTGCATGTTAAAAATATATTACTTTTTATGTGGACAAACATTTGTTTTTTTTATTGATGTTTTTCATAATACAGAAAATGATTAAATATTTTGCATATCTTTTCTATCATTTCAATTTTAATGGAACTTAATTTGAAATTTGACAACTTAAATTAAGTAGTATTTTCCAAAAAAAAACTTATAACTAATTTGAGCTCTGACTTTACAAGGAGAGAAAAAGTATAAATAGATGAAGACAAACTAGACTGAAATTTTAATTTTAATATAATTTACCTCAACAATGCCCAATATTACACCAGCACCAATTGTACCAATGCCAGCCAAAAAAAATGGTATTGCTACTTGTATTGTTATATGCCACCATTCTTCATGCTTTATACCCGGCCTATTAAGTGCTATTTTTTCATTTGATTCATCATCTCCATGATTATCACCTGGCCCCCCACCACCACTACCAAATGGAACAACTCCTTTTTCTGATCCCGGATCAGGTTCTGATGATGCTATGGACGTCGTGATGATTGAGCTTAATGAACCAGTTGTCGAATGGGGTAGGCCAGAGTTTGACAATTTCTCATTGTCAGTGTCTAAAAAAAAAATTAAAATAATAAATAAATATATTTTTTAAAAGGAAATCACAGAAATTTTACAATAAATATTTTTTTTTTAAAAAAAAGTAAATAAATAGTTTATATATTAAAATATCCATCATGCATTTTTATTAGTATACAATGCATTTAATATATTTTTATATTATTACAACGAGTTAAAAATATAATTTTAATTAATGACTCAATAAAACAATCTTACCTTATGTCATTTTAAATTTAAATTTTTTATATTGTACTTAAAATAATATAAATAAAAATTAGAAAATTATATAAAATTGATAAATATACAAAATTTGGAATTATTCTTAATTAGTTTTTATTATAAAATATATATTTAAAAAATTCTTGTATAATTTTGCAATATATTTACAAATTCACACTAAACTCTGATGATAAAGATGTCCAGATTTACGTCAAAATGCTCTTAATAGAATTTTACATGATATCTTTGTAAAAATCCCAAATAATAATTTGGTATTATACAATTAAAATTTAGTACCTTTGCCTGCCTAGTTTTCATAATTTCTTGAATTTAACAAAATGTATTTGTTGGTTAAACATTTTAAATTTTGAACTATTTTTGAGTTTTTTTTAAATCATAAAATGTAATGTAATAAAAAAACTATAAATGACGTAAAAATAAAAATTCTGGAAAAAAAAGTATGTCATGCTGGAAAAAATATGTAGTATGTATAGAAAAAGATTCATTAAAAATAAAAATATGCATATATTATGTTGCCTTACAAAAAACTATTCAAAAATTTCTAGGTACATCGAAAAATAATTTATCATAAGTAAAGTAATTTACGAAATCTGAAGAAAATTTTTTAAAATAACTTTATTTTTCTATTAAATTGCGTATAAATAAGCAATTTAATTAATTAAAAATTGCAATTTTAATTTTTTTATTGAAAGCTGATAAAAAATGTGATATTCCAAAAAATAAAGAAAAAAAACCATTATTATATGTTGTTGTTTATTAGCAAAATTTTATCTGTGATTAAAAAAAATCATGTGAAATTTATTTTATAATTACATATTATTATTTTGTGTTTGTTAACTATAGGTGAATCCCTTAAAATATCAATATTACCGAAAGTTTTGTTGGATATTTCCGTAAAATTGAAAAATTTTTCAAATAATGCAATTTGAAAAACTAATGAATTAATAATGAATTTGAAAAATTTTACAGGAATTTCATAATTATGAGAAAACTGCAAATTATAATTGAATAAATTATTTATTGAGCCTTACATTTTTTGTGTCAATGCCATTAATAATTTAAATATAATTTTAATTATTACCATAAAGGTAATGAGAATTAATAGCCTTGACCTAATTTGAAGTATATTACACGTAATATTGGAGAAGAACTATATTTAATTAATTAGTTTTATATTTATTCAGTTCATCAATGTATTTTGAAATTCGTTGTACCACGAAAACTAAAAATAATTACATTTTCTTTGTATAAAAAATTGAAAAAATTAAATTATATATTTTGCAGAAAATTAAGAAAATTTAAAAATTGATGTTTCTAATTACATATATTATACAGATAATTAGGTATATTCCAGTCATCTCTAGCGATTGTATCCTTTCTGCATGATGACAAATGTTTGAAATTATATTTTTTATAAATTTTAGTTTCATAAAAGAAAAAAAATTACATGAATTGTTGTAATTTCCTATAAATTTTATATGCTTTTATCCTTCATAATTTTATATATTTATTTATAAGGAATATTCAAAATAGTTTCAATAATTATATAAAATTTTCTTCTTCATAATTTTATCTAGTTTAAAATTATCAGAAAATTATTCAGCAACATGATTACATAAGATCGATCCTGAAAACAGGAAGTTTTCAGTAAATATAATAATGAAATTAGGAATATTGGACTTTGATACATCATTGATTATCTGAGATACCTACTCATATTAAAATTAATGTTAACAAATATTAAAACTTAATAATAAGAATTAAAAAAAAAGTAGCAAAATTATTTATGTAAATGTAGAAAAAATATAAAAGTTTTGTTTTATCTGAAAGTGTTGTATATTTTTTTTTCAAAATTGAAGAACTCACCATTTCCGAATATTGTAAATAATTTATATTTGTCATCTGGTGTATAGTGTCCGATTCCATTTGTGTTAAATTTATTATCAATATTAACGGTCGGTATTAAATTATTATTACTACTATTTTCATAATTTTTCAGAAAATTATTATTATTTTTCTCATTTTTAATTGTTATCGGAAGAATAGGCATTTTGATTATTTTTTTTTTTAGCTATTTACTTTGGTAGAATTTTACAATTAAATTAATTAGCAAATTAATTAGTAAACTACGTACTTAAAAATAAAAACAATATTTAATCTTATATAAAAAAAAAAACGAGGTAACAAGTTCACGAGAAACTTTTTTCAATTAATTTAAGTTTTATAAAAAATCTAATTTATTTTTTTAATTTTATGAAATAAATTTACTAAAATGTATAAAGCTGTTTCTTATTTGTAATGTTTCAAAAATACTGATTTGTTTTAAATGCTAATTTTTTTATTGTTGTTAACGAAAAAAAAAGTAAAAAAAATAAGATTTATAAATCATAAAAATACATTAACTTTAAAGCATAAAAAAAATTACAAAATTAAATATTTAATTATTTAACAATTAAAATCTATTTCCATTAAATTTGATTTTGTTTTTTTATAAATAAATTATGTGCAGATATTTGTCATAATTTTCAATTTGAATTAATTTAAATTATTATTTAATTAATTTTTTTTAAATCTATTTTTTTATGTTTTTGTAATTATGCTTAAACAAAAGCTTTGAAGTTTTTCTTAGACTTTTGTTTTTAATTTACTTAACAGATTACATTTTCGTGAAATTATTTCTTTGGTTTTTATTATGTTTTATGTTTTTTTCTTATTGTTTGTTTATTTTTTGTATCTGGCTAAATAAAAGTTTCCGAATTTTTTTTTATTATTTAATTTTCTTTATTTTATGGTATATGTTTTTTTTTTTAGTAATTTTTAGTCACCGGACCGTTGATATGGCTGCAAACAGAAACAGAAATCGATTTATAAAAAAATTTAATTAATTTAGATTAATTTTTTGTTTTGTTTTGTATTTTGTTTTAAGAAATCATATGCAAAAAATGATGTAAATTATAAAGTTTTATTTTTTTTTATCTCCTTTCTTGAAACCATCTTGAAATTTTAGTGTTGAACGAAAAATTTCCATTATAAATGACAAAAATTAAGAGTTTCTTTATTGTTAGTAATTATTATAATTTTTTTTTTAATATTTGCTTATGAAACTAAATATGTTTAATATATTATTAAGAGATTATTTTGTATAATTTCTGGATATAAAATACATTTAAATAAAAAAAAATTAATATAATAATTAGCATACAAGTTTAAAGAATTTTATATTTTATTTAAGATAATTTTTCAGAATTCATAATTGTAAAATTAAATTAGCCTTAAAGGAATAGAATTTTAAAATAAACTAATAGAACAATTAGAGACAATCATAATATGAAACATGAAAGATATAAAAAAAACCTATTTTGAATATTCAATTTATTCAGGGCGCTATTTTTCTACGAACTGTACGCGAACCTCCATATTTTTCTACGAATTGTACGCGAACCAGTGGAATATGTTCAATCAAGATTTTTGATTGGCAATAAGATGATACCGAAAGAACCAAAATTAACCTTTAATATTGTGGGGAAAACCCGCTGGTAGCTCAACATTCTTTTAAATCTCGTGTCACTGAATATTGAAACAATAAATATGTTCAAATAAAAAATATTGCTTAGTTTGTTCCAAAAAAAAAAAAAACCCAATAAAAACATAAAACCAATTCATAATGTTTAAACAAACGTCCTCCTTAACTGAAATAAAAAAGTCTTCTAAAAAAAATAAGTCAGCGACATTAGAAAGAACTTCGATTTGTTTATTTCATCAACAGAAAATGCATTTACAACCCGTTTTTTTTTTACTTTTAATAAAAATCTTAAAGTCATCGTTCGCGCCAAGTAAATTCTCTGTCATGTAAAAAAATTTATGTTATCTTAGAGATAAAATAACAATAATAAATAAGATAAAATCCTTTGTTTGCTTATCTCAATTTTTTTTTTTTTTCATATTTATTTTGATTTTTTGTATGTTTAAAAAATCTCTGTGTCTTATGTCTATGTTTATTTGGAAAATTTGTCCACGCGTTTTTACTACAGAATTATAATAATAAATCTTTTAATGAAAATGTAATCTATTTTTTTGTTTTGGTCTTAATTTCACAAATATTTGTAGACATAACAATTTTTTTTTTGTTTTTGTAACATAAATAATAAATTATATTTTGTTTAATGTTCTCAAAAAAAAAAAAAAAAAATATGCCGGCTAAATGTCTGAGTGTTTTTTATTATAAACGGCGCTGCTGTAAAAGGTCACTAATTAAAACTGATGAACAAGCTAAATTATAGTTTTTAGATTCGTATTCAAAATTATATCTTGTGAAAGTTTATACTATAAAAAAATTTCAAAAAATTGAATTTAAATATCTAATAATAATAAAATCAGCAATATTTACTTTAAAAAAATATTTAATTTTTTGCGTTTGTCAGCATGTTAATCAGGATTTACATAAATTTTGGTTTCAGCTCATTTAAACATTATGACAGCTTGACTTTGATTAAAGATAACAAAATGTTGTCAGTAGGTAAAGTATCTAAATTGTCGTTTTAATTATCAAAAAAAAAAAATAGTCTGAGAAATTCAACTCTATTAAGTGTTGTAAAAAAGTGAAACATGAATAATGTGGAATAGAATACCGATAGAATTTTAATATACGTTAATAAACATCTAGGAATAATATAAAAATTCTTCTAATCTTGGAAAATAAACAACACCGACCAATTGGTAATTCAGGGCCTATTGAAATCGTTGTCTATTTCACTTCGCAAAATATATTTAACCAAATTTCTTAACTTCCAGTACTCAAATAATCATAAATCTTTGAAAAAAAAAAAAATTAATTGAAAAGATATTGGCTAAAATGAAAATCAAAGCATAAAATCGAGTCAGATTAAACTTTGTATTGTAAAACCTTTTACTTTATATTGTGAAACTTATCTTGTAAAATTTTATTACATATAATAATTACATAAAAAATAAATTCTTTAATTAATATTTTTGTCACGAAAATATTTGTAGTTGTAATTAGCACCTGGTCGTTAATAAAGGTGAGAATTTTAAAATAAAAACCTAACACAAATTACAAAATAAATTATAAACCTAACACAAATATAAAGCAATAATTTTCACAAAATCAATTAATTCAATAATTTTAATTTGATCATTAAATTAATTAAATCATTAGATTATTTAATTAAATACAAATTTAAAATAAATTTTATGAAATGATTATATGTAATTTTATTTAATGCTGTTGGGAATTTTTTTTTTTTTAATATTACCAACTGATTGAGTTATGACGTATTACGTATTTAAATTTGAAGTTAACGATTTTGTAAACTTTTTTTTTATTAATACTTCAACGTGTTGTCACGAAAACATCACAAATCATTATTATTATTTTTATATCAATTTCAAATCAAAACAATATTTAAAAATGATAGCAGAATAAGATTCTGATTTATTATGAGTAAATTAATTTTGATTAACGTAATTTCAATTCTGCAAATAAAATTAGATACACAAATGAAGTCCGAGGAACTGAAATTATTTAATATAGAAGTATTCTAAAAGAAAAGAGTACGACTGTAGGTTGAAAAAATTATCATTGTCAATTTCTAGTTTTGTAAGTTCATACCAAAATAGGTGTTTATGAAGATTATAAAAAATTTCCTATTAACAAAATATTATATTCTTTTTGAATTTTGCACTCAATATAAATAATCCCAGTGGTTGAGTTCTTAATCTTACGTTTAAATTCATGTATATTTTTAGTAATTTAGTGAGACATGTTACCAACTGAAAAAAAATCGTATTTTATTTAAAACAACGTAGTTAATTGTCAAATTGCCGAATTAAATTTAATTTTTATCAGCTTTAATTAAATAAGATAATAATAAATCAATTGAAAAAATATTCTAAAGAAAAAAGATAGAAATTTAATAGAGATATAAAATTATTAAACAACACCTTATGTATAGTCATGGCAGGCAGCTATTTCATAATATTGATTTAAATTGTCCCAAGCATGTAATTTAAAGTATATGGGTTAAAAAATCAATAAGATAAATAATCATATGGTCAATGACTTTAATATAAAAATATTTATGTGAAGTTCATGTTATGTTACAACATTCTTTATAAGTTAAAACTTGTAATTCAAGTTTAATTGATTGCTTCCCCAAAAAAACTATTTTATATTATTTATAAATTTTGTAAAATTATTTATTTATCATAAAAACAATATCAATAGTCCACCACACAAATGTCACATACAATTAGTAAATACTATAATTGACGATTTTCAATTAATTCTATAGTATTAGGAATAGTTTTGAGTTCTATTAATTTTATTGAACCAATAAAACTAAAAATTATTGAAACAATTGGCATTAGCCAAGTTAATCAGGTTTAATATTAAATATTATTTTTTTTAAGTACCAATAATATTTGTACTTATAAATTCCTGATAAACCTTACATTTAAAATATTAAATATTCATTTGATTATGATTATGATTATATTTAAATATAGATAAAAAAAAAGAATATTTAATAAAATTGCAACAATTAACTATGGTGCCATTATAATTTTTGATTATTTTGATTTGCTAGCAACAAAATATGTTTTTAAAAAAAAACAATATCACTGATTTAGTGACGAAATATCTAAAATTGAAAATTAAATATTGTGACGCAGTTTTCATTAAAAAAAAATAATAATAACAAAGATATTAATTTTTTTTATTATTAAAGACACAAGCCGCCATCACACTTGTTATATTTACAAAATTAATTTCACGCTGATTCTCATATACATATATTTAAAATTAATGAAATAAGATTTTATTTTAAAACTACTAAAATTTATTCAAAATTATAAATATTCGAAATAAAATAACATCCTGAACCTGAAAAGCAAGTTTATTCTTTTTAATTTAAGAGAAAAGTTTTTTGATTTATATATTTTTCAGAAAGTAGATTTGCGCAAATCTTTTAAAATAACATCGTTTTATGTTTTTAAATAAAATTTTGTTTGTGCATCATCTAATGCTAATTTATAAATTCTCAAATTTACAAATATTCTACCAGTTTTTAATTTGAAACAAAATAACCAGTATTAAAATATACAAAAAAAAACAAGATAAATATTATTTTTAATGCATTAAAAGTTTAAAGTAAAATATCATATCCAGGGGAATTACTTTCTTCTTCCCCTTGAAGGACAAATAAAAGTTAAGAAATCGTATTCGAAAATAAATTTTAGGTATAACAATTCGGAATAAATCAGTGAAGAAAATGTTTTTCATAATATTTGGTGTAAATAAGTGTTTCGGAATCTTTCCATCCGACGATTTAATATTCAACATAATGAAATGAAGAATTAATTGTTATGCGCAATGTCACAATAATAGAATATAATTGAATATGACAAAATAATTTCTACAATATTCTAAATGTAATGCGTCGTATATAATTGAGGTGGGAAATTATGCTTCTGTGAATCATATCACAACCCATAATGTTGCTAAATCTAGAAAGAAATATTGTGACTAAGGAATATTACAAGTAAATTCTAGAAATAGTTCACGACATTTCTGAGAACGAACTATAATCTGAATGAAACCAAAAAATGTTAAAATTCATTTCTTGTGGATATCTCGTCAAGGACGAATATCTCCTAACATATTAAAATTTATTCGAATTCATGATTCACTTTTTAGAAAAAACTTTTATTAAGTTTATATTGTTTTTTTTTTACAATAAACCTTTAATTTGATAATTTAACAAATTAGGTAATGGGTTTAGAATACAAAAAAAAACTTAAAGAATTATAAGAAAATGCGTAAAATTTTTCGCCAGTAAAAATAAAATATCTTTTAATTCTAACAAATTTTAACTAAGCTTATTTATGTCCACATGAATATACTCTACGCTTGCCGATTCAGCTGAATAACTCAGTATTTTAATAACAAAACATTATTTTTGTTTCGAAATTTTTTTTTTTGTAAATAAATATTTGTAAGTGAAGAAAGAAAAAAATCTACATTAATTTATTGATAAAATGATAAGCGGCGGCGCTAATATAAAATTTCTTCTTAATTACAACAATATTTTAAAAGCTTTTAAATACTTTTAATTATTAGAATATTACATAAAAAAAATTAAATAAATAATCATTAACATCTGATGAACTTAACCTTGCATTCTACACAAGGCAAAAAATTAAAGAATTTATGTAAATTACATTATAGAAAAATTCTATTAAAAATTTAATTTTAATAAAGTAATCTTTTATGTAATTGTTCAGTAATATTTTTTTTGAAAGATCACTTTAATGTTTTACATTAACTTTGTTAAGTAAGTAATGCATGATTACATTCGTGAATAAAAAAAATAATATTACGACCATGAAAAATGCACAAAACTTTACTTTTTTTTTTAATGAAACACTTATGTAATTTATTATTGTTTTGTATCCATAGTGAAATTCATTTAATATGAAATCGGGGAGTTTTTTGAGGCAATCACTGGAAATATGATTATTTGTAACGAAAATGTTTTATTGCATAAAATAATAAAAAAAAAATCATTGAAAGAAACCAAAAAAAACAAAAAATTAAAAGTATTTTTGTTTAGGAAATAAATAAATCTTATTTGTGGAGCATAAAATACTTAATTATGATAAAAATAAAAATTTTAGTAAAAAATATTTGCAATCCTTGATTAATCTTAACTAAATTTTAAATTATGTTTATTTTTAAAATTCACAGGAAATAAAAGAATTTTATGAATTTATTATGAGTTATGAGAATTAATTCTTATGGTATGGAAAACTTTCTGTCATTTTTTTTTTACCTCGAGTATGTTAAATATTTGCTAAATAATTGTTATTGGCAGGCTTTAATATAATTATTTTTTTTTGGGAAACGCAATTCATGTTTTTTTAAATAAAATTATAATTTCACAGTTTAATATTTTTATGATGTGATAATAAAAGTAAAAATAAAAAATGTTTTCATTGAAATTTCTAAAAAGAAAATTTAAGATTTTTATTACTTAATCGTTCAGAAAGAAGTAATAGAATTGTTTTTAACAAAGAAACTTTATGCAAATATACTATTTCAATGCCAAAAAAAAAAAAATTAATAATGTTTCATATAACACATCTTTCTAGGTAAAAGTACTTAAACTAATTTTTATAATTTTTTAATACTTTATATCATAAAATTTTGGATAATTTAGATTTTAAAGATTATAAGTAATTCAAAAGATCTGTTATGGCTTATGTGATAAAATAAAGCATTTTAGTAATAATTGTTATACCTACATTCTACAGAACAACCAATATAATATGTACCAATGCACTGGAATTGAATTTGGATTGAGATAATTTATGGAACTAAGAAAATATGATTAAAATGTGAAATAAATCCCTGTTTCTATGGACAATAAATCGAGATCAACTTGTCATGGAACTATAAGTAAACTATTAATTGCAGCGGCAAGTTGTTACTCTATATAAAAACATAAATTTTTAGTTACTCTATATAGAAACATAAATTTTCCTAAATGATAAGATATACTAGTAACTAGTTAATTTCTAATATTAAAATAAATTACGATTATACTAAAATTATGTAGTTAATTAAACAAATTCAAGTAAAATGTTAATAAAATTTTCATATCTTAAAATTTTTATATTATTTACTTATTGACAGAAAAGTGAATTATACCTTATCCTAGTGATATTGTAAATAAAATTGAAGGTCTAATTTTTTAGATAAGATAATCTGGTGTTTTTCATATTTCTGACGTCTCACAAATAATTTTAAAAAAAATTATATATATTTAATATTTATTTTAAAGGTAATTAAAATTTTTTTTTTTCTGTTGATATGAATTTATTATCCTAAGATTATTATTTGAAATAAAATGATCAGAATTTTGTTGATTACAGAAGATAATTTTTTTGGAAATCGCATTAAACTAACAAAATTAAGAATTTTCTAGTTATATTCTGAATAACTATTTATACTAGAATATTACACAACAAGTGAGACTTTAAAATTCACATAAATATATTTGTTTTTCCGTTTCCTAAAATAGAAATTATGAAATTTTTGGTTAAAGATTTTTCTTTAAATTTGAATTATTTAAAGAAAATAGTCTAAACATCTTTAAAATTACATATTTTCAAAATTCCAATTTTTTATTATCACATAAAATTATTTGTCGCTTTTCTATATCATTTTACTGTGTATCTGGTCATTTAAAAAAAAAAGTAAAGTTTTCTATTAATTCATAAACTAAAATATAGAAATAAACTTTTTAAAAACCGCAATTGCAATTTATGCAAAAAAAAAAAAAAACAAAACAAAACATAGATAAAATCTTTCCAATTCAGTTTAATTTCTATGCCGATTATAGTGTAGAATTATTTGTTTAGCTAAGAAAATAAGCTTTAATCGACTTTTTTTATTTTATTTAAAATGAATAATTTGTAACACCAAATAAATTATAATAATTATTATTTTCATGGAATTTCATGGAATTTATCTAATAATAATTTTTATAAATATTTGTTTTTACTATTATTAAAATTCCCAAAAATATCTTTCTTGCAATAAAATAATTTCATTATTCACAGAAATTCTCAGTAAAAAATAAAAATAATTTAAATCGATTAAAGTTTTTCAAAAGTCCATTAATATTGATTGAGGAATTTTCATGAAATGTTTTTAAATTAATGAAATTATCGATAAGAATTTAAGTTACTAATGCAAAAAATATATAATAGTAATATGATAATTTTGCAAAAAAAAAACATTTTAACATCTAATTAGATATTTTTGAAAAACTGATAATTTTCGCTTAGAAATTAAGTTAAAATTTAATTTTTTTACTAAGAAATTTATTAATAATTAACACGTGTTTATGCCAAATTAAAGAATTTCATAAAATATAAAAAATGATTTAAATTTTGTAAATTTTAAATTATTTCTTATGTCGGACTTACGGAATCAAAAAATTGATAAAAATTCACGTTTTTTGTGAATTGATTTTCATCGAATCGAGTGCATTAAATTATAAAAGCTTTATATTTTTTATTGACGTTGGTTTTTCGTTTTCAAGAAATCATATTAATTAGTAATATATTTAAATTGAATTTATGTAGCACTTTTAGTCTTGTAGAAATGAGATAAATAAGTTAAATTTATGGAAGAGAGATTTGAATATTTTTTTTGTTTCAATAAAATCGAAATTTAGTTAGAATAAAAAACCTGAAGCAAATTTATTGAATTTTCTCTGAAATTTATTCATAAAGAATTTTAACAAACTTAAATATAGAAGTTTAATATATTTATTTTTTAAGCTATTAATCCGATATAATTATTAGCTTTTCATTTTTTTGGGTATTAAATCTAGTCTTAGTTTTTTAATAACCTCAGAATGGAATAAATTTTAATATTTGACCTCTGTTTAATCTTAATAAAAAAAATTTAGTTAATTTAAACAAATTAAAATTTTTATTAGCAACTGTTTTTATGTTTATTATCTTATTTTTTTTTTAAATTTATTTATTATCAAGATTTTTATAAGATTTTATTTTTTTATTATGTTTTTTATTGATAATTTCGGAATTGATTTAAATTCAATATTTCAAATTATAGTAATTTTTTAACTAAAATATACTACTGTAATATTATGAAAATAAAATATTTGGAGATGAAATGCAGTAGAATTTTTCGAAAAGACTGTTTTGGCCCTACTAGGAAGACTGCTTTAGACTATTTTGTCGCCTGTGGCACAAAAACAATACAAATTAGTATATAAATGAATATACTGTAGTTAGGCTACGAACATTTTTAGTGCATTAATTTTGGGACTAATAAAAAAAT
Organism: Empis livida; assembly: GCA_963932195.1. Lineage (NCBI taxonomy): Eukaryota > Metazoa > Arthropoda > Insecta > Diptera > Empididae > Empis > Empis livida. The sequence goes on from OZ010648.1 coordinate 47,037,606, forward strand.
AATTTTACACAGATAAGAAAATGTTGAAATGCTTAGCTGAACTTAGTCCAATCATAATAAAATTGCATTTGCTAAGCAAAAACATGGATTTAAGTACGATTTTGCTAAAATCCAAAAAATTAACTTTAGTAAAAATATTTAAAATGGATTTAAGCACCAAATTTTCAGAAATCTCTACAAAAAAATTATAATATTTGATTTCTGTTGTTAATGTCAAACAAAAAAAATGAATGCATTTCCATTGCATAAACATCAATTAGAAAGCATAAAAACATTTTTTCAATTGTCTATCAAACTATAGGATTTCGTAATTCTACAATATTAAAAAAAAAACAAATTCTATTTCGAGGCTGCGCTTTACCCATAAAGGTTAAAAAATAAAAAAACTCTTAAAATCATCGAAGCTCAACATTAAAAAAAAAAAAACTAAATTATAAAAAATTTAATATCATCATATTTCGATATAAATTTTTTAATTAAATTTCACTTTCGAAATTAATTATAATTTAAAACACATTTTACTATCAGAAAACAAAAAAAAACAAATTATTCTTAAATTTCAATTTTTCGAATATGATTCAACAAAACAAAATTACATAATTTAATATGTTTTTTCAAAAAAAATTACATTTTTTCTATTTTTTTTTTATTTTAAAATTATGCTATTTTTTATTCACATTTTTATTTTACATAAAACACTTGTTAACTTTTTTTTTTTTAGTTTTTCAAATTCTTCGATAAAAAAAGATATTTTCATAAAATTTAATTTAACTAAAACCGTTTTTAAAAATTTTAATTATTTAATTTTTTTTTAATATTTTTACCGAGACAGTAATTGTGTCATTAAGTTTTTGAACTGAACGATCTGTTTAGGTTTTGAACACTGATCGCTAAAAACCAACATTACTCGTATATGTAATAATCCGTGTTTTGCGTATACCGACGATTTAAATCGTGATAAAACTAATATATATATATATATACATAAAGATATGAATATGTATATATGTTTAAAATACCGTTTATTTTCTAAGATATTAAATTTCAGTAAAAAAAAGCACAAATTTTCATATCTTATAGATATGAAAGTTTTTAAAATCATATAAATAAAAAAAACTTAAAGAATATTAAAAAGCGCACTGGTGAGTTAACCACGCGAATTACTCAGAAACTTTATTTACAATTACATTGTTAAATTTTATTGTTGTTATTATCAAGGAGAAAAAAAAAAAAGGGTAATTTACCCTCAAACAACCCTTGAATATTTTTTAAATATGTATTTGTGTTTTGTTTTGTATGTATGCATTTTAATTTAGAATAGAAAATGTTTAGCTAATGTAAATTTTAAAATATATATGGCATTTAAAAAAGTAAAGCTTATTATTAATAGTTTTAAATTGAATTGAAGCTCAACTAAAGCATAGAATTAATAACCATTAGTATTATTATTTACGATATATACACACAGAGATAATTTATATTTTCATTTGTGTTAGTGAAAAAAGCATATATTTTTTTAAGCTACAAAGAGAGATTTGAAAATAATAAAGAGAAACTTAAATTTTTTAAATTTAAAGAGTTTTACTTTTAATTTTATCAATTTTTAGGCCGATTTGTAATTCAAAATTGAAATTTTTTTTAAAAATGTCAGTCAATAGCGAAAATTTTTTAAGATTGGCATTTAAAAAACAATCAAATATTTCAATTATGTTGGTACTATATTAAAAAAAATACAAGGTAAATTAAAATATATTTATTCAGATGGTAAAATTGAAAAAAATTAAATATTTATATTTCGAATTATATAATTTAAAAAAAAAAGAAATGTTTTTAAAATTTATAAAAAAAATATTTATATTACGTTTAAAATTTTACTGATAACAGAAGATAAAATTAAATGAGTATCAGGTAGTTTAACGTGGCGCTAATTAAACGTGTGACAATGTAACATGCATTTTTTAAAATATGTTAAAAGTATAATGTGTTTCCTGGCTTGACCAAACTAATATTATTTTATTAATAAATATATTTCACAAATAAAAAAAAGTTTATTGAGCTACGTAGCTTAATGTGGACAACTTAAGAAATATCTGTATGCAAAATATTTCATCAAAAAATAATATACTGAATTTCCAAAACGTATTATAACTTTGGCTACGTAAAATGACATGTTTAGTTGTCGGTATTTTATTTCCAATTAAATTAAGGCTAGTTTATTGTAAACAATATTTCTATAAAAATGGGTCCGTTCATAACAAATCATAAAACTAAATATATATTTCTAAATATATATCTTACTTAACTTATAAGTCATTGTCGCTATTATACAACATAAATAATGCTTGAGGATATACCGAACAATACCAGTCTATGCTAAAGAAATTTTTATAATTACAATTATTTAAAATAAAAACAACAGAAGGTACATAAAAATATAAAATTCCATAAGGTCTTTTCGTTAAATTTACTATTAACAGTTGTTAATTAAAATATGACTTTAATTAAATATGTTTTAACACTTTTTAAGGGATTTTTTGCTAGTTAAAAACCCTAAAAAAAGTAAAAAAAAAGCTTTATCATTTTGCCGCATTCGCACGTCAATAAACTTATTGAAATTACACGTTTTGGAAAGGAATTGAATAGTAATAAAATAAAATTTGATATAATTCTTGTTTCTACAACTAGGAGTGCTTACATTGTAAACTAATATTTATATTAATCTTTTTCAAGTACTTAGTTTATTAATATACGATTTATATAAAAAAAAATGTGTAGATACGCAAAAGGCCCATAACAGCATTTTTTATCTACAAACATAGATTACTCCAAATAGGGAATTTTCTTTAAAAAAAAAATCCCAAAACTACAAACATTAAAATTGTTATATTTTATTTGTCAATAATTGTATCTGAAGACACATTCATTATCTTACGTTCTTTTAAACCTCTTCAAGTATAATTAATAGATAATTAATAGCGGATATTATATAGAATTTTAATTAATATTGTTAACATTTATTGTTTTTTATTAAAATGACAAAGTTCAATATTCTTGTAGCCTAATTCATAAATATTTTATCGTAACAAAACAAAGGTGAAACAAAATTGAGTCACATTTCATAAGAACTCTCAGTTTTTTTTATTCTATGTTTTATTTTTAACTTTTATATAGATTAAATTAATGTAGCACAATTGACGATATAAACATTAAATAGTGTAATAAATTATAGATATAATTATGTGAAATTAATAATTCTTTTATATTAATGATTTAATTAATAATATTTAAAATCAAATTATTGGATTAAGCAAAAACCCTTTAATATGTTTTTATCTCTAGGCGAAAACGAGTGGAAAGTTTTTATTTGAAATTTATATTAAATTAGCATTTATGGTTTATATTAAAATTTTGAATAAATTAAAAAAAAAAAAATAATTAATTTTAACAGACTGTTAGTAGCCAAAAAAATTCTTATTCTATAAATCACTATGAAATCAAATTTTGTTTTTAGACAAAAACATAAAATACTTAAATTATGTGAAATAAAATTAATCAGAATTTAAAAACATTTTTATGCAATTACGACCAGCAACATTTTTTTCTATGTAAATAAACAGATAAACTTTTAATTATCAATTTGTAATTTTCCTTATTCATTATTCATAAATTTAGCTAAATAGTCAAGAAATATTTTTTTAAAATAAAAACATTTAAATTAATTTTCACTTAATTAAGGCAAATTCAAATTTACTAGAAAAATAATTTGTATTTAAAAAAAATATATAATCTCAAAATTTTTCTTATGAATTTAGATATTAATAAAACCAACCGGAATACATTTTCACAAAAAACTATGCAATAAATTTTAAATTACCAAATTATTTTTATCGAAAATTATCAAACATTTTAAATTAGTAAATATTTTTGACATACTTCTTCTTCGAAAACCAATAAATATTAAGATAATTTTTTTTATAGATTCCTCATTCTATTAGTTAAAAACAATTTTACAAAAACATTACAATATTTATTTTAAACTTTAATGAATTTATTTCTTATTCGATTACTAGCAATAATCACAAAGTAATTAATTAGAAATAAAAATTATATTAAATAGATTGTAAAATTATAAAAAAATACAAGCCAAACCAAATAAAATAATAGCCTAAAAAAATACATACAAGATAAAAAAGAATTGCAAACATAAATTAAATTTAATAAAAAAACATTAATTAAAATAATAAATATCCTTACTAATTGGTCTGCGACGCATTTTTACAAATCACCAAATTGAAAATTTAGAGGCAAAAAAGAAGAAGTTTGCTTGCACACAAAAATTTCTATAAAATAAAAAATAATTTTTCTTTTTTTAAAACACTATTTTTTTTTTTAATTAAGTAATTAAGTATTCTTCAAAAACCCAGTCCGTCAAAATATTATAAAAATTACCAAATCATTTATTCTAAATTTAAATTTTTTGCGTTTTATTGAAATTATATAAAGTGATAAGAGTAATAAATGTATATTACTTAATCCGATAATATACTATCAATTATGATTAAGTAATTTGATAATTGGAACATAATTTGAGGTATATTATTTATTATGAAATTTCAGTAAACAAAAAAAATAATATTATAAAAATGGTTTTTTATAGCATTAATGATAAATATTTATGTTGAAAACAATTGAATTCACTTGGTTTTAGTGAGTAAATTAGCAAATATGAAAATAGTCCTAACTCAATCCTGATCTGTAAGAAAAGTTTTCACTGCATAAAATTATTAAAAAGAAATATGCTCTTAGTTTAATTGAAAGAAATATTCTGAATAAAAAATGGTAATCGTATCCGAACCCGGAAGATCTTATCACAACATTCTCATAATGTTCTTAAAATGTTATGCAAAATTAAATTTAGTGATTCGAAACACAACAAATTAGTAAAATTTGTAAAGCCTTGCTCTTATTTAGCACTTCAAGTCTAAATAAACTTGTTTATTGTACTAAAGTTTATTTTGAAATTGACATTAATAGTGTATACCATTTTTTAAAAATATTTTTAACATAGTGCAGTTTTTTGTGCGGGTCTAATTTTGGGGCTGAAGAAGAAAAAATTTAGTTACCGAAAATTTTATATATACTTGAAACTACTTAGAGCAGAGATTAAGTAGAGTATAAAAGCTCCGCTAAGGGAATAAAATTTTCAAGGGTTCGGGCTATATTTATATAATATGAAAATTTATTTCTAGTTGCAATATGAAAATTTATTTCTAAATTATTTATAAATACAAAGTCTAATTTGTATGGAAAAATATTTATGGTGCTTTAAAAGCTACTTATTCTGTGATTAGGAGTTATTTATTAAAATTAATTATAGCGCCTCACGAGAAATTTATAAACCATACATATTTCTTTGTTTTTCGAGTTGTAAATTATGATAATATTTCCATTAATTTAAAATATTTAATAAAGATTATTAAATTCCATAGTTATTTTTAGAAAAAATGTAATATTTTTCGGATTTTTTTTATAAGATTTGTGAAGAATTTAGATTTTATTATTATTTCTAATAATTTTCACATAAATTGATGACAAACCCGACGTTACGACAACTGCTTAATGATATTATTTTTTTTCTAATAATGACTTATCCATTTTGTCTTAAACAAAAAACACTTCAGACTATAGCTAAGAGACAACTATAAATAACACTTTTAATTCAAATGCATTATCATATCTACATAATATTTGCATTTTTTGTTTTGCTTTTATTAATCAAGTTGCTACTGAAAGACAAAACATTTTTTTTTATGGGTGCTTTAGTCTAAAAATAAAATATTTAATCTAAATTATAGAAAAAAAATATTTGTATATAAATTTAAAAATATTTAAATATATATGTAATATGTAGGGTAATTTCCTCACTCGGAAGATACAATTTTATGTTGAATTTTATTAAATGATATCTTTATGTAATATAATTTTAAAGAAAGCTTTAAAAATAAAATAAATTTTTGCCAAAAAGATTAAAATAAATGTAAAAAGTTTTTAAGATTTTAAATTAATTCAAAAAAATGATTTTAAATTAAGCTACTTTATAGTATTTTTCGGAAATTAAAATTTATAAGGAATTCTGTATTAAATTTAATTTGTGATCTACGGCAAGAAAAGTGAAACATTTTATTATGAGATATGATTTAGACTATAAAATTTTATACTTTAAATTTAATTGATTTTTAGTGGTGACGAATATACAAGACGTAATTAACACTCCAATCATTATTAATTTTATATTATAATAAAATCGTTAATTTTTACTAATTTCTCATAAATTTGAATACTAGTTTTACTGGAAAAGCTTTATTAATACAAACATTTGGCTATCTAAAAAATTTTGTAACTTTGTAATATTTCAAATTTTCAGTTATTTCAATTTTTTTTTTTTTTGAATAGCAAAAATTTACTTTTCGGTAAGTTGCCCTCAGTCTATTTTGTTTATACGAGGTAAATGTAAAATATTACTTCAATTTTATTTTACCACGATTAATATGAAAAGTATACAATTGAAGAGTATACTTGTTGAAATGCTTAAAATTTCATCTTTCAAGCTGTGGATTATATTAAATTTATTTTTATTAAATCAAACGCAATCGTAGAATTAATTACTTTTTCATTTAGATTTAAATCATAAATCAAATCTAATAAAATTTAATGTGATAAATTTAAATAAAATATTTAACAAAATCTAAAACATACGAGGTTTTTGGTAAAAACCTCGTATGTTAAACAAATCATTCATCAATATTCATAATTTTTTTTTTTTATTAAACTGAATTTAGAATTAAAGTTAATTAAAATATTTTATGTTGTCCATCATTATGGAAATTTCCGTTCAATAAATTTTTTTTTTAAATCAACACGTATACACAATCACTAACATGTTTTTTTTGCGTTCAACAATCAAAAATGTTTAACAGATATAAAAAAAAAAGACTGATTTTTAAAGACTGTTGACAGCTTAAATTGACCGTCAAAGCAAAAAAAAAAAAAAAATATTTAAATAAAAATAAGCTCATAAAATAAAATCAATAATTAAAGCATAAAATTAAAAATCTGCTAATAAATTTATTTATTTATTAATAAGAAAAAAGATAAAACTGCATAATAGTATCTTTTTTTTTAAAAACAAATCATTATTTAAAATCAAAATATAATAAAAATAATAAATAATATAATAAATTAGAATATAAATGAGAATTTGTGTGTTATTTAAAATCGTGAAAATTTCATGAATTTACCCCACAATTTTTATTTATTTTCACTTTTTTTTTTATGATTTTATGTAAATGTATAAAAAGGAATTTACGACACGCTTTTCCGATTTACAAAATTTTTAAAATAAAAATACCTTTACGAAGATTATCTTTAATATGAACTTGAAAGGAAGAAATATAAATTTTACAAATTATTTTTCTCAGTCATTTTCCAACTACGTCAAACGAGCTAATTTAATATTTTTTTAACCACAAAAGTCAATTTTATATTTAATAAATTTTATATTTTTTCACAATTTTTATTAAAACTTAATAAATATTTAATTAAAACTTTAAATACGTTGTTCTAATTAAAATATGTAGTGTATAATTTCTCGAATTTATTATATTATAGAAAAATTGAATAGAAAATATTGAAAAGAAAATATTTTGGCAGGTAAATTTTTATTTATAAATTGTTTAGCCAAATATTCGACAGACTTGTACAACAATTAAAGTTTATATTTCGTCTTTTGTGACATTTATGTCAATTTGCACTAAAACATTTGGTGTGAAATAATTTGTGTTAAAAACATTTCATTTATTTTATTAAAATTTATTTTAATGTAAAATATAGAAATTTAATTAAAAGTACTTTCTTTGTTTGTTTAAAATTTTATTAGAAAATAGCAACGATTTTAATATAAAAAAAAATGTTGGGATTATGTAACAATTTTCATTAAAATATCTTTTTAAAAAAAATTTCAGATTTTTAATTTTATCGTACGTTTTTTAATACAATACGTATTAATTCGGTGATATCATAAATTTGTCATATTTATTGTTTATATTTTAAGTAACTAAAACGATACGATATGCTAGTATTAAGCTCACATATATTCGTAAATTAAGAAATTATTATCGACATAATTCAAAACCAATAAGGATAATGCTGAGCCAGTATAAAAGCAATATGTATCATATATAAAGTGTAGGTGTTAGCACAGAACAGAATCTTACACAAATATGGAGAAGAATAAATAGATAATGAACATATGTGACATAATTTTTTACTAGTGTTTTATTCACGTCAGAGTTTTATAATCTGGGGTTTTTTTTTGCGAATTAAAACTTCTGTATGTTATGTTAACACTTTGCCGATCGTCTAATTAATATTTAATACAGTAAATGTACTAGATGTGTGTGTAAATTTATAACTTAAAGAGTTTTGTAATTCATTAGAGATCCAAAAAACTACGATGATCCTTTCAATTATTCGCTTTTAGAAAATATCTTGGAAATTGCGATCAATCACATTATCGCCACGAATGTGATCACAAATATTATGATAGAATAATACCTTTACTTGAACATAAATTTTTATTTGTGATAGTTGCAAGTTACTAATCAACTTTACAGAATAATAAAACTGCTTGAACTAGATCACCTGTATCGGAAATATAAGTAAGAATATAGCACTAAATTTTAGTTAAGGCCTCAAATATAATGCACTATAATATATTGAAAATGTTGTAAGTTGACGCGTTGGAAAGCTGGTAAATAGAATAACATAAAAGCTAGTCAATTAATATTTTATTTTTAATGCGAACTTCACAAGTATTTAGTGAAATATGCTTTTACTTCATTTTATAGTTAAATACCTTTTAATTATTGTCAGCAAGTAAAAAAATTATGAAAAACTATACTGCACAGTACTTCTGCGAGACAACATGATCCTATTAAATACAGTGAAAAATAAAGAGTCAGTGTTGAAATAATTATCTATAAATCAGGTAATAGAAGCAATCAAATTAATGAATCACATATGTATATAGTTTTTTTTTTATTATTGTTGGCGTTGATGCATTTACCATGTAATCTAATATTTCATTAATTATAAAATGTTTTTAGTCGACAATAATTAATGAAGTTCAAGATGTTGCAATATAATAATACCATTATTATGTATTATTTTACAGTTTCGACCTTGTTAATAAACTTAAGGTTAGATATAGAGTCTAGTATACGTATATAGAGCGTAAAGCATACTATTAAACTTTATTGTATAATAAAATTCAATTAAATTAAAATGGAAAAAAAACGTTAATTGTTTTATGAAAAATAAGGTAATGTCCATTACATCGTCATTTGCATTATAATTGAGTCATATCAATATCGAATTAACAATTGGTATAAATATTTGCAGTATTAAGTCTTAATTTTGGGGGTTTTTTTTAAATAAAAAATTTCTCCGTCGCCCGTTCATTCTTTCTTTGTTCAGTTTATCTTGCAGTATTATGGTTTAGATCAAATAAATTTATAATTTAAATCCTTTTACATAATTTTTAAAAAAAATTAACAGAATTTTAGTAGCCTAACAATTCTTGTTCTAGAAATTACTGTGAATTTGTTTTAAGCCAGAACACAAAATACTTAAATTATGTTAAATAAAATTAATTATATTTAAAAATAAGCATTTTTGTGCAATTACGACCAGCAACATTTTTTATCCACTTAAATATTGTAATTTTAGAATTGATGATGTGATCATCATTACAATATAGTTAAAAAAATTATTTTCATTAACTGATAAAAAAAACTTGGAATTATCAGTTTGTAATTTCCCGTGTTTTCAATTTTCTTCGATTACTAATTAACAGAAATTATTTATTACTCATAAATTTAGTTAAATGGAAAATAAAAATTAGTAAAAAAAAATAAATTTCCATAAATTAAGATAAATTAAATTTACTGAAACTAATTTGTATTTAAAATAAAATATCATTATAAATTTATAAACTAAATAATATTGAAATACAAAAATATTATTGCATTTTTATAGATTAGATTGGAATTAGGTGATTTTAAAAAAAGATCGAATTTATATATTTAAGACATTTTTGCGAAGCGAACAAAATATCTATTACGTTATTAAAGTACAATTTTTTCACATTATTATTTAAGACAGTAAATGTATAAATAAATTGTTGCGAGATCGAAAAGTTGTAGATTTTTGTATCATAGGCCAACAAAAATTAAAATCTGTTTGTTATCTTGTTCTGATGCCAGTGCCTTAAGGCAAACGAAATAAAAGGTTTAAATAAATGGTAGCTAGTATAATTAAAGGTTCGTATTGCACTAAATTAGAAGTCATTAATATTAATATGATATCGTTTTATTAAAATTAAGCTTTTTTAAGAGGGATTTCTTGGCGAAAATTTTTATAATTATAATTATGCTACCATAATTTTGTGGTAGCATAAAAATAATGTAAAATAAAGAAAAGAAAAATAAAGTCAGCTAATATGTCAGTTTGTCATAACATAATAACGATCATTTTAGCCCCTAACATTTATATATTATTTTTAAAGGCTATATTTGTTTTAATCAATGTTTAATATTCAATTGGTCCATATGTCAACAAGTTATACTCGTATTATATAAAAAAATCAATAGGAGGTTAGAAAGGGATTAAACATTAAATTTATTACAGGTAGCCGAACAGATTGCACTGAAAAATTACAAATTTAAACAAAAAAAAAACCGGTTAGTACAGTCAAATCTTTTGCTATCATTTGCTAATATTAAGAATACCCACTTAAAATTCTTACACATTTTTTAAAAAAAATTTATTACTATTAAAAATATTTATAGAATAATTATAAAATTTAATAATTCGTTTAATAATTATTTCGAAACTTAATAATTTAATATTATTTTCAGTGTTTCATTTTCATTATATAACTATATTATTATTTATGTATCCTACAGTAACACTTACAAATCCATTTAAACAAAATAATCTATATTTTCATTTCAAGGACAATCTTAAATTGAAATTGTGAAATAGGTTTTTTGACTTAATTTCCAAATGTATAAGATTCCTTAATTTTCACCTATTAATAAATGTGAATAAAAAAAAAATCATTAAAACCAGAACACCAGGTGAGTCAAAAAAAAAAAAAAAAAAAACACCCAATATACTTATATCACTCAAGGCCAAGGATCTGCTTTATCCTTTTACAAAAAGAAATAAGAAAATACAAACAAATTTCTCTGTCGCTGCACCAAATAATATTCTATAAAATTGAACTTTTAAATGAAATACAAAATAAGATTCTGTGATAATTTTTGACAATAAAATAAAAGGAAATGTGGAATAAATTTTATTGATTTCTTGAAGCTTGTATGCTATTTTTATATACTAGCAGAACGTCACTAAAATGTTACAGTGCATTTTTTTTTTTTTTAATTTATCACTAAATAATATAAATTACTCTTATATTAATTAATGAATTTTTTCAACACTATACATTTAACAATTCTTATATTATTTTAAATTATATTTAATAATTATATAAACTCACATTTTTTCCAGACAACTTTTTTAGTCGCGGCGCGTTTTTGACGTTTATGTTCTTCATCGACATCGACGACTCTCTTTGCACTATTTGCAGTTTTAGTTGAAGACAAAATTGACGAATCTGCTGGAAATATTACAAAAAAAAAAACCACTTTAATAAACATAACAACAAAAAATTACTGTTTGGAAATATTTGTATATTTTTAGTTTTGGAATAATGGGAAATTTTGTTAGGTGGTGGTGTATCATCTCTTTTGCACTTACAGTATATAAATGTTTATACTGTTTATAATATATTAAAGTCATGAATGATTCAATAGTACAGCACGTGTTGTATGAAAGAATAAAATTAACATTAGGCTGACCATATCACAAGACATTTATTGCCTACCTCAAACGAATCAAAGTAGGAAAAATAGGAGTACAAAATTATTTTCGAAGTCAATTGATAAAAGAAATATTTATCTATGTGAGAAAAGTTCTGAAAAAAAACTTGTAATAGCTTGAAATTTTTTTTGGGGTAATAGCTTGAAACGTGAAATTTTTGGGATAATTCTGTGATATACAGGTTAAAAATTAATAATTTAATTTTTAACCTGTATATCACAGAATTCTATTTTTACAACAAATTCATAAAGATCATTGGTATAATTTTATTCATTTAATTGAAATACCACCTCAATCAAAATAGCTCAAATGAAAAATTTAAATAACTTTTTATTTGATTTGAAAAATGCTTTAGTGTAATAATATAATACGGATTCTAGTGAGAACCTATCTCCATTACGAGGTGGTATATTCAGCAATTATGAAATTTGACAAAAAATGCTTTAGTTTAGTGCACAACGAAAAAAATGTCTACTTCTATTTTCCTATTTTTATTTATTCCTTGCCTAATACATATAATATATACGGTATTATAATTCTGTAAATATAATTTAGTGATAAATTGTTGAAATTGTCAAGATTAAATCTGGTCACCCACGATTGACTGGCGCACTATATTCAAGACATAATGTTCTACTTTTTGTTTTATATTATTGATTGTATAATTCCAAACTTCCAGTCAAAGTACAACGAAAAAATAGTAAGGAATGAAGCAAATTTTGACTAGTAATAATAAGTTAAAAATAAAATAACTTAAAAATTGAATTGTTATAAATAAGATTTAAATATGAAAAAAAAATATTTATTATGATGGATGACTTAACTTAAATTTATTACATTGTTATTGAAATAATAAAAATAAAATATTTTAAAAAATTCGAAAAAAAAAACCCCTCTTAAACGAACATAATTCCAATTTCAGAACGGAAATAAAGATAAGAATGAATAATTCAAAAATAAAATAAATACGTTTTAGATAAGCAGGTAAATTTGGTTTAATAAATTAGTTAAAGCATCGAAAAATTAAATTTTTTTTTATATTTTGAATGAAAACATTGATTTTATTCTAAATTATCAATAAATATTATAACTTAAAAAGTTAAATCAATATTAAATTTAATTCTGCAAACTATTATAATTAAATTACAGACATCAGGAGAAGGAAGCCTATATTAATCCTAAAATTTAAAAAAAGATATTATTTTACCTTCCGTATTTCGTCATAAAATAAAATACTTTTTAGTTTGCTTTTTATGTTTCTCATCATAAGTACGGATTTACATTACTCGTATTATAAATTACTACTTTTTAAATATATTTCTACATTTATAAAATTAGTATAGTAAGCCAGGATTTGTAATTTTCTCCAATTCAAAAAATAATTAATACTTTTCTGACAACTAAGTCTGTTCATAAATTTCTTAATTATTTAAATTCCAATATTATTATTTATTTAATTGTATAATTATAAATTGTACCTTTATCTCTACCCAATAGATAATCACTTTCTGAATCACTTCCTGACGAATACATTTTGATGTTAACTACAAAAAATATTTTGTATTTATCAGTTTTTTTTACTTTTATTCACAAAATTTTTTTTTTTTTTAAATACGTGTACCACGAAATTAAAATTCAACTACATACATCGAAATCTACAAAATAATTTCATTTATGAATATTTCTTAATTAAACTTTAAAACGTACTTAGAAAGTTTATAAAATTTAATTATTTTGTTGTATTAAAATATGTTTATAGAGATTTTTAAAGTCACATTGAAATAAATATTTTTAAAACAGAACAATACGTGATGCATGAAATTTGAGATTATAAAAAAGTATAAAATATAAAAAATTCCAACAAATATTTTATATATTGAAGAAACTGACGATTACCGAGCTTACTGATAGAAATAATTTTGTTTACTAAGTTACTGCTTGTGATATATATGTGTTTTAGCCCCAGTAAAAGTAATATGTAATAACATATTTTTTATAATTGAATTTACTCATTTTATTATATACAACAAAATAATATTATGAAGAGTAGAATAATACTATTTCCTTAAAATTACATAATATTTATAGTCTAGAAATTTGATATCATAATGGTGTCAATGGATATTTAGAAGTGTTATTGCTTTTACAAATAATTTGGTTTTTTTTTTTTTAATAATTGAATTATATTTAAAATATAACTGCGACATTACTAACATTATTTAAATTACTATCAAGCTTTTTAGTAAATAGCTTAGAAAATATTAAGTAATCAAGAAAGGACCGATTTGCATTACGCGTTACAAAATACAAATTACAAAATCATGAATACCGAAATGATAATGTTCCTTAAATCAGAATTGAAACAACCAATTTGTTTAGTATATTCGCCACTATTTAAGGAAGCTTTAATACATTCAATTCCAAGCTTCAATTTCTCTTAAATATTTCTAGTTATTCACTTTGCACTACAGATTAATTGTTTTATTCGTTTAGTTCAGAATTTTTATGGGAAGCTGATAGAAGATTAATTCCTACTAAATATTTATAGTGAGTGAATCACCATATTTACTACTAGTTATCGTAATAATCTTGAATTGGACATTAATGGAAAAAAATTTCCCACCAAAACGAATATTATTAGAAGAGCATTTATGTAATTGTCATAATCTTTATCTAAAATTAGATAGAATAATTGATTGCATTTTATTAGTTTTCCAACAGATTGCGTATAATTGAATTTAAATTTAAAGTTATTATACTCACATTTTCGGAAAATTCTTTAAAGTATTTCTGCATTAACTCCGATTTTGGGTATAGAAATTAATGAGAATATTTTATTTTCGCGGATTACATTTCTATTTATTTTAATCACAAATATTAATTTGCTTTATAACTTTTAATCAACAGCAAACAAAATAAAAACAAAAGTAAATCAACAAAGCAGCTGTTCTGTTACCCTCTCTAATGACGTTTCTGTTATCCATACATAATGCCGCCTTCAGCAGAGCATTTCTTCATATATAAAGAAATAATACAAAAAACTACCAAAATTTCTTGCTTTATTGAGGAGAAATATCATGGGATGAAATTCGTTTTACCGTTTTAGCGTAGACACCATTTTGAATTTGAAATTTATTTGATTATTTCATTATGAAATAAACTGTGTAGTGACAAATGTAGTAGATCGTTGCTGAAATCTTGCATTAAGAAAAACATTTATGTTTGTGACGGCAGCAGAGATGTACAGTTGGCGTAGAGGGTACTATTGCTATCAAATATATTAACAGTGCTGCCATTAACTAAGAGATTTAATAAAAATTCACTAGTTGAAATTAGGTGAAAAAATCATGCACTAAAAAAACCTAATTTACATATTTTAGGTAAACATAAAACATTTTAAGCGGTTCCAATAGAATCATTTTAATTTTAAAATTAACGTAAAATTTCTTAGAATTATAAGCTGTGAATAAATTTATTTTATTTCACACGTTTTTATTTATTTTAATTTTTAGACTAAAAACATTTAACAATTTTGATTATTTCACAAGTCTAGATCAAAAAAAGGCAGACTGAACACTTTATTTTTATTCATTCTACTAAACTTCGGTGTGCAAGTCGTTAATTGTTACTAAAAAAAACAATTTCATAAATATCATAGAAAAGTTATTTCCGATGTTATTAAAGAAAATGTAATAAAAATTTTAATCCATTTGTTAGAATAGAATAAAATTAATGTTTGGTAGCACTATTTTATTTAGTATTTAAAGCCAACTTCACTAAATGCTCATTGTTCACACTTTACTGGTATATTTTGAACAATTTTGTTATGTTTGTCCATTTCAGGGAATTTTTCAAATTTTTGAAAATTTTCAACTGTTTTGTGATAGAATGAATGAAATTTTTTTGATTGGTTGAACTAGAAACACGTCTTTTATTAATTATGCAAATTTTTTAATCACATTGAATAATCCTAAACCATTATTTCCATCTTTCCCATACTTTTCACAATTATATCTCTTAATTTAATATACAGAATTATAATTTTAAAACTAAAAATCACAATAGAGTTAGTTATATTTTAAAAAAAAATTACATTAAAAAAAATTCTTAATTATTTTTGACTTAATTTCCTTTTTAAAATATAATTTGATAGATTGCAGTATGGTATTTCAAATGATAATGAAAATACTATTGACCATATATATGTTATTATTGCAAATCCACACAACAGAACACACTATAAAAATAAATACATACTTGGTTATATTATCTTTATATATTAATTTTGTAATATGTATACTTTACCAATAAAATAGGATCAAAATGTGTACTAGCCTTGGATAAACTAAATACTACTGTGATTGCCAATGGATTTATCAAATAATTTGCATATGATAATTTACTTAAATGTTGAAATATTTGACATTCTAAAAATTTTGACCACCAAGTTTGACGACCAGTTGCACTGCCAATTATCATCCAGCAAATTGCCCCTGCAAAATACATTCTACCAAAAATTAGTAACGTCAAAGTCATAATTACATTTATATCTCTTTTAGCAGTTGCATGAAAAGACGTAAAAAATATGATAACTGCGAAATTCCAAAAACATTTCTCTGTTGTTTTATTAATAGTAAATTGTCCTTTTGTTATTGCCAAAAACCAACCTGCACCACAACCTAATATATATGGTAATATTCGAACAAATGGATTAATATATATATCAGTTCCAGTATGAAACATAACATCAAATGTTAATTGAAATTGTGTTCGATAGCCACATATAAATGACCATATTATTGTACCAATTAGTATAATTATGAAAACTATTTTACCATTTTTTGGATATCTAAAAATTTTATCTATGATTATTTTTTTCTTATAATATATTCTTATCCTTACTTTATATATATTATAATCAGCAATGATGCTAGACAAAAATATTGCATATCACAGGCCAATGACCAAGTCCAATTTACACATAATTCATGAAAATCGAATAAATTTTGAATAAAAAATAAATTCCGCCACCAATATTTAGAACAAGTGTTGTCAAATCTATCAAAAATATAAAATATGGAAATATCTTCTGAATATGCTGTAAATATATCAACCAATCCAATGACTATAAAATATGGTGGTGCTAGCCTGCAATTAAAAACATAATTTAAATAAATTTGTTACATATTAGAAAATAAGCGTGTAGTACTTACCTCAAATATCTGTGAAAGATAATATTTGCATATTCTTTACAATTCATCGAAAAATTATTTAATCGTATTCTCTCAACTTTCTGTTCATTATTTAAAAAATTATAAGTTACTAAAAAACCACTAATCGTAAAGAATATATCAACTAATAATGGTGCTGAGCTTATATATTGAAAGGAAAATTTCTCTAAATATGAAAATAAATATGTTTTATTATCAACAGTAAAACACATAAACCAAATAACATGAAATGACATTATCCAAAAACATGAAATTGAACGTAATCCATTAATAATTGGTATTGATTTAGCTGATTGCTCTTTTAATGTAAATAATTTTTGATAGTTTTCAATTAAATCAAAACATTTAATAAATTTCTGATATGAATTTAATTCATTTATGATATCTTTTTTATTTTCTTTATTATTATTATTATTATCATTATTATTTACAATCTCACTCGTAGAATTATTAGTGATTGAAAAAGTATCAGCTAAACATGCTGCAAATATCATCATTAAAATTGTCAGTATTATAAATACAATAATAATTTTAATACTTAATTTATTAAAAAAATTATCAGTTAATTCGAAATTTTTAATATTTAAAATATTTGGATTTAAATCATAAATTTTTGAATCTTCTAAAATATTATTTTCAAAATATATTTTTGTTATATTATAAATTTCTGGTATTGTACAAATTTTTGGTAAACATAATCCAATATGTATAATACGTTCTGGTACACATTTAATTTCAACTTGCCATGATGAATTATGTTCTATGTATAAAACATGATATTTCATATCAAATGGTGCTAAATCTTTAATTAATTCCATTTTCATATTTCGTTTATATATTTTAGATAATGTTATTGAAATTGGGTTATTGACAGCTTCACAACCATCTTTACTACCCAACCAATAATTATTACCAAAAAGAAAACCAGATTTTTTACTACCCGATGAATCCAATACTGAAATAGTTTAATAAATAAAATAAAAATATATCAAACGTTAATTGTTTTCCTTCATTAATTAATACCTTTTATTGCCCAAACATCTTTCTTTAGTATACCCTGTTTGATTTCTTTAAATTGTTCGTAACATCCTTTACTTAAAAAATTATTATTAGCTATCTCTGATAATCCAAAAATAATTGATGTTTTCTTTAAGTAATCTTGATTTATTGCTTGAATATGATAGTCTGTTATTTGTATCCCTGAATAATTTGGAATATCCGGTGTAACATAATATTGTTCACAAGTTAAATTTGATATTATAGATTCACTATCTTTATAATAAATTCCAATTACAAAATATCTTTCAATTACTATAGAGAGAATTATGAATTTTACAATAAATTGTTTCATTTTTTATATCTAGAATTAAAATAATGTTTATGTTTTAAAAAATTATTGAAAAGTAAGTGAAAAATAAATTTAATAAATTTTATTTATACAATATTGAATAAAGACCAAACTTGTATAAATAAAATTTATTAAAAATAAATTTAATAAATTTTATTTATACAAGTTTGTTGTTTATATAAATTTATAGAATCATATATGCATGTGTATGAATTTACTATTTGTATTTATTTAACAAAAAAAAAATATTTACATTACATAATTATAATATATATTAATTTAACACATTTGAAAAAACTTACAAATCAAAATCTCAGTAAATTTATTTCCGAGTAAATTGATTATTAAGTGTTAATTGTTTCTATAAACATTAGTCTTTTCCTTAACCACAAGAATATTTTATATATTGCATGTTATACAATTATGCTTAATTTTCCATTAATCTAATTTTTCAAAGACTGTGATTATGTATCCATCCATTCACTTTAATACAATTTAAAAATTTTTAATATTTGCTTAAAAAGTTTTCTTGCTGGTCATTTTTGTAGTATCTACACAATAATATTATTTGTAGTGAATATAAATGCAGAATATTTAATAAATATGATTTCTTTTTAAAAATTCTTTAAAACTACATTTTATTTTATTAAATAATAAATTAAAAAATTTGAAAAATTGTAAACAAACTATGAGATATATGGACAAACAAAGAATTGTAACTTTAAACTATACATATATAAAATCATATATTTAGCGTAAACTTGAAAATACTTTTTTTTAATGAAAATTACCTATAAATATTAGCTCTAATAGCACACAATTCAAATGAAGTCATACATAGATGTGAAAATTTATTTTAACTCTGGTAATAATATAAACAATTTTTTTTTTTTAAATAATTATATTTACTTTTAATTTAAGTTTTTTTTTAACGTGTTGCATATAACACTTATTCCGCATCGCATTTAAAGTTAACTAAAATATATAATAAAGATATCAGTTCATAAAGGAAATTTTATGTATAATTAATTTAGTAAACAATATTTTTCTTTTTCACTTTCAAAAAAGTATCCTGATAAAGCTTTTACCTCAAATTTATTTTAAAAAAAAAACCATTTTAATTAATCGAAATCATCAGGAAGCTCGAAATTAATAACTACAATATATCTGGGAATATATAAATATCTAATGACTCTACGACACTAATTAATTATTTTTATTACTATAAACAATGACTCTACGACACTAATAACTCTGCGACACTAGTTATTTTTATTACTATAACTTTAGCGACTATTAAAATTTATTAATATTTGCATAATAAATTATTACATATAACTATTTGATTAATTTTCTAATTAACTTAAGAAATCTATTAATTACTTTCATAACCGAAATAATAAGAAAACACTAATCCGGTCTACATGTTTACTTTTTTTTTATTATTACATCATTTTATGTTTGTTGTTTATGTTATTTTGCGTGAACCAATAAAAGATTATTTTGCGAGAACCAATAAAGTATTTAGTAATAATTTAATTATTATATTAAATTACTTTTAAAATATTTTACTATTTATTTTATTTTAAATCTAAAGTGTTATTAAGGAAGCTCGATATGAACATTTTATGTGTTAGTATATTTATTCGCAATGTGAATAAATCTGTCGTATATGTTTAAAATAGATTAATCATAAATCAGTCTTTGATGAATACAATTATGTTGAACATCATAATTTTCAGTAATTTCGTAAAATTAGATCAATTAGAGAAAGACTTAAGTTAACTTTAATTTATATTTTATTTGTTCAAAAAATTTTCCTTCGATATAATATTTCTGCGTATTTTAATAATTCAAATTAACTTCAAAATAAATCCTTTTTTTTTTTATAATTACATGTCTTAATATTTTTCAAATAGTTCGTTATTATACGTTTAAAAAATCATGTAATTTTTACAAATTTTAATGGTACTCAAACATATGAAAAAAAATATGTTACCACTTATTGATTAAATTCCGTTTAATAAAAAAAACTAATTTAATTTATCTAAATTTGTTTTTTTTTTTAGTTCACTACAACTAATTCACTAGAATCAATTTATAAATAATCAAAATTTAATTTTCAGTTTATTTATAGAAAGAATTATTGAATAAAATATTATTTAATTGAACAAGCTAACCGATGATAATTCTGGTTGCGTGCCGATTTTGAAACTAAATGAAAATATAAGATGATAGAAACTTTTATTAAATGTATTTAATGTTACAACTTCTAAATCACACTAGCAACGAGGAATACATATGAGACAGGCTTGAAATTTAGATAAAAAAAAATTTACGTAAAGAAGTGCGATTACACTGCTACTTTGAAAAAAAAATCCAAGATTGAACTTGAAAATTTGAAAAATATCCCCAATTTTTTTATATTTAAAATTGGGGATATTTTTCAAATTTTCTAGTTTAATCTTTAATTTCGTCACTTCCGTATATTAACAACTATCTGGCGGCAATAAATTTAAACAGTTTTTCTAAATTTTGTGACGGTTTTGGAAAATATGAAACTAAAAGCCAACACTGAAAATAATGTTTTCCAATTATTATTAGTTGGGCACTGGCGCCGCACCCATACGATTTAGAAATTTTCAATTAAATTTATGCATGTGTATGCAACACTTGCTTTTTACAAAAGTCGCGATTGATTTTTCGCGGGAAAAATAGTTAATATTTTTAGTTAAAAGGTAATAAAAGTGATATATTTATAATTAAAAGTGAAATTTAATAAATTCTCAACAAGGTGATACTAAATTTATCGAGTTTTAAGTAAAAATTGAATGGTAAAATTAGTTTTAAAAAAATCTATGTGAAATGGCGCAATCCAATACTATATGGTTTAATATAAATGAACATTTTTATGCATTGGAATTTATTTCCTTGTCATATTTAATTAAAATTCCCTTGTAAACAAAACATCATTAAAAAAAGGATATTTTTTAATAAGAGTATTGTAGATTACATTAAATCAAATGAATTTAATTAAAAATGATGCAATATAAAATGAAAATTTGGAAATATTCTTTAGGTTTCTTTTATGGTTTTTTTTTTATAAAATGGTTTTTTTTTTTGTTAGGAAATTGCTGTAAAATATAGAAAGAGAAAAACATATAGTCTATTGTGTTGTTTCAATAAATGAATTTTCTTTAGGTGTGTATGTTTCCAAGGGGTACAAATTAAAAGTTGAAATGGAGTAGAAATGAATCTATGTTTAAAAAAAAAAAGTGGAACAAATGAAAATGAGATTAAACGTATGAGGTGAATTCATGCAACACAAATAGTTGATGATTATTATAAAATCTTTCGACTTCATTTAGAAAATTATAGGGTTTCTAATAATAATCTAAAAGTATTTTTTTATCGATTAAGTAATTTTTCTTGTTCCAAAAATGTGAATTATTTAAAGATACAAGGTAATTTAATGCAGCATTCAAGATAGTATTTCAGTTTTTTTTATTAGTGCATTGGGTATTCCAATGACATTTAGAAAGCGGATTGAGTTGACATTTTTATATTTCTGTTAGTTCCATCTCTAAACCATTTCAACTCAATCCCTACACAACATTCGTCCATCGGAACTATTTTTTAGTCCAGTGATAATGATAATGGACAAGACAAAATTGATACGAAAATGGACTAGAAACTTGTTTTTCAAAGAAAATTAATTATATCTTTTCAAAATTATAATACAGCAATGAAAAATTATATTCCTAGAAAATTTATTAGATGTTTTAAATTTTATGCAGGCAATGTAAATTGTTCCTCATGAAAATTGTAGTTCATAAATAATAATTAGAGTTATTTGAATGTTCCACTTCATGGCCAAAAAGTCGTATTTCCTTTATTGTGTGTAAAGTAGAAATTTGTATAGAAATTGGTAGTGCAATGTACTGACTACACTTCAATTTTAAACAATGAAAAAAGGCGGGGCTATTCAACTTTATTTCCATTCCATAACAAAATCAAAAAAAAAAAAAAATTATATTCATAAATAATTTTTTTCGGTAGTAAACGAAACGGACCAACACTACAAGTCAACTCTTTACCACAGAGCTACTACTACACTTTTCTCTCTTGGGGAAACCAATTTTTTGACAACAAAATTAAATTATATTATTTTTTTTTGACATTACATACTATCAAAAAAAAAAAAAATATTTAAAAATTCAATCAAATATTTCGCAGTGCTTTACCAAAAATCAAATAGAAAAAAACGCCCAAATGTATTTTCTAAAATAATTTCAAAGTTTTAGGTAAACATAATTAAATAAAACTGAAAGATAAAATTATGTTTTTTTTTCTATATAAAATATATTTAGTTTCCAAAAGTACGCAATGTGAATTTTAAGAAAAAAAAAATTGTGCGCCATAGAAAGTTGTAAAAAAAATTTTTTTTTTGTTATTCATTGTAAATTTTCATTCGCGATTTAAATATAGTGTATTACCACGTATGTATGAAAAAAAAAAATCTAAATTTTTTTTTTATAGATACCTAAATTTACCATAGTTTAAAAATAATTTAGGCTTTGATCCGCCAATATTGGTTTAATTTGGTTTTTTTTTTTAAAATTAAATTTTAATACCAAAAAAAAAAGTGTTTTTAGAGACAATATTTTCCGAACTACACATGTGACTATGTCAAGTGCATTAATTATTTTTTATTTGCTATTAGCTATATCTAAAAATCATATTTTTTTTTGTACTTCTTCCGATGTAGATACTCCCGCCCCCTTGAATATTCCGCATTAGTACTTTATTGTCATATAAATCTTTATTAGATTAATGTGACTAAATGTATATAAATCAGACAAATATGGCATACTAACCTTTAGTCTGGTTTTTTTGTTTTGTATATAAATTTTTTTTTTTAAATTCATAGGATTTTTTGTTTTTGTTAATTATCAATTTTCTTAATTTATCTTCTTTGTTAAATTTAGTGGTTAATATCGTAACTTTTCGCTATAATTACAATGAGTACGATAAAAAAAAATATGCATTCAAATTTTATAAATTTTTTTTTTCTAAATTTACGAGAGTGGGTGATTTATATACGAACATTTTTATTTTTATATAAATTTATTTTGTATTTTTAAGGTGACCAGTTTACATAAATTGGAAAACAAAAAAGTATAAATTAAAATGAAGTTTAAATAAATATTTTTACATAAAAGATTTGAATTTATGGACAAAATTTAAATAAACTTGAAAACTTTTCATAAATAAGTGGCTTGTTATATTTTTTATACTATAAACACTTAGTTTTTTTAACACTTTAAGCAAAAACTATGTACTGTTGATTTTTTAAATTCAAACTTAATAATTTATTTATAATTACTAAAATAAGAAAATATCCTTCCATAGTATTTGCAAGGATTTATTATATATCACTGCCCCTAAGGTACTTATGAAAATTTTTAAAACAGTTTTCTGAAGTTAATGTATTTAATATATACCATGGCCCAGACACATTTGAAAAATTAAGACAAGTGTAGTATATATAAAAAAGTTAAATATCTTTGAAGTCATTAAAATAGAAATATAAAAAAAAAATTCAACATTCAAATAAAAATTGAAGCTGGCTAATTTAAATGCTTTGCTTTATTAGCTCTTTATTTGCTATAACAATTAGCAATGTTATTTACAAAAATAAAATGATATTATAAATTAAACTATAAAATTTCAAAAATCATACATAATTGTTTTTCAATTTATTACAATTTTTCACCCAGTTTTAAATTAATAAATGTAATAAAAATGGAATTAAATGTTATTTTAAGAGAAGCCATATAACAAAAAAGTCTCACCAGCAATTTATGGTATAAATAATTAAAAATTAGTAAGCAAAGCTTATGGGCTTGAAGTCAGAAGGAAACGCGATAATTAGAATTGAACTATAATATCCAATTTTATTCCATGTTATATTATACCTACAATATACAACATTTCTTAATAATTAAAATTAAATTTACATATATTAATCTTGTTATAATAAATATTCTAAAATTTTCATTTTAAACAAATAATTTTTATTTTAAATAATTTTCAAATGAAAACTACTATAGTTTTATTGACATATTAAAATTATTGAATTTTTTAGACTGAATTTTTCAATAATTTATATGCAACATAATTAAATAACCGAAATAAAATAATTTTTATCGATTTTAAAAATCTTTTCTACACCTGGTCACCCATAAATATTTCCATCGTTTTTAGGTTATGTTCGTTCATTTCTCGATTGAATGAAAAAAAAAAAAAAATATTTTATATGAACACAAGTCTAATTGTGTAGTAGTGGAATGACCTTGACGAAATATCGAGAAACTGCTAAATGGAGTTGATTTTTTTTTGTTTTAGTTAATAGTGAAAATTTTCATTTAAAAAAAAAGTAAATTTTTATGTTTAATTATATAACAAAAAAAAATTAGAAATTTTTATTTATTTATTTGTAACAAAATAGATAACACAAAAAAAAATATAAAAGATATTTATTCATTTTCCAAAGAAAAACGATATAGCAATAATTTTCTCTCTCGTATCTAACTATAAAATTCCAAAGACCTAAATTTTTTTTTTTTTTTTCATAATCATTTCATGATTTTTTTTTAGATAATTTTTTATTTAATTTATTATCACAATTAAAGAGTGTGGAGGGGCGTTTTTTTTAACTCAAAGATGTTTAGATTTAAGTAAAAAAAATAGAAAATTTAATTATTTTAGACAAAAAAATATCAATTATGCAAATATAGAAAAAACTTTATTGATTTATTTATTTATGTAAGAAGATATTTAATTTTTATGTATAATTTTAGCAAAAAATGTATTAGAAACATTATTGTATCTTTATTTATATTTGGTTTTATTTAATTATTGATTTTTTTGTAAATGTTTGTCGTTTTATTATTTGTGATAAGGCTAATATATAGGAATTTTTTTTATTATGTTGAAGCTGTTGTGTGCTTGCTATTGGAATGTTTGAAACTACTAAAGCGGAAATTAGCTTTAAAAAAAAAAATTACATATCTAATTATTGGAAATTAATTTTGATTATGTGAAAATATATTGAATTTTGGGTGAAAAGGATTAGTAAAATTTTATAGTTATTATTATCTGTATTTAAAGTATTTATTTATATTTTTTTTTTATTAATTAAATAAGTTGTCAAAAATAGTATTAAAAAAAAAAGCGTTTGTGTTTTTTGTTTTCTTATCTGTTTATTAGATCTACTAAAAATAAAGTTTTGTGTTACTACTTGACTTTATCTTTGGTTAAAATTTATTAGTCATTCTTTATTTGCGTTTTTTTTATGCGCTTTTGTCTCCTTTAACACAAAGAATTTATGATTTTTTTTGTTAATTTATCCTAAAACAATATTTTTCCCAATGTCAAATTTTTCGAACAGTAAAAATTGGTGCAAAATTTTAAAATATTTAAATTTCTCTTTTTATTATACATAATACGGTATATAATTAATTTTAACAAAGTAATTTAACAGATCTTATATGCTTTTTAAATTAAAATATGAAAAAGTCTGTATTACATAGTCAATTAGTTGCTTAATTTCTTAGAGAGGGGTAATACCATAATTTAAGAAAACATGATGTATTTTTAATATAAGTATTTATTTAAAATTAATATATGAATTTTCGAATTGACAAATTGGTCTTTAATAATTCGTAAATTTATTTTTCCAAATGAATTTCAATACTTTTAATTTATAATAATTTATTACCATTTCAGACATTAAAACTAATTCAGATTCTTTTTTTTTTGGGTAAAAAAAAAGTTTCCAACTCAACAAAACATACAACAACAAAAATTAGCAATGGCATACTAAACTACAAATTTTCAAATATAACTAAAGGCAAAAAAAAAAGTTGAAGAAAACATCACAAAAAAGCACCATCAACAACAATTTAACAAACTTCTATAGCCTCAGATTAACAACTTGTGATTATCGCAAAGCTAATTTAATAAAAACAACAAAAAGAACATGAATAACTAAAAAAAATGAAGTAAAATTTAAAAAAAAACATAAAAAAAATGCAACTACATTAATTACAATTTGTCTTCAAATTGAAATTTCCAATTATTATTATTTTTTTTGTATTATTGTAACAAGAAACAAAATAGCAATTCGCCCACAAATCGTTATTATTATGAATCAATAATCTTAATTTTCATGTTCATATTTCATCACTATTTGCATTATTCGAAAAACTAACCAGCGAAAATAAAAATATTACTACACAAAAAGATTTAGTATCCAATAATTATTTTCAAATTTTTTTTTTTGTTAAAAGTTAATAATTATTCTAAAATATTTGTTTAATCCACAATTAAAATATTAATATAAAATAGTTTATTGTAAATTTAGTGCATAAAATAACTAACTAAAATATTATTGTGACGGGGGACAATTTTCATAATTTGCAAAAGATAAACAATATATTTAAGTAAGAAATTTAATTTAAATTTTTTTTTAATACAAAAAAAGAAGTTAATGAAATTTAATTTAATATTTGTAAATAATTATAATTAATAATTAGTTTATTACTTTCTTATTTCGAAGAATTTTTCTTGTATAATAAGAAAAATGGCTGGTAAAAATTTAATGCAATTTTACCTTGAATTATTTTTCAATGATATGATCCTAATGCAAAATGAATAGAAACTTAAAAAATATCGGAGAAAAAGGCCAGCAGCGTCTAAATAAAAGGCGCCAAGTAATATCGGCCAAAAAGTCCAATTTCATTGAAATTGGATTTTATTTTACATCTGAATGACATTGCTATTAATTATAATTAAGGTGAGTATTATTATTATTTTTTTATTTTAAACTAACGAACAAATGGTTATTTTTAAGAATATTTAATTTTATTAAAGGTGAATTGGTTTTTTCAATTAATTTCTATATAGTAATTCTTTAATTATGCTTGAGAAATTTATGTTAGAACTCTATGAAAAAAAAATTAATGCTTTATTCGCTATCGGTATTGTAAAGTTAAATCTTCTTGAAATTGGAAAATGGGATTTATAAAAAGAGATAAAAATATCTGATTGAAATATCATAAAATAAAAGATAATTTTTAAACCATTAGTTTTTGTGGAAAACATTTAATATAATATTCAAATGATTTTTCTAAATTTTCGAATTGATCACATATTTTGCAAAATATTTGGATTTCTGATACTTTTATAATTTTTCACGAACGATTTACTTATTTAAGTATTGCAGTTTAAGCTGTATTTCTTTTTTATTTTGTTATAAATTGCCACATTTTTTAATTTTGAATAAATACAAAAATTCAATATTATATTTATTCATTCAAATAGGTATGAAGTATCCCCAGCTTGTATCAACACGTGCGGTGAACGCAATCTCTGATTGGTTAGTATCACGATTGGAACAATTAGGCGTTGAGGCACCACTTATCTATTCTAGACTTCTTTTATCTCTTTTACATTCATCTGTTCAGATAAACGATCCAATTGAGTTCAACAATTTAGAAGTAAATTATTTTTAATTATGTAAATAAAAAACAAATTACTAAAAAAATAATATTAATATTTACAAAAAATTTGGAGTGATTAAATTTAGTAATAATTTGTGAACTCTTTATTTTAAAGACATATTTAGCCAGTCGAAAAGGTCATAAAAGAAATCCTCCGTGTGACACAGTTACATTAAAAAAATTTACAGCAGTTCAATGTTTAATGGAAACTGTCTCTTCTGAACAAGAAGTAAATATTTATTTATATTTTTTAATATTTTTATAATAAAAATAATATTTTTCTAGATAGCAAAAATTGAAAATTTAGTGGATGAACTGTGTGAAAAATTGAGTGATATTGAGAAACAAATTAATTCTGATGAAGAAGAACAACATTTTCAAGCAATTGAAAACATATTAAATTCTTTAGCAGCTGGTAATAATTGTATAACTACTACTGTTAATAATCGTAATATTACTAATATAACTGCGATACCATCAACTTCTGGTGCTGTTTCCATTTCAATTTCAACATCATCAATAAATTCTAATTGTAATATATCTGTAAAAAGGACACAATCTGAATCAATAAGGAATAATAATAATTCAGAGTTAGAAGATCCAAGAAAACGATATTATAGTGCATTTCCAGCATTATCAAAAGAGATGGAAGATTCTTTTAGAATCACAAATCGTAATACAAAAGCACTTACTTGGCCAGTTGGTAAATCATCATCGTTACAAATAATAAATAGCTCAAATATTAATAATAAAAGTGAATTATATAATAATACAGCTGGGGTGAAAAGAAAATCAAAACGTCGTCGTAATCAAGGTAAAAATTCTAAAAACTAATTATATTTAAATTAATTAAAATTATGTCTAGTAAAATATTTTAATTAAGGCCGTCTCACAACATTAGCGTTAATTTTTAATACCACAGCTATCGGTTAATGCTGCCATTATGCATCGGCTATTTTTCATTAAATGCATACATTATATACATACAATTTGCTATGTAACGGTCAATTTTGAAAATAAACATAAGAATATAGTTTATCTATTTTCTTTCAAAATTAAAGTAAATATTCGATACACAAAAAAGTTCTAAGAATTTTATATAGCAAATAATTTTAAATGAATTCCAAATATTTCTATCCTTTTCATAGCCATAAACAGA
Source organism: Empis livida (assembly GCA_963932195.1). Classification (NCBI taxonomy): domain Eukaryota; kingdom Metazoa; phylum Arthropoda; class Insecta; order Diptera; family Empididae; genus Empis; species Empis livida. The sequence goes on from OZ010648.1 coordinate 47,066,913, forward strand.
AGGTTTTATGAATAAATTTAATAAAAACTAACACATATTTATTTTTCTGTTTTTCTCGGAATTTTCCCATACATGTATATGTTAATATTTCCACTATGTTCTCTTTAATAAATAAGTGGGATCGAGTCGAAATGGTTTGATCTTTTAATTAATGATACTCCTAATTATTATCTAATTATTGAAAACAAAGTTAGTTAACACAATTATTTCAAATTGCTAACATTGTCTAGCCATCCACAAAAAAAAAAAAAAAATTTAAATGTAATTAAAATATTACTAATATTTATTTTAGCAATGTCTAAAGGCCGAATGAGTTATAATATACGGAAAAATTCATATTCTGGTAATTGTTCTCCAACATGGGATACTGATTTTGAAGGATCCTGGGAAATGGGACGTGATTTAATTAAAGAATTTATTCTTAAAGAAAATAGCCGAAATCGTAGTACATCAGAGAGTGCTGCTTATAATACGATTGATAATAGCAATAATGATTTTTCGAATATTCATGAAAAACGTATGAAACCAATGGATGATAATGAAATGGATAATAATTTATATATTGATTTAAATATGAAAAATGAAGAACAACAGACGAAAATATTTGATGATAATGCAGTTATGGATGGATTTTCTAATATTGGTGGTGCTGAAGGTACTATTGGTGATATGTCAGTTGGATCTGACATAATGGAAAATGAAATATCAAGTACTACATCAATACCTGGACAAGTCAATTTTAATATTTTACCCAGTAATAAAAATGGTGGTAATTTAATTGGAATTAGTGATGAAGGTTATTCAACACATGAAACTTTAACATCATTATCTGAAGTAGATTCAAGCGCAACTATAAACTATACACGACGATTATATGAACGTGATATATCAAATGACGAAGATTCATCACAATCTATGAATTTATGTTCCAATATTGAACAGCAACAATATGATTTTGCTCAATTCAAGGCGAAATTTAATAGTAGCGTTGAAGCACTTTGGAAAAATATACCAAATGAAAAGAAATCTAACACCAACAGTAATTATTTAAATCAAGCAAATATAGTTGACACTAAAAAAGAATACATTAAAAATATAAGCGAAGAATTACCATCATTATCATCATCATCAGCAGCAACGAAAAAAGATAGTGGCATTAAAAAGAATATAGAGAATTTTTGGACTAATTACTATAATCACCATTATGATGCTGATAAATTATATAGTAATGATAATTCATCGTGCAATGATGATATTGCTATAAAAAAGGAATATGAAAATGAATACTTTTCAATGCCCAATAATTTAATGTTACAATCTGGCGATGATGCAAAAACAAGAGAAACTACACGTTTACTTATGAAAGTCCCATCTGGTGTATTTTTACAAGATTCTATTTGGTCTGATTCTGCTGCTAATTATGATGACGATAGTAGTTTTTATGCAAATGCCTTAAAATCTTCCTATAAAAATGATGCAAAGGTATGTTTAATTTATCGTATATATATATTAATTTTGTGACCATTTATGTTTGTGTTTTTTGGTTATTTAGATCCTTATGTTAGTTACTTCAAATAATTTAGGTTTACTTATACCTTTAAAACTGTTTAATGTAAATATATTACATATTATCTTAATATTTTATACAGATTTGGCCTTTTTATCCTTATCATCTACTTAATTTTTTCCTAAAAATTTAAAGTTTTATACTTTACATATCCTAAATAAATTTTAAAAATCTATATATCAATTATTTGTAAACATATGTTGTCCAATCACGCTAACAAATTTTACATTTATTACTATCGCTTCTATTTCTTTGACATGAATCAAAAAAAGGAAAAATCATATATTTAATGAATCATACGGTTTCAAAAGAAAAATTTATAAAAAAGAGGTAGAATATTATTAGGTATATTATATATTAATTTTGATATGAAGACAGAAACTGTACTTAAAATATTTGAATAAATTCTCCGGTTAAAGTGAGATAAAGTGGTTAAAAAGAGAATAACAATCTTTTTACCTTTTAGAAGATCATAAATTTTATGTTATATATTATTTTATCTATCTACATAGACACATTATTACTTTCTCTATCTATACTTTACCAATAAATTAAGATAAAAATGTATACTATTCTTAGATTACTACAATAAATAAAGAATGTTAATTCCGAAATATTAATAGTACTTTAATCATCAAGTACTTTAATTTGGAATTATTAGGTATACCGTATTATATATTAATTTTGATGTGAAGTTTATTACCACAACAATTAAATGTATTTTTTTTTTTTTACAAAATGGGTTTGCAAAAAATCTACTAAATTTATTTACTAAAAAAATTAAAAGTATTCGTTTAATCGAAAATTACAGTATAATTGAACACAAAAAAATGTAGTTAAAAATTTTAATTTTATTGTATTTTTATTTTTAACTTGTAGATTGATGATGGCTCGTTAAATGATGATCAAGATCAACAAAATAATTATCCACTTAATATTTCGAAATGGTCTGAAGGAATAAATGGGGTTTCTCCATTAGAAACAGTATTAACGCCAATGCAATCATCGATAACGAATACAGAAACAACTGCAGAAATAAATGAAATAAATGATTTAAATCGTAAAGATTTACGGGAAAATATGTTAAAAAATTCATATTTTTATAATAATAAGCAACAAGTGCAACAACAACAGCAACCATTCACCAACAACAATAATACATTGTATCATAATTATTCAATGTCATCTTTGCCACCTGAAAATATTTGCTATAATAATACACATGCATCAGGAAATGTTTTTCTATTTGATAAATCATCATGTTCAGAAATTGAATCATATAATTTTGATCAAACCTTATCGCAACAACACCAAGAAATAACATTAACAAATCATTCAGTAAAAAGTGGATTTGTTGAATATTCATTAATAAAATCACAGAAAAAAAATATATTAACTAATATGTTTCTTACATCCAATAATAATAATAATATTGTTGAATCTTCAACATCATCTTTGTATGGAATTTCCAATAGTGGCGTTGGTACTGAAGAAGAAAATTTATTAACTTCTGATAGAACACATTTTCGTCCCATTAAACAATCATATGCTGATGGTTATTGTTTCGATATATCAAATAATTATGATGAGATTAATTATAAACGTTCACCAAGCGGTTATTTACATTTTGATGGTGATAAATATTTGGAATATACTAGATCAGATGCAACTGTTGCAGTTGATGAAGATTCTTCAACAGCAACATCATTTAAGAATACAAATAGAAGTCGCCGTCGTGATGCCAGGAAAAAAAGAGAAGAGTTTATATTAAAATTTCGTATAAGGAGCTCAAATGAAAAATGTTGTCAAACTGATCCAGCTATAAGTGGTAATAATTCACAATATGTTCTAAAAATGACTAAAGGTCATCCTCGTTATCAATTAAATAATAAAAATTATTTGAATGAATATGATGATGATTATGAAGAAGAAGAATGTAGTAGTGACGATATTGAATCAATGGAAAGTAATTATTCAACTACCGGTAATAATAAAATTGCCGCAAAATCTACAATTCTATCAGCATCAGAAATAACGTCTGGTGTTATTAGCACAGCTAAATTATCAAATTGTAATCAGGTAATTGATCAATGGTCAATGATAGAAATTGGTAAAAAGTGTTTAGATAATTTTTCATCAAATGTTCGTAATACTGCTAATAACTCAACTAATGGTTCACATACTTTATGGGGACTTTGTGCAGCATGTAATATGATTGACACAAAAACTACTATTCCAGCTAATCGTTTGCTCAAAGATGAATTAAATATTGAAGCTGATGAAATTATGTCTGATCTTAAATATATGCAAGATTTATATATTGGTGGTGGAAATACTAGTGATTGGGGTGATGAAGATGATGATACAGATTTTGATATTGAAACAATTAAAGATTGTATTTATTATCAACCAACAACAAATAATCACCATAAATATTCAGCTGATAATTTTTTTATTGCTCAAAATAATTTTAATGATAATAATTTAATATCAGCATCATCAATGATTATTGAGGATGAACAGCAACAACAACAACAAAAGGAAATTTTTTATAATGTCACAAAATTAATAACAGACTTTTTAAAGCCAGAAAATGCTAAAAATTTAGCAAATGTATTAGTTGGTGAAGCTATTTATAATGTTGAAGACAATGTACTACACCAACAAAAACCACAATATTTGAATCAATTCGTTGAGAGCAATTGTAAAGTTGAAAATGAAGTTAATAATAATGAAGCAAATAAATATTATGGTGGCCTGTGGAATTCGGATGAAAATAATATTTGGAAACAAAATGATTTTAAACCAATTGATAATATATTAATGCGTTTAAATAATAATACAAGTTATACCAATAATAATAATTTAAATATTGATTCAACAAAAGACGTTTGTAATGATAAACTTAATTGGAAATTTTCAAATTTAGCTGACATTTGGCACAAAAATACAATTTCGCCACATGAAGAAAAACCACATATAAAAACAATTGAAAAATTTAATAATAGTATTCAAAATAAAGTTTGCTCCAAAACGCTAAAACAATACCCAATGGATAATATTTCTTCTTCTGGCCAAATAAATGACATGAAACATATCGACAAAATGGAAAATGATGATGCCGAAATTTTAAATAAATTAGATCAGAAAATATCAGAAAACATATCGCAATTAATTAATAAACAAACACATAAAGAACAGCCATCTAAAGAACAAAAAAATAATGAAAGTTATAATGACATTCATAATATTTTACAACAGCAAAAATTAACAAATCCACGTCAACATCATTCACAAAGTTTAGATGATTCAATAACAATGGAAATTAATAATAATATTAATACATCAAATATATTAAAAATTCAAAATCGTTTCGATCGTAAACGTCGTCATTCAGCAGCATCACAAAATATTATTATTACTGCAACAACGGCAACCACCACCATCAATGATATTATAAAAAACAATAGCAATAATAAAATCGGTTATAAAAATAATAATATTGTTGTTGGTGGTGGTCAAATTAATAAAAATGAAAATAATTTTACAACTACTTCATCAACAATTGGCGGAAATTCGAAAAATTTCTTCGATAATTTAATAATTGGCAATAATCAAAATATTGGAATATCAGCTAAAGATATATTAAATTATGGCAATAAACTTAATTCTAAAATTTCAACTGATTATGATGATGAAGATGATGCTAAGAATATTTCACCAACATCAGCAACTATAATTACTTGTAAATATTGGACAACTACATTAGATTCTGATTCATTAAAAGCTACTGCAACAACAACACCACATAAAACTGCTACATTTATTTTAGATAATAAAAATCCAAATGAAACAGGATCTGTTGGCAGACAATGGAATAGAAATTTTGTTGTTGATTCATTGTCAGGTGATGGTGATGATGATGGTAATGGTATTGGCGGTATTTCAATAAATCCTTCATCAATTTTTAAACATGTTGCTTTGATTGCAAGGCCATTAACACGCTAAAAAAAAAAGGATTAACCTTTTTTTGCAGAGAAAATTTATAATTAAACAGTCTCAAATGCTATTTCTTTCCTACATTTTGCTTCCTTATTAATTATTTACATATATATGTTTTAATGTGTATAAATTATATGAATGTATATATTTATATATGCACATAGATTTGTTTCGTATTCATATTCCAAAACAAAATTATTAATATTGCTAAACAGTAAAACTTTTCTATAAACATATTTAATTTTTATGGATTTGTTGTGTTTTAAAAGTAAAATATTTCTCATATATTCATAATTATCGTTTATATATTCTTTTTTTTTTGTTATTTATAATCAATTTACGCTTATTTTACCCGCAATTCTCTTTTTATTTGTTTAATCTCTTCTATTTGAATTAATAATCACAAAAATTTTCAATTTCCTTTTTTCATTTTATTTTCGTTTCACATATTTTTTCTAAATAATTTTTATATCAATATTAGTATATTTATAATATATATATATAAAACAAAATACAAAATTATTATAAAAACTTGCGTTGAAATGTTTAATACATAAAAAAAAACAAAATTTAAAAAAAAATATTAATTGGCTATTAATATAAATTCACGCCAATCAAAAAATTCATACTAATTACAAAACAAAAATATTAAAAAAACATAAATATATAACGAATCACTCATAAAGTATTCATTAAATAAAAACAAAAAAAAAATAAAACATAATAATTAAGTATCTATTTATATATTTCATATTTTCAATGTTATAATTTTTCTTTTAGCATTTGTAATATCAGTCAATTTTTTTGTAGAAAATATAATTTTTGGAAATTTAAAAAAAAAATTGTGTACAAAAGTATAAATTAAATTTGATATCCCAATGAAAAAATTCAAATACAAAATTTACCTTTCGTTAATTAAAAAGTGGGTGGTCATAAATAATATTTGCTTAGGTTTTAAATTTTAGATTTAAAAAATTTAAAATGATTTAAAAATATAATATTTTTATTATATAAAACTCGATTAAGTATAACCAGTAGTATCTAACATTTAATTATTTGAATGCAAATGTTACAAAATTTTCAGTTTTGTTTAAAGGCAAATTTAAGTTGTAATTATTTTTTATGACTGTATATTAAATACAATTTATTTTCATACAAGAAACTCATTTTTTAGTAAATATGGTATTAGCTTTGAATTAATGAACAGAAACATAATTTTTCATGAAAGGCAGTAAAAAAAAATTTATTAGAATTTTTGTTAAAAGTAAATTTTTGATTTGATTTAATTAAAAAAAAAATGTAAAGGCTAAATCTAAAATTATAATAATTAATGTAAAAATATATATTTGTTATGCACATAAAAAAAATCTTCTGTATTTCTATTTTCTTCTACTTTGAAAAATATTTTATATATGTGTATGTGTTTTTGTTGCGTTATTTTTTTGCAGCCAGTTTTATTTTGCATAGGTCATACTTAAAAAAATTATTTATTCAGATAATACAATTTTAAATTAAGTAATTTTACAGATTATATTAAACTTAAAATCAAAATATTTTGTTACTATTTGTCATGAACTTTTTATTGAGAAAAGAATACTGGCTGCAAAATTGTTGTTAAAATTTTATTTTTTTCATAATATTTTGAAGTTTTTTTTTTTATCTAAAATTGAATTTTCATAAAAACAGGAAAGTTTCGAAAATGCTTGTAAATATTTTATTATTGTTTTGAAATTAATGATGTAAACAAACATAACCGAAAACGGAAACAAAAACAAGTATTTTATAACATCATAGATTTAACATTTCTCTTTTTTTTTATTTTCTACATATGTGCATAAATCACAAAATAAATATGAAAAATTTCAAATAACATAAAAATAGTTTATTTTAAATATTAATAACATTAAAACAAAAAGTAGATAAAAATAATTATTTTATTTGTTAAATAAATTAATTTTCCATATTTAATTATTTTCTATTTTATTACAATTTTTTCCAAATCTCCAAAGAAAATTTTGTAATAAAATATTTTATAATAAATATTTTTTTTGGTGTATCATTTTTTTTATAATTAAGATTAATTTTTTATAAAATAAAATCGAAATTATATTAAAATATAATTTTAGTGGTGGTAAAGAGTGAATTTTTTTTTGAAAATCACAGAGTTTATAGTGTTCGAAATTAAGTTTGAACACTATAAATTTTAAATTTTAAATCTATAAAATCCTAAAAAATTTATTGTGTTCATAAAAATGATTTGAAATTATTATTTAAAAGAAAAAAATTTGGATTAGTTGAAAAATAAATGAAAATTTAAATCTTAAAAATCACCACTAATATTTATAAAATTATACATAAAAAATTAAATTTAGTACGGGCAATCGTGTATAGCTTTTGTTTCAATTTTAATTGTAATGTTGGAAAAAAATAATTATAAAAAATGTGCAGATTGCAGCAGCATAGGATTTAATAAAAAAAAAAAAACATTGATTTTAAGTTAAATTAAAATATATTAAGAAAAAATTTATATAAAAAAATCATATAATTTAAGAAAAAATTTTATAACAATAGATTTTTTTTTATAATTTAATTTAGATTTTTGGTTTCTACTGTACTATATACAGTCCAAAAAGCAGTAACAGATATATAGTATGTATATATATATATATTACCAAACCACACCTTTAAAGAAAGTGAAAAATTCAATTAATTTTTTTTTACTTCAAATTTTGATTGTTCCTTTTATTTCTATAAAACTGGGAATGAAAATACTATATTGAAACTTTGTAATTTTTTTGTGTCACATAAAAGATTGGATTTATACGACATATTTAAAAATTCCCTGTCTAAATATCCAATGTTTCCTTAATAGTTTTAATATTCAAATTTTCTAAAATAACCTACCTAAAGAAAATTTTCCAGTTTTATAAAGTCAATTTTATTTCTTTTTTTTTTAAACATAATTCTTACACAAAAGCACATTTATAACACAACAATGCGAAAATTGTTGTAGTTTTCGTATGCTCTGTAACAAGTCGTTCCATGAAAGAATTATCACAGAGTTTATAGTGTTCGAAATTAAGTGTCCAATTAATTTCGAACACTATAAATTTAGATTTGTATTTATATGATTCAAAAAAAGGTTAAGCGATGTCAAAATGGAAGGTAGAAGTGGGTTTGACTCCTGCTCTACTGTATGTCCAACCTTGAATACAGAAAACTTAACATACTGACTATATATAATTAATTATTATTTTAACAATAAGTTAAATATTTCTTTAAATTTAATAAGAACAATAAAGAAGTTAAATACATATTATATGAAATTGTAAATAATTCCTTCGAATTTCTAATTAAATTAGATAATTCTAATTTAATAAGCTAATTCTCTGATGATTAAAAAAAAAACATTACTATCTTAAAAAATTATTATAAACGTTAGTCATCTTTTAAAAATATTTTCATACGAAATCTCTTTAAACTAAAAATGAATTTTCTGAGAGTCATTTATTAATTTCGACATTAAACAAAAATTTTATAAATGAAATTAGTTTTTCACTATCATACGGCAAATTACACATATTAAATATTTAAGAAACCTAAAAAAATGAAAAAGTTTAACGCAAAAAATATTAAAATTTACAAAAAGAAACGCAAAAAAAAAAAATTAAATAAAAATGTTTATTTAAGAAGTTCATTAAAATATATATTTATATATATAATTAATGTATAAATTATCGTATATATATTATAAATGTTATTAATTTTACTAGCAATTAAACGTAATTTATTAAAAATAAAATGAAAATTTGTAAAACAAAAAAAAAAAAAAAAAATTCATTCTTCTAAGTAAAATTAAAACTCGATAATATTATTAACATAAAATATATTTTTTTTTTTAATAAAAATAAACCAAAGAGATACTTTTGTATATTTATTTCCAAAAAAAAGTAATCTCTTTCGTCAACGTGAAACTAATTGAAATATTAATTTTATATTAAAAATGGTTAATTAATAAAATCTAAGTAATAATGTGAAATGCGTTTAAAAATGGTATTTGTATTTGGAATTAACTAATTGAAATTATAAAAATTTATGTTAAATCAAAATTTCTTATTTAAATTATTAATTATGTTTTTCTTGGTCGATCAAAACTGTACAAAAAATATGAAATAAAACTATATTCTTTAATACCGTAAAAAGTAATTTTTTACGGTATTAAAGAATTTAATAATTGTGAGTAATTTTATCTTTTAATAAATTGTAAAAAATAAAAAAAAACTATTCACAATTTTATTTTATAAAGACATCAAAATTTCAAAACTGATATTTAAAATATTTATAAAACCTGGTTTAAAATTATTTGAAACAAAATAAAATGTATGTTGTAATGTAATAAATTATAAGAAGAAATACACTCAACTCTTTTTTTACACGGTAGATACGTTCGAACTAAAATCGTGTAAAAAAAGACATGCTAACCATACTAAAATTGAGGATGTGTTCAACAATTGTAAAAAACCGTGTAAAATAGAAAAATTGACCATAAGTTGTTCTAAAAAACCGTGCAAAAAAAGAATAAATATTTAAAACATAATTTTTCCACGAACTGAACAAAATTAATATGAATTTTTTTTTTGAAAATCGTGTTAAATCAAATATTTCGTATAAAAAAAGAAGATTTGTTCTTTTTTTGTGGATCGTGTTATTTCAAAATCGTGTAAAAAAAGAACGTGTAAAAAAAGAGTTGGGTGTATGCTAAAAAAAAAATTATATAAAATCAAATACAAGGAACGACAGTTGAATATAAAAAAAAAAAAAAAATTTAATGAATTTTTCAATGAATATAGGAAGGTGTTTTGTGCCTTTTTTTAAAAATATATAAAATATATATATGTATATATATTAAAGAAACTTAAAATATTAAAAAAAAATATAAAATAACAACATAATAAAAAAAAAGTAGTATCCCATGTATCAGTAATATATACATTTAAAAAATATAAATTAAAAACAAAATAACACAAAATTTTAATTTATAAGTAAATGAAAAATTAAAATTAAAAAAAAATATTGGAGAAAGTAAAAAAAACTTACATATTTAATCATAAACAAGACAGAGCATATTTTGTAAATAGGAAATTATATTATTAAAAAAAAAGTATATATATAATTTATTTTTCCCAATTTATTTGTAAACATTTCAATAAACAAATCTAAAAATTAATTTCTTGTTTATGATTTTAAATGTTAAAAAAAAAAAAAATACAAAAAAAAATCATAAAAAATTTATATAAAAATATATACAAAAAAAAAAATCACATGAAACACTAAATAAAAAAAAAATGCCAAAAAATAATTAAATGCAATAATTCAGATAAAGATTTTTTCAACAAAAATTATATGCGTTGTTGCATTTAAAACAAAAAAATTAAAATTAAAAAAAAAAGAACAAAAACTTGGAAACTAAACTAAACAAAAAAGTTAAAAATCATCAACATATTTTGAACACCATATTTTTTTTTTTTAAATTTTCTCAGTTCTTCCAACAAAATCTTTTAACATATTAATTTTTACCTAAAAGTACTGCAAATTATTAAAGATATTTAAAAAAAATTGTATAAAAATTCAATTCCGATTCAAATAGAAATTCAAATCAATAAAATTAATTGGAAAAATATTTGTTAAAAACTTCTAATGTAAATGAAAGAAAAAACAATGATGAAAAATAAAATGAAGATTACTGAGAATTTTTTGGTTTTATTATTATTCTTACTTTCGTGTTCATTTATTTTGCATTTGTCTTTTGGGGTTCTTTCGGTAACATTTTCAGTCGCGGATCGTCTTAAGGGGCTAGAAAAACCCATCCAAATCTCTAAATTATTTCAAAATTATAACTTACGTTGTACAGATTTCAGAGTAACGATTTACGTGCACAGATTTCAGAGTAACAAAAAAAAAATACAAAAGAATAAAAATGAACTACACATATTTTTCGTAATATGAATCAGTTTGATTTGAAGAAAGGTAAATAAATACTTTGGTTAAACCAAAGTATATTTTTACCTTTCTTCAAATCAAGTTTAAATTTGGTTAGATCGATACTTATTCCAGTTACCGAATTGACTGCAGTACCGCAGGGTAAATTGGAAACTTGAACATTTTTTTTTGCAATCGTAATTTGCCCTCCCAGAATTTGGCATCACGAGCCAACACTGCTTTAATCGTCTTAAGTCAGTATTCTCAGTGATTTATTCACACTAGATCCCTAATTTGGAGCTCGGCCTGGTTAACTGATAATTCAAAAAGTACTGTGAAATTAGCTATTAAGTCGTCACACCTTAAAATTAAAACTAGTTCAAAAATTAATTAAGTGCAATTTTTTAAGTGATCCCCTAGGCCTTTTAATATCAATTTAAATTTTTATTTACTGATCATATATGTAAGTGATTTATCAAAATTAATGTATATAATATATGAATACATGTATGTTTCTTGGTTAATCAAAATACTTTTATTTTTAACATAGTAAAAGATATAAAAATGCTCGATTATATTTGACTTTTTGCTAAATATTATAAATATTAAAATACGATCCTGATAGTCTAGTACTGAATTATTTTTACATCCAAATTTCTCGCTATGGGGTCATTTATTTTTTGACATACCCAAAAGAAAGAATTTCAGTTGTTTAGTAGCTTCCTTCTTAAGTATAATTGAATATAATTTCATTAAAATATGTTTGTTAAAATGATAATTTTATACATTTTATTTTTTAATAAATCTTTAATCAATTCAAAAAATACAAATTCTATAGTTTCTTCGGATTCAAGAAAAATAATTTTAATGTCCTCGTTAATGGGCGGCGGTACTGAGATGTTAACTTATGCACGAGATCAAATTGATGTACTTTTAAAAAAGTAAGAAAATAAATATTTTCAAAATTAGAAATAAATTTTATTTTTACGATCGTTTCTAGTAAGAATGTTAGTACTATTCTTCTAATACCATACGCTAGTCGACATTATGATCTTCATAAATTTCCTTTTACAAGCATATTTACTAAATGGGGTTATACAATTGAAGTAATTAATGAAAAACCTGATCCAATTGATGCAATACGAAAAGCTGAAACAATTTTTATTTGTGGGGGAAATACATTTGTTTTGTTGAAAAAACTTTATGATAAGAAATTAATATTACCAATTCGGGAACAAATTTTAAAAAATGGTATTCCTTTTATTGGTAGTAGTGCTGGTGCTAACGTTGCAACAAGATCTATTCATACAACAAATGATATGCCCGTTGTTTACCCTAAATCATTGGATGGATTAAATTTGGTACCGTTTAATATAAATCCCCATTACATAGACATTGATAGAACTAAAATTCAACGAACTGAGACCCGAGATCGTAGATTGCAAGAATTTATGTATTATCAAAAATTACCTGTTTGTGGTTTAAGAGATGGAAATATTTTATACATTGATGGAAATAGCATGAAATTATTGGGAAATAATAATATGAAATATTTTGTAAAGTAAGTTTCTGTTTGAAATTTCAGTTAAAATTTTATATTTTATTTTCTAATAAACGTTCTTTTTTAGTAAATCTTTTTCGAGAGAATATACACAAAACTCAGATTTGAGTTTTCTTTTAAAATGAAGATGTATGTATTCTACAGCAATTTGATCATATTCTAATTTTTTTTTTTTTAATTTATTATAATAATTAAATATGATTGACAATAAATTATTTTTCATTGTACAAGAAAATATCTATTTCAAATATGTTTTTATTATTCGAAAACCTTGTGACTAAGTGCAAATCTAAAATAACACATTTATTGATTGCTATATTATCGTTAGTATATTTCATTGTGATACTGATAACCCATTATATTGACGGGTCAGATTTTTTTTATATATAAAATAAATGATTAATAGCCATTTTTTATGAGCACAATATACTTAAGTGTGTAACTACAGTAGTAACGGTAATTTTCAGGTCAGATCAGAGACGTAACGCAATTTTGTAAGAAAGTGTGCCTGGAAAACAAAAAATACAATACAAAATAATAATAATTGAAGTACTTATTCTACTCTTTAGTACTTATATCCAATTTAATTTAAGTTGCTACAGCAGTTTGGCTGACTATTAACCATTTTAAAGATTATCCTTTTAAAGTTAAGAAGTAAGATCTACCTACATGCCTACATTCATTTGATCATATTTATAAATTTTTTTTTGTATAATTATTTATAATTCAAATATTGGAATAATAAATTTCATAGTTCCCAGGCCTGCTTAACGGTACGACTCTTGGTTCCTTATAAACATTTTAGATAAGTTACTGTACTTTTATTTTTTTCCTTATAATTTATATATTCCTATACTTTAGTTATTTCAGTTTTGTTTTAAATACAGTTTGTTTTAAATACACATACTAACTATGAATAAAAATTATTTAAAATTAATATTTATATGCAGTTTATTTTCAAAATACTATGTATCGGGAGAATTACGAATAGAAGATAGTAAGATACAGGATAACAATATCGACAAAATTGATGTCAAAAATAAATCTAAACAGCTTTTACTATTTTCGTCATTAAGTGCAATACCGACATCAAAAACTTTAATTGATGATATTTTGGCAAAGTAAGTATACGAATCTAATTGAATTTCAAATAATATTATATATTTTCTTCATGTAGGAATAATGTTACAACAGTTCTGTTTATACCATATGCACATTTCAATTATAATAACTCAGCAGCTATGTATTCTCGTCATTTGGAAAAATTTGGCTATGCAGTAGAATCAATACATATCAAAAATGATCCAATTGATGCTATTAGGAAAGCACAGGCAATTTTTATTGGTGGTGGTAATACATTTGTACTACTAAAGACACTTTATGATGAGAAATTAATCGAACCAATAAGAGAACAAGTTTTACAAAATGGTATACCATATATTGGTAGTAGTGCTGGAACAAATGTAGCTACAAGATCTATTCACACAACAAATGATATGCCAATTGTTTATCCACCATCATTCAAAGGATTAAATTTTCTACCATTTAATATTAATCCACATTTTAATGATCAATACACTTTGTTAGCTGAACCTAGAATAGAAAAATTATATGAATTTTTACTTTTTAATAATGGATCAGTTTTGGGTATGAGAAATGGAAATATACTATCAGTTAAAGGAAATATTATTAAATTGGTTGGATCTGAAAATGCAACTTTATTGGACAGGTGAAAATTAATAATTTATAATTTCTTTAATTTCTATTTTTTTTTTTTTATTATTTATATGTAATAGCTTTACTGACACTGACAGAGTGGATTATGAACAAGGATCTGATTTAAGTTTTCTTTCGCAATTAGAGGACTTATAAAAGTATGGAATTTAATTTTTGAAAATAATCTCTTAATTAAAATTTTTAAAAACATAATTGCAATTTTAATTTTGTTTATATATATAGTTTATTTATGTTTTAACTAATATATTTTAATTTACAACCCTACACAAATGTACAAAATTTAAAATATGACATGTATAATTAAAAAAAAATGGTTTTTTAAACACATATATTTAAAATATTTTTTAATTAAAAAAATAAAAATAACATAAATCAATATTTTAAACAAAACTTTTTTCTTATATATGAATCAAAACAAATAGCAAGTTAATTACAAAAAAAAGCATGTTCTTTCAAAACTTTGGCACTTTCATTATTATTTAAATTTACACAATATTAATTTTTATAATTTTTTATAGATTAAAGTTATAGATAAAAGTCAAATTAAATTTTAAACTAAAATTAAAGGAACTATATTATAAATATTCATTCCACAATCAAAATAATAATATAATAAATTAGATATATTCTAAATTAAATTAAAAATTATAACAGCAGTGCAATTTTTTACTTAATTTAAAATAATAACGAAGAGTATGTTTTTCAATGTTTCAATGAATTCTGTTTTTTATTTTTAAACTCCAAAATAAATTATAGAATAATTTTATGACAGAATTTTAGTGTGAAACAAAAATTAACTTTGAGAATTGTACGAGAATATTTTTTCTAAAATTATAAGCTAATAGGAATTTATTTATTTCTAATATATAATTTAATAAAGTTGTTAAAAATTAATACAAAAAATCATTTTTAATATTATGTCACAAATAAAAGCCTTTTTAAATATTTCATGTTCATTACATTAGTGGAATATGAAAATTTTACTTTATTGTATATTTTTATTCATTTTACTAGATTTGTTGTATTCTCAATAAATTTAGTCTATTAAAACTTATAAGACGTATTAAAATTCCATTTAATACGTCTTATAAATTGTATTTAATAATAAGTAATATTCTTTAAGACTACACATCAAAGCGATTACACCAGCAAAATATAACTTTTCTGTATATCTTAACCAGATTAAAACATCAATGATATTAAAATTTATATTTCTAAAATACATATATTTATGTTAAATTCAAACATTTTTGTCCGACAATGAATTTATTTTAATTATATGGCGTATTGCAAAATTATATAACTTAAAATCAGAGGCGACAAAATTTTGTGTAATAGCTGCTTCCAGTTTATTCGAATTATATAAATTTTAAACCTCAGTTTTTTCCAAATATAATATAATGTATAATCTATTAGTTAAAAGGAAAATTAATTTCTTTTTAATTAAAAATTACGTATTTAGTAATAAAAACAATACTAAGATTTACAAAAATAAATTAATATACACAACATTTTGTGTCAAAGCTACCATAATTATAATCGTTGTTAGAAAACTACATATAAACAAATTATAAAAGTACAAATTTTTTTAGATGATTTTATTTAGCTGGTATACTTTTAAAACAACAACAAGAAAATAGTAAATATTTTTTTATATATCTATACTAAAATTTGAGCATTTTTTGTATTTTATTTAAAAATTTCTTATCACTTAATATTTTTATCTTCATATCTAATAATAGCATCACCAATATGTTTTCTAGCTGCAATGTGTATACATTTATTTTCTATATTATGATTTAATTTAATTAAATTTTCATTATTATTATTTGGAATTTTCAATTTATCAGTTGTTATATTAATAGTATTATTATTATAAAATGGACATTTTGGTATATTTTCACGACTAATTGCCATTAAGAAATTTTTTATTGAATTACCAAAACGTAAATTTGGTTCAATGCCACGTAATAAATGAATTGGTAATTTCGAACTAACAAACATATCAACAATGTTATTAATTGTTTGATCAGGACGATTAATTAATGTTGCAATATCATTATCATTACGAATGATCGAAACTTTATGTTCAATTTTTTTCCGTGCTACAACATATAAAAATTATTAGAAAACCACAAAATTTTTTTTAGAAAATTACAGATTACCTTCAACATAATCTCGACTATAAAATGATACCACATCATAGTTCCACTTGTCAAAATATCCACTTGCTTGTGATACATCACAGGTTTCACATTCTTTACAAAATTTGGCAAATTTACAAGGATACATCATAAAACCGACTGGTGAGAAAATTTGAAAGCCTTGAATTGTATTCATGCGTACCTTTAGGAAACTTAAATATTAAATAAATTATTAATGAAAAGTTCTAAAATTAATTACTCGATTTAAAAAATCTGCTTTGAAAATCATTGAATTTGATCCTATCATTACGAGACTGTCTAGTCCTATTTTTGGTAATGACAAATCAGTTACAGCTAAACTAATAATTTCATTTTGACCATATATTGAATTTAACATTATATCTTCAGGTTTTGAAATTTCACTAAATTGTAATGGTAACCGTATTGATACCCAGGCAATCCGAGAACCATCAGTTTTATATTTGGTGGATAAATCTAATGCTAAAGTTTTAATATTACGGAAGGGATCTGTATCACCTTTACTAGATGATTCAGCTCGATAAAGAAATATCTGAAATATAAGTATTTAACAAAACTTTAAGTTTTT
Organism: Empis livida; assembly: GCA_963932195.1. Classification (NCBI taxonomy): domain Eukaryota; kingdom Metazoa; phylum Arthropoda; class Insecta; order Diptera; family Empididae; genus Empis; species Empis livida. Next base: position 47,084,510 of record OZ010648.1, read on the forward strand.
ATGTTTTTTTTTTTACCAATAATAAAAATGTATTATCTTGATTTTCCATACAAATTTTCTCATAATGACGTACAAAATCCATAGCATTATTTGTTTGATGTTCAAATGTTGGCAAAAGTATTGCTATTTTTGTACTTTCGGTAACATATGGTGACGGTATGATTTCAACTCGACCCAATGGTTTTACTATATAAAAACTTTAAAAAAAAAAAAGGAAATGAAAAATTTATTTCGTAAAAGATAAAAAAATAAATTTTAATTACCTTTTTATTATCATATTATTAGTTTTTAAATCTAAAAAATTTAAATGTAAATGATAATCCATACCACGAATTGGATCAAATCGTCTATAAATTGTATGAATATTTTCATATTGAATATTTTTATTTTTATATTTTCGTTTAGCATATGATAAACTTATATTTAATATTCTCTCTAAATCAATAGAATCAATTCGATTTAATAGTTCAATACTATTTTCATGATTTGGCATAAATATATGTGTTCTATTTATAAAATGCCATGTTAATATATCATGACGTGTTTCTGGTCCACTAGCTACAGGAACACCTAATGGCCATTGAATTTCTAATACATCATTTGATATTGTACCATTTGCAATATGGTATGCTTTCTTTTCAAGTTCATAGCTATTATTTTTTACAGTATCTAAATGAAGCTGAAAAATTATATATTGTTTATAAAGGACATTTTGTCTTGTTATAATATTTTATTTTGACTTACACGTGAAAAATATGCATGTAATATATAAAAATCTTCAACATTTAATACAGGATATATAATTGACGATGTTTTAAAATTATCATCATTTTGTAAAAATTTTAAATCTTTGTATATTTTAATATTATCAAAGTAAAATGATTTTATTTTGATGCCCTAAAATGAAAAATAAATAAATTTTAATTATATTGTATGCACAATTAAAAATGATTTAATTAATTAGTAATTTTATTTCAATATTTTTGCACGGATTCGTAAAAGCCTAGAAATTATTTTTGTTTTCGTTATTTTATGCAAGTAAATAGCACTTTAAATTGAATTGATATTTAATAGGTGAATAGCACTTTAAATTGAATTGATATTTAATATGTTATATCATAAATATACTATAACTATAAATTATTTAATTATTTAAAAAAAGTGTATACAAACATAATATAAGCATGCTATATGTTTAAAATAAAATTTAAAAGATAGTAAAAATAAAAAGAGAAAATAATGTTCTACTTTTGAACAAATTTTTATCAATTAATAATTAAATTACTAGAACAAAAAATCAATAAACTTCATATAATTTTTACGATGTTATTGCTATTTTATAGTTAATTAAAGATAACTAATTTTATACTTAAATTGATTTTTATTATAATTATAACTCTTATAAACAGCATATAATTTATTCCATATACTTTCTGAATATTGCATAAGCGGACTACTATGCAATAGTTCTAGAAATATGAGCTTTCTTTAAAAATTATGGAATGCATGGTAGAACAATTTTCTTTTTTGGATTATTAAATGTATTCAATGAGCTGCCCAAAAGTGTCTCTGATAATCATCGTCCAAAGTATTACATTTTATTGAGCAGTTTTAAATTGTTCTCTGATCTCAGAATTTATTTGAACAAGTCTTTGTAAGCTCGATAAAGAAGGAAAAACCTTTCATTACACTCTGTTAATAGGAATTTTTAGTAAATTTTTAGTAAAGTTGGTAAGTTTTGAGACAGACTGACTGAGTGTTAGAAAGTGAATTTTGTTTCTGATAAATCGAAAAAATTAAATGTAATAATACTTAACAATAATTGCTGTTTAGTTCAATCAATTAAGAAGGCTTACATGTAGAAGAGTAAAATTCATCTACCAAAAATTACCTGAAAACTTCTTTGACATCCAACTATTTTACTTGAATATTTAACACAACGTCCAATATTAATACTATGTAAATTTGTATTTGCATTACGTACACACCAATCTAAATTTGTACGCATTTTTTGTATAACACTACTACTTAATAAAATTCCAGCATTTAAATCACAATAATTACGATCACTTTCGTTACCACCAATACCATCACTAATTGTTTCATCATTTGATTTATTACCCATATAAATATCAAATGTTATACTTAAATGATATAATAATTTAATTAATTGTCGTACATCTAAATATGTTTGATCTGTTGTTATTAAAAAATAATCATAATCTTCTAAATAATTATCTGCTATATATTTGAGTATATGAAATGGTCTTAAATTTTCTCTAGTATCTGTAAAACCGACAATATTTTTTAATTTAAAATTTGATTTAACATTATCAGCATTTATAAAAAATTTAATTTTATTAACTAAATGTGCAGTAGTACGATTAATAGCTGTTGCTAATGTATTGATATTATCTTGTGATGTCATAATACCAATAAATAATTTTTCTCGTATACCAAGTTCCGATGAATAATATCGTGGTCGGATTACGTTTTTTACCTGAAAAAAAATATATATATAAAATAAAATAATTATGAATTATGAAGTTTAAACTTTACATTTCAAAATAATTAAGCAAAAATATACTTTTTTTGTAATCATTAATTATTATTCTATAACGCAATCTTGTTTACGTCCTAGCTAATTTTAGGAAAATTTTATATTTAGAGAAGCCACTTGCGGAACACAAGTCTATTTTTGCTTAATTCGAAAACATTTATGCACTTTCATTTCTCAAGTCTCACATATTGGAACGTTAAGTGCACTTATTTAAAGTGTTGGTTTAGCTTAAAACCTACTTTTAATGAGTAATCTCTGAGTGTGTTGGGTTTTTATTTATATATAAATTTTTTTATTTTATTAATGTTTCGTTTTAAATTTAAAAAGTATTCAAATTTTAAAAGAGCGACGATTAATATAGCGTTGGTTGTATATATATTGTATATATACATAGCGAGAAGTAACAAGACCCCAGCAAAGAATATATAATTGAATGTCTAGCATAAAAATAATGAACATTTTCGGAAATTAGAGGTAGGTTATGAAAACAGACCTTGGAGTGGGTTCTAAATTAATAACTTTGACATAACAAAAACTAAAGAATTATTGATGGCCAAAAGAAGTCTGAGCCTAAAATTTACAGCAATAAACATATTCATTCGATTAATTTTCTTTCCATTTTAGTTTGATTCAATTCTGATTTAAAGCAAAATGTTATTTAAAAGATATTTTATATAAATTTTTGTCGATAAATAATAAAAGATAAAATACGTGTACGATAATAAAATAAATTTTGATAAGTTAATCCAATTTTATGAGTTTTTTTTTTAATGGACCTACATTGATATGAAAATATTGCAAAAATAAAATATATAATACTGCAACTGGTTTATTTTATATTAAAAAAGGCTTATACATATTATAGGAACGGCAATAATTATTTATAATTTAAAAAATATTTGAAAATAAGTTAATCTCTAAATTAACAAAATAAATAAATAAGTGTAGTAAAATATTGATATTATCAGTATTTATGAGAATTTAATTTTTTGACAGGGTTAAAGAGGTTGCCAAATTAAATTGATTAAAATTTTCTATACCAATTTTAGTTTGTAATCTAAAATTTGAAAGTTTAATTACGTAACGATTTTTTTTCTTTATATAAAAATCAAAAAAGATGACCACATTTTAACAAAAACTGTCCAAAATTTATTAGAAATACGTGAAATTTTTTTTTAAAAAAAAGGTCTGAATAATTAACGTTTTATTTATAATTTAATAAAATCATTTTTTTTAAAGATTCAATGTTAAAATTAACATAATAATGAACAAAATTTGTAAACCAACATAAATATATTCTGGGTGGTCACGTTTGTTAATTAATTTTTTTTTTTTTTGCAGGAAGTATTGAATGTACAAAGGCCAGAAAATTATGTAAATATTAACAATTAAAATAAAAAAAAAAAGTAATTATAGATTTTTTTATAATTTAGTAAATTCTTCTTATCAAACTTTTGAAAACTATCCAAATATTTTGTTTGTGAGTCAATTTAAATTTGTTCAATATTCTTAACAAACAAATATTTATTTCAGATTTTACATTTAATGCGTCGTAATAAAATGATCATAATTTCCTTTTTTTGTATGCACCCTAAGACATTTTTGTTCCCTATAAAAACCACCTAAAAATTTAAAAACATTTTTTTGTTGGAATATGTTAACCAGACGTTCGAGATTTAAGTGGATCATTGGATGCGCAGACAAAATTTTTTTTTTAACAAAAAGGTCTTCTGTGGAATTTAATTTGTTGGAACAAAAGACTAAGAAAATATTATATTAAATCTTATTTATAAAATTCTTTTTGTTTTTCCGATATTTTGCTTTAAATTACATATCTTCGGTTTGTTTAGTTAACTTTAAAAAAAAATTCAAATAAGGGAATCAAACCGTAATATTTTTCCATCCGATTATCTTCGTAGCTTTATTTTATCGGCTAATTTATAATTTACCATTTTACCATGACATGATTAATTAGTTTCATACAAATATAATTTAATGTATTCAAGTCTAATTAAAATATATTTTTTCCAGAATTCAATTGCGTATTAAATTTTAACCAAATTAATGTCTCTGTCAAACTAAATTTCAATGTTTTAAAATTCTATTTATACGAAATTACATTTTAATTTATTTTGTAAAAAGTATTTTTGAATAAATTATAATGAAAAATATCTGGAAAAAAATATAATTCCGATTACGATTAATTTTTTTCGTTTTACGGTTTTGATACGGTTTGATTCTCTGCTTAAAAAAACGTTAAATTATTTACATTGAAAGAAACAAGGTAAACAGTCGACTATTTTTGCAAATTACAAAATAATATTTAAAGAAACTTAATAAACTTAATAACCAATAATGTAGAATAATATCAAATAATTTTGGAAAACTAGTTTTTACCGTTTAGATACATATTCTGTATAAATCTTTATATTTATAGTCGATATTGTATTTTTTATTTTAACGCTAAATTCAAAGTATTAAGTCCAAGTCAAAGTATTAAGTTATGACCTACGTGTGAAAATCGCGTGATGTAAAATCAATTCATTTGATTATTATTTATTCCAACATTCAATTTGGTTGATTAAAAATATAATATTTTTTTAAATTAAGTTTACTTTCTAACGGAAAATTAATTATTCTTTTAAATGATTTTTATTAGCGATTTTGCGTTTTTTTAATTATGTGTAAAAAGTATGATTTTAATTATGTGTAAATTACTTAATATATTACGGTCTATAATAATTAACCAGTGAAGAAAATTTATTGCAATTTTCATGTAGATTGCTGATTAATTAATTTTTATTTTGTGCGTTTTATTTTTACGTTACATTTTTAAGTCAATTGCTGAGCTGTTTTTTTTTGGATATAACAATTTTTTGTTATTACGATTACTTTTTTTGTTAACAGTCATTTTTGCAAATTAAAAAAGTAAAAAAAAAATTGGAAAATTTATAGGCTTCCTATTCGGCAATTAAGAAAATTTAATCGTCCGTTTTCCGAAAATATTCTTCAAAGTGATTTCAAACAGAGATATTTTCCTACCGCACATTGAACTGACATTCAAGAATAAACTAAAATTTAGCACAGCATAATTGTATAGTGATAATCATTTATATTGATTTATAAACTTAAAGTAGAATAACAACAACAATTAATATCCATGCCTATGAAACAAGTGAATAGTAGCTTGACCAGCAGTTATTCTATCAGCTTTAATTCCGAAATAAAATATTTCAATTTTCTACTAAATAAAAAATTGAATTTATTAACTGCTCACAACTGATTACTATATATAATAAGATATACACACTTTTATATGTTCTAAATATCTAGATATTTTTGCTATAAAAATTTATGTTGTCGGATTATCTATGCTTAACAATTTCAATTAATAAGAATATAAAATATCCAGGACTGGATCAAGGTATCAATTGGAAAATAATTATATATATAATATTTTTATATTAAATTTAAAATTATTATTTCTATTAATCAATCTATAAAATATACATATCAAGGAACTAAAGATAAAATGTAGTTTAATTGTATTTTACAAAGCAATTTATTCTTTAGTAACGTATCAAGTTTACATAATCTGTAAAAAAAAAATAATAATCACATAAATTAACTCTATATTTATAATCCGTCTGTCGGACCAACAATATTTTAAATTAATTTAAATTTTTGTTATATTTTTCAATTCATTGTTTTCCGGTAATTTTAACTAAATTACAAGGTAATAAAAGAAAAATCATTTCAAATTATTCACATCCACGTGTACAATTTTTATAAAACGCGATCAAATAAAATTTTTTATTCATAAAATTTCTAGTAGCATACATCTATGAATTCATAAATTTATGAATAAGTGCAACGGTTTTTATTAATTTCATATTATACTTTATTTATTTATTTTCAAAATTTCAGTATTTTTGAAATATATTTGTAAATTGTTGAAATGAAGTAAATTCATGTAAACAATAAAAAAAATAAAAAATAACTAAGTACATTTCAATTAGAATAGAACGTTTTAAGTGGTAATTTTCGTATATACATGATTATGCAGTGTTTGCTAAATGCAAACGAAACACACAGGAAGACTAAATAAACAAAATAAATGTGGGCTGTTTCTCGATGATTTCTTAATAAATACATATATTTCTATATATATTAAATACCGCAAAAAAGTTTTACGCAGAATTTGGTTTTTTTTTTTTTTAGAAATTATTAATTTTTTATTTAAATATAAACAATTTAGAAAAAAATGTTATATATTGAATTTTTTATATCAATGAAAAAAACATTTTTTTCAATTCCTAACATTAGATATGTTAATACAATTTAAAACTATCTACAATAATATATTTTTTATAATCCCCCATGAAGATAATTTACTCATTTAAATATTCCTTATATAGAATAATTAAATCTCCTTATATAGAATATTTTTCATATGGGTTAAGAACAGATTGTAATTTCATCCAAAGATTGTTTTGATTAATATACTTATAGATATATATATACATATATATACAAAAATTCACTTACCGGTTTTTTGGCCGCGAGTGGTTTATTAATTAAATTTAAATGTGGTTCAAAATCTTCACTAAATTTATCATTATTTAAATGATCTGTAGATTGTGATGATGAACAATCATCTTGAATAAATTCCCATATGTCTTCCGGTGTATAAAGACTTAGAAATAAACCTAATAAAAATCCCAATATAAAATAATGATTTCGATTTAGAGCAGATCTTCTCATTTTTCTGTTGTTCACTAGCGTTTGATGTTTTTTTTTTTTTTTTTTCTTTATAATTTATGTTTCTTAGCTAGGTATTTGCAGAATTCATTAGGATTAAAAATATTATTAAAAAGAACACTTGAAATTATTTATTTTATTCGTTGTGTATTCCGGTTCAACATATATAGATTTTTTTTTTTTACTAATGGCACTTTGTGTTATTGAAATATTTTTTTACTAATTCATTTTTTATTACATACATATTTTCTGTATTTAAAAAAAGAAATAGTTTGATTTCTTTATTTATAAATTAAATGTTATAAAAACATAATTAATATTGTAATTTTCTCCGGAATTTTAACAAAAAAAAATTGCATGCGCGTCGACAACTGATCGATCACAAAAACGCAACTGATCTATACGACTATAATCTGACAGTTTGATAATTTTTTTTTCTATAATTTCTTTATTAGTTATGTAATAATTCTAATAGATAGCGCTCTTATCATATTCTAAGCATTTGACTTTTGCTTTTGACTTATATTATATTCAATAAACTAATTATATTATTGAGAAATAGTATCAATCATATTTACATAATAGGAAATTTATATTTCATTTTGGCTAATTGATTTAAAGGAACCTGGATTAACCGCCATTTCTCTGTGCTCTTGGAGATGATCGCCAGCATTCACATATATATTGATTTGTTAAACAATTTTACTAATATGGAGATTACAATTGTTGTTGTTCATATATGAGAACTATGGACCAAGTTTTTTAAAAATTAAAATGACGGTTATCTATTTTGTTAATGTTGCAATTTCTCAAATACAGTTTCGACTGTCATATTTCTATTGAATTTCTTATTCTAATATTATTTCAAATTGTTTTATTTTTCAATATTACATTAATTATTACGTATTTATCTTGTTAATATTGTCTTAACTTCGAAATATTGAATTTATATAAAAACGTAATTTTGCTTTTCATTTTCCTTGTACCAGCATTATTTTTTTTTTTGCAACAAATCTAATTCCGAAGATTCCATGGGCATCTGACGGGAAAATAATTATATCTATTCGATGTCATATTTCCCATATGAGATTAAATATTTTTCCTAAAGGGTTATATTCTTCTGATATGTCACCCGCGGTGTTTTTTTGACATTAGTCATCAAAAAATTTCGCTGGACAAAAAGTTTTAAAATAATATTCTTTTTATTTTTGGTTTTTTTTTCAATAAATATAATTCGTAAAAATGGATAGTAAAGGACGTAATGTTATAGTTTGTGATAATGGAACTGGTGTACGTATATTTATTAAACGAAAGTTTTTACTAGACAAATATTTAGTGGAAGAAAATTTATTGATTTCCGTATGACACATTTTTTTTTTTATATAAAATTCTTTTTGATTATGGGTTGGGCAATTTTAAAATGCTATCTTATTTAAATTACTGATAAGAAATATTTCAAAAATAAAAAAAAAAATTAAGTTGTTAATAAGTGAATGGAAAAAAAAATTATTAGTTAAAAACCCTTCGACCCGCTTCTATTATTTATTTGAAATTGAGGTTATATCTTGTTTCTATGAACTTGTACAAGGAAACAAACATCCTTATAATAAACAAAAACCAATCTCTAAAAGCCGGGAAAATTATATTAGCGAAAAGAAAATGAATTTGATCCAGTAACGTTCATCATTTATATCTAATTACAATTTTCAGTTCTTATTAACTTGATAATATACTTTTTATTTTTAGTTTGTGAAATGTGGATATGCTGGCAGTAATTTCCCTGCATATATATTTCCATCAATGGTTGGTCGACCAATTATACGATCTGTTAATAAAATTGGTGAAATTGAAGTTAAGGTAAATAACAAATTCTATATAATATAATTTAAATAAATATTTTTTTATATGCAATTAAGTAATTAAAATTATGTAAACATATTTTATTATAAAAAAAACATTTATTTTAATTAATTTTTTTTCTTTTTTTTTCATTTGTGAAAACAAAAAATTTAATTTCCAGGATTTACATGTTGATGTAAGTCTTTATTTAAAAAAAAAACGTTTAAGAATTTTAATGATCGTATGTTTAGCTCCTTTTTTGTTGTTGATTTTTTTTACATTTTGAGTTTGATGAGTTTAATCGAAATAATAATATTTATAATATTGTTTTATGTTTGTTTAATGTTTTGTTTATATTCTAATGCGCTAACAGTAGCCCTTTCATGTCTTCTGGTAAATAAATACAGTACATATTGCAATAATATAAAAATTGCTAAAAAAAAATAATTAAAACATTTTTATTTTTGTTAAGTTCACGGTTTTCTTCAATTAAATTATCAGCCAAAGTACAACTTTAAATAAATTATCAGCCATAGTACAAATTGAAAAAAAAAAGTTTTCATTTCAGTAAATATGATTTTTGCTGAATATATTGAATTTTTTAAAATATAAATCATATTAATCAGGGATTTACATTTTCGTAGCGCTAAGTAATTTTATCATCAATTTTGTTTTTACCACATTAAAAAATTTATAAATTTCAATTTCTAAAAGCTATAAATTCAATTTTATATTTCGTGTATATTATTATATTTTGTCTTTTTTAATTTTTTTGCATGCTGGAAAATTATTTTAACAAAATTTTCTGTGTTTATGATAAAAACATGTTTTAAATTTTTTGCACTTAATAATTATTTCATTGTAATTTCTCTTACCTTTATTTCTAAAAATTAGTTTATACAAAATTCCTAATTATAAAGTGAAAAAGAAAACCATTTTTAACCCAAAAAATACTTTACAATTATTTTTAACATTAAATAATTTCTTTAAATTTACAATTTTTTTTTTGTTTTTGAAAATATGCCTTAAATAATATATAATATTAATTAATTAAAATTTTTACTATTAAAATTTGATGGTGCATTGAACGTGCACTTTAAAATAAAATTATTTGAAATTTAATTATTATATATAAAAAATCCTTCCAATAAAATACAAATAGGATTTAATGGTGGGAGATGAAGCATCACAGTTACGTTCATTATTAGAAGTTTCATATCCAATGGAAAATGGAGTTGTTCGAAACTGGGATGATATGTGTCATGTCTGGGATTATACATTTGGTCCACAAAAAATGAATATTGATCCAACAAATACGAAAATATTACTTACAGAACCACCTATGAATCCAACAAAAAACCGTGAAAAAATGATAGAAGTTAGTAGTAAATATGAAATTTTCTATCAATTTATTTATAAAATAAACCAATTATAATTCTTAAAGGTGATGTTTGAAAAATATGGATTTGATTCAACATATATCGCTATTCAAGCTGTATTAACATTATATGCTCAAGGCTTATTATCAGGTGTTGTTATTGATTCGGGTGATGGTGTTACTCATATTTGTCCTGTCTATGAAGAATTTGCACTGCCACATTTAACTAGACGTTTAGATATTGCTGGTAGAGATATTACCAGATATTTAATTAAAGTAATTTTAACTATAAAAGCTAAATTTTTTCTTTTAAGTATTTCTATACAAATTTTGCTTTTAGTTGCTTTTATTACGTGGTTATGCCTTTAATCATTCCGCTGATTTTGAAACTGTTCGAATGATGAAAGAGAAATTATGTTATATTGGTTACGATGTTGAAATGGAACAAAGGCTTGCGTTAGAAACCACAGTTTTGGTTGAGTCATATACAGTAAGTTTTTTTTTTAATTAAAAGAATTTGTAAAGTTACGGTTATGGAGCAATTTAGTGAAATGAAATTCATAATATTTTTTTTACACATTCTCTTACTAATAGCACGTAATTTTTTTTCCTTTTAATTAAAAGCTGCCCGATGGCCGTGTGATAAAAGTTGGTGGTGAACGTTTTGAAGCACCAGAAGTTTTATTTCAACCACATTTAATAAACGTCGAAGGTCAAGGTATAGCTGAACTAGTATTTAATACAATTCAAGCTGCTGATATTGATATGCGCCCAGAATTATATAAACATATTGTATTATCTGGTGGTTCAACAATGTATCCCGGTCTTCCTAGTCGATTGGAACGTGAAATAAAACAATTATATTTAGAAAGAGTATTAAAAAATGATATAGCTAAATTAACTGTAAGTGTATATTCTTATTAATATAATTATTTCCGTTGTCATTATTTTTTTAACTGAATATATTTTTTTTTAAAGAAATTTAAAATTCGTATTGAAGATCCTCCACGACGAAAGGATATGGTATTTATTGGGGGTGCCGTATTAGCCGAAGTAACAAAAGATCGTGATGCATTTTGGATGTCAAAACAAGAATATCAAGAACAGGGACTTAAAGTTTTACAAAAATTAACAGCGCCTACACATAATTGAAATTAAATCATTTTTGTTTATATTATTATTTCAACTTCATGTCTAATTTTTTTTTTCATTTTAAATTTAATTGTTTCTTCTAATTATTTTTGCGTTAATATATTTTATAAATACAAATTTTATGACCGTGCGTTTAAAATCATAAATACTTGCATTTAAAGTAAAAATTTTGTGTAAAGATAAAAAATTAATATGTGTTTGAAAAAAAAGTAAAAGAAAAATGTATTTAATAAGAAAATGCGAGTCCTGAAATTTTGTTATTCATTTAAAATATAATTTGTATGCGCGTATTAAATAAAAACTAAATGCGTAAAATTCCTTATGAAATCAACAAGATAACGAGAGGCGTAGTAAATATATTAAATAAAAAATTGTTTTCCTAACTCTTCGTTGTATAAACTATAATAATTTATAATTAATTAAAAGAATCAAACCAGAATTAAGCATTACAATTACATTAACTAAATAATAATTTAATAGTATTTAACTTTTTTTTATTATTAATATATATATTTAAATGTACATTTTTCCAAATTATTTTTTTTGGTTGTTTTAAAAGTTGTATAAGAGAACAAAAAGAGTAAATTTTCAGAAGAGTGAAAACAAAAACGATTTAAACGAATTTTCTAATTCTTTATCGAAAAGAATTAAAGATTTTAATAATTTATTTAAAAAAATATTAATTAAATTTAAAAGAAACTTTAGATGCTTTTTAAAATGTATTTTTCTATATTATAATTTCTGTTATTAATAATACTTAGATAATTTTCCAGTTAACTTTTTTTATATTTCATATAAATTTATTATATTTTTTTTGATTTGTATAACTAAATAGTCATTACTAAAATTAAGTATAAAAATTATTTTCTAATTTTTTTTTCAAATGACATAATTTTCTATATTTGTTTAAAAAGTACACCAATTTATTATTATATTTTGTATTTTTTTTAAATTATTATTAAAAACGATTAAAAATTTAATGTTTATTTTATAATATAAAACTGAAGATATTTATTTTTTTTTATTTTAAATTTTTTTTTTTTACAATTAGATGGTAAAATTTTTTTATTTCTATTTAGGTTTTTAGGTAAATATTAGTAGTAAATTTATAGAGTATTTACATATTATTTTTTAGTAATTGCTTTGCCAAAATTAAAATTAAGGAAATTGTGAGAACTATTAGATTAAAATAAAGTTTTAAGTATCTGGTATTGTTTTTTGGATATCGAACGAAACACATTTAACGCTCACTTAATTGTATATGAAGTTTTGTCAACTTATAATATAATCACGGATTATATGTTTGACAAACATATCAGTGATATTTAGTTTTTCTTTTCAGTAGGTTATTTAATGCACTATTTTCAGAAAATTTTTTTTTGAAATATGCCAAGAAGTTCCCAGATTTTAAATAAATGCAATATTCTTCTATTATGACTTATTTTATTGTGATTAGTTAAAACAATAATCTAATTTACTAAGGGTATTATAATCCTTTTTAGGTGAAATTTCTTTTTGATTGCAGCACCTTGTTTTCAAAACACATTTCATAAATTTAATTTCATAAAACCATAATTTAAATTGTGATTTTATTTTATATGTATAGACTTTTTTATATTTATTCTTCAATCATTTTTTTGGGTTTTTTTTGAATTAGTGAATAAATCAATTAATTTACAATGATTTTTAGTTAGAAAATATTTATATAATATTTAAGCTAATTAAATTTTATATAAAATTAATTCCAAATATCAAAAAAAAAAAACTAATTTGTAATAAAATGCTGTTTAAAGAAAAAATTTCATTATAATTAATAGATTAAATTCAATGTAAAATTAAAGAAATAAATATAAGAATGAAAAATATGGATTATTTCGATAGTTAAATGAAAATTTATTTTTAATTTTTAATGTCTTATACTTTTTAAAATAAGAAAAATACATAATTTATTATAATTTTGAACTGCATATATTATTATGTTTAGTAAGTATGAAGCGGATCAACATCATATTCAGACACTAAAACTGTAGTTTTGGAATTATATTCTTTTAATAAATCGTCTAAAATAATTTTAAATTCCTTTAAATATCCTCGTTCTGAATTACTATGATTACATAGTATTACGGAAATATTATTTTGTGTAGCATTGAGTACATCATGGTGAGACATTTCTCCAGTTAAATATAAATCAGCATCAACATTCTTCAAAACGCTAACACCTGAACCCGCACAAATCGCCACTGTTTGAATAACACTATTTAAATTTTTTTCATTTCCAATTGCAACATGAATATTTGCGATACCAATCTTTTGTTTAATTTTTTTAATTGCATCTGAAAGAGTTATACCGTTGTGTAATTTTATTTTTCGTCCAATTCCTCCAGCAATTAAATCTGGTATAGGCTAAAAAAAAATTTAGTTTAACTTACTTTAATTAATAGCAAACATAATAAATTATTTTAATTAGTTTAAATAAATATACTTGAATGGGACAAATTTCTTCATATGGAAGCGACGATGCTAACCAATCATTAACGCCATTATTGGCAACATCCCAGGCTGTATGTGGTGAATACAAAGCTATTTTATTTTCTAAACAAATCGATACTATTCTTTCTTTCCATGTCCTAAAAACCAAGTTAATGATTACGGTAAAAAATGGTTAATGATATATTTTTTTTACTTTTGGGTTATTCTTTTGAGTGGAGCAAAAATTGGTGGGTGATATGATATTATTAAATCACTATTTTTATTTAGGGCTTCCTTTAAAACTGGTTCAGTTAGATCATTAGTTAGAAATATTATTTCAATGTTTCTATAAATAAAAATACATATATAAAACTGAATTGAGTAAAATCATACAACTAACAACTTACTTTGAAGTATTTGGTTCAATTAAAAGACCCACATTATCCCATGGCTCAGCATACTTTAATGAGGCAAATTTTTCCAAATCAGCAATAATATTTTGTAAATTTGATTTCTTCGACATTTTTCTAACAAACGTTTTATAAAGTGGACTGAAAACGTTTGATAATACTGCTTCAAATTTCATATAAAAATGTTAAAATTGTAATCAACGTTGCCTTGCAGGATTGATTAATTAGACATTGACGAGTGACATTGACATTGCTCAATATTCTCACTCAGTTTTTCTGCTTTGTGGACAGCGTTCGAGATCACACTTATAGTTCGATACTTTGTTATTTTTTTAAACATCGAACTATAAGTTCCTAGAATACATATACTTTTAAATAAAACTCCCCAAAAAGAACAGTGTCTTAACTATAGCTAAAAATTGAACGCGGCTCACTAAATCCATAAGTATTCTTTACGCTTATAAGCTGAAAATTTGCTTTTTTGAAGTAAAATATTGTTCGCCTCTTTAAAACTGCCATCTGTGTGAAAATAGTTTTTTTACTTTACAGTGTCAAGTTTATTCATTTTTTTTTAAAATTTTATTTATATTGGTACTAATTTTTGCTATAATAACATTGTAATAAATCTGAACGAGTGGATATTTTTAGATTTTAGAAGAAATAAACAAATGACTAAAAAATTATATTGTTTAATCAAAATATTAAAAAAAAATTATTGAATCTGTCCGGAAAATTATTGAATCAATCTACAATACTGAATCTACTAGAAATGTTTACTTATTTCAATATAATATACCCAAATATGAAAACCAATATTTTGAAATTTAACAAAAAAAAATTTCAAAATTATGGCGTTTGAAAATTTTTCATTTTCAACAAAATTCATTTTTTATGCACTAAATATACAAATGCAAAGAGACACTCTTTATATACATATACAATCCAATTAGAGATTGTCATTTTGGGCCTTTTATCATTTCTCGAGAAATGAGAATTGCGTTATTTAGTCTTTTTTTTCAATCGAGAATAGTTTTATGGAATTCTCGAGAATTCTCAAGAAAATTAAAAAATATATTGCAACTACATATTTTATAATTTTTTTTATTAATGTTTTAGAAACATTTTTCGTAACTTTTACAACGGTTTTCAAAACAATTACAACGTTGGAATGGTTTGAAAAACATTGTAATTTCTTTGGACACACATTTCATAACAATTACAACGTTTTTCAAAACAATTAAAACGGTTTAATTCTTTAAAAAAGTTTTTAAGAATGTTTCCAAAATAATTACTTTGTAATTGTTTTGAAAAATGTTGTACAAGATTTGGAAAATGTTTCCAAAGAAATTACTTTTTGTAATTGTTGTAATTTGTAATTGTTTGAAAAACGATTACAACTTACAGCGTTGTAATCGTTTTTCAAACAATTACAACGTTGTACTTTCAACGTTGTAATTGTTTTCAAACAATTACAACGTTGAAAGTACAACGTTTTGCAAAAAAGAAGTCAAATTAATTTTCTCGAGAAAAGCGAAGCCATTATAAAAAATATTCTTGATCATTTCGAGATTGAAATTCTCGAGCACAATCTCTTACTCAAATAAAGCTATTAGAATTATAGACACGGCGAAAAGAGTCATTTAGAAAATTTAGTTGATTGAACTTGTGTAAATAAGTCTTATTTATTATATCATATACGGGAAATTACCGACTTCCGCCGTGCAAATTTGCGATATAATATTTTCGTTATTATATTATCTGATAATATAAGATGTAGTAGATATATACATGCTTAAGATAACGCTTTATTCCCATATAGATATGTTATCAAAATATAATTCCACAAATAAAAGCAGAGTTGTGTCTTAGGTCGATAGTAGTTGAATCAGAAAAAGTGAGCAGAAAATATAAGTTGAATATAAACAAACGATTAACTTCTGCTCGTACAATAATATATTTGAATAGGTCAAGCTATACAAAAAATGAAAATATTTGAAAAATAGTATAAATTTTATATTAAAAGTATCAGTGTACTTAGTGATTCAATTTAACTCTCTTATTAAATTTTGACGTCGATTAATGTAAAAAAAAAATCATAAATACTTATACAAGTTAGAAAATATGGTATATAGTTAGCTTTAACTTAGATTGGTAAGTTTAAATTCAATAAATTAAAATATTTAACATAATTAATATTATTATTCATTTGTTTGATAGAAAGCCTAGAAAGCATTAAAACATATTTTGACAAAGATTTTATCTGTAACGTGACAGAGACTACAACTCTCTGGCACGTTGTAACTACTAGATACACTACTGCATAAAATTCAATTTCAACTTTTTTAAAAATTTCTTTCTTTTTAAATTGGAAGGTTTCAGTAGTTCAACGTTCAACTTTGAGCTATCAACATACATTTATTTAAAGATAATTATCAATATCAATAAGCTAATATATTTCCAAAATATTATGCTTATATGTTTAACTAAATTTTGGTGTACCAATAGATTTTATTATTGAACGTAATATATAAAAAAAATAACAAAAAATAAAATTAATGACACCGTTAAGTAATTTCTTTTGGACGAAAACTTAAATGGATTACAGCATTGATCAGGATTACAACATTCGCCAGGACTACATCATTCACGAGGATTACAATTAAAATTTAGTATTCGGATTACATTTAAGGAAACAATAATATTTCTAATAATTGGGTGTGCCATAAACATTTTAAATAATCATAATTTTCGACTATTTAATATTAATCGTGATAAAGAAATAATGGCACTATATTAAAACAAAAGGCTTGTTATCAAACTAATACAAACATCTTATTAAATACATAAACTATACATTTGAATTTGACTAATTTTAAGTAGAATTTCTATTATAAAATGCTGAAGGCATTAATAAAATTCATTCTGTTGTTCGGAGCATTATGTCAAGCGATAAATACTAAATCATCCGAAGTTGATTATATCCGATTTCAATATATTGATTTAGAAAAATCGTTATGGAGTTATTATCATCATGAAAATATTCAACAAACTAATCGTTTGAAAAAAATCTTCAATAATCATTTAGAATTTATGAATAATAATTTAAATATTGGTTTTGATAATAAAATAATATTTCAATATAATAAAAAAAATTCTGAATGGAAAAATTTGAAAATTAATTTACTAGAAATTGATCGGAATTTTGAATATTTTCGTACTGTTATGAATAAATATCGTAAAGGTGAATATGATGAAAATGTTGCTGTTGATTTTGCTGAAACTTTAATGAATAATATGAAATTATCATCTGTATTATTTTTATTTGAGAATATTGACAATACTATGATCAAAATAATATCATATTATCGTGGAATGTTGGTGAGTATTTTATCAAATAATGTAAAAAAAAAAAGCACAAACTTTTATTTTCATCTTTATTACTTTACCTTTCAAACACGTTGTAAACATTTTTTATATTAATTAACATCTTTCAATTATTTATACCAACAAATATTGGTATAAATAATTAATATATTGGTAATATTTTTGTAAACTAATAGGTTAAAACACCATTTCCTGTGAATTACATTTTTCGTAATCCATTTTCAGAAATATGTTTAAGGAAAATTGTTGTGTTATTATTTTTAATGTAGGCTATATACGAGTAGCTAGTAATAGTATAATAGGATAATACTGTTATAATATATGTAGTATAATAGCAGAGTATTTAGTATATTAATTAATTTAAATTAACAAATCCGTTCTTTTACATATATATAGTAAAACAGAATACGAGAATTTAGGGATGGACAGTAAAGTGATTATTTATTCATAAAAAAATTAGCCTAAAAGAAATATGTTTTAAATAAATACAATAATATATTACAAATAAATAAATAAATATGTACATAATTGGGAAATTTTGCCAAAATAATCATAATATGTTTTATTATTTATCAATAACATCATATAAACATAATATCAAAAATAAAAATAAATATTATATTAACGATAAGATTAATTACTTTACAGTGAAAACATAATAAAAATGTATTTACTGTTATAAAATATATATTTAAAAAAAAAAAATCTATAAATTTCACATCAATGAAAATAAAAATTATTGTAAAAATCCGGATTTTTAGATAATGGCAAATTTCATAAATATATCTATCTGAACATATTTTCAGACACTATGGAAACATTGCAATTAAATTTTTATATGGTGCTTCTGTAATAAAATATAATATATCAATTTAATTTTAAAATACAATGTAACCCTGTATTTTATAATCAACTTTGATTTAATGATATTTACGTATACTAAATAATTATTACTTGTATTCGTCGTAATCATTTCTTCTGCTGTATATTTTATAACCACAAAATACAAAAGTAAGGAACACCAATGGCTTTTGTAAAAAAACATATCGCAAATCGAAAAGAATTAGAAAATGTACCAGTTTAAAATTAAAACTTACAGATGCCATCGTGTGGGCAGAACATCTTTGATGACTAAACTCAACTATGTTTCTATAAATTCTTTTACGGTTCCTTCATTAACCTACAACTCTTCGAATTTATAAGTCTCATTTCTCTGACCTAGGGGGTCGCTAGATATTTTTAATCTAAAAATATTCAACAATATGATATATTACAGTTGGGTTGAGTTTAAATCCGTGCATTCAAGTGTACACCTTAATTACATTTTTCACCAATATCTTTGAAATGGTTCAATTTATTCATAGTTTATAATTTTCCAACAATTAAGTAAATATATTAAATTCTAGAATGGTGAAGAACAATTATCACTAACTAGGCAATCCGCTCAACAATTCCTGTTTTCGGTCTACACTAATATTACATTGACCGAATTAAAAGCATACGCAATGATGCAATTTTCTTTTATGATATTGGAAATTTATAACAAAGGTGTATATTTTTGATCTATTTAAAATCCATTAAATATAATTTCTCTTACTGCAGGAAATTATACACAAAAATCAAATTTAGTACGTGAACAATATGAAAAAACAACTGCAAAAACTCAAAGTACATTACGAGGAATATTGTTGGAAGCTAATCGAATTGTTTGGCGATCCGATCCTATTGTACATATTAAAAATGAAACTTATGATGAATTAACACAATTTCTACAAGGATATATAGAAAATGAAGCAGATTTAAATTCGGACAGAACATGTCGCGAAACTTGTGATTATTACGAATCCACAAAAAATAATGGATGTTACGAAAATTCATTTTGTACTCATAACCGAAAGTGTAATGGAAAAATATTAAATTGCCGTTATATTGATTCGAAACTGGAAGTTGGTTTATCAGTAACTATATTCAAAGATTCAATTAAAATTTTTTTTTTAAAAAATACTTAATTATTGTTTTATTTTAGCCACCAACTAGTAATCGACGATATGATTATTTGGAGACTGGTGATGGTCGAGTATTAGGGCAAAAAAAAAATTGTAAAAAAGTTAAGGTAAAAATAATTATGATATAAATTAAAGTTATTAAGTAAATATAATGAGAAAACATATTAAAATTTATATATTGAATACTATCAATTATAGGCAAATTCATGGATCAGGGGAATCTACAGTTGTCATTATTGTTTATGTTTTTGTGAAGATATCAGATCTGATAGATATTTTAATTTAAGAGAAACAAATTCTGATATCAAAGCAAATATGTAAATTTTATTACATAAATATTTATATATAAATTAAATTTTTTAACTATGATTTCATATTCCAGGGTTGTAACTGGTCTTCGTTTCGTTAAACACAATAAAATATTTCATATTCAAATTCAAGAGGGTAAACTGTTGCCCAAAGGAAAAATTCATTTAAAAACAGTACGTTGGAGACCAGTTGATAATTATAAATATTTTGATCGTAATGTTAAATCTGGAATTGATTATCATACTTTGGAATGGAATAATCGTCAAATTGATTTTGATAATACAATTAGTGATGATCCTTCTTATATTGTGACTGGTGTTCGGTTTCGTTTAATTGGAAGTCATTTAAATTTCCAAGTTAAATTTTCCCATTATAATTTTGTAACTGGTGAATTAATTAATGCGGATCGTCAAAGCTTATGGGAATTTAATGAAAATACTGAAAACTCTGAAATTAAGAGGTACGTACCTATAATATAATTTTCTATTTTTTAAAAACCAATTTTTTTTATTTATTTATTATATAGGAAGGAAATAATTTTAAAAAATCCTGATGTACCAATTAAAACTGCTATTAGGTCTAGACCAATTTCAAAACATAATGAATATATTACATTTACTAATAGCGATTTATATAAGGATGTTGCTCAAAGTGCTGTACCATTTATTGATATTCAAGAAGTTGTATCTGAGCCAGCAGTTCCCCTATCTGGTTGCGGAATTTATTTTAAAAGTAGAAATAAATATGGGGGTTTTATTGCTCCGAAACTCATTACACATGATTTCATAACACATATTCGGTGGCCTAATTATAATTAATGAAAAATTAAATTTAATTTTATGATTTCAATGTAGAGCTAGAGGTGTTGGTGATTATTATAATTTTCGTGTTTAAATTATATTGCAAAATTAACAGAATAATTAGAAAATTTAATCAATACAAATTTTTTTTCACATTATGAACAAAAATTTATTTTGATCGAAATTTTCTGTCTGGACGAAATCAACAAGAAGATTGTAGTTTATAAAAAAAATTTATAATCTTAAATTTTACCGATAAATAAACTTAAACACCAAAAAATTAATAAAGTATTAAAGTTATTAACTAAATTTTTGTTTGTAAACTTTTATGGAAGTAATTACCGGCTAAACATTAATTTAATTTCAGTTTTTTTCATAAATTTTATTATAATTAATTATTATTTGTTAAATTGTTTCATTCCAATTTTATTATTACTTCATAGAAATCAATTTAGCTATTTAATATAGGAAATAACTTATCCCAAAGTCGCGCCCTAACAAAATCGATTTTGATTCACCGAGACCTAACAAAATCGACGGTCGATCCAGTTAAATTAAAAACATTTTTGAAAATATTGCTAAGCCGCTAAAATTGAAGCTACATATTATTTATTCATTTTCACCTTAACTCTGAGTTGAATTTTGAAAAAGCTTTTCAATTTGAGTTGTTGTCTTCGCTAAAATTATAGTGCTTTGTGCTTTCAAATTAAATTATTTTTAGTGTGTTTCTGTAATAATGGCAATTTTGTTATAATATCTATCATAATAATTTTGCATATTTTTTAAAAATATGTTGGAATATCTGGGAATTGAAATATATTACAAAAGAATATGTATGTTATCTTCCTGAATATATTGCAGATATTTCACAGAAATAAATATTCACAAGAAAAATAAGTTTGAAAAATTTAAATCTTAATTTTTATTTATTTAAATTCGTTACTATTTGAAATTACAAATAAACATAACGGCAATAATTTTAAACAGCATATGCTTGAGTATTTTTAAGATACATATTACTGTTTTTTTTATACATTTTAAATACAAACAAAATAAAGAAAACCTTATTTCAAATTAAAAGAAAACTGTCTAAAAAAAATGCATTGTAAATTGTAACATAAAACTCACCATGCGTAGAGAGAAATGAGATGATAATAATTTTTCAAATTAAAAAAAAAAAATATTGTTTCTAAAAATAAGGGTGATATTAGGTTCTTCTTATGATTTGACCATACAATAATTATATTTGGCATTATAAAAAATTTTTCATTAAAAACTATCTTGAATTTAACAACACTCTTAAGGAACTACTAAAACACTGTGCTTCGCTTGAAAAGGCACGTGTCCACATGACATTTATAAAAAATAAATTGTTATTCTTGTCTGTCGTTCTTGTATGTCCTGGTACTATGATATGAGGATATTACGTGAGATGGTGGTATACTTAGAAGAAGTTATTGTAATTACAGCGCATTATGAGAAATATTCAGTTAATTTTTTTAACTAACAAATGGTAATTTTTAATAGGATCGATTTTTTAAAAAAATTCTTTATTTAAGTTATTTTTGAGGGTAGCAAACGATATGTTAACATTTTGATCGTTATTTTATATTTCCGGTTATTTAAAAAAAAGATAATTTAAGAAATGAAGGTATTATTTTAAGTGTACAACTTTAACGACGCTAAAACAAAATATAATGCCTTGAAAATTGTAAAGTTTAGGTATACGAAAGGATCGTAAAGTAATCTCCCAAAAGAGTCATTAAAATGAGAATCTGAAGGATAAAATTTTCGTTTAAAAAACCCTTGGACACCAATAGAAGAGACAACTTTATGGTTTTTATGTAAACTTTCAATTTCAATTGAGAAATAAGAAGTTTTTTTGTTTCTAAATTTCATCATCATTTATAATCTTACATTGAAAAATTCACTTTGTACGCACCTTTATTATATTTTTTAATTTGCAACTTTTACTTTATTTTGGTTGTTAATGTGATGCTTGCCTGATTACCATCTTGATGCTCTTAAAGGTAAAAATAATTTTTTTTTTATATTTATTAGTAATTCCACTCCCTTCTATAGTAAAATTTAATTAACTATCCTTCATGGGATATAAAAGTAGAAAGAACACGCACTCTACTTTACAGCCAGTATATTCTGATGCTAAAATTCCGTACTTTCTGTTTACTCGACACAAGGGAGAAAAATGTTTAATTTTATAGCTGGATGGAGTCCAGCATTCTTAACGTAATGAATTTTTATTCATCAATTTTTGTGTAAGTAAAATTATTTTTAAAAAAATATAAAACACGAAATAAATTTATTAATTTAATTAAAGTTATATAATTGTAAGCCATTTTAAATTAATAATCATATTTTCATTCAGGTATTTTTTAAATTTTCGACTATTTAAATTTTTGGAAAAAGAGAACGTGATTTACTCAAAATGAAAATGTCACTTCTTAATCTTAATTTACTAAGTTCTTCAATTATTTCCTGCAATACCTACGCAATATAATTTTTGAGTCAATACTATATATGAGATGAAATTATAATTAACTAAATTATACTTAACAACTTTGATTATACCAAAAACAAAATTCTATATTTAAAAATAATTATTGTGCTAACGTGCCACTTTATAAAGTCAAAAATTGAACACATACTAACCAAATCAAATAAAAACAAAAAAATTAAACATCATAATAACTCCACTCTTTCTAAAATATCATCTGCGCTGCAGCTTGCGCATCAGTTTTAACCCCTCGCCTTAAAAAAATTCGATATCTGAGAAGTTTTACTGGAAAAATATTTTTTTTTTACTTACATCTGATATTCATATTCTTACCTATTTCTTGTTTAAGTTTCTTTACCTCTAAATGAATAAGTTTGTTATTGTTGTGTAGTATAGCTTCAATGGACAAGGAGGAAACACTATAGTATTTTGTCTTTGGTTAACGATTCGAAACAAGGAAGATGTAGGTAAAAAAAAAAATAAAAAAACAAAAACTAAAAAAATAGGGAAAAAGATAACTGAACTGTAGCCACCAGCAGCATTAACCAACTGACAAAAACAACAAAAATGTTAACTAATTATATAAATTCGAGCATAAATTTATTTAGTGTAGCATAAAAAAAAAACCAAACGCGAGATCGAGATGTGATCTTTATAAAATAAAATAAAAATACAAAAAAACTTATTCAACGCATACGACTTTAAAGGTTTCATGTCCAGTTGCTGGGGGGATGAAGTTCAATGTCTTTTAACTGCATTATTCAAATGCATTTTTCATTTCAATCTTTTTTCGTTTCTTTTTTGTTGTTGTTAAAAAGGACTTTGAGCACGAGCTACTCTGATAGTTTTTGTTGGTCTTGAATTAAAAAGAAAACACCTGCTCACATAATATATGTTTTGTTTAAGTATAAAGCAAGTTAAAACTGAGGGGTAACACTACGGTATATTATTTTTTTAATGATGTAAAATCTTACATCATTAAAGAGAAATTTGTTATTTTTTTCAATATTCAATTTATTGGCATTATTGAGTTTAGAAAGAGGGTATCAACGGCTGTTGGCCGGGTAACTAAATAATACTAATTGTAATACTGTCAATTGCAGTCCGTATATCCTCGACTATTTAGTTTTGTATTATTCGGAATCGGGTTATATGAACATCTACAGCTCAGAACCATTTAAACGTGTACAACACGTCAGAAAATGAATTTGAAACCCAAATTTAGGCTTTGCTGATACATATTATGTTTCTATTTCTCCATGTAGATGTGCATTTTTTAAAACCATATATTTTTTAAACCAAATACATATAGTGTGACGAAAGTAAATTTTATTAATATTTGAATTGAAATTGTTCAGACTAAAAATGAATCATATTTTAATATTTATAAAGAACACTTAAAAATAATATTATCATGAACAAATAAGATTATTCTGCTTAGGTAAAATTTATCTAATTTCTTTGTAAAAATATTCGAATTTAGAATTAGTTTGTTAACCTAAAATTTTGAAATTTCAATAATTTATTATTGTTCCATTTAAATTTTAATGGTTACATATATTTAATTATGCTTCTCGTACTTTAAACCAATCACAATTTAGAAAAGTTCGATTCAATAGAAGTTCATTATTTAGTAATATTTTTTCTATATTATCATCCGAGATATCCAAATCACCTTGTATTTTAATACAATTTTGAAAATTTTAACACAATTCTATTTCTAGTTATATGTATAACGAATAGAACTCGCCTCTGTTTACTTTCTTAGCTTTAATCTTTTAGATTACATTTTTTTTTAGAAAAATACTTATATAAATAAAATAAACTAGCAAAGCAATTTAAACTATTTAAGTAAATTCAATAATTTCTAAGTTGTAAACCTTGAAATTGATAACTAATAAAAGCTGTTATAAAATCTATCATTGCTCAGTTTAAGATAAGAAATTGTGCAATTCTTGGTTATGAAATTGTTCAGAAAGTATTGAAACAATAATGCAATTAAGAATATAAATAAATATAGTATTGCACAATAAGAGTATTCGCAGTAGTTTCATAATTATAGGCTTTATTGAGTAACTATTTTATGGTTCTGTTTATTAACTTCATTATTTCAATATTTTTATAGAAATATATTTTGTGCATTTCAGTGATAAATTTTGTATTACATAAAAGTTTATGAAATTTTATTGAATTGAATATTATTATTTAAAGATATATGTATTTTAGTAAAAGAAAGTTATAGTTTTCCAACTATTTGTATTTGAGAAAGTCATTAAAAAGCTTCTTAAATATTTTCCATTTGTTAATATGTTGACTCTTGGATACAACATTTGAAAAATCAAATATATTGTTTTTCAGATATTCCTTAATTTTTTATTTTTCCAAATAACAAAAAAATTAATAAAATCGCGCAGTACAAAATGTAAAATTATATTAAAATTCAAAATGTGTTCAGATCAGGTATGTAGGCTTAATATTAAAATAAGTAACAAGATGTATAATATAAATAAACAAGTAACGAGATGTATATATAAATATTTTATAAAAATTATTTGGAAGATAAAAAATTGAACAGTTATGTAAGACATAAATCTGATCGGTTATCTGTCAGTGCGTAAAACATTAATTCTTAATCAAAATAATAATAAAAAAAGAGAAATTTTTTAATGGCTATTTAGCAGTCAAAGCTCATTGATATCGCAATTTTATATTTTCCATTTAAAGCATCATCAGCAATTTTATATTTTATTTTCAAAACTTTTACATAATTTAAAGGAAATTTAAAAAAAACGTATTTGAAGATAAAAAATTAAATGTTTTATAATAATCGTTAATAATAGTATTTTAAAAATTAAGAATAAATTAAAATATCATAATTTCTTAAAAATTGATTAAAGTTTCTATCTAAAATAGATTATTTTGAATTCAAATGCCAAAAAAATAACAATTATATGTATATATAAATTTTATTTTGAAATCAATTATTCTGTCACTCTGGCACACAGCATTTCCAGCCAAATAAATTCCATAAGTAGGGTAGCTTTGTCTAAATCGTACCATTTCCTAAGTTTCTATTACAGCTTGTATTAGATATCTAAATAATACTTTTCATATTTATTGACGGCAGATTGTGCTAAAAGTGTTTTAAATAATTGATACCAACATTAAAAGTTAATTAATCATATTTGTATTCGTTGTACTATTTGAATCTTTTTAACCTTCAGTTTTTTCAGAAATACAGAAATCGAAAACTCTTTCGGTAATAAATAATTTTTCTAAATATGAAAAATTTAAATTTACTTAATATAAACCTATTATGTATACCTCTGCACAAAAATATTGGTATACTGAAAAATGGTATGATTTCGGTACGTCTCCCCTATAATTTTAACCAAAACCATTGTAACAGACATTTTTATTTGACTATAGTTGTAAAGCTTATAATAACCATCTTTTCTCTATCACGACTTTATATAATGTTGTAATGTACGAAAACGTGCTGAAAATTTTATTATGAAATTTTTCTTGTTGTCTCTTCAATGATATGACCATTTCTTATATTAAATTAATACTTTGATGTGACCATTTCTTGTTGGTTTATAAAACGATGGCAAATACAAATATAAATGTACAAAATCTTTATTTAAATTATTTTTTTTTTAAAAATAATATAAATTAAATTCAGACATTTTTAAGCAGAAAATCAAAATAAATCTATATAAAGAAAAATGTGATGGAATTCACAATTTGTGAATCTTCTTTTGCACATATAAATTTTAGAAAATACAGTTTTGATGTTCAATGTTTCTTATTTATTTAAATGTCTAACATAAGTTGGATAAATATTTTAATAAAAGGGCGAACAAAGTGAAATGGTTTAATTGCAGAATATTTCAATTTTTTTAGTACTAATTTTGTTGATCACTTATAGAATCTACTATAATTTAACCCTTAAGATTTTTTCCTAAAATTTTGTTAAGATTTGAACTTTTAACATCAATAACACTAATTAAACTGAACTAGGTCAGTAAAAACGATTCATAGTTTTTTTTATTGTCAAGGTAAAATATTAATTTAATATTGACAGATAATTAAATTAATCATAGAAATTTCTACATAATCAAATGTATAATTTTAAATGCACTAATAAATCATGCAACTAAATATTTTTTTTTTTGCATTAAGTACTTTTATAACGTACTAAATAAAAGTAAATTAGATACTACAGTAATAAACTGATTTATAGATTTATATGATAGATTCAAAATTGATATAAATTACTACAAATTACTGTCTAGTAATATAACAAACATTCGTCTATGTATTTAAACATAATCATCATAAAATGATTTCACTCTCCTCAGTAGTATATAATTGTAATAATTGTGATAATAACAGCATCCAATTAAGTGGAACGTTTCATATATACAAAAATAGTCAAACTACCAATTTTAATTTAGTGTATAGTAAAATATGTATTAATGAGTAATGACTAGTTGAGATATAACCCAGATTTTATTGCATAGATATAATGATGTGTTTTAATGATGTGATAAATAAAATTTGATATATATTTAAGTGAGATAAGATCGTTACAAAAATACGATAATTGATTCAGAAAAAAAATGAGCAAAAAATTTTAGATAAAAATTTCACGGAAGGTTCAATCAAAATACTTAGTTGAAAAAATATATTGTCTGACTGAATGAAACGGATTTCTGAAACCACAAATGACATCTCTTACTCTATAAATCATCAATATGACCGAAATATTTCCGTAAAGACACAAAAAAAGGTCAATGATTCTTTTGAGAATATTTTTATTTTTTATATCAATTAATTGATTCAGCCAAAAATTCAGCAAACTATTTTGTTGAGACTATTAGAAAGAAAAACAAAAATTAGAATAAAGAATATTTTTTTTTTCATAATAAAACTGAGATTGGAATCTGAAAAGCATTTCAAAATTTAATAAATAGGGCAACGTTAAGTTAAATATTTTCAGTTCTTTCTTAAAAATTTGGCGGTTCGCAAGTTAAGCAGCTGATCTAAGAAACAAATTTTCGAATTTAGATAACCGTTGAGATGGATTGGAAAATATTTTTCCTATTACTTCTAGTATTATCAATTGCTGTGTCTGAAGAAAGTAAATTACTTTAAAAAAAATATTAAATTTCAAAATTTAAAATATTTCTATTTGTTTTTTTTTTTGAGGTGATGACGATTCGGATGATAATTATTATGATGTGAAAAAATTTCATATACAAGGAAGACAAGTTGGTGATACTCCACATTGTGTAGTGACGCGACGAAGGCGTTCTATTCAAACAAATCGGAAAAAAAATAATGATTCTCCAACACTTACAACACAAACAGTTAATGGCAGTCCATTAGAAATAGTAACTGGTCATCAAATGGTTGATAATCCAACAGCAATACCAACTGGAAATATACCAACGACAAGCCCAACAGGGACTGGAATTATAAGTCCAACTGGAACTGATACTGGTACTCCCACAGGTGATTCAAGACCAGGTATTACGGTTCCAACAGCTACAGCTACAGCCACTGATACTGCTACTGATACTGCCAGTCCAACAACATATCCTACTTATGAATCAACATCTCCAGATCGTGATACAGGCACAAAAGACAAGTACAATAAAAAATATAAAAAAGTACGTGATAATAAAAGGATATCGAAGATTAAGGATCAGTCGATTGAAAATATTGGAACAGGCGTAAATATGAAAACAAAAACTAATACAAGAACTAGAACAGGAACTCATTCGGCTACTGTTACAACAACCAAAACCGATGCTGGACAGCATGGTGACCCAACTATTAATTGCATTATTGTAAAGCGACCAACAACTCCAGCACCAAATCCAGGATTATTTGGTAATTTAAATCCAGGAATATTTGGAAATTTTAATTTATTTAATCTTAGAAGAAGACGTTCATTAAGACATATTCGGAGAAAATTTAGATTAGACTAAGCTTTTATGTAAATGTAGTTTAAATTTTGTGAATAAATATTTTAAACATTTTGTTTTTATGTAAATGTTTAGTAATTTTAATGAATATTCCAGATTTGACTGTTTTTATTAATAGAAATTAAATTTTATGTTGGAATGTTTGAAGCTTTGTTTGTTAATGAATTCGTCGATCTTATAAATCATCATCTTCACCATAACTTCTAATTTATACCTGCATATTCGTCTCATTATAACGAATATTATATTGTTTTATTACATTCTATGCAAATTTAAGAATATGTGCTATAAATATTCTTAACAAAATTTGAAGAATAATTAATATTACAGATAAAATAAAATGACCTACTAAATATTATCGTATTATTAATAGCCAAATATTTTGTAAATAAAAACCTGCTTTTTCTATGTAGATCATCAATTAATCTCCTAAACCATTTAAGAGAGTTAAATTTGGAGGATAATATGAATTTTTATAAAACCCATGTCTGAAATTTTTTGAAATTCCACTTACTGAATTATTTTTATCTTCATTTAGTGCCAATAACATTTTGTGGAATTTAGCTTTCATTAACAAATTTATGCATAGGTAGATAACATATTAACGGTTAAAATCAACATAGAAGACAAACTGGTTTTCGTTGTATTCTATGACACTTTTTCAAATCATTAAGTCACATGTTTTTTTTTATCATAGCTTGAATAATATAGAAAATATAGAAAATTATATTGAAATTCAGTTATAAGCAAAAGGGCAATCATTTTAATTTGATAAACTTAATATAATATTGAAACTAGAAAGAAGAAAAACAATCTTACACTGTTAAAATTTCTATATTAATATGTTTACATTTGAGATATGTTAAGCTCACATAAAGAATTAATATAGTCGATTGTTAAATGTCCTTATGCATAAATTCAACATTTGTAGGAAATAAAATTTAATTACTTCAGAAAACATTATGAATATTCTTAATAATCATTTATTTGTTACTGTTATAGGGATTAACAATTACGTTCTCACAACTATACGTCCATAATAATGAGAACAGGCAACAATTGATGAAATAAGGTCTTTCTCACATATTCTGCACAAATTGGTAACATCTGAACCTTTTGTGAGAAGTTTTTTTTGGTCATTACAGTCTATAAACATTCTCACAACTATACGTCCATAATAATGAGAACAGGCAACAATTGGCTTCCATTTTTGAACTCAATTGCTGAAATAAGGTCTTTCTCACATATTGTGCACAAATCGGTAACATCTGAACCTTCCTAGAACTTATCTAGTTTCTTCTTAACAAGATCAGATATATATGCTAATATGTGAAAAAGTGAAGGTTGAAAAGTGAAAGAAAACTTTATGAAATGTTCAAAAAATAATATACAAAATTTAAGACAAAATTAAATCTTAAATGGGCAAATTTTTCTTAATTCCTCATTTCTTCAATAGCTATGCCTTCTAAATTTCTATGGTGTTTTTAATTTATTTACTATAACTGAATTATTTTACAACGTTAATGTATCGAATTTAAAAATAATTTAAAATGACTGAATTTTAATCCTTTGTTAATAATATACCTGATAAAGTATCAGAAAACCTTGTTTTTTACTATGTAATTGACTGAAAAACCTTGTAAAGAAGAAACCTTCTGAAACAAGGAAAACCTTGCATCTGGCAACGATGCATACACTACCAATAAGATGACGATTTTATTATATAAATTCGTCATCGTCACGCTCTCTTCATTAATATATTTATAAAATAACAGCATCCAATCAATCACGTGGAACGTTTAAATCTCAGAGAAATTATT
Organism: Empis livida; assembly: GCA_963932195.1. Classification (NCBI taxonomy): domain Eukaryota; kingdom Metazoa; phylum Arthropoda; class Insecta; order Diptera; family Empididae; genus Empis; species Empis livida. Next base: position 47,115,909 of record OZ010648.1, read on the forward strand.
CAAACCAAATGTTTATATATACCACTACATTCTTAAATTATAGTACATATAAATACGCATATACACAAAAATTAATCTAAAAGATATAAGAGAAAATATGCTTTACTGGCTGGTTGAGATACATAAAAGATTTTTAAGCCACACCTAGTTTTATGTACATAAGTTTAACTGTATGATACATTAGATTTTCAAGGAATTTGTCGTCACATCAATTCCACAATAAGGATGATTTTTAAATTAGAAAATTTACATAAATATTTTTGTAAGTTTCCAACAAATTTTTATGAATTTTTGAAGATTGTTACAAATTTCTAACCTTAAAGATATAAATTGCCAATATGATCGATATATTTTCAGAGGGTTGGGCATATAATCAAGCATTTAAAAATCTTGTAATTTCAAATATCGTAAATCAAAATCGTGTATTGTAAAATTTCATATATTTGTTGAATTGTAGGGAATCGGATTTCTGATATGTAAATATAGTAGATTTAGAATACACGGTTCGAAACTTTATTTTATTTTTAAAATAAAGTTTAGAGCCGTGTATTCTAAAGAAAACTTTAGAAAATAATTTAGGAAAATTTTACAACTGTTGACTAAAAGCTAAGCAAATAGAATTCACAATAGCTGTTAGATGCAATTAAAAACTTATAGCATAGTTTGTTTATCTTGTCCAGAAATAAAAACACATCTAGTGGAGAAAGACTGAAGAATCAAAATGATTTTATAGCAGCTATAAATATATCTCGTAAATTGAGGAATATAATTTTAATGTTGTTAATGTTTTTTTTTCAAACATTTCTTAACATAGTTTTAATAGAAAATTAAATAATTCTGCAAAAATGCTACTTTTATTATACGCAACGCTAAAGTATTTGAAAAATAAGAATACTTCGAAGTATTTACAACTAATTTTTCTTCTTCATTTTATCAATAAAAAATTTAAAAATCCTTAAAATATGTTCAAATACAATACAATTGACTTTCCAAATTTAATTACTTAATTTCACGCAATTTATCCGCGGAAACATCATCACTCTTCTTAATAATGATTGTCTTTTTTTACGTGTGGTGAATTACGACTGCTGTTCTCATTATTATATCATAAACAATACAGACAATATTCCACCCTATTTTATTTAGTAATAGCATCAAATTATTGAAATGAACTCAAACCTCTTGAGGGTTGCGGATAATTCGACAAATTGACTTTAAAAGCCCCGATAAACAACTATTAATAAAAGGAAATCCATTGAGGAAATCTATAGTATTTTTATTTTTATTGTGTATAATTCATATGTATCTAAACATCCAAAAGTCGACCGCACCCTCAAAATTAAGGGATATTTTTCATGCATCAACATAATCAAAAAGTAATTCACATACATGTATACAAAACATAAACGGTTAGGAAATCTTCGATGTACTGCTAGGATTTCTGTAAAAATAGTAATAATAGTGAGAAGGGATCTGGTATTGCTCATGTTGGATAATTATAATAACCAAATAAATTAAGATGAGGGTGCGCCAGAATATTTTATAATTATGTAAAAAAATCCGTATTTGCTGAAAATGTTGCAAGTTTCCTGACCCTATACTATATAGTTAGGTTTAAAATCAAATTCATTTTATGTTTACATATTTTGGTTGTCATTGTTACGAAATTTTATAAGGGTGTACAAAAATAATAATTGACACAACATTAAAAATAATAAATTTTTGTTTATCTTGTTTTTAATTTTATCTATAAATAAATTGTTTTAAGGACTGAACAGCAAAATTACTTTCTCATAATAAACACAATTTACTTTTATAATATTTTTAATTTAAACTATGTCAGAAGAATAATTCTTACCAAAATTGGATTTACCTGAAAATTATCAAATAACCGAAAATTTATAATTTGTTAGATTGTTTGATTATTTTTATTATAAAAATAGTAATTTAAATTATTATCATTTAAGATCGAATGAAATGATTGTGTTTAAATATTAATTTATTTAATTTTTAGAATAAGTAATTCCTATTGATTTGTAGAAGTTAAAAATTAACAATTTTCTTGAATTTTTTATCCTATTCTAAACATACAATCTCTTATTCTGAACATACAATTTTGATACTAAATGCATTGCAAATATACATATCCTATTTCAGTACAGCAAACATGTAAAACAAAAATTGAAGCATAAAGCTTAACTACATAATTTCCAAATTACAACGTTACTACACCAAAAATATAGAAAAGGATTTTTGATGAGCATGATTCACCTCAATACAATCTAATTGAATACCCATCATATGTCCCCGAACGTATAATCATCGTATAATATAGCTTGGTACACACCGACAATGGCGAACTAGATACACTAAGCACCTACGTCCTTAGAAATCTATCGGGTTGTAAACAAAGTGCCAAGTACAAGATTTTATTTATGATAAACCTGAAAGGAATAACAGATGATAATAAATTTACACTACACTAATTAAAGTCGATGTACAGTTCATATCATATGTATCTTGTTAAAACTAAAGAAACTGTTTAAAGTAAATTAATAATTCGTAAATTATGGTAAATTCACTCGATGTAAGAATCTAATAAAACTAATTATAATCATATTTAAATATATTGCTTATTAAAATGCAAAGCTTTAAAAGAGAAATAATCGAGTAAATTTAATTTATAATCACATTAAATGAATATTAATTTAAAATATTAATTTTCATAATTTCTAGTTAAATATTTCCCTATTTGAATAAATATGTAAACAAAGTAACAATTTAAATTACAAAATAATTGAAAACTTTAGTAGAAATAACACGAAATTGATAACAATTGCGATGAGAACAAATTGTTTTTATGTTGAAAGATTAGTAAAACTAACTCTTCTTTTTTTTTTCTCAAACAGTTTAGTTACCCATTTAAAAATGTTTTAAGATTTTCATTGTTATGCTGTTAATTACGTGAGATTTTCAGATTTAAGTTTTTTTTTATTTAATATTTTCAAATGAAAGTGAAATGCTATTTTTACTATCTGCTCATTTTACATTAAGTCTAATTATTTATGTTAAAAAAATGCAAGTTAAAATTAATTATTTTACATGATACAAAATTAATTAAAAACTTAATATTCGTTAAATTATAATATATTTTAAACATTTGATACATAACTTGAAAGCTTTAATTTTTTTAGTGTTCGAAAGGACTTGTGTAAAATTTATAGTATTATAGAAATTCAATATTTATAGACAAATTATTTTCTTATGATCATCGAGTACTCAATGATTATGTTCTAAAATCTATTCTTGACTTAAAATAATAAATTTATTGATACCAGGAAGCTAATAAACTAGTATTTGCTATAAAAGTCAATGAAAAGAATCTCTTTACATATTAAATGTCCTATATAATTTTACCTTCACTATTTTATAAAAAAAAATTTCTTAACAATCGTTAAAAAAATTTCTCTCCTAATTTCAATAAATTTTAAATGTTGTTCTAACAGCACATAACTTGTATTTGGGCAGTTATATCTATCTGATTCAGTCTGCGTCTTCATATTTATATGTAATAAATTGTTTATATACTAAGTTGTCCTGGAAATGTCCTTTAAGTTGTCTCTTAAATATATAACAGCTTACATATTTTCTTACACACAGTGAAAACATGTAAAATAACAAACCCGATTACCCTACAGGACATCCACTCAACCCTGAAGAAGGCCTACTAGTCAATTTATAAAGTTATCTTTTAAAAAAAACAAGTTATATCGACGATCCTTTTACAAGTAAATAAAAACACTTTTGCCAAATTCCCCTCTTATGCTCAGCTTTTTTTTAATAAAACTGACCCTTTTGGTCAATTCGTAAATCAAAATTAAGGATTACAAATCTCAAAAAAAAAAAAATCCATAAAATTCTTTTAAACAACTGAAAAATTTAAAGGGCTGACCATAACGGGCATATTTATTATTCCTCTGACCCATGTCGTTCTAGATTTAAGTGCGTGGCGCAGGTAATTTTGAATTAAAGTTGAAAAAAAAAATAATATTAAAAAAAAAAGGGAAATATAAATTTGTATATGTATACCTATAATATTTTTGTATACAGAAATTTGAATTTGGTCTCTTTGTAATGATGATGGACCTTTTAAATATATCTATAGAAGAGGTCACTTAGGTCAGTTACCTGAAGATTTATGCATTTCTTGTATATTAATATATAAAAAATAACATCTTTAAGAAATTTTTTAAACAAATTACAAATGGGGTTCAAACTGTTGTGTCTGCCTGCACAATTTTTCGGTATTTAAAGAAAAAAGGGTTGGGTTGCTTATTTATGATGCAGAGTTATGGTGTTTATGAGGAGTTTGTTAGAGATTAATATTTAATAATATTTTTATTTTTATTAATTTAATTGCTAAAATTGATGAGGTAGAAAATTATTTTTTGTGATTATTTTCCTTGTTTTATTTGTAGATGGAGAGCAGCACAATTTTGGCGGAAATAAAAAACTTGTATAATTCAGTAAAGCTTAAGTAAGAAATAGTCACACTATATATGTGAAAAATAAAAGAATATACTTTCAAAAATTATCATAATTTACAACTTTAAATATACATAAACTTAATTTCTTAAGGACGATCTATAAAATTTGTTATATAAGATTAATTCCTCTAATTAGGTTAGATGGCGACTTTGCTTTGTATATATAACATAACTTAAACTTGCATACATCAATCAGGTTTTTAAACTGCTCGGATAGGTAATACCACTCCGGAAGGACCAACTGGTCTATGACATGTAGATGAATTCTATAAGATCAATCGATTTACTGTATTCTTGTACTCTCGCGTCTTTGGTGGCCTCAGCAGGAAGTATAAGAATTACTAAATTACGCGGAAGTATAAAAATTACTAAATCTCCTTGAAACCGGTGAAAAGTTCTTCTCTTAGAATTAGCAGCTCTCTTCATATGAGACCGACACTCAAGGTGTTCCTGATTTCCTTCTTCTAGGGTATTCTTGTTTAGGATAATTAGGATAACAATAGAAGTGGTTTACTATTATTCACTATACTAGGCTTAATTGCTTGTAAATTAGGATAAGAATAGAAGCATTTTCTTCTCCCGAAACAAATAGTAAATAAAAAGATATTCTAAATTCTAATGGTCAAAAATTAAATTATTTATAAAAACTTTCTCAAAAAATAATACATTAAGTTTCAGGTAAATAAAATTGTAATTTTCTTTGATAGCCGAAATAATTAAATGAAGAATTATAACAAGTTAATATTTTTCTACTTAAACTGGACAATCGAAAAATCCGTTACGATAATTCTTTTGCGTGAAAAAACCCTTATGTTCACTTTCGCGCTCTAATTTTTATATCCCTACACAAATGACCACAGAATTATATACCTTCTTATATATTTGCAGTCCTAAGCAAAAAAACTATTTAATTCATAAAAATAACCTTTTTATATTTTTCTTAAAACCGATTTTTTTAATAGAGAACTGACAATGTCCAAATGTCCAGTTTAAGGATGCATGCAGCAAAACAAAGAACCTTCAACTGACAGTTTCCTTTTAACAATAATATTCAGTTTTTTTTACATATATAAATTATGTTTTCGGTAAAAAGTTCGTTACAATTTATATAATGATCAAAATTATTACCATCATCATGTATTGTTTAAATATCATTTTGGTATATGTGTGAATAATATATATCCTAGTACATAAAAAAAATTAGAGCATATCCTTTTATAGATCCATTGGAGAAATACGAATAATTGAGCAGTAATTTCTTATGTGTTTTTTGTACAAACTTATATATTATCATTTCTTATATACTTCCCTGCAAAAAGTCCTTACATATTTGTATATATATACTTCGATTTACAACTACATGTATATAGAAGAAACAAGTAACCCAAAAAAGGATATTTTTTTGTATTTATTTCGATCAGTTTTTTATTAAATTAACTGACCTTCTTTCAATTTTTTTTTTCTTGATCTAATTTTTTTTTTTTAAATTTAATTCCTGATTATAATAAAGGACATTAACTGCCCGTCTGTGCATATACGTATAATGCTAAAAAATAAATTTAGGCGCGTAATATTAAAATTATATAAAAAATATTCATGGAATAATTACTGATCCGCAGTATGCTCAAAAAAAAGGATTTTCCCACAGAGTGGTCAGGTAGAAAGATCTTTATTTTATCCTTTTAGATTTTTGGAAGGACTTTGCTAAGCTATTCATAGAAAATCTTTAGAAGACACAAAAAAAATATTATGTAAAATTAAACCCTTTTTGTTAGTTTAAAATTTATGTGAAATATTTTGTAATGGTCACTGAGCAATTATGTAATAGCTTTATACAAGTTTTCTATACCTGCATCCCTAAAACAATTAGTTTTTAGTAATCTAAGTAATTAAAATTTATATAATTTTGTAAAATTATTGAATTAATAATTCTCACAAATTATTAATTAAATAAAGTCTTCGTATACATTTTTAGATTTTTAAAAGCAAAACATTAATAATTTTTAATCAATTCAAGATTTTCTGTAAATTTATAAATTTTGGTATAAAATTGTCAAAATATAATTTTGAATATTTTTTCAATATAGCATTTAAGATAGTTTAGAAAATGATTAATTTAAAACGTTTAATTTAATTTGATTAGCCCAACATATCAGACAAATTTAGTGTCTCTAAGGTACAGATTATTAAGATTAATATTATTAATCCTGAAATAATGGTTCGCGTAGATAAAACGAAGAAAATTCTTGTAGTATATTTTAATAGTGTTTTGGAAAAAACAATGCGTTAAGAAATATTTCTTTTTCCGTCTATAATTATTTTTTTCTAGCACAAAATAGGCCTTGAATTTTCCCTAACTAAATATTCTATCAAAATTTATAAAAATGAATTTAATTTAATTAAGATCTAATAAAATTGGCAAATTTCAAGTTTCATAAATTATAAATATGTCGTCGATTAAATTTTGATAATATTAGTATAAATAAATTATTAATATTGTTCATAATTAATAATTAGTATACGTATTATTAATTTACGGTTACTAAAAAATTACTTACAAACATAAAAATTAATTTTGTTATCGTCATCCGAAAATACTTTCAAATAAACAGTTTTTTTTTTGTATTTTCTTCTTTGTCTTTTCATGACCATATGGGTAAGTCATTATAATTTTTTTTTCTTTATTGGAGACGCATACGCAATAAGTCTGCGTATCTCTTAAAACGGTTTCCTTTCTATCCATATTTAGTCTATAGAAAGATATTATTCATCCGCAACATAATTTTTACCATCAACAATATTATGTGCTCTCGTCACCTTTTTCAAATAAAAAAATATATAATAATTAAGAATTCAAAAAGTGTCACAATGTAAATATAAAACTTTGGGCCATTCTCTTTAAAAACCAAATGTCTTTTCTACCCAGATGTCAAAACATATACACTATCAATTGATTATGTCCGTCGTCATTTGAAGATATTTTATTTCTTCTTTGGTTTAGCTATACGATAAACATAGGTGAGTAGTTAGTGAAATGTTTGTTGTTTGAAAATATTCAACCCGTATATGTTACGCCACGTTTGACGGCTTTGATAATGATAAAAAATTTAACCATAAAAAACGCATCACCCCAATATCTTCGGTTGAAGTTAAGTCGTTCATTAGCTAAGCAAAAATTAACGAGGTTTAATATTTGCTGTAAGAAAGTTCTAATTCTATAATTAACCATTAGCAGAGCAACTCATTTTTTAAAAATTAAATAAAGAATATTCGTTTTTATATATTTAAAGTTTTAGATCAAATTAGTCTATTGGCATTTTTTTGTGAACAAAAAATTTCTTAAATATAATACTGTCAGTCTGTCGTTACCTGTTTTAAATTATTATTTAATACCATAAATATAAATATTACTTGTTGGTTGCATTGTTGAAAAGATTTTGTTAAAGTTAGATATAATAAAAGTTAAAAATTACTGAATATTACTGCTAGATACTAAATATCTTTCACAAGTAATTCCAAAAGCATTGAAAAGTAGAAATAGGAATTTTTCTTATTTAAAATTTCTGTCAATTGGAGCGCTGTCTGGAAAGATCAGTTTATTAATAATGTTGAAAGTATAATTGAATGCGTTCAGAACTGATGTTAGAATATCCATTAGAAGGTAATAAAGATTGTAGTTAAAAAAATGGTAGTAAACAATTTAAGCTTCTGTCACTACACGGTGCCAAATATATTGCACTTGAATAATTAATTCAATAATATTTGCCTATTTTAAATGGAAGCGGAAAGTAAAGTAAGAGTAGAATAAACTAAAAATTTGCCCAAATCTTGATTTACAGGCAATATATTTTTGGTTATATTTAAATAGCCTGACACAAAAAGCCCATAAAAATGAAAATATTGAACAGCAGTTATGCTTCGCGATATTTTTCTCATTTATCATTATTTTTTCGCTTTAAAGGCTAATGAAATTTAATTATTGAGTTCATATTTACTTAAATTATATCTAAATTAATTTATCCAGTTTCATTTTTATGTTTTTGTTTCAACAATCAAGATTTTATTATCATTAACAACTTGTCTACATTAAAAGAGATTTTATGACCTTCTGGGATTTCTCTAAATTAGAATACTTAATTTTTAAAGGTGCTTTTTTTTCTGTAACACATTACCGAAAAAAAAATATAATCTTAATACAAAATACATAAAGCTTCCTCGTTGTCTTGTCGAAGTTATGATATAAAACATGTTTCATACTTAGTTAAAAGGTTTAATGAGGAACATCAGTTCTTGCGTACAACAGCTATTAAAAAGTTTAAAGAAAAACTAAAAAATATAAATAATTATAATAATAATAAAAAAAACTTATTTCACATTTTTAAGGTGATCTTTATGGTGAAGAGGTTGATGGTTGTTACTGAAATGTAACTTTTTGTAGGTTTATAGTAGAATGATGAGAACATTCAGCTTCTTGCCAAATCTGTGATGTGTAACGAGTTATAAACAATAACGTTTTAAGCTGGTTTTGTATTTTTTTGTTTTTTTAATGTGAGAAAGGTGAGAAATGTCAGAATTAATTTTAGCATCTAGTGTGTGGTCTTTAAATTTCATTTTAAATCATATTTATATATGCTAGGGTTATTAGAATTTTAGTTATAAACTGTGATAATAATTATTTTAAAATGATTTAACCACAAGAAAAATAATTTAAGTAGATAAAATTTTTCTGTAGAAGTTTCATATTTATATGCTATTTGCCGTGTATAAAATTAATTAAAGGCGACATACAGTCCGTTTTTTTAATTCACTAGTATTTTTAAAATTACCCTTTGCATAAAATTGTAAATTATGTTTATAAATAATATGGTGAAATAATTTAAAAGCCTAAATAATACAAACCGTCCCAAAAACATTCATTTGCAAGAAATTAGTTTTCTATTTTAATAATATGGGTGCATTTAATAAAAGATACAAACTTTTATTTTATTCTACTACTTTTCTATCGCATCGTCTAAATTAAAAGAAATTGCTGCTATATTCTCTTATTAACCTATATTTATTTTTGATCCTGTTATCGGTTTTGAGGGATATTTATTATATTAAATTACAATTTTGAAACATGTTGTGATTAAAAATTACTACCGCCACTTACTCAACGGTCATAAGATTTGTTTTATCCTCGATCTAATAGAAGAATGCTTAACTTTTCAGCTAGTGAACTATATGTTAAATATTAATTTCAAAAAGTTTACTGTCAGCAAGTTATATTGCGATATAACTTAAGAGAATTTATGCGCAAATATAACTCAACTTTATTATAAATTCTAATTAATTCTCACTCATAGTAAAATAGTATAATGATTATGTTGTGGCTTATCAAAATCGGACCAGATCATTGACCCAAAAACATTACAACCAAATAAATAACTAATCAAATGATTGTATGCTAATTTGAAGAATAACCAGAACTTGTCAACCAAGTAGGTAAGCGATAACATATAAATAATTATTAGTATTTTGCGTTCTTATCAATTGAGGCCAACGAAACAAAACTAAAATATCGTGGGATTTATACAATAAGTATTTTTCCAACAATCTAAAGATGGCATTTGGTTTGATTTCTAGGGCATCAACCCCCTTAAAAATAATATATATTTTTTTATGATATTATCTGTAAAGTAAGAGAAATAAAATTTCAGTAATCAACAACATTATTTTTTAAAAAATTATTTGTTTTGTGTGGTTTTTAATTGTTTTTAAATTATTCTATTGAAATGATAAGAAACAGAAGAACAACTTAATGTTATTTTATTTATGTTTGTTTTTTTTTTTTAATTTTTATATCTGAAAACCATAAAACATGGGAAAAAAAATTGAAGGCATAAATTATCAAATTAAAATAATATTTTATTCAAAACAACATTGATTATGTATAAAGCGAATTTTTAGATCGGTTGAGAGAGGAAAAATGGCAATGCAACGAATCTTGATATTCTCTAAAATTGTAAAAAGAATTTCCTTTGATAGAATTGCTATTATACAATTTACAGTATGTTCGTTTGGTATTTCATATTCTAAAATAGATCTTTGTGAGTACTAATCATAAAAATATTGATATTACAAATTTGGTTTTTCTCAAAAATATATATAAAAGGGTAGTCCTTTTTTTTAGAACTTATATTATTTAAAAACATTTCTTAAACAACAGCTGTATTATTTTATAATTCACAGTACAGAAACGATCCTCCTATCATCTGAGCTGTCACTAAACATAAATAATTATCTTCTAAAATATAATTTTTTTACTGATTTTTTACTTCCTTATGAATACATTTTATAATCATATGCAAACAAGAAATATATATATGTACTTCTAAATAGCCATTAACAAATAACTCAACAATTTTTTTTTTTTTGCGTCCGCAAATCTATTCTATTCTTCCGGGTTTATCTACACATGAAATAAAATTATCTTCTTCAAGGATAATAAATTAAATTTAAGAGGAAAACTATGAACATAAATATATAAATTCGCCGCCACACATATAATATCCTTTTGTGTAAGATCATTATTTAACTCACAAAAAATTTCAATAAATTTTCTATTCTACAATATCCTGACAGGGTCAATATTTACTCATCTTTTTATCCGTTTGAATATTAAATAATATACCAAAAAAAAAAAATTTGCATCTTTTAAGACAACATTATACTGAAGTTAGGGTCATCTTTTTAAGAGGTCCAAGTAATATCACACCTTTATACCTTTTCAAAAAAATTCTTAACCTTTTTTCTGTTCAAGTAAACGAAATTTTCGTTCATAAATCAGCATTACGGTTGACATGGTACAACGAAAGATGAGAATATTACGTAAAAATACCATTACAGACCATACAGCTATTTTTTTTTATGTTAGAGGTTTTCAACAAAGTAGACAAAAAAAAAGGGGTTGAAAACAGGTTTTCTTCATATGGAATAGATTTTGAAAAATGAAAAGGGTGAAAAGGGGCGCCTTTTATAACCAAGCTTTATTAGATATTTTTATAATTATTTCCGAGTTTCATTTATCAAGGGGTCATAAAAGGTTTATTGATGACTAGTACGATATCAATTAAAATTTATAAAAAAAATGTCTTTAGTCCATTGATGCTAAGTTAAAAAAAGGATTTTTGGTATGCTTACAGATTTACAATTTTAAAAAGAATTTTTTTTTTATTAATATAGGATGTTGCGTGCAAAGAATTCTGAAAAGAATATTACTAATAATGTTGGCATCTTTTATATTTTGTAACTTTTGTTTATAATGCATGGCTCATTATGTGTAGTTAATCTTAAAATTTATATGCGTACAATGGGGACAAAACAACAGTGAAAACAAAAAATGATGACAGCAGCGGACAAATGGATAAATTGTTGATGAATAAACTTAATTCAACAAAATTATTATAAGAAAATTTTGTGATGGGAATCTTCTCAGGGATATTGTTGTTTTTTTTTATTCTTCTCTAAATTAAAACATAAAATTTTTTGTATAACTATAATTTCATTCAAGACTTTTCGGCCTCTAAAGGCAATTTGACTACCAAAAGATTATAGTTCTTTTTTTTTTTGTCATTTATATGATAAAATTCTGAAAAATTTAATTGAATATATAAAAGAGCATAAATGTTATTGGGAAGACATACAGAATATCAAATGAGCTGTTTTTCACCCGCGGAATAAAAAATCATCCAGTTGACAACGATTTAAGTATTTACATTTGTAATATGAAAATTTTATGTTCTCATGAGTAATGAAATGATGATGTTGAAAATGATCATTGTTACAATTTTATATCTGCTGGGTTTATCTCAGCAGTTGAATATTAATTATAATTTGAAAGAATTTGTGGTTTCTGATTGAATTAAGTCGTTTATTTTAATAATAACAATAGAGGGAGGAGAATTACTATAGCATTAAGATTATTTCGAATTGCAGGTAATTCCATCACAATACTTACTGCTAAAAGGCTTGGTAAGGAAAAGAAATACGAAAACCTAAGTCAAACTAAGACCAAAACCAAACCAAATAATCAGTTTATCAGTTTGGTTGGGAAACCAACATAAAAAAAAATATATTTAGACAACAACCGAAAAAAATTAAATCGTTTCCATCTCTGATGTGGATTTTAATAACCATTAAAACCAAAGCAATCGATCGGCACTGAACCAACAGAAGTTGTAGAGTTATCTACAGTAAACTTGGGACAAGAAACGGGTTTGTTACTATAATAATAACATGAGGTATTTGAGCACGAGGTAGCACAATCCTCCAATTTGGTTAAAATGCAGATAGCTCGATAGGTGTGCGCGACACTCATGGATCTGGTCATATGTCTTTTGTTGTTTTTTTTTTTTGCGAGACTATTTAGAACGAATGAATATCTTATTGAAATGTTTGTAAAGAATAAGATAGAAGATATTTACACGGTGTCTGGGAGGGAAAGTATTGCTAAGCTAACTGATTTGCAATTTATTAGATTTAGTTCTAGAACACTGTTAATAGTATACTGTTAAAACTCTTTATTACGCTTTAATTAATTTAGATTATTTGGATCTAAAAAATCTGATTCTAAATAAAATAAACTAAGCTTATTAATTTCATTAAAAGCTTCAAATTAAATCTCGATTAGGTCTTCATTAAGTCTTTATTACCATACCAAATTACTCCTAATTAACATGCTACCTGTAATATTTTTACTTTATTTTTTGTCAAAAGCAAAACCATTTTTTTTGTTTTATACAAACTTGGCACCAAATTAATCTGATACTTTTTTTTTTTTATTTTTTAGCAAAAAACATTAACAAAAAGAAGAAGAGGAAGCTATAAGCCATAACAAGACACCTGAAAGTCTTCGTCAAAATAATAAAAGGTAAAAATTATTTTCTTGTCTTAGTTAAATTGACTTTTTTTTAGTTGATTTAAAGTTAATTCTATTTTTTTTTTATTATTATTATTATTTTATTTAATTTACCTGTGCGCGCACGTCTTTTATCTTTGCAACGTGATCTTCATTAGATTATCACAAAAGAGCTACGAAAAAAAAAGTAAATAAACAAACTACAAACTAAAAAAAAAAATGATTATTACTATTGAATAATAAAAGACAAAAGAATGATTTTTTTGTCTGTTTGTTTGTTTGTTAGTTTGACAAACGTTTTTGGATATATATGCTCAACATAGTCAGGTAAAAGAAAATGCCAGCATAAAAAATTATCTTTTAGTATTTATATACGTTGAAGAGTGAAATGATGGTTTTTTTTTTTTTTTGAAATGTTTATTAGAATTTTTTTTTTTTTGTAACTCTGACATAAGAAAACCATTTAAGAAGGGAAGTTACGAGATATTGAAACTTCCTTTCCGGTTCACAAATATTATAATGTATATTGTATATAAAATATTTTTGACCTCTTCTGCCCTTTTATATTTAGTGTTTTAGTTTTGCATCCTTTTGTGTGGCCTGATTAAGATTTTTGGTTCTTTTTTTTCGAGGTATCATCAAAGTCTAGAAAATCGTTTATAAAGACTAAGACTGACTAAAAGTTATATACCTAATATTTTCTTTTAGAATTAAGATTCATTTTGTTAAATGATGATTAAATATTGAAAAATTACGAGAATAAAGCTATTGAAGGTGAACTTGTCAGATAATTTCTCAATGCAAATTACATTAAAGAAAATTCAGTTTAGTTCTTTTTATAATTAATATGAAAACATAATTTTTATGATGCTAGCAGATTACGGCAAGTTCATAAATACAACTAATTATATTTTCAAACTACAGTCGCACTATAATCATTTTAGGTTACAAAAAATAAATGTAATAGTCGCTACAGTCTCTTGACAAACATGAACTCACCCTAGATTAGATATTTTTATTAGCACGTTGGAAATTAAATTTAAAATGAAAAGAATATAAAAAATATTATAAAGTGTTTGTAAAGCTATACCACAACCAGTAATAAGAAAAAACAGAACCAATCTTGTCCTAGCTAAATCTTCAGAATATTTCAGATATTTCGGAACAAAAAGTGGCAAGTAATTAAATTTTAATTCCAATTTGGTTTTATTATCATATTGAATTCATTAATAAAATTATGTTTCTTTAATTTTAATATTAGTAACAATTTCTTGACCAGGTATGTTTATAAATTTAAAATAAATACTCATAGATTTTTCAATTCGTAGACCTTAAAAAATTATTTTAGAGTAATTAAGTATTTTTTGAAGTATCAAAATGATTTAACAAGATAAAAAAAAGTATTCTTTAATCAAGGAAACCAATGAAAACTTTCACTTTAGTTTAATAAAATTAATAATTATTGAAGTAATAAAATAACAATTTTTATTTTACTATTTAAAAATTTTGTAATTTTCAATGGAACTTTGCGATATTCATTTTCGTGATAAAAACAATAATAACCGTTCTTAATTCTCCTACATAAACATATTCACATTTTATTTAAAATAAATATAAAATTTAGTTTAAAATTTAAATAAATAAGTCGGTCTAATAATTTTAACATTGACGATTTATTCTTTTATACAAGTATTAACTTCTTTTACCCCAGAATATGAAATGAAATTGAAATCGAAAACAGCCTCCAAAAATAATATTTGCACGCGATATTTTTACTTTGTAAAAAAAAAAAATGCAGGTGCATTTGGATGAACATAATTTTAATTTTTTATTGTAATAAAATAATGTTTTTAAATACCGAAAACATAAAAGAACAAATAATAATAAAATGTTGAGGTAATAAGTAAATTAATAATTATATAAAAATGAAACAGATTAATGTAATTTAAATCGATGATTACGAAAGTGAAGAAAATCAGTTTTATTTTCCGTTGATTATGGTAACCGTATTAAAGAATATTGGAAGTTTTTTATTTTACAATTAAGTCTTAATCTTTATAAACGAATTGTTTTGAAATAAATTTCAATTGGCCTTGGAGATAGGATTTTTCGACATTATATATTTTTCAAGTAATTCAGGTGAAACAATCAATCGATGGAACCAAAAAGAAAAAAAACTATTATCTAAATATTAAAAATAAGGATTGAGATTCAAACCACTGCGGATTTTATATTTTTTACCACAAATACAATTAATAACAATCAAAATTTAGGAGCTTTATTTTCTATTAATTGGACTTTTGCAATTTTTGAATCATTTTTTTTATTAAAAGGCCTCTGAAATAAAAAATATTTGATAAGGAAATTTAGTAAGATTAGAAAATGGAAATTTAGAAATACGTATTAGAACATCTAACGAGTATAAGATTTGTTTTTAGACTATTTCAAAAAAAAAATTTCATTTAGTAGTTAACTAATTTTGTGCTAAAAGAAGCTGTAATAGAATCTAAAAAAAAATTGAAAGTTACAATCAAAAAAATCACAATAAACAAAATCAAAATATTATAAAATAATTTCAATAAATTTTCACTTCGGAAATGATAATTAATTACTTATAATTTTAATTTTTTATTATTATTATTTTGTTTTGTTTCGAAAAGTATTTTTTTTTTTTATTCGAGCATGATTATTCGCTATGCGGACACTGAATACCTGACTAAATCGTATTGGAAGATACGTCCGTGAAAAATCTGTTGTTTTCATGCATATACCACGCGAAACTATATAAACACGGCATATATTTATTACTCAATCTTAACACAATAATATCTTAAAGATATTTATTATGGATAATCTATCAAAGACGAACATAAAATGCATTCTGTTTTTTTTTTTTTTTGTATTATTTGATTATGATTTTACAAAAACAATGCAATAATAAACTTTTCAAAATATATGTATGTATAATAGATAAAATATTGCAAAAATCAAAATAAAAATCAAAGAAGATACTTAATGCTTGTAGTGGGTAGAGAGTACAGTGCACCTAAAAGAGCTTTGTTCGCGTCGTGTGATTTTTCGGCACGCTTTCTTGAACACATGAACAACAACAAAAACACAAATTATTAAAATTATCTATAAATATTTTTGTATCTGAAATATATGATCGTACCAACTAGAAATATCTACAAAATACAAAAAAAAAAAAGGTTACACATTCTTCATTATAAATTGTGAAAAATGCATTAAAGAAAATATCATAATGCACCATAGTGTAGAGCAAAAAAAAAAATGGATTATAAGGAAAACATAATAAATTTAATTAGTAATTTTATTTTGATGTAAATTTAATTGAATTAACTAATAAATTTATTTCCTTATATTAATTAATTTAATTAAGAGTTTTTATACAAATTAAAATTTTATTTCTAATTTTAATAAAATTTTAAAATAATCTGTTATTCACGTTAGTAGTTTTTGGTTTACTAGCAGTTAGCCACAATAGGAATCCAAATTAAACGACAATTTTTTAATATATTTATTATTTCTTACGCAATGCTAATGGCTTTGCACATACAAAAGTATCCGACAGATTCGATCAGCGATCAAACTAAATATCTTCAATTCCAATCTAAGTATCTTAGCTTTAAATGTTAAATGACTCGCCATAATTAAAGGTAAGTCCTTCAAATTATGACTTATACTTAGGACGATTTTATCTATGATCAAACTATGTGTCAAATTATCTTCAAGTTTTTGGTAAAAATTATTAAATAACTACGAAAATAAAATTAATTTAATTATCGGATATACACAATCATAAAATGATGCATCATATTTGTCGTTCATTTATCTTCGTCTCAATGAAAAACATGTTTCAAAAATTAACATTTACCTTTGCAATGAACAATAATTGAAGAAGAAATTTAATTTCTTATATAAATATTCTAGTCACAATTATCTTTTCTGGATGGGGTCGTTCAATTTGAATAGTATTCCAGAATTATCAGTTTTCTAAAACCATCCTCAGCTGTGCATATATACAACAATTTCAAGCCAAAAAAAAAAAAAAAAAATGTTGATAAAGTGAGAATGTCAGGTAGCAAATCATCAGAAGAATAATTTATTTCAAATGTACATTCATCACTAAAGAACGACCAATAAAGTATGGGAGAAATATCAAAAGCAAAATATCACTACCATAAATATAAATAAACATTATTATTTCTTTAAAGTTCAGTGACCAATCTATTTTACTTGCATATACATAATAGTTTATTAGAATATAAGAAATATGGTTGTTGTAAATAACTGATAATGCTCCCCATCATTAATGCTAGAAATATATTTTAGATCTTCAATTGTTTTCATCGATGCCAGTTTTATGTTATCGTCATTTTGGTATTTCGTTGTGTCTTAATGATAAATTGCCTTTAAAACTTATTTAAATAAAATTTCTTTGAAATTCAATTTCTTCAACGTAATATTATGTTGACCACCATTTTTTTTTTGTTTTTATGATAAAAATTATTGTGACAAATTGATAAATTTTTATATGTATTAAATTACATAACTGTTGGCATCCGGTGCAATAATAAAGGTGCTTTATGATTTTCAATTAAAATAAAATAATTTTTGTTGTTTTTATATGTTTTTTTTACATAATTTTGTATTCGAAAGACAAAGTTTTATTCTATTAGAATTGGATATAAAAATTTTTTTTTTTGCAGAAAATTTGAATAGGGGGCAATCACCGAGATTGGACCAGTTCTTGAATCGTAGCAATGCTTGTATATTTGGCAACTAAATAATGTTATTAATATTTATTAGTGGAAGAATGTGATAAAAGTGTTTTAAACCTTAAAAGTTAATTGACGACATTTATTTCTATTTATTTACTGTCATTTTAAGCTTTAACTGCCACGTCATATAATCGGAGTATGCTAAGGGTTTGTTTTAGTTAAAATAACTAATGAGCTAATATTTTTTCTACCGAGGAATAGAATCAAAATTTCAATTTATTTCAAAATATGAATCTTTTATTACACAAAAATTCAGGAACACTGCAAAGTGATATGATTTGGGCAACTTTCCCCTACAAAAACAAAACTTGTTTTTAAAAGTTAATATAATTTTCAATGCCTTTTTTTAAAAAAAGTTAATATAATTTTAACTTGCAATTAATTTGAATTTCTGGAAGTTCGGAATTTGAGTTGAATTAATAAACCAAAGTAGTTCTTTTTCGCCTGGAAAGCTTTTAGAATTAATATTTATTTTCGTTGAGAACATGAAATAATAGGCTGTTTTATAGTGGATATCTCCTACGTTAAAACAGTCTAACATTTTATACTCTTAACGCAAAGACCTAGGAAATTGAAACTGATATATAAGCTCTGATTTCAGCTTTGATTAATATTGAATTAATATATAAGCTCTGATTTCAATGAATTTCAATTGATAAAAAATTGTCCAGACAAAAATATATGCCCATGAAATAAATGAATTGATAAGAAAGTTCATAACCAAAAAATATATACAAAGTTGTACTAGGTTAGTTTATAAAAAAATTTTGCATCTCATCTTTCTCTATGCTTTCGGAATAAACATAAATAAAATTTTTCTTTCTACATTTTAGGTAAAATCAACAGAAAAAATAACAAAAATTTGATTTTTTTTTTATGCTAGACTAAATTTTATACTTTTATTTATTAAACAAAGTTCAGATTAAAATTTGGATTTTTATTGTATATAATTTTTTTTGAAAAATTTGCTGAATATATGAGAAATTTTTTAAACATAGGTTTTCTGATTAAGCATAAAATTGTGAAAAAAAAATAATAATATAAAAATCTCGTGTGACTTAAAATTGTTGACTTGATACAGCCTCGATTATTTTAGTGTGAAATTTTCGTTTTTTATACTAAAAATCAGTTTTTTTTTGTAGAAATCTGAGAAGGATGAGCATCTCGAAAAAAATCTTTTTTTTTTTTTTGGTTATTTACCTGAGACATTAAAGAAGAATAAAGATTATGAATTTGTAAGAGTTTCAAACAGGAACACCGTATTGTTACACCGGATATGCGTTTATTGAAATGTATTGAGAGATACGTGAATTGATTAAGTAATTAAGTGAGTTCGGCCAAACTTCTTCTACTTAATTTTTGTTTTTCTGTGTTTTAAATATTGAAACATTGATTCTTTAAATATCAAATCTATTAGATTTTGTTTTAGATTATGCTTACGATGTCCAGACATCTCTGTGATAACACATAAGCTGCATATAAAATAAATTTATATTTTAGCAAGTCGTTTTAATTTCTTCAAAACAAGAAATTAAAACAACTTGCTAAAATTTGGAAAATACGATTTCAAGGATAACATGTGGTCTACTTACGGAAATTTATAGAAAATATATAAGTACAATTGCCAACGAAGTATTAAATTTATATAATCTCAATAATAGTTTTAGAAATTTGAATGAGAAACCTAAAAGTCTGAGTTAACTAGGTAAAAGAGAGAGAGAGATTTAAAGCTGTGTCTAATTTACTCTTTAAGTTTTAATTTAATGTTTTCTAACTCAAATTCTGTATAACTAGCTATGTTTAATTACCTGTTGTAAAATTATTATAAAATTAACAAGAATATCATATATCTCACAAAAAAAAAAAAAGTTTCAATTACTTAAGAAAAGTGTTTATATTAGATGCTTAATGCTTTCATTTAAAAATTGTAACTTGAACCGTGTGCTAAAAAAAAACTATTAAATAATTTTCATATAATAAAAGAAACCTAGAAAAATAAATTATGTGGCAACATATAAATTAAAAATAATTGCAATTCAAATTATTTCAGTGGAAAGCAGACAATATTAATTTTTTCTCTCTGTCCCGAAAAATGAAAACTGGAACAAATATTGAAAAATTTTTTTTTATAAATTTATAATTAAAATGCTTTATCAGCTTCATTATCACACCCAAAAACGATATATGCTCTCAATTTAATAAAAATTTATGCTGCTATAATGTTTTTCATTTTTCAGTTAACAACATATTTACGAAAAAAACAAAAAAATTTCCTAATCAGACAATTAAATTTAAAAAAAAAAAGAAAATATAAATATTTCAAATTAGGCATAAATTTTTATTACAAATCTGAAATAACACTGGGATAGCATTACAATTACTTCACCAAAAAAAAAAAAACTGTTATTGATATAAGCACGACAAATGACTACGCAGGGCAGGTATACATAAAAAAAAAATAAAAAAAACAACAATGAAAAAAAAAATCAATTTTTGTATCTATTAGATACAGAAATGAAAATAGAAAAAAAAAAAATTATGTATCTATAGAAAACAGTTTATACATATAAAAATATTATGTTGAGACGTGTGATCAAAAACGGGCGGGTCTCTCCAAAACCTGAACGAACATTAAATCTATCTATACAACAATTTATGCAAAGTAGTAGTAAAAAAAATTCGTCTTCATTGCACAGAGACGAAAAGTAGATAGATTTTTTTTTTTTTTGGTTTAAAAATCTTTAAATTTTTAAAGAAAAAAAAAATGTCTGACGACAAACGATGTCCAATCAAAAAATCATTAAGATTATGAACCTTTTATTTTATTATATACTATTTTTTTTTTGGTGAAACTAAAGTTAATGAATATTAATGGCAGACAACACGATTACGAAAAACTAGAAAAAATCAATTTAAGTTAAAAGGCATTTTTATAGAAATCTATCTGAAGTGATTTAATTACTTTGAATGAAATTTTCCAAGGATTTAAGTAATTTATAGTACATATATATATGATGAAATGTATATAACTGTTGAAAGAATTTGAGATAATTTAGGTTTACTAGTTTTGGGTGACATTAACGCTTCCTTACTTCCTGAAATAGTAAATTTTAATTTTTTTTTGAAAAAAAAGGACTTTTCCAACAAAGTCGATTAGAGTTTATGATGCAAGATATAAGGTAAATGTATAAACAAAAGAAGAAAAAAAGGATATAAGGAAGTACGCCATATAATAAACTGTAATTTAGATTACCTGTCAAAAAAAGAGAATTTACTTGACATTGTGATTCTTCCTGATAGAGGTTAGATTTGTTTTTTTTCCTGGTTTTATGCCAAAAATTCAGATAGAAATATATTTTTTTCGTTGGATCGATAAAGATTTATACAAAGATAACGAAAATATGTCAAGGATTTTTTTTTTTTGAAATATTTATATTGTAGATACTAGAAATAAATAATACCAGAAATGGAATTATCTATATTTTTAGATAATAATATATGATTTGTTTTTGTTGTTGATAAAATTTTATTAAAATATAATAGAAATTATGACCTCATACAGCAAATCTTCAAGGCAGAGGAAGTTACAAATTAGTTTGCAAACTTTGTTTTTAACTTTGCTTTTTTTTTTTAACTCTAAGCAAATACAACATCAATTAAAATTATCTTACACTAAGTTTGTGTGGAATTTGTATTAAAATTTTACAGCTTTAGACGAAAAATCAAGAAATAATTTTTATTTTGAAAAGTTTACATAAATAAATTCTATTTAATTCTACTTCTGATTACCTTTCCAATGTGATGTCTATTATCAATTTTGGTGAATATTTACTACGTTAAATTTAAAGTTGCATTAACTATAGCATCTAGCCGACAACCTTAATATTTCGTTGTGATAATTTTTAGACAAAAACCATCAATTTTTTATGTATTACCTAATTTTTCATTTTGCTCATACAAAATCTTACAGAAAATCTTATTCTTTGAAGTAGTTTCGTCACTCTCGAGTTTGCTCCATAAAAACATTCAAAGCTATCTGAAGTTTTCCTTAGCTGGAACAAAATACACAATGGTTTACAACGATACCGGTTTTTTTTTTTTGTGTAATGGTTTATGGAGAAAATTTCATATCCAAAAATCCTTATTACATCTAAAATTTAATTCAATTTCTCACCAAAAATTATTAAATTTATAATAATGGTCAAATATCCGGTAGTAAGGTTATACCTTTTTTGAATAAAAATTAAAATTATTGATCATGACATTTGAATTCATTTAAAACACACGTGTACATTACTTCAATATACAAAAATTTTAAAGTATATTTTATTAAAATCTTCAATTCGAATTCATTTTATTTATTCATTAGTATAATAATTACTTTATATACAAATTAAAATTCAATTTCTCAATAAAATTTAATATAAATAAAATGACAGCAAGAATTATTGTTTCTAGGGCGTTCGATCCCACAGTAAATATAAAATCATACTAAAAACAAAAAAAAAAGGGGGGAAAAATAGATTATAATCAAAGAGCACCAGATCATCACCAATCATCAATATTCATCGCCACAGACACATTGGTTATATGCTGATTTTGACCTAATTGAACCGATAAGACCAGGTATAGTAAAGGTAAGTAATAAGTACATATTTTAATGTTTAAATAATACTGAAAATAATTATTTTTTGTTGTTGTCGTTCTTGATTATTTATTTGTAGAAACAGTTTTGTGTTAAATTAGGCGCTCACCTCATTTATGTTTATTAATTTAAATTCAATTAACTAGAAATTTTTTGTTGTTCGTTTTCATTATTTACTTATTTTGTCTTTCGATACATAAAATTAAAAATTATGTGAACTTATTAAATTGCAGATTAATTTAAATATTCGAAAAATTTCATTTAAATTTGAATCAATAAAAAATATTTTTAATAAAGGATATAAATATAAGTAACGTTATAAAACACCTGGTTATTTTTTTGCAAAAATTTTCAGGATGTTATATAATTTTGTTCTCACGATTCAATTAATGAGAAAATTTAAATGATAACCGAATCAATTATGATAAACAATACGCTTCAATAAAATAATATAATTAAAATATGAAGACTTACTTTATTTATAAAGCTCTTCGTCTGCCAACTAAAATTCCTTCGTGAATTGATCCTTAATTGTAAAGATAGAAGAACTACGGAGTTCTTCTATCTTTACAATTCTTTGATGCATATATTTTTGGAATTCTCCTGTAAACATAAATAAAATGAAATTATTTAATTTCCTTTTTGAAAAGTTTACTTCTTTCAAAATGACATAAGGTCATTTTCAAAAATCTTGAAATTGATGTGAAAATAAACTAGTTAAAGAAATCCAAAAACTAAAATCACCTATAAACCAGATCATGTTTGTAAATACATATATATATATGTATATAAAAAAAATATACAAGTACATATATTAATTAGACAACTTTTTATTTTAAAGGTAATAATTAAAGCATACTTAAGGTAAAATCATCCATTAAGATTTTTACTTATGAAATTATATGTATTTAAGAAAAAACTAGTTTAAATTTCTAAAAAAAAAATATTATAATAAATTTTTGCATTGAGAAAAAAAAACAAAATTCCAACGATTTCTAAATTTTTATGTTATAACATTTAGTTAAATTAAATATGTAAACTTGTTTTAAAAGATATTTTAATTCTCTAAAAATTTAGTTCAAATAAAATTTAAAAACTGTAGGAAATATAATAAAATTTATATAATCAAAGATTAGATTTAATTGGTATTAATTTTTTTAAATAGATTTTTCAACGGAAATGAAATTTTAACCTTTAAGAAATTAATTGAATATTTCTGTCCAAAACTTTAGTGTCAACAATACATAAAATATTATGACAATTTTAATAATTAAAATTGAAATATTTCAAAATATCCTTCATTTCTTCAGCCTACACTATTTTAGTTGTCATAGTATCATATTATTCACAAAAAAAAAAACACATTCATATCCTATTTCCGTCATTTAATTTTTCTGTCACTTTTCGATTCCCTGACCAAATTATGATATACACCTTTAACAATAAAATTATTTCCAAATTTTCAATTCTACATATAAAAAAAAATGTAATTAAATATCTTAAACATAAAAACTGATGTAAAACACAGAAGAAGTGAGGATGCACATTGACGGGATGTTTTTATACAGCTTCAGTTTTAGTCTATCAAAATTTTTACTTGTTAAATAATTTTAAAAAAAATCTTGAATATATAAGTCCACAAAAAAAATACCTGAATTTTGAATTTAAAACTGGATTACAACGGACTATGTTGTTTGGTATAAATGTCAATGATATATCCTTCCATTTGAATATTATAAGAAAGTATCATTTTCCTCTCAAAACTGTAATCGAATCCGATGTAATGATCCTTGCTATGATGTCATTTAGTTTTTTTTTATTTATCATTAATTGAACAATTTCTTATATTTCCCTGTTTTACATCAGGTTCACTCGTAAATGCCAATAAACTGATATGAAAAAAAAAAAATACACACGACAGGTGCAATATATATACATCACATTTGATGCTGTTTGAAATTCATCAGAAGAGGGTAAAAATATTTGTAGGTTCAATAAATTTTTGTTATTTTTTTTGTGGCATTTTAAGTCTGGTCCAATATTCGTCCTTGTTTTTTTTCCTTGTCTGTTCTCATGCATTCGTCCTTTTTGGAGTTTTTTTAAGAGAAAAAAAGGGTGTCAAATTTTGTATTTTATTTTCCTTAACTGTATCCTTTACGAATGTTTTGTGGGTTTTTGCCCTTTTGGCATTTTTTTTTGTTCAGAATTAGGTAATAGACCGGTGGTGCATAGAGGTTTTTTGAACTTTAACGATTAAACACCGGACGGGACAATGAACTTTTTTAATTTGTTAAAAAAGTCTTTTTTTTGTGAATAAAAAATTATTTTGTCACATAAACATATAAATATATAATGTTAATATTAAATTATTGTTAGGTCACTCGGTGAAAAAATTAAAGAATATTCTATTAGGTAGAGATAACAGAAAAGAGAGCCGTATTCCGATTGACGCCGATCGTTTTTCCTAATAAATTATGTTTTAAGTATAATTGCTATTTAATATATCTTTGATGCGCTGTCACAAGAAGGCACAATAATATTACTTGCAGAAAAATGCAAATATTTACCAAAACTTATATAAAATAACGCGTTTGAACGGAAATGAAGGACTGTAGTGTCAAATGATTTTGTATTAATTTAATTTTTAATACTGATTTCCCAAATAGATAGTTTAAGGAGATTAGTTTAGATTTTGTTTGTAGAATTTTAATTAACTCTATAATTATATTAACTTATATATGTCCAAAAAATAATGGAGTCGTTAACCATCCAATAGGAATATATGGGTTAATATTCTAAAACCAGTTTTAATTTTTTTGTACTATATTTGTTGTACAAATTCTGTGCATAAAACAAATTATTCAATTACAGTCTATGCAACAATAACTAACCACACAATTAAAAAATAAGTGATCTTCCTATGAATTGATATTATCCGCAGCTTTCTAAACTTTTCCTTATAAACGTTAGTCTTAAATGAATGAGTTGTTAAAATAAAGGACACTACAATTTATATAAAATACATCTGTTACCTAAAATACCATTCAGCACAGTTCCTGCTGTACGGAATTTAAAGTTTAGTTAATATAAAATGTTCTTTTATTTTATAAATTTGATCCAAATGAGACATGGCGAACTTGCATTGTTATGTTGGTTTTTATGAAAAGTTGTAAAAATATGTTATACAAAATTTTTTTTTTATAAAAATAAAAAAACTCGAACTTATTATAGCTGAATTTATCATTTTACATATGCTAAAGAATTAAGATTAAATTGAAAAGGTGTACTATAAATAGATAAGAATTAATATTATTATTATTATTATTATATTTTTTTTTTTAAATAAGTGATAAATTTGAGCAGCTGAAAATCTGTTCTGAGAATCTATCTAGAACTGACAACATGGTAAATAAATAAATTTATGTTATTGAAAAAAAAAAAAAATAAAAAAAACAGTGTTTAAAATATCGAAATCATATTTAAAAGGTAAACATTGAGATCAATCAATATGTAAACAGTACAAATCATCCGATCCATATAATGAAATTGATGTGATAATTTTCATTCTATAGAAAGATACCGAGTATATCAAGTGACGAAGGTGAGGAATAATCGAAAAACAGGAATATTATTTTTATGTTCGATTGGTGTTTTTGTTTGAATAAATATTTCTGTTGCTTTTTTTTTATTTTTTTTTGTATAATGAGAATGTTTTATTTTTTATTTTTGTGATTTATAGATAACATCCCAATTACATAAATGGGTGATTCTTAAGTAAGTTTGTATTTTTTTTTTTTATAATGAAAGTGAATAATAGTCGATTTTTATTTCGAATTATTTAAGTACATTAATAAGAACAATTAAAGTAGTTTATATTATGAAAGTGTTTAGTGATATTTTTTGAGTAAATCACGTTTAATTCACTTGGAAATGACAAATTTTGCTTCAAGTATTTAACGACTATCTTTCAAAATATTTCTTTTCCAAAGCAGGAAACACTGCAACTTTAATATATTTTGGTTCACGAAAAGAAGAATTAAGAAATGGAAAATAATTCTTAGGTTTTAGGGTAGGCAAATGGTTAATTCGGTTAATAGATTTGAACTCCACTCAGACGATATAATTTACTTTCTTTAAGTTAATCAAATCGAAGCCTGAACTTTATTAATTGTCAAAATTTAAATATGGTGAATATTTTCACTATTTATATTTTTTATTGACAACAAAAATTGGATAATTGTGCTATCAAAGGAAGAAAATATTCAAAATTATGAAAAGTTAATTT
Organism: Empis livida; assembly: GCA_963932195.1. Classification (NCBI taxonomy): domain Eukaryota; kingdom Metazoa; phylum Arthropoda; class Insecta; order Diptera; family Empididae; genus Empis; species Empis livida. The sequence continues at coordinate 47,143,087 of OZ010648.1, forward strand.
ATGATTAATTTCATGTTAATTAATTATGGACAAAAGTAAAATTGAAATATTACACACATGAAAAGATTGTAAATATTTTTCAACATTTTTTTTTCTTGTTTTTATAAATTTCATGAATAACATAATTCAGTTTTTTTTAAAATTTACTTAGATTTAAGTTTAATTTTCAGTTTTTTTAAATTTTACCGTGATTTAAGTTTAATTTTCTTAAGAACAACCCTTAAATATTTAATAACCTTGTCGTTTTTCCCTATCAGTTACTTGGCACCAACAGACCGAGATGTTTAAATGAAACATTTCTGTTGTGTTTACTTTGAAAAATATCTTCTCATATTTAACAAAAAAAAAAAAAAATTATAATATATACTTATATATTATAAACTATTTTCATTCATTTCAATATTTGTGAAATTTATATAAATGTAACCAAAGATTGATTGTATTCAATGAAATCATGCTCATAACATTTCTATTTTTTTTTTATTAATATACTCGTATTTTCAACATAAAAATATTTCAGAATTTAGCTCATCATTCCACATCATTTTATAAATAAATAAAAAAATTTAACAAATACATTAAACTTAAATTTATGTATGTTGATGATAAATCAGAGAGCATTAAGGTACAAAGACCGTTAATAAATCTATAAAATTAAAAATGGCGGTATGATCATACAATTTTATATTAATAATTATTTGTGTGGTTGTGGTGCCATTCATGATTATAAAAAAAAAATATTAAAATTTTTTATATTAAATATTTACTTTTATAAAAGGTGAGGCTTTATATTCGAAAATTGATTATCGATCATTTTGTGATCGTTTATTGATCAAAGTTTTTTTTTTTTATCACAAAATAATATGTAGCTGGTTATGTGCTTTTAAGACGTTTATTATTTTTATATCTTAAAAGTTTTGTTGTTGTATTTTCAAAATTAAACGTGTGACATACTTTTTTTTATTATTTTTTTTTTAGTAAGTTATTCGTTATTTTGATTCTTCTTTTGAAGATTGAAGGTGTAATTTTTGTTTTAATGTGTACATATTAAATATGTTTTTATTTTTATGGATAATTTTATGGGTAATTCTATAAAAATTAGAAATTTTTATTTGGAGAATGTTATATTTTAGAGGATATTTTAAAATTACTTATTAGGATTTGTTCTACAAATGTTGGTAAAAAGAATTGGTATTGATTGAAGTAATTTAATTAAAGGTCCAAAACCAAATTGCTATAAAAATATACTTAATCATTAGAAATAGAATATCAATATTTGTTATTTTGAACTGTAATTTAATGTTGTGATATTTCTTGTAAAGTTGATTTAGCAAATTAATTTTTAAATATGGATACAATTTCCAGGTAAAATTCTAGCCTTTGCAAATTAAATTCAATGTATTTCTAAGTAAAATTCATTATTGTTCAATCTTAATTCAATTGAAAGATGACGAATTTAACTTAAAAACGTTTTGATATTACAAACATTGAATGTAACCCAAAAATGGTACTATTATATTTAAAAAGTTGAAATTATTGTGTGTACCTAATTTTAGAAATATACTTTAATTTTGAGAAGCATACCAATAATTTTGATATCTCGATAAGTTTGTATTGGTTTTTTACCAAACTGATTCCGAATTAATAACAACAAATCGTGATAAATTGAACAGTAATCCTCGTCAGAGTAATAATTTGTTCTCCCACCCTTTTTTAAAAATATACATTTAAATGTTTTATTAATATCTTATAAAATGTGCTTATTGGCACCACCAAAACTCAATATATCTTAAATTTGTGATGAAATTTTATAAAAATATATTTTCAAAATGGATATTGATTTTCCACATGATGAATAAACCATAATAAACAACTTTTTGGGATTAAATATATTAAGTAAATTCGTTATGGCCATCAGTAAAATAAAGTGTATATATTTTGTTTTAAATTTTATTTTCCAATTATTTGAAATTTTTTTTTTTTTATTTTATTAATAATTAATTTTCATATCACGTAATGATTATGTTACGTATAGCACATTGTCGCGCGGACTTCTTAGTTAATTTACAATTTTTGTTGTGTTTTTTTGTTACATATATGAAAATATCAAAATAATATGCGTGAGTTTTATCTAAAACAAACATAAAAAAAAGCATAATTTATAATTGAAGAAGGGATAAATGAATATATTTATTTTTTTATAATATAAGATCGTTTACTGATTTTCAATTAAAAATTCATTTTCTCTAAAAATATGGGGTCAAATATTTATTAATAACGCATAAATTTTTTTATGTTTCAAATTCGTAATTTTCATTTTTGGTAATAGTAGTATGTAGTATATACATATATTAAAAAATTTAATTTTTACGATTATGTGGTTCGAAAATATAATTTATAATTTTTTGTCATAATATTTGACTTTAAGTTTTTTTCTAATTACTGTAAAGCTTTATCACTAAATACTGGAAAAAATTAATGAGTTTAAAGGGTGAAGGTGTAATATGATATTTTGATGGTGAATAAATCAAGTTTAAAGTTTGCTTACAAGAAGTTGTAAGAGCTTTACTTCTGACAATGAAGTTTATTTCTAAAATTAGGTACACACAATTATGCTTATATTATATTTCAACATATTTTTTTTCTAAAACAGGAAATATACCGAAAAAATTAACATATTTTAGTATGAATTTATTTTAAAATCTTCATATTTGCAAGAATTTTACAAAAATGTCACTGAATACCTTTGTCTATTAAGCTCTTCAATTATTGAAGATAAACTAATAATAATACGTTAGAAAAATTCCAGAATAACCGTCCACGGATAGATAGAAAATTTAATAAAGGGATAGCAACGTACTATTAACCTTTTGAAATGTTTGTCACCAAACATGCCATATAGTCTATAAAAATATTCTATTTTCATTTATGCTATTTAAGTTAAATACTAAATTATTTAAGAATATTGCTTTTGGGCAACTTTCTAATTTTTCCAATAAATGATATACTGATATGATGAATAAGTTTACTCTATGAAATTGAATTTAATGATGTATTTCGAAATTAAAGTGTACGATGAAAATTTAAAAAAAAATACAATCTTTTAATTGGAATTATTTTAAATAAAATTACCTTAATTTTAAATTGAAAAATTGTCGAAAATAAAATTTATTATGCCTTGGGTGTTATTTTTTTTTTTTTTTTTGTAAATTTTTGATTTTTAAATTGAGTTTAATTTTTTTATTTTTGGTTGTGTAAAAACAGTTGGCTAACCTGCTATAATTTATATATATAGATATATATATACATTAAAATATGTAGAGGCCAACAACTTTTATTACCTTTTTTTCATTTTTGTTTTAATTTTACATAAAATATTGTACTTTGTATTTTTAAACATAATTATTAGGCCAACTTTTAAATTTTACGAGATTCTGTGAAAGTAGACAAACATTAAAATTGTTACTATACACACTCAAAATAATACTAATCTGTCCAGCTGTCCTTTTAACGCTTTTTTTTAGCTATCCGACTTTCCTTTTATAATAATTTCTTATTTAACTGGAAAACTTGTATAATGTAATTTCAAAAGCTTGTCATTTAGACAGTGTTATCCATTTTTTTTATCTAAACTATATTCTAAACTAAAAATACTAATTTAATTTAGTAGATATTTATACAGAATAGAGCGAAAATTTGAATTCAGAGTAAAATAAAAAATATTTTGCTGCTAAAACAGGTGTTGCATAGAAAAATAAATTTATAGATAATTTTTTAAACTATAATTTACGATGTTAAAATAACTTTTACTGGATAAAAAATAGCCAAACAAAATTAAAAAGATTAGGACGAAACTATTAAGACAAAACTACTAAACACTTGTTTTATAATTAGATAAAATATATGAAATTAACAAATTTGTAAATTGTCTGGTTATAAAATCAAATGATCAATTAAAATATTAATTAAAAATTTAAAAAAATTGTACGCTGTTTTCATGATTCAAAGTAAAGTTTTCAATAAAACTTAAATAGAAAAATCGAAATATTAATACATATTCACAAATACACTTACACCCGAAACAAGTAACTTTTATCTTTACCCTTAAAAATCAAATACATTGAAACTTTATTATCAGTATCTTTTTCCCAATATGGAAAAATATAATTTCCTTGAATAACAACGTTTTTCGTCACCTCACACTCCTTCAACATAGAAAAATTGGTTTCTTTTTTTAATTTTTTTTTTGTGAACATAACAAAAAAAAAACAAAAAAGTCTGCATAATATTTTTTACCAATCGCACACTGACACTATAATAACAAATAGTTTTTTTTTTTAAGTGACTGTGTATTAGTTAAGTGATAATAAATTGTCTCTGTGTATATAGTAAATATTTATAATTTCCACATCAATTCTGTAATCAATGATGTATCTAAGTTGAAATTATGTATACCAGTATTCGCCCAGGTGAAAATATCTTAAAGATACACTTAAAGTATATACAAAGTTTTATGTGTATACAAAAATATTTTTATTATTATTTTTTTGTAATAGTAGTGGTGTTAAATAAAAAGCTGCGGGCCACTAGTGCTGCTACCGATTAAGCGTTAACCAAATTATAACAAAAAAAAAAAAAAAGAGCATAAAATAAAAAATAAAATTGAGACGAAAATTTTTTTCAGGGGTGGGTGCATAAAAAATGATTATTGGATTTTAACTGTATTATAGGTAAATTTCGTTGTGAAGGTAATATGTATTTACATTTCCATTGTATGAAAATTTCAAAAGGACGAAAATGATAAAAAATAATTAAGTATAAAATATGATTTACAGAGCCTAATCAATATTTTGATTAATTAATGAGTTTTATTTGACAGGTTTTTAAGATGGTAATTTACTTTATTTGATTTTTATTTCACAAAAGTAATTTTCTGCCAGGCAATTAATATGATCAGAAATGTTAATTTAAAACCGTTTTATACTAACAATACATTTAGTATTTAAAATAATTTATTAATAAAACAGTTTTAAGTTCAAAAATTCGAAAAATATTAATTATCTTCGAGCTTCAAAGTCTAAAATAAAATTAAGCAAAATTGTTATTAATCCTATTTAATATTCAATTTCTAATTAGTTAAAAATAAAATATTATTAATACGTATACAAATTTATTAGAAATGTACAAATATTATTATTAAAAACGATTCAATCATTAAACAAACAATTTCTAATCAAATAAAAATTATTTTGCAAATCTTCAGTTTTATCTTATAATTAAATTTTTTTAGTTATAAAATCCCAATTTAAAACTCTCTCATCAAATTAAATTATTTTGTCCAATAGAAATATAATATAAGTGTATAAAAAAAAATTCTCTATAAGCGATTAATAATATTTTTTTAAAAGCATTTCAATTTATTATAAAAATATTAACACAATTTTCCCTTTAATTACAAAATTTATAATACTACACATAACAAAAATTGAAAAGATAACAAACTAACACACTATTACAAAAAAAAAAAGAAATAAAGATTTTTTTTTTATTATTTTATCAATTTGTATAAAAATATTTTTGCAGCCTAAGTTTTTTTTACAGACACAGAAATTGTTTACCCCTCTGCAAATAAATAAAAATACAAAAATATTTTTTGTCTATGTATGTAAAAATTCTTTCTTATATACAAAAATTTTATCTCAAAAAATTTACATAAAAAAAATAAAACTTATAAAGTTCGTCTTTACAGTCGTTTTTGTTGTTTATAGAGAAAAAAAAACAAAAAAACGTTACGTTTTATCTTGCAGATACACTGTATAAAGGTAGAAATAAAAATTTCAGTAATATATATAATATCATGCACGTCGTACATACATAAATGTTTTTCAGCATATTTTCTGTATCTTGCAGATACATAAAATATCTATGTACATTTTGTTTTTTTTTTTTTTTTTATTGACTTTGTGTTAGTGTATATATTTTTTTTTTTTTTTTATGATTCTGCTCCTTTTACTTTTTGGTTTAGTGTATTGTGTTTCGGTTGCCTTTTATTTTGTATATAGATATACTCTCCGGTTCTGGAAGAAACACCTCAGATTCGTCACATCTCCGAAGACTGTTGTAGGAGAAACATCTAAGAAAATTATTCATTTTGTTTCTTTATAAAAAAAAAAAAAAATTATTTTTTTTTTGTATAAAAAGATAAATTATTTGGAAAAAAAAAATTTAGAAAATTACTTTAAATTAAGATATTTTGCATAAAAATTCTTTTAAGTTAAAATTTATTTTTAATAATAGTTTTTAAGTTTTTAAAATTAATTTGAAATTTTTTTTTTTGTAAGTGTGCACTTTTTTCGGATGATTTAATGTAAATAATTATTTTAATTTTAAAATATAATTAAGTGGAATTTTTTAGTGAAAATTTAATTAATTTAATTTGGAATTTATAAAGAAAAATTGTTTTATAAAATTTACGAAACTATTAAATTCTTCTTCAGTGCCTTTAATTTATGTTGTGACAAAATTCATATTTAAATAAATTTAATTAGTTTTTTTTTTTCCATGTTTAAAAGGATATATAAATTTGTGTAAAATTATTTAAAAGGATATTTATTGACAATATTTAAATATACAATTTAAAAATTATTAATAAAACTATAATTGAAGTGATTTAATAAGTGACTAAATATTAAATTGGAAATAATTTTTAATGATTTTCTAATTAGAAAATTATTGATGAAATGGAAACTTTAAAACGGATCAAGGATTAAAATTTATTATTTGTTACGATTATTTTTTAACAAAACGGTGAGTTTTTAAATTATTTTAATTTTGGTAAAAAAAAATATTAAGAGATAATTTTTTAGTTAAAAATTATAATTAAACTTTAGAAATTAGAAAGCGAATTGGAAAATTTTGTAAAATTTCGAAATTATTAAATGAAATTTAAAATTTTGAAATTAAATTCTAAAAAATTAAGCACAATTTTCCAAAAAAATATGAAATTTTTTTTAAAAACATAAATTAATTTTTCAACTTAAAAATTAAATATTTTTTGGTTATCTTATTACCTTTGTCCGAAAATATTTTAAATTTAAAATGTTCTTTGAACAAAAAAAAAATACAATCTTTGTGAAATCTTATCCGCTTTTAAAAATTTCGATATTTAATCTTAAAATTTTATAATTATGCTCTATGTTTATTTCACAAAATGTGAGATAAGAAATTTGCTTAAAAATAAATAATCAGACAAATTTATAAATTTCCTAGATAGATTTATATAAAAAAAATTCCCAGCATATTTTTTTGACGAATTATTCTTTTAAACAAACAAATAACCGACTTGAAAGAAAAAGGATGTGGTTTTTCTTAATCAAAATTATTTTTTTTTGTTAAATTCTTAAAATTTTCTTTTTAAATTAATATTTTTGTTTTGTTGTTGTGGCTAAAACATAAAATTATTTGATAAAAAAAGTAAAAGATATTTAAGTTTAAGAAATTAAATTCGAATTATTTATATTTTATGTGTGATTAGGAAATATAATTTCAACTATAAATTTATTGTGGTTTTGTCTACATCATCAGGTCCACTAAAAATTGCATTCAAAAAAGCATTTAGTTAGTTTTGTTACTAGTCTGACGTTGTTGTCTATTAGAAGTTATAAAAAAGACTAATTTTACTTTTATTTCAATTAGAAAATTGCAGTTTTCTATCTTATCTAACCAACTTATTTATGGTATTTATAGTTCAAGTGTTTTGTAAAGATAAAATTTGTAATTGAAATATGTCTTTAATATTGATATAAAGGTTATTTTTTTTTAAAAAAAAACAATCAATTCCGTTTGAATCATAGTGCACTTTTATTTAGTTTGAAATTATCAATTCGAAATCATATTATTTTAGCATAACTTTAAGAATATCATAAAAATATCTAGAAATTTATAATGTAAATATTAACAGAAATTATAATTTTAAGCAGCATATTTCACAATCTTGCGTGATTTTTAGAAATAAAATATGAATATACAAAAACAACATTTTTTGCATAAATTTTAGCTTTGTTGTAATTATAGTTAATTCATTGGAAATTTTACTGAAATATATTGTATGCTTCTACCTTCTACTACCTAATACACCTCTCTATAAATTTTTGCTGTAACATAATTGCATGTCTAGTTTAATTGAAAGAAATAAGGAAATTTAGATCCTCACGGAAATAAATTGATTTTAAGATTGTAATACTGAACAAATAATATCTCTACACATATCTGAAGAATTTATCAACGTTTTTAACATAATTACAAAAAAATATTGGAAATTAATTTCAGAGGAGTTTCATTTAAAAATTTGATATTTTAAATACTTAGTCGTTAATTAATCTTTACATAAAATGTTTTATAATTTTCGATATATTTACTGAAATAAAAGTTGAGTGTAAAAATAATCGAAATTATTATGCGCGCGTTTCAATTTCGTTACGCTAGAATTGCACCTGTGTTTTTTTCTCTCACTTTTTTTATATTCGAAATTTTTTGATAAAAAATTTAATTGAAAATTTCTAAAAAATAAAACAGCAAGAGTAAGAAACAACATATTTCTAATGCAATATTGAACTTATATTTGTCAAATTTTTAAAAAAAATTGAAATTTAAAATTCCACGAAACTGTTGACAAATCAAATCCCTTATTTAAAATTAAAATTAATCAAAATAATTATAATCCTCTTGTTTGCAAGATCATCAAAAATAATTTGAAAACTTGTGTTGAAATTAAAGGTTACTGACATCACAATAAAAAAATATTAAAGGAATGATGATAAAAAGTTCATCTCAAGGGTCAAATTTTATATACATCACAAATTTGTGTGATGATTTTTAAAATTTTCAGATATGACACTATTTTTAGGGGGATATTTAAAATATATATTCAAAAGGGTGAATAAGGTGAAAAGATGAACTTACTAATTTAATTTAAATATGAAATTAAACCCTTAATTAAAATTTTTGATAATTTCAGAAAATAAAAGTTTTATAGCTAATAAGAATATTATTAGTTATTTTAAAACGGTTTGTTAAATTTACTGTGAAACTTTGACGAAAATTTATTAAGTATTATCACGAAAAATTACTTCAATTTATTATCTATATCAACATTTTAATCACTTTCTTTGTGCAGCTTAAAAATTTCCATAAGAAAACAATTTTTAAGAATGTTATGTAACATTTAAAATCATTTAAAACATTAAAACTAAAAATAATTCACTTGAGTTGAATATGTAAAAAAAATTAACCAATTTTTTTAACTTAAAGTTTTAAAGATAAATTTAATTTATTTTTATTATTATAATTATTTTTTAAAAATATACAAAGCACGATTATTTTATTTCACGAAATATTTCAACAAATTAAGTTGGATTTGTAAATAAAACCAAAAAAAAAAAGATTGATTTTTTAAACTAAATTCGTGTTTATCATAAAATTTCTGTAAAATAAACAATTAAGTAATAAAATTTATCTCTTTTCACCCACGATTTTTATTTTTCATATTTTTATCACTTTTTTTTTTTCGTCCAGCTGGAAGTAAAAATTAATTTTAATATATCATCTTTTAAACCCACCCTCACCAACTACAATTACACCAAAAAAAAACAACAATTTCCAATTAAGCTTTGAAAATAAAATATATGTTGAAACATAAAATAACAAAAACCAGTTATAAAAATCAACCCTTTTTTTTTAAGATTATTTTTCTTTGATTTTTGTATAAAACTTACAAACAAATCAACATTTAAAAAAAAAAGAGCACGTTGCCCAGGTTAACAAAAATATTTTGTGGCTCGCGCATGCCGCGAAACACACCTGCCTACACCTGCGCGCAGTTGTAACTAAATAAATTGGATAATAACAACAAAAACAGACAAAATTATTTGATACACATATTACCCTTAATAAATTTATAAAAACAAAAAAATTGAATTTGAAATGAAAAGTAAATAAGGATATCAATAAAATTCGTTAAACGTACATAGAAAATATTTAGGGTGGTTAAAACTTTCGTTCTTCTCTGTTATCAGAGTTTTTTTTTAATTGGGGGAAAATCACTTTCTATAAAAAATAACAAACATTTTTGATTGACAAATAAAACTAAAAATGGAATTAACGAAAGTTAATTTGTGTTTTTTTTTGTTTAAAGCAAAATTAATATGCAATAAGTTTTTTCATTTGGTTCGGAATTTTTGTTGTACATTCCACGAAATTGATGACAGTTTACAATGTACTCTTTTTGGTTGTTTTGTGTGATTGGAATTATACTGCTTTGACTTTGCCAGACGAGTAGCTATAAATTTAATACATAAATCAGAGAGAGATCCTGTTATATAAAGTATTTAAAGTAGCTACAAAAAAGTCTAAAATAGAATACCTAATAAAATTCTACCCAGTCAGTTGCCTCATCAAGAATATTGGAAGATTTTATAAAAAGTATATTGATCTTTGACGACCTAAACAAACTCTACAATAGTCAAATCAAGAAAGTATGGTTGTACTACAAAATATCTGTAGACGAACAATACTCCTAGACCTAAGAAATAGTAATATTATTTCTCAACCAATTTCATCCTCCGTTCCATAGCTTTCTTTCCGACCGACAATTATTATTAATTTTTTTAGCCGCCAGAACTAAAAAAATCATCTGCAATTATATTAAAACAAATCAAACAAACAATCATCTAATATTTACAAAAAAATTATGATGAGTTGCATCTCAAAAATTCAAAAAAAAAAAACCATCTGCCAGTAATTTTTCACTACACACTGCATATTGTATTCATTTTTATCGACACGTATTATTACATAAAAAAAATGTTAAAAGATCCTTAAATTATTTTGTATTTTCTCTTATACATAATATTCTCACATCCTTAATGATGCGGTTTTTGAAAAATCGGAAGGAAATTGATTTCTTGCGTCACTGATCGTCACCTGAATTTATCATCGCACTAAAGAGAAAGAAAAAAAACAACAAAAGGGAAATTCAATGAAAACAGGATTTTTCATACGTATATACATATAGACATTTAAAAGAGACAGGTTAACATTATCTGTTGTAATTGATATTTGAACGAAAAGAGTTAAATTTCAGGTTCTTTCCAAATCATTAATTTTCGACGTCCTTTACAGATATTCCCAAAAAAATTTTTTAAAAAACAATGTAATTTTTCTAAATTTTCGGTCAGCAAAAATATTTTTGAAAAGAAAATTATTTTTCTAACATATTTCAATTTTTAAGATATTTGTGAGTCAATTTTAGAAGATAGATCATAGCTTCATAGGGGATGCACCTTTGTCCCTTATGAGATGATAACCCTAATTACTACATGAAGGACTGATATAGTTAAATTTTTCAACACAGTCTCAGGATTTTTGGATCTTTTAGAATCTTGATGTTCATTGTAGTAACCGTAACTAGTTTCTAGGTTTTATAAGAAAATTAAAGGAATTTAGAATCGTCGCTGCTGTAATTAGGATTTGGTTATACTGTCATCCCTTAAAACTATAAATATTTTTGTGGTTAAGAAGACATTCTGAATTCAGACTTTTTTTTTTGTTTCAATTTTATTATTCATTTTAATGTTTTTTGGTTGTCATATTTTTCCAATTCAGTCAACCGAAAAAGTGTATCTTCATTTTTCGTATAATTCTTTAAAATTTTTAGATGGAATAAAATACAATGAAACAAAAAACAACAGATTTCGAAGCGTCAAGGCTAACGAAATATAATTTCCTAAAAAATAAAACTAGACAATATGAGAAAATATTATCAAAATTTATGTTTTATAAATGAAATAGCAATGACAACAAAAAAATATCTAAATTATAATCAAAAAATGATGATGATAATAACAAAAATTTTCGAATTGAATTTTAAGAATAATTTTTTTAATTCTGGTAAATCACGTCTCATCTGAGAAATCACATTCATAATTTATTTTTTTAATTTAATAAACGAAATGAAATAATGATTGTGAATCATTTAGTTAAGCAATTTATATTAAATTATAAATTCAGAGGCGGGTGTGGTGTTAAAAGTTGTATAGACAACATGAAATAATTATATAATTTTTTTATTTTTATTTACATAAAACTCATAAAGATTTTATAATAATAGAAATATATAAGATTTTTCGGTTTGTATATAATTAGAATTCGGATTTTTAGTATGGTAACTTTAAAATTCGTCTTTTTGACGCAATAAAGAATTAAATTTAGTGTGAATTCAATGTTTTTTAATTTATATTTCATTTTTTTTCATTATGTAATGATATATTTTTTAACTACTTTCAAAATCAATTTTTCAAAAAATAAACAGCTTCAATCTAATTAGACTTTCTTCAATAGGTTATTTTCGAGTAATAAAAATTCTTTAAAAATTTCTGCCTATAGTGTTTTTGGTTAATTTACGTGGAGATCCTTGGCATCTTCATATTTCTACTTTCTGCAAAAATGTACTAGAGACTTTTTCAAAATTTTACATGAAACGCAAATTTTTTTCTGTAGTTGTGATAGAACCATGAAAACTGGACGGACAATATGCCATTTCTCGAATTAGTTATTGTCTATATTATGTACACAACGAAAAATATTCCTTTATTTTCATCTTTAAGGTCCAATAAATTAATTAATTTTGCTTTAATTATTCAGACCTTCAGATTTCCTTGAAATGAATCAGACATGATTTAACAAAAAATTTTCAAATAAGAAAATTTTCAAAAACCTTATTTTTTACTTAGACTGTTTGATCTTTGATGTGATCAAGGCTCCCACGAAGAAAAAAAAACAACAACTATTGTTATAATCAGACAAAATAATAATAAATGATATGGCAGGCAAATAATCATCCATCCTTTCGACAATATTTTTTTTATAAATTCGCTTAATGGCTTTGCAAAATAAGAAAACGAACAACAAAATAAAGAAACAATATTTTTTTATTTAAACAATAATAATAATTCTTTGAATATGCTTCTTTATCCAAGGTAACAACTTAAAATTATATACCTTGTAAGGAATAACAAAGCAATACCCTCCCTCGTCACGATCCTCATTTTTTTTTTGTATATATCTTTTCAAAAATTTACCCTTTTCAAAAATTCAATTTTCATCCATTTTTTAAAAATAAAAAAAAAATCCGGGACGAGAAAATATCTTCAATAATTTTTTATTTTTGTTTTTTTTTTTTAACATTAACGATTATTTTTTTTTTGTTATGTCGCGTTTTAGTTTTTATTTCTACTGTAATTTTTTTTTGTGTCTGTTATCTGAAAGATTTAAAAAAAAACATATTTTTTTTTTCTCTTGGTTAAGAATGATGTGGATCCGTGTTTAGCCAATCGTAACGAACCCATCAGCCATCACCAAAAGATTGTGTTTTTTTTTTATATTTCAAAAGCAGCAAGACAAGAAATAAAAATAAATACACTTAACAAGAAGACGAAGTATCACAAAACTGATTTTTTTTTTCAAAAAAAAAACATTTCTGAAAAGATTTACATTTTAAAATGATACAAAAAGTATATATAAAGTCGTGGTTTTATGAATTGTACATAAGGGAATAAATTAAAATGGAATATTGTCGATTTTAATGTTCATCGAATTCACTATAAAATGTTCAATATTATTGCTTGTGCATGGTTTGTTTAAGAAAATGAAGTATAAAAGAAAATTCAAATAAATAATTGAGTTATTGAAGAAGAGTATAAATTGTACAGAATTCCGAAGAAATTGTAAATATTATTTTCTTTAGAGGCGTGATTTTGTTTTATAAAGATTTGTGAAATTATTGGCTGTGTAGCTAGAATTCAAGTGAAATTATTTTAAATTTTTACAATCATAATGCTTAGATTAAGTAAAATACCGAGGTTTTATTGGTAAAATACATTTTATCTTAGAAATAGAAGTGAAATAGATTAAAGTGTATTAACTGACTTTTGTTGTCAACTGTAATAATTTGCCTGGAATAATTTATAATCTGGAGATGAGTGATAGCGTTGATTAATATGGTTTTGTTGTACCTTATCGAACTTTTAATTTAATATTCGTTTTCATGACTTGTAGAGAAATTATTCTGATAATAGAAATTAATAAAAATACTTTGAATAGAAATTCGTATCTCATTTATAGTTCTGATTTGAATTGCGAAACATTCAAACTCGACAATTTGATTGTAAATTTTAAAGATTGGATGTAATCGAACCCTGAATTAATTATCATGTTTATGGAAAATTTGCACAGAATTCATTCATCTCAGCAGCTCAGTAAATACACTTCATTTAAAATCGAAACTAGATGATTATTAAGAAAATTCATAAAATTGTTTTAACACTATTTCAAGTCTTAAAACAATTATTCAAATTCTCTTAGTAATAATCTAGATAAAATGATGATTACTGAACTAATCAAAGAAATCAAACAAAGGAATTTCTGTATATGACTATCACGAATAACTCCCGCTCTTCTTTTCACAATAAAAATTAAATTTACAAAAATAATTAGCCTGCATAAAATCAAAAAAGTACAATGTAAGAAAATTGCATTCTGATTTGTTTACTCAACAACTGCGCATTGATATTACAACAACTTAAAATCATATTTTTGTAGCCATTCTTTGTTAAAAGAAATATGTTTCTTTTTCCATTAAATCTTTCTTTTTTATGGTTATTGTCGGCAGTCAAGTAAAACTCTTGCAACCATTTTTTTAAAATTTTTGTCAGAGATTTTAACATTATTTTTTTTTTTTGTTATTTCATGAACATTAATAATCTAACTATATTTATGTATATACATAAGAAAAATTATGATGTATCTTTGGAAAATCTTTAATTTCTCTATAATTCCTTTAGGCATCTTAAGAATTCTTATGGTTTATTATTAAGTCCATAAGTTATAAAGAAAGAAAATTATTCTTCTGATGAGAGTTTTAAAGAAAACACGTTAAAAACTGAAGGGGGATGTTAATGTGGATCATGATGTTGTGTGGTCATGGCCGCCGCCGATTTTACTATACAAGAGATTTATATATTATATGAAAATTTTTAGTTGTCTGAACAAATAATATCATGAACTTCGTGGTTCTATGATAATGGTTCTTTGGTTCAGTGAATAACACAATTATTACTACTCAACTATATTATATAGTTCAGATGGGTATTAGTAATATTGCCCGCATAGAGATAGATGTAAAAGAGCATATAAATGATCACAAAAACAAAATTAATTTATGTTGATAGAATTTTTATTTATTTTCAAAAATTATGTTTGTAAACTTTTTACGGATTATTTATATATTTTTATAATTTTTCTCAATCTTAAAAAATGTAAATGTTTGATGTAAAATTTTCCCAAAAATTGGAAGGACGCGTTTTATTATGGTTAACCACATTTAAATTTTTTTAACACCTTGTTTTTTTAATTTATGTTTTTTTTATGCCTTTTTTAAGTACACAGTCTTTAAAATTGATAATAAAAATAAATTTATAATTATGCAAAAACACGAATTCATTAGAATAAAAATTTAATTGAAATATTTTAACTATATTTGGTCTTAATTAAGATCACATACTATAATAAAATATTTGAGAAATACGCTAAAAGTTCAACTGACTCTTTTAACTTATGTAGTAGAACCTTGACCACGAAACTATGTTATTTAAAGTTCAAAAAATTTTATCTAAAAAATACGTTACATTATTTCTTCTCGTTTTCAATTAAATTTCAGTTTATATTATCTTTGTTTTTTTATTTTTTATATATAAAAGATTATTTAGAAACAGGGAAAAAGGAAGTCAACCATAACGTTTGTCAGGTTTTCACTTATATTAATTTTATTTCAACAAAGTTTTCCTAAAAAAGAAACTAACTATATTAAAATATTTTTATCGCGGTCAAAGATATGAGAAGATTCATCAAGTCTAAAAAAAATTTTTTTTTTATTTTTTATTGCTAAACTCTGCACGATTGACCAGCACGACTGTCCAATAGTTTTTTTTTTTCTTGTTTTAAAAAGACAGATATTTTCTTTTAATATTCACATTTTATTTTTACGGATTAAATTTCCAAATCAAATTAACTAAAAATAACAAAAGTGAGGGTTACTTTTTGAAAATGACGAATTCTTTATGGCTTTTTCGAACCTTTCTTATAATAACACAAAAAAAATATGTTAATTACCTAAGACGGAGTTTTACGATGAATATTTATACAGGAAAACAGTCAAAATTTAATCAAGACACAGGAACTGGAATTAGGAAGACATACAAAACAAAAAAATATTATTAAAAAAGGAATAATTTTGTTAAAATAAGGAAACCAGTAAATTTTTATTTTGTCAGAGTAAATTGAATATCATTTTGTTCTTATAACAATTTTTGAAATTCCTTTTTTATTTTTTGAAAAGCGAAGTTTTTTAAGCGTTGTTTTAATGCTTAAAAATACGAAGGATGGTGGGGAAAATGATTTTTTGTTTAAAAGAAGATAGATTATAGATAGAAATTGATTCCGCAATCAGGATATACGTTCTATAATAACATTTTTATTTTGATGGTGTGGATATTTTATATTTATTAAATCTCAATAACGAATAATGTGTTTCTTGGAAATACATTTAAATGTAACCAAATTTTAAACAGTTTCTTTTATTTTTTTTCAAAAACTGAATTCTAATATCAATTCACGATTTTATATTTATTAATGTTGACACAGGATTTTTCAACATTTAACATTTTTACTATATTATTTAATTGTCTCGACAAATAACAATTAAAATTACATAATAAATAATCAACAGCATTTATCACATTTTATTAATTTTTACATAAATTTATTTCTAATGCAAACATTTTCAAATTTACACAAATTACCCACCCAATTTGCATGTTAATAAATGTACAAAAGAAAATCAACTCAAATCGCTAACCTGTTAATTAATTGTACGTATACATTTTTGTATCTAAAAACATAATTTCGATTACTTACTTATTTATACAAAATAATAATAATTATTTATATAAAAATATATTTTTTTTTATATTAAAGGTGGGAAAAATTAATGCTGTTTCCCATTTACGAATAATTTCTATTAAATTCCCTACAAAAACATATTAAATTCCGGAGTCATTTTACTAGACAAGAAAACGTTTTTTTGTGATTTTCGCTTTTTAGTGTAAAAAAAAAAAGTTATTATAGTTATTACTTTTTTTTTATTTTTTGGTAATTTGTCGTTTTTTTTTGTTTTGTTGTTTATTTATGCTGAACGAAGCTATAAACATTTTTGCAATTATGCTATTTATTTATATTATTTATGAAAAGAAAAGTGAATTGTCTAGAAATGATGGATAAATTTTTTTTTATAAATTATATAGACATGCGACTTGATTACAGTTCTAAATTATAAATAGTTATGTTTTTTTTTGTTAATTAGATCGCACATGCGCCGCTACCGTCAACATAAAATTATGCTGAACAATAATAACAAAAAACATAATAGATATTATTCCAGGTTTTCACTTTCAATTTAATTGTAGTGTGGCGGGTGTTTAAGCAAGGTCGTTTTTTTTAGAAATTTATAAAGGCAACATCAAAAAAAAAAAGAAATATAATTGTTTTTCATTTAGAAAAATGTATCTTTCTTAAAAATTTTTATGTAACATTTTCCGAACTTGAAAATTGTAGAAAATTTTGGATTTACATGAAAGAATAATAAGAATAAAATATTCTCACGATTGTGAAAGGTTATTTGCAATCAGATTAGGAAGCTTCCGAAATTATCAATAACTGGTCTTCCAAAGTTGCTCGTTTAAAGCTCCCGATTAATTAGTAAATTTCCAGAAGATTAAGATTTATTCAAGTAAAATTTATTAATTAATTTTATAAAAAAAGAAACTCAAATATTAAGTAGAGCCTTAAAAATAAAATAAAATAAAATTTATAGCATTAAAAAATTTGTATCTAAATTTCCATTATTATTAAAATATTTATTGATAGAAAAATTCTATTTATATTTATATATAAACCAATTATATACATTATTATTATATATTATGGTTCAATAATCTAATTGGACCACGTACCATTTGATAACATAAAAAAAAAACTAGAAAAGAAACTACATAACAGTAATACATAATAATATAAACACATCTGCAATGATACCGCAATTTTTCTCTCTCCCATTATAAAAAAATTATACAGTATAAAAGAA
The DNA here is from genome assembly GCA_963932195.1 of Empis livida. Taxonomy (NCBI): domain Eukaryota; kingdom Metazoa; phylum Arthropoda; class Insecta; order Diptera; family Empididae; genus Empis; species Empis livida. Next base: position 47,161,340 of record OZ010648.1, read on the forward strand.
AATCACCCGATTTTAGTTATTGCCCTATATAAATATACGTATATAATGAAAATATGCTGGAAAATCTATAATAAAAGCTTCGTTTTTCGTACATACGAAATAATATATATATATACAAAAAAAATCTTTACTCCATCTTTGTACGAATTTTCATCCTGCGCATTTGAAGATTTTCTATTCTGTCCAATCATAGCCGCCAGCTTATGCTCATCTCTTTCGAATTTATATAGATTTTTTATATATATATATATTTCTATATGTATAAATTCTTTGTGTCTTTTTATACCTCGACGTCCTCATTTTCCTTCTTTTTTTTTGTACTTGTGTTAAAATTCAGTTTATATTTTTTTTATTTTTGGGAAAAAACCATTACCCATTTATGTATAGATTTTTCCGCACTGGTTTATACATATTAGTCACAAAAGTTTTCTCTTCTCAAAAATTATAACATTTTCTACATAAAAAGATACTTAGATACATAATATCTTTTATATATATATATAAAATATGTTTTTTATTCTGATTAGGTGGGTACTATGGGGCTACCTAATGTTAGTTATAAAAAGCGGTCACGGACAGGACAAAAATATTTCTCTATATTTTTTTTATTAGATACAATTATTTTCCTGCCTACAGTAATGTATAAACTGAACAGTTAAAAACGTATAATTTTAGAAATAATAATAAAAAAAAAAAGAAATTGGCACAATTCCAATGAAAATTTCTAAAATATTTCTATTTATTAATTTCATTTTGTTTTGTTGTTTAGTTTTTAGTTATGGGAGATCAAAATGTCTAACGAAAATATTAAGTTAAATTATTGAATTATTTCGCTAATAAATCACAAAACGAAGTCATGTGAAACAAATTAAATACTAAAATCGTATTATACTTGTGCTAACAGAAATGTATAAATTAACGTAGTCAATGTTGGCTACTTAAAAAAAACCAATATACTGTAGCCAGGAAATTTTATTTAGAAGATTGCTTCAATGACAAAGAGGAGCAATATAAACTTGAATTCGCGGTAGACCTCGCTAGAAGAAATAGATTGAACATTAAACATTTGTTTTATACGTATTATTTGATGATATTCAATAATTAAACCAGATTCAATAATAAAATATGGATTGAATTTCAAAACATAGTATTTGAACTGTGCTGTCATTCACAAGCAGGAATCAATATATTTTTACTTTGATCAGCTATATTTTCATAACCATGTCCGATATATTGGAATATTTGTAACTATGAGATACACCTACAATGCCATAACTAAGTTAGCATATAATGAAAACCGATGCAGAATCGGAGTAGCGGTGATAAATTTAATTGTTTCCTAAAATTTCTATGTCGCCGACATATAATATCGATATTAAAGTATATGTCAAAAATTTTTTTGTAACTCTATGCTCCAAACAAACTCATATTTTTGTCTTAATATTTTATTGTCCTCGTTTTATTCTGCAAAAAAAAAAAAGTAATCTATATTTGTATGAGTTTTTATCTGGTGATCCTTAAATGTAGTAGAAATTTGTCGTAATAAAATAAAAGGTTTTTTTTCATTTTGTATACATTTTACAAAAAAAAACAGAAAAAAAGGATACCAACTCGATCTATTGGGGATTGTGTTTTTATAGAGACAATAAACTTACGTAGTCATTTTGAATATTTATGGAAAATTTCTATACTTGGTTATAAAATAAAGAGAAGAAAATTCTTTAGTTTAGTTTTTTTTTTTTTTGTTGAGTAGTAAAAACTTTTTGTGGATTGGGAAATTCCGATTTTCGTTTGTCCCTGATTGGTTACTATGCCAACTATGATAATAGATTATTTTCCCAGAACATAAAATTATATACAATAATTTACTATAAGCAAAATTTTTATCTATATACTATAAATAAATTTTCTACACACAATATTGTAAAGAATTTTCTGCTCTATTTTAAGGTTATGATTATATTTGATATAGAAACATTATGTAGAAAAGTATACGGGAGAAAAAACTTTGAAAATTATATTTATCTTTTCGAATATACTATATACAATAATAATAATAATAATAATCTACCTGTATGTTTTTAATATGTATATACAATATATAATTTTCGATCTGGTAATGGAAGAAATAAGAATTTTTTTTAGTTTTTATTATATTATAGTAAAATGCTTTACCAAAAGCTAAAAGAAGCCATAGAACTATAAACAAACAAGAAAAAAAATAAAAAACATCCCTCGTTTCGAATTTTCTTTTTTTTTCTCTTTTATTTACACCTGACTAATAAATTTCACTGATATTTTCTTTGAATTTGAGTAATCAAGTCCACCCCATTTACCAAAACAGCACTCATGCCATATATTATTAATTTTAGACGAGGTTATTAGCAAGGGTAACAAAATACATATGTATACATAATTTGAACAGATATAATAAATAAGATACAAAAGGTGTTTGAGAGGTTTTATTTTTTTTTTTTCTTTAAATGGAAAATCTATAAACATTTTTTTTTTTAAAATCTAGTTGAAGTGAAAATAGTGAATTTATTGAATTGTATTTAACAAAGAAATTAAATTTTATTGAATGATGAAATATTGAATTATTATTACATCAAACCAATAAAAAATATCTGTAACTAAAAATTTTTTCGAAATATGTAATGTCTATTCAATGTTCACAAGCCATAGTCGAACATGTATAAAAAAAAATAAAATTATTGAAGACTTTTAATTATGTTTGATATTTTTTGCCAACTCTGAACGATATTGTATCTTCTACATTTTTATCTTTGTTTTCAGAAATTTGTAGCAAATTTAATTCTGAAATCAGTAAGAAATTTACTTTAATTAAACTATTTACTAATTTAATATTCAAAAAATTCTCATAAACATTTTCATGTAAATATCTATTTGTAAAGAATTTGTGTTTATACCATTAATTATTCGCAAAAAGAGGACACAAAAAACAGAAAAATTACAAGATTTTCATTTAAAAATTAAAAAAAAATTGTCCCTAAAATGCAAAGTTTTATAAATATAATTTCAACAGAATGATGATGTAGATAAAAAATATTTTTCATTGTACCACCCACAAATAGTGTATAAGTCAGATAATGCGCATTAGTATTTTCCCTCTTCGCAATGACGATGATGATGATAATGATAATTTACATATGGCGACTAATGGTCGCCATGAAATTCTGTTTTTTTTCTTTATGTTTATTAAATTATCATGCTTATATGAGATAGTATTTATTGATTTGAATAGCAAATTATAGAATTTACCATTTTCCGAACATCTTTGTAGCAACTAAAAGCAAAAAAAAGGACATGATTTAATTTTATTTATTTATGTATAACACTGGAAGGCGGAATACAAATAAAAATTTCTTGTACAATTGAAAGAAACATGTTTAATTTATTTACAACAAACAACAAAAAGAATATGTCTCTGATTATGTATAGATAGATATATGGTAAACATAAACTATCTTTTTTAATCGATAAATTCGAGGTTTTTTCTAACTTATATCTAACTATGAATTTGAATGAATTTTCAATATAATATAGCTAAGTTTATATAAATACCAAGCAAAATTAAATTTAGAATTTGAATTAACTTATCAAATGATATTTTAGTATGATTGTAAAACATTTTTTGGGTAATTTTTAAAGTATATATTACAATTAAATTAAATTTATCTAAAAATAGTTTACATTTTAGATTTTTAATTTGTAGGACAACTAATTGTAGCAGAGTTTTTTCTCATAATGAAGCCGAATTAAAAATTATAATTAGTGCAATAGAAAGTTTTCAATTCTCTGTTGACTCAAATTCGTATGATTGGATGAAATTAGTAATCTCTCAGTAATTAAATTTCATTTGCCAATCATATATCTTTTCAAATTTACCCTTACCTCATTTTAGCGAATATTTATTCACAATAAAAGCAAAAAAAAATATTCTCTTATACAGAAAGAATCCTTCATTTTGTTTATAATCTTCTTTCTACCAAATTATAATCTAGGAAATTCGTTAAAAATCTTTTATATTTCTTTTAACACTGACTTTTTTTTCCTATTAAACTAAAGTATACGTTATTTATGTTATGTATATAACTGTAAAATATTATATACTTAAATATATTTGTACATATGTATATACTGTATAACGAAAGAATCTTTTGTTAGGTTTCTTCCCAAAAGTACAAAAAGAAAAACAAAGAAAAAAATCGTTATTTTCCTCCCTTTTAACATATTCTAACTAACAAAAAAAAAATACTGAATATATTTTTTTTTTTATTTATATCTCTTGTACCTTTTGCTACGTTTTAAGAATATAAAGAAAAATTATTTCCTTTTTTTTATGAGAAAATTATCCCTTAACATAAAAAAAAAACACATAATCCAAAATACAAAAATTTTTTCATCCCATTTTTTTTTTTTACATCTATTTACGTACCACCTGCATTTATACACCCACAATAAAAAAAAAAACTTACCCTCAATTTTAACATCATATAAATTATACAGGACATATTATCCTTATAAGACTTTTACTCGCTCTGTGTAAAAATATACAAGTAAAAAAAAAATCCTATCTGCGACTTGAATTACACAGAGAAATTTTCTATATATATAATATGTAAATAAATAAGAGAAAATTTTCTGATAATAAAATTGAAAATGTATTAGTAAGTCTAAACATTTTGTTTGTATGTGTATTATAGTGTTTTTCAGAATTTTTTTTTTTCTGTATTACATTTTACCATCCCCGCACTTACACAGGAAATTTATATATATATAACAAACAGTTCGAATTCGAACCCTCCTGGACGCTTTTTAGTTACCTAATCTTTATATGGGTTGAACACATTACTCACTCTCCCCCGAAAAATAAATCTCATTGGATACATAAAGCGGACTTATTTACAAGGATTTGTAGTATAATATATATACGTGTTGTATACGTAAGAAATTGTTATTTTCAGTTCATAAATATATGTCCTAAAAATTTTCTATTTGTATACATATACCAAAAAAAAAAGGAGATATTTTCCGAATTTACATATTTGATGGGTGGAATTTTTTTTATATATTTAAAGAAGAAAACTTATGGCTACTATGGATAACATTAACATCTGCGTCCTTAAAAAATATACATAAAATTGAATGGGAAGAGCGTTTATTTAATAAAATTTTTTGATTATGATGATTAGATAAACATAAGTTGCTAAGGTAAAAAGATTTCGATGCGTCATGTTATTTTTCAAAAAATTCAAAATTAAATATTTTTAATTCCATTTATATTTTTAAAAATGCTTTAATAAAAGATACTTCATATTGAAAAAGTTTATGAGGAAATTAACTTTTGAAAATTTAATAATCATGATAATTTCTTCTTAATCTAATCATTAAATTAAAATCGACAAAAAAAAAAAAATTGGTATTTACATTCTCACTTTAATTATTTCCGATGTTGATAAAATTATATAAAAATAGTATATATAATTTTTCAAATAATATTTTTTTTAGTGCCCAACCCTTATTATATATAATTATCATGAAATCCCCTAAACTATAAATCTAAAAACTATAGATTACATAAAATGTTTATAATGCACCATAATCAATGATAAAATTACTTAATTTATTTGTGTAACATTTATTTATTTAAATATATGATTAAATTTTAAGTATTTAAATTGTCCCCATTTTGAAACAAGTAAACGTGACTAAATTTAAACTTTAAAACATTTTGCTTTTGAAACAATGTTGCAGAAATTTATATTTCTAATATAGAAAAACTATATACTATAATAAAATGTTTATTATCAATCAATACTCAGGTAAATAAAAAGACTCACCACCATCATACCAAAAAATATAAAAAAAAATTTCTTATCTTTTCAATTTTGTTATGTTCAAATATCAGCACAACACAAGATACGAAAAATATATACATTTGCAATTTTTTATCATTTAATAACACACAAAAAAAAATATTGGAATTAATATAAAATTAAATTGACGATGCTATTTGTTTATTTAATAACTTTTAAAAAAGACGTGATCCAAACTGAAATATTTTTTTTTACAAATATTAATAATTTAGCTTGTTTTATGATGAAACTTTAACCAGAAATTAAATTCCATAAAAAAATAATTAAATTGTAAATATTGCAATAAAACTATATATTTAAACATATTAATTAATAAAATAAAATTATGATGGTTTAGTTTTGAAGAGGTTTGTAATAGTTTTTTTTTTTTTTTTAATAAGAAAAAGGAAATTAGAGTATGCTTAAAGTATTGCGCAATTGATAAAAATATTAATAAATAATTTTAAGAGTGGATCATCATATTATTTATACTCTGACTTTTAACTAATAATTGAAGCATTTGTATAGAATTTTATTTGGAAAAAGCTTAATCGAAATTAAATAAACAAAATCCAATAAAGATTACAGATTTTTTTTTAAATATTTATTTTATAGATATTTCAATTATTTTTGCACTTGTGTAGACAAAATTAATCTTAATTAAGAATGATTTTTTTTTTAAATATAAATAAATTGACTTTTATCTCTAAGGTAAATTTTGTAATATTTCATAATTATTAATAGGGGAAAGTTGCCAAAATGGGAACACTTCATAATGATTTATTTTATATTTGAAAAAGGCGAAGATAATAAACTATCTTTAAAAGCCCTTGTATATTTATTGTAGTAAATCGTAACTGGAGTGTAAACCGGAACACTAAAAACAGGTACGTACAATTTAGGTGACAATCCCCTTTATTTCAAAGTTTCACATATTTTCATACAAATTTCATTTAAATATGCGAAATGAAAACATATTTCTAAAAGTTTTCTGGTCAAACAAGTACATAAATTAATTTTTACTTACCGCGAAATTATTTTAATACCAAAAATTTAATATTTTAACAAATAGTAATCCTGAAAAATTTTACTTATGCGTTTTTTTTGCCCAGACGGCGTAAATAACATAGACTGAAGAATAAATAAGTTCATATTATCTTAATTTTGGAGTGGAAAACATGTTTATAAGGAATAACAAAAAACTTCTTCAACCCTTAAATTAAATCAGCACACCCTACAACCCCCACGAAATTTCAGTATGGTACTGCGTCATTTTTTGTCCATTCCAGCCATAGTCATGCAAATATTTTTTACATAGTAAATTAAAATCTAAAAATTTACATTCTGCACACAAAAAAAAAACCCTCTGTAACGTGTTTGATAGGATTGCGTTCAATTTAAATATATATGAGATAAAACCCCGCAAATTATTTTGTATAGTAAAAAATATACGTATTTTTTACATCGCATTATTTGTCTCTATTTGTGTGCAGGATAAATAAACAAACTAATACAAGGACAAATAATTGTTTTTTAGTTTCCAGTATAATGGGGCTACCATTATTATTATTAAAAACATATCCAAAAAATATATTAGACATAATTAGACGATAGCAAAATTGGTAGTTAAATTATTTTAAATATACAATTTTCCAAAACTTATTTAGAATTTTAATGCAAAATTAGTGTACGAAAACTTAATCAAAATCAAGGATACTTAAAAGGCCTATGGAATTTTTGTAATTTCCTATTCTAAAACTAGTAAATATTTTCGTTTTTTAAAAAATAAACGATGCTATTTATTTAATAAATTTATTCCAAATTAAATTGTTTCAATAATAAACCTTATTTTTGGAAACTTAAATATATATCTTAATAGAAAATCGACTTTTGAACAGATATAAACTTTCTTCTTTATCGTAAATAACTTTTACGTTTTATTGTATTTTACCTTAGCTGGGTAGTTTTTCAGATGAAACAGAAACTATTACAAAAACAACAACAATCTATTGATCCAAATGTTGTCATAGCTACTGGACAGGGTCACACACAAAAAAATTATGGCTTCTTTTATATATATATATATTTATACGAATGTATATTAGATTACAATGAAAGGTTTTTTTTTTGTATATAAAAAAGAAGACCACATATAAAAATATCATAATGAAGGGGTGAAATTGTGAGGGTGGGTGATGATTTTATCTACCCATATATGCTTGTATAGAGAAGTCTCAAAATTTTATCCGTCATAAAAAAAATATTTAATTTCCTGGAAATTATTATTAACAAAAAAAAGAAGAAAAATCAAAACTGCCACCCCTAAAAAATAATGATACAAATTTTGTTTTTTTTTTTGCCACCCTCTAACAATTTTTTCACCTTTCATTGTTTTTTTTTGTTTGTATGTATTTTTAGTTAAAGGTTCGTGTGAATAAATATTATATTCGACTGAAAATATGTTCACGTATCTTGTAAAGGCGTCAGAATCGGATTTTCTAGATTATATTTTTTTTCTCATAAAATAATAAATTCCCAATGACGGATTGGAAAAAAAATATATATAAAAACCAATACTGATTTTATTTTATTAATATTAAATTTATGTTTTCTAGTTCAATTTATATTTACAGATAATTTTGTATTCCTAAGGTAAATAAATATGTACATATATAAAAAAAAAACATATAAGTGATTTTATGTATCAATGCAGATGTATTGACTTGATTAGTAACTAAAGTTGACATTAATTTTTTTTTGCTGTTATTGAGTTATCTTTTTGTCGGATTTAACTAAAAAATATTTATAAAAAAATCCCCATAAACTTGTACTTTGTAGAATTACATCGACAAATAAGCTAAATAAGAAATTACTATATTTTTAAATTAACTTTTATCTCTCCAATCAGCTAATAAATCATTTCAATGAAATTATTTTTTGTGAGAAGCAAAAATTAGTGTATGTTGGAAAGTTATTTTAAAATTCATTAAAAAGTTAAATAACTATTAGTAAGTTTTTCTCCTAAGCGTTAGAAATAAGTTTTATGTTTAGAATTAATTTTCAATCAAGTGTAGATTTCAAATTAAAACTTAACAGTATATATTTAAAATATTACCTTTTTCATCTTGAACTCTCAATTCTTCAATTAACTTCGACCACGCATTTCAATGTACTATCAGCTTTCTTCAGTAAATGTGATATTAAAATAACATGCTAGTATGTCTAAATATAATTAAATTAATATTTCTTGTAATACTATCATATTTTATTTCTTAACGATACCTTTCATCTGCTCGTGGTGCTAATTTATTCGAATTTTTTAATATTTCTTTTTTGGTTTAGAAATTAAATCGTACATGCCACGGACATCCTTTCATTGGAAATACTACCTAAAAATGTAAAATTATATTTATTATGCATTGCTAAATTAATTAAATTTTAGGCAGATAATCGAACCAATTAAAAAGCTTAATATAATATTGTAGTATACCAAAATCAGACAAATAATTTAATATTTGCAAAACATTATTATTATTAATAAATATGCTAAAAAATATATTATCAGTAAAAATTTCTAAAGCTCTATTTTTTCTAATAATGTTTCACCCCTCTTTCAATCAGTGTATGTACTCTAACGAAGATAAATTTACCGCAAATGAAAAAAAAGCATATTTTTTTCTACCATGATAAATATTATCTGAGTAGAAAAAATATTTTTTTTTAAAACTTTTGAAAATATAGTGAAAATATAAAAATTGTGAAAATATGAAAAAAAAAAATAGAACACAATCTATTAAGTCTTTGATTATTACATGAGGAGGTGATATACCACACCTCTATACTTTTCCTGTCTCGGAGAGTTTTTCATTTGTACAAGTTTTTGTTTCCATTTCATAATTTCTGTAATCATTAAATAAATGAAACGTTCCTTACTTTTTTTTATTTTTTTTGTACTTTACTAAAAATTAGTTTTTCTTAAACGTAAAAGTTATAAAATGTGTCATAATTTTCAACAGAAATTTAATAATAGTCAGTTTATCGATCTTACTGGAAAAAAACTGTTGTTTTATTTTGTATATATGAAGACTAATAAAAGTTTATCTATTTTTAAGCTTTTTGCAATAAAACAATCATATTAAGATATTAAATGAGATAAATTAGGGTAAAAACAAAATGATTACATCATTTTTAGAACTCATAAAACTAAATTTGCAATGGAAATAAAATTATATTTTTTTTAAACTTAAGTTTTTCATATATTTATTTTACAATCATTTTTCTTCAAAATAGGGCGTAGATTTCACATTTTCCAGAACCCTTAAAAAAATTAATTTTGTTTACTAAATATATAAAGTTAAACGTTGGGTCAGCATAATCGATATGAATCAGCAAGTCACAAAATATCTGCCTGATATATGCTATTAGTTAATTACTTCTGAAATTCTTGTTTAAAATTTAAGGATTATTGGAAAAACTGTTACTTTATAATACTCCTGTTCATTGTTTTTCCAACAAGTCATCTTACAGTATTTTTGGTGTATATTTACAATAGGTTAAATAACTTTTTTAAGTGCTATATGTTATGTCTAGTGACAGAACATCGAATTATACTAACTAGCATTTACCTCTGCCAATTTGTCGAGGGTGAGCGTGGGAGTTCGGCAAAATAAAACTGATGAATAAATCAACTGCCGAGAACTCAAGCTACAATAAGGTACAAGGGAGCGTACAAGGGATCTAACTAGTCCAGAATGCATGTAATGGAAATTATCAATTTCAGAGAATATTTACTATGTTAAAAAACATGTTATGCATCATTTCTATATTTTTTTACTTTTATCTGATAGAAAAGTGTTTTTCTTTACCAATAAGTAGTCTAACAATTAACTGACTAACTAATAATCAGACGAACGAACAGTCTAAGAAAAATATAGACGACAAAGTGCTTTTTAGGGTTTTCTTTTGATTTTCGAAAAATCTCTTAAAAACACTAAAAAATTTTATAATCAAATTACTAAAAAAAGCTTACGAATATTGTCAAAATTTTAAATTGAGGATGTCAATAAAATTTGATTGCAAAAACTTTTATTTGTCTTCTGTGCCAAATATTAAACACTATTTTGAAAGGTTGTAAAGTAATTGCCTTTTATGTTCAAAAGATTGGAAAGATTAAATTACCTTAACTAAACAAGAGCATCTTTTCTGTCTTCATTTAAAAGATTATATTATGGTGAAATAAAAAAAAACATTTTATCGCACCTTAAACCTCAATCATCATCAAAAAAAATGTTTTTATTTCGGCATTTCCCTTTTCACCTCTCACTTTTTTTTATTCTTTTTTTTTTAAATAAATATAAAACGGATATTACTCTACGCTGATTATATTGCTTTTTAGCAAACAAAAGATAAATTTATCTTATTTTTTTACAAAATAAACAGAAAATTTTGTCATTTGAAGAGATACTTTATTGTTGTTTCTTTTTACCACACCTCAAAAAATAATTTTCCCCGTTTACAATTTAATTTAGATAGACACACCGAAAAACAAAGTTTATCAAATTGTGTGGATCGGGGAGGCAGGAGAAAACGGCATATCATCAAAGATGAAAAACGACATCTATAACAAATTTGTCTATATATATATTTTTTTAATGATGATCTTGTTTAAATTGTAAAATGAGATAATTTTGACAAGATATTAAAATTTTTACCTGGCTGGAAAAGTCTAGGCAATGAGACGGATGAGCGGAAATAATGAGATATTAGTTTTCGTTTTGTTTTTATTTTGTCATATATATAATAAAAACGATTTTATTTTACAAATTTTTTGTGTAATTGTTTGTTCTGCTTACAGAAGACAGATAAAAGACAGAAAAAAAAAATTAAAATTGAAGATAAATTTGACACGCAATGAAGAAACGTTTAATGTGCAAATAAAAGGGGACACATTTTTTACTTTGAGTCATCAAATGACGGACAACTGACTTAACAAATATGATCATTTGAAAAATTAAGGGCAATAGGCACGGTGTAAATAGATACAATGTGATAATTTATTTGTATAAATTAGTTTATTAGTTAATTTTCTCGTAGTAGTTTATGATATCAGTTACCTTGGATTCCCAGTATATAATTAATGAGGTAAAAGTCTCTTTTCTTAAATGAATAGAGAATAATCTGCGGATGATAAATGCTGTTTACTTCAGAATATTCTAAATTATAATATGATTCAAAATTAACAACTGGTTTATGTTTTCCATATGTAATAAGGCAAAGATATGTAACTGAAAGCCCTTCAATTAGACAATTTAATCACCAAGAAACATCATAATAATTTTTTGCGACCAATTAATAATTACTTAAAAAGTCAAAATTATTATATTATCCTTAATTTCGGTATACAAAACAAGTAATTAGTTCCATAATCCCTTGACGTTCAATTACGACGTCAATATTCCACTATACACAATAATATTATAATTTTTTCCCCGGAAGTCTAGCCACACTAACCACAAATTTTAATACTAATTTACTACATATTTAGATTACTATATAAGAAATAATATTTCTGTAAAATTTTCGTCCTATACACCATTAGACACAGTAGCAATTATTTCGCCTTTTTTAAAGGAAAAAAAACAGTGGCATGTCGTAATCTTTCTTTGGTTATCATCAAATATTGCAGCATATTCACAGTATTTAACCATTATAGTTGTGAATATTTTAAGTTATAATATTTTAACATCATATTTTCATATGTTTACATGGCGTCTACGTAGATAATAACCACAATAAAAATTCAATTTACCTGATTTTTTGTTATATATACCTTCATTATCATATACTGTAGTGGTATTTAAAAATACTTCTCTCAATTTCAATATCAATTAGTCTCATTTTATGACATTTATATATTAATGTCCGTTGCATTTAGAAAATTTTGGAATTTCATTTTTAAAGAAAGTTATATTAGTTTTGTCATACCTTCCTCTTCTATTTGGAGTTCTGAAAGAAGCAAATCTTAAAAACCTTATTGTAATTAGTTTCAATATTCTGTATAAATACTATGCAGATAAAAATTTTAAAATCAGTTAAATATTTGATGTTGTACACAGCGGATGGCTGTTTTGATAAGTTACTAAAAAGTAATATTACTGATAAATTTCGTGTATTAATTAATTTATTTATTTGCTATCAAAAATCATTGCGGAATCAGATTAAAGAGAAACAAATGTGAGTAATCAAAAACACTCTAATCGAATCTTTAATCTTTAAATTAAATTTTTTTTTTTGTGGTGTATCAAAGCAACTTTTAATCATAATTCTAATTAAATCGACCATATTTGCTCAAATTTGAAGTAAATAAAAATTTTATTAATTTTTATTTAATGACATGTGATTGGATATTTGTTTTTATGTTTAAAAAAATGGTGGAAGTTAAGAAAAATTACTCATAATATAAAAATATGATTTAAGAAAATCTATAAATAAAAATTACTCATCTTTAAATTTTTTATTGTTTCATATTTTGAAAAATTCGAACTTTGGAAAATATAATTTAGTTTTCGTTTATTAAATTTTCAAATTAATAAAATAAATATTTTTGAAATATATTTTTCAAATTTTAAAACAGTTTCCTATTTCATACTTCCACATCATATTATTTCTTAAAATTTTTAAAAATCTCAAATGACGATATCTAAATTTTTTTTTTTTTGAACAATTTTCTTATCACAATTTTAAATTAAATATTAAAAAAAAAAACTTTACCATATCTGAAATGAATGAATCAAATTTCTTTTTGACAAAAAAACTATACTTGTTTTTTGCACTTGTCTTAGACAATTTTCTAAGTTTATTGGCCCCGTATATGAAATAAATTTTAAGAAATAATTTTTATATTTTATTACTATAGACAAAAATTTTTCAACTCAATAAAAAAAATATAATTTTGAAGCGCAAATTATAAAAATTTCTTAATAATAAATAATATAATAAAATATACTCTTATAAATTAAATTTAACATATTATTAATTTCCATTTAATCAGCAATTTTTAAATTCATAAACAGCAGCATCAGGTAAAAATATAATTGAAATTCATATGCATTCAACGTTAATGCAACAATGTATATTTTAAAAAAAAAATGGAACAAGTTTAAAAAAAATATTTACGAAATCTCCATATTTCATTTGTCGCCTAATTATTTCGAAATTGAATTTTTTATACAAAAAATGTATATGAATTTTTTTTTAAAAATGGGAACTAATTTTTATGTTGTACGTTGTACGAGATAATAAAACGTTGGCAAAATTATGAATAAAATCGATTTTTATATATGAAATTTTGCTGGTAAGTTTTCGTTTCTGCATAATGAAGGAACTTTATTTACAAGGTAATAGTTTTAATAACGGAAATGATTGTTAAAAAGTGAGGTAAATGGCCTCGCCATTTTGCTATCTTTCTCTATTTGCAAATACTGATATTCGGTTAAATCTGATTAACACCAAAATCGATGCTACGGCAATCGAACCTAATAACTAACGCACCACAGCTTAGTACACTACCACCAGACACCACTTATCAAATTCCTATTAACATCCAATAATTTTTTGATAATCTGAGCTTAGTTAACTAAATGTACACCAATTATAGTTTAATATATAAGTAATATATAAATAAAAAATAAAGGTTAAAAATTTTTTTAATTAAATATATTCTTTAATTTTTCAGAATCCTATACCAAAAATAAGACTTATCTATACGAACATAATTAATAATGATGAAAACAAATAATAATATTACATCAGTAACTGATATAAAAATTAAATTAGAAATGGATCGTCGTCCATCAACATCATCAGAATCATCAGTTGAACCAATGGATTTAGGTAGAACACCAACACCAAAAAAGAAATTACATACCAAAGAAGATGATACAGCAACAATATTAAATAATACATTAACAATAAAATCAACAAATATTGATTCAGAAGAAAATGCATATGATTCAGAAGAACATGGCAATGAATATATAAAACAACAGAATACTAATAACATTACAACAAATTTAAAATTATCAAATAAAAAATTACATCGTCAACGAAGTAATAATAATAATAATTATAGTAATAATAATAATCATCATCATCGAGAAAAACGTATTGTACAAATTGAAGAAAATGATAATCCAAATTCGCTACGTAAAAAATTTCGAATCAGTACTCCGAATCGAAATAATAATTTAACAAATCAGAAAAATAATAATAATAATAATAATTTAATATTAACAAAAAGTAATAATAATAATAATAATGATGAAGAAGAACAACAAAAATTTGATAGTAAACCTGAACCGATAATAAAAAGTTTAAATGATGTTAGCGGTGGAAATGATGTTTGTATTGGTAGTGGTGATGATGAAGATCGTACAAATAATGAATCTGGTTTTGTTGATACAAGCGGTCATAATATAAATTCATCACCAGCATCAACATCATCTAGCCCTGAATCGGGTATTGGTGAACGTGATGATGTAAAATATGTATGCCCAATATGTGAAATTGTATCAGCAACACCACATGAATTTACCAATCATATACGATGTCATAATTATTCATCAGGTGATTCAGAGAATTTCACATGTCGAATTTGCTCAAAGGTAAGATTTATATTTCAAAATAATTTTTAACTGGATATTTTTGGAAAAATAAAAATTAATCTAGACATAAAATATAAATAAAATTAGCATATTTAATTATTATGATTGATATTTTTATTTCGAGTGATTGTTTTTTTAGATCATTTTGAAGTTATTGTCAGAATAATTTAACATATATGAGTATACATATTTTTTGGAAAAGCCACAGATTAGGAAAAACCAAATTCCAAAAAAAAACTAATAATTTTATTATAAATTTGTGTGTATATTATCAACATTTGAAATTGTGTGATTTCAATACTAATAGAAATAAAATTTCTTAACAATCATTGTGGCTTCTATTTACGTGTTAAATATATTTTCAAATTGAATAAAAATTCATTTTCTTTCTTTTCAAAAATTAGTATCTAATAAAATATCTCGATTATCTTATTAATTTATTTGAAATTTTCCACAGGTCCTTTCGTCTGCATCATCTCTAGATCGTCATGTTTTAGTACACACAGGTGAACGTCCATTTAATTGTAAGTATTGTCATTTAACATTTACAACAAATGGTAATATGCATCGACATATGCGCACCCATAAACAACATCAACAACATCAACGTAATAGCAATAATAATCATAATAATAGCTCAACAGTAACAACAAATGGTGATAGTGGCGGTGGTGGTGGTATACAAAATAAAACTAGCAATAATAATAATGGAAAGGCAATTAAAGATAATAAAACTAATAACAATAATAATAATAATAATAATAAAATAAATATTGGCAACAACAATAATATTTCTGGCGGTAGTGGCAATAGTAGTAGTAATGGTGGCGAAAGTTATGAAAGTGATGGTTGCTCAACAGATTCAAGTGCTTCGGCTGGATCAAATTTTATAGGTAAAACAAAAAATAAAATTATGAATAATAATAATATTATTATAAATAATTATAATAAACGTAAAAGTACAGATGATGATAATGGTGAAAATATTTTAGATGGTATTATAAAACGTCGTATGAAAACAACAATTAATAATAATAATATAATTAATGAAAATGATGTTAATGCAAATATAACAAATAATGATAATATAGTAACAGCAAAATTTTGTTGTCCAGTTTGCAATCGTAATGATTTTATAAATATGCTAACATTAGGTACACATATGGATCGTGAACATTCTGATATACCAGCTAAATGTCGTGAATGTGATGTTGTATTTAAAACTCATAAACAATTAAATGGTCATAGATGTTGTACCACAACTACAAATAATAATAATAATAAATTAAATATTACACATGGGTTTCGTGATTTAACATTTGTTGATTTCTCAAGTGAGAAATTTCCATTAATTGCTAAATCTTTATGTGAACAAACATTACGTACATCAATAAGTAATCAAAAATTTGAATGTCCAATATGTTTTAGAGCATTTCCATGTGACAGTGCAGTTGATATTCATGTTAAAGAATGTTGTTTTAATAATAATGAAATCACCTCATCATCATCATCAGCAGCAGCAAATAAATTAATTGCATCATTACCAACAATATTACCACATGATTTTTCGATGCGTAAAAAAAATATAACAAAACGTACACAATCAGAAGTTAGTGAAAGTTCAATTGACGACGATGATGATAATAATAATAATAATAATAATAATAATAATAATGATGATGTTAAAAATGTAAATCGTAATCGTGATGAATTTTTTGCCCATTTAGATTTACAAAATAAATCTGCCAGTAGCTTAATGTCATCACCACGTACAGAGAAATCTGATTATAAATCTGATTTGGATAAAACACCGACTACAATAACAGCAAGTGGAATTACACACTTGAATAATAATAACAATAATAGTTATCATAATTTTCATCAGAATAATCAATCACCGTCATCATTTTCATTGTTGCAACAACAACAAGTTTTACAACAACAACAGCATGATTCAAAAGATTTAGCTGATATTCAATCTATTTTAAATGTTACTTCATCTTCGAATAATTTCTTAAGAAATTTTGAAAATAGTGTAAATACACCGAGCAGTGAATGCGGTTATGGTAAGGACGAAGAAGAAGCACAAGATGCATTTACATCAGAATTTCGTAAAATGAAATTACGTGGTGAATTTCCATGTAAATTATGTACTGCAGTTTTTCCAAATTTACGCGCTTTAAAAGGACATAATCGTATTCATATTAGTGCTGCTGGAGCCGCTGGACCATTTCGTTGTAATATGTGTCCATATTCGATTCATGATAAAGCGGCATTAGTACGACATATGCGTTCGCATAATGGCGACCGGCCTTATGAATGTGCTGTATGTAATTATGCGTTTACTACAAAGGCAAATTGTGAACGTCATTTAAGAAATCGTCATGCCAAGACAACACGTGAAGAAGTTAAGCGTGCCATTATTTATCACCCATCGGAAGATTCAAGCTGTGATGATCCGACTAAGAAATTACATCTATTTTCATCACCAGAATTTGATAACGATGATGTAACCGAAATAAATCCTCCACCAAAGGATCGTTCCACTCCAGTTTCCCATCTTAAAGAAATGCTACAAAATGATTATAAGCCCATGAAAATACAAGTAAAAAGTTTAGAAAAACTTCTTGGCAAAAGTTCAATATCTAATTATGAAAATTATGACGATAGGGAAGAAAAAGAATTAGACCATGAATCACAAAGTGATACATCCCATCCAATAGATTTGAGTATGGATGTTTTAGATTTGAGTAAAAAATCAACCAGTTTGCCAGAATCGAAAGTAGAAAGTGATAGCGCACCAGAACAACCAAAAATCGATATAGATTTGTTGCAGAAAAATCATCAAATTTTACTTGCTCAACAACAGTTCCTTAGTGAGAATTTACCAAAAATAGATTCAGCTCAGTATCTTCAATTTTCGCAATTATGTAGTAATTTGGTATTTCCACAATTTCATCCAGCATTCTTCTTACAAAACACATTCCTTCCAAATAATCTTGATTTTAATAAATTCGCCCCTTTATTAAGTGCTGGAATATTTGGTAATCCATCATCTTTCAATATTTCTCCAACATTAAAAGGAAATATTCCAACTCAACAGCTGCAACAGCCTCAAGAACCACAGTCACCAAATAAAGTTTTTGAAAGTCCAATACAAAAATTAACACCATCTTCGCCGGCACAATTGTTGCCAAAACCATTGACACCATCTTCTACTCAACTTAATATTTCACAGCATTTGCCACAACCAGAACAATCAACGCAAGTTCAACAACAGCAACAGCCAATATCCCAGCCCACACAAAATAATACTGGACCAGTTAAAATGGTAATTAAAAATGGAGTTCTTATGCCAAAACAAAAACAACGTCGATATAGAACTGAACGTCCATTTGCTTGTGAACACTGCTCAGCTCGTTTTACACTTCGTTCAAACATGGAACGTCATATCAAACAACAACATCCTCAGCAATGGGCACAACGTCAACGTACCGGACAGCATGTTATTCGAGGAAGAGGCAACGGTTCGAACGTAATGTCTCAAATTTCTTCATCTCATTTGAGAAATTCATCAATGCCTGTCAATAATAACAATAACACTTTGTCGCCATCCCATCACTTTAGTGCTATTTCAGATCAAGTTAAATATGCTATTCTTGCTCAACAGTTAAAAGCCCGAAAGGACACGGACATCCTTCAACAAGCTCTTTCACAGGGTTCTAATGTTAGTAATAATTATAACAATACAATGAATAGCAACAATAACAATAGCACTTGTGTTGAAGATGATGATCCTAAATTAATTATTGATGAAGATAATGAAGAAGATGATGAGGATCAAGGTGACGATGAAAATGTTTTCTGTGAGGAGTCAAAGCCACAAGATCTTTCTAATGTGACAGAAACAACTACTAATAAAACAGCTGCTAAAAAAGTAGCTGAAACCATATTAGAACAAGCTATAAAAGCGGGTAATAATATATCAAAGAAATGTCTCAATAATGAAGATAGGAATGATACTAAAGATTTTGAATTAAAAATAGCTAATACAATGATTGCAAGAGCTGAGTCGGTTGGTAAATATTTAAAAGAAGTTGCTAGCTCACCATTTAAAGATGACCAACCAGATTTAGTTTCAGTTTCTAAATTAGTTGATAATGCCACAATTCCATTATCATTTAATAATTATTTCCGGCCAAGTGATATTGCCAACCAAATGGAACAAAGTGATGAAGAAGGATTAGTTGCATCTGGTAGTGCATCTGATAATAATTCTGGTCCTGAAGAAGCTTTAAATAATGCCAATATAGATCAAAAGAAAAAGTCAGCTTATAGTTTAGCACCAAATCGTGTATCTTGTCCTTATTGTCAACGTATGTTTCCTTGGTCAAGTTCCTTGCGTCGACATATTCTCACTCATACCGGCCAAAAACCATTCAAATGTTCCCACTGTCCATTATTGTTTACAACGAAGAGTAATTGTGATAGACATTTGTTGCGAAAGCATGGTAATGTTGAATCAGCTGTATCATTATACGTTCCGATTGAAGATATACCAGATCCAATACCAAAACCAAAAGCTATTGCAGAAGCAAATGCTGCTGCAGCAGCTGCTGCAATGGTAACAAGCGAAGAAAATGAAATGCCAAAAATAAATCCAATTAGTTTGCCTGCAGCATTAAACCAAAATGTTCAAAAACCAGTTGCTGATCCACCAATAATAACATCGTCAGATCTACCATATAAATGTCATTTGTGCGATAGTTCGTTTAGTGAACGTATTCAATGTTTGGATCATATTAAAATATCACACGTTCAAGAATTTAATTTACTCTTAGCTAAAGGAGCAATTGATACAGAAGCTGAACACAATATTCAAATTCAGTCTAATGAAGATGAGGAACGGCGGACTGATGATGGACGTGGCAAATATCCAGATTATGCAAATCGTAAAGTAATTTGTGCATTTTGTGTACGAAGATTTTGGTCCACCGAAGATCTAAGGCGACATATGCGTACACATTCTGGTGAGCGACCATTTCAATGTGAAATTTGTTTAAGGAAATTCACATTAAAACATAGTATGTTACGTCATATGAAAAAACATAATGGTACTCATCATAACAATATGCAAACATCTACAAATAGTGGATCAGATATGTCAGATGATGAACAAACGCCCGCTAGTGGACAAACAAATTCAACTGGTTCATCAAATAATATTAATAACAATAATATGATTTTGTCAAATTCATTACGAAATCATAAGATTCATGATATTTTGAGTAAAGCTAATGCAAGTTGGCGAAACCAGATGGGACGATTTGGTCTTATTGGTGAACATCAGAAAGAAAATATCGCTTTACAACAACCGACTATTATCAAAACCGAACAAAATGGTGACGACAATTTAGGAGTAAATAATGGAATTACAGTGACACCAAATTCAGATTTAATTGGAAATTTATTAGGTATTAGTGATCAAGGAATTTTAAACAAATTACTATCATCTGCAGATGAGGCTGCAAAATTTTTGGGAATTGAGAAGTAAATTAATTGATCTCGTCGCATAAGCAAACTTATATAAAAATATTTCTCTCTGTAAATCGGATATCTTCTCTAGTCAAGTTCTTAATTTAAACAAAATTATTTGTATTAAAGAAAGTTTTTAGTCGACAACGAAAAATTACATAAAAAAGGAAAATTTTATATAGGTTTTATTTTCAATATTAATATTTAAGAATATTGTTATTAAATTAAGTTATAAAATAATGTTTTTTTGTTCTTGGAAAAACCAAACCATTTATCCTTGCAAATATACACATTCATAAATCAAAATTAGAATACATTTTATTAGATTTTAATTGCAAATTTTGTGTATTGTGAGTATATATTTAGACTTTATTTAATTTATCCTAGGCACATTTACTTAAAAATATATATTTAAACCAAAAACATAAGTACTATATTAAAATTTAGAAAACTAGTAATTTAAGAAATTTGTATAAAAAATAAAAAAAATTATTTTAAATTAAATAAGTCTTTAAAATATTTAAACTGTAGAAATGACAAATATTAGAATTGCCTTGAAAGTGCATTATTATTTAGTATTAAAAATAAAATAAATATTGAAATATATTAATTGCTTAAAAATTTTATTAAAGAATATTGTAATATGTATACAAAAAAACATGATTGCAATTTTGCCTTTTAAATCTGGGGCTTTTAAATAAAATGAGTAGCTACAAAAATACAAATTTATTGAAAATATATACATATTATAAAATATTATATACCTAATACTGTCAATTGGGGATCAGGTTGATCATCACAAATTTTCTTATGTTTAATAAAACGTCGTAAATGAAAGAGAATAGTATGTTAAATATCATACCGTAATTAATTATTATTGCAAATGAAAGAAGATTGAACAATAACAAATAAAGTTCAGAAATACATCTAATTGCTATAACATTTGGGACATACTGGCTTCAAGTCCTGAGGCCGTCGTATCAATGTTAGTTTAAGCTTAGATCAGCTTTAAATGAGTACAATAAAATGTAATTTTAAGACAATTGTAAAAAGGTTAATTGGTGTAACAACAAATATGCTAACAACAAATGTCACACTTACAAAGCTATTACTTTACTAAGATTTTCTCTACAAGAATTTATAATTCGGAATGTAATTAGTAAGTTAAAATTGCAATAATGGAAGAATAGTATAATAGTAATATCGTTTTAAAATAATTTTCATTCACAAACATGATAAGTTTTAACCTATATTTCGGTTTTATACAACATTTTAACCAAACCATTTCAAAATACCATAAACATATAGCTTTTAGAAAATTTAATTCCAAGACTTTTATCCATCATGACACCCCATAGCAGTACTGCATTGTTTGATATATAATTTTTTTTTAATTTTACGTTAATTTTAAGAAAAAAAAAATTGTACAAAACTTTATACTTATTTACAACAAAAATAAAAATATTTATTGTGATTTTGATATTTAAATTAATTATTTGTAAAATTTTAGATTATAATTTTATATGTTCTGTAATTTTTTTTCTTTTAAACAACGACTTTTTATGTGTTTATTTTTAGTTTAATCATTTTAAAAAACATATTGATTTAAAAATTTATATAAAAATGTTTATGAATGCTATTATTCCAAATATATGTAAGAAGTTTTATTAAATTTAAAACAATTCTGTGTAAAAATATAATATATTGTCAATTGGAATTTTAGCTAACAAATTTCTTAATTTTCTTCAGAGAATCATATTATATAAGTATAAATAAATAAAAATTATCTTTAAAAAAATGTCAAAATTAGTTATAGTTTTACTTAAAAATAAATTTGCGTTATTATTTAGTATTAAAAATACTATTTAAAAATAAATTTTAACAAAATATTTTCTCTTCTCTCTAGAACTGTTTAAGGACATTTAAATAAAATTTATTTAAACTTATTAATTTAGTATATATTATATAAATTTTAATTGAAAATATGTATTAATAATATATAATTATTAAAAAATATATAAATACAGCAATATAACCAAAGCATTTTGAGTGTGTAAAAAAAACTTATGAAAAATTGTTTTAAACATGTATTAAACAATAAATAAAATGTTTGTGTTTTTATTCTAGAAATTTAAAATTTCAATGTGTTTAATTTAGATTTCCTTGTTACAATTACAAACCAACATAAGGACATTTGATTTGCAAAAAAAATTGTTTAAATTCAGAGAGAACCAAAGAAAGATCTAATTCAATCTTTCCAGTCTTCCTCCTACAATGCTAAACAAGTTAAATTAGGTATTCAGTAACTTCTAACTTTATATAAATTACATATAAATAAAAATCTTAAACGATGCCCGCATGTTTTTTGATATAAAGTTTGGTAACGTTAATTTAAAAAAAAAATTAAAAATACAAATATTTTTATAAAAATAAGTTTCTTACCTGGCAAGTCGAACATCAAGATCAATTTCAAAACCATGCAATGAGTACGAATTTCATTTGAATCTCGTTGTTTTCTCATCAGCTTCCTTTCCAATTACTACTGGTAGTGGTAGCTGCATCAGTTGAATTATTTATTTGTGCTGTTATTTTACTATAACTGACTTTAAAAAACATTTGGGTTGGCTTGTTCGGCAAGTCTATGGGTTTTCTAATTTGCTTCATGAATTTCGTTCGGCGTTTTGAAAAAATAGGATGTAAAATAGCGTCTTCAATATTAATCGCCATTTATCCGATTTCACTAATACCAATTTCACACTTTGTAATTCCTTAAATTTGTGTACTTCAATTACGTGCTTATCATTAACTCGTTGCGCATACTTTTATTAACGTTTTTTTTCTTTGCAAAATTTTTCTTTGCCCTTGTCGGAAACTATTAGTTTTATTTATGCTATTTTCCGAATTAAGATGTAGAATTATTTTTATTTGAAAATGTATTTTTTTCTATTTTTTAATTTATTTATAGCAAAACTAAGAAAACTTGAGTTAAAATGGCAGAAATGAGACTTTTTATAACTCTAACTGGAATACGAATTTTCCTAGCGTTTTTATTGCCATCTTCATTCTACTAGTTTCGTTCAACATTTTTGTTTCATTCTAATGGTAGCAATCGTTTTGGAAAGCAGTATAATTTTGAATCTGATTTTCAGTCATTTACAATAGTAACTGTCAAAATAAATGAAGACCTTAGTAAATGAAAGTGTTAAGTGACATTTTGTAAAATAAGATAAGTTAATTTTACAAACCCATGTTAAATGCATAGTAAAATTGATACGTTTTTACTTATGCTTTTTTCTGCTTTAGAAAAGCAAAATATTTCAGGTGTTAAGTGACTTTTTCATTTATACTCAAAATGAAAATATTACTTAACACCTTTATCGCTTTATCCACTAAGCTCTTCAAATGTCAAAATATGTAAACAAAAGGAACGTGTGTGAAGATTTTTAATTTTATAATAATTAATAAAATAAAGTAAAATGTAAGAAACAAAATACCTAGCCAACCTTTTAAATATAAAACTTTTATTACTTTTATATCTGAAGTAAAGCAAAATTTTTTTATAACGGTAGCGGTACAGCAGAAAGTATTGCAATAACAAAGAATTTACTTTGAAGTTAGCAATTTTTAAGAATTGCTTTACAAAATAATAAGCAAAATGTACTTACCAAATTTTTATATGTGCTATAAAAATATCTTCATCAAATCACTTTCAACTCAATTATTCGTATCATCTACAAAATTACTGAATTTAAGACAAGATGTCCAGTTAGCTAAACTACATACTAGTGCAACAGCTAAATCAAAATTATTTTTAGATAAGGAAAATCAGTATGCTCATTTAATTTTACGAAATTCTCAAAAATATAAATTATTTACAGAACCAGAAATTGAACCAGAACAAAAAAATATTAATTTCAAAGAAATTCTAAATAATTACAATTTCACAAATCGTGAAGAAACTTTCGAGAATTTCAAATTTGTTGCTCAATTTTGCAAAAATACAAATACTTGTATATCAGACGACAGATTTGATAAATTTGTTGATGTCTTTACACAACATTGCCATCAATTAACTGATGAACAATTAATTGATTCCATTAGATTCATGACATTACTTCCGGATACACCACATATTCATTTCAAAAATTTTATTGAATTGTGGTCAGTATTAGACGACACTTGTGTTGATCGTTTAGAAAATTGGGATACAGATAAAATATTGTTAGTCTGTGATTGTTGGTATGCAATAAATTTGGCACGCTTTAATCGTTTTGTTTGGAGTGCATTGCGAAAATTGAGTAGAAAAATACGAAAATTGAATGCACAACAAATTGTACATTCGCTATTTTTTTGTAATATTGTAAGAAAACCAGTTTTTGAAATGTTTGATTATGAAGTAGCATTTAATAATCTAATTAATGAAATGACTTTAAATGAGATTAGTGTTATGGCAATGGGATTTTTCAAAACAAAAACACCAATAAGAAATTCTGAATTAATTGAAAAAATATTTCGAAGATTATTACTGGAATTGGACATTGTAGAGGATATAACATTAGTGAATATTTTAAAACTATTACGTTATTCATCCAAAATACCTGAAGCTGAATTAATGTATAAATTGTTAGAAGATATTTGTCCACAAATTGATCGAATTTCATTATTAAGTTGTTTACATATTGCCTTGTTAGGCTGTGATTTACAATTGTGTCATAATAAATGTATTGAATTAATTATGAGAAGATTTATTAAAGATATTGATTCAGCCCGCCTTAAAGATATGGAAAGAATTTGTCACGTAATGTCATTATTTAATTTAGATAAAGAAGATCCAACTAAAAAAATGTTATGTGAAAATATTATTGTTAAATTAAAAGATCGTGTTAAAGAAATTATACAATATCCAAAATGTTTTCCAGCTTGTTTACATTATTTAACACTGTGTGGTTATTACGATAAGGAATTAATTAGTACTGCATTGGATAATAAATTTATACGTCATGCTTATGGAAAAAATCTTGTATTAGGGCGTGAAATTTTCTGTTTAGATTCTTTTACTCGAATTCAATTGGCTGGTAAATATGATGGTAATCAACTTCCAGAAAAATTAAGAAATACAATGGGTAAAATGTTAACACATTATATACCAGAAAGAAATTCAAAATTTAAATTAAGTCTTACTGATAAAATTTTATTAGATGTTAAAGATTGTTGTGATACATTGTTTAAAGTTGCGTATATAAAGCATATTTTACCACATTACCAAAGACCAGTTATTATTATTTGTTATGATAAGGGAAAAAAACAAGGTGTTCCATTGTATAAGGATTGTCCTATTAATTATACGGGAACAATTTTAACAAAAGAATTAATATTAGGCGAGAATTATAAGTTAAAAAATATGGAAAGTATTGTCGTGGTAATTGGTGGGTGGAATAATTTTGTTAGAGATCAAAATCGACTTACTGCAATTTTTCAAGTGAAATTAGAACAATTAAAGTTACTAGGTCATAAAACGATAATGGTAAAGTTATTTCCCTTATAAATAAAAATTATTTTGATTAAATAAATACTTTTTTTGTAGATTTCATGGCACGAATGGCGAGAACTCGAAAATGCAATGGATAGACAAAATTTAATACGAAGAAAATTATCTCAAATTATATAGTGGTAAATTTTTTTAACTATTTATAAATAAAGTGAAACAACACGTCATTCTTATAAAAATATATTTATACTATAACATCAAATATAGAATTACTAGTTATATAATTTATTTACAAAAGAACTATTTGTTATCAAAATACATTCTCCATAAATTTCTTTGAATATTCATAAACTAAAAATAATGTTGCAGTGGCAGGTATCGTTCTTAAAACTGTTGGCAGTAAGCCATTATAAAAAGCTAAGATACCTTCTTTTTTAAATATTTCTATACCCACTGATGTCATACTACGTTTTAAATTATTTACTTGTATTCTACTTTTAATCACATCGGCTGGAAATATCATTGTCCATAGTGTTAAACCACCAACTGCACCTGCTAACATTGTTTTTAATGGACCTATATCGTCTTTTGTTTCATTTTTTCTAAAAATACAATTAAACTAATTAATTATATTTTCAAAATTAAATTATAATACACACTTTTTTAAAAGTTCTCTAGTTCCTTCATATCCACCAAAGAAGAAGAAATATCCTGGCATTTCTCTCATAAATGTTGATGTTAAACCGCGAAAAAAACCAGGTATTCCTAAAAGCAAATTTTTTAATCTTAATTTAAATTAAATTTAATCATTTCTGTGTAATAATTAAATTTAATTACAAAATTCTTTTTCTTTAGTTAAGATTAATTTATTACAGTAATTTGTATGTAAACAAAAAATTGATAAAAACCCATTATAACTGATAACATTTTTCATTTATCTGAAAATGTATGGAGACAATTGTCTAATTTAAATCAAAAGTAATTCTTTGAGAAACCATATTCGCAATAAAAAAACATTAAATCAAAATTTGGCAATAAAGTTTATTTTAAATTGGTTTTTTGACTGATAAAAAAGTTGACCTTTACTGATATTGTTGCCAATAAGTTAAGAGTATTAAAACTTTAATTTAATTGTGATTAAAATTAATCTTAGATTAAAAGTAATTTGAAATAGAAACAGAAATTTTTTCAGTTTCATCCGTTGGGACATTTTCAGAGCTGGTCTTTATATAAAATAAATTACGTTTTTCATTTATATAAAATAAATTACATTTTTCAATTATGCTCGACAATAAGAATGAAATAAATTTATCAGGGTGTTCTTTATCACAACAAATATTAAATTTTCTGATAATCAAAATAAATAATGTTAAACAGATATTATGTTTCATGTAAATAAATCTCTTGAAAAGAGCATCGTTTTTTGTGTTTGTTATTTTTTTATTATTGTTAAAAAATTATTATTATTATTACTTACCTTCAGTTTGAAATATTTGTTTTGTTAACTGATAGGGTGTTATGTGAATATTACTATTTATACCAGCAGTAGCTTGTGCTGACTAAAAGAGAAAAAATGATGTTGATCTTTGAAAAGAAATAGTCATAAAACTTTTATACCTCTCGTAATGCTTGAAGTTTACATTTAACTAATTCTGTTGGACATAAAGTGAATGTTGAAAAAAAAGCTGCTAAAAATCCAGATACAGCATTACCCAACACAGATAATTCCTTTGGACTATCTAAACCTTGGGTATAAGCAACTGCTTTTTGACAACCACCATAAGCGGCAAATAAAACAGAATTTTCAGCAACATTAGCCACAACTGCTGGTATTGTCCCAGCATATAAACCACGATATATTCTATCTTTTTTGTACGTTGTAGCTAAACAATCTGTCATACCTTTATACATTTGGGGAAATGCTTGCATTTTTACTTTAACTGTATCCAATGGTTGTGAGACATAAACCAATGCAATACCACCCAATGAACCAGCTATAAAATCTATTATACCAGCACGAATTTCATTCTGTTCCGATCTAGAAGTTTTTTCTAAATCCATTCTTTAATTAATTTTATATTTTCTACTACTTTTTCCAATTTTTATTTAAACTTAAAATTGTCTATTCACAGTCAATTTATATACTTATGAAATTAATTATAATTTAAAATGATAACAAAACAATAATTTCACATTTGTAATTTAGAATTTATCAGCTAAAACCTTATTGTGACGTCATTTACTGACTGATAAGATAATACCTTCTGTGTGTGCGCGTTCCGAAGCCGAAAACTAAAAAACTACAATAATACAAATTCTTAAATTAATGAACAATTGAATAAAATAAAATTTACCAAATACTATACAGAGGATCTTTTACTTTCACACAGATTTTAAAAACATTTTAAATTCACTTCGAATTCAAAATAAAAAATTCAAATAAATAAAATTTCAAAATAAAGCTAAAAAAAATGACAGCTGCACGTGCGTTTTAAGTGTTGCCAGTGCCAAGAAAAGTACAATACGAAAGCTTTTATTTTAATATTTATGTCAAGGCTGAATTATGAAGTACTCTTATGATTTCGCTAGATTTTTAGGTCTCGACTTTTTTTTTTTTGATTTTTTTCCATCTAATATCTAATAAATTCCGAATTCTTTGGAAATAATTACCATTTATAATCAAATACTAATTATAATAGTAATTCTTCCAAATATTTTAATTGCACGCAACTTTTAAAATCATAACTGTTATAATTTAAAATCATAACTGTTAGAAGAGTAAGGTCGACTGAGACACTTTTAAAATCATAACTGTTATAAGCGTAAAGTCGACTGAGGAATATTTTAAAAGTTCGTTGAAAATCGTAATGTTAAAATAAAAATTTCTAATTGATTTGATTAATTTTATTGATAGTAAGTAAATATAAATTATTTATATGATAAAGATAAACTTATATACTAGAACCTTTACAGTTTATGTTTTTTTTAATTATATTTTTTATGTTTTCATTTAGTGTTGTCCTTTATATTTATAATCATTACAATAATTAATAATAAATTTTCCATTACAATTTAATATAATTAAAAATTTTTGTGTATATATATATAATATTTATTTATTTATTATTATTTTTTAATTTCCATCAATATAAATGTAAAATTAGCATGTTTATAATAATGTTAAGTTAATAAGTAGTTAATAATCATAATAATAATAATAATAATTAATTTAATATTAATGTTATTTAAAAATTTAATATTTTGGTTTTTATTTCGTTTGAAATTTAATTTATATTATTTAATTAATAGAGCTATAAACATTGAAATTATAATTTATTTTAATTTCCCTGCAATTTGATAGAAATTCTCAAATTTTTGTTATAATAAAGAAAATTATATAAGAAAAAAAATTAAAGTAATTAAAATTGGTCGGTCGATGTCTTTTTTTTTTTATTATTTTATACAATTTTATTTTAAATTTAATATTATTTTATAACTTTTTATTTGAAACTTTATACACATTAATATTTAATTTCCTTAATTTGTATGAAGTATTATAAATATTAAAAATACAAATATTTTATTTTGTCCGTATATCAGTTATGTGTGTTTGCGTGTGTTTGTGTATGTGCCAATTTGAGGATATTTATTTTTCAAAAGAAACTTACAACGTTTTTGTAATTAAAGTATTATATAGCTATGTTTCATGGAAACTTCAATTTTCTTGATAAAAAATTTAAGAAAATTCAGTTTTTTTTAGTAACCATATGAAATTAACTATCTCATTGAAACGTTATTAATCATTTCTATCAAGTGGTATACAATTTGATTAACTTTTCGAATTATTTAATATTTTTTGTTTTGTACTTGTTTAATTTTTTTCATATATATTCTAATTTTTAAAATAATATATATTTGTTTTATTTTGCTTAATGGACTTTCTGTTACTAAATATTATATTTAAGATAATCAGATGAAATTGCCTGAATTAATGGTAATATAATTTAAAACATGTTGGGTATAATATTTTTTGGCACTGTCAATTTTACATTTTTATAATTTATATATTTGCGTTTATAAATTTTGAACTAAGTATGTTATTGAATTGAAATTATTTAAAAATGAATTGTGCTTTTGAAGATGATATTTTTAATATTAAATTTTATTTATAAGCGGCAAATATTAAGACCAATCATAATCTGGTAACTCGGAAGACCAATCTTTTTTTAAATCTGAATAAATAAGAAAATTATTATAGCTGATTCATTAGTAATTTTACTCAATACATAAATCTACATTATCATTTTTGTCCAGCTTTAAAATTCTGACTAATAAATAAAATAAGTTAAAGAAGATTTACTAAAGCCAATTAAAATTTTGAATGTTAGAAAAATTTTCAGGACTTTTGTAATTATTACTCATCAAAGTATATTAACTTTTTTAAATTTCTGTTTTCATTTTAAATGTTTATTTTTTATCAATTACTATTTTATTTTATGCTGCGGTTGACATAATTTATTAATACCTATACAATAAAATCTATAAAAGTTTATATTACTTAAATTTTATAAATATTTTTGCATTTTTTTGTTTTTTTTTTTGGTTTAATTATGGAAAGATTATATAAAAATATTTATGTTTAATATATTTATGTATATTTTTACAATAATTTGTTTTTTAAGTTTATTTAATTTAAATGCCAAGACATATGATAAAAGTCTTGTATTCTTTTTTTTTTTGAAACGAATAAAGAAACAAGATTTAGAGTATAATATAGGTATTTTGGGGATTTTTTTTTTTCTAAATAATTTGTATTACGAGTTAACCGTTTATATTAATTATTGAGAATTAAACTTAGTAAACATATATTTTATAAGTGGTTTAATTTTTGAAGCAAGTTATAACACTTGAAACCGAATAAATCTACTGTAATAGTTCTATTTTTCAGAAAAACTAACTTATGATTACTAATTTATTCTATAATGATAAATAAACTGAAGCTGTATTTTAATAATATGCTGGGAATGGATGATAATTTGATGGATTTGGTGTATGATGATTTGGTGATGGCAGAACAGGCCTAACTGAAGAATGATAATTACCGGAAGCAACTTGATGATATGCTCCAAAACCTCTTGAAGACACCATGTGACGATTTTGTGCTGATTCATTTAATAATCTTGATTGTTCAGATCCTAAAAGTCGATTATTTTGTTCCATTAGTAAATGAGCGGTGGGATCGACTAACAGACGATGTTGTTCTGAATTTGATGCAGCTAAAAGTCTATGTTGTTCAGCTGTTGATAATAATCGATGATGATCTAAACTATCGCGACTATTATGTTGAATTTGCGATGATAAAAATGATCGATTATTAGCAACACTCATATTTGTGTTCGGTGTCAAATCTAATGATACCATACGTAGCATATCATGATGAGGATGGGCATATGGTATTGATGGTGGTGGTGAGACAACATAATTCGCTGTTCGACTCAGATCCACTGAAGTAGTTTGATCATGATCTTGGTCAGCTAGTTGATCTGGTAACATATTATGTATTGATTGATGTTGCTGCATAGCTAATTGTTCTTGTTGTTGTTGATGTTGTTGTTGTGCCTGCTGTTGTTGGTGTTGTTGTTGTTGTGCTTGTTGCTGTTCACGTTCTGATAAAATATCATATATATGATGATGGTATCGACCCAAACTACCGCCAACATTTGAGCTTGTCGAAGACGGCAACTGAAAGTTATGGTGGTAATTGGAACCAGCAACTTGATTTGATCGTGCTGTCATATCTAAACCTTGTAGATCGGATAGATCACTCGAAGCACTATTACGAAAATCAGAAACTTCTAAATCTTGATTATTATTGTACTTTAGACCAGCATTTGCCATGCTTTCATACTTAGAGTACATTAAATCCATTTGAGATTGAGTAAATTTCATACGTAACTCCTCTCCACTAGTTGTGCTAAAAAAATGTACAGGAAATTGTAAAAAAAAAATAAGTACTATATAAGAAAAATATAATTACCTATTTTGAGCAATTATACTATTTTCCTCATCACTGGACAGCTGATTCTGCCCAGAAAGACTATGTGCTCGATCTTCTTGTTCTCTTTTCCGACATATCTCGTTGCTAAAATCATATCGTGGTATAGCTGGTGATGATGCTGGTGATATAAGTTCGTGTTCAGGATATACTGAACCTGCAGCTGAACCAGCAGCTGATCTTCTATTTTGCAATGACGGCAATGGTGATGATCCTGATATATTACTACCAGCAACTCCAGTTGCAGTAGCTCCACCAGTTCCACCATTATTCGTACCCGGTCCAAATAGAGAATAATCCCGTCCTGGTGAAATAACTTGAGGTGATGGTGGTGTTTGATGATGATTTGAAAAACCATCTGAATCACCAATATGTTGACCACCTGGTGTTGATCCGGAATCAACATCAATCTCATTGTTAGGATTTGCGCTTGTATTTGGATTATTATTACCCTGATTGTTGGTTGAAGTATCTGGTGATATGTTACACGAACTTAAATTATTGTTATTGTTTTGATTGTTATTATTTGAATTATTTGGAAACATTGGCAGTGGTGGTATTTGCATTGGAAAATTATTTAAATTTTTCATCATTTTTATTTCATTCTCTAGATTATCAATATTTGTAATGCCACTACCACCAACAACTGAACCAGTACCACTATTATTACCACCACCAAATCGGTTTGCATCTGCATCTATTTGAGCATTTAAATCATCGTTATCCAAAGCTGAACTAGTGGAACACTAAAAAATAAATAAAATATAATTTAGTAATTTTTAATTAGAATATATTCAGAATATTACCTTTAATCCATTTCCTTCATTTTCCATCATATTTCCAACTGAGTTCAAAGCAGCTTCAACTAACATACTAGCCGATGTTGATGAAGCATTACTGCCACCTGTCAGTCTCGCATTTGATGGGTTATTATAAAATGAACTAATGAATGATTGTGGATGTCCCATTGAATTCATATGCATTTGCGATTGTTGATTACCACTACCACCGCCATCATGATATTGTGAGATTTGTCCACTTGGATTATTGGATTCAACAACATCAAGAAATGACGAATTCTCATCATCCTCATGAATCTGATGATGAGAGTGATGATGGTGCTGTTGTTGCTGTTGCTGAAGATGTGGATGATGATGATTTTGTTCACCGGAATTATTCATATTCATAAATCTCGAAATAAAATCACGATTTGGTAGGATTTTATTTGATATATTATCAGGTGTTGAACCATTGCTATCATCCATTAATCTACCACCCAACCCACCGGTACCTGGACCCCGAATATTATGATGTTGCATATGTGAATTTTGTTGATTTTGATGTAATTGTTGTTGATGTTGCTGATGATGTTGGTTATGGTGATGATGAGAATTGTGTTGCTGATGTTGTTGTTGTTGTTGTTGTTGATGTTGGAGTGGGTCATCATCACTAATCCATTTTTTACTACCCTTACTCACAACCAAATTTTGGCAAGCATTTTGTATTGAATCACGTGAATTTGTCGATCCATGTCGCGCAAAATGATTATTGTCATTACTGTCATCGGGAGGAAGCTCTGTATCTTGTACAATAGGTGGTATTATTTTTGGATCATGATGATCTGATATACTATTTACAGATGATGCAACAGCTGCTGCTACAGCAGCTGCTGCACTATGTGTACCTAATCTTTGTGCAGTTGTTGAAAGGAATGTTTCAACTAAACTTAATTGGGCGTTTTGTTTTCTACGTGCTGCAGTTACATGTTCTAAACGATTATGTTCATCTTCAGACTCGACGTCTTCCATTAGTGGAGGTGGTAATTGTTGTTGCTGTTGTTGTTGTAACTGTTGTTGATGTTGTTTATTTTTATTTGTACGATATTTTCGTTTTCTTTTCTTGCCTGGCATTGGACCAACATTTCCACTATCGCCACCGCCACCGCCGCCAGAACCTAAAACTTCTTTACCAAACATTGTTGAAATTTTTGTTGATAATAGAGAAAGATTTGTTTCATTTCGACATAAATCTTTTATTGATTTACCAGATTTCTTCATTGTTTCGAATATATTATCATCAGAGAAATCTGTTTCATTGTTACTATCTAACATACTGGAACTAAGAATTGAGTTGGGATCATCAAGACTTTTTCGACGTCGTCTGGGAGCTTGTTCTAAAATAAATAATTTCCAGAATGAATTAATATCAATATAATATCTGTAACCGAAGTTTACCTAAAAAGTCTGATTTCATACCACCAGAATATGCATCAAATGTATAAGCAACACTTCTTTCAATTTTTGGCATTTGTTCTTGTGTATAATTATGAACTTTTTTATAATGAAATTGAAGACACTGTTTTGTAGTGAATGCAGCTGAACATTCACCTTCAATACATCTTTAAAAAAGAAAACAAATACTTTAAAATACTCGTTCATAATTATGATTATGAAAATATAAATATTTAACTTACTTGAATGGACGCACTCCAGAATGCGTTAACATATGAATTTTCAAATTACTTCGATTTTGGAATAACTTTTGACATCTTGGACAACTAACCACTGCTGAATTCCGGCTATGTACTTCTTTAGAATGTCTTTGTAGAGCAGCCCTAGATCCTAGAAGTTTTGAACATAGTTTACATTGGAAATCTCTTAAAACATCAGCCATATCTATACATAGAAGGGAACAGTTGTTGGTTTTATATTTTTAAAGAATTTTTTTTTGTTTTTCTTTTGCACGCAATTATTTTTTTTTTTTTTGTTTTTTGTTTGTTTTTTTGTTTATATTTAAATAATTAAAAGGATTTTTTAATAGCTGCGGTTTTTTGCCCACAGAATTTTGGGTAAAAAACCAACAATTCACAACAAATATTACTATACTTATATACAAATCTTTTGATAGTTTAAAACTGCACTTACCACTGTGCATCCGTTTAATATGAACCTTAAGTTTTTGAGGTTGACAAAATTTCCTACCACAAAAATCACATAATGGTCTAGTTCTTTGGGGATTAGCACTACATCCATATGTTCGATGCATTTCCAAATAATTTAAACGTAAAAAAAATTTCTTACAAAACTGACATTGATATGCTCCTTTACCGTCATGCATTTGTGCAGCATGTTTCATAATATTATCTTTACCCAAAACCGCTTCACCACAAATTTTACAATGATATTTTCGTATTGTCAAGCTAAATGACGGATCATGAAAAACGGAACAATGTGTTCTATAATGTAAGGGATGCTCAAATTTAACATTACAACCGCCACAATCTAAAAAATATTTGATATAAAAAAGAAAAAAAAACCAATTTAAAACATTTTAGAATTTGTAATTAATTGGAATTAATTAGTTATTATTTAAATGTTCATACTTATTTTTTCGGTGTATTTCTTTTGCCATGACGAATTACAATCATCACTCCAATAAAGTAATTCAGTACCACTTTCAATATTTGTTATAGTTATAAAATATGCTTGACGATCAATAGATATTAAATTTAAATTTCTATCATCATATTTATTAGCCGGTCGAATATATCTCAGCCAATTTGATTCATTTGGATTTTGTGTTGATATAAATATCGGTTTATCATCATAAATTTCAAAAATATATTTCATATTACAGTCATCTGGAATATCATTATTTTGAACTGGTTTACCAATTAATGGACCTAGTCGTGTAAATTTCGGAATATCTAATTTTGTACAAATACCCACTTCATCTGAATTCCAATTGGAAAATTCAAATTCAGTTGGTAATGAAATTTCTGCAAATGTTCGATTTATTTTTTCTTTAACCAAATGATTATTTTCATTATCTGAACTTTGTTCTGAATCTTCATCTTTTTCCAATGATCCATTTTCATCAAGATTTTCTAGTTTTCTTTTTTGTAACCATTCATCGAAACCAATTGTATCAGTTATAAATTCTTTTACACCTCTCAAAGGACATTCGTCATAATCATGTGAAAATGTACATTCTCGACAAGATTGTTTTAATCGAACTTTATTATATTTCAGATCATCATTAAGTTCATCATCTTCACCCTCTTCTGGTTCATCATCATCATTTCCATCATCATCCTCTTCATCATCTTCATCATAATCATCATCTTCATCCTGATCATTATTCTTAATATCCTTTGAATTTGGTTCATCGTTATTATTTATTGGACCATTAAAACTAGATTTTTTCGATTTCTTTTTCTTTTTCGATTGTGATCGATCTCGAATTCTAAAACTACGATTATTTGGATCTTCATCTTCATCAGCATCATTACCAATTTCATCATCATCTTCATCATCATCACCGTCACCATCATCATCCTCATCATCACTACGATTATTATTAAAGATACGATATTCTTTTGGTTTCTTTAAACATAAAGCACCACGAAAATCATTATCTTCATATTTATCTAAATCATTAGCAGCAGCATTTTGTTCTAATTCACTTTTTATCTTTTCAGCAATTCTACAATCTAACACTTCTGGTATATTATCATCATTTAAACTACTACTAACTGATTTATCTTGTGCGTCATGTTTTTTACCTTTTAATGAAAAATCAGAAAATTTCTTTGATGTTTTGATGAAACCATTTAATGAATCATTAAATTGGACACGTTTTTGATGTTTCTTTGTTGTAACTCTTGGTATATAATCACCATTGTCACCATTATCTGATTGTGATGCACCAAATTCTTTAGCACTTAAATTTGGTTCTAATTTAAAATTGGCAAATGGTTTGGTTGTTGATGTGATCGATGGAAGGCTAAAAAAAAAGAATTAAATTAAATCAAATTAAAATATAAATTGATTAGAGTAAATGGTATTAAAACATTTATTAAAATAAATTAATTGCTTTCATTAAAACCTTAAAAGCGTTTCGTAATACATATTAAAATTCAAAGATTTAAATTCGATTTTAAAAAATTGTTAATTTAATTATTGTAAAATTTAAAATGTATTCATAAATTTTTAAAATTTATTACCCACCCAATAACTCTCAAAACCATTTCAACCAAAAAAAAAGTCAATTTAAAATAAATTTGTTAAGAATGATTTTTGTGTGCACATAAATAGGATAGCAACAAGTGGAAAACTTCAAATACATTTTGATGTTTATTTTGTATAGTCCTTTTTTTTTATATATAAATATCATGAAAATTTATGAAAACCTAATAAAATTACCATTCAAGGAAAGGTAAACTAAGAAATAAAGAAATAAGTTTTTAAGAATCATAAATCATAATATGGTTTATAAGAAATTAGTTAAGGTTGGTTTTTTTTTAATGAAGGGTGGGGTATTTTATTATAAACTTTAATTTTTCTTATGAACTTTACTTTATTAATTAATTGAAATATAATTTAAAATTATTATATGTATTAATAATCTAAAATGTCCTTAGTTTAAGTGAAAAAATATTTAGTAAAAATGGCGAAATTTATTAATTTTTTGTAAATTATATTAATTCAGAAAATTATGAAAAAATGCGTAATAAAATTTTTATACATACACTTTGTATACTAAAAATTAAATATTAATAAAAATGGTAAATGAAATCCGAAATTTTTTTCTTAAATATAAAATAATTACATAATTTTTCGAAATATAATATAATATACTATATACCTACAATAAATTAATTAAGTTTCTACGGTGCGTTTACACTCTAATAATATTTATGTATTTGTTTACAAGAAGCAAAGAAATTTTTATGTGTTCACGTCACGGGAAAACATAAAATTAAACAAATAATTACAATAATGTAATGAAAACTATAAAATTTCGAATCTGAACAAAACTAATAATATTCCATAGAACATCATTTTCCGTTGTCGTTACTATTCCTCTACTTTTCTTAATTTCCTTTCATGATGAATTTCGGATAATTTTCTTCTTTTTTTTTTTTTTTTTGGTTTTGCTACTTTTAATTGATTTTTTTCGAATTTTGTGTGGTTCTGCTTTTAAATTCTATAAAAAGTATTTTCTCTTCTGGCTATTTTTTTCATCCTTTCATATACCCTGCTATATTATACCTTTTTTTTTTTGAAATAACCCAACTATTCTGTAATCAATGGTAATATTCATCCTCCACAAAAATACAATTATATATTCTGGACACAAATGTTATTGCATAAATATACAAGTGTATATCCATCCAATACCACCACCATCACATCATCATTTATATTACATTTATAAAGAAAATCCAATAGTAATAACAACAACAAATACCAAAATATACAACTTTACACATTGAAAGAAAGAAAAATATCGCGCCGCATTTAAAAAAAAGGACTTTTGTAGAGTATATATCATGGACATGGACGGAAAAACAACGTGTAAATAGAAAAAAAAAGCAGGAAAATAAGTTTTTCTCGCACTATCACAGAGTTGAAATAATGAAATTGTCCTTGTCGTGTTCATTTTATATATATATATATATATTTATTTTTTATATTCAAATTGTGAAATGGTCCTTTTTATTTGCGAATGTACACAAAAATATAAAAACTTTGTGGTGGACATGTTGGTTTTTTTTTCTACTTCTTTAGGATGTACATATATATAGTTAAATAAAAAAAGTTTCTACATTTTCAAAAGGAATAAAGTTATTATTATTGTTTGTATAAATTTAATGGTAAGAAAATATATATACATATATATATATAATAATATAATTTCTAAGAAACTTTATTGCATCCTTTTGTCGTCAAGTAAACATCGTAAAAGCATGAAAAAAACATATAAAGATATGAAGAAAAATATTAAAATTTAATAACTTCTTGTAATTAATAAAATTATATTAGAAAGTTTCTATAGAATTTCGAAAATGATGAATTTAAGCTAAAATATTTACTTTAGTAAAAATTCTACAATCTAGAATTTTTTTTTTTTTGAAGGATTTCAGGATAACATAAAAATTTAATGTTTATGTATTTTTAATATTTACTTTAACAATTTTGAGTGACTTGCAAAATATGAAAATATAAATATATAACACTTTTTGTAGTTTTTGTTGGGGAATATTCATCGTCAACAATTAATTCACTGCCGACAATTTACTGTCCTTATACCTTTAAAATTCGGGAATTCTAGGTTAATTATTGTAGAGCATGCAGAAGTAAAGGTGATTTTAAGAATTATGGAAGAGCTTGCAAGGCTAAAGTTCATGCTTTTCTGTGCAATTCTTCCTAATGTTTTGATTCCTTCATACATGAACTACTATGTTCTTATTTTATATAAATTGTTTAGCGAAATTTGTTAATATCCAAATTATTTACAATTTTTCTGAAACAAGCTGAGTTTGTATCAAAATAAATTTGTACTATGGTTTTCGAAGAGAAAAAATGCTAACGAAAATTTAAATTTTAAACTTCAACTTTCAGCGAATTGGTTGAAGAGTTTGATGATGTGAATAAACTCGTAATCGAAAACAAAAAAGTAAGACTGTTCTGGCTTTCTTCGTTAACCACATCATGCAAATAGTCTGGTAACATTAAATATTAATTGTAATATGTTAAAAAATTTATAAAAATAGTCTTGAATATAATTGATTTTTAAATTTTGTTATTAATTTCTGTTTATGGACTTTAAATCTCTAATAAATTATTTTGTCTCAGTATTATAATTATGACCTTACTTGGAATTTCAATTGTATTTACTTGGAAACTTATTTAACTTTCAAATTTCACCATAAAAAATAATATATATGTATATAGGTTTTTTGTATTCTACAAAAAAAATATTTGGTATTTGGCATTAAGTAGCTGATTCGACAGCTTAGCAACCTACGTCTCATAAATAAATCATGAAATCAGTGTTTTTTTTAAAAAAAATTGAAACAAAAAAATAAAAATTTTCAATTATTTTTATAATTTAAAATTTAATTGCCTCTCGAAATTTAAATTGAAAATAAAAAAAAAATTTGTCTAAAAATTTATTAATTTATAAATTCCATAAATTTTTAAATGTCTGGAAGTCAAATTTATTATCCTTATCTAAATATTTTTATAATAATTTTAAATTTAATTTAAATTTATTCCAAAAATTAAAGCTGACATTCAAAAGTTTTTTTTTTTTCACCAAAATCAAATAAAAGTAGCTTTAAAATTTGTTTTAAGTAAAAATCCATTTATAAAATTTAATGTTTTGTTTTGAAAAACTTTTCTATAACAAAATTTTACATTAACAAAAATTCCCACACTTTTTATTCTTCTCTCCCAAAAAAAAATCATCAACAGTGAACTATTATCCTTAAATATTTGAATGTATATCGTATATGTGTATGTATATGTTTGAGTATATGTCTGAATTGTATTTGTAAATAAATTTTGAAACTTTATTATAAATAAAACTAGAAAACTCTTGTTTGTATACAACCATAAGGGTTAAAATTAAGTTTTTTTTTTTTTGGTTAAGAAAAGTTTTTCTATTTTCACCAAATATTTTTAATATTTTTTTTTTTTAGAAAATAATTCTATTAAATAAATATATTTTCAATTTGATTACCTTGAACTTCTTTCTGTGTCATTTTCGGCCAACTTAAGTAGATATTGTACAAATTCAACATCATTTTTAAATGCTAGACGTGCTCTTGTTATATCCCATCTTTCAGCATTTTTTGTACCAATATAAATATTTTTACTATAATTTTGATGACGATATTTTTTTGTATGATTATTATTACCACCACTACTAGTACCACCTCTTTCACTACTTCCACCACTATTACGTCCACCACCACTACCTCCACTACCACCACCTCCACTACCACCACCACCACTATTATTACCACCAGCTGCAATAGCAGCTACAACAGCAGCAGCTGCTGCTACTGAAACTGATGAACTACTACCGCCACTACAATTACCGCCTCCGCTACCACCTAATGGACCATTACCAGAATTTAATATTGATGGTAGACCAACTGGACCACCAGTAGCAGCAGCAGAGGCAGATGCCGCAGATCCACTACGATTTAAAAAATTATTTCTTGAATTTAAACTATTTTCAGTTGAACTGCTATTAAAATCAAATTCATGTAAATCTACTGGTGATTTTGGCATTGCACTTTTATATTCTAACCAAAAGAATGGCAACAAAAAAAATAATATAATAAAAAAAATTATTTATTATTTTTTTTTTCAAAATTTATATTTGCACATCACCATTATTTAATATTTTCACTTTTCTCACACGACGAAAAAAAAAAAAAAAACAGAAAACTTTTCTAATTGATGATGAGGAAAAAAAGCTTTCACTTTTTATCTAGAAAATATAGAAAATTCCTTTTTAAGAATTTAATTTTTCCATTAATTTAATATTTATTTTTACAAATATTTTCATTAATATTTTTTGTGTTAAATTTAAAAAAAAATTTTTTTTTATTAAATCAATTTTTCACTGGTACACACAGCATAAAAAAAAATAATATTATATATTTTCACGTCATCCATATTAAAGAGAAAAATCATCATCCACCAAGCCGGATGTTGCATCCGGACCAAACCTCTTTCTACCCTTCGTCTTCGCTATCGTCCTTTTTGTAAGGGATTTTTTCACAGGCTTGGTCGTAAAAGAAAATTTCGTTTTTTTTTTCTTCTTTTTTTTTTTTTTTGGTACAAATATCCTATAGAAAATTTATCACGGAAAATTACTCACTTAAAAAACACTAAACAAAATCTTAATTTCGTAATTTATTTTTATTTATTATTATTAAATATATTTTTATGAAAATGATTTTGAAATTAAAGAATTTTTGTTTGGCACCACCTTAAATTGCACATCGAAAAAAATAAAATTTTCTTTTTTTTTTTACACCAAAAAAAAAGAACAACAAGAAAAATACTTTTATATGAAAATTTTTCTGGTATTTAAAGAGTTTATCCTGCGGAGCGCACTACTACACAAAATAAAATATTTTTCCTTGTCATTCAAAGTCGGAACAAAAAAAAAAAAAAGTTTTTTTTTCTATTTTATTTATGTTGGGCCAAAAGTTGCTGTCAGAACGAAAGTTTTATATAGAAAAATGCCTCCTCTCCACGTATATTGTTTTTTTTTTCCTACTTATACATTATGGTTTTATCCTTTTGGAATTTTCATTTTTATTATTTGTGTATTGGTCATAAATTCAAGGATTGTGCTGCGTATTGTTATGAAAATGTTGATGATTTTTTTTCTATATATATATACATATATATATATATATAAAAATGGATAGAAAATGTTGAGTTTGTTTGTGTACATAAAGACGTATGGAAAATAATAAAATTATTTTTTTATTTATGAATGTGTTTGTGGGGAGAAAAAATGAGTATAGAATAAAGATAAAGAAAAATGAATGTATAGGAAAATGAAACGTATGGAATTAAAGAAAATTTATGTTGAAAGTGTTGCAATAGCAAATAGAAAAATTGGGAAATTTTCATTTAAAAAGTTTTATCTTAATAAATTCATTTTCGGTAATTGTAGCTAGTTTTTTGAAGAATTATTAAAAAAAAAGCAAAACGTTTAAAAATCAATAGATAATTTTATACTGGAAGACTACCGGCTTTCTTTATCAAAGTCATAAACGCACAAAATTACCACATTAAACTCCTCTAAACTATACTGATAATCTATTAAAATGTACTATTCGTCCATCAATTCACTTGAATTCTTCTAATATTCTTATTCTTGCTGGTGCAATCGGTATAGAGTTTCTGAAAAATATTTTCCAAATATATAGTATAATAAGTCATTCGCTATCATGATTTTGGAGGGGTTATGTTCACCACAGCCTATTTTATCTAAAATATCTGTAGAACATTTTAAATAAGTAAAATAATCATTCTTATAAAGTGACCACTTATGCTGTCACATATATGCGATGCTGGACTTGTATTACAAACCGTGGTGCCGTCACACATATGCGAGCCAATGAGTAAAATTAATGTGTACTATGTCTACTTTTCGGTATAAATTTCTGTAATCTTTGGGTGCGTCACTTGTGTCGAAATCTCAAAGAATTAAAGAATTAATATTTATAAATAAAAGATTTATTAAACTAAATTTGCATTTTATGGATCCAGTGATAGTCCTTAATATTTCGTACATTAGTGGCAGTGAAACATTAAAATTGTTATTTCCAACATTCGTTACGAAAACAACTTTTGTTTTGAATTTAATTACTCAAATGACTTCAAAACAAAAGTCCTTATTCTAATTTAAATTATTAAAAATTTAAATTTCTAATTTATTCTAATTTTAAAATTTTAATAAACAGAAAGATTTTATGATGCATCAAAAATCAAACAATTAAATTTTCATATTTTCTAAAATTAAGTATGAGTTGAGCCTTTTTAGAGCTATTGAGGGTGGTCAAGCACATGACTTTCCCTCGTCACTATGACAACTGATAATAAAATTTCGATATTTAAGTTTACATTAGTATTGATGAATACTGTGAATGTATAGAAATATGATGAGTTTAAAGAATTAAAAAAATCCATTTATTTTTCATATTTTAA
This sequence comes from Empis livida, assembly GCA_963932195.1. Classification (NCBI taxonomy): domain Eukaryota; kingdom Metazoa; phylum Arthropoda; class Insecta; order Diptera; family Empididae; genus Empis; species Empis livida. The sequence goes on from OZ010648.1 coordinate 47,205,487, forward strand.
ATTTTCTCATATTTCTAGAGTACTGTTGTTGTTGTTTTTTTTTTTTTTTTTTGTGGTAAAAGTGAATCGTATTCTTTATTTCAGTGAGAAAAAATATTTTGAAGCATGCGTTTTACTATCACATTTTCCATGTTTCATTATCAAATTTTCCAATTTTCCATTTCTTATTCTCAATTTTTTTTTGAATGCGTGTTTTGAAGAAGGATATTAAAACAATGATTTGATATCGGAAAGAAGGAAGAATGATTTGGTGGTGGTGGTTTGTGATTCTGTATTTATATTTTATGGCTTAATTGTACTTGAAATTCTCGTACATTTATAAAGTTTAGAGATTATTTTAATATAAGGTACTATATTACTATTAAAATGAAAATGTTAAGAAATGTTTGTTTTGGTACTCTTTAATGGTCCAAAAATAAAGTTTTATATTATTTAGCGGGAGCTTTTATCAATTTAAATTTGACAGTCCTTTGAAAGAACCACATACAATTAATTTCTGGAAACTTATTAACTTTTAAAAATTGTTAATATTTATTCGATCTTTTAAAATGACAAAAGAACTATTCATTTTTTTGGATGAAGACAATGTATAGAAGCTTACAAGTTATTATGAAGTTGGAAATTAAATAGATTTTTATAAAATCTCACAGTTATAACAAAAATATGTATGAAAAAATCTTATTAATACATAAATTTCTCAATAGATCGCACTGACTATAAATTATTAAAGGAAAAAACATTTCAGCATAAAAAAAAGATACATAATTCGATTAAAAAATATATACAGCCACATATTTTATTAACTGTAATAGAAGAACAATTTTCGCATATAAAAATCTTTCAATCCATTTTCCTATATTTTTACAGTAAATAATAATAATCCATTTTGTGTTTGTATTAATGAATTTGCAATTCACCCTTTAAAAATTGACAACACAATAAACTCTGACACCCTCTCACACAAACATATATACAAATACATATATGTATATTACTCATAACTTTCTATTTACTTCGAAATTTAATTAATGTCGTGTTCGAGTGTATATATGAAGGGTTGCAAAATTAAATTCTTCACTCTTATTTACTAAAACTTAGAAAAAATATATTGCAGTTTATTAGATCAAAGGGGGGGAACTATAGTGTGGGTTAAATTTCTCCAAGTTTCGATTTTTTTTTTCAATTTTATACCAAATTGAATTCAGCAAATTCGGGTCATTCAGGGAATTAAGGGAAATTCTTGATAAAAGGTAACGATTTGAACAAAATAAAGAGTATAGTTAGTAAGAAACTGATATGATTAATTATAAAACAATTAGAAAACATCCGCAATTTAGAAAACATAACTTCTAATTTTTATATTTACGATTGAATAGGACTGAAAATTGTTATCCCTCTAAATGATCTGCTGTAGTAGCCTTAAATCTTAAAGCTCCCTTGAAACTTGTAACATATTTGTAGAAGCTGAATACAACATCGTTTAGAAATGCATATTTTACATAATTTTCTGCATTTATGACAATTCTATGCGACAAGTAGACTAGTTTCCCTATCAGTGAATTTATTTATATGTATTTAGGATGTAATTTAATGAATATTGCCCCCATATTTACTTGGATTGCCTAAAATGGAAAGTATGATCAATAAATTAATTTTGATTTTTTAAATAATTAAGAAACCGCAGCTGAATAAAATTTTGTTGACTGTACTCCAATGTCTATACGTTACCCTAATTCTAATTCATATTATTACCCTACACAAACAAACTCGTCTATTTAAAAATCAGTCGTAATTCGTTGCACTTGTAATCCGTATCAAGTAGTGTCCGTCTCGGCTTATACACTTGTTTTTTTCTTATATAAAGTGGAAAAAAATTATTAATAAATTTACAGTAGAAAATTAATTTTTAACAAAAATACTAAAAAAAACCTTATCCTTTTTTCATTTAACCATCAAAGCAAAAAAAGGATACGCAAAATATTTAACACGAGTAAAAAAATTAAAAAAAAAAAATTTCAATAAATTTATTTTTATAATAAACCAAATTATACCAATTGAATTGCGCTGAATAATCCTTATATCTAATTTTACGTATACACATACAAAAAAAAAAATCAAATTTCCTAAAAAAAAAACTACCCCCCTGTAAACCTTCAAAATTGTTACCAACGAAAAATTATAATTTCTTATTCATTTTTATATACGATTAACGTCAGACTTATGCTTACATAGCGACAATTATTTTTGCTTATATCCTGTGTATTGGTGTTTTTTTTTCATTATTTGATTTTTTCATCCCTTCTTTGTTTATATAGAATTTCGGAATAAGTTTTTTTTTTTTCATTATTATTTTCTGTGAGTTTCCTCCGAAACAAGTGGAATATCCTTTCAATTTCGTTGTGTAGTTCGTTTCGAATAGAGTACGTGTTCGTATCGTTAATTTTATGGTACGCTTGAAAAATAAAAAAAAAAATCAAGAAAAATGTAAAAAAAAATATAAACTTTATTTTTTTTTTAAAACAGAAAATTAAATAATTTTTAAAAAAAAAAATTACAAATTTTGTTTTTTGGTTAATTGTGTTTAAAAGTTTCCAAAAAGGAAATTGAAAATAATTTTTTTGACAGTACACTCATATAAAAAACAAGAAGAAAAATCCTTGAAAAATCTTTCAACTTTTCAATAAAATCTCTTGGGAAAAATATAAAGTTTACAATTTTTAAAACATACAGAAAATTTAAGTGATAAATAATTTAAAATTAAATTAAAAAAAAAAATCTGTAAGAAATAAAGTGTTTTTTTTTTTTTAAAATAAATATTTAAATTTTTCATAAATTTTCATTTATTTTTAGTTTGATGAAAAAAAAGTGTGGTTATAATTTTTCTTTTTGGTATTTTCTTTTAGCTTAAAAAAAAATTATAAATTTAGTGTAAAAGAAAATTTTATGTTTTTGTTTTTGATTTTTGTAAAAAAAAGAATTTTTTTTTTAACAATTTTAGTATAAAAAGTAGTTCGAGAAATTAAAAAACAGAAAATATATTTAAGTTTTTTATTTGGTTATCGACCAGAACGAAAAACCTTAGGGAATTTAAATATTAATTTTATTACATAAATAAAAAAAAATTAATAAAATTCCATTAAAAATGTGCTCAATAATAATGAAAATACGTGAGAATTTAGTGATTTTTTTTAGTTAACAAAAAAAAAATTAATAATTCTTTTAAATACTTAGATGTTAATTGTTTATATCTTTTAGATTTTTAGATGATCCTTTAAATTTTTTTTTAAATATAGAAGAGATTAAAAATTATTTTATAGAGAAAATGTTATTTTAATTACTTAGCAACTTAAATGATTTAATTGTCTGTTTTTAAATATATTATTTTTAGCAAAACCAAAATAATTCTATAATTTTTATTTTATGTAGAAATGTACGAGTCAAATATCAAATTATTTCCAATTTCTTTTCTATTATTTATGGAAATATCAATTTCGAAATCTTCTCTAAAATTTAGTTTGTTAAGCAGTACACGTCTAATATGTATTTAATGTAAAATTTATAATAAGTGAACGAGCTGCAGAGACATGGACAAGAGTGTTGTCCTCCTTAATTAGGAACTTTGAACTTAAATCTCGAAATAAATTATAAAACTTTAAAATTTCTTAAACTTTATTCAGATTACTAATAATTTTCCAATATTGTCTGACACCTACTCTGTTAGAAGTATTATAAAATATTGACACAAAATTTTATTCCAAGCTGTTTTAAATAATTTTAACTTCAACTTGTTTTCGTTTTCAAAATAGAAGGAAAAAAATATCTTGTTCCGGAAAGAAGTCTTTTTCCGGAAACCATGATTTGAAGTTTAATGGGTAACAACAAAGGTATAAAATTTATAATAATCAATATTTTTGATATATTACTGCAATTATTACTGTTGTTATACTTTAACTCAGTCACAAATACTTCAAAACTAGCCCTGTCCCATGAAATATAGTTAAGAAGAAAAATTTGATGGATACTGACATTCTCTCTGTCAGTGATGTGTATGTTCTATAAGATTTCGATGTGTATGTTCTATAAGATTTTTGGCCAATGATTTCTTGAACAAAAGGTTTCTCAAAAATATTCTTAGTTTCACAAATAAACTTAACTTACTGAGGAAGCTTTATTGGTCTTCTATAGTAATTTAATCTAATATACTATTTTAAGTAGACTATTATAAGTTTACTATTGGAAGTGGACGAACATAAACTGCTGTACAGAATTTAAATAACATTGATAAGTAATTTGCTGAAAGTAAAAAATAATATTTAATGCTTCCAGCGTAAATTTATGGCCATTTCCTGTCCAAAGAACTGTTTTTCTTTCTAGATGTCACAAAATAATTTTCTTGATAATATTTCTTTTAAATTTACAGGAAACATTTTAAATTTGTCCTTTGGACTAAAATGAATGATATTAGTCTCGTACATATTAACCACCCTTATATTTCCGATATTCCATATATAAAATATTTATAATGTATGTATATGTTTATCCTTGTTGGAGTTCTTTCATTTTTTTTTATATAGTATTAAAAAATTATGTTTTCCTTTATGATTTTTTTTATGTTTTTTTACTTATAGACATTTAACCTATTAAATTTTTATAAAATATAAAAATTTATATAAAAGTTTGTGTTTAATGAACCTTGAAAATATGTTTTTGTTGTTAGTAAATATTAAAGTTCTTAAAAGTAACAAATGAAAGAAAAATATATTATGATTATTATTATTGTGCATGAAAATATTTTAATGTCCTTTATTTTATATTATTTTCATTTATTGTTAATATTTCCTTTTTCTTGACAACAACAACAACCAAAAAAAAAAATAAAAAATTCTTAAAATTTACAGAAAAATAATCAAAATAAAAAACCAAAAAAAAAAAAAAAATTAAAAACCTTAAAACGTGGAAAATAAGGAAAACCATAAAAATTTTTGGAAAATTAAAAATTTCAGAATAAAAAATAAAATTATTGGTTTGTGAATGTTTATTTACTACAAAAACAACAAATTAAATTAAATTAAATTTAAAAAAATTATATTTAATTAAAAACAAAAATATACAAAAATATTGTAAGTCAAAATTTGAAAGAAAAATTTCAGTTTTTATTTTTGCTTAAAATTTTCTTCTAATTCACAATTTTTTTTAAATTTTTATTTTCCTTTTTTTTAAATGCAAAAATTTCCATTTTTTTTTTTTTATTTAATTTAAATTAATTTTATTTAAATTTTCTTGTTTCCATTTTTTAAAATTGAAAATTTTATTCAAAATTTCATATTTGGTTTATTTTTTAGTTGCACATATGAATTTTCTTTTCAAATTTAAATTTCCCTTCATTTACAAATATAAGAAAAGTTCCCCTTATTTTGAACGTTTTTTTTTTTTATTTTTTTTATACACACAAATACACATTTAAATTCAGGGTTGAGGGGGTTGAGTTGTGAAGGATTTTTGTTGTTGTCTTTGTTTGTTTTATTTGTTTTAAATGCAAATTAAATTTTGTTACAAAAAAAAATGAGTAAAATTTTCTATCTTTTTCTATTTTGAACATTTTCTTTTTGGAAAATATTTAATATCAGAAATTTTTTTTTGATGTTAATGTTGTTTATTGGGTTATGTTTGGGGTGGTTTCATTTTTTTTTTGGTTAAATTGAAGTTCGAGTTGGAAGTTTATTTTGTTAAAAAGTTTATTTTTTTTATTTTGTTCAGATATTTTTTTAAAATGTTGTAGAAAAAAAGAAAAATCTTCTGACACTTTCCGTAAATTTTCATTTTATTACCAGTCGTTTTCAATATTATTACAAAATATATAATTTTTTTTGGCTTTTTTTTTTGGTAATAATATGTTATTATAAAGAAAGTTTTTTTTTATGTAATAGACCTTAATACAGGGTGTGTAATATTTTATGATTTTAAAATAGCGTAGATTCTGCAAAATTTAAATCTAGTTTAAGGCAATCACCCAAATTTTCAAAATCATCGGAAAAGTAGAAGAATTGGTATTAAATCTTAAAATAGTTAAATCTATTTTATTAAATTGGATATCGTTTTCTAAATTTTCATGGCATTTTCCAATTTTATTCATTAAAAAAAATATTATTATTTAAAATGACTTTATGTATTATGCCTAGTAATTTTTAGAATGGAAATCTAAAACAACTAATTCTATTTCAGAGAAGGAATGCAATGACTTAATTTTTATTGGCATAATTAAAAAAATACGAATTATAATATTTTTGACAAATCATATCGTTAATGAGACTTGGCAATTTAGATTTCGAAATCGCCTTAAACTAGATTTTAATTTTGGTGTATCTAGGTTTATAAATATCTTGTTTTATATGCAATTTTTTCTAAAAATTTTAATATCTTGCATGTACATTTAATTGAATATTAAATAAATTATAAATATTTTATAAGCTATTTAATTTAATTTTTTTCATAAAATATAAAAGATATAATTTTAAAATACTTCTAATACATTTGTTTACGAACTCAAAGTGGTAAGTGCGACATAGTTTTATAACATTTTAAAAAAAAATGTGCTACTTATTTTTCATATGAAATAAATTTCTATAATTCGTAAGGTCCTTAAATAGTTTATTTAATAAAATTTAACTTTTTATTTAAATTTTAAATTTTTAGACGTCTAACCGCGTTATAGGATCAAATCACTCTGTATTTATAGCTAAAATTTAGACTTATAACATCAAAAATACAAAAACAACGTCTGCTAACATATTTCTTAAAATATTTGACAGCCATTGTCATGGCGAAAAACAGAAAATATTAGAATTTTAAAAAGGAAAATTAAGTTTTTTTTTTTTTAAAGTACAGGCATTTAAATTATTTATTTTATGAACACACTTTATAAATGGTAGGGGTTTATTTTTAATAATTTTATTACCCTTCGATTATTGGTATTTTTTACTTCGAATTCATTGTTTACATTCCAGTATAAACAGTATAGAAAAATACTTCTCAGTCGACATAATCGTTAAAATTTAATTTATCTATAAAAGACAGTCATTTTTACTGAAATGCCAAATCTTATTTATAATATTTTCATATATTTTTTTCTTGTGAGCTAAATTTGATTGAAAATTTCCTTTAAAAAATATAATTGGTTATTTATTTCTTATTTTACGTAAAAATTGTTTCTTCTTTTAAAAGAACACAATTATTTTTTTTTTTTTTTTAACTTTGGTATCCACCAACTTTCTACCTCGTTGCTAGTACCTATATCACATTAATTGTTTCCAATTTATTTTATCCTTGAGCCTTGCAGATATAATTTAAATAATATATTTATATATATACATGTACTTATATGTATTACCTAATACATAAATAAAAAAATATATTAAATTTGAAATCATAGCAAAATAGTTTATGTATTATGTATATACATATATAAAAATATAGATTTATATGTCGTTGTTTTTTTTTAGATTGATTTTGATATCAAAAGAATAATCATGAAAAAATATTAGTTTTCTTTCAGTTTTTTTTTTTTTTTTTGAAAATAAGAAGTCAATATTGATTTTCTAAACTTTTGATTATTTTTATAGAATATTTCTATGTTTTTTTATTAATAAAAAATTGAGAATTTCTAATAAATGTTAAAATTGTTTTCTGCAGAATATGTTAGATTATATACCAGGAGAAAATTGTTATTTAGTTTTACAAATATATTTCACTTTATAAATCAAATAAAAATATGTAATTTCATAAAATATAAAAAAGTGAGTTTATAAAAGAATTGAATGTATATATTGTATTACTCGTAAGAATTCGATATTAATAATTTTATTAGTTGGATTCTTAAGGTAATAAAATTATTAGAATTAAGGTAATAAAATTATTATTCTGGTAAATAGTGGGTTGCTTTATTTAATTAGTGGGTGATTGAAAATATTATTTAATTCTCTATAACATTTTCTAAGCATATACAGTCGTTCCTAAATAAACTCAACTGTTTTCTATTAGCTAAAGTTGTAAGGTGGAATTTGAAAAATTTGTTAGGATTTTTAAAAATTACTATAAATATATTTTACTTTGTCGTACAAACAATTTTCTTAAAAACTGATATTTTACTTTTAATTATAACCTTTCTTTTAATTATTACTGATTGGAAATACAACCATCAGCAATATAGGTTGTATTACCAATTATGTTTAATCTTTACTGTTTTAAATAGATTTTTTTTCATTACAAACCCTTTTCAAATTAAATTCAAATTTTTTCAAGTTAAATTCGACATGAATCTGTCAATCGAATTTAGATTGAACAATGACGAAACTAATTTAAAAAAATTACGAATTTAATTTTAAAAAATATTTAATTTAATTTGAAAATGGTATACATATCAAGTATTGCTGACAGGCATTACAGTCTTTAAATTTGTAATACCAGTAACAGTAACAAATTTATAATCGAATTTATTATTAGTTTCACAGAAAAGCCCTGAAGACTATGCTAGTAAGTTAAATTAAAATCTACCAGGAATAGTAAGATCTTGTGAATTTAAGAATTTATTATTGATATCTGTAATAATTTTTATTTCAACTAAATCATTTTTATATAGTTGGTCATTTTTTAATTTTGATGGTAGGATTTAGTATAATTTATTTATTGAAATTTGAGATATTGGCAATAAATTCTTCGTACATATATTGAATTCATCTGATATAATACATTATAAATAATCTAATAAATTAATTTGATACATTTAAAAAATATCCAATTTCAATAATGTCTCATATGAATTTTATAAATAAATAATCTTTAATAATTGGAACAAGATATTTTTATAAATTTTCTAAAATATTATATAGTTTCACTAATTTATATGTAAATTTCATCAACTTAAAAATAATACACTTTTAAAAATGACAAAAAAAATTATACTATTACTCTAAATCAATTTTGTTAAATGTTTTTGATATTTTTAGCTTTATAACATTTTTCAAAAGATATTAATAGTTGTACAAAAATTAATAAATTACCTAATATAATAAATTGTTTTTACCAAAAATAAAACAAAAAAAACTCCAATTTCATTTAAATAAATTGACAAGCAATCGAAATAAATTGTTTTACCTGTAAATCTGATATATACTCACCTCACAAACAAAAAAGAAAACAATTTCGACTGATTTGTCAGTAAAATATTCTTAAAATTTGAAATGGTTCATTAATATATATTTTTTTGTTGTTGTTCTGGTCATATTTCTTATGTGACATTCATTTTTTCTACACCTCGGAAAAACAATTACGTTTCTGCTTCTTATTTTAGTTGAAAACAATCAGCATTTAATATACGAAAAATGATTCTGAATATTTGAATCATTAACCTGATTGAATTTCCAATTCATACATGTATCTTTTAATATGTATATAGAAGAAATAATAATATCGAATATTTCGATGAAATTTCATATTAAAGATATAATATTTTTTTTTTAGCAATAATAAAAATGTAGAAAATCATCATTAATTTTCATATAAAAGCTTTAATGGCCCAAAATTTTTGGGTAAACAATAAAGAATCACTGTTTATAAATTAAGGTATGGGTATTAAATTTTCTTTTTGGTTTGTATGTTGATGCTGACAAATATCGACTTAATGTAATTGGTTTTATTGAAAAAAATATATATATATTTTAGGATCAACATAAAATATTGTCGATTATTTTGTAAAAGATCATTTAAAGTCTATAATTGTAATTTATATTCTGTAATATAATATAATTTTTTTTTTTGGTTTGTTATTTATTTATAAATATAATTAAATAGATTTTTTTTTATTAATTAATAATATCCTTAAAAAGCAGTCTTAACAGTTGTATAATATAGATTTAGAAATCCTGTCAATAATTGAATTGAATAATAAATTCAGATACATAGAAAATGCCTTTAGGAAATTCTATTATTTATATACTGTGAATTACCAAGATACATATTATTAATTGATAGTTTATAGATTAATTGCTATTTTGTATAAAGGATATAATGAATACTGTCAAATTTGAAAAGGGTATTTTGATAAATTTATATAACTCGAAGCAAAAAAAAAAAAAAATACAAAATATTAATTGATATATACTAAACTATACTATAAGAAGATTAAAAGGATTTAAAGTAGTGATTTTTGAAAAAAAAATGATTTTAAAGTGATTAGGATGATATTTACTCTATGAGGTCGAAAAATGCCACACAGTATTTAATTCTTACTTATGGAAGCTTTTCAATGGCGTTTTAGTTGTGCATATGGGGTGATCTATCGTTAATTTAGGTTATTATATTTACTAAAGAATATTTTCAGAATTGGTGATATAATTTTTAATGCGATTGCCTTAGAATGAATTAAATTTCTACTCTATTTTTGGAGAAATTTAAATTTGTAGTCGGTTACAAATGACGAGATAAAAAAATACGGATATTTACAGGATTAATATAAATATGTGTACCATCACAACTCTAACTGCGGAGACTCGATGTGTCAAAATCATTTTAATTTAGTCTAAATTTGAGATTCTCCAATATAGAGCCTTTCATTTTGGAGAATTATTACTAATTATATTATTATTTCATTAAAAAATGCTGATAATCCATATTTCCAAATTTTCATAAATTTCGTCTCGACTTGTTGGTGGAGTTTACCAACAAGTAAACATATACTGTGTTAAAGATATACTGTGTTAAATTCAATTTCTCAAATTGTTTGTATATGGGCAGACAGATTTTTTATTTTTAAAAAAAAAGCCATATTAAACGAATATAACCGAAAACTAAAAATATATTTTAAAAATATCTTACGACCTATATAATTCATAAGAACAAAATCCTTTGAATAGTTGCTGTTGCACCATCCGGGATAATAAACATCATCAGGTCAAGGATTTGGGGAAAAAAACATATTTAATTGACCTAATTTAGACCTTATTAAAATTCTACTTTCGTATTCGAAAATTTCTATTCTTTGTACAATTTTTTTTATTGCCTTTGCAATAGATTTTTCTGTACCTCATACTAAAAATTCTCTATTTTAATAAAATTGTATAAAAAAATGTTGAAATTATTTTATTTTTTTTTAAAGAGAATACAAACTAATAGCATATTTTTCAAGAAAATTAAAGTGGAAAAGATCGTGCTTCATAATTTTGAAATATATTATATATTTCTTAAAACCTCTAAAGTTAAATATTCAAATCTGAAATGTAAATAGCAATTAATAAATTGTATAGTTTCCAATTATTAATTCTGGATATAATCTTTACGTTGCGTACAAGTATTAAAATAAATTTTATGTATTCCGTTCTAGAAATAAATATAATCTAATTTTTAGAGGAATTAATTATGAGCTTATGGTGAACAGTGAGTTGCATATATATTTTTATACTTTTAACAACAATCTTATTGAAATACTTATTTTAAACATATATTTTTGTGAAGCAGTTGTATTATAAATTATAAAACTATTTTGTGTACATAGCAGCGAAGGAAGTTTCTTAATTAATTAAATTGAAATTTCAATTAATAAAATTCAACAAAAAAAGTTACACAGTAGGAAAATTTAGTTATCAATAAACTAGAAAAAATATTTTATGCAAACAAGAATTAGTTTATTTGGAAATTTCAATTTCATTACTTAATCTAAAGTTTAAAGTTTTTTTTAAATATAAATTGAAATAATTTATCAATGTTTTCACTTAAAATTTTAAAAACAACATAATTACTACTTTCTAATTTATGTTTTTAAATCCTTAAATTGAAAAATCTTGAATCTTATATTTATTGGAAACATTTCTTTATTAGTAATTTAGCTTATTTTCTAATATTTCTAGAAATTTTAGCATTAAATTTTATTTTGTTCTCATTCAACAATATTCAAATTTTAAGAAAACTTCATATAAAATTCTGAAGTTAGTAAAATTTATGCGTTATATTCTTTAAAAAAAAATTAACTTTGAAAAAGCTTACATGATATTTAATAGATACGCCAGAATTTGATATTGAAAAAAATATAAAATTTTACAACCAGTCGACATATAAGCATATTTTATTTTATTTTAACATAAAAATAATTTTACATTTTAATACTAAATTTTTTATATTATCTGGCAGAATTCCTCCCACAGGATTAATATGATTCTTGTATATTTTTTATATAATATGTCAGAAAATAAATTTTGTTTAAAAACCATGTCAGTAAATGACTGACAATAAAGCAATAAAAATTCAATTTTTTTTTTACTGTGAAATTTATTTTGAATTATAATTTTAATAATAAAATACTTTAGGATAATGACTTTTGACACAAATTACAAATAAAATGTTTCCATAATTTCTTATCTCAATGTTAATGTTTGAAATTTTAATAATTTTTTAATTATAGGAACGTAACTCAGCCCAGTGAACGCCCGATTCGTATATACGTATCAATTTACAAAAAATAAAAGAGTTATAAACAAAGCCTAGCAAGTACTATAATCTTTCATTGGCCAAAAAATGCATTGTTGTTGTGGGAATTTCTCATTTTTATACCAACTTTTGACAGAAACCTAAACGCAACCATGTAAAAAAATGACACTTGTGCTGTTGTGCCGCCATTTTTTGCTCCGGTTTTATTTCAAGTATTCTAAGGAATCTTGATGAAAGATCTAGATTAGATCTAAATCTTTCATCACGAGTCCTTGAATCTTTTGGGTCGAAAACATTTCAAATATTACCTAATCTGAAGGGTTAATTGCATAATAAGCCAGAGATATTTTTATTTCCTTTCACTAGATTATCTAAATTTTGAAATATTTGATTTGCATACATATATCTTTCAGAGGACTGTACCTTTTAAAATTACCTTGTAGTCCATTTATATTTAAAAAATTAACAATTTTGTATTTGTGGTAACTTGGTCAAATTATTTACTTTTCAATTATAAAAACCTCAAAACGTTTAAACCATTAAAATTAATCATGTACTAATATTTCCTGTACAAATGGTTATAATTTTGGTTAAATTATGAATTTATCTAAAAGTAAAATCCAATTATAATTAAATAAAAAGATTTTTGTGGAAAATCCAAAAGTAAAACATGAAAACATAATGTTTTAATAATGATAAATTGGTTTTTATGGGTTTTTATATAATATGTATCTTTATTTTTTTAAGTGACAACAGAAATTATATTTACAAAAGAGTTTAAAATTTCACATAAAAAAAAATACTTTATAAATATATAATACATATTACATATATATTATAGAAAATCTTGTTAATGGTAAAAGTTTATCTTATTTTCAATAATTTTTAATGTAAAATTAACACATTTTTGTTACTGTAAATAGTTAAATTAAAAATGGTTAGGATAAAGGAATATAGTTTTAAAGTAAAAAAAAAAGACAGTTTTAAGATTTTCCAAAAAGATACATAATTTATATAAAGATAAATAATTTAAATAATGAATATATTTATTAAAGGTTTGAAAAATGAAATCTAAAAATATTATTAAAAAGGATTCCAATAATTTGTTTTGTGTTTCAAAAACTATGTAATTTGACAATTAATGACTTAAATCATGAATTTCCTGAATGTTATTATATATATTTTCAAAATATTATTAAACGAAAGATAATTAATTGTCGTCATATAAAATAAGATATCATATTAAAAGCAATAAATAATGAGATAAATTTAGTATTCCTGAAAATTATAACCCAAAAAAAATATATATAGGGAAGAGTTGTAGAATTCGTACTACTACCTAAATCGGTTTGGAAACTAAATACTTTTGCTAATTGATAAGAACGTGTGGTAAAATTCTGTAAACAAGTGTTACCAACATTTAAAGTTAATTCATCATATTTATATTTATTAATTATCTTTATGTTGTAAATTTTATACTGACTTAATTCTAAAACGTAAGTTTCTTCAAACGTAAGCTGACTCTAGTTGCCTAAATAGGACAGATATGTGGTACGTACGGTAAAACGTAAGTTTTTGCTGAAATACTAGTCTGGTTAAAAAATAGTTGTTCTAGAAAAACTATAAAATTTTTAATTTCTTACAAAATATAAACCATTTCTTTACACCTAAAATACATACTAACATACTGAAAATTGTTACAATTTAACCATCTCTACCCTATATATATATAAATAAATCTAACATAATTGTATTTACAATTTCCTTTAGGCATTAAATATTTTGTATTGTTTTTGTTCAGATTTTTATTTTTATAAAAATATATATTTTGCCATGAAAATTATTAACTTTTGGTTTCTGTGTATGACGCACGAGATATTTTCATTAAACCATTTAATTTTCTGTTTTTCATTTTCCGCGTGTGTTAGAGAAATTGTGCAAATTGTCCAAAAAAAAAATAATAAAGAAAAACCCTTGAGAGGAAATGTGTGTATATATTTTAATATGATATATAATTTTTTTTTTTTCTGTTAGAATCTTGTTACACACATTAAATATACATAGAGAGCTTTTTTTATATTTACTGAAACTAAAAACAACATAACAAAAAATTACATATACCATTTTATATAAATATGTATATAGTATATATAATTTTTTATGTCAAATACACAGGCAATGAAATAAATGTTATATTTTCTGATAAACAGAATCATTTTGGCGTCAGTCTGTCGTCCTTGTTCTTTAATCATAGAATATCTAGAAAACGTAAAATGAATAATTTTATTCGTTTTTTTTTTCCACTAAGTGATTTCAAGAAATTAAAAAGAAAATACTTATATGTATATAAAATCTGAATGAAAATTTACTATAAGGAAAATTTGTTATTACAAATTAAACAAAAATTTTATTGATTTGAATTGAAAATTTTTATTTATAATTTCATCAAGGACTTTAATTATTAAAACATTTAAATCTTTAAATAAAATTGTAAATTATTTGCCAGTTAAATTAAAATTAATTTACTATGGTCATAGTTAATCCAATTTTTATTTGTATTTACAAATATTTATTGATATGATCATAGAAACTGCAATGACTTTTAACTTAATTCATGTCAAACTCTTTGAAATATTAAAATCTTCATTTTAAATACATTAAGATAAAGTTTTGATATGAAAGTATACATGTATGGTTTTACCTTTATATTTTAAATAAATTTCCATTTTACCCATATAAAATTTGAAATGTGTACTAACTAAATTAAATAAATCTTTAACAGATAACAAAATATATAATTTATATTTTGTGTACACATAGTTTTCACCATAAATTGTTCCTAAATCCTTTTATAGGTTCTGTGTGTGTTTATTACAATAAAACCAAAAGTCACTAATATAAAAAAGGATGAATAAACATGTTTTGTAATGTATATAATTTTATTTAAATAACAGAAAACAGGACTTTGCTGTCAGTTAAACATAAAAATTCTATTTTTACATACAACATTATTTAAATATATTTTTATTTTTTTTTGTGCAAAACTAAGTTTGCTTGAAATCATGTCGCACACATGATTCATTAAAGGCATTTTATATATTTTATAGTATTTTATTTAAAAAACAACTTGTAACAAAAATTACAAATAAATTATACGGTATAGATACATATTACATAAATTGAATAAAAATAAAATTAGATATTTTTTGATTATTTTCTTTGTAAATAATTCAAGTAATAATCATGTTAGAGAAAAGTGTTGTATAAAAAATATTTCTCTGTGAAAAATCAAAAATTTATGAAATAATTTCATAGTTTTATAAAGGAAAAAAAACCACATAGAAAAACTTACTGCGAAGCAATTTTATTTCTATGTAATTTTTTGGGTAGTGACAGTAATCCTTGTACTTTATATAAATATAAAATCAATCCAAGCCTATGGGCTACTAAGGTCCTCTGAAATCGGTATTCACTACTACTAACGACAGATTTCATTTTACTTGCTACTTGCTATTATCATATTTTTGATTTAAAACTAGTTTAGAATATAAAAATAATTTTCCTCGCGTGGAAAATCATATACAAATAAGTTAATTTTATTTTTCTGTGACTGGTCTAGCTATAATTTTTAATTGACATTTTTTTTTAAAAATTAAACTTGGCATCAATGACATATTTTCACAACAAATAAATTTCTCATTGTATCTTCAAAATATAGTGCGATGTATATATGTTAATATCTTTAAAATATGTTGCGATGTAGGAGCGAATATTTAAAAACTATTATAATTCTGTAGAATTTAACATAATTTCATTTTAATAAATAAAATTCTGAAAATCAGTAATCATAAAAAAAATGTCATATATTTTTGCCAAAAGATAATTAATGGTCGAAAATGATAAATTTATATTTTATATTATTTTATTGTGAATATTTGGCATCGCTGATATTTTTTTTTTTTAAATTATATTAATTACAATTTTTATACTATTGAAGGATGAAGATCCTTTATTAATAATTCATATCACTGGACGAACTCTGATTTAAATCTACATTCAATTGATTGTGTATTATCATATAAAGCAAATTTAAATGGTGTACCAAAATTAAATAAATTATTGAAAATATCAAATTCATAACAGATGTGCTTTTATTTAAAATAAAAATATAAATGAATATTATTTATAAATTTGTATCTGAAAGTTTTTGAAAATAAAAATTTTACGCCTACGAATCGATAATGTCCTTTTAATCTTCTGAAGCTTAAAGGCTCAAAAAACAACAATTCCTTTTTGTTTGTATATTGATTTTTAAGCCTATCCATTATTAATTAAAATATTTTATTTATTTTTATATTGTTTATATTTTAAATCCCATAAATATTTAAAAAATTATATTAATTATATTTTTTTTACTATGATCCATTTAAATATTATTATTTTTTGCATCTATATTTAATTTTGTTATGTTGGCAAAACCAAAATTAAATCACCAAAACCTTAATAAATAAAATAATAAAATCTGAACCCTTTTTTTAAATAAAACTTTCAATTATTTGACCAAAATCCAATTAATATATCCAAAAAAAAAATTAGATTTTTTATGAAATTTAAATTAAGCTAAAAAATATTAATAATCATAAAAAAAGGAAGATAAAAAGGATTCAACAGATTATTACACTGAAAAATATTTTTATTATATATTTTTTTTTTTATTATTGTTATCCAAAGATTCTTTTAAGACTAAAGTTCAAAAATAAAACTTTAATTGTAATATTCAAATATTACCCAAAAATAAAATATCCTATACCTTTTGTAACCTGGTACTAAAATCTAAAGGTTAAATTAAATTACAATTTTAAATTCAATTTTCTTTCCGTGTACATTAAAAATTTCGTATAATGTCACTGAATAAAAATGAATAAATTACTAAATAAAAAATATCTGTCATATATTAAAAAAAAAATGAAAGGAAGTAATGTCTCACTCTACTAAAATTTGTTAATTTACACAAATTTTCCAAAAATTTTGAATATTGCGGACAACAAAAAAAAAAAGGATAATAATGGGTCACAGATTGTGTTGAAAGGTATCATAATTATATTATTATTTTCATTATTTTGATTTTATCGGCCTTTTACTTATGATTTCTTCTCAACTAAATAAAATATTCATTGTCCTTTTTTTTTTATATGAAATACATGTATATAAAGATATTATCCTTTTTCATTTTTTTTTTTTTTTTGGTTTCTTAATTTTCGTTCAAATTACCTTAATAAATAATAGAAAAAATATATACTCGTATAAATATAAAATATAAATTTCGATAACTCTTAGGGGCAAGGATATTTTTCTATACATACGTAAAACACCCAACGTATTCTTTAACCATAATTTTTGATATTGAGTAAGTATTTTTGGTATTGTGTGGAATTGTATATAACTTTAAATTATTATTTTTTTTGTTGGAATATGTACACAAATAGAAGAAAATCTTAATGGTAATGGATCTTTATTGTTCTCTTTATTTTGTGCATGTCTGTTTCTATTTTATATATACAAACATTTTACCCAAGGCTACTAATTCTGCAGATATATTTGATTAGGTATTCTTGTTGAGGACGAGTCCAAATATCATGAATATTTTTTGGAAAATTCGAATTAATACACTTTCTAAGAATATTACATAAAGTTGATTAAAGTTTAAAAATAAGAAGATGAAAATATTAACTTTAATTAAACGTAGAACTGAATTTAAAATACTTTAGAATGCACTAATTCTCTTTTCGAATCCAGTTCACTTCTGTAGCTAATCTTATCTGAGATTAAACTTTCGTACAAACTTATACCGAATCAAATGAGTGACACTTTTTCGTTGATAACATAACAAATTTTGCTCAAAACTATGGAACTTTGGTGTGACCTAATCTGTCATACTTAAATAATATGTATATTTTACATAAATTGTAAATTCAAAATTGTAATATAAATCTGAATTTCGTAGAAATTTTTGGATAATTTATCTTGATTCTTTAGTACAGAGAGGTTCTTTAGTACAGAGAGTTTCCTTATTTTACTGATATCGAACTCGTAAATTTTCTATAACTCTATTGTCATTTTCTAGTTTATTTTAGTTCTTTTATTTTATTTTTTAAACGCTTGTAAATATGTATTTCAAAAAAAAACTCTTATAATCTAAAAGCATAGAATATAGAACTCCCTAATCTTTATACTTTCTAAGATATTCAAAAACATTGTTTGTCTGTACGTCTCGAAGGTATCTGTGTCATCCCCGGGGAAATAGCATGTTGCAGAAAACTCATTGTATTTGGAACTTTTGTTCTTTTTCAAAGTGTCCTAAAATTAAAAAAAAATTTCTGTAAAGTTTTTTATTAGAAAAATATTTTTGAAAAAAAAAAACCTTAATTTATAAACTAATTTTCATAGAATATAAAAAAAAAAATTAAATTTATTTTTCTTGAAAATTTAAAGCTCTTTTAATATTTTTCCACTTTTTAAATAGAATAATCATAAATTTTAAAATTCTTTAAAGTTATTCCTCTATGCTGGAAGACTAGAAGATTTTAGAAGTATACAGTATTAGTTTTTACCTCCCCAAAGGCTTTTTATATCCCCAAGGATCATATTATATTTTTTTTTTAATTTGAAAATTAAATAGTAATTGAAAATGTGTTACACAGTGTGTACTTAGTAAACATACCAAGAACTTTTTACGATAAAAACATTATTTTTTTTTTAAATTTTATTTTCCATTACAACATTATCAGAAGTTTTTAGTCTAGCTGTGACTTAATTGAAGAAAAATTATTATTGGTTTAATTATGAAAAGTAATTAAAATTGTATTAAGGATTTATTTATTGACAATAAAGAGAAAAAATGTTTGAACTTTTAATTTCAACGAATTGCAATTTCTGAATGATTTTTTCAGGATATTTGTAACTTATCAACAAGTTTGGTTGTTGTGGACTGATTAATAATTTGCCAGATTTTTTACTAAATGAAAGATGTTATCTTGTCAAGAATATTGATCAGGTTCAAGCTTATTAAGTCCACAATAAAGTAAAATTATTAGTTTTATGGTTTTCTAAAAGATTTTTTGTTGTTGTTGAAAACGACCTGGAAAATTTTATTTGCACACAGGACATAAATGCTATTTAAGCAAAAATGTCGTATATTGCTTAAATAATTAATAAATCATCAATAAATTTTAAATATTTTAATCCTTCAAGAATTGTTAAAAGCAATTTTTTATAATTTCAAAGATATATTATTAGTGTACATAAAAGCTCGCATTATCATATGACATATGTAAATAACATGTACTACAATAAAAGTAGACTATCACAAATTCTCACGCAATCTATAAAAGCGACCAAAACAAAATATATTTTATAATATAATATTTAGGCCACTAGGACATTAACCGTAAAAATATTTTCATAATTATACAGTCATATTGTGTTTCACTGAAGCCTATATTATCAAAAGTAATTGTAGAATAATATATATATATTTCAATAATAATATTTTCGAAATTATAAAATGAAAATTATTATTTTACTTATATAAAATAGAATTTTTGCTCTGTAAAGAAATTATAATCAGAATTAACGTGTTGCTTAAGTGGTCTGTCACAATGATTCTTTCAATAAAATAGAAAACTTTTGTGCAAATAATTTCTTATTCTTGTAACGATGGAAATTTAAAATTTTTTATAAAAGTCCATTTTAAAAGACTATAAAGTAAAGTCTGAGATTATTTACAGAAGAAATTATTCCTTTACCAAAAGTAATCCTTATTATTATTTTATACATATACAAAAATATAATATAATTAAAGAAAAAAATATATTTTGAAATATTCTCTTCTCTTTCAAGGATTTTATTTTCCTTTTTTACAATTGCAATTTAATTCTGTAAATCTGTAATACTGAAAACACCCTAAAAACCAACAATATAACGAAAACATTTTATAACTTCAATTTTAAAGGATTTTGATAAAACCAACTGTACAAATGTCCTTTCTTTTAATACGGTTTTTATTGTTGCAAACAAATAAATCCTTGTTGGTACATTCTATTCCGTCTGTTCGTCTGTTCGTGTGTGAACATTTTCAAATTATGATTTAACATTGGGAATTTACAAATAAAATCTTGCTGGAGATTTTATTCGGAAATTCAAGAATTGAAACTATTTCAAGACGTAATCCAAGTTTTCCAAATCCTCTTTTTTAATGTAATAGTATGTAAATTTCGGGTAGTTAAATATTCTCCAAGATTGATAACATATCCCACGTGGGAAGCGTATTGAAGAGTAAAATACAATTAATTATAATTGTTTTTAGTTAGAATTCCTGTCAATATCTGTTTAAATAGTTCTGACAATATAATATTCTTTTAAAAGTAATTTAACAATGTTCGTAATTCGTTAGAAAGATAATAAAAATTAGAACTAAATTGGAGGTTTTCTAGCTAGAGAAATTTCATACGTATAAAATTACTGCACAGTAGTTTTGCTACGCAACAAATATTTTTTTTTTGTTAGAAAAAAAAGGAATAGTTGAAGCGAAAAAATAGTTCCTTTTTTTGAAATTTTTTTATTTTTTTTAAATACCTTTTTTGATTTCATAGAATTAAAGAGGATTGTTATTTTTTGTATTTTTCTATATATATCCTTGGAAAGTTTTCAATAGCTTTTCAGAAAATTTTGAACTATACCACATTTACACTTTAAATGTATATATAAATGGAAAGAGAATAAATAATAATATTAATTCAAAATATAAAGTTAAGTAAAGTTAAGGAATAAAAATCATATATTTTGTATACACAGCATAGAAATAAATATCTAACTGGGATATATAAGATTATTAATGGTTTCGTATTACAGAATTTAAAATTTTCTATGATTTCAATTTATAGAATTATTATTTAACCACAATTATTATCCTTTAAATATAATGTGGTTGTTTAAATTTTACTATAAACGGAAATAGTTATGAATTTATTCAATTAATTGGATTATTTTTTAATATTTATATCTTTATGGAGACATATTTTCAGTAAAACTAATGAATTATTAATTTAATCAATAAAAATCATGCATCTAAAGTTTTACGATAACATAGTTTTTAAAGTAATTAAATTTAATTATTCTTTAGAAACATATTTCTAAATTCAAATGTCTCTGCTGGTAATACTATCTACAAATTAATATTTTAAGATTTTCTAAGATTAAACTAAAAATTATTATTATGATTTGTTTATTGTACAATTCTACTATCTAATTTACTTTCTGTATAATGATAATTGGAAATTGAAGTACCTTAAAGTAGAATGCAGACCATTTTAATAATAAACTAGAAAAGAGTAATCAGATTAAACTCAAAAAGCATTTGAAAATTATATTTTCAAGAACTTGCAATTAGAATATAAATTGAAAAAGATGAAAATTCAACAAAAAGTTAAAATTTTTACAAACCAATTAAACCATAAAACATTTTACTCATCCCAAAAATAAAATGTCCGCTTAAAATAACTACTTTACAGTATAGTTTCATACTTATGGGCTTGTAAAATCCATATTAGAAACTAAATGATTGTTTTACGCGTAGAATATTATTTTACGCGTAGATTAAATATTAATCTGAAAAAATTAATATTTTAAAGGCAAATGGACAGATAGACAGACAGACTAAAAAGTGCTAACATAATTGACATTTTGTTGGCAAAATAAAAACCTTTATATTATCGTCTTTTTGATTTACTTGCCTTTTTTATTTTATTAAAAATTACATAAAAAAAAAAACAACATCATCATTTTCGTTACATTCTTTATTCATTTTTGAAAAAATCATATATAAATTATTTACATATCCCACACAATAAACCTTCATCACCAGAAACAACATACCAATAAACAATATAAAAGTTCATGAACGCGGCTATGTTAACGTGGTGCATATAATAATACAGAAAAACACACAAAAATAAAAACAACATTTATCTACACACACAGTGAATATCCTTTTTTTATTATTCAGGTAACTTTTAGTTATGTTGGGCAAAAAATATATAAAAAAAATAAAAACTTATACAGAGAAGACTGGCACTTCAAAAAAAAAAAAAATGAAACCCTCTAACAACGTAACAGATAAACTTTAATAGTTTCTATATAAAAAAAAAAAGATAACATCCTAACAATAACAACGACGTCCTTTACATTCTATATAATTTTTTTTTTCTTCTGTTGTATATATTTAGGCTATAAAACAACTTTAAAGCTTAAATAATATCCTGTTTTTTTTTTATATATACACATTTTTTTTTTACTTTCTACCTTTATTGGTAGTATTTTTGTTGTGGCGATGGTGATGATGGTGGTAGTGGGTTTTTTTTTATGTATTCATCTATTCTTAGACAAGTGTGTCAACATTTGCATCAAACTTAAATTTATATATATATGAGTATATAAAAATAAATAAGAGTATCCTTTTTTTTTTTTTTGTACATATATAAAAATAAATAATAATATAAAAAAAATAAAGTTATAGTATCCTTTTTAAAAAACTTGTAGAATGATGATGATGACTTTATTTTTTTTCTTGATGTGACGATATATCCTTTTCTCTTTCTGACAATGATATAAATTATTTCAAGGATCCAGAGTACTATAGTATGGTAATGATGATCTTGATGATGATGATGATGATGATGACGATGGTATGTCCTCTGAAATTTTGAAAAAAAAAAAAAAATTCTTTTTTTCTGTTTGGTTTCAAAAAATTTGATGTTGCAGTGTTGTTTTTTTTATTATTATTATTTGTGTATTTGATGTGCTTACAAAAAAATTGTCTCTATACAAATTGTTGCTGAAATATATACAGGAATAAAAAAAGCATAAAAAAAAAACATAATTATACAAAAAACACACTTGGCACTCTTTATAAACTATGTTTTTTTGTATGATCGTTCACTCTACTATTTATATACAAGTTAGTTTTTTTATGTTGCTGATGTGATTATAATATACATAAAAATTCACTGCAATTAACAGTGTGTATTTATGCTTCTATATTTCAAAAGAAATTATCTTGAATTGTAAAATTTAATTTAAAGTAAAAAAAAATTTAGTAGATGATTAAAATTAAGTGGAAAAAAAAAATTAGAATTTTTATATTGACCTAATTCTACATAAATCTCTACAATTAAATGTAATATTTTTTTTTACATTAATTTGAAGATTTTTTTTTAGTTATATACTTCAATATATTTAATTATATATTTAAAAATCAATTCTTATATAACAGAAATAATTAAGGATTTCAATTACTTTTAGCTACTACGTATATAATTAAAATTTTATCTATAGTATACTATGTTAAATAATTAAACATAATAAATATGTAATACTAGGTATTTCCAAAATATTTTAAGATGAAATAAATGCAAATTTTTATTGTTGGGACTAAAATAATAATTGGTAAATTAAGTTATTTGAAATAAGAGAAATATAGTTACAATTAAATTTAGGAAGACATTATCTAATTGGTAACATTTAATTGTAGATGGAAAAAAAGTATAGTCTACTTACTTACTAATCTCTTAGTCAAATTAATTCTTAAATAATTAATTAAGAAGAATTTCCTATATCAAAATGTTTATTAAATTAATTACTAACTAAATATTAGACAAAATAATTGGAAAAAAACAATTTCAGAGATTTGCCATTGAAAATTATTTTTGATGAGTATATAGGAAATGATTATACGTAATCGAAATACTAAAAAAAAATTTAAGTTACTGTTCTACTTTAGTAGGAATGATTTTACTTTAACATTAATCCGTTTAACGAAATCGGTTATTGTACAAATTTAATTTTAACACTCATAGTTAGTTTGTTAAAGTCAGTGATTCACAATCTCTACTACAGCTTTAATATATTTTTCTGAAAAAAAAAATTCGAATTTAATTTTTTTGAAAAACTACCGAGCCAAACTGTTTTGAACATGGTTTGTGAATTTTCTAAATTAATTTTCAAAACATTTTTCAAAAAAATGGCAACAAAAAAACCATTTTAACTTTTTTTATTGCAGTTTCTGTCAAAATTTGTTATAAAAAATAGGCAAAATTCTCAGGTCCAACAGTAAAATTTTTGGTTCATAAAAACCATATTAAATAACTTTCATTCAGAAAATATCATTTTTCCAACACAAAATTGGTGCAAAGTTAAAAATTTTTGAACACCAAATTTTTTCAGAGTCAGTAAAAGTGGTTTTTGAAATCATATAGCATGAAAAATTTATATTTATCCTATAACTATACATAAATTCTTAGGTACCAACGATTTTTACCTGAAATCAATTGGAATTCTTAATAATTTTCCCAGTTTTTGGTTGTTGGCAAATTTCACAAAATATACCAAGTAGAATATTTACAAAGTATCACAAAAAATGTTTACGCAAACAACTACTCGTGATAAATTACAAAAATGTAACAATAATTGATAAAAAAATACTTTATTTGGAGCAATCTACTGTTCACATTAGAATGTTGCTTTTACATAGAAAATCCTTTCCAAATTAATTTCAAATTTTATATTAGAAATGAAATTAGCTCAAAATCATTTTCTGATTGTATATTATCACTTTAAATAATTAAACCTATTTCTTTAAGTAAATTATTAATAAAATAATTGAATATTTCGTATTCTATTCAATAAAACCATTTAAAATGAAATAGATAATAAAAACCTTCCGTTTATGACCCAGAATTTAATATGGTAAGCAAAATATGATTTTTTTTAAAAAAATATATAATATGGTATGTTAACGACCAAAAAACTTAAAGTATTTGAAATTTTTTATAGAAATACGAATGAAATAATATTAAATAATAAATCTTTAATAAACAAACGAAAAGAAGAGAAAACAAGCTACGATAATAAATAAATGCTTTTACCTGCCACATTATTTTTATATATATATATGTTTAAAAAGCCTTAAAATGTCGTAATTGCATGACTCGAGGGAAATGACGTATGTATATATATATAAATTAGGTTTAACTGGAATGCTGATGTGTGGAGGGTAAAAATGGTAATGTTACGGCAGAATTTGTTTATTTAGCAAAATAAAAAAAAGTCTGACATATAATTGATGAGAACATAACTACCTGAGTAAATTAACGTAATTTTTTTTTTTGCTTTGGTTGAGGATATTTTCAGGATATTTTTATATACAGTATACAAATGCAATTTATATAAATAAAATATAAAGTTAATATTTTTTGTATTTTGTAAATTTGAACTTTTCTTCGTCGTAAATTTAACTATATTTTTCAACGATTATTAATAATCCAGCCCATTTGGTAAAGGACTTTTATATTTTTGTAAAATTTTAATGTTTTAGGATTTATCTGATTATTTTTCTGGTTTGAACAATATAATGTCGATCAGGGCAACTACCCTTTAAAAATATCCTATTTCCGTGCCGACGTGTGCACTTTATATAAATGTAAAATCAATTAAAAGCGTGTCGTGCTATATATACTTGTCCAATCCGTAATACTGGCTGAGTGACATGAACATGAATTGTACTTTTATTTTATTCCAACTTATCAAATTACATAATTTTTGGTGAATATTTACTTATGCTAAATTACTTTTTCAATGGCAATATACGTTGTGCTCTCGTTGTGGTAGTAATAAAATATTGAATTTAACTAAGTAACTGATTTTAGTTTCAGTTACCACTCTTACGAATGCTTCAACATCTTGAATAGTGAATAACATTGCTCCACGGTACTATAAATACATTTTTCGAAGCAGTGCCCTAAATTTTATTATATATATATTCTTAGTTACCCTAGCAATGTGGGGTCTTGATCGACAATTTTGATTAATAAGGATATCACAAGTATTCACATTTAGTTTAACATGAAATTTAATTTTGAATAAAGTGCATATATCGATACACAAAAAAGCTCATAAGTATATGCTTATAACTACTGCAAATTTTTTCTGCTGTTTGGAGTTTCTTAAATTCACAGCTTTATTTTACTATAAAACATATTATTTTAAAATTTAATTTTATGTATGTCCTTTGGTTTGTAACCTATTTAAACAAATTTTTTATTAGCATACGTTTTCCTATTCAACTAGAAAATTTTTTTTACAATCAATACGGAAACTTTTGAGGTTGACCAGAAATATAAAATTTAGCACATAAATTTTAATCATATTATTATTTCCTTTTTTTGTTGGTACTGTGTTATGGTGGCCAAAGAAAACCCAGATTTCATATCAATATCGCGCAAATACCACAATTTTCAATTGGTAATTTTAATAAAAAAAAAAAAGTGGGTATAATTTTTTTTTATTTCATTTTACAATGTTTTTAATATAAAATTTTTTTTTTTATATTTTGTTTTGTGTTTCCGACGTTTGCATGTTTTTTCTATGAAAATGTTTCATAAATATATGTGCTCCGTTTTATATATATTTTTTTTATTTTGTTTGTTGGTCACAGCAACATTAAAGAAGAAAAAAAATTATGACTCATACCAAATTTTACCCTCATCGTTCCATCATATAAGCAGAAAATTTAGAGAAGAGAATTTGTTGGCTATAAAAGTAGTCACCCTTATTTAGTTTGTTGATGGAGGCACAGGCAAGTCTAGTGATTAGGGTAAAAGCCACAGAAAGGGGAATGAGAACAAAATATAGATTTAAAGAAACACATATATAGTATACTATTTATATAGATTTGTATGACTGTGT
This sequence comes from Empis livida, assembly GCA_963932195.1. NCBI lineage: Eukaryota > Metazoa > Arthropoda > Insecta > Diptera > Empididae > Empis > Empis livida. The sequence continues at coordinate 47,232,760 of OZ010648.1, forward strand.
ATTATATAATACTCAAAAGATTGAAATTTCTTTGTTGTTTTTTGAGTGTCAAGTATCTGTTTTTCAACTTCATTGACATAAAAATGGTCTACAGATACGTGATTTGTTTTATCAAAAGGACGATTTTTTTTTTCTATACTAAAATTTTTTTTCATGTCCTTTTACTTAATATTTTTTTTTTTTTTTGATAAAAAATTTTCTTTTAAAGGAAAATCGAAATATTTGTTGTGTACTTGTTATTTTTTTTACCAATTCGTATTATATTCAACCGTGGTTATTTTTTTCCTTATAATTTTTTTTATATTCTTAACTTTAATTTTATTTTATAGGCCAAACATTTTAGGCACAGTAAGATTTAAAAAAAAAAACACAATTTTTCTGGTTGTCCTAAGTAAAAATAATATAAAATACAAATTTTTATATCAAAAACTTTTATATTTTTATGTTGGCTTTTATGTTTGTATATAAATTATAGTAATATTTATCGAATATTGAAAAAATAATAAAAGATTCTTAAAAGGACTTTTTTGTAAAAGTATAAATATATAAATTTTTATCATATCGACAAGGAACACAAAAAAGATAAAAGTGAAACTCATTGTTTACTTATTTTACGAACTTTCAATTTCGTTTTAAAAAATATTGAAATAAATTTTCCTTTTTTTTTTTATGAAAATTATAATCTAATGAATTTTGGGCATATATTAAATTTATGATCACAGAGAGTAGCCAAATTGATAATCAACGGAATAGTTTATAACAGAATGTCCAAAATATAAAATAAATTTATTTCATAAAATTTTCAAGTTTTTGCTACTACAATTTTAAGGAAATCAATATTTAGTAGGTACTTTACAGAGAAAGTTTTAAGGGTTGAGAAGATTCCAAATAAGAAGTTGATTTACATAAATTTCAGTAAAACATAATGTGTTCTTGATGCAAATGAAATTTGCATTAAAATTAATTCTTTATCATTAGTTTTCACTGTTTGCATCCAAAAAGATTTGGTGGCAAATAAAACTTCAAGATTTTGTAGCAAATAAACGTTTTTTGTACGTTCTCTGTGTATTCAAATATTGAATTATAATTATTCCTCCTCTCTGAAGCCTTACGTCACAAATTGATTATCGAAAAATAATTTTTAATCCTAATTTTTTCAACATTTAATCTAATATTTCTAAATCCTTTTTATCTATCAATATATGCAGCTAATTTTGTTACGCCATTGAATAATAATTAGTATTCCGAAATTCTAACTAAATAATTATTTATAAAGTAATTATTTTTAATCCGCCCAAAAATGATAAAATTATAAAATATGATATTATTAAAATTATCCGGAAAGAATAATAATTATCAAATTAATAATTCGGTTTGTAAAAACGTTATTACACATCGAAAATATCCTTTTATCGAAAATACATAAATAAAACTTTTTGTTTCTGTATTTTTTTGTGTATTGTCAAGTTGAAGAAAATTAAATTTGACTGGAAATATAAATTTTATCCTTGTATAAAAAATATTATATTTCATTATAATATACGTAATACCATCTCCTATATTTCCTAATAAAAATAACAATAATAATAATAATAATTTTTTTTTTCTATTACAGATATTTTATTCTTGTCAAATTGTGTGCTTTCCTTAATGACAATTAATATTCCCAACGCGGATGTCCTTTAAAAATGACTTTAAGACATTTTTGTGTCCCTGTACACCAATTATTTTGTTATCTATGAGCCGAAAAAAAAAAAAATTGGAAAATACAAATTTACATTTTATTGTTATTTGAAAATAAAACCAACTTAAATTTAGCCAATATTCTAGTCCTTTACTATTAAAAAAAATAAAAGTAATTTTTCTTCCTTTTATTATTATTTTTTTTTTTTTTGCATTTTTTGCAAGTGTTTCCCTAATAAAAATCAACAAAATAAAAAAGTTATGCCGTGTACACTTTTTACATGATATTCACATTTACAAGTTTTTCCCATTTTCTTAATACATATTAAAATTTTTTAGTAAAAGTTGTGTTCATATTGAATTACGTGTTATATTATTAAGATCAGGTGGGAAACTCTAAATTATTTATATTTTATCAGTTACGCGTATATGCTCAGTTTTATGTTATGTTAACTTCCTTATAAATTTACTACCTGATGGTAATAAAAGTTTAATTAATTTCCCACAAAATGCACATTAATTTCAATATATAATTATCAAAAAATTCTTAATTATATTTTGTGTATTAAAGTTTTGTATTTAAAAAAAAATTTTATACGCACACTTTTATATTAAATTTAACAGCCATTACAAAAATTTATTTATGTATATATCGTGAAAATTTTCGTTTAATATAAACGTAACTTTTTCCAAAAAAAAAGGACCATAAAATTTATATATTTATATTAAAATTTCATTAGAAACAATCTCTAATCTGATGATTACCATATAAAATTAATATATTTATTAAGATACTGAGGTTTAGATCGTCCATTAATATCTTTAGTTTCAATATTAACTTTACCGTAGTTTTAAATGTTTAATAAAATATATTTCAATTAAAATTTAATTATAATTTATTTTCTAAATAATTAGGATTTGCGTTGACAAATAATTTCTCAAATTCTAAATTAAATATGCGAAAGTTCTGAGAAATGCTAACTAAAAATTAAAGTCAGTATTTTAATTTTAAAGTAGAGATAAAGGAAAGTTTCCTTAAGTCGTATAATTTCATATGTCATAGCATTATTTGCTACCATTTGAAAATCTAATAATTTCCAAATTTTTTATATCGGCTTTTACAACCAATAAAATTTAAATTTATAAAAAAATATAAGACATTTATTAAGTATGTATTACTATACATAAATCATGGACCACTTATTTATCATTTATCTTATTTAAATTTTCTTCAAAATTTCTGATAATTATCATCATTGTCATTAATGTTTACCAACAAATTTTAATTAATTGAATCATTTTAAAAGTTTTAAACATTCTGCATTCAATTTCAATTAAACATTAACCAGAAATTTTACAATTTTACCTGAATATAAACTTGTCAAACTTTAGCTTGTTTTAATTCCGCAAGAATATTGTTAAAGTTAGAATATCCTCATTCTCACAAATTTACTTAAATGCCCTTGAGAAGTGCATTTACCTATTCATATTTTAATTTTATGTTATATAAGATACTTCAAAAAAAAAAGCTTAAATTAATACATATTTATATAATTTTAAAAGCTTTTGAAAAGCTAAAAATTTAAATTAGTTGTTAGATTGTATAAACAAAACCATAAAACCTTTTATTAACATATCTAAAATACATATTATATTAATAATGTTATACATACTTTTAATTAAATTAGTAATGACATATTTGTCAACCACAATAAACGTAAAAATAAATTTTCAAAATACGGTGTACTTATCTACAAAAAAATGAAAATTTTATTAATTCTCTGCACCACATTAAATATTTTGGTTAGTGTTTACAACAAATTATAAAAAATTCAAAATGATTTCTAATTACGAAACACTTTTTTATATTTTAATTAAAGTTTATGGCTCAATTATCAAGTAGTAACAATCAAACTGAAATTGGCCAAAATTTGTGGTTATTACAAATACCTGAAGGTATATGGAGAAAATGTATGGTACATACAAAAATTAATCTAGAAATATTACAACAATTTATAAAACAAGATTTTTCTAATTTGAATATACCATGTTTTACCAAATGTATTATGGATGATATGAAATTAGTACGAAATGGTAATGAAATTTTATATAAAAATGTTTTAAAATTATTGACGGAAAATTTTCCAAATCAACAAATGAAAAAAAAATTACAAAATTGTATGGAAACAACTAGAAGTCGTGGAAAATGTATAAGTGCATTAAGATTTTATAAATGTTTATTAAGTATTATCGATAATAATGTTGATATATTTAATTTTGAAGATTTATAAAAGAAAATTATGTTAAGATTAACATTTTTTTTAAGTTTTAATTTTTTGTTTTTAATTTTTATACTGAAATAAATATAATTTTACATAATTTTATTGATTTAATTATGTTGTTGTAATAATATATCAAATACTAAATATTCTCATTGATTACGTACACTTGGAAAAACTACAAATTAACCTCCATATATTTACTTGTTTTTAATTTTTCATTGAAAAACAAATAAAATCTTTTTGATTGTAAATTTGTATCTTACAATTCAACAAAGTTTCTCATGATTTTTTATTTTTTCGATTATTTTAGATTTTTCGATCAAATAATCCAATTAAGTTTAGTAAACACTAATAATTTTAAATCGATTTTTCACATTTCCATTCTAAGATTACAAATATCATTAAAAAATAAAAGGAAAATTCTATCTATTATTAGTCATCAGTTTAGACTTTAATTTTATTTTACAAAATAAAAAAACAAATTAAAAATAATTTTTTATTTAGTTAGAAAAATCTACAGAAATCATAATCTACCTTTAAAATAATTGGAATATATATTTTAATATTTTGAATTCAATTAATTTCAAAATTATTTTTAATTTAATTCTAAATCTTCTAAAATTCGAACAAAATAATCTTGACTATTAAAATCTAATTTTTGATACGAAATTTATAAATATGTTGTGACAATTAATTACTTAATTTTCTCCAATTAAATCTATTTTTGTAAACAATTTGATTGAACAAAAAAAAGCATATTATTATTGAGTGTAAATAATATTTACTAATAATGGGATTTTCCTAATCAACGAAAATAGTAATTAGAAATAAAACTATGTTTTGCTGTTTAATTAATCGTTTAGTACAATTCAAAAAGTTTTTTTTTAGTACAAAAAAAAATCTTATTTAAAAAAAGATAGATATGCCACTTAGTTAAAATAAATTTGTAGATTTATGAAATTCATTATCAAGCTAATTGTAATATCACTGTCACATATGAGTTGTAATAAACCAATATATAATTTTAAATAAAAAAACTATTATTATTCATGAAGAACCGTGATGAGGTTGGGAAAGTGTATCAGAACAAATTATGTAGCCAAATAAATATATTTTATGGTCTGATAAATATAATTATATAAATTGTTAACTATAATTTTGTTTTAATAATATGATTAACGTTAATATACTTCAAGTGTGTACAAGTGTTTATTTAAAATAGTCATAGAAAATTTATATGAGTCGAAAAGTTTACCTTCTTAATGAAATTACTAAATAATATTGATCGCTGCTGATTAAATTATTTTGGTATAATTTTTGGGATTAGCCCAAAATACTGTATTTCAAAATTCTGTAACAATAAAGTTATGATTTCTTTTAAACTTTCTAAATTCAGCTTAAAATTTTGGTTTTAGAAATTTTAAATTTTAATTAATATTTTAGTTTAAATATCTTTAAAAACTTGATCTTAGCAGATTGAAAAAAAATTACTTCCTAAAATCACAGATACATGTTTATAGATTTAACTACTAATCATATTTTAGGCAAAGAAATTTGGAAAAAAATAATACAGCTAAGGATGTTCTACTCATTACGAAAAATCTTAATGCCAGTAAAAAATAAAATTGGTTCTAATAATTCTGAACTTAATATCGGTGATTGATTACTTTAAGTTTGCAAGTCATTATTTAAATTATTAGCTGTTCAACATAAATTAAGTTATCGATTATTTTCATAAAATTAATTAAAATAAAATAAATTTTAATGAAGATCCTTTTTTTTGTTGCTGGTAATCCTTCTAATTTGAATAAATAGACTAAATCGTGTAATATAATTATTAATATATTTTTAAATATTTTTAAACTTTAGCTTATAAATTTCGTTATCTTCCACCCACATTAAACTTTGTTTTATGTTTCAATGATTCTATTTTGATGCCTTTTTTTTGTTAATGTAATTTCCTGAAATAAAATTTTCGAAACAACATTACAATATGATTAAACATATTTACTTTTCGTTTTTTTTTTTTTGGACGGGTAATTTACAAAACCACTTGACTTTATAACAAAAAAATCATTTAAGTCTTTAGATGTTTAATATCCTGGAACGATGATAATTCATTTGAAATTTTTCTCATTTAAGCTATTAATGCAAAAAAAAAACATATAACATAATAATAATAATATTTTTTTGGAAATATAAAAATTTCTATAGGAGGCCATAAAAAACATTTAGCCGATAACGAAAAAGAATGATAATATTAAAAGCTTACTCAAAAGTTTCATTTACACTTTTAAGGATAATTAATCACTCTTTTTGATTGTAAATAAACATCATAAAAGAAATAAAATTTATATATAAAAAAAAAGGCCACAAACAAAAATAACGAATCGACAGTAATAAAAGCTGCCAAAAATTATTCAAAAAACAATTTAATTTAAATTATAAAAGCGTATAGCCTTTTCTTTAAAAATATTCTCAACGCTTAGTTTATTATACTTTTTTATATTATAATACATACATATATTTTTTTTCGGTGTATTTATAAACAAGTATATATATATGTATATAATTATATCCTTGTAGGATGATAAAAGGAAAAATTATTTGTTCAATACTTCAAAAAAAAAATATACAATATTATTATTATGTCTCTACTAAAATTTTGTGGTTATTTGTTTTATTTTTTTAATATATTTTTTTTGTCGTTTATTGGATAAATGTTTGTAGATTGTATGTGTATATCCAAAAAGCTAAGATATTACATAAATTTTAAGTATTTTATGTCAAAGTTGTAAATCTTGTTGTTTAGTTCAAGATTATTTTTATATTTAAATTATAGAAAATAAAGTTTTTTTATTTTATTTTTATTTTTTCTGAAGGATATCCTAAATGTCATATTTTTCATTGAATTATTTGCGATTATCTGTATGGTGAAAAACTTCTGACTTAAAAGATTTAACTTCTAATTGATAATATAAAAAAAAAATTTTTTTTTTTTTTTTTGTTGAATATCCTTGAAGGATAAATTCAGTTGATTAATTCAACTGAACAAGTTTTTACATATAAAAGATATAAGAAATCACCAAATATTTATGTAATTTTTTTATAATACCAAAAATTGAACTATGAACGGTGGAAGTAATTAATTAATTTGTGCCTTTTTTTCTAATATTAATACGTCTAATTGTAATCCTTATAGTAAAGATATTATTATTTTCTTGTCAAAAAGTTGTATACAATTCATTTTTCTAATTTGACCGATTTTCAGTTTTTTTTATTAAGGATCGTTCATGTACAAAAAAACACAAAAAATAATCAACCTAGAAAAAAGGACATAAAAACAAGGAAGGAATTTGTTACAATTTATTTATTTTGTTTCTGTTAGGTTCTTTTAATTTCAAAACTTTTATTTTCTCATTATTTTCTCACAAATGAATATTTTCGCCTTTTTTTTTAACAAGTTACCCTTTCCTTTTTCCTTCCGTTTTCTGAACAATTAGGAAATTTTATTTAAAAAAAAAAAGAATTTCCTATACAAGAATTTCTTTTTGTTTTATTTGGATTACTGTTGTTATAATACGCACTCATTTAATTTTCAATAAAGTTCATTTTGAAAAATTCCTTAAAAAAACAAATTTAATGCGTAAGACAAAAATCCTGTTTTCATTACAAGCACAAAAATATTTATATAAACAAAAACAAAAGAACATGACAACAAATAAGGATCAAATTTAAAAGCGTATAAAAGGACTCATATAATATTTGTGTAAATTTAGTTTTTTTCTTTTTTTTTTTTTGAAACTTCTAAAATATTTGATTAATTTAATTTAATGGAGCATTTAATTTAATGAAGTATATTCTTCTTCTTTTTTTTTCAGAAATATTAACATCACACAAAATAATTCCCTTAGAATTTAAATTTAATTAAATTTCGTGTGTCTTCAAAATTGGATTTATGTAGATTTTATATATATTTTTGTTTTTGTGTCATACACAAACCAGGTAAAAATTATTACTATAAAATGGAAATATCTTGTTTTTTTTTTGGCTTATAGACTAAATAAAGATTTTAAAGATTTTCATGTTTTCTTCAAAGTAAAAATAAATATATGTGTGTAGGGTACAGTTGCTGAAAACGTACCACTTCCTAAATGCTTGTATTTAGAAAATAAATTGACGTCTAATGATAAATAATTGATTTCAAGATTAAAATTTAAGTTTTAAGTGTGTCAAACTATAGTTTTTATACGGACAATCCTTGTATCTAATTTGAATCTAATTCCTATCTATAACGCTTGTTATCTTCCTTGAAAATCAACAGTGTCCTTCCTTAATATGAAAAAATGGTTTTTTCATTTGATTCTTATAAGGATAATATATTTAATTAGTAATTATTAACAAGGGTTTGGTGTTAAAATTAAGTAAAGATTTTATATATTACAATAGCCCATAAAGTAAACTATTATTTTAACCTTTTATTTTATGAAAAGGCCTTTTAATTAAATAATTATTGTAGTAAATCTTAACTTGAACATAAATTAGACTCCTTGAAATTACCAATACAATTAACGTAAATTGAAAACACATTAAATTTTTGGGTACAATGATATAAAAAATCAGTTTCCTTAATTGGGTCATTTGGAATCTTTTTTATATCGTCTTTCGATAAAAAAAAGGAGAAATAACATCTTAACTTAACTTTATTACAAAATATAACCATTTTATTAAGTATTTCTAAATAAAAATTTTGAAATAATGAAAAGTGGTACGAGTTAAACAACCCTGCCCTATATAATATATATAGATATTTTCTTTAGCTTCTTTTGGTTTTACGAAGTAATATTAGTTAAATGTTTATACCGATAAATGTTTATTGATTGATTTTTATTTTTGGTAACAAATTTATTAAACATGAATTTATTCTACCCAAAAAAATAAAAGTATTTTTAGAATATATAAATTTTATCTATCTATCAGTGGCGGTTATGCTTCAATAACTAAATTTCTAACGCAAATTTCAAATAGATATCCTATCAACGTAATAAAGCGAAATTACAGTTTATAGGGGTTAAACAAAATTACGATAAACAAAATTACGTGATTAGGAAAATTAAAACTAAATTACAATATTTATTTTTTGTTTCCGAAATTCTTATTCAAAAATGTGTCAACTTGCAATGAAGCCTCATTATTTGTAAAAAAAAAAAAATTATTAAATTTTTTTGAAAACTTTTACTTTATTCGATTAACCAAAAAGATTATAAAAGTTCAAAAAAAAAATAAAATAAAATATATTTAAACTGAATTATAAAATGAAAATTTTTCCTGGTTACCGGGAAGTTAGTTGAAAAACTTTTAATTATAAAGTTTACCAGTAAAAAAAAAAAGCAAAAAAACTTTACAATCTGAAACTTTCTGGTTAAAAAAAAAATTAAATTACAAATTTACTGTTATTTAGATATTTATTTCTATTGTACATGTATATATGTATTTAATTTGTAACATGAAACCTTTTAATGAAATATTAAAATTATAGTAAATGTACGGTAAAAAAGGGTAACATCAGTTAATTACAAACATGAAAATAACACGAAAAAAATCATAAAAGATAAAATGTAAAAATTTAGAGATTAAATTTAAATAAACGATTTATGGTTATGCCATTTTACTGTATACTTCATAATTCCAATTACGTATTTTTCTCAAAAGCAAAACCAAATTTAAAATATGGCTTTCGGTTAAAATTCTTAAAATATGTTCAAATAAATTGTTCCGCATTAATCCAATTATATATATATAATAAATATATTTAAAATATTTTATCAGTAAATTAAACATTTAACAAAATTAAATTAAGATACAAAATTTATTCCAAAACAGCACAGGTAAATAAACAAGACAAAAGAGAAGAATTTTATTTTTAAGCTATGAGAGATTTATTTATAGGATAATAATGGTTTTAATAACCTTGATTATTTTTTAAATAAAAAAAAAAAACATTTATGATATTATTTATTTATTATCAAAGAATTTTATCAAATTAAGGAGTAGAGTAGTTTTCTTCTTAAAATATTATGTTTCCAACAGAGTCGATTAAGTTATAAATTATTATGCAAAAACACTTGAAAGAATTTAACAGTGAAACTTGGTTTTAGATAGCAAGAATTCTAAAATTAGTTCAAAGTGTCGAAATACTACCAAAACAGAATATTAGAATCCTTTTATGCAGAGTTCTCTTTAAAAGCCATATTTACTTCTAGTTGATATTAATCGACTTAAATTGCAATTTATAGTTCAGTAATCTTCCTTGTTGGATCAATATTAAATTGTAATAACTATAATGCTCTTGTAATGCTCATTTGTAATGAAGCATTCAAATTTAAGAATTTAAATATGAAAAAATAAACTGTGATTTTTCTACGTTCACTTGTAGCTTGTAACATTACCAAACTGTCTTCAAAAGTTATATTAGACAAAGTTTTTGAACGTAAAATTCTTTCTTGTTAAAAAAATATATACTTAAGAAAACATTTTTCAAAACAGCAAATTTTCAATACATTACACATTAATGTAGATGGAAAATTTTTTTCATTATTCTTTATTAGACATTAACGTAATCGAACTGTTTTTCCCACAATTTTTAAATGAAAATAAATGGGATTTTCTTTTTTTGAATAAATTCTGTTACTTAGTTACAAATTTCCAATTTCATTAAAAAATCATAAGAGTGAAGAAAAAAAAAAATATATGACTTTGAAAAGGGTTACAAAAAAAAAAGGAAAATGAATTTTCATTTTCTGTTTTTTTTTTCCAAAAAAAAAAAAAAAATTTTATATTAGCCATAATTTAAGAAGCTGTCAGTAAAATGTAATTTTCTGAAAAACCTTAAACTTAAATACAATTTCTTTAAGAAAAAAATATGTAAGGACATTTTAATTAAAGTCATTTTGTATAGTTAATATTTCCTATTTTGAAATTATGAAATAAAAACCTATTTACACACTAAATTAACTTCAGTTTCAAAAATAATTGTATATAAAATTTTTTAAAACAAAAATATACACAACATACATAAGAGTCTTACATATAAACTGAAAGGATTTAAAACTCTTATAATTATTGTAACAATGAAAAATTATATGTTTTAAACTTCCTTTGAAATAAAGTATGTTTATTAAGTACAATTTTTTTTTTTCATTGAATTATTTTATGAAAATAATTGTAATTTAAAGAGCAAAGAAAAATTATATTTTCAAGTCACAAAACTTAAAATTTATTTAGATTTTATGTATTTTTTTTGTGTTGTAGTATTTGTTTTTTTTTTTCATGAGTCCTTTTTAAATTATTTTTATATATGATTACATAAATATTTTGTCAACTTGATATTTTATTTTAACTAATCATAACAAAAATATATAAAAGCTGAATATAAAAATCAAATTGGAAGGAAACCTTATTTGTACAATTTATTTTTTTCCATTTTAACTAAGTGGTATACGTTTAAAATATTTTCTATATTTTCCTTGCTAGTTTTTTATTTAAAGGTATTTCACATTCATTTAACAATTTTTTGCAATGTTTGCAGAAAAAAAGGTATTTTTCACTTGGTTTTTTTTTTTTTTTGCTTTTTATATATTTTGTCATTTTCACACTTGAATATTTTTCTTCTTTTTATCGATTTAGGACTTAGTGATGTATATACATATGTCTAGACTCTAAATACAAATATAAGTAAGCTAATATAAATAAATATCTTTCGTCAACAAAATATATAAATTTTTTTTTTTTTAATAAATAAAAAAAGGAAATTTATTTTTGGATTTTCTACAAAGTGACACGAATTTTTAGAAGGAATAATTTTTTGTTTCAAAATAAAATCGTTTTATTTATTTAATCTTTCTCCTAAGGAAAGTTAATCAAAATTTCATATTACGTATATTTCTAATAATTTTAATAAAAAATAAAAACTATACCAAAAATAACAAGCAAATATTTCTGAAAATTATGTACAATAATGTTTCATGTCCGTCATGTAGAAGTAATTTGTTTAAATTTCCTTTTGTCGAATTAGTTCTGGGTAAAAGGATATCATTTTACCCTTTTGAAGAAAAAAAAAAATGTTTATTAATATTACTAACACAAAATATCCTTTTTAAGTAAGAAGAAAAAAAAATTTGTTAATAAATATTAAGAATAGTTTAAATGTCTATAATTTCCTGTCATCTATTTTAAATATATTGAATATTAAATACAAATTTCAATTTAACATAATTTTCTTTTTAAAATTAATTCAAAGTATATAAATGTTATGCAAATCAAAATTCTGAGAGATATTTTTTTCCTTCCTTATTTCGATTTTTACAGAACAATAAAATATATAAAAAAAAGCTTTAAAATGACTCTGGCGACCGACTACTTTATTTCATTGTTCCCCTTCGGGGAATAAAATTAAAATTGATCCAGTAGAGTAATAAATTTATTAATCCAAATATACTGGGTGTACTAATCAATTTTTGGTAGCAAAATACTAAGAGAAATATTATCATCCGAGAGAAGAACTATGGTCTAAGTCCAATTTTACATATTTTGTTATTATTATTCAACTTTTTAATCAATTTAAATTGTTTTTATGATTCACAGATTAAAAATTTTTATATTCTTATATGTACATATTTCATTGAATATCTTTTAAATATTTATTCCAAAACTTTCATCATACATTTTACATTAAAATAAGCTTTCATTGTCTTTTTTTTATTTTGTGAAAACTTTGAACATTTATTGATTCTGTGATGCCGTAAATTAATACAACCTGTCAAAAACACAAAAAAAAAAAATTGAATCGATAAAATTTTAAATCGTTTAAATATTTTATATTAAAACAAATTGAACATCATCATAAAAAAATGCTTAAAGAACCAACAACAGCACCAGAATTTCTACCATCAATGATGTTTAATATCGATTTTAATAAAATTAAATCGTTTAGCCTACCACCCGTTCTCCCCTAATCCAACACAAAAAAAAAAAAAAAAAATAAAAAACAGACAAAACTCACACACAATGAAACTAATAAGACGAAATAAACAGAATGTTAAGTAAGTTAGGAGAAGCTGAAGAGGAATTATAAAAATAACTTTAATGTTCATGTATTTGTTTAGAGGCAATTTGTAATTTTTTGTTTCCAATTTTTTTTTTTTTTTTGCATGTACAAAAGGGGAGCAAGTACATTAAAAAAGGAACAAGAAAGTTTCCAAAACAAAGTAAAAAAAATATAAAATTGTGCGTTCAATAACCTTTTTTTTTACCATTGTACCTTTTTTTTTTGAAGTCACAAGTTTATTTGCAAATTTGTGTTTTCTTTAACCTCACTGTCAGTATATTGGCAGAAGCCAGGAAAGAAATTAGGGGAATGACAAAAATTTTATGGAAATCTAAAATATCTATAGTGAAAGGTTGCTTTTCAAAGATGAAATAATCAAAAAAAAAAAAATCGTGGCGGATTAAATAGATTCTCATTTTTCCTGTTTATATCCCCTACGTAACTTATTTTTATTCGAGGAATGTTAAGACGTTTTCGTTCATTTGCACCACCTAACTCTGGCTTCCCCTAAAATATTACGTAGGATAATTTTTTAATTTTGTTTCAAATTTTCTTCTTCTTTTTTTTTTAGTATACCAAAAATGTTTATTTAGTCGTGATATTTAAGATATATTTTTTAGCAATAAAACAAATTACTTATTTTGTTGTTTTTTTTTTTTTGCTATTATCAAAAAGTTTTTAATGAATTCAAAGCATAAACAGATAAAAAAAAATAAACTTTTCTTTTTAAGAAAAACATTATTTCTTTTTGTCTACTTTTTGTTGAAAGTAATTTTAAGCTAACTTTTGTTTAGTGAAAGATTAGCTTTTTTGTTTGTATCAACTGGAAATTTAATGTACAAAAAAGAAAACCAATGAACATAAAACAATAAAAATTAATTTTCCGCAATTTGAAAAATTTATAAAGAAATTATATAAGCTTTCGAATTGATAGCATTTTGCAAGTTTTAATTGCTTTATTTTAATAGTATTTACAGTATGTTCTTGTTTTTGACAAATTCTGCACAGCAGGATTGATAGCAAAATCTCAGTTTTTTTTCTTGCGAAGGTGCAATGGACCATAATAAACTTAAATTCTCTTTATAATCCATGACATATCGTACGATTTTTTAGAAGGTCCAAAATAAAATGGAATATTAGCTTGTTGGCAATTAGGAATTTGTACAAGAAAAATAAATCGTTGATTCGCAGTCGACAATAATATTATTAGGTTCAAATTGCAATAAAATATGCTCTTATATCACTTGAGAGTTAACGAGAAAAAGATTAACTAATAGGTCTACTGTGTGATTGGAAAATTAATTAAATTTGTTCATTATTTAAATTAAAGATCACATATATTACACAATTTAGAGAACTAAACTGTCAAATAAATAACATCCATATTTCTAAAAATAGCAATTTTTCAAACCTTTGAAAAATATAGATTAGTTCTCTTATCGTGCGAATAAATTAGTAATCACACGATATAATATAAGCAAATTCCGCAAATCAATTCCTGTGAACTATAGAATTCTTGAATTGATTTAAAACTGAAGTTTCATTAAGGACCTTTAGAAAATTAAGGTACCACGTAGACCTAGTGTGGTCAAAATGATTTTTGGGCCTCAATCTGAAAATAAAGGGTCGGATCTATCGCATACCATTAAAGAGCCATTTGCTGTATTGAGGAACTAAAAATTGTAAAGTTTACAAATAATATTTTTCAAGCACTTTTAAAATAATTTAAGTATCTGAAACTATAAACATATAAAAACATTAAAATTTTATAATTCCTTTTTAATAATTTAAATTAAATTTTTCCTTAATTGACATTAAAGGAATTTTGGTAGCAGAAAAATTCCATTAAAATTTCAACAAATCTTTTTATATTACATTAAAATTTATAATTAAATAATCTTTAAATAAAAATTTATTTCATAAAAAAAAAAATATTATTATTATTACCTAATATTTTCACCATAATTTCTCTTTATTTTCAAAATTAAATTTTAATTTGATAAAAGGCTGAAGATATTATATTTAATTATAAAATATATAAAAAAAAAGGATTTTCAGATCATGAATTAATAAAATTGGATTAATTAATTATTAAAAAGCTTTCATAAAATATTTTCATAAAATATATAATTTTTTATGTTTTTCATTTGTGGCCTATTTTTTTCAATTATGAAATTATTGCCATAAAATTCTTAACGAATTGAAAATTTATAATCACCTTTTTTTGTTTTTTTTGGTGCTTGGAATAAAATTCCAATTCCACTTACTTGAATAATAATTTAATAAATATGTTTCATGGTAATAAAAATTTAAGGTGGTTTTGAATGAAATTTAATACAAATTTGATTACGAAATTCTGTGTGTAAAAAAAAATATGTTTAAGCCTTTTTTTTTTTTTTGGTTTACCTTAATATTTTACCATATATATTTAATGGAATTTGATTTCTAAGATTGTATTGTAAGACATAATATTATTCCGATAAGTTTAACAAAATATAATAAAATGATATTTGAAAGGAAACAGCCATCATTTTCAATTTATACTTTAAGGCATAAAATTAATTTACTACACCAGATATTTTAATATTATACGAGTAAAAATAAAATATATCAAATTACCTAAAATTTTACACATATTAACATCCTTTGATATTCGGTAACTAATTGAATTTACTATAAATAATCACGTGTTATATTGTTGTGACACGTGCAAATTATATTTTATAATCTAACTAAAATTTATTCATTAACCAAAATATTAAAAGTTTTAAAAGTTTTCTGAAATTATAACTTCTTTTTTTTTCAGTGTAACAAAATAATAATAACCACAATGCAAAGTACTATAAAAAATTTAATTAAATTGATAAATTGTTTAAAGATGTAACATAAAAACATACACACAACATGTCAACAATAATCCACATTCTTTACTTAGTTCTGATGTGGTCACCAAAAACAACAACACCAAAATAAAAAACAAAAACATTATATTTTAGTAGTTTGTAGGGACAAATTTTTTTTTTTCGTAATTAAGGACATACGCAAATATTTATAACAAGCGCACTAAAAAGATTAATTTATTTACTTTTTTTTATTTTTATTTAGTACATTAAAATATTGTGTTATTCTAACTTCAGACATTTTTAATAAAGTAATCTAGGATGGTTTTTAATGAAATTGTTGAAAAAATATTGAATTTGGAAATAAATAAAATGTTTTAGAATTTTAAAATGTTTTAGAATTTTTATTAAATTAAGGTACTTTAATCACTTTCTTATTAATCTTTTTGCTTTGGTTTTATATAATTTTCAAAAAACTCTCAATCTTGGTCCTTATTGATTGTGCTAGTAATTTTAACAATTTTTTTTAGCATAAAATTTAAAATATTAAACATTTATTGAAACATTTACTAAAAGTGTATTTTGTTTAAGGCTTTCCATAACAACATTTATAAAGTTTGTCGTTCCGGTTCGCCAAGTTTTCCAAATTTTTTATTTATAAGTAATTTTTTATTTATAAGTTTTTATTTTATAATGAACTTATAAAATTTTGTTGGAACGTAATTTTCTCATATCACAAATAAAGGAAACGCAAAAATAATTTAATAATTGAGAGAATATATAATTTCATAATTATTTAATAAGAAGATATTACAGTGAAATACCGGAAATTAATACAAATTTAAAGATTTATGCCATTATTAACCAAATAAGAAAGAATTTTCAAGAGCAAGTACCATCAGAAATATTTATATATTTATATTTCTATAATATCTTCTTATTAAATAATTATGATAAGAAGATAAGAAGATTTATATATTTATATTTCTATAATATCTTCTTATTAAATAATTATATATTACTATATAAAAATATAATTTTAACAAAGAAAATGAAGAAAAATTATGATACAACAAGATAATATACAGAAAATGTTAGTTACGACAACAACACTTGAAATTTATATTGAATGATGAGAATTATTGGTCCCCTATATTTAAAATACCCTATATATAATATCTATCTTATAGATTTCAAGTCATTTTGACAAAATCTATCTTAAAGATTTCAAGTCATTTTAAAAATGAGTAAAATAGATTGTTGTTAATTGTATTGTAAAATATTTATTATTTATTTAAAACGACTTTGATAATTATTTACCTAGTGTTATATCGTTTTAATGATTTTACAATTAATTAAAGTACGAAAATCCAAAAAAAGGTAATAAATAATACAAATTTACTGCACAGCAGGTCGGCTGCATAACATTATTGCAGAATTAATACAATTTTCAAAAATTGCATAATTTTAAACACAAAATAATATAAAGTATAGATAGAATTTTATCGATAATGCCACATGAGATTTAATCTGTAAAAATTTCATGACCTGAATATTACGATGGCAGCTAACTAAAAACCAAAATTTAAACAAAAAAAAATTGTTATTTAAATAAAAAAGAAATTATAATAAATTTAGTTTGTTCAAATATTTGACACCACATTCTCTTTCAATTTCAAAATTCTCTAATTTGTCACGTTTTTCCGATATTCGATTATAATCGTGTTTTTTTTTTGTTTTTTAAATAAAGTAAAAAAAATATGCAATTTTCTGTTGCTGAAACTAAAATTTTCAGATATTTTTATATTTTATCAGCATTTTCATATAAATATGGTTCGTCTAATTTATTTGATTTTATAATCAAATTATTATTATTAGTACTATAAATTTAATAGCATTTTGGCGATGAACCAAATTATTAAAAATGTAAATTTATCTGTTCAATTTTTTCGGTAATTAATTTCAAATGATATCATATTATATAATCAAAATTTATGGCTGGAAAAAGAATATATCAGATGAAATTTTTATAATCGCGAAGGTAAATTTATACGTTTTTAAATTTTATGATTCTTCAATTTTTACACAAACCTATAGAATTGTTTTTAGAGTTTCGTTTATTCAACAGTATGTCAGCCTTAGAGTATAAAAAATGTCGTATTAGAGCCACAATACTTTAATATTGGTTAATATTGACTTAAGAAAAATTGATATTTTATTCTATTCTTAATTATCTTTATGATTTTTGATTAATTTTGGGGAATATTTACTTGAAAAAACGATTTGGCTGATAATATTAATTATGCCACTTAGCAATGAGTATACGCTCACTATGATAAAAATTAATTTGATAACGTTTTACAGACAGATGGACAGACATTTTGTTAAACAGTTCTATAAATTTATTCTAATCTAAATATATATGTATTTAGTAATCAATTAAAAATTATTTTAAATTTAAATTTCCTTAAAATCAATAACTGAATATATTAATTAATAACACTGACTTTTATATAGGCCATATTTTGCTTCTGAATATTTAACTGAGAAATCATAGTTTTTTTATTATAATTTTTTAATAAATAAAATTGCCTTTTTATTCAGAGAAAATATAATTTACATTTTAATTTTTATATTTAACTCTTTAATTTGAATTTTTTTAATACAGTTTTTTTTATATATGCAAAATATTTTTCCACGAATAAAGTTTTCTTTAAAAAAAAAAATGTTAATCAAAATTTCATCTAACCAATTGAATTATTTGCATATATTTTGCATAAAAAATTTTTATATCAAAATATAAACAACAACAAAAAAAAGCACATAACGAGTGAAAATGGAAATTTAGAAAGAAAAAATAACATTTTGCGACTTGCTAGCCTAAATACTAAAAAAATAATAAAAAATTTGGTTGAAGAATCGTTTAACTTTTTATTTAATATTATTATATAATCGTGAATTGTATTTACATATTTTTAACACTCTATTAACCCATACCATACCCAAGACAACAAAAACAATTTAGGATTTTTATATTTAAGCATGTATTTTTTTTTTTTATATGAATATCCTTTTTATATCCTGAAATTGCATGTTTTATACCTATGCATAAATAAAATACAACACTTATAAATACATCAAATGGCAAACAACAAATAAAAAATAAAAAAATTATGAAATAATCAATACACAGTGTAAATGCATGCAGCGCATATTTGATGTGCACGTTACTATAAATAACATCTATAGTTTTATATATGCATATATTTTTAAGGTAAAATCTGGCAATATAGTCACAATCATATTTCCTTACTATTTATGCAAAACTTATTAGAAAATTAAATTTCACTTGGCACAAAAATGTAATTTTTTACAATTACTTACAATTATAATTAAACCGCTAATAGTTTTAATTGTCTCCTGGAAATTTCTGACAATGTCACTGAATACTGAGGAAGCTGTGAACATATGCTATGTTTCTATGGGAACTTAAACTGTGGTGGACCCTGAATTAGCATGCATTGAAACATGGATTAAATTTACATTTTTGTACTCCCATCTGCTGAGATTGATTTTAATTTCGCAGTATATTAATAGATTTAATTTAATTTTTAAATCACATATCGCAAAACTGTCTTTTTTTATCTTATAATCACAATCGCTGAAAAGAAATCATATTATCCAATGTTACCAATAATAAAATAGAAATTTACATTTTCATAAATAGCTAAAAATTTTATAATCTGCATATTAAAATATTATACCTCAAACGTATATCCTTTTTTATATTTAAATACTTTGTATTTGTGTTTGTATTGCTTGTTAACTGCACCAAATAAATATATTGTAGAAAATTTATGTTTTTTTGTTAGTATTACGGTAGAGTTTTCTATTAAAATATAGTTATAATAAAATAATTGTTTCTGTACAAAGTATATGTCATAATAAAAAATAAATCAAAATTATTTTAAAATTTTGCAGTTCATTGGCATCAACAACAATGGTCAGTACAACATTGACAACAATTGTATCGTCAGCAACTGGAGGATCATCATCGTCGTCATCAAACACAACAACAACTAATAACCATCAATATCAACGTCCATCACATTCAACTGGGGGTAGAAATTATTATTTTGCAACAACTAGTATTAGTGGTGACCCAAAAACCACAACACCAACCGGAACAACAACATCAATATCACCGATTCTTATTGAAACAAATATAAATAATAGTAATAGTGGTAGTGTTAGTGGTAATAATACAAATAATATTGGTGTTACTGTCAGTAATAATCAAAATTATAATTATCAAAAAATTGTTTCGTCTTGTCATTCACCAACCACAAGTACACAAAATCCACAAATAAATTCAAATATATCAATTACTACTGGAAATGATATTGACCAGCTGTCATCTTTAGATTTAACCACAACAAATCAATTGAAATCATATAAAAACAATGATTCAATAATATTTTCATCATCACCACCATTAAGTGATCAAATATCAATTTTATTTCCAAAGTGTCGACCGAAAAACGATATTAATTCAAATTTAACAACACAACAACAACAATATAATTCTATAGATACAAAAACAGAATTATCATCATCAACTGAATCAATAATATTACCACCAATATCATCAGTAACATCTTCTACAACAAATTCAATAATAACAACAATAGAAAAAGAAAATAATCGAACCGTTAATAATATAAATAAATCACCAGCAGCTTCATCTTTATCATCTGAATCACAATCTTCGGTAACACCAAGAATTTCAACAAATCCTTTTTTAAATAATAATCATCATCATCATCAACAGGATCAATCGTATCGACCAAATTCATTTTATTACAATAATTCGGTCCAGAATCATATAACATCTTCCACATCCAAACAAAAAGAATCTAATTCTTTTAACGAAATGCCACGAAAACGAAATTATCATGGAGGTGGTGGTAGTGGAAATAATCAAAATCCATTTTTAAATAGTGGTAGTATTAATTCAGGTAATAATAAAGATACAAATTATTGGGAAACTAGACATAATACAACACCAGCTAGTACTGTATTAAATTCACCAGAATTAAGTGAAAATCATGAATCTAGAAATCATCATAATTTTATACAAAATCAAAAACATGTTAAAGTTGGACGTAGTCCTGTTAGTCATCCAACAGAACTACTTAATAATACAATTGAATTAATGAATACACCAACACATAACAGAGGTTTGGCAGTTGTTGCAGACGGCGAAGTTGTTGTATTTGATGATATTACAGAAAATTGGCAAAGTAACTGAAATTTTATTAATCTTTCCTTTTTTTTTGTTTCTTGTAATGAAAAATTTTTTATTTCTTTTTTTGCAACGAGAAAGTTTCTTTTATAGAAACTAATAAAATTATCTTTTTTGATTTATGGTATTTGAAATATAAAAGCATTGAAATATAAAAGCCATTTGTCTTCTATATATACATAAATGTAACTATATGTATAATTAAATTAGTAATCATTTATTACACTATAGTTAAGATCAATATTTTAAAATGAAATTATAGTCGAATTCAATTTTAATTTTACACATAATTTCTTTGTAACTTTTTTTTTAATTACTATGGAAACTATAAAATACTCATCATTGTTTATTCTTACAAAAAAAAATATTAATTTTCCTTATCTAAAAAATTTTACAAAGAAATTATGAACGTTTCATAGAATAAATTTTTCATTATAAATGTCGATTATAACATAAAATATAATAAATCATAAAAAAAAAAATATAATCAATCTTTTTTTCATAATTTACACAGAAAATAAAATAGCTTTCATAATTGCAAATAATACAAAATATTTAATTTTTTATTATATAAATAGATTTAAGAGTAACAACTGAACCAAGCAGCAGTGCATTAGGTATAACTAATATTAAAGAGTCAACAACAAATTTAGAAATAAATGAAAATAAATACAAGGATATAAATAAAAAATATTTAGATAGAAATTATGTTATGATAGCTGAATCAAAACCTGGAATTATGGGTAAATAAATTATAAAATTTCTGGAAGCACAAAAATAAAAAACCTAAATCTTTTAATTACATAGTATATGAGGGTTCACCAAGACGTATTGGTCATCCTGAAGATGGAGGAGGTATTGATAATAATATTGGTAGTAATGATGATGATGATGATGAAGAAGAAGAATTGATCGAAGGAGATGATGATATGTCTACACAAATGTATCCAAATAAAGGATACCAAAATCAGTCTTCATTATATCCTGCTCGTCCAGGATTTCCTCAGGTAATTATGAAGAATTAAAAAAAAGAAGGGTTTAATAAGAAATAAAGATAGGAATTTTTCTTAAAGTATAATTCAGAAAGTTTTTTGTTTGAAAATTGTGACAGTGACAGTATTATCATATGAGCATTAAAATGCCTTTCTTTGTTAGGCTTCCGTGACTTCGGTCCACTATTTTGTAATAAATTTTATTTCAGCATTAAGTAAATTGTCGACACATATGAAATTAGTATCATTGTTACTATATATATATTTTTGGAAACCACACTTTTTGAAGTAAATCAGTGATTTGTAAAATTTCTAATTAACTCTAAATAATTAGGGTTAAACATAAGATCAATTTATAGGAAACTGTAATTACGTTTTAGGTTTAAAACATAAATTATTAGAAGCAATAAAACAATAACTCACTTTTCTTGCATAATTTTCCCACAAAATTTGCACCTCATTCATTTTTTATGGTAACAAGGTTTTGAAAGAATACACAAAATTTAGTATTTATTGCCGATGCTCCCTTATCATCTGTCTATAAAACAAATTTGAAAAAAACCTTTTCTTCCAATTTATTTTAAAATATAACAACAAAAAGAAAGAAAAATAATTAAATCACAATATTTTAAAACACTGATACCTTCGACCCTTTTGACAGGCAAAAACTCCTTAAAAAAACTTCGTAACTATATCCAGATCAATATATTTATCAACTTAAACATGCCCTTCTCAAAGTCATGTCTGTAAGAGAATCTAATACATTAAAAAAAAAAATCAATAATCTTTTTTTTAAAAAAAGCAATTTTTTTATTCTCATTCACAACAGCGAATTATTTCACCACCACGTGAATCACCTCCACTACCAATTTCAAATTTCAAACAACATCATCAACAACAACAACAACAGCAGCAGCAATCAACAACTACAACTATAGCCAGTAATGCTGAAGATACAAGCAATGATGTATCAGAAATAGGTACATCATCAGATATAACAACATCTGAACCACCAAAGTCATCAACCTTTGACTACCTGTATGAATTTTCTGAGACTAGAAAAGTTTTAGAGGAGTTCTTTAAGTGCCCATCGACAGACGAAAAACCAATTGAAAATGGAAGTGATGCTGATAGTATTGTAAGCTTCAAGAGCAACAAAAATAAAGTCTTTTGTTTTTATTCAACGCTTATTATTTCCATTTTTAAAAACTTTCACTATGCATTTTTTTTTTAATTTTTTACTTCAAGGACATTCACTATGAATTACACGAAAGTATTGATAATCGACCTGAAATATCAGGTACAACTACTAATAATTATATTGGACAACGGTTAGCTGGTAGTCCAATGGAAAATAATTATACTAGGAATAGTATTGGTGGTGATATTGGTGATGAAGAAGAAATCGAAGAAGATGAAGATGATGATGAAGAGGAAGAAGAAGAAATTGATAATATTAATGATATACATCATCAAAATAACTATATTAATGGACTTAATGCAAGCATTGAAACAAATTCAATTATTAAAAATAATAATCATCAACACCATCATGATCTTCATCAACAACAACCACAACAACAACATCAACAACAGCAGCAGCATCATAATCATGATATAGATTTCTTTTTGGATTCAACTAGTCGAAGTAGCGGTGAACAATGTGATAATCAAGATGGTATTAATCAAAATCGTGTTCAATCGAGAAGTTTTCGTTATTCACCAGAAACCACAGATTATGATTCAAATTGTGGCGATTTAGATAGTAAATATTAATTACAGTTTTAATAAAAGTAGAAAAATTTAACTAACTTCTATATTTGTATAGGTCTTTCGGGCGAATTTAATGGTGTTACAAATTATACAAATTATGCAAAATATTATGCAGCTAGTATGCCAGTTTTAGAAGATGGTCTTTCTAGTGGACATGCATCAGATACAGAAAATAACAATCCACCTCTTTTATTACCAATGCATCAGCAACAACATCAGCAATCATTGTTACATCAACAGCCAGCTACAGGTATTTCTATGTTAATGGATACAAAAAGGATATCTATTGATGAAAATATTGATGAAGCTACAAATAATATTTCAAATAGAAAAAACCAATTATCACCAAATGATATTTATTGTAAATTAGATTCCAGCCCAATTAAAAGTATTATTGAAGAATCTGGCAGAGATTCTGTACGCTCAAAAAGAGATATCCTAGGCCAAAGTCCAAATAATAGCAATTATAATAGTAATAAAGTGTTTAAAAATATTGATCCAGACTTGGATTCCTTGTATTCAATTAGTAAGTTACAAAATTAATTATAATTACAGTAATCGAAAAAGTAAACATAAATCAATTTTTAGCTATTATTCTTCGTACACAGTTGAATATATCTTACAATAATACCCATTTAAAATAATTGTTTATCTAAAATTACAGAACCTTATCTACGTATAAAAAAAAACATAATTTCCCTTACATTATTTTCAAAATTTATTTTTTCCGTTTTTTTTATTTTTTAGAAATTTTTCGAGTCCAACAAGGTGCACAAGATTTAGTTCAGTTAACACCACCACCACCGGCTCCAGCACCTCATAGAAAACCATCTTTAGTATGTTTAGATGAACAGCAGCTACAACAGAATACTGATTTAAATGGAACAAGTTCAAGTGGTCTTCTCCAAGACTATCGATCTACGATGCACCAGCAGCAGCAACAGCAACGGAATCATTTACCACCACCACCAGTACCCGAAAGAAATTCAAATACCAATTCACCATTAATTACATCAGATTCTGGTATCACAAATTCAAATACCATTATTGGTATAAATCCAGATTCACCTGTTTGGGTACCACGTCATTTAGATACCATTGGAAAAAACAGTGCTAGTATTAATAATAATGGTATAACAAACTTACAAGATTCATCATCAACTCAGCTATTAGAAAATCATCATAAAAATTTAAGTGCCGATGAAGATGATGTTGATACCGATTTAGAAACTGATCGTTTACTTGGTCATCAACGTTTAGATGATCAAGGATTTTATGATGATAATAAAACATTATCATCATCATGGGATCGTAAGCCAAGATCACTTTTAGCTTCATCTCTATCTAAATTTTCACCAAAAATTCAACAAACTACTGGTAATAAAACAAATAGTTCGAGTTTATTGCGACAAGGTTTAAATTCATTATTACCAACAACACCGGAAGTTCCATCACCACCACATAGTCAAACAACATCAGTTCAATCATTAACTGGTGCTACATCAACAAATTCTATTACAATACCACTACAACCTCCACCAACAACAGCAACATCATCTGTAACATCAGTAACAGCTGCAACTACTAAAAATACAACTAGTAAATTATTAGATATTGGTGGTTCAATGTCATCATCTGAACAAAGTGAAAAATCACCAGAAAAAGGATCACTTGAAGTTCATAATAATTGTACTTTGGATAGTCCAGGTGGTTCGAGCAAATCCAAAAAAGACAGCAATGATAAGAAAACGAAAAAGAGTAAGAATAAGGAAGGTAAATCCAAAAAGTTTATCCTTCTTGTTGTTAACATTTATTTCATAGTTTTAATTTATAAATAAAATATATTAATTATTTTTATTTTGATTTATGTTTCATTTAATTAAAGAAATTAAATGAAATTTTGTTAGTAAAATGTTTAGATATTTTTAACAAAAAAAAAATGGAGTTCATTGTGGCTAACATTTCTAAATAATTGTTTATTTGCATGCGTTCTCGTTAATAAATAATTCTCTGTGCTGCTATTGAATTGAAAAAAATATTTGTAAGCAAATTTTTGTAGAAACATAAAATATTTTAAATTAATAAATTAAAAATTTTGAATGAATCTTTCCTATCTAAGGTGGTGGTGCAGTGTTAATTGAAGGAGTACTATTTAGAGCTAGATATTTAGGATCAACTCAACTAGTTTGTGAAGGACAACCAACAAAATCAACACGAATGATGCAAGCCGAAGAAGCTGTTTCAAGAATAAAAGTACGTTTCTTGCAATAATAGATAATAATTTTTAAGCTTTGCTTTATATATCTAAAGAGTATATATTAATTGCTTGATAATTAATAATTAAATTTAATTTGTTTTATTTTTCATTTCAAATCACCTTCCCTCTACCATTGATTGAATATTTCTACTAAAGGCTTTGGTAAGTAGATTAAATGCTAATATATTAAAAGCTTTTGGAACCTTTTCGTTTAAAACCCATCCATTTAATCAAAAAAATTCATTATTCTTTATGCCAAACTTTTAATGTTTAAAAGAAATTTAGTAACTTTTATGAAATTATATTTTATTTATTCATTTTAGGCCCCAGATGGAGACGTACAACCCAGCACTGAAGTAGACCTATTCATATCAACTGAGAAAATTATGGTTTTGAATACAGATTTAAAAGAAATAATGATGGATCATGCTCTACGTACAATCTCATATATTGCTGATATTGGTGATTTAGTAGTATTAATGGCACGTCGAAGATTTGTTCCATCTGATATTGATGATGGTCCTAAACCAAATCGGACACCAAAAATGATATGTCATGTATTTGAAAGTGATGAAGCACAATTTATAGCTCAATCAATTGGACAAGCCTTTCAAGTTGCTTATATGGAATTTTTAAAAGCAAATGGAATTGAAGATCACAGCTTTGTAAAAGAAATGGATTATCAAGAAGTGTTGAATAGTCAAGAGATTTTCGGTGATGAATTGGAGATTTTTGCTAAGAAAGAACTACAAAAGGAAGTTGTTGTACCCAAGGCAAAAGGTGAAATATTAGGAGTAGTAATTGTTGAAAGTGGTTGGGGTTCAATGCTACCAACTGTTGTGATTGCTAATTTAATGTCAACTGGAGCTGCTGCAAGATGTGGACAATTAAATATTGGTGATCAATTAATTGCAATAAATGGATTAAGTTTAGTTGGTTTACCATTATCAACTTGCCAAACTTATATAAAAAATTCAAAAAATCAAACTGTTGTTAAATTTACTGTAGTACCATGTCCACCAGTTGTTGAGGTTAAAATTAAACGACCAAATACAAAATATCAACTTGGATTTAGTGTACAAAATGGAGTGGTAATTTCTTTGTATTTCTGAAAGAAATTTGATTATGAAACTCAAAATAATTATATATAGATTTGTAGTCTTTTACGTGGCGGAATAGCTGAACGTGGTGGAGTACGAGTTGGTCATAGAATAATTGAGATAAATAATCAAAGTGTAGTTGCAGTACCACATGAAAAAATTGTAAATTTATTAGCAACATCAGTTGGAGAGGTAATTAATTAAATTAATTTTTCCAAATTATTTATTTATATTTAAATATTTTAGATTTTAATGAAAACTATGCCAACATCAATGTTTCGTCTTTTAACTGGACAAGAAAATCCAATATATATTTAAGTGTTTGTTTCAAATATTTAACATTAAAATAAAATTTTTAAAAAAATTTACATAAAAAAACCATATATAAATATAAATTAGACTTCTAGCTTATAAATATAACGTTAACTAATTAAATGAAATTTTTCTTTTCTGTTTATA
The DNA here is from genome assembly GCA_963932195.1 of Empis livida. Classification (NCBI taxonomy): domain Eukaryota; kingdom Metazoa; phylum Arthropoda; class Insecta; order Diptera; family Empididae; genus Empis; species Empis livida. Next base: position 47,260,557 of record OZ010648.1, read on the forward strand.
TAGCTTAGATTGAATATGTCAACGTCTTGAAATAAAATCTAATTATTTGATTAAAACTGTATTTAAAAAAAAAAACACAAAAAATCGTCCTCCTATATAAATATACGGACATATACTTATTATTAATTATAAAATGAAAATAAAAATATATAAATATAGTTTTGATATTAAAAAAAAAAAAAAGTAATTACAAAAAAAAATGCCTGTTTAGCTTGTAGACACACTATTTAGTAATTGATGAATAAACTCATTTACCGAAAATCAAAAGAAACAAGACATTCGCTTTTATCTTTAAAATATATATAAAAGATTTGTTAATTTCTCATTGCTTTAACCATAATAATAATTAAATTTTCCTTTAAATGCCTTTGAAAATGTAATGAAATCTTTCATAAATAACATATTACTATATTAAAATTGTTTCTGTTTAAAAAGTAAATACACAAAAAAATATCCTCTTTTTTTTTTGAAAACAAAAAAACATACACAATTTACATAAAATAGCTTCATATACTAATTTACTTTCTGAATTAATTTAAATATAAAACTGTATTGCAAATATAAAGAATATAACCTAATATAATACAAAATATAATAATTTCAAAACTAGTTAATTAATTAATAATATGCACTATGGTCTTTTGCCTTTTTCTAGTGTGTCTTAAGATATAAGTCCAAAAAAAAAAAAAAAAATGAAGATTATATAATAAACATTAAAAAGAATATTTAAAGAAAGCATTAGTTCTATACCTTGTATTTAATAAAAAGATTATAAATAATTTACTGTTAGCTAAAATCAATCCATAAATAAGTGAACAAACTTAAATATATGCAAATACATTAATTATATTTAAAAAAAAAATTTAAATGTTGTGTAATTATTTAAAAAAAAATTACTTGTGAGAGTGTAAAATTGGAAATGTTTGGAAATACATATATACTAAATTTAGATCTTTTGGTCAAGTGCAATATTATATTACAATAGATTTTGTGATAATCCTCAGAATCCCAAAGTCACTTTTTTTTAAAATAGTTTTACCAGAATGTAGCAGAAATAACTTACTTTTAAAATTAGTTTGCAAATATACTCCTAATATTTATTGCTAAGAAATGTTTGTGAAAATTTCTATCACTATAAATTTTTGGAGTAAATATATTCGATTTAGATTTTTGCAAAACCTATGCACAACAAGAATTTTACAAGTTTTGATGTCAATGATCTATGATTCTTACATTTTTCAATAAAATAAAATTATTAGAGACCTTTGAAGTTCCAGGAGTAAAAAATAATCCATTTTCGAAATCTATAAAAATATAACTAATTTTTCGACATTACACTAAATTCCTTTTGTCATTTTTAAATTATAATTCATTTATGATAAATTTTTAAGGGCTTTACACCTTTTCATTTCACTTTATTCTTATATTTACATAAACAAGATTAAAATTGTATAATAATGCATTAATTACAATTGCAACGTTTCTATTCTAGTAAGGATTTGGTTTTATCCATTCAACCGACGTTCTATTGTATTGAACCGACGTTCTATTGCATAACATATGAAATAAAACTTCATAGGTAAAATTTAATTTATCCACACAAATTACTACGAATTTGAATAATTTAAGATTTAAATTATATTTTTATCAACAGTTTATTTTGCATTTTACAATATTTCACCTGTAATTTAAATTTTTTTTATAAACTGTTACCGTGTATCTGATTTTCGTACAACTGAAGAAAACGCGCCAAAATGAACTGTCAGAAAGGAATTTAAGGCTAGATGAGGTGAAAAATTTAAGGCTATGTAGATGTGTGAATGCAGAAAGGCTTGCTTATGAGAAAAAAATATCAAAAACGGCAAATACGGAACGGAAGTCTATACCGGAACTAAACCAGAGCAAAGCTGATGCAGAAGGATTAAAACGGAGCATATTATTAATTACTATTTAAATATACATTGCATAGAATACAAAATTTACAATGTGCCCTTCGAATTAACCTCTATGTTTGACATGCTTTCCAATTCTTATAAAACATAATGCTTACAGAAATGTTTTTATCAAGAATCTGTCATAAATTTTGACTTTAATTTTTGCTCGGAACTAAAAATTAGACAGTATTTTCATGAAGTCTAAACTTTTCTAAACAAAATATTTCCAAAATTTCTTTTAAAAATGTTTACTAAAGCAATATTTTGCTCAATTTGATTTGTTTAAATATTTAAATATTAATTTAATGGTTAGTAATGATAGATAAATTAGTTATAAAAATAAATTTTTTACTAAGCATTCTTCTATACTGCCGCACGAAATATTGATTTTTTGAACCATCGTAGAAGAAAAAAAATACAAAGCTATTGCGAGTGTTAAAAATTCGTATATTTATATATTCAATGGAAATATTGTTTTTTAATTATTAAACTTTTATGTTTTGCCACAAAAAAAAACACTGCAAATTTAAAAGTTTGTATATTGAAGTGTTCGGAGTTAATTCCATTTACATTTTTTATGAATCTTATTTTAATGCATATTCATTATGTGGTAATTTTCTAAATATAAAATTAATATATTAATAAATCAATCTGACTCACACTTCCGTTCTGATCAATAAGATCATTCATAATAAATTATTTTGATTAATTAATTCTATTTTTTTTTTTTATAGTAAAATAATGAAGTCAGACTGCTCCTTTGCAAAAGACATGTACTAGCAATTTTATTTTACAATTTGATAATTAGTCACCAAATTTAAAATTTAAAAAAAAAAATCTTGTATTAAAAACCCCAAAAATGAATGTTAATGCAGAATCAGAAACTACAGGAGCTGTTGCTCAATCATCGAATTTAAATACAAGTCGTCATATAATTGCTCGTCAAAATTCAAATAATTTTACAACAAAATTAAACAACGATTCATCATTTTTTGAAAAATATGAAAAACCACAGGAACGTTTTGTATGGGAAATGCGAAAACGTAGTCCAAATACAACACCAGCAAGTACAGTATTGAATTCACCCGATTTAACTGAAACAATGCACTACTCAACACAATTACATCAACAGATTCGTGTTGGTCGTAGTCCTGTAACTATGCATGAAGAAAATTCTATTGATTGTATTGGCATTAATAGTAATGGATATAGTTCTTCAGCAGACCGTCATTATCATCATATACAACAACACCACCATCATAATCAACATCAAGGTTTTACTAGTCCTGGTTCACCAACAGATCTTGGCTCGGCTGGTATTAATTTAGTAAATGACGGAGAAATTGTTGTATTCGATGATATCGATACAAATTGGATGAAATCAGATAAAGATTGTATAAATAGTGAAGATGTATTAAAAGTAACTAAAATGATTGGCCAATTACCAATTGCTGAATATGAAGGATCACCACGTCGTATTGGAAATTATCAACATGAATTGCCACATAGTCATTTTAATAGTAATAATAATTATCGGAATACAACTGGTATATCACCATCATTTTATCCGAAAAGACCACCAGGTTTTCCACAAAGAGTATCTCCAAGTGTTACACAAGAATTTAATAACATTAAATCAAATTTAATTGATATTACTAGTACCGAAAATATTTGTGGTGAAGATGCTGAAAATTTGACTGATAATAAATTAATTGAAGAAGTAGAAGAAGAAAATAAACCAAAGACACCAACATTTGATTATCTTTATGAATTCTCCGAAACACGAAAAGTACTTGAAGAATTTTTCAAAGGTACCAGCGGTGATGATGAGAAAAAATTTAGTGATTTTAATGAAAGTGATGATTTAGGGAGTACAGTAAGTTGAAATTGATTTTATTTTGTAAAATCTAATTGTTTTCAAAAATTTGTATCAGGATACTTATCAAGATTATAATAACAGGAGGGAAGAGAAAAAGGCTGAACAAGCATATATTGGTCAGAGATTAGCTAGATTTCCTAATGAAGAATTTATGATACATAAGTCTCCACGAAAACAGGTAAATATATATACTCTCAATATTTTTTAATAAACAAAATATTCTTTTAATAGATATGCGATAGTTATACTGAACATAATGACATCGAGCTATATATTGACTCAAATAGTAGAAGTAGTGGTGATTTAGCTGATACAGAATTAGAAGCAAATTTACGTCGTCATTCTCGTAATTTCACATTATCACCAGAAACTACAGATTATGATTCAAATTGCGGCGATTTAGATAGTTTATCAAATGATATTAATTGTCAAACAGATTTCGGTAAATTATATACTAGTATGCCAGTTTTAGAAGATGGTTTATCCAGTGGACATGCATCAGATACAGAAAATAATTTGTCAACAGTGGTTATTGAAAAGAATTATTTAGAAATGGCATCAGTTGATAATATGGACACTAATAATTTATGTACCATTGATCATACAACGGTTATACCTACAACATCAACATTGGTAATACAATCAACAGGTACAACAACAACAAATAATAGTAACCAAAATATGATTGTTGAATTAACTAATAGCAGCTGTAGCAATAGCAATACTAGTAGCAATAATAATAATAATTCTTTAAATACATGTAAAAATCATAAAGAAAATAATTTTGATTCAATCTATTCAACGAGTAAGTTTAATACAATGTAATTATTTTAGTAAGTTTAATCCTAAATGTAATTATTGTTTGTTAATAGACTTAATACAATCAACACCTCCGCCACCAGCCCCAGCACCTCATAGACATCCAATAAGTATAACTGATGATCTAGAATCACAAGATATTCAGGAAGCATTAAAAGATATTCGATCAGCATTGCAACGCACGAAAGCACTTCAAGAAAAATCTAAATATTGTGATGAAGTATTACAAGGAGGGCATGAATCACCAGTCTGGATACCACGACGTAATTCATCTAATGAAAATTTATCAAACTTAGATTTGGGAATAAATAAAAAAGACACAAATTGTCATGATGATGATGAAGCTGATACTGATTTAGAAACTGATCGTTTATTAGGCCAACAACGATTAGATGATCAAGGATTTTTTGATGAAAAAGTAATTTACGTTTAGTTAATTTTGTTCTAGAATAATTTATAAATTCGACATTTTGTTTATAGTCATGGTCTAAAAATAATCGTTTAAAATCACCTATTAATTTAACGACCGGTTTATCACCATCCACATCAGTTGGGACATTTACAACTGTTGCCACATTGACAACTACAACCTCTATAAAACCACAAACATTTTCTTCAGCTACAATTCGTCAAGGTATAGGAACAGCATTGACACCTTCATCCCCTGAAAATTGTCAAATTGTTGGAACATCTGATTTAACAATAACTGCACCTGACGATATACAATTTATTAAAACAAGTCCAACAGGTTCAATAAAATCTAAAAAGGATTCAGCTAATGGCGATAAAAAATCAAAAAGTCGTAATAAAGAAGGTACAAACCAAATTATATACACTTTATTTCTATAAAAAAAAAACCTTATTTCTTTATTCCTCTTAAATGCTTTACATAAAAATACTAAAAAAAAACATTTTTTTCTCTCATATTGAAATATTTTTTTCATGCTTTCATGAACTATAAAAACTAATAAATCAATCAAATTATAAAATATTCAAAAAAAAAATATTAAAAAAATGTCAAAATATTTAACAAAAATCCAAATGCACATCTACAAATCTAATAAAAAATACAAAAAATGCACAAAATGTAAGTCCTTATCGTCTTTTTCATATTTGTGACTATTACATAATTATATTCTGCAATACGTTACAAAATCTTTTATTTAAATTACTTATTTTAATTTATAGCTTTACTGGATCCTGCAGTTTTAATTGAGGGCGTCTTATTTAGAGCTCGATATTTAGGTTCGACACAATTAGTTTGTGAAGGACAACCAACTAAGTCAACGAGAATGATGCAAGCTGAAGAAGCTGTTTCAAGAATTAAGGTAAATTGTATTTTATGATTATTACTCATTTTTGCAAACAAACTAACAAATTTCATTCAAAAATACAATTTTTTCCTTTCTATAAACTTCTAACACAAAAATAGGCTTTGGTAAGTAAACAGTTTTTTTAAAATATATTTAATTAAAAATTTAAATGTAATTTATTTGGTGTGAAATTATAAAATAATATATATTTTTAGAAGCTTTAAGTTTTGTGCTAATTCGTTGTATTCCGTAAATTCTCTTCTCGTTTCGTTATTTTTTAAATGTGTTTTTATTTTGTAGGCTCCTGAAGGTGAAAATCAACCCAGCACAGAAGTTGACCTATTCATATCAACTGAGAAAATTATGGTTTTGAATACAGATTTAAAAGAAATAATGATGGATCATGCCTTACGTACAATCTCCTACATTGCTGATATTGGTGATTTAGTGGTACTAATGGCTCGTCGCAGATTTGTTCCGAGTGATACCGAAGAAGGAGTTAAACCAAATCGAACACCAAAAATGATTTGTCATGTATTTGAAAGCGATGAAGCACAATTTATAGCTCAATCAATTGGACAAGCTTTTCAGGTGGCTTATATGGAGTTTCTGAAAGCGAATGGAATTGAAGATCACAGTTTTGTAAAAGAAATGGATTATCAAGAAGTGTTGAATAGTCAAGAGATATTCGGCGATGAACTGGAGATATTTGCAAAGAAAGAACTGCAAAAAGAAGTTGTTGTGCCGAAGGCAAAAGGCGAAATTTTAGGAGTTGTAATTGTTGAAAGTGGTTGGGGTTCAATGCTACCAACTGTTGTGATTGCTAATTTAATGTCAACTGGGTCAGCTGCACGATGTGGACAATTAAATATTGGTGATCAATTAATTGCAATAAATGGATTAAGTTTAGTTGGTTTACCATTATCAACTTGTCAAACATATATAAGAAATACGAAAAATCAAACAGCTGTTAAATTTACGGTTGTGCCTTGCCCACCAGTTGTTGAGGTTAAAATAAAACGCCCAAATACAAAATATCAACTTGGATTTAGTGTACAAAATGGAGTGGTAATTTCTTTATATTTCTGAAATAGATTTGATTATGAAACTCAAAATAATCATTTATAGATTTGTAGTCTTTTGCGTGGCGGAATAGCTGAACGTGGTGGAGTAAGAGTTGGTCATAGAATAATTGAGATAAATAATCAAAGTGTAGTTGCAGTACCACATGAAAAAATTGTAAATTTATTAGCAACATCAGTTGGAGAGGTAATTCATTAAATTAATTTGCCAAAACTATTTATTAATAATTAAACATTTTAGATTTTAATGAAAACTATGCCAACATCTATGTTTCGTCTTTTAACTGGGCAAGAAAATCCTATATTTATATAAAATATTTTTTTACTAGTTTATTTAATAAGTTATTTAAATATAATGAAGAAAATGTATCAATACAGTATCGCCATAATAATCCACCACACGCTATTCAAAATAAATCTAAAACTATTACCAACTTTTCAATCAATCTATATCCACGTATAGCAAAAATTAAAAAAAAAGAATTTATCATACCGTTTTTTTTAGAATTAATTATTTACAAGATTCGATATATATTAATGAAATATCTAAAAATCCAATACAAAATAGAGAAAATAAGAGCTTGTGATTATATCTTTATATACAATATTTATTAACTTAAAAAAAAGTAGAATCTAAGACGCTAATAGGCTGCAACTCTAGGAATATTTTCTACAAGTAATTCAAAATTTCTAAATCAAACAATCGAAATTGTAACTTTCTTTCACTCCGATAGTTTCAAATATTTAAAAACATTTCTTCAATAATAATCTTAAATTTCAGTTTTTAAATTAAAAATTTACATGTACATACAGCATACAGTCCTATCTAAATATTACCTTAAGAAAACTGATTTTTTTTTTCCTATCAACTATATATTTTTTTTATTGATTTAAAATATTTTATTACGCACAATATTTAAAAAAGCTTATATTTTTTTTAGTTAGTTTTATTTAGTTTAATATATTTTTACTTTAATTCAAATTCGATTGGTGCTGTCATTTTGTTTCTGGAAATTCATTAGAAACGATTACATAGTGCCATTTTAAATATGTAAATGTAAAAATGTTATATATTTTTTTAATTATGAATTTATTTTTAAACTCTTTGTTTTGAATAAAAAAAAATGTTATATTTTATGTTTATATTATGTTTTTTTTTTTTAAATATACTCTATTTTCATCAATAAAATTTATGTTGATTTTTTATTATTTTGTGTTTTCATTGAATATTCAAATTATTATTCGTAATATATAAAAGACTCAATTAAATTGCACTTAAATGACAATACTTAAATTTTTAATTATTTATGAACCTACTAAATGGTTCCGCAAAAATATTATCACATCACAAAAAATGTTTTTTAGATGTTATACTAGAAATAGTTTTGAGAAAAATTTAAATTCGTATTATGTTTGGCTATACTCAAAAATATAAGTGATGCTCTATGTAAACAAAAATATTATGTAATCCTCTTGTTTGGTTTATATCCTTTTAAATCAAAAATAATTCGAGTGATAAATGATTCGTATAATACTATTATTCTCACTCATTGTGTATACTGCAAGTAAATAAAATATATACTCACTACAGTTGAATGTTTAATATAAATAAATAAATTTATGTAAATTTCCAACACGGTTCTAACAAATACAAAAATTAATTATTAAAAAAATAATAATCCTAAAAAGACTAATAAAAAATGTTATATATAATCAAAATTTCATACGTTAAGACACCAGAAAAAGGAAGTAATTATAATAAAACTAATTAAAAATTTATAAATCAAAAGAATGGTTTAGAAGACAATATTACTAAAAAGAAAGTGTTGTGGGTAATTTTTCTACAAATAATGTAATTTTGTGAAATATATCTTATTTTTTAAAGAGAACCTAAATATACAGTATTATATAATTTAAATTTTTTTTATTAATATAAATTGGGGAAAATTTCAAATTAATGTTTTTTTATTGATGTTGATCTGCATTAATAGACAAATCAGAATTTGAAGGTGAATGTAATTTTGGAAAAATTTTGATAAAATTATTTGATATTTACTTAATTTTTAAAAGATATAAAAGTAAAAAGATGGTAAATTGAAGCAAAGAAGGATATAAATTTTTCGTTCAAAAGCTACATTTCTATAAATCAAAACGGGTTGTATTTATTTTTTATTTAATTTAACAAAAACAATAATAAAATTTTAAATAAATTTGTAAAAAAAATAATATCTGTTTAATTATAATTGTATATTATAAAAATAAATAATCACGTGATAATTGTTAAAACTAAGAAATAAATTTAAACAATAAAAAAATATGATTTTGATTTAGAAATTTTTGTATGCAAAAAAACATAAATAACATAAAGTAAAAAGTATTATGAAATGAGTATAAAATAATAAATAAATAAATGAAAATTTAAATATAATTTAAATGTGTATAACTGAAAATAAGTGTTGTGAAGGTGTTTTTATCCACAAATAAAAATCTTCTTAAGAAAAATAGTTAGGACTTTTGACAAAGAAAAAAAACATAAATTATACAAAAATTAACGAATCCAAAATAAAATTTATTTACAGAGCAATGAAAAAACCATAAAATATTGAAAAAAATGAATGTTTAAATATCTATAAAACACAATAAAATGTACTGCTAATTTAATAAGTAAATCAAAACCAAAATCTTGTATATCAAATCATAATTAAATGGCAAATAATTTCGCATTTTTTATGTAATAAATATTATATTTAAAGGATAAAATATCATTTCAGTAATAGAGTTTTTGTACAATTTACCCATATTATTGGTAAGTTTTGAAGTTTTGATTTAATAATTTTTAGTTTTATCCGACCACATTTTGAAATTCTTTTGCTTATATTTAGTTCTTTTGGTAAAAATAGAAAAATGATATTTTCATAATATATAATATTTCCCACGTTCGCTTTAATATCTTCAGTTTTAAAGAAAAAATAATAAATTAGGTTTAGAAGTGATGATTTTTTTTTGTTTTTTCATATTTATGAATATTTTGCGGTTTTAAATTAATTTTATGATATTAAAAAGACTCAACTGATTATCAATTAATTAGATCAAATATTATAGAATTTCTGCAGCAGCTGTATAGTTTTCTCTAACACTTTATAACACTGTATAATTAATTTCACATTTTCAATCATAAATTTTATTAACATAAATATTTTATTTAATATATAATTTAATGAATTATTGAAGGATAGAATACTGTGGTTGAGTTTTGGAAAAAATTGAAGATATTTTGTAGAAAGGAATTAAGTTATGTGACGTGAATACAACCGTATATAAATAAAAAAAAAATCTAGATTAGTTTGTCTCAGTTTTTGGAATATCTAGTGGTCTAAATAAAATGATAGGAATAAAATTTAATATGCAAATGGTTATATGCTTTCAAATAAATTAGTCTTCATGTAGATATAATTAAATCTATGATCAACTCTGAAATATAAGCTATATTATTTCTAAAAAAAATCTTTCGTAAAGCAAAAAAATGTATTTTTATTTTTATTTTTTTTTATTGATCTTCTCGCATTTTTACAAAATAAAAAATTCACTTTATCTAAATAAAAATTGATGATTACTTTTAAAATAATAAACATAAAAACAATTAAAATAAAAGTAGTTAAATATTAAAACTTAAAATTTAAAAATGAAAAAAAACACATAACTCAAAAGTTAATAATTGTTTTTTTTTTTGTATAAAAAGCTCATTTTCTTGAAATGCTTTCGTATTCGTTAAAAATTTTTTAAAGCGAACCACAAAAAAAATGTGTAAACTATTAATTTTACCGGATGAAAATAAATTTTCTATTTGCATATTTTTTTTTTTTCTTTTATCTGTTTTAAAAATATTTATATTTATTTTTCTAATATGTACTTTTATGTTTTGGTTTAAAATTTGTTTAATAAATAATACGACAAATTATATAATTATAATTTTTTTTTTTTTAAAATAATATATTTTTAATTAAATATTTAAGAATTTGAATTGTTTTGTGTGACTATTGTATGGCTCCGTTTTTATGTTCAATATATAAAAGATATGCACCAGCAGCATAAGCTAATGTATTAAATAATCCAAAAACTCCAGCAGCAATATTTGATGCATAACCATATCCTGAAATTCCTGACCATCTTGCCAATTGTACAATAAATGCAATAAAGTATAAGATTGTCACTATTCCAGTGTTGAGTAGTTCCTAAAATTAATTAATTTTTTTTAAATTGAATTTTAAATTGTTTTTATGCATTTTAGTATTAAATTAAATTAATAATTCATATTTTTTATAACATGATAAATTTTTGTATAAAATTTTATCATACCATAAAAAATGGCATTCATAAATTTATAAGCTGTCGAACTATTAGGTCATATTTAGATTTTACTGCTGACAATAATTATATGACGTAAAGAATGTTATCTGTATAATTCGTATAAAGTAAAAAAATCTAATTTAAGCATAATTGCTACAAAGATAGTTTAGCCAGCGTTGGAAAATCCTTTTAATTTTAAATACACTTTTTTGACTCCATTCTACACGGGATTATCTCCGCAAATCTTATAACTCAATTACAAAATTCATTTTGGGACAATAATTACTCTCACAACTTACAGCACCTCTGTTAATAAGTGTGAAGGCTAAGCGAAGAATGACAAAAACGTGATAAACCCCTATTGTGTAGTTTTAAAACGGTGATTTCCCGTCGCTGTCAACTACGATTAAATAAATAACACAGTATGCACCATTTAACTCATACAAAGAAGTGTGTTCAACCGCTCGTGTAGCATTATCCTATACTTATTAATCCAGAAATAATGTACTTATAATCATTTTTCCAGAATTATTTATTGAAATATTTTTGTATTTTTAAAATAACTTACTGTTAATATCCAATTAATAGCTAAATTAAGACCTTCACGTACACCCAAAAAGTAGGCAAATGTCCATAAAAGTGTTGCAATGAATGACGTAACTGCTACAAATAAGAAATAATGTGAAGCTCCAAGAAATGCTGGGGAAGCCAGTGACATACAAAGAATGCCTAAAATCTGTAAAAATAATTAGCATAATAATATTTTATAATGAATAAAACATCAAAATCATAAAATATAGTTTTGTATTTGTAATTATTTTCGTGGGTTGAAGTTTCAATAAACAACAGGTGTAAATAAATCACTCCAAAATAAGCAAAAAAAAAAAAATATTTATAAGTTTCTAGTTCGTTTATTTTATAATAATTTTTGGAGGGAAAACATAACAAAAAATAAATAAGCAAATTTTATACACCTGGTGAATTACATGAAATCTGGATGATTATAGCAAAAAAAAAATATATAACAAGAAGTTAAATTTAGTGTACCATATTTCCATTTTTGACGGAAGACGAATCATGTCATATAATAATTATAATATGTAATAAATTAGAAAAATATGAAATTTATGTTACAAATATTAAAACATCACCTGAATTAACAAACTATTTAATTTTCAAGTGAAATTAAACCTTACATCATATCCTGCCGATATGCTAAGTTAACTATATATTCTAACCTTGCCTATAAATTTCATAATCTTTAGCTTCTAGCGAATTCTGAATATCACAATATGTATTATTTACATATAAATATATTTTAAAATTGATTATAATATTTTGTAACACCTACTTTAATTTAATATTTCATATTTAAAAAACAAATTTTTACCGCAGCTATAATTTCTGCATTAAACATTAAATTAACTTATATTTTAGCCGGAATTTAATTAAATTCATATGTAGGTGCGCAGAAAACAGCAACAATTATAATATTAAAGTAAACCGTGTTAAAGTTAATTCTAGTATAAATGATGCCTCATGGAAAAAGCGAAAATCACGATGTCTCATTCTTATGACGGCCAATTCAATATATAATCTGAGTAGAATAGGTGTGTTCGGTGAGTTCTATGTTCACGATTATGTGAACATAGAATTTATTGCATAAAATTGGAACAAAATTAATAGATACTCCTTATGAAATAACTAAATGATAAAATCATGTAGAATTCTATTAGTAATGAGATTAATATGATTCAGTTCTATAAATACATTGCCATATAATTAAAACTTATTTCCATTTCTCAGCATCTACTTTTACCCTTACCTTGCTAATGTTTCTCTTATCAAAAAATCAAAATTCTGGTTTGAAGTGATGATATGAATCGATCAGAGCTTACTTTAAGTCGCCACTGATTACACCCCTGATTAAAATCAAAATATTTTCTATGTTTGTTGTATAAAATTTATTTAATTACTGACATATTGAAATTCTTTTAAGATGCAATAATATACTAAAATAATAATTAAATTATTATAGTGCTTAATTTAATATAGGGTGTTTCAAATTAATAACCGAAAAATATATGTTTTATATTTAAATGTTTAATATATGTTGTCTGTCGGAGAAGTGCAATTTTTTATATTACATTGCTGCTTATTGGTTTATAACATCAAGGTGAACCGTTGGTGTTGGTATAAGTTCCGTCGTGTTTACAGTAATTTAAATTTAAGATTTTAGAGGAAAGATAATTTTTGATAATAAATATCACACTATTACTAAAGCAATTAGTTATTTGTAATCACGCGCACAAATCTTTGAGCTTTTTTCTCACGCTCACAAATTTTTGAATAATTTCAGTTTCCATAATTGTAGTCTAACTCTTTTAGTTTTTATCGACTTCATGAACATTTTTTGATTCACTTAATATTTATTATCAAGCTGATTTCCAAGCAAATTTAATAAATCAGCCTGTTAATATTTGTTTTAAAATTGTTTCTTAAGAATTTGTGTAATATATCGCCAATGTGAATTTCAACAACGTTTATTTTTCTTCGACTCTGTTGTTTTTCCATAATAAATAGTAAAATATTATTATTAATTTTTTTCATAACATTTGTTAATTTTAGGTAATAATAATTATCGCTAATTCTAGATACAATTTATTTGAAAAATATGAATCATTAATGAATCATGTAAAAAATTTTTAAGTAATAATTAAGTTGTCAGTTTATTATTCTATAATATTTTAGTTTTTAGTTGCATTTTGGTACCAATGACATATTAATATTGTATCTTATAGATATACCTAGGTAATTAAAAATTATTAAAAATATCTCTTCATAAAATATATTTATAAAATAATTTCCCTTAGTCAAAATTTTCTCACAAGAAAATATTATTAAATTCGTTTTAATTTTTATTTTGTTCAATTTCACTTTTTTTTCTTTAAAAAACAAAAAGAAATTTTTGTATATTAGCAGTTGATTTGAAGTTTTGTTAACATTAGTTGATTTATCTAAAGAAAGTTGGAATTTACCTTTTTTTATTTAATACAAAATCTTATTGACATGAAAGGCAACAAAAAACAAAAATAATGAAATACAACATAAACCCATAAAATATATGATAATAAAATTAACATTTGAAAGTAGTAACGTATATAAATTTGTATTATAGCGTTGATGACCACAGTTATTAAAAGACCGGTTGGTTATCCGTCGAAACAACAATTTTTTTAAGAATACCAGATGTATATTTAGTAAAGTGCGTAACTTTCTTAAAATTTCTTTAATACTAAAAACATACGCAAAGCTACCGGCAAAACATGGCAAGAAGAGAAAAATAAAATTCATCGCAGCAGAATTATATGTAGTAGTTTTATACTTATGAAATTTTTTTCGTGCTGCCATGCACTTTATGAAAATTTACATTAAATTTCATGTTAAAAATTAGAAAATTCAGGTGCTCGCGTAACAGAATTGTATAAAGTTGTACTTGTATAACACTTTTGTATTAAAATTATAAGCAAATTTTATTATCTTGTTTATTTAAATTTAGTATTTTTAGATTTGGCTACAAACATGCCGATCGAAATTTCTCGTATTCTATTCCAGTAGCCATAACAAAGTTTTCCTGCAACGAAACAACTGCCTGAAAAGCGTTGAAAGTATTTTCAAATGGAAATTCAAACAAATATTAAATTTTTAATATTTGTTTGAATTTCCATTTTTTATTTATTTACTGACAATAAAAATCAGTTAATTAATTCAGAAACTCAGCGAGGAACAAGTACAACTTAAATTTACTGAATTAAGAATTTCGTCTCGTTACGTTTTGCCGGACTACTACAGCATAAACATGATTATCTTTTTAATCACTTTTTTAATTAAATCATGCACAGATTGTACTTCATTCAAGCATATGTAGATAATGTTACTCTTAAACATTTAGGAAACAAGATATTTTCAAACTACATATTCAGATATTATGGTAAAGACAAATTAAATAGACTTTCTACTAACTCCCCATTGAAAATACATATTTTTTTTTATCTTTTCTTTTTGTATATCCATTGAGTTTTTTTTACCTAAAACGAAATTGTTGGTAAATTTGTTATTGTTTTGAATTTTAACCAGAAACTAGGTCGAACTGCATTTTAAGTTCAATGATTCGTGTTGTTTTGGTTAAGGCTGATTTGTTTGTTTTTGTAAACACTTTATAGTTGCTATATAATTCAGATAATTCATTCAAGTATTTAAGACTAACACGTTTTTAAAATATTTTAATTCAATAAGTGAAATTTTATTTGTAATTATTTAAAATATTAAATATAATTGTATTTAAATTAAATATTATAACTTGTTGACTACAATAAAATTTGATCAACCGTACAACAATTTTATAGAATCGGCAAGCTATTAATTAGTGAATTAAGTGCTACTTTAAAACAGCGGTTAATTGACTTCTAAGAAATGTAGTAGAAACATAAAATAACCATTAAAATTAACCTATTTTCAATTCACAAACTATAAGAATAACAAAATTTTAAAATTATATTAATTTCTTCTATAATTTAAAACTTTCTACTTAAATTATTTTGTATGATTCATTTTTAGATTTTATTTTGTTGTCACATTCGTAAGTAAAACTATCATATTAAATCTATTTATATTCATAGTCACAATTTACTTATTATTAATGATAACATAACAATTTTATATAATATTATATCATTTTAAACACGAAATAAATATTTCAACTTTTTATATTTCATTTATTTCCAAAAATAAATCTCAGGGAAAAAAAAATATAATATTCGGGGGCAACAATCTTTTTTTATGTTTGAAAAATAATATTTACAAGATTTATTTTCTGATTTTCAAATAGAAAAAAAAAACGAATATTATTTTTAACAAATGAATGAAAACATGAATAAGTAAATATAAGTAATAAATATTTGTGTTATATAAAAGATATAGATACGAGTATATAATGTTAAAAATATTTTCAGCAAACATGTATGAAATATGAATGAATTTCATTTATTGCTGAAGAGAATTTACGATCTTTTAAGAAAATATTTTAGATTCTTATCATACTTTCATTTTCGTAAATAGATTGCATAAATCTTGTTAATTGCGCCAAAAAATTAATGTTTATTCGAATTTTAAGATTTAAATATGTCACAATGTATAAAATGAAAATATAATAACTAGAAGATGATTATTGTTGATTTATAAGCATATATTTAACGTAATTAGAAGATAGCTTCTAATCAAAATAAATTTTACCATATATCGGACGTTTATAAAATGTGTAGCTTCTAGTTAAAAAATATCGAATAGATTTGTGCAAATACTTTCGATTGAAAATTGAATAGAACTATTTCAGATATTTTATAGCACATTCTCATTTGTTCACTAAGTATGTCAATCCAGTCTGTATAAACAGTTAATATTCACAAACAAATTGACTATAAGGTATTCGATATTGGACTACATTTAACCCTTTCAGGATTGTGTGGACAATATGTCCAAATAATGTTCAAAAAATTCTCTTTGTACCTCTTCTTATATTTAAGAGATATATGTTTTTATATTAAACTTATATTAACTTTTATATTAAACAGATTGGCACCAATTTCATAGGTACATAAAAGCTGCAAAATAGTAAAATGACCAAGTAGATAAAATGATAACGCAATAGTTTACATGCCTGCTTCATTAGTTCTTATTTTACAAATTTCTTTATCGCTACTTGAAAAATTTAATTTTATAAAACTATTGGGACTTAATTTTCAATCTGTACCCACCAAAAATTCCGGAAGCTCAAATTTTGAAAATCTATGGCTCACCCAATATTTCGAAAATTTAAATTTTTTAATTTATGAAATAATTTTGCTTATTAAACATACGTATATATATTAATTTATTCAAATTTTAAACCATGGAAAATACAATGTCTTGAATGGGTTAAATAGGAAAATAGACTAAACAAAATTAAATTAAATTTTAATATTTTATAATCAAATATTATTGATTAGTTTATAAAGTTCTGTTTATTTGACTAGTTTATAAAGTTCTGTTTATTTGACTAGTTTATAAAGTTCTGCTTCTGTGTGATTGTATTGTTCGAGAAAAAATATTCTTATCAACTTTTCCAAAAACCAGAACATATTCAAAGACCATGAATAAAAATTCCAAAATAAAATAAAATATAAAAAAAACTATGTCACAGGTGGGAAGATATTTAAATATTATAAAGTCAGTGATGTTTTTGTTTTTTATATTATTTTTTTCTTCATATTTTTTTTTTGTAACCTTGACAGATTGTTTACAACACAAACTGTTTCTTACCCATAATTTGAGATACAAAAATCTTTATATACATTTTATAATAGATTTATTAATGTTTTTTTTTTTAATCAGCAATGTTCATAAAAGGAGATTTTTGTAGACGACGAGATGATTCTTATTCAAAGAAAAATGACGTAATTATAAAATTTATGTTATATTTTTTTTTTGGTTCTGAAAAAAAAATGAAATTTTTCGTTTTTTTTCCCAATGTTTGCCTAAAATGTGAAAAGAAATTCGCAAAATCAACTGAAATTTTTCTAAAAAAAAACAACTTTTATGATAATTTGAATTTCAAATATATATATATTTAATGTTTAGCTATTAAAATATAATTAAGTTTAAGCATTTTTTTTTTTGCTCTCAAAATTGTAATCGTGGTTAGGTAAATCAAGGAAAACAAGAAATTATTTTTAGATATTGGTAAAAAAAACTGTATATTAAATGTAAAATTCTTTTGAAAAAAAATGTTATATTGAGTAGGTTTAAATAATATTAAAAAAAAAAATCATTTAACCTATCGTACCTCCAACATAATTTCTAATTCCCACTTTATTAGCACATTTTTTTTAGGTGGGCAATAATTTTTTGTTTGGTATTTCATAATAATTTTTTTTTTTAATAGGTTTTCAATCACAGTTGACTTGTATCTATTAATAAAAAAATGTTTAAAATATTCTAAATAATAATACTTAATAAAAAAAAATAAGCCGGTAAAAATATCTATAAGATTTATGCTGTTAACTTTGTCAACTGGTTTCAATTTAATAAAAAAAAACAATCCGGAATTGTGAAATTAATAAAAATTTTAAAGGCGAATAGAAATAATATATTTTCAAATTAATAAATTTATTTTTATTTTTAAAAATCATTTTATGAGAAATAAAAATGAAAACATATCAATTACAATAATTATTCTATGAGATTATTAGATGTTATATTACATTGAATTGCTTTGAAAAATGATATTTCAATATTTAGCTATAAAACAGCCCAACCCTTTAATTAACCAATGATCAATAATTTAGTTATTTTACTTATTTATTTATGTTATTTAATCTATAATTTACAGTAAACATAAGTAGAATTTTATTTCTGAATTAAAAATAGGGTAAAGTCGTATCAATTTCTAAATCGTATCATTGCTTATATTCTGTAAGTAAATAATATTATTGAAAACTATTGATAAAAGTGATATAAATAAGTAATATCAGGATTAAAAATAAATTGACTACACTTGTATTTATTTGTGTCATTTTAAGCTTTAGTTTTCGATAATGTAGTTATAATACTGTCTATCCAAAGGGTTTTTTGGTAAAAAGATTAAGTAAAGATTTAAATTTAACTTATTTCTAGTTGCATAAATTAAAAATTGGTTACCAATTTTACTATTATATACCCGTACAATTAAGACAAGTTGCCAAAATATTAAGCTTTTGAGTGGTTCGATTTTAGAAACCAGTTTCCTAAATTGCATAATGTTGAAGTTTTTTTTTATTTCAGCTTTTTTTCGGTAACAATAATATTTCTTACTAGGAAAAATATCACAACTTAACAAAATATAAACTTTTTATTAAGTATTTTTATACACGCATATCAGAACATTGAAAGTGGTACTATTTAGACATCCCTCGCCTATACATATTTGTTTGGTTGCTTGATGCTTCATTGGATAATTGCAAGGATTTATTTCCTGATATAAATAACTTATTTTATTACATCTAATAAATTGATATATTAATCTATCCAGATGGAATATTTACCCGAGGGTGACATTCTAAATTATAATTTATAATCGAAATGATCGTACTGTTATTAATAAAAATTATCGCACTGTTATTAAAAATAATATTGACGCACTTGTACGTAAAAAAAGAACATTTGGCTAGAAACATATAAAAATGAAATTATTCATGAATTTTATTACTTCCTTTATATTCCTTTGCTATATTAATACATATTATTAATGAGAATCTGACAAATACATTTCCAATCTTACAAAATGTGAAAATTTAAATATGTAATTTAATATTTCTAACTATAATTATTTATTTTTCATTTAATTTTGAATTAAAAACTATTTTAAATCATTAGTCAAATTTAATAAAAAAAAATGTTTTTTTTTCTGTTGGAAAATATCCAAAAAAATATTATTTTGTTTGCAATTAACGCACGGATAATTATTTACAAATTTTTTGCAACAATTTCACCCACACGACTTATGTAGCATAAAAATATCCAAAATAACACGAAATGAATACATTTACAAAAAATAAAACACCTCCTTTTGTAAAAACTTTTTATATTTTTTAAATGTTTTAAATCCTAAAAAAATAATTTATGAAACGATCCAAAATTTTATAAAGAAAAGTCATATTCTAGCAAAGCTAATTTTCAAATTTTAACTCTAATACTTTAATATATATGTTTTTTTTTGAAAACTATAAAATATTAAATTATATTCAGTTCCGGAAATTTATGAAAAAAAATTCAATCATCTGAATTTTCTACAAAATTTATGTGTTTACATTGTTTTTTTCTAGTTCTTCATATTTGATTATTTAAATTTTCATAAATTTACACATAATTCATTTTTAAAAACTCTATAAATATGTTTTTTTTAAATAACACATAATTTACATATAAAAGAAAATCTTTTGGAGGTTATTTGATTGTGTTTTCTACTTTGATGACAAAAACAAAATAGACACCTGTTTTTTTTATTTTTCAGTTTATTTTTTAATTTATTATTTTGTAGAATGGAATTACGTGAAAATTTTTAAATTATTTACAAATTTTTAAGAAATGTTAATTATTACAGAATTTATTATTAATGTTACGTGAAAAGTGATTGATAGAATTAAAAAAATTGTATAATTACATATTTACATATCTTACTAAGATATCAGCGAAACGATTTAGGGCAGTGAGATAATCAATCGGATGAGAGTGAAACTTACAGAAACAGTCGCACATATTATATGCAATTGTGGATGATTGGAAAATATGATTTGCAAATTATATTAATAATGGGCTCTTACTAAGATGTTAAGGCAAAATATTGTCGAAAGACCTAACACCTAATAAAGCGCTGGAAAGAACACTCAGTGTACGATTGTAGACATATAGTTATAAAACATGGACAATACTACACTTTGTAAACTAGGTCTTTCGTACTTAATATTTTGTGTCATGGTAATAACCTTTAAATCATAATGGTTATGTTAATTCACAAGGATAATTAATCTTTATTTGAAAAAATCTGATTTTTAATCAAATCCAGAGAAGAGGCCATGTCGAAACATTTGAAAGATGGCGGGAAAATTTAGTTGGGCCGTTGAACAAAATATAATGAACTAAAATAGCGACCTACTTTTGACAATCCACTGGATTCTCAAAAAAAAATTTATCAGTTAGCTAAGAATTGTAAATACGTGCGCACATCATTTTTAAATCTATTAATGCAACATATATTAAAACATAGACATTAAAATTTTATTGGCATAAAATAACAAATTTCATCCATTTAACTTTTTATACCGAAAAAATAATTTCAAAAGAAATTTTCTAAATTCAAAATAAACAGATCTAATTTTAAATCAATTAATAAACAAATAAGTCTATAAACATCAACATTTTATGTAAAAATTTAAGTTTTGTTTTTTTAGAATTTCAGTGTATAGTATTAATTGACTCAAATCTAATGTCGTTTATTTTGAACAACACCCCTTATTATATTTGCTATAAAAATTCTGAGCATAATCACAAAGCCAATGACATTTTTTAAGTTCGGTCAACCATGAAAAAAAAAATTAAACATGCAATATACCTCTAAAAAAATAACTCAACTTTTTTTCTACGTGAAAGAATTACGAATATGCGGAAGTTACGTAGTTTTTCTTCAATTATATTCAGTAAATTTAGGGCTAGAACAACTACACTTTTTTTTTTATACCAAATCACTTTTTTATAAGAAATTTTCTTTTTAAATACATATTATGAAAATTAGTTTTTATAAAATAAAATTTTAATTTTCCGCCTCTCAATGGGAAAAAAAGGGTTTAGAAATTTATAAATAAATAACAGAAATTATGTAAAAAATTTAGTTTGCTTTGTCTTATTGACCCATTTCCATATATCAATTTAACACTTTCCCATATAAAAATTATTATGCCGTTTTTAACCTATAAAAAAGAATTTTAAATTAAAATATTTAAATAAAAATTATATTTTGTTTTTTGCTTGTTTGTTGACGAACGACGCGTGTACACAAAGTCATCAAGCAAAACATTATAATAAAAACTAAAATAATTTACCCAAAAAAAGAAAATTGTACATAAAATAGGAAAATTGTCTATTGTTTTAAAATATAGTTTATTCTTGAAGAACTTAAATAAAAATTTTATTTTATATTTTTTTTTAATTTTAAGATAAGAAAAAGCATAGAATTATGTTTTGTTTATTTAGTTTAAATAATCATAATTATGGGATGGCCTGCATAATATTTTCCACTAAAAATATAAATTAAAAAAATACCGGTGAAGAAAATAAGGAAATTTAGATTTAATTCTTAGATATGGATGATTATGTACTTCGTACTGCAGATATTCCATATTTTAGTTATCATTGTATTAACCTAGTCGCGACGAAGTACACACCGTTTTAGATGTCAATTAGTAGTTAAAAACTACTCGACGAATTAAGAACGTTCTTAAGTAAAATAAAACAGAAATATTTGAGAACATTAAAATTGGTGTTGGTTTCAAGTTAGTAAATATAAAAGTAAATATAAAAAATTAGATAGAAAAATTACTTTAGTGACGTTTAGTCATTTTCATTAATTTTCCAATTTAAACAATAAACGTATGTATACAATCTGTATATCTTTATTTATATTTTGCCTTATCTTATTTTTTACCTTTCCAAATTTTTGCCTTATCTTATTTTTTTAAAAAAAAACAAAGCACAATGTCCGGCAAAAACAATCTCTGGGTAAAATTTTGTCAAAAAAATTTCACCTTGAATGTGTTAAATAATTTTCATACTTGTTTAATTATTGACAGTAAGTAGTCATTTTATGTATCCAAGCACTTTACATAATATCCAAGAATTTTACATAAATATGTATTTTAAAGAACCATAGGCTAGCTATGAATTAATTATCTAGTATTTACTAAACAATTTCACCTTCGAAATTCACAAAATAAATACATATAGTTTAATATAAATATTTCCGCTGCAGACTTCTTTACTTATTCATATTTTCATTTTAAAAAAATATATATTTATTTACTAAAACATTAAGAAATTTAATAGCAAAATTCATGTGGCTCAGTCTAAGATTTTTGGGTAAGATCCAAAGTAATTTTTTTTATTTTATTTTGTTTTTTGAAAAATTAATTTATGTGGAAATATTTTGTTTTTAATATGAGATCGCCGATTCCGTTGATGATAGTTGGATAAATAAAAATATAATTTAGATACTAAAAATTTCTTAAAAAATTTATTTTTTTTTAGATTTTTTTATGCTTTCAAGTTTATGATTTTTTTTTTTTGTCTATTTGTGTGACTTTTGAATGGTTTGTAGTATAATAAATAAACGTCAGAACCTGAAAATATTTGTCCTAGACAAGGAAATATTTAAAAATATCCAATTTTTTTTAGTCGATATTTTAAATATATATATATGTTGAAAAAAATGGGTCTAGGACAAGAATTTCGTTAACAAACATTTTTAAAAAGAATTATTTATGATTTAATTATTATTTTTAAAATTTTTATGATAAAAAACAAGTGAGTTAATTTCAGAATTGAATTAAAATTTGAATTTTCCTTGTCAATTATCAGTTTTATTATTATTATTCCACATGAGAAAAATTGTTAAAAAAAAAATATTTTCATGTTTACACGTTTTACTTATAAAAGCCGCAGATATTAAATTAAGTAAAATGTTTATTTATTTATTTTTTTTAAAATATCTTTATATACATATTATATATTTAAATCAACTCGTTATTATTTTTAGTAATTTTATTATAAAAATTACTTGAAGCAGAAACTGTGACACTTAAAAGTTTATTAATATAAATTCTCTTTATAATGAAAAATTATTGAAAAAAAAAACTTATTTACTTTTTAAAATTTAAATAATAATAAAAAAAGAAAATTCTAAATTTTAAAACTTTTACTTATGAAAATTAATTTTGTGTTTATGATATTATTTGCATAAAACTGTAATAAATTATTAATAATACTTATCAATCAACCGGAGACTAAAATAATTAAAGTTTTTTTAAAAAATTTCTAATTTATTTACTAAGCGTTCTTAAATTTAATATATTTCCGTTGAGGATTATGTTTGACTGTACAAATAATAACTGATTTTTACAGAATTCAATTTGACAATTATCATAATTTTAATTCAAAAAATCTTTTCATTTGGTTATGTTAATTAGATTATAAATTGCTATTTATATATAATATGTAAGTGAATCACAGATTCAAGTTTAAATTATATTTCATAAATTCCCACTAAATAAAATATATGAAAAATTACAATTACAAAGCTAATAAATTAACATTTTCAATAGCTTGCAATAAACTATTCACTTCAATAATAATTTAGATATAGTTACCCATTTTATAGAACTTGATTATATATTCAAATTTTGTTATTATGTTAATAAACATATTAACTACTTAATTTAATTTAAAACAACTTAGATCATTTTAAATATCAATTTAAAAGATTAAATGGATCAAATGTTAACAGTCTCATATATGTATATAGAATTTCAATTTTATTAACTTACAATTTGTCTAAACATAGTAAAGAACAATCAATTTTATACATTTTTATATTTTTCATATTAGAATATCTAGTTTCAAAAAAAAAAAAAAAAAACTGCTGTAAAATATTTAATAAAACTATGCTAAAAATTGAATTATGACATAATCATTCTTTAAAGAATCTTACAAATTTTTAGTATCTAATTGAATTTAAATAAGAAAAGTTGTTGATCAACAAACATAATATACAAAGATAAAATTAAATGTCCTTGCTTATATTATTGGCTTATGTCATTAAATATTTTGATTTTTTTAATAATTAAATTGCAAAACCAAAAAAATTTTTAACAAATAAATTTTCTACAAAAGTTTTTTTTCAATTCAACTTTATTTACATGTTTTTTTATTAAATAATTAAAATATATTCATTTTTAATAATATTTTTAATTTATTAAACTAGTAATTAATTTGTATTTGTTTCAACTAACTATACTTTAATTAATTGGTTTTTGTATTAATAATTATTATGGAAAAACAACAATTAATAATTACTAAATTAATTATGTGAAAACCTTTCATTTTTATAAATTGAATCCTTAATTTTTAACAAAATTGTTTAATTATTTTCATAATTATATCAGAATTCGTTAAAAAAAAATTAAAATAATTGAATTTATTAAACTTGAAAGCTTAAATCAAGTCCCAAATAAAAAATTTATCTATAGTTAAAATTTAAATTTCATTATAATAAAATTTTGTAAATTAAAAAGGGATTAAAATTATTTTGAAGCAGCGATTATTATCTACTAAATCTATTTATAAAATTATTTGTTGGTTCTTATCTATAAGATAGTTTAATTAGCCTAGGTTCTTATCTAATTTGATTGTTTAATCTTTGTTTTTATTTGTATAGCAGTGTAAATTGTCTAAACAAAAATTAATTCCAAATATTTTTAATATTACACATTTATTTTTAATCTTACAACATTCTTCAATTAATTTAATTGCATATTTTTATTAAAATTAGTATAAAACAAAAAAAAATTCATCTTCGATCCAAGAAATCGATCCAAGCAATCAACCGTAGACAAATAAAAATTTTTCGCCCAACAATTAAAAAATTTCCATACAATTATTCAAAGTTTCTACGTACCACTCCCAAAAAAAAACCACGAAAAACAAACATGCTATAATTTAATTTAAGTTACTAGAAAAGATCAAAATGTGTGTCATCATACATCAATTAATTATTCTATTTTTTGTTTAATTTAATTAAAATAGTGTTGCCAGCATTTTCAGGATTTAAATTTTGTTTACACTTTTTATATTAATAAATATTTGTTTTATGAGGGTGGCTAATAAAAATTGGCATTCATAAATTAACTACAATTTAAATATCTTAACTATTAATAAAAAAAAATGATTATCTTACCAATTGTGCAATTTTTAAAAGTCCTGGTAAACTTTGAAAATAAACAGTATTTAATTTAATCCAACCTAAGCCTTGGCCTTGTACTGGTGTTGCAGTTGCAGTTTTTGGCTGCGCACTACGATCAATAGTAACAACGGTTTCAGTCATATTTTTACACGGTTTTTTTTTTAAATTTTTTTTTTATTATTTTTTAAATTTTTATTTATTTATTTTTTTTACAAAATAACAATTTTTTACGATTATTTTTTTATTTTTAACGTAATATAAAAATTTGAAAAACACACAACAACAAACCGACAACAATTAATTACGAAACGATTCTTATGAAAGTAACTCGCTAACTGAATACATAAAAACTATTTTGAGTATAACGACGATCGTTTTGTTGGAATTTGTAGTTGCAGTGATCGTCGCAAATGATTATTTCATTTCCAGTTTTTTTTTTTTTAATATTATCTTCAACAAAATATATTTTATTATTTTATAAAATATAAATAAAGTTGTTGGTGAAATAAAGCTGTGTACAAGAAGAGAGAAAAGTGAAAAATTTTATATGTCGCGTTGCATTTAGAAAAATCTAGTTGAAAAGAAAATTTTGTTGAGAGAAATAGGAAAATTGTTGTTTTTTTAAAAAAATAAATTGAGAATACAAATTTAATTTAATTTGTTTAAATGGAAATGCAAATAGATTTTGTGATTAGATTTCTTATCTTGTTAGGTTAATTATTATTATTGCCAATAATTATATTGTCTATTAGATGAAGTAAAACAAGTTTAGTGATACGATACGCAATGAGAGAGAAAGTGATAAAATATTTGATAAACATGAATTTAACAGGTTGGAAATTTTATTTTTATTTAATAAACAAATATAATTATATGGCTTTATATTAGGGTAATTTTAATTGTTTAGATTAACTTGTTTACTTGTATTGAAGAAATTTTAATTCCGAACATGCTATTACTTGTAATAGTGATTATTTGTATTAGCACTCATATTTAAAAATATATATTTTCAATGTCTTATTTACTAATCATTTACTAAGTTCTTTATTTACTTATTTTATTAAGTTCTAAAAAGTTCTATCATAAAACCTGTGAGTTATGGAATAGTACTTTTGTATTTTTTATGGAATACAACTTGTGACAATATATCAAAACATTTCAGATCATTTCCAATTATAGCAACAATGTCATATAATTACAAATTTTTTAACAAGACAAGTGAGTCAATTTTATAATACGTTTTCAATTCTTTTAATACGAAGGAAGATTAATTAAACAGTCTACAGTGAAATAATTCTTATAACTCTAAATAAAACGGACAAAATGAGTTATGACCATAAGTAATTTTCAAATAAAAAAAACCTAAATTATTATTATCACTGTATTCATAAAATAGCGTATTTCTTAGTTTTAAAATTCCAGTTAATAAAATTTATAATTTTAAACTGATATTTTTTATTATCTTCGAATTTTCCCAAATATACCGAGTATATAATAATTTTTAATTTGTATTTTTAACACATTTGGAACAACCATTAACATTTTCCAAGTCTTAAAATTTATAATTCGTTAATTGTAATCAGTACCTACTGCACAGTTTTAGTACACGTCTGCCGGCCTCAAAATAATCATGGCAAGAAATTGCGATAAACATTTTAAACAATTAATTTAATTAGGTAACGGAATAAAAAAGGAACTTAATATATTTATATTCATAACTTAAATTATATTTTAAAGAATATATTTAAAAAAAAAATTATCACTGACCTTTGATGTTCTAAGGTGAGAAATCTGTAATACGTTCTGGTAATTCTTGAAATTTGTGAATGAAGTGGATATAAAGCACACACTTAAATACTAAATATTTACTATACATATACCATTGCAACAAAATTATTTTTAAAAATAGGCCATACATTTTCAAATTTTCATACAAATTGACACAAAATAATTAGATCTTACGACTTTTACATTCCCCATTCACAAATTTTAAATCTCACTTAAAGATTTGTTTTTTATTTTATTTACATTTAGAAAAAAAACAAACGACAAAAAAAAACTAACCACAAAATAAATTTTCATATGAAAACTTCAAAACTTTATATGACAAAACATTTTTTAATATGCAACTTTTTATAGAAAAAGGTAACTGAGATTTAGACCACTAAAACTACCTATAACACATTTATTATGATAGATTTCACTTAATCAATAATTAAATTTAATTTTGATCATGTTTTTAATTTAATTTTAACAGTTTTTAACGCATATTTTAATGTTTTTATACGGCGAAACATTTGCTATACAGAAAATTTTAAACTTCCAAAATGCACTTACATATGACAAGCATTATAAGAAAAGTAATTGGAAATTACATTTTTAAATTGTATTTGTACGTAATTTCCAATTGCTTTTTTCAGGGTAACTCGTCACTTGCATTGAAATTTGGCAGTTTAAACTTTTTTGTATTAATTTGGAAAGCATTATAGTTTATTAGTTACAATGCTCTATACTAGATGGCAGTCAATTCACAGAGAAGAATAATTGTATACTTGCCGCCATTAAAGACAGTGCTGCCAATCAAATGAATGACAACTTCCTCTTTTCCGATACGTTCTTGTTCGTGTTGATTGTGATAAATTTTCACAAAATAAATCTAAGGTAATCTACATACAAAATTATGAAAATGTATTAAAAAAACTATTTATTGAATAAATAATTTTATCTAAATCTGAAAAAAATATAAATTTTGTCGATTTAATTGTAAAATATAGTAAATATACATTTATGTTCCAAGTTTTGGTATCAAAGAATTTGACAGTTGTGCATATAAATAATTACTTTAACTACAATTATATTTTATATTAAATAAGGAACAAACTTTCATTTAATTAAGTTATTTCTTTATTAACTGTGTAATAAAATTCAGTGATCTTTTTTCTCAAAAGAAGATTTTGTTTGTTCAGTTGATTTTTGTCTGTGGTTGATGTGGATATCAGAAATGTCAACATATTCCAGTTTTTGCGGCTTTTCGATTATTCAAATGAATGCTTGGATTTGGCCTAATTATTTATAAAATATAATTTAATATAATAGAAATTATCTATTCATTAAAATTTGAATTAATTAGTTACTTTTTTTCTTTTCTTTTTAGCCATTATGGTGCGTATGAACGTATTAGCTGATGCTTTAAAATGCATTAATAATGCAGAAAAACGTGGTAAACGCCAAGTATTGCTTCGTCCTTGCTCAAAAGTAATTATTAAATTTTTGACTGTAATGATGAAACATGGTTATATTGGTGAATTTGAAATTGTTGACGACCATAGATCTGGTAAAATTGTTGTAAATTTAACTGGCAGATTAAATAAATGTGGTGTAATTTCACCACGCTTTGATGTACCAATTAATGATATTGAAAAATGGACAAATAATTTATTACCGTCACGTCAATTTGGTTATGTAGTACTCACAACATCTGGTGGTATTATGGATCATGAAGAAGCCAGAAGAAAACATTTAGGAGGAAAAATTTTGGGATTCTTCTTTTAATATAATATTAATGACTGAGTCATTTCCATTTTTTACAATTATATTATAACAACAAGTTAAGAGGATAAATAAAAGATGAGAAAATGTGAGGTGTAATAAAATTGAAATTGTGAGTTTTATTATGAACCAAATTTAGTACAAGATTTTTTTTACAAAGGACTTTATTATTATAATTTCTAGACTACTTTAGAATGTTAATTTTGAATAAAGAAAAAATTGTCGATAAGGCATATAACTGTGGATAAGGCTGTGTAAGCATTAAATCATAATTTGGTATCAAGGATACTTAAGATAAGTTAAATTTCGTATAAGTATGTTTAGATATTTTAATTTTAAGTCCGCACATTATATGAAGCTCGAAGTAATGAATTTTAAATCTAAATTTATTACAATATTTCTTTTTTTAAATCTGAACTACTTCTACTACCAAAGCTGTTCTTTAACTTAATTAAATTTTTGCGAATTAGTTCATTTTATTTAAGTATAAATAAACACGTTTTCCACAAATTTTTCGGAATGTGCTTATATTGTGTTAAACATACTTTTTATTGGTTTGTATATTATTATTTAGTACTTTTTAAATGTTGGTCGTCTCGAAACAAAACAGTTTAACTAAATAATTCATATTTAATTGTACCTGTTAAACTTGCAATTTAATTTCGATCTCTAGCAATATTTTTAATGTATCCCATATGTTTTGTAATATATTATTTTATTATAAAGTACTTTGTATTTGGTTTAAAATAAAGTAATAACAAATGCAAAAACGTAATAAAATAACTATAATTATCAGGTGAAAATTAAATCTATTTTTTTTGTAGTTGTTATAAAAACTAGAACAAAACATCAGATTTCATCTAAACTATTAGTTTTCTTTTGAAATTTTTGTCGCTTAATTAACAGTGACGAAAGCCCTACAAATCAGTTACAATCGATTCTGGATAATTCTAAGTATTTTAAAATTCATATAAAACTTGGGATCTATATAAAATTAGTTATTCTAATTAAGTTTATCGTAACATGGAGAAATTTAAAATTTAATTACAGTACACCATTAATGAAAAATAAATTATATATATATATGAAACAAAACTGTTAATATTTAGAAATTCCAAGTACAATTTCACTTAACATCTTAAAATTTTATTTTATTTTTGCGTGATCTCCAAAAATATAGGTTTTATTACCTCCTGGGCAAGTTTTTGATGGTACTTGATTCCCACTAAAAAAAGAAAATTGAATCAATGTAATATAATATGATTATAAATTTTTAAGTACTTACTACCGTTGTTTGATTTCATCACTTGCATTATCCATAATTTTCTGAATATCGTGTTTTTCTCCTTCTTTATCTAAATAATCACAGAATGTTTCTATAAATCGAGAGCCTGTATCACGGCGATATGAAACAAAATCTTTTTTTTTGTGAAATATATTAAAAAAGAAAATATAATTAATAAAATTTTTTATAAAACTAGAAAAACAATATCTACATTTAATTACCTTCCGTTGTACTATAAAATTTATAAACTTGATCTGGATCTGGATTGATTTTGTAGGGAAATGTTTTAGGTGTATCAGCTGAATCAACTTGATCTGTGGCAGGTTGAATTTCTTTATCACCCTTACATGCCTGAACAAGTATAATTTTTGGTTTACCTCTTAAAGTACGATTTCCAATTATAGGTTCAACAATTTCTTTTTGAATGGAATAAAAATTTTGATCAGAGGCAAGAATTGTATCATTTAATCCGCCATGTGATAAAATTGCAATAACAAGGCAAGAATTCTTAGTAAAATCAAAGGATGCAACTATAAGAGCAATATTGATTAGCAATATTGAGCAATTTAAGTATATGCTTTATTTAATAATATATAACGAAAAAAGAATTATATATATTATATAATATGATATATTTTTAAACTTTAATTTTATGCCAAAACTACTGTAGCATATAAGCCGTATGATGCAAAAAATATTTAACTTTCTACATTATACGTAATGTGTTGGTTTGGCTTACTCACGTTTAGTCATTGCATTTTCAACTTGTTTTTTGGTGAAATTATTGAAAACTTTTGAACGAACATTATATTTTCCGAAAACTTCCTGCAATGATTGTACATCATGTAGGCTACCATAACGATAAAGTTTCGGATTATCTGCAAAATTCTGATGGTTGAAAATACATAATCTTCCCGCTGAAGACATTTTTATACTTTTTGAATTTTCTACTAAAATCTAAAATACTTTGAAAGTGACTTCAATTGAGGTAATTATACTATTGTCAAAATTTAAATGATAATTTTTCAGATAAGATAACATATTTATTGATAACTTGAATAACATATATTAATACTGCAGTTTTAATAGATTATAATCGTCATGATATAAACCATATTTTATTCGACGCCTAGTGTACTAAGTCAAAAAATTAGTTCTAGAACCAAAACATTTATTTGAAATTTTTTTTTTTGCTAAACCAAAAGTATTTTTTTTGTCACATATTTCAAAAATATATTAAAATTTAGTTGTGGAATTTATGTTTTATTTGCCAAATTAAAATTCAGTTTTTTTTTTTAGAAATTTAAGATTTGTAAGATAAGATTTTTAGGAAAGGAAGTTATAGATTAGTTTATATCTATAATTTCCTTAGCTAGTACTATTGAAACAAGTTTTTGCTAACTATAAAATTAAATTTAATTATCAAAAATATGTTCTATATACAGGTTTTGGGTTTAATCTATAACAATGTCTGATTATGAAACAAAGTTTATGAAAACTTGAACAAAGTTAACATAAACCACAGGAATTTCTTTTAATATTTTGCAACAAAAATATCTATAATATGATAGAGGTAATGGAAAAAAATAAGAACTACTATTTCAACAAGCTAAGGAAAGAGTATTTTTCTTACATAAACAAATTTAATCTACAAGATATCTTTTGTAGCCAAAAGCTTCATCCAATTAAAATTCTGTTTCTTTTAAATTTAAAATTTGTAACATACACTTTGTTACTTTGTAGGAAATTATTGATTAGGAAAAAAAATTATAATTCTCATTTGAACAAGTTTTTGCTAAGCAAGCAGTATTTTTTCTTCATGAATAAATGAAATTAATTATCAAAATTATGTTCTATGATACAGCTTTTTAAATATAATCAATAAGATATTTTTGTATCCTAAAAAATAAACAAGTTATGGATTAGGAAACAAATGTTATGAAAATTTCAACAAAGTATGTAAACTAAAAAGCACTTTCCTTACATATTTTAGAAAAAAACATAAAACAATTTTTTTATAAGGAACATTATGGTTTATCAATTAAACATTTTTACTTTCAAAAGGAAGTAATTAATTGGGGCAAAAAATATACCTACTATTTGAGCATATGTAAACAATAATATTTTTTTAGAATAATTTTATTAATTTTTAGTATAACAGCATATAATTTGTAAAACAAAAAACTAACTACACCAGTGGCGACTCTTCTAAGAGTTAATTTCGTGCATGAATGCCTTGAATTATTTTAACTTTATTTCTTTGAATTCTTAAAATAAATCAACTATTCCTTAAATAATATTTTAAATAATTTTCCAAATATATTTGTAATTTAAAAATTTTTTATGCTTAACAATTTGTATAAGACAATTTTATACCGATTTCTTTTTACTAAATTCGTTTTCTGTAAACGGATATAAATAATTTTCATCTCACTTCTCTTCATACAAAAATTTGTTTCAATTTGTTCACAACCAAAATTAACGAATATATTTCACATTAAAAAAATGGCGAAAGAACAGAACAATGAAATTAAATTTAATTAAATGGCGAAACGCGAAAGAACAGAACTATAAAATTAAATTTAATTATCAAAAATATGTTCTATATACAGGTTTTGGGTTTAATCTATAACAATGTCTGATTATGAAACAAAGTTTATGAAAACTTGAACAAAGTTAACATAAACCACAGGAATTTCTTTTAATATTTTGCAACAAAAATATCTATAATATGATAGAGGTAATGGAAAAAAATAAGAACTACTATTTCAACAAGCTAAGGAAAGAGTATTTTTCTTACATAAACAAATTTAATCTACAAGATATCTTTTGTAGCCAAAAGCTTCATCCAATTAAAATTCTGTTTCTTTTAAATTTAAAATTTGTAACATACACTTTGTTACTTTGTAGGAAATTATTGATTAGGAAAAAAAATTATAATTCTCATTTGAACAAGTTTTTGCTAAGCAAGCAGTATTTTTTCTTCATGAATAAATGAAATTAATTATCAAAATTATGTTCTATGATACAGCTTTTTAAATATAATCAATAAGATATTTTTGTATCCTAAAAAATAAACAAGTTATGGATTAGGAAACAAATGTTATGAAAATTTCAACAAAGTATGTAAACTAAAAAGCACTTTCCTTACATATTTTAGAAAAAAACATAAAACAATTTTTTTATAAGGAACATTATGGTTTATCAATTAAACATTTTTACTTTCAAAAGGAAGTAATTAATTGGGGCAAAAAATATACCTACTATTTGAGCATATGTAAACAATAATATTTTTTTAGAATAATTTTATTAATTTTTAGTATAACAGCATATAATTTGTAAAACAAAAAACTAACTACACCAGTGGCGACTCTTCTAAGAGTTAATTTCGTGCATGAATGCCTTGAATTATTTTAACTTTATTTCTTTGAATTCTTAAAATAAATCAACTATTCCTTAAATAATATTTTAAATAATTTTCCAAATATATTTGTAATTTAAAAATTTTTTATGCTTAACAATTTGTATAAGACAATTTTATACCGATTTCTTTTTACTAAATTCGTTTTCTGTAAACGGATATAAATAATTTTCATCTCACTTCTCTTCATACAAAAATTTGTTTCAATTTGTTCACAACCAAAATTAACGAATATATTTCACATTAAAAAAATGGCGAAAGAACAGAACACCTAAAAATTTTATATGGTGAATTCGTTCAAATAGAAAATGCACGCTTCCAATATAAAGAAATGTATATTATATATATATATATATATATATATGCTGGTTTTGATTTGCATATTCATAGGTGCTTATAATATTAAAAATTTTGAAACTTTAACCACACTTTGAAAAGATAATCTTAAATTGCATTTTTTTGTGATGGATGTATTGATAAATATAAAGTTAGATACAAATATGTAAATTAAAAGCGTAATTTTAACTTATACTTTTTTAATTTAATTATTTTGCCGGTTATATAAAATAAAGTTTGCGGCAACTTTTTCTTGCATATTTTTAAGATTGCATTGATAAAGAATTTGGAATTTAATACTATTTATCTGAAAAATATTTTTTGCTTTTCAATAGTTTTATAATGATCGAAAAGGTTAAATGGACAAATAAATAGAAGTTGTAAAAAATGAAATATACCAAAAAAAAACAATCTTAATTATTTTCTGAACGCTCATGTTAAAAAATTTTTATTTGAACGGTCATGTTAAAAACTTATGAGTCGCCACTGAACTACATATTTAATAATTTATATATGCGGTCATTTTTTTGTTGCTAATTAAATTATATAAACACAAATTTAAGTTATTATTATTACCGATAAATTTTATTAATTTCAGCGGTGTGTAATTTAATTCAAATATTTTTTATTTTAACTCATTAATTTCTGATTAATTGTTACTATTTCATCAGTTTCCATAAAAGAAAATTTATTAACAAGATTTCTGATGTAATCAAAAAAAAAATACTAATAAATTTTCGTTAACCATTAAAGGAAATAGTTTTTTTTTTTATAAATTGAAACGGTCAAAAAATAAAAATGGAAGTGAAATTAATTAAAATTGACATCACTTTACCAACGAAAAATTAAACTTCCACCATAATAATATTTTTAAATGTTAAATTACTACAAAAACTAGTTTAATTTACATTGACTTACTGGCACAACAGCAATACTTCAACAACAAAAAAAATGTCCTGATTAACGTGATTTTAACTTTATTTTTGTTAAATATTTCATTATATCATAGAAATTATGTAATATACTTGAAATTGATATAAATTTGACATTTAAAATATAAAATATAATAACTGGAATTAATATCCTATTCATAGTTTAAGAAAAAATACATGTCTAATGGTATAGTTTAAGGGAAAATGATTTTTTTTTTGGGTAAAATAATGATATTTTTAATTTCTATTTCCAAGTTTACAAAAGTATACTCGAAAAGAAGCTTTGTTTCGAGTGTGGGATGCATACAATTATGTATGCATCCCGCAGTGAAAAATATTATTAAAAAAAATGTTAATCTGCTGGGCAAATTTTAAATTCTACTATACTGTTAAGACAATGTAATAATTCTACAAAACGAGTATTAATTAACCATATTTTTACAACTTAAAATTTATCAATTTAAAATTTATTACTTTCGATTTCGATCATCCGAATAGCTATGGTCATACTGGCATAGTTAATCAAATTTATTTATATACATAATTAAAAAAATATATTCATTTATCCATTTATGAATGCCATTTTTTCGTTTCTTGTTAAATGAAGCGATAATTTCTTTTTAAAAAGTTTAAATTTTAATTTAAATTTTTCTATTCTTTAAAGGGCTTTGGTATTTCGAAAAATCTTAAACTCTCACAAAACAATTGCAAAAGTTTTCAACAAAAAAAATTAGTTCCATGGGTTTCTTCAAAACCAAAAAAAAAACCACTTAATTTGTCGCCGCATATTAGTTCCATGTTTAATTTAAAAATATATATACTGTATAACGAAATTTACAAAATACAATTTTAATTTAATGAATAATCAAATTCTTAATTAAAGTTAAAAATTATATTAAATTTATTTTCGAATTTTAGTACTTAATTTAATGTGTTAATCACTTACAATAATCAAAAACTTCATATTAATAAAATTCCACTCTCTTATACTTGATACCACAAATTTTATACAAAAAAAAAATTCCAATCAAAATTAAAACATTACAAAAAGCATTTAATACTCTGCATCTGAAGACATTGTAAATAATTCAATGGTAAAATATATTTAATGTTTACCATTCAAAATATTTAACAGCTGGTTATATATACAGCGATGAAGATAATTGATAGCCACAAATAATATTAATGATATTAAACTTCAGATATAGTTTTTAGAGGCCAATTAATAATCAAATATACTTTTCGGAAGTTAAATTTTCAATAACAAACGAACAAAAAATAATAAAAAAAAAACGTTATTATGTATAAAAATAATTGACCATGCACCAAAGATTTGATTTTTAATTTAAATCTTTTTCAGTTTTTTTTTTCTATCTTGTTAGCTTTTTTTTTTTTTGCATTTCATACTCTTCATTTTTTATTTTTGTACACTATAAATTCTCCAAAAATGTTTTTATGATTTCTAAAATCAACTTTTTATGATGAATGTTTTAAAAAATTAAGTTTTTTTTTACCACTAACCTGTATATACTTTAATGGTAAGATGCTAAAAACTAAAGAAGACTTATTAATATCTCATGAAATTTTTTTTTTTTGAAGTAAAACTTAAAATGGTTAAATTTTGTGGGGACATCAAGGTCAAAATGTAATAATTCATTTATAAATTAAAGAAATATTATATTATTTTTGATATCCAAAAACACCCAAAATATCTTTTATGATTTTTCCACTAAAATATCTTAATGTTTTAATTTTTTAGTGAAAGTTTTTTTTTTAAATGTATATATATCTTTTATGTTTATATTTATAATTTAACTTACAAAATACAACAAAAAAAAATTTGATTTTGTAATATTAAATTAAACATTATAAAATAGTAAAAAAAAAAATTGTTATTAAATTATGTGCCACCAATGTAAATATTTACTTATTGATTTTTCAATTTTATAAATATTTATTATAGTTAAATATTAAGTAATTTTATGAATTCTATTTAATTAAATTTATTTTAAATAAATATGTTAACAAAAATATTACAAAATCAATACGACAGTATTACAATGTCTAAAAAAAATAAATGCTTTAAATCTAATGTAAATTATTTAAGTGCATCATAGTATAAACACTTCAATAATTTTGAATATTTGTGCATTCCCCCCATTTCCTAAATAATATAAAATAAAAATAAATTTAACAATTACCAAAACGCCGAGCACCAAACTATAAAATTTTAACCGATCACCAACAACTCAATTCAACTACAACAATAAATTTCAATTCACTGAAAGTAAAAATCGTGGTAATGACTTGTAATTCTTTTTTACTCAGCTGGTTCCATAATAAACACGAATAAAACGAATAACAAAATCTTATGGAAAAATGCGGAAAAGACTATTTTTTTAGAGTGGAATAAAAACAAACTTGTATTAAATAAATATAAAACCACATTGCATTCTCGTGAAGCTGCAAATATAAAATAGCAAGAGGCAAGATAATTTTTAAAAATAATTTTACTTATACCAAACTTTTTGTTTATGCTTTATGTTTTTTTTTTAACACTTTTACTTTTTTTGCTATGGTATTTTTCTTTTGGTTTGAGGGCACCGCAAAATTGTACAAGATTTTTTTTTTTTTGGTGGTAATATTTATTGGGGTATATTCATTAAGCTTAAATAGTTTATTCAGAGTCAACACTATTTTAATTGTGACTCAAGCCTAAGCCACCAGGAATTTTTATAGTTTTTACTTTTATATATGAAACACGAACTTTACTTTATAAATTTAGAAGAAACTGATTTAGAAATATAAGATTAGACTTATTATGGATCAAATACAGTAAATTTTCAGAAAAATATAAATTCGGTAGCAGAAATGTATGTATTACTCTGACTGCAAGAAATCTTCCGATCTTCTCTTGAGTGAAATATTTTGGGAGGCATATCCGACTACTGGTATTCGTAAGTGATCTTTGCGAGGAGAAGGTACGATATGCACTTAGACAATATTTTACCTTAATCTAGTTTCTTCGTTATAATGCAAAACCTGCAGCTGATCCCAATTTTACCATGCCATCCATTTATGGATTATATTTTATAATTATGTATATTGAGCTATTTTGCTCCTAATTATGGATTAGCGGTGCTATGATTCGTGATGTTTGTATACTTCTATGCTTGTATTATGATTCGTGATGATTGTATTTTTTAATTGATTATAACTTGGTTATAACGTTAAATTAATTCACCGATCATATTCTGTTTACAGTATGATGTATATGAACGATGGTCTTACACAATATTATACATTAAATATTGATCCGAGGCATTCGTATAATTCGTGAAGCTGGCATTTAAATGATTAAATGCCCTTCCTATATACTAATAGATATAATCATATAGCCCTAACTTAAACATTCAGCGATAACATTCTGTTTACAAACCTGTCGTATAAAAATGCAGTAAAAATCAAAAACAAAACCATCTGCAAAAATAATAACAATAACAGCAACCAAATTGCTAACCTACCTCAAAAAATTATTTAATCGTGTATTTACTCGCTTACAATATTATTATATATTTTTTTTCGTTTTAAAAGTAAAAATACAATAACACAAAAAAAAACCAAAATATTATAGTAGCATTTGTATCGATTGTGTGGAGAGCGGTGTAGTAACAGCCGCCAACGTTGTCGTCATCATCCCGTCAGTAAATAATAAATAATCAATGTTGGTAACTATTTATTATTATTTAATATCGGTTGTATTAAAAATATTTGGCACAGTCGCAACTGATAGCCAGTGCAAGAAGTTTGACCGATATCGTGAATCCGCCGATTGGTTATGTAATTTTTTAAAAACAAAAAATAAATAAAATAAATAAAATAAAAATTAAGTACGTGCTCGAACTTTTCACATTTAATATTTAAAAGTTTTTTAGTGTTTTTTTTTTTTTTTTATTTTACAAATCTGTAATAAATAAATTGTTACAATTATGATTATATTAACAGTTTCATCAGCTCGATTAATATTTCCAACAATAATTTTAATTTTATCTATACGATCTTATGTTAGTGCTGCTACTTTAGATTTAGTGTGTCAAATAATACGTACTAATGGATATCCTTGTGAATCACATCAAGTATTAACAGCAGATGGATATTGGATAACATTACATCGTATACCACCACGTAACCAAACTATAAATTACAATGAACATCCATTTATATTAATGCATGGTATAATTGGATCAGCTGCAGATTTTGCATTATTAGGAAGAAATCGTGCATTGGCTAGTATATTACATGATGATGGTTATGATGTATGGTTACCAAATGCACGTGGTACAACATGGTCAAAACGTCATCGTGATTTAGATTCATCGTCACGTGAATTTTGGGATTTTAGTTGGCATGAAATTGGTGTTTATGATATACCAGCTGTAATTGATTTTATTATAGATTATACTGGTTCACCAAAAATACATTATGTTGCACATTCACAAGGATCAACAGTTTGTTTAGTAATGTTATGTGAACGACCAGAATATAATAATAAAGTTGCAACAGCAACATTTTTAGCACCAGTTGCATATTTATCAAATCTTGAAAGTCCACCATTAAGAATATTTTCATTAAAAAGGGAAGAAATTGAAGGATTATTAAATAAATTAAATTTAAATGAATTGGTACCATCAACAGCATTAAATCAACTTGGTGGTCATTTATTGTGCGGCCCAAATGTTCCTACACAAAATTTATGTTTATTATCAACGTATTTGGTAGTTGGATTTAGTGATTTTGAACTTGATCGGGTAAAGAAAGTTTTTTTTTTTGATAATTCGAAAAAAAACAAATTTTGTTTGGTTCATTTACAATGTTTTGTTTTGTTTTTTTTGCAGTATACTTTGCCGAAAATTTTTGAAACTACGCCAGCTGGAATATCAGCAAAACAACTTTTGCATTTTGCACAAATAATACAATCAGGTAAAATTTGTTGTAGTTGTTATGCTTTAATAAATTTATTAGAAATATACAGAGTGATTTTAAGATTTGTGGTTTTTCATTTGGAATATTTTTTTTTTCAAAATTGCGCCAAAAAATAAATCAAAAAATACAAAAAAAAAATTTAAAAAAATTGCACAAGTTATAAAAAATATGAAAATTAGAAATATTTTAAATTAATTTGATTAACTTAAAAAATCAGTTCAAATTTTTAAAAGGACAGTCATATTTTGATTCATATATATGTCCAAAGTTTTAAAAATTCTTTTAAAAAGTTTAAAATGTGAAATTACAAATAATGTTTGTTTTCTAATGGATAGGATATTTTGAATTAAATCATTTATCTTTGTGCCATTTTGGTCCTACATCCATATTTATGTAACCTATTTTCCGTTGGTCTGAGTGCCTTTAAGAAAAGGGTTACGTAACATTCCATTTTTCACTAATTTAAGCGAATGGAAGAAGCGAATCTGAAGTTGAAAATCTAAAGAAAAGTTGTTGAAACCTGGTATCTTCCGATTGCAGTTACTTTCCGACTAAATTTGAACCACGTACTTTCCGATTCAGATGCTCTATGCACTGTGTCATTTAGCTCATTTTATGTTACTTGCAATACAAAATAAATTAATCAGAACCGCAAAATATGTTAATTAATAAAATATTTGTATATTAATTTATTGTTAGATGTTTGTAATTTTTTTTATTCAGTTAATTTTTAATTTAATTGATTTAATTAAATTATTGATGATTTAATTTGGTTTTTAATAGAAATATTTGCAAAAATAAGTTTTCTTGAGAAAACAAAGGAAAACCACAATTTTCGTAATATTTATTTAGCAAAATAACGATAATAATTTAAAGAAAAATTTTAATTGAAAATTTAAACGGGTAAAATTTATTTATATACATATTTGATTTACATAAAAGCTAGAAAAATGATTTAAATGAATATTTAGGAAAATGAATTTTGATGATGTTGCAGATCGTTAACACAATTAACTTATGTATTTCATGTTATATCATATTTTTTATGTTTAAAAATTGAATGAAAACTAAAATTTCACACTTTTTTAATGCTAGATTTCACACTTCATAATTTAACCAAAAATGGTATTTAACGCTGATTAAATATTAATTTGTAAGAAAGAAGATTTTCAATAGTATATATAGAAAATTTCTCAATTTTTTCAAATTGGGCAATTATGTTGACCCCATTTTTACATAGAAAAATATTCAAATTGTATTTTTTCTCAAAAAGTTTCTGTTTAAATTCAAAATAAATCTAGTTCTTTTTATAAAACTTTTCTTTAATTTTTAAAACTTAATCATTTAAGATTTCAGTAACTAAATATTTTACTATATTCGGTACACATTCTACTTATGAATTAAGTATCTTTAATCAAACTGGTTTTAGCGTAAGAGGTGGTTATTGAATTGTGATGTTATGCTATAATTTTTTATAAAAATTGATAAAAA
Organism: Empis livida; assembly: GCA_963932195.1. NCBI lineage: Eukaryota > Metazoa > Arthropoda > Insecta > Diptera > Empididae > Empis > Empis livida. Next base: position 47,302,509 of record OZ010648.1, read on the forward strand.
GTTTTACGAGTATGAAATTTCAAAGAAATTTATTATTAAAAAGGGTATTCAAGATTTGGCACACAAGATTATCAATTGATGCATAATATTGAGCATGGTGCATATTACATAATGGTGTATCATATTCGAAATTTAAATACTATAAATCCTTACAGTAGCATATTTATGTAATTATTATTTGAATAAATTTTTTATATATATTTATGTTAACAGAACATATTATATGACGTCTGCATAAAAGCACATAATTCAAATTTAAAAAAATTTTCAAAACAGATATTTTTTTTTGATTACTTTCATCAAGATTTTGGTATCTTAAATGATTTGGTAAGAATATCTATTTTGATTTTATGTAAAAACACAAAGAAACTGATGTAGGTGTTAATGGTATAGAAATAGAAATGAAAAGGTGTTAATATAGTAAAGAAATTGCCAAAGAAAAAATGGAATTATATACATTGTGCCCAGCACACGATGTAGCATCTTACAAAAGTTTTTATCAATATATATTTTTTTTTTGTTGTTTTTCATTAAATTTATTCCATATTTTTTTTTTTCTATTTCTATTAAATCACTCTGTCTTTTCTAACCAATTTATTTATATTTATACTTACACACTAGCTAGCTAACATTTTTTTTTCTTTTAACTAATATTTCCGTATTTTCAATTAAATTTGGTATTCAGAAAGCGAAAAACCAGAAGGTTAAAAAAAATTGAAAACAATAAAATAAAAAAAAATTACAACAAGCTTTCTTTTAAAAATTTTATAATATATAATTAACTATAAACTATACCAATTATCAATTCGGGTTCCTCACATAAAAAAAAAACCATAAACTAACACCATAGTTTTTTTTTTTTCTGTTTACATAAAAAAAATTATGAAAAATCGGAAAAAAAAAAAAATTAATAATAAATTTTCATTCAACTTTGTAATTAAATTTAATCGTTAAACTTAAATAATCTTCGTTTAAATACACGTAATATAAAAAAATTTGTTTCATTTATTCATGTTGTTTTTTTAAAAAAAATTTTCATTTATGTTAAAAAGGAAAATTCGAACAATACGATTATGGTTCAAAACAGAAAAATTATAATAAATATCGAAGAAAAACACCCGCTGAATATAATCTACGTAATGTTCAAGTACCATTATATATGTTTACCGGAACTCAAGATTACATTATGGCCAAACAGGTAAGAAATTATTTATAGTTTTTTTTTTTAAATGTATTTTTTTTATTTTCTGGTATTTTTCTTTGACATTTTAATGGTTTTCTTTTTTTTTAAATTTTTTTTTCTTATTTGTTACCTTTTTCTTTTTTTTTCTTCTGTTTGCTGCTATTTTGCTGCTTTAACTAATTATTAAATCAAAAGACCTTGACTTAGACCTACAGAATATATTTAAACAAAAAAAAACAAAGACACAATTTTTTTTATTAAATAAAACATCATCCATGAAACGTAACGACAAATACGTATTTGTTGCATCCAATATTTGACTAATAATTTAAAATACGGAAGAAGAAAAAAATAGTTGTCGTCGTCGTCGTAACTAACGTTTTAAAAAAACATTAAAAAAAAACTTGTAGTTTTATAAAAATTTATTAAAACTTTATTAAATATATGTTAATTTAATGCGTGCAATTTACAAAAATTTATAAATAATTCATTAATTTTTTGATCATAGCTTAAGGTGTTAATGGTTAAGTTAAGTTTAAAATTTACTTTGAACTTGATAAAAAATTATTTTGAAAATGAAAAAATAAACAAAAATTTCACCAAAGATTTTTTATATATGCTTTTATGACTCAACTAAAAATCATGGTATTTCGAATATTTGTTGATTTTGTAATATATATATAATTACATTTCGCCTATGACCATGTAATTATAAAATTTATTATTTTCTTAAATATGTTATGTGTGGCTCTGGACTTTCTGTTTAAAAAAAAAAAAAATGGTAATCTTAAATATATATAATATACATATATATATTTTTCTTTCAATGTTGCGTAATACCGATACAACTAAGTATAGACCCAAGCTAGCACTAGCAGCTGTTTAACTTGATTTTTTTTTAGATGCAGCATATTTATTATAGAAACTCACTTAACCATTTTTTTTTATATATTTTATATTGAATTTGTGATATGAAATTTCTTTCACTGATGGCCAGATTGTGTAATGTCGTGCAAATTAATTAAATGTCTGGTTAAAAGAAAAATTAAAACAAAAAAAAAAGTTAATATTTGTATTTATATTCAAGTGATATTCAAGTGATACAGGAATAGAAAAGCAATAATGCAAAAAGATATAAACTTTGTAGTTTTTTTTGTGTTTACTTTGACTGACATAGACATTAATTTTACAAAAATTACATAGTTTGTCGGACTCCTTTATATCAAAAAGATAATAGAATTTAATGATGGAATGTTTTTATTATTGTTTTAAAATTTGGCGGAGATAGTTTAAAGAAATTATTTATTTTTTCATAGATAATTTAATAGCAATAAATTATATATCTGAAGATTTAATTATGAAAAGTTTTTATTATTGCTTCGCGAAATATTTTAAAGAAATTTTTTTTATTAGTTAATTTTATAGCAGTTAACGTTTTTGGGTACAAATTTTGAATCCTAAAAAATACTGAGAAATGGTTTTCAAGTAATTGGTATTTTGAATTTATTGGAATGTATAAAACTGTCAATGATTCTCCAGGGACGCAAACTTTATATATACATATTACCTGATTGTACCCATTGCATCAATTGCACAAACTAACATATGTGCATCTCAAACATATTAATACTATTGTCATTAGTTTAGTTTAGTGTTGGTGTCCTTCACAGTTTATCTTAGTTTACTGTTGGTGTCCTTCACAGTTAGTTTAGGCTATTTGTTAGTTTAATTTAATGTTGGCGTCCTTCAGAGTTTATATTGGACTTATTTTCAAAGTGAATGAGTATTTTCAATAAAATATTTTAGTATCCATTTAAATCTTTCATATTTGCAACAATAACTCATTTAAAAAAGTACTAATCTGGTTATGAGTTCTCTTTTTGTAATATTAAAATACATATATTGAAAAATGTTTAAATCTTACTATTGTCACTTAACACTTTTATTCTCGAGTCTCATTTATTGCTAAGTGTTTTTCAGAATAGAACAGATACAATATTTTACATGCACTTAGGCTTAAGGAAATCTTTAACATAAATTTTAAAATCCCTGAATTTTTCTTCCATTTATAATATTTTCATCAACGCCAATATACTCCTTTCCTTTTTCGTTTTCGTTTCTACTTCTTCCCTTTTTCGTATAATTTTAATATTTTTTACTTAAATTAAAAAAAATGACTAATTAATTAAATTTTTCAGGATGTTTTGATTTTAATATCACAATTAAAAAATACAAAAACAATATTGACTGATGTCAGAGGATTCAATCATATCGATCTTTTATATTCGACAGAAGCAAATGCTTTGATTTATAAAAAAATCTTAGCAAATACCAAAAATTATATTTTAAGATCGTATTATTAGAATAGTGTGTATGTGTATAATTAATCTTTTTTTAGTTTATCGAAAGGGAAATATTTAAATATACAAAAAAAAATTTATTGTTGTAAATAAAAGAAATTTGTATTAAAAATTAATTATTTAATATTGTTATTATATACACCTTATTATTGATTAATAAGTTAAAATTTAATAATGTTATATAAAAAATTCATTGAGTTATTGATAATCAAATTTGTAATTTGGAATATACATACATAAAAAAATATAATATATATATATACTTTTTTTTTTACTAAATATTAATAATATTTTTTATAAGAAAGTTTTCCATTCACTGGAATTATAAAATTAATGGTGCGAATAAAGAAAAAAATGTACATAATATGTTAAAAATTAAGTAATATTTTGTTTCAATTAACTTTCAATTTTTGAGGAAAATGTAAAAAAAAAACCACTTTCATATATAAATTATTACGGTAAGATATTTAATAAATATTTCCCACTTAGTTATAGTACTGCCATCTATCGGTAAACAAATATTAAATTATATTTTATTTTCCAAACTATAGTAACTTTGAAGATGGCAAAATTTTTCAAATTTCTGGATAATTCAAATATTATTTGGGTCCCTTGAGAATTTGAATTAAACATATAAATACTTGATTGAATCAGTACATTGAATTACATTTATGCATACTACGTTATCATTACTTTAATAAGAATTTTAGCTAAATAAAAATCTAAAAAAGTACTAATCTGTGACCTATTTTTTTAATATTAAAACGTATTGTAAAAATGTTTAAAGTTTACTACATTTTAATACTTACTTTAAAATCGAACTAATTAGATAATATTAGATAATACATATAGTTATCATTTATTACTATTTGAACGAAATTCGACTTTGTCAGCGATGTTACTATTTGAAACAAATTCCACATTGTCAGTGATAAAAAAGGGATGCATTTTATATGGAATTAAGAGAGCTCAACTATTGACCTAATTCTACTCAAAATCAATGGATGACGGCTGATTGAAATGATAATAATAATGATATAGCTGAGATAATCGAATTTAAAGAATAACATCAATAACAACTGATGTTATTCAATATTAAACTTCTCTCAAAATACAATGCTACAGAATTTATAATATTTCTGAATTTTAAATAATAGACCTTTAATATAACCAATAAAAGAAATCTGATGATGATTTTAATTTTTTTCACTATTATTTTATTTTAATTAATTATTATTACATTTAATTAGTTTATGTTATAATTAATTATTACAAATTTATCTCATTTAAATTAAAATTATTTTCTTCTTTAAATTTCTATATATATGTATTTAATAAGCTATTTTTGTATAGCTTTTAATTTTTTATTTTTAAATAAAATATAAAAGAGAATTTCTATTTATTTTTATTTATATCTAAAAAGTTTAATTATTATTAATATTTTTAATTTTTGTTTATCTTAACTTTAATATTTTCTTATTTAAGATAATTTATAGTTAAATTCTGATGAAATTTAATTTTAATTTTAATTTCATTTTGATTATATTTCGCTTTTTATTTACAAATATATTTTTAAAAATTTTATTGATACTTTATTTTAAAATCATTTTCTATTTACAGAAATTTTAAATTAATTGCACGAAAATTTTACTTTCTTGATAGTTACATTCTTGTAAAGTCTGGTAGCAAAAGAATTGATAATTTACGTGCAAGAAAATATATTTTATGGTACAGATACAGATTTAAATTGACATTATTAACTTGAGCATTTATTATAAATTGTATCGAATGATTAAACTGACGGTTTTTTTTCTGTTAGTTTTTGTATTTTTTAATGGCAGTGAATTTCAATCTTTAAAAGTGTTTGTTTTTTCTTTAATTTAAGTAACTAAATCAAATATTTCTTAATTATTTATCAAAAATTTCAGTCATTTTTTATTATTATTTTAAAAATATAGTAAATTTTTGTTTTTAAATTTTAGTAAATACATATATTTTGTGCATTGATTTATATTTGCTTCTAGAAATTTTTTATGCTGTACTCGATTATATTTTATGTTATGTAATTTTAGTAAATGTAATAAAAAATTAAATCATTTGAGATTATTAATCACAAATAGTCATAATTTTTGATTAATTTAAAAAAATAAATTTTATTAAGCACCCGAAGGCACAATAGCGAATGGAATAGATTTTTATCAAAGTTTGAGCACATATACAATTAACATTTCATTTTTAATTTGCAATATCAAAGAGTAACAAATTTTAGTTTATATGGTAGAAAAATCTTTAGAAATGGATTTAAATAAATTTCAGTCAACATATGGAATATATTGAATCTCAAAAGGAATCTTAACAATTATGCATTTTCTAGTGTTACTAAATTAAATAATTTTATTGAATAATTCATTAAAATTTATAAATTTTTTTTAAATTCTAATCAAAAACTTTTAAACAATATTGTGTAGAGTTGTCTAAAAGTATCTTAAAGAATTTTAAACTTATCTAATAACTATTTAAAGTATATTAATAATATTTAACATTCATTTAGTTATTTTGACAACCAATTTATAAAAAAATTGCGTTTTTGTTACTATAATTTTTATAAAAGCTCGATAATTTGTTAAAAGTAAAATCTGTTTGTTTTTTGTTTAAATATTTATAAGCGATTATGATATTTATGAGCGAAATTTAATTTTCTCTACAATCTAATCGCAACTTTGTAATATTCAATATAATTTTTATTAATTAAAATATTTTTCTAATATTTTATTAAAATACTAAACAGTAATCAGTCATCTCTAATAAAAAATACATTTAATTATTTAAATTTTAGTAATTAATTAAAAAATATGGCCTAAAAGCAAATTTGAGAGTCCTTTTTCTTTATAAATTTTTCACCTTAATCTTATAAAATTTAAATTATATTATATATATACAATATTTTTCTTCCAAAAATTTAATATTTTAATACACAATTATAATGAATAAAAATAGAAAATTCCGAAAAAATAATAAATTAAATTACAATTAAATTTCTATGATATGATCATAATTAATTTGATTTTTTGCAATTAAAAAAAATAAAAGTAATTGAACGAAAATCAATTCCTGGTCAAATTTTATAATTAAAAAATTAATTTATCTTGAAAAGAAGAAATGTTAAAATTAAAAATTTACAATTAATGTTTTATCACATGTAAATAAAATGATAAATTAAAGTAATATGTATTTAAATAAAAATTTCATATATTAATACACATTCTAAAAAACAAAATCAATTATCCTATTTTTGAATAAAAATATTACAAAACGTTCTTAAACGGCTTATTGATGAAATATTGCAACAGTATACATATTTATAATAAATAATGATCTTCTAGAAAACAAAAAGCAACATTTGAATATCAAAAAATATTGTTCCATTTAAGTAGACATGATATATACTATTATAAAAATTCTAAATATATTAAGTCTTATAGTAATAGTTATTCAAACATGTTGCAATATTTCAATTGATTTCAATTTGAAAAAATAATTTTGATTTTTTACCTTTAATTAAATAATTTTTAAAAAAAAATTAATAATGTAAAATGCATATCTTTATGTAAATATGTATATCTATATATGAAAAGTAATTAATTTAACTAAAAAACTATTTATGCTTACAATATTGATAAACAAACAAATAAAAAAAAAAACATATTTTAATCCGAAACTTAAAATTCCGTTGATTGTCAAACAAATGATGAAAAACCAGGTAATGGTGCTCGTGATCTTGCCATATTATTAACAATAATTTGACCTCCATTTAAACTCATTACAGCACTACCCTCTGGTTCTGAATCAGTATAACTCGAATAATTTCTAACTGGTTTTTGTTTTTTCCATGATTGTCGTAATGAATCATTTACATTTGCATAGTGATTAACAAAAGAATGTGGGTCGGATCGAACACTTTCATTTTCACTTTCAGAATGCTTAAAAAACCACATGAAAAATATTTTAAATTTTTATTAAAATTATTAATTCTGCAATTTACCTGTGAATCTGTTGAACTAGCTTCAGATGGTTTTTCAGTAACACTACTATCATCTGGATTTTCATCATAACATTTTAAACTTTCTTCATCACTGTGATAAGCAACTGATGCAGGTGATGGTCTTGGTGGACTTTTACCCAATGTAGCTGCTGTTGGTCGTTGGGCTGATTTTCTACCTAAAGGACCTAATGTACTACGACCTAAAGTTCCACCACTATTTAATGTACCAGTTCCTACACCATGTCGAGATCTGTATAGTTCCAAAGCAAGTTCCTGACGTTCATCAATTGACATTGCCATTGACTCTTCAAGTGTTTTTTGAGCTTCTTCTGAATATTAGCAAAAAAAAAGGAGTTGCAAGTAAACGAAATTAAAGGTTAAGATAAAACTTACGTTTGTATTTGTAACTTTTACTCTTGACACAAAGCACCGCAATGACCATAATAATAATAACTATTGAAGTGGCTGCTAACGCTACCATAAACCAAGTTTGTCGATAAAATGGTTTATGCTGAAGATAACCATATTCTAAGTAAAGTTTTGATGGTGTCATTATTGAATCTCTGGAATATGCTGGATAAGATATGCCGTAACGATTGTAAGCGATAACACGAAAAGTATATGGTGTTGATGGTAATAAACTTTGAAAACTGATTGTAAATTCTTGTAGTGGTCCACTTGTTGAACGAGCAATTGTTTCCCACCGGGCATCATCTATTGTTAAAGAGATTCGATTATTTTTAAGAAGATGTGGATCAATTTTTGAAAATGAGACAATTAATGCATGCGCAAACCAATGTTAAAATAAACTATAATTATATTATGAGATTAATTATTGTATTGTGGAAATATGAATAATATTGCGTATTAGTTTGTACGGTATCCTTAGTTTCTTTCTTCCGAATTTAAGCAGCAAACTGTTTTTGGTACACATATAGCAGTGCATATACAAGTAATTATAAAAACAGTGCTTCCGTCTTATATTAAGTTATTATATTAATTATGTATGTATTATAAAAATTATTAATTTTTTCTTCGATTATTAAAGAATTCAGCAAAAAAAATATTTATTTATAACATGAAAAACTTATACGAACAAGATGCATGGACAAAACAATATTATAACTCTTCTAAATTTACTGTACTTACAAAAATAAGTAGGTTGTCTTTCTACTCATAGAAAATTAGCATGAAAATAGAAAAATTATAAGATAAATAATTATTTCTAGCCCTTAAACCAAGAATAAAACTCAAAATAACTAAAAATTGTTCTTTAAAATTAAATTTAATCTATCTAAAAAATTAACCTTCAATTATATATAAATTAAAAATTAATAAATTATTATTTTTAAATTGTACTTACCACGCTTCTTGCATTCTATATAATAACCCAAAATAGGACCTCGACCTGATGGTCCATTAACCCAATGCATTTCAACACTAGACACGGTCTTTGTTAAAATCAATTCCTTTGGTGCTATAGGTGAACCTTCTTGAGGACCAGTCGTAACATTTCCACTAATCGCTGGTCCATAGTCAATAGTTTGCGCCCGTACTGTAAAAGTATATGTAACTTCTTCCTCTAAACTTTGTATAATTAAATTCGTTCCAGTCACTTTTTGTTTAACTTGTTTACTAAATTCTATAAAAAATGGGAGAATCAAAAATGTACTAATTATTTATAAAATCAAAAAGAAAACATACTTTCATTTTCCTCAGTTGTTTCATAGGTCACAACATATCCAAGAATTTCACCATTTTTCATTTTTGGTGGATCCCAAGAAACTTTAAGACTTTGCATTGTGATTTCGTCAAATTTCAAATTAATCGGTGCACTTGGAAGGCCTTGTAAAGTTTTTACAATAAATGCTGGAGATCGTGGACCATCTCCGGCAGGATTAAAAGCTAATATTTGAATATGATACTCGGTAAATTTATCTAAAAATACTAAACTATGCGAGGTTGTTGTTGCCGGTACAACTTCAATTTCTTCTTCATGTTTTCGGCCTTCTTCTAACTCTTGTGGCGAATTTGTAACCAAATAAAATATTTTGTAACCGAGTAGATCACCGTTTTGCATACTTTGTTTTGGAGGTTTCCATCGAAGACGAACTTCTGTACTAGATACAGGTGCAGCATCCACAGACCTTGGTTCACCAGTTGGAACTGCTTCACCAACGTAAACCGCCACAGGAGGCGTTGCAGGACCAGTTCCTTGGGAATTGAATGGCAATACGACAATTTCGTAATTGCGATCTTGTGTTAAATCTGATAGAATCACAGATTCTGATTGAATACCCATGACATCTTGTTTAGGTGTAGCTTGTAAAGCTGTTGGAAAATCAGAGAGTGGTTGAAATAAAACACGATAACCCCCAGTACTTGAATCACCATTCCACAAAGATTTACTTAATGAATTCCAGTGAACACGTACACTTGTTGTTGTTATTGGTACCACTTTTAAGCCAGTTACACCTTTTGACGGTGCAGCGGGTAATGTCCGAACTGTAATACTCTCTCTGCTAAAATCGGACGGTCCTAAATCATTTGTAGCTTGTATTCTAAATTGGTATGTTGTATGTGGTCTAAGACTCACTGCTGTGTAAGAAGTTAAAACCGGGTCAACTCGCTCTGGCAATGAAGTCCATTGCGTATCGTCTTCTCGCATTTGAACTGTGTAATAACGTAATGGGGCAAAACCATCACGACCTGGTGTCCAATTGAATGTGATTTGATGTGCTTGGATTTGACTACGTGATATTTGTGGAGCTGATGGTGGTTGTGGTCGATCACGATTGTTTGTTGTATAGACAAGAACTGAAGCGGTTTTACCCCAGCCTAAACGTGTTTGTGCCGTTACGCTAAATACATAATAGCGCTCGGATAGAAGTTGAATCGCACGGAATGTTCTATCTGATGGCGGAAATTCTCTTGAGTAGTTCAAATTTGCACTACCGTTCAATGAATAGGTTACCTGATAAGCTAATATTTCGCCGTTTGGTTCTTCGGGAACATCCCAAATAATACGAGCGGTAGAAAAGGACACATCTGGAAAAGATACATTTGATGGTGCTCCAGGAGTATCTTCAAAGGTTTGTACTCGTATTGGTGGCGCGCTTAATGCACCATCACCTAATCGCGTATAAGCTAATACTTGAATATGATAAACGACATATTTTTTAAGTTCAGTTAATGTAGTTGTAAAGGACCCATTATTCGAGATTGTTTTGTGAAGTACCAAACCACCGCGACTTGTTGCCGCATAAAATACCTTATAACCATCAATTTGTCCATTTCGGTGAGCTTTAGGAACTTCACCCCATCGTACAACTATTGTCGTGGACGACGTCGAATTAGCTTGAACACTTAGTGGTCCAGCAGAAGGTACTGCTTCTCGAGTACGTTCAATCGCTTTTGGGCTATCCTTGGAACATCCGACGTCATTGCAAGCATTCATTAAAATATCATACACAGCCCATTCTTCAAGATTATCTAAAATATGTGAATTAGCTGTATGATCTTCAATCAAAACGCTCATGGCAGGAACTTTCGGATCACTATCAACTTGTTTATACGTGATATTATATCCTCTTGGATTACCGAACCATTCCGTTTGTTGTAGTGGAATCCATCTAACTCGAAGTTCAGTTGCACTCATTGCCCTTACGGTAACATTGAGTGGTGGATGCATAGGTCTTGCCTGAATCGTTTGAAAATCTTTTGTTGGTTCAGAGGGTTCTGAGGAACCAACGACATTAGATGCAATCAATCGTAAACGATATGATGTAAATGGTACAAGACCAGAAACTGTTAAAGTAGATGCATCCGGATCAGATACTTCGTAGACAATGAACCATGTTTGATTACGGGCTGTTTGTGCCTCAACAATCCATTTGCTAATTGATGAATTGCCATCAAAACCTGGTGTAAACTGAAGTACTACAGAAAATGCTTCAATATTTGATAATGCCAACTGTGTAGGAGCATGTGGCAAAACTGGTTTTACCCCAGATTGTATGGTTGCTGTTTTCGCAGGACCATGACCAACTTTCGTCAGTGCAGTAATATCAAACCAATAATGTGTTGTCGCTTGCAATTGTGTTACATGTAAACTAGTTGCATTACCAGTTAAATTTACTGTTTTCAACGTATCCGGCATATCCTTCACCTGATAACGTACCTGATACCCAGTCAATATCCCATTTTTATTTTTTGGTGGCGTCCAATTAACTTTAACCGCTCGATCAGATATCTCATTAAAGTTTAATGTAGCAACTTCATCTGGTACATCTTCTTGTGTCTTTACTGCAACCATTTCACTACGTACACCATCTCCCGGATCAGTAAAACACAATACTGTAACATTATAATTTGTAAATTTCTCTAAATCATCCATAATTGCTATTTGCTCAGCAAGTGGATCAATTAAACTTGGTGGTACTGTAATCATTCTAGCTTCACATTCATATTCTTCACCATCAGAAATATCATATTTCCACGCTTGTATTTTATATCCTTGATTAATACCATTTATTTGTTGTGGATTTGGTGGTTTCCATGATACTTGAATAGCTGTTGAATTTATAGATTTTACTTTTAGATTAGTTGGTGGTGATTCAGGTATGCCTTCTTTTGTTTTAATTTTAGCACCATCTGTAAATACACCAACACCCATATTATTATAAGCAGCAATTTGTACTACATAATCTTTCCAAGTGATTAATTCTGGAATTAGAAAATTTCTCTGTGCTTCATTGGTTATATTTCGTGTAGTCCATGGACTATTATTGTAGCCGTATAAACGGTAACGAATTATATAACCAAGAATTTGACCATTACGATGTTCTTCTAATGGTGGTTGCCATTGTGTTATAATTTCAGATGAAGAGCGTGCTGAACCAACAAATCCAACGGGTGGACCGCTTGGTGCTATTAAATTTTAATCACATAATATTATTAGTTATTTTATAATTGAGAAATTGAGAAATAATTTATATTTTATTTTAATATTATACCTCTCTCAAGCGGTAATTCTACATAAGCCATTTTTTTTATTTTTATTTTTTTTTTATTTTTGTGAGATTTTGATTAGAGTGATTTTTAAGGGAAGGAAATAAAATTAAGATTAGTAAATTACAATGATTTTTTTATTTAAATTTTATGTAAAATCAAAATTGAAAAATAAATCATAAGAACATGGAAGGATATAGGTTTTTTAAATTATTAAATAAATGTTGATTAATTATAAAATATAAAAAATAACATAATTAATAATTAAATAAATTTAAATAATAAATAATATAACAAAAGTGCATAATAATATTTGTTCTAATGATTAGATTAATGAGTCTAAAAGTTTAATTTCTTTATGTCAGTGTATATTTTTTTAGTGATTATTGAACATGTGCATCTAGCAAATAGCTGCTAAATATTTTCATATTTCATATTATTTTATTTTTCACGTTACTAGTTAGTTTGTGTTTTTGACAATTATATAAGAGTTAGACTATCTGTTAAATTGTGTTTTTTTTTTTTTTTTGTATTCTAAAGTTACAAAATATCATTACGCAAATTAAACTTCTAAGCTAAATAAAGAAAATTCAACTTAACGAACCAAAAAATTTAAAATGCAAAAAAAAATTAACAATAAACAACATAAACATAAATAAAACATTTTTTAAATTTAAATTCTTACCTTCTTGTGGCAATTCAATAATATTGCTTGATTCTGATGGTGAACCTTCACCAACACGATTAACAGCACTAACACGAAATTGATATGTTGTAGCTGCTTTTAAATTAGTTAATAATACCCATCGTTGTTCTGTTGTGACATTACTTAATTCTGTAATCCAATTTAAAAATGGATCTGGTATTGGACCTAATGTCAAATTAATGTATCAATGTTTTTATTTCTTTTTTAAGTTACAAAATTTTATAAATTCTTCAACACAGAAATTTAAATGTATAATAAAATAATATAGATATAATCAAAGTTGTAATTACCTAATTCTGATACTTCACGTTTTTGTACAATAAATTTTAAAATTGGACTATTTCCATCAAAACCAGGTGTCCATGATACATTAATTGCACGTTGATTAGGTGAATCGATACGTTCAGCTTGGATATTTGTTGGTGCAAATGGTAATTCAATAACACTTAAACGTGCTGAACGTGTCTCATTACCACCAGGTGATGTTACCATACATGAATATGTACCAACATCAGCTGCACGTACAGCTTGTATTTCTAATGTACCATCCGATGTAACATGTATTCTTTGTGAATTTATTATTGATTGTATTTGACCATCACGATACCAATTAATATTAAATGGTACTGTTGGATCACTAGACACTTTACATTGTAATGATGCTGTTAGACCAAGTAGAACAATTGTATCCACAGGGGGTTGAATTATTTGTGTTCGTACTATTTTTTTTAAAGAAAAAAAAATTGAAAATCGAAATATAGTCAAATAAAATAGTAATAAAATTCTGCAAACAATTCGAGTTGTTTTTTTGTAAAAAAAATGTTTATTTTCGTTTTTTTTTCCATATTGATTAAATGAAAACAGTTGCAAGTTAAAAAAAATGTTTATACATACTAATATTATACAATAACAACACAAAATTGAATATTTCGATATATATATATATATATTGCTTACCAAGGACACCCAAATATGCTTCACCAGTCACCGTACCAGCTTCATTTGATCGAACACATGAATACAAACCAGCATCAGATTCACGTATATTCGATATCAATAAATCTCCTGTATCAAGAATTTGTATCCGACTAGACACTTCAACAAGTTGGGTTTCTGTATTTGTTTTTTTTTAAGGATTTGATGTGGGGAAGAGGTGATATTGTTATAGTAGTTGTAATAGTTGTTAGATTTGTGTATTTTGGAACAGTAGTATATAAAAAAAAGGATTAAAAATAAATTAGTTAATTAGTTTAAACAAAAACAAAAAAAATACTAACGACAAAACTAAAAACTTTTAATTAAAATGAATTCAAGACTAATATTTGAAAAATAATAAAGTTTTAAGATGGATGCATAAGTTTGTAGGATTATTTTATTTCTTGTAAAAATATATTAATAATGGTTTGAGGTTCTAAAAGTTACTGAAATAATTATGAAACAAATGCATGCTAAACATTAAATGTCAATACTATTAAATTTCGGTTAGTTGTCAATTAACACGAACAGGTCAAATTTTATATTTTCTTTGGGCGATAATATTACAGTGTAATAATGTAAACTTGTATAATTAAATTAATACAGTTTTCATTAACATAATATAAATTTTAATTGATCGCGTGTTAAATATGGAACATTTTACGATTAAATTTCAACTTTTAGTACTTGAAAAATAAATATTTAGGAATTACATAATTGTATAATAAAACAATTTTCTCGAGAAATAAAATGGTCACTTAAAAATTAATAAAAAAAAAAATTTATGTTTTTTTCTCACGGTGCTTTTAAATATACAGAATAAAAATTGTAAATAAATTTAGTAAAAAAATGATTTTAAATCTTTAGTAAAACAAGTAATTCACACAATTTGATTCAATCAAAAAATCTAAAAAAATTGTAGGCTAAAATTCAACGTTTTTCAAAGCAAAATCAAAATTTTTGAACTTAAATTTGTCATCTTTCAATTTAATTTACTAATTTAACTAGAAAAAATTACAAATTTAAATTGAAAATTTTGAGGGATTTGAAAAACGTAGATTTTAAACTGAAAATGATATATACAAAAAACAAAACTTTTCCATCCTTAATATTTCATAGCAGAGTAATGAAATCTTTCACAGATTTTAATTAATATTTTTTATTTAATGGAATAAACCTTATTGAACATTTTCTTCCTTACCATTATAAATCCATGTAATATTTGGTGCTGGTGCACCAACAGCTTTACACATTATCGTTGCATCTTTACCATCTAAAGCTGTTACATTTTGGGGTGGCACTTCCATAATTGGTATTGTAGCTAAATTAAGTAGAAAAATATAGATAAAAAGAAAAATAATTATAGGATAACTTCCTTACTGTCTATCGAAACTAAAATTATATTATAAAAAAACTTGCATAAAGTGATGATATACTTAGCACACGTCGATAAAATTTTATTTTCAACTTAAAACTTCTAATCTAAACTCTTGACACTGCGTCTATAAATTTCTATATTACATTAATATTGAAAGTTGAAATATTAAAAAAAAAAAAAAACAAGAATATTATTAGATTTTGTGCAAGGATATTTCTACTTTGTGCATGGAATATAAATGTATTGCTTAAAAATTAAATTAGTATATGTACGTATATTACAAAAAAAGCAAAAAAATAGAAACTCTAGGAATTTCCGATAGTGCAATATAAAATTACGTGAATATGTTAATATATATTGGTTAAACACATGTATATAATGTTAAAAACAGGATAAAAGTTCAAAAACAATACATATATATATATATATATACATTGAAAATTATAGCTTTGTAAAGTTCCGTGATGAAGAATAAATTAGATTATAACCAGTTCCACACTACCCTTTTTTTTGTTACTGTATTAACAGTCTTTTTGATTTTTTTGTCCTAATTTTTAATCTTGTTAAGCTTTTTTTTTTTATAAACTTTTATACCTAAAATGGACTTTTAACATTATAGATGCATAATTATAGAGTTCATAGCATAACACAAAAAAAAATATTTTTTCATTCTTTTAGTGTTCGTTTTTTTTTTAATATTCTGAGGATAAGAATTACAAAAAAAAAGGATATTTTTATTGTGTATCCATATATGAGATTGTACATTTTTCAGAAAGTTTTATAAATTGTTAATATTTAAAGAAGTAGAATGTTAATGTCCTTTCCTTTAGTAATAAACAGTATTGCTTGAAATAGAAATGTAATCATGCAATTAAATTATTGTAAATTGAGGTCAAACATTTATAATTAAATCAAAGGCAATAGAAATGAATTAAATTATATTTTGTTAAGGAAATTTAGAATTTGAATTTGAATAAGTTTATTTTTAGGAAAAACATGTAAGTTTGTTTAACACTTTTGGCATTTTTAAATAATTATAGTTGGAGTTTTTTTAAAATAAATGGGTACTCATGCTCTATTTCTAGTGTTAATAAAGATAAATTAAAATTGATTAAACTCTGGCATATTATTTATCTTTAGTGTATTGTAATATGTATTTATTTTTTTTAAATTTATGCTGTTAAAAAAGTAAGTTTGATTTTTATTAGAATCTCTGATAGGAGAACCACTGCTTTTAAAGTGATTTCAGTCAAAACTATATAAACTAAATTTAAATAAAAAGAACACCATATAAAAATATTTAAAAATAATAACAAACTAGAGTTGCGTGACACAACATTATTTTACTCAGTAATATATTTGTTATGACAATCCCAACTGAATTAACAATTGTGTGATCAAAAGAATAGCAAGAAGCAAAAAAAAATGTACAAAAACGTTCTTGCATCTTAGAGGCAAACTATTATATATACTCAGTGTGGACAGGTAACCAGGAGTATAAATTATGCTTAAATTATTACTAAAATAGAAAGCGGGGCTTCTTCTTACTACCAAGAAAAGGAAAGAGGACACAAAAAATGTTACTGCAATAGAAAATAATGTCCCAGTAAAACGTCACCAAGTGTTAAGTAAATTTTATAAATTTTTAGTATTTTTGTAATGATGATTTTTTAAAAATCACACTGACTTGCTGTTTATAAAAAAATGGTTACGTTTATTCCAGTTATTATAATTTGAATTTAGTTGATAAATATATTCCTTTTTTTCGTAGCTTTTAAGATTTGAAATTATTATTCAGAACTAAAAGTTAATACTGTTTTTTTTTAACCATTAAAGCAAATGTTACAATAAAAGAAAATTCTAATCAAATCTAATGCAAAATTTCATAAATTTGCAGTTCACATTAATTTTGTTATAAAACTTAATATTCATAATGTGTTCTCAGCATGATATAAAGAAATTTATTTATTCCTTTATGAAGGAAATAAACACGAATATGGTGAAAACTATTATATATTAGCTAAAAAAGAACGTGATATGCAAAATTTCTATAAAAATATACTTAAATGCAATTTTATTTAGGTCACATAATGATATGGTTTCATGTACTGCTATTCTAATAGTCTGTAAATCAATTATAAAACAATTGTTAAAATACACTACTTGATCAAAAGAACGTGACTTATTATCCTTTTAAAATTTATATTGTATTAATTATAGGAAATATGTTTCTATAAGAAAACTTGGGTATTTTTGTAAGCTTAAAGAATAATCTATGAAAAATATTTCAGCATTTTTATCATAACTTAAAAATTTGATTTAATTTTATTATTTCTGGAAAATGATTAAGACTAAAATCTTTAATATTACATTTTTTAATATTGTTATAAAATAATATTTTCATTGTCATTCAAGGACCTCAGGAAAAAAGAACGTTTCTTTTAGCAATACAAATTTATATTAGATATAATTTCTGTTTTAAGTATTATGATTAGTTTATTTTCCTTTCATTATAATTACGGTCAAGTGAAATTTATCTTTTCTTAACATACTTCAATGAAAATTTAATCATAAAAATGATTACAATAGAACGAAATAAGAACATTTTCCCCTGTAGATTAAAAATTATAATGTAAAATATAAAAAAAAAACTTGTAAGACATTTACCGCAGTGAAATTATGAAATATGTCTGAAATATGTTTAACATAATATAAACAATGTAATTTTCTAGTCCGGACGATCAGCTTTTGCAAGAGTCTATTTTTTAATTGTGAAAATTTTTCATAAAGTTTCCTGAAAAATTAAAAACGGAAAGTTTCTAAAATTACAAAAAATCTTGCTTACAAATATTAGAGCCGCTTAGGTTTTGTATATAATGTTAAAATCAATTTTTAAGGTTCATTTGTTTTAAAAGCTTTAATTTACACAATTTCGACCATAATAAATCTCACCGTATTTCGTTTCCATATTAGTGTACATTTTACGTAATTTTTGTGTATTTCATAAACTGACAAAAAGTATGAGTAAAGTGAAATATTTTCTTAAATTTTCAGTTGCTTTTATAGATTGGACAGAAATTTTTCTAATATTTTAAATTAATAACATTTAGCAATGATAATATATGGCCTCAATAAAAAATCTCAATTTTTACCACTAAAACAAATAATAAAGAAAATTTTGAATATCATCAATAAAACTTGTGTATTTTTTAAGAACATTATGATAAAAATAAATCGTTCAATAAATTTAATGAATTGTAAACATTTAAAAATGAAAAGTTCTAAATATAAAATATATTTCTTTTTTAACTATAGGAATAAAATTATTGAACTGTGCAAAAACTATTTATAATCCAATTTGAGAAAAATAAATTCTAAAATATATGAAATTATATTTAAAGAAAAATTTATTAAATTTGAAAAAAAAGTGCGAGAGTGGATAATAAAAACACAACATCAAAACTAAAAAAGTATTTTTTTTTGCTTTAATAATCATACTGCCTGTACCAAAGCGAAAATCCTTTTTGCTACCACCAATTCCAGAATTTGATGCTCGTACCCTAATTATTCTTGGTTGAGCCAAACGTTTAAATCGATTTAAGCGTACTAGTAAATTTAAGTTACTAGTTGACTTGCTCAAAAATTTATTAATTGATAAAGAAATGGTAGTATTAGTAGTAGTAAAGAACTTATCCATAGTAACAATTTTATCTATCAATTTTATAGTTAGCATTAAAAAAAATGAATGGAATATGTTAATGAAATATCATAATTTTAAAACGGAAATTTAAGAATTACAAATATCTTTCGAATAAACTTACTCTTCACTTTTAACCAAGTATAAGCAGATTTCTCCCCAGCCTCATTTGAAGCTAAACATTGAAACATTGCGGAATCGTCCATTGTAAGTTTCTTTATAACCAGTGAATTGTCTTCCTTAATGAAATAGCTACAAGAAAGTTAGAGAGAAATCTAATTTTTTATTCCAAGTTTAAAATTCTTACCGTCCACTAGCCAAATCTACTGCCTGAGCATTCTTAAACCATGTTGCTAGTGGCGTTGGCTCACCAATAATATCACATGACAAAACTACTTGTGCTCCATACTCTCCTAACGTTTCAGAACGCATTGGTATAAAAAATGTCGGTGGTTCATGCACAACAATTTTAGCTGTAGATGTTACAGTTGGATAACCACCACTACGTAAGCGAACCTGGCAAGTGTAATCTCCAGAATGTGTAAGATTCGCTGAAAGTAATGCCAATGTACGATTCCATGGATCATTTAATGTATGTTCAATACCGGAATTTTCAATTATAATTCCATCTTTAATCCAAAGTGTTTCGATTTCATGTAATGGTCGAGCATTTGCGATACACTGAAGTTCGGCGATTTGTTCACCACGTTTCAATTTCATTGATTCCGGATGAACGATAATTTCTGGTGCAATTTCTGTATATGGATCTCCTGTAACATTTAAATGTATAAAAGCACTATTCTCTTCTTTGCCTAGTTGTGTATTAATTGCACGAGCTCGATATGCTTTTCGGTCATCTTCAGCAGCCGCCAAAATAATTAATTGATTTGATTTTGTTACAGCATATTTAATATCATAATTAAGTGGTCCTTCTTCAGTTTGCCACATTACAGATGGTGATGGAACTGACTCAATGGTTGGTAAATTAAAAACAGCCGGATGTCCAGACTGAACTGACATACGACCTTCAGTCAGATCTTCAAAAATTCCCATATCTAAAGATAAGAGTATATAAATAATAATAATTATAAATTACAAAAGTGCATTTGGAAAGTCTTTAGTAAAAACTGAAATTGAAAAATGCTAAATGAGGATGAGAAAAATATGTTTTTTAAAGTAAACTTGAAATGGAATATTTTAATTGATCTCAATTTACTTTGATTTATTCTTGAATCTTTTTATTACATTTTTTATTGTTTCAATAAATGTAGAAAAAAAAATCAATTTGCAGATTGGCCTCCAACGTAAAATGGAAAAGATTAAAGTGAACTCAATATGTTTTTTTTTTGTGAAATTTAAGATTTATAAACACATTAATCAAAAATATTTTTTTATAGTTCTCATATCTGGAGAATTCATAAATAAATAAATTGGTTTATATTTTTCAAATTGATAAAAATTGCAAAATATATATATATATGTTTTAAAAAGATTTTTTTTTTTAATGAACTCACATGCAACGACAACATCAATTTTCTCGCTAAATATTGAGCCAGCATCGTTTTTAGCAATGCACTGATAACTGCCAGCATCCTCCCTTCTTGTATTATGTATACGATAATATTGACTAGTCGAATAGTCTCCAACTGGTATACCATCCTTGAGCCATCGATACATTGGCTGAGGATAACCTAATAACAAAAAAATATATATAATAATAAAAAAAAATTTATAAATGGAAATATGAAAAATGTTAAAGAAAATTTTATTTTAGAAAATATTGAGAGCTTAATAAAAAAGTTATACTGATACAACAGTTTTTATTTATTTGCACAAACTATTTTTGTTGTGTGCCAGACAAAGTTTTGACATCAAATATTCAAAGATTTATTATTTAAATACGTGATATAAAAATAGAAAATGGAAAAGATTTTTATAGCCAACAAGTTGTTAAAACTAGAAAAAGTATTAGTTTTTTATTAGCTTTGAATAAATTAAATAATGCAGATTGATATAAAGATATAAAAATATACACATCGATTATTAGGCTAACATTATTTTTACATTATATTATATTCAACAATTTACTCGCTAAATTAAGAGAATATCTAATTGAATCTCTAATACATGTTGATTAAGGCTTAAGACCCCGATTGAACTATGCCTAATAATAAAAATTTGAGAAAGTTTACTTATTTTACGTTATTCAATTTTCTTGGTTTATTGTAACATTTTTTTGCATATTCTTAGGTGCTTAATAGTTTCATAATTAATAATGAAAGACTTGCAATATTATAATTAACTTGTTACTGCTTTGTACGAACAAAAAGTTATTAATATTAGCATTTTGGCGTTGTCAGCGGATCTGTATTCCTAACTGACTAAGACTTTAGAATTAAATGTTATAATTGCGTTTGTTATCCAGTTTTTATGTTAAAAGTGATTATAAAATTTTCCTTAGAAAACAAAAAATTCTTGATTTCACCTTTTGGTTTATTTTTTCTCAATGTATTTACAATAATTAACTTCATAAAACTCCGTAATTCGATAAAGAAATAATAAATACGAATCACTTACAATCAGTCAAGCAAGTAAATCCAATAATGTAATTAATAAGTCATGGATTTAATTGAAAATTTATAAATTTATATAGAAATAAAATAAATTGATGAAAATTAAACAATGTCTACCGGAAATAATTAAAATTTTATTTTTATTGTTGCAAATGTTAGTCACAAACAAAATAATTATATTCAAAATATGTCTCACTTGACTAGTATATAGTTAAAATATTAAGACTTGAATCAATGAAGTATAAAATTTTGATTTACAATGAATCACCACAACACGATGTGAATATAATATGCACACAATAAAAAAAATGCAATTGAACTGTGCATCAAAGTTGATTATTTACGAAGAGCAATTAATTGGAGCATGAGAAAATTAATTTAAAGATTAAAGTAGTAAGCTAAATGGCAAAACTAAAAACTAATCAGTTTGGTTATATTTCTGATAATAGTAAATGAACATAGGTTCAATAAATCTTAATATAATCACATACTTATAATAATAAAAGTTTTTGGTATATTCCTGCTTATGTACTGTGGCATAAACTGAGTCCTTTAGATAACTTTCAATAAATATTTAATTATCACTAACAATCTTTTAATCCTTTTTTTAAACTACATATATACTCAAAATTAATTTCAATTTTCCTTCAATACCAGGATTAAAAATCGATAAAAAAAACTGTACTTAATAGAATCAAAGCTGTTTAAAGGACATTAATCTCAATGTAATACGTTTTTTAAAAAATTACCTTCAATATGCTTCCTACAATTTTCATTTTAATTATTAGTGCATCGGTCGATATATATTTATCGAAAAAAAAATTAAAGGAATATGGTTCATTTTCCTTTTATGCTATTTCTAATTTTTGTGCGTTCAATATAAGATTAATTTTAAATTCACAAAATCCTCATCGTATAAAACTGAATTGAAAGATTATCTTTACTATTAAATGCTTTTTAATGTATTACACAAATATTACACAATACCAGTTTATTTATTAAACTGGTATTTGTGATATTACACAAATACCAGTTTAATAAATATAAAGGATATTAAGGTGAAAGAAGTTCAACAAGTTGATTATCTTTCTATGTGATATTTTGCAAAATATTACACATTTTCCACTTCAAACTTGAATTTTTACATGTGGTAAATAGATTTTATATGTAGAAAATGTTTTTGCGAAGAAACTTTTCTAAGGATTTCATAAAACGATGAAACTAGTTATTCTTTTTAAAAATGCTGTTGAGAATCATAAGACATAAAATGAAAAAGACTTTAGAATTTTAAGGATTATACTGAATTAATTACAGAATAGCAGCACAATAGATGTCATTTATGGAACATTCCATCCATTATATAAAAAAGGACATGAAAGTCTATAAAATAAAATATCAGTGAGTCGATTATGTAGATGATTTTATTTCGAATTCAAAATACAATTTGAAAGTTCAATGAATATGACATTTATATGAATAATACGATTATATTTAAAGGAAAATATATTTTATTTTTACCTTTTCGCGATGATTTTTCAAAAGAAAATTTAAAATATATTACGATTATGCTTCACATGTCTAAAAAGGACTTTCAGCTTTTATCTTACTGTGAAAATCAATATCCTTTTCAATGAATTTAAGGATTATGTTTGAAAGAAAAAAACATATAAGTAAACGTAAATTTGACATTTATTAGATTAGGAATTCGATTTTCTTTTCTCACACAAACAATAGTTTTGATTTACATTTCCCAAAAGAATTATACTTTTTCTAAAAATATCCAGATTTATTTTTCCAAAAAGAATAACTTTCGTCTAATTTAAAATTTTAATCAATAAAAAACGTTTCCGAGCATTTATTCAAACATTCTTTTTTTTAAAATGAATTTTTCATAATTTTTTTTGATTTCCTTATGGAATTCATAAGTCTTTCCGTAAATCATTACGCAATCATAATATATTTGTTTGCTACAAAAAACATACACAGTAAATTATTATTTAACATAACAGCCTATCACTGAGACATTATAGAATGAAGGATTATGGAATAAAAAAAATAAATCATTACTTAATCCCACCTATAAATAAACCATAAATGATTTTAACTTTCACTTTATGGTACAAAATTATGGTACATAAAAGATTTAATTTTTTTGAAAATTAATTAAGACTATTAAACAAACTAATTAAAATTATAAAACAATTATATACATTTTGCAATTTGTAGTCCCTTTCTCTTACTACAAGTTCATATTTGAAGTGAACTTTTAAAGTTAAAATTACATATTTTATTAGCTGTTTTTTGTATCAACACAACACTGTAATCTAAATATTTCTATAACTCAAGTCATCTAGGTTAACAATAATCTTTTTTTCCAGAATTTATAGGTACAAGTCCAGAGTTACAAATCAAAAACAACACGAATAAAATATTTTATTTGTAAAATAAAATTTGACTAAATTTCCAAAGCCAAACCAAATGTAAATAAGTCATTTTACTCAAACCTTTATAGTGCCACTATAAACCTAAAAACAAATATTTAATTTTAGTCCTGAGAGAATTTCTAGAATTTACGAAATTTCTTTTGCAATTTAATATTGCGTTTCCAAAAAAAAAACAATTACAATAGATTACAAAACAATTATAAATTTTTTTTAACTACAACAACGTTTTTTAAAATAATTACAACGAAAAATGTTGTAATTGTTTTGAACAAGGAGGTAATGGTTTGAAAAACGATGTAATGGTTTAAAATCGTTGTAAGTATTTTGAACAACGTTGTAATTCCAACGTTTTCCAAACTATTGTTTTCAAAACTTTGTAAGTGGTTTAGAAAATGTTGTAATTAATTTGAACACCGCTGCAATGGTTTGAAATACCGTTGCAATTGTTTTGAAAAACATTGTAATGGTTTGAAAACCGTTGTAATTGTTTTGAAAAACGTTATAATGATTTACATTACAAAGTTTTGAAAACAATTACAAACTTTTTCAAAGGAATTACAACGTTTTGCAAACCATTACAAAATTGTAATGTTGTAATGGTTTGCAAAAACGTTGTAATTCGTTGTAATTTAAACCATTAAAAACGTTTTTAAAACAAATTATTGTTTTTAAAGCGCTTTTCAAACCAGTACAACGTTTTTCAAACAATTACAATGTTGGTCAAAACAATTACACCGTTTTTCAAACCATTACAACGTTGTTCAAATCAATTACAAAGTTTTTAATAGCAATTACAGCGTTTACTCAGCTGTAAATGAGTGCCAGTAATAAAATTACAATAAAATGTAATTAAAGACCGGGAAAATACAAAGGGTCGAGGTCATTTGCTAACAACAAATATCTGACTAATAAAGTCATTAGTTGCAATTAAAAAAATGTTTCGACTATAAAGAAATTTATGGTTCGCAACCCATATATAATTAGTACGTCTAAATTGCAATTTGCTCTTCACGAACTGCATCGACAAGGAGAAAGAAGGGTTAAGAAAAGCAATTCCGACAAACTCATTTATTTCATATCCTTCATATATTTTAACGAATTATTTTATATCATTTTTAATACAAAAAACTTTTTCGAAAACTTTGGCAAGAACTTGGTCAATAAATCTTTAAAAAAGTTTTCCGAAAAACTGCAATGACTTTATATTAGGCGGAAAGTAATGATTTTTACACAGTTACACAAACTGTCAACATTTTAAATGATTTTAATTTTAAATAAAGTTTCTTAAAAAAGAATTTATGATCAAAAAAAATTGTCTAATGTAGAAGTAATAATTTTCTTATCGATATCAGCTCATTATGACAGTTGAATTAATTATCTCAACTATCCAGACAATTTACTTTAATATGCTGATAAATATAGACATTTATTTGTTCCCTTTCCTTGGTAAATAAAATTCAATCTTTTGTCAATCGGATTATGTTTTCCATAAATTTCTTTATGGTCATATTAATTCTTGACACACGTGTCTCAATAAAGATAAGGAAAATAGACTTTCATATTTATGTAATTTATTAAAAAAGATTTTTCTCTAGAACAGTACACAAGCTTTAAGCACGATTACTAAAGTTTACGACATTCAATTTGACAAATTTCTTTTAATAAAGTTTAAAAGTTTCTGTGATTAAGAAACTTTCATTCCTCTCACCGGATAAATTTTAACCAAGAGTTTGTTATATTGAAAAACTTTATAGTTTTCGTTTTATTGCATTTGTATATTTCCTATCGAAAAAAACTTTCTGAATAAAAAAATCCTTTTTATTATGCTCTTTGCGTTGATGACATTCAACATTTTTCTTACACAATCGTAATTATTGTTAAAATTATTCAACTTGGAGAGAGATTGTAGGTCAGAACTTAAGTTTTGTTAATGATTATTATTCAGAATAAATTAGTTGGCGCGATTCTTTCCAAAAACTATTTAAAAAGGCATTAGTGTTTCCTTAACAATAGTTTTAACTGTTTAATTTCATTTCGCCAGTGAATCTTTGGATTGTCCAGTTTTAATAGCTAGTGTAATCATTTTTATCTTTTTAAATAATAAACAACTTTTAATTTGTCTGTAAATATGGGAAATAAAGAAAGAAATTATATTTAATGTCAAGACTGATTTAGTGATGCAACAATCAAAAAACAAAATAATCAACTTTTAAACAATTATTAGTTCTTCTTTTGTATCTATTCTGTTCTCTACATTAAAATTAAATGTAATTAAAAGAAAAATAAATACGATTTCAATTTTATAAAAGCTGCTGAGCTAGTTAATTTAATTTAAAGATGATTTCTGGTTTAATTTTGTTTTTATAATATTTTGTTGACCCTTCTTTAAGCTATCAGGAAATCTAGTAATTTTATTACACAGTAGAATACTCATAAATTAATTACTTTTACAAAAAATCACATAAAAAATATATTTTGTTTTTCAGATATTATTTTCTTTATAGAATTAGTTTTTTAGATGTCAGACATTATATTCAAAAATTTTGGTTTTATTTATTTTTACTACTACAGGGTGCACTCAATGTAGCTTTAATGATGGTTTGCAAAAAAAAATCCTCAAGTATAAATCAACTGCACCACCAGGTCTTTTTTAATATGTTATTACAATATGCTCAAAAATTTATTTAAAATATAATAAAAGGAAGCTTATTAATTATGAATATCTTAATTAGCAGTTTTCTATACCCAGTATTACATGCAGAAATTTTAAAAGTTGTTTCGTTCAGACAAAGGATTGTTATTATTGAAGTCAAAGTTTCTGAAGCAATGAATTTAAAAATGGTTCATAGTTTACATGCATGTAGTGTAAAACTGATTAGAATCGAAAATATGTAAAAGGATAAAACATCTTTTTATATTCATAGCTGGTGGATAATACATATACCTCTGTTTTGGTAATATTGTAGATATATTAATTTTCCATTTACAAGAATAATTTTCATAGAAAATGTAACATAATGTTTATTTTGTTCAAAGAGCTAAAAATAACCAGAAACTTATTACTGCACTAATATAAAATTAAAAGAAAATAAATGAATTTTGAATTTTCCAGTATTTTTTTAATGGAAAAGTTTTTTATTTTACTCCAATGCTTCGTAATATAATAGTATTGAGCGTTTTATGTGATGTAAATACAATATCCAATTATCCAGATAAAACCTTAAAGGAGAAAATTATTTATAAGTCATCTGAATTTATTGACTTTTCCCTTGTGACAAGCCAATGTGTCAAAAAAATGAAACTACCATTAATATTTAAATTTAAATTTAAAAACTTAAATAAACACTTAGTCGGAAACCAAAAAAAAAAAAAGGATTTAAAATTAAATTATTTTGTTTGATGTCCTATTAGGGACAAGGAAATGTTATTTCTTTGGACAAAGGTTATCCCGAAAAATAATGTCTTTTACAATATTAACAAAGATAAAATGAAAGAACGTAAAAAAAATTACCTAAGGCATGACATTGTAATATTTTTGTCCTTCCTTCACTAACAATTGAACCTGATGACGAAGGTTGAGTGGTAAATCTCGGAGGTTGTAGTTGTGGACCATCTGAAAAAGATAAATATTTATAAATTAAATAATTTAAAATTAAGTAGGAACGTAATAAAAAATATCGCAAATATTTTATAGTAAAATTAACTTAAATTTTTAATTTAATGGTGTAAATTTTTTGGCTTCACCAAGTACAAAAATATATAATTTATTTTTTGGCAAAGTTTTTCTTTACAGAACATAAAAATATTTGGAAAAAATGTGAAGCAAATATAAATGCTTGTTATTTGTGTCAATTAATTGTCAATTTTTTACTTGCTGCAAAAGAATGGGCTAAAACTCTTATGAACTCTTAAATTATTGATTATTTAGTTTTTGTGTACACAATTATAAAAATTTATGTCGTCCTTTTCTCAATTTAAGAATTGCGAAATGCAGTTTTATATTTAAACTAATTTGTGATATTAATAAATTTCATGTATAGTTTCATGTCAGAACAAATCCATTAAACTGTCAAGAAATTCCGAACATTTTAGATTTTTTAAATTTAAGTTATAGTCTTTTATAGGCACATATATGCAGGATTAAGGCCGAAAATTTCCAAATGTTATTGTTGCAATTAATGACATAATTAAATTTTATGTACATATATATATATATTTTCACTTTTTTTTCAAATAATCAAATGTTCCGAATTTTATATGTAATTCTAATAACAGCATTCTGTGACCCCTGTTATGCACATATGTCACACATATAAATTAAACAATCTAATTCTAATTACAACACTGCATACAATTACATTACTATAAATTCGCTGATAAACCATAAAACTATAATAATCACCGAACATTTTTCATTTTAAATCTTGCAATTTATTGGATTATTTACACCCAATCGTCAAAGTCTCATTATAAGACTGCATTATGCTTTAGTAAAAAAAGTGCACAATTCTAATCCTTAACCGCAATGGGTATACGTATACACAATGTTATTATAATTTGATTTTAACTTTAATTTAATAAAATAAAATGAAAAATAGTCGCCCCTTTAGAAAAATTGTATGCTAAGCTATGATAACTTTGTTTATCCATGTTCACTTCAGTATTGAATTAGGGTTTTGTGACTATTTTACTTCGCAGAATGTAAATTTTTAGATAGAATCATTCATTGTGTAAGTGTGAAACAATATTTTATAAAATTGTTCGAAAAATATAATACAATTTAATATACTGTAGGTATAATACTTTCCGAATTGAGATAATTTTCAAAAATTCGTCATTAATTGTTTAAATAAAACATTGTGTGGATTATTTTTCAACTAAAAAATTGAATATCCTTTATAAAATATCTAAATTATATGGGCGGTAAGTCCAACAAAAAAATTCTCTTCACTTTTTAAATGTTCATATTAAATTATCCATAAAAAATATCAATTTTTTTTCTTAGAAATTTTAAACAATATTCCAGGATAGTTGATTGTTTTATATCCTGAAATTTTTTTATCACTACATTATACATATTAATTTGTATTAGGAATCCTTATAATCTACACACAAGTGATTTTGGTAAAAATAATAAATGTTTGTTTCATTTTTCTTAAAACATTTAACACGCGATTAACAACAAATAATTCAAACAAAGATGAGATATCATCCATTACTCTTATTATTATCATATTATATTATACCCTATTATATTATACCCTATTCATACAGATGGAAGTCATTTTTTGTAAAATCCCTAAATCTTATTTTTTTTTTAAATATTCGGAATTTAGTCTGAGACTTAATATGTGAATTTATTTTCTGAGACTTAATATGTGCCAAAAAGACTAAGAATTTAATAGAATCATGAACTAAAAATATATTAAAGTGCCAAGACACCAAAACAATATTCGTTCCAAAAAATCAGTTATTAAAGTCTCTTAAATACAGTGCGAGTGCGATTGCAGAAGAAATATTTCCATTTTTTAGAAATTACAAATTTTAAATGATTAAATACCATTAAGCAAGGAAAAG
The DNA here is from genome assembly GCA_963932195.1 of Empis livida. Lineage (NCBI taxonomy): Eukaryota > Metazoa > Arthropoda > Insecta > Diptera > Empididae > Empis > Empis livida. Next base: position 47,332,454 of record OZ010648.1, read on the forward strand.
GAAAAAGGAAATAATACTGTTCAGCAATCACAATACTTAATTTAATTATGAAAATATTAAGGATTATTACATTTTTTCATATCCTTCTCAAGAAAAAAAAAACCAAATCCGTGGCAAATGCAAATAATGATTATTATTAATTTTCTCTTGAATATTTAAAATTAAAATTTTATCAAGGATAATTCGACTTTTATCAAAATCAATTAATATTTAAATGATGTTTGATTTAGCATTAATTTATTTTGTCACTGTAAAAGAAAAGTAAATTAATTTCGTTTTAATTGATTAAAAATGTGGTTAAAATTTCACATTGGCAATTAGATTCAAAGCGAAGAATGAAAATTACAGCAAATTTAACTAAAATTTTTGATAAATATATTCAGTACAGTTAAACTTCAGTCAAAATTCTTCCTAATGCCATGTATTCTATTTAAATTAATACGGACTTGTTGCCATTACATAAAAATCTAAAGATAAAAATTTTGTGACATCTTCACTGTAGTAGCAATAAAAACATTTAATTATATTTTCCCATATAATTAACTGAAGAATCGGAATCTTCTAAAGAAAATATAAACAACGCAATTTCTTTAGTAATATCTGACAGAATTTGTTAATTCTTTCTACATAATTCAAATCACTGTAGCTTAAAACAATTGAATTATAATTTAGTTGCACATTCCTTATGCAAAATTTCCCATGGAAATAATTCGTGTTTGTTGGATAAAGAAATAAAATTACCATTTTGGGCCTTTAATAAATAGAGCATTGTTAACCAAAGTAATTTTATTCAATTACGTGAACCGTAAAATGTATGGGAAAACTTGTTTTAAGTCAAAATTTTCATGAAGATTCAAAATTTTTAACACTAAACAAACCAAAAAGAAAACTGAAATAATTCATTTAAAAGACGAAATATTTAGTGGACTAATAATTTAAGACAATATACAAAAATATCGGTCATAACAATTTAAAATTCTACTAATTCTACTGATATATTTTTCCAATGTTATAATTATTTATCAAATAATACACAACCTTTCACCCAAAAGAAAATTTTTGGATTCCAGGTCGTATTTACTAAGGAATTGCCAGAGTAAGTATAGTGTTTAAAATATTTTTTGTGATTAAGTATGAAAGTATCTTAAGTATTTTATACTACAAATTTTTAAAATTTAAAATTTTATTAAAAAACCATTTTTTAATAAGATTTCTATAAAACATATGCAAATCTAGTTCTCATAATAAACTTGACTAAGCAAGTTAAATTTTCCTACTTTCTATTTTAATAAATTTAAATCTCATTTAACGAAAATGTTTCCAGATTTCTTTTTAAAAAGGAATTTTCTTTTTCTGGTAGTGTTAACCGAAAAATTATAAATTTAAATAATTATAAAAAGTTTCTTATATTTTACTTTTCCTTTATATTTTCTATTTCAATTTTGGCTAAAATAAAAATAATCACATTTTTTTTAACACTCATCACCATTTTTTTTAAGTGCTGGTAAACTTAAAGTACAATGTAAACTTAAAGTACTGTTACTACCTAAGTTTTATTATAATACCTTTCAGTTTAAAAATAAATGTGAAAACTTCTTTATATTTACTTCCAACAAAAGTTCACTGACCAAACAATTTTCAAGAAATAAACTATTTTCTACCATCTGACACCAAAAATTTATTTGCCTTCAACATTTTCTGCTTTATATCCAACAATTTCCTAACAAATATTTCTGAGAGCCCAGCAGCACCAGCAACATTATCAAACATAATAAAAAAAATTTCCATTCTTTGAAGTTTTCCACAGCTAAACAAGTTTTCTTTCGTATTTTGTATTATCACAGTTTTTATTGAATTTTCATCACCATAAATGACGACGACATGGAATATTCTTGTTGTACTCGTCAAATATGAGCAAACAAGAAGTTCTTCTATGAAAAAATGTATGAATTTTCCTTTAGATTCTTGCCTGTTCGATGGAAAATTGAAGACCACTAACTTAAAAAAAAGTTTTTCTTATTTTCGGAAAGGGAATTTTTAAATACTTGTTTATCTTTACGAGTTTATGTTTCCCATAAAAATAGTTTTTGTTAATACCTTCAAAATATTATATTTTTTTAGAATTTCTTTTAAGTTATTTTATCGTCTAGAATATTTTTTTAAATAATAGTTTTATGAACTTAGGCTACTAATTTTATATTTTATTTCGAAGAAATAGATATTTTGTTGCATGTCTAACAATCCTTTTGGCTATGAAAGATTTATTTATTTTTCAAAAACACCAAATTGAGATTAACGAATGAATTCTGGTTGCAGATGTTGTAGTTGTACAAGATGTGTTGTAATATTAGAACGTGTTTATTGGAATCTGCACCGGACTACAAAATAATTTTCAGTATATTGAAAATTTTCTTTTCTTTTAGTGAAAATTTAAATTTATGCAATCAATATTTACGATTAAATCATGAAATTTAAAATATAAAAATAAATACTGTTTAAAGAATTATGGCTGCCTGTTTCCTAAAGTTCAATTTTACATAATTTTAATTTTTTGAAATCATTTAAGTTATTTATAACAAATTTAAAATGACTATACAAACATAGAACCAAATGTTATTCCAGAATTGGTCGGAAATTGACTATTAGATTTAGAACACATGTTCTTTAGATCTTGATTGGTCTGAGTACACTTCAAACTATAATTCTAATTGATTTGCAAGTCGGTATGTAATCCAGAAAAATTCAAAACCAAGAGAAAATCTCGATTTTCATATTTTCCACTTAGTTTCTGAATTTATAACTAAATTTTATGGCAATTATTGTTTTAATTTAAAATGTTTATATCCACCCATTTCAATGTGAAAATGTACGAAACAGTTTTCGGAAACTTACCCTCTCCTCGACAACCTAGTCGGCAATTTATCATTATTTTTAAATTTTATTTTGTGAATTTCAAATGATTCGTTATTTTCACATACTAATTATGTTTCCTGTATGAATTAAATCAAAATATTTAAAATTTGAGTGAAAAATGTATTAATATGAAAAAAGAATATCGATTTTCGTGAACCCATCAAAAGTTGAAGCTATTTTTTAAATTTAACTTCAATGAGGTTTTATTTGATAATCTACCTCGAAATATGATGTAATGAATTTAAATAAAGTTTAACTGGCTTTTCCAAATTTCTATCTTACAACAAGGTTTCTTAATTATCTTTTTTACAGCTTCTAAGAACTAAAACGTTTAGTCTCTAATATAAAATTTATGTTTTTTTTTATTGTAGTTTAGTAGTTTAATAGTCCGAATTGTAAACTTTTTATCTTTATTTATTTAACATAAAATTCTTTGAAAAAAGGCTAAAAAAAATACTTGAAAAGAACACAAATAAATCTTCTTCTAAAATGTTTGTTGTTTTTTTCTATGTTACTAAATTTATCTGTCGTCATTCCTTAAAAGTTGTTTTTCTATTTTACATTCAATGTGAACCAAATAAACCGAACAATCATCCAAAATGAAAATAGTAAAGATTGTTTTTAAAACTATTCCACTGCTTGTTATTCTGTTTAAATGCAAGTAATAAAACTAGCAAAACTTTATCAGGAATACAAAACAAAGTAAAATTATAACTTGAAAAAGTTTTGCTTAGCGAGATATAAAGGAAAGGTTGCTGTTTTTTAATTTTGTGAAAAAATGTTAATTAAGGGAATAAATTCATTCCGTATTTATATCAATTCTATGAAGTCAACCCATTCATTTTATTTACAATCTCTTTTTATGGGAATTTTATAGCCTAAACGAAATAAAACTTGAGGTTGTCACAAAGTTTAGAAGGAAATTTTAGAGTTGGATAAAAGAAGACGAAAATAATTCCAGAAAATGTAGTAAAAGCAAAGTAAAATGAGACCAGATTGACGAATATTTCTTTTAAAAGAACATTATCTAAGTAAAATTTTCGAAAATGTGATTTAAAAATAATTTCGAAATACGAAATAGTAAAGATAAATAAAAAACTGTAATTTATGTAATTCTTTAGTTAAATTAAGTCTAGTCTACCTATCTTATTGACTTTAAAGTGCTTATTAACTTATCCGATTTTAAACGACCATAAATAAATGTGGAGGAATAAAATTAAGTTTGACATAAAATTGTGATCCACTTTGAGTATTGAGTTTAATTTATAATAAATTTTACAAAATTATTTAATTCACTATAATTTAATTTAAAGCTAAAACCAAAACTTAATTAAATTTATATTAAAATAGATATGATCATAATTTATGACTTTCAGTTTAAATTGGATAATGATAATTTATTGACAGTAGTCTAAATAAGAAAGAAGATAAGAAATACGATTCTGGATCTTCAAATGTCACAAATCATAAAATTACATTTTTTATTCAACAATTGCCATAGTGGCTCATAAAGGATTTGGATTTAAGTTTATTGTCAATATTAAATTTGACTATTATTGGAATATTTTCTAGCACTCAGCGTACTTATTTTAGTTCACCAGGTGCAAAGAGATATTTTTCTGAAAATTAATATCTTATTTTCCATTAAAATTTAGACTCTCGGAAAGATTAATCGGAATTTACTTTAATAATGAAAATAATACACAAAAATATTCCTGAATAACCGGTTTGCAAATCAAATATATTGTTAAACTGCACTTTACAGGTAATCTATATGAAATATATAGACAAGAATGTCAGGGAATAGGAGAGTAAAGCGTATAAAAAATGTACAATTCTACACAAATAAGGTACTTAGGAATATTACAATATTAAAATGTTATTTTATAGCATAGCAGAAATTGAAGCTTTTCGCAAAGAAATAGAGTGGAGAATTGCCATTCAGACTAAAATACTTTTCAAGTTTTTGTTAGCGGCTTGCAATTTTGTTCTTACTTCTTTTTTTAACAAAAATATTAAAAAAATTCTTCAATTTTTTTTTTTTTTTTATAATTTTATGAATGCTACTTTTAAAAAAGGCCGGAAATTGGTAATAATAGCATGCACCTGGGTAAGTGGAAAAAATTCAAGTCAAAGTATGAAGAAGACAAAAACAATTGTTACAATATATAATAACTTATTATATTGTTTCAGAGTTTAATTCACAATTTTCTTTTTGTTAGTGGCACTACAATGACTTAGTAAGTCTTTGAATGCCAATGTAAATAAGGTCTTTGATTGGAATTTATGCAGAACTGCTGCGTTTACGAAAATTAAAAGGTAAAGAAGAATTAAAAATATTTACCTGCACTTAGTTTGATTTATTTTTATTGCACATTTATTCATTAAGGAAGGCCGTCTTTTTATTCTTTAAATTTTTATGGAATTTTGTTAGAATGAGTGTGTTTTCAGTTCATTTCCAGGGATGTGCACATACAAGGATGAATAAATATTTAATAACATATGTAGAAGACAATCTTAAGTTGGATTTTTTCATGTAATTACCAACTGAATGAAATTATATTTTCAGTTATTTTAATAATTTTTAAAGGAATATTGCTGATATATGAAACATTCGAAATTCGAAATCAAATTAAATAATTAATTCAAAATTCATCCTAATTTTCTAGTTAAACAAATCGGTTATTGGTAAACCATTCCAATCTTTTTGTAAGCACAAGAAAAATTGCTGTAGTCTTATGGACTTATTTATGTTCTAATACATCTGGGTTTAAGATGAATTATTGTTTTAATTAATTTTACATTTAAAAATATATATATTTATGATATTCTAATTTATATTTTCAACTACACTATATTTTACAGGGAAAGAAATTCACATTGTATTAACCAGTAGTTAATTCTACGCTTCCAACGAAAAGCTGTAATATTAATTTTTAATACTATTAATCATTATTGAAAGATTTTTAACATCATTAATCATTGTTTAATCTACGCTTCTATTTTTTTTAATCTGGAGCCTATTATTAATTTTGGTTAAATTTCAATTTTTCATGTTCTTATTACCCAATGTAATAATCTATTTTTCTATTCACTAAATTTATTAAGAAATTCAGCAAATGTACATTTTATGTCACATTTGATTAAAATTGCAAATCATTTTAAATTTATTATGAATTTATTGAGTTGAGTAAATAAAATTACTATTGTTACTTCAAGCTATTCAATCAATTAAAGACGAATAAACATAATAACATAATTTCACTTTCTTTATCGTTAACAATTTAATTTAGTTGAGGACCTAATTTCATATCTACACGAATTTATTTATACTTCTATGACAGTAATTTTTGATTAACAAAAATCTCATAAAATTATCTGAGATGCTCTGACATTAAAGTTTCTTTTCTTTCTTTTTCAAATAAAATTTTTCTAAATTGAAAATGTAAAATAATTGAAAAAACAGCCGAACAATTTTTTATGACCACAAGTTATAAAAAATTTTTATAATTGAATAGGAAATCATAATCATCTATGTTAAGTAATTTAATATTTATGATTAAATTGCGTTATTCAAAACTGAACAAAAAAGTGAAGGAAAATTTATGTATATATGTATATATATTTAAATATTATTATTTATGTATATTTAAAAAAATATTAAGTACTTTACATACTCCAACTAATAATGTATGTATGATTACCACTAGTTTTTTTTCCAAAATTGAAAAAAAATCATACAATTTAAAATGCATTCCAAAAAACATGTTAAAGATTTTATGAAAAAATTTATGTAAGAAATACGAAAAACTCTGAACTTTAACGATTTGCATTTTAGTGTTGAAAATTTATATACAATGCTAATAAATTACAAGCTAAATAAACTAATTAAATAAAATTTACGATTAAGAAAAGTTGACATGTTTAATTTTTAAAGATATTAAAATATTTTTCAGTTCAGCTGTTGTTATTTTTAAAGATACTTAAGACAGAAATATCAAAATAAACAATGTCAATATAATTATAATCATGTTGCACCAATTTACAACTTTTAAATTCATGCTTTTTATTTATTATTTTTCTGTAAAAATTATAATTTAGGACAAAAAAAATTTTGTACGTTTTTTTCCTTTTAAAATTTAATGTTTGTCTGAAATATCAACTTGTACAAAAAAAAATATCAAATATTAAATGGTAACCCTGCTAAAGTATCATATTTTTAGTAATATTTGTGTTATTTTTCGTGATATAAATCTATAACAAACTAAATTTTGTTCCTAAATTAATCTAATTTTTTGGCAAACATAAATTGTTTTTAATATGAATTTTTTTTACCAAAAAATAAAATTTGTTTATGTTTTTCCATGCAAAATAGTCTATTTCAACTTTTGCAGTCTATAAATAAAATGGAATTTTAAAAATATTTTCATATTTATAACTAAAAAAATTTCTTTTTTGGAAAAATATCAAAAGGAATTTGTTTAGAAACATAAAAACAAAGTAAAATTATTTCCACAACATGTATATATCTTTTTCATCCAATATGAAATTATATTTCTTTCTCAAATTTCAAATTTCTCAATTGAACATTGGCCTTTTTTACTTTGTTTTTATCAAAATATTCGTTATAATAATTTACTTATATGAACTTTAATGCCAAAATTTATGAATTCCTTGTCTCAATTTTTTTTTTCAAAAAAAAAAAAAAAATAACAGTATACGTGGTTCCAAGGACCTAAAACAAAAACTACATAAAATATTAGTAGAAGAAAAAAATTAAGAAAAAAAATCCTTTAAAAGGACATCTTTTGTCGATGATATCAGAAATTCATTGCACTTGAAGTTTGAAAACCAGTTTTATTTTTTTATTTTTGTGTAAGATATCTTAACTTTATTTTGAATATAAATTTTTTGAAGTTGTAATTTGATATTTTCCACTTGAAAAGATTTTTTTTCTTGTTGTTTAGTTTGGTTACCATTTCCAAATGAAGGGAGAGAGAGGGAAAAAAAGGAATTTATTTAACACTATGTAAAACATATACAAAATTCAATGAATTAACATAAATTTTTAATGTACTAAAAAATTTATAAAGTACAAAAAAACCTTTTAATAATTTCTTTTTTTTTTTTAGGTCAAAAATAATAATAATTGGCTAAAAATTCTAGTCCATATAGTTTAGTTCTACTAATACTATTGGTTTTTTTTCCGTAATAAAAATTGTTAGTTTTCATAATTGTTTCTCCATTAAAACTCAGTTATCAGAAAAAAAAATATTATATATTTTTTAATATTAAATTATAAATTGCGTGTTGCAAGAGTATATACGATTTTTTTTTTGTAAAGTTATAATATGGTCATTTAGAATTTATATGCTTTAATATTTCATTAAATAAGTTGGCATGACATAAATTGTAAAGTAAAAAACAACAAAAAATTATACAAAATAATTGTAACAGAAAATAATTTAAGTTGTAAATAAATTAGGGAAAAAGAAATTGTCAGTCGATTGAACAATTATATTAATAAAACAAAGTTTTATTAGTTGCTATTTTTTATACAGTCGGAAAATTAGCTTTGTACAATATTTACATATATAGTTGAGTGGAAATGGTAATTTATAAATATTTTATTGATGTCCACGATATTTTAAATTATAGATCACAATCTAAAGTATGAATTTAAATTTAAATAGATCAGAATTTCATTATCGTAACTAGAACTGATATTGTTGTCGTAATAATGCAAGCTCCGGTCTCGCATTGGTACATAATATGTGGACTTTTGAGAAAGCGCGAGGTCTTTCTAAAAGCGTTTTCATATATTTCTGCAGAAACATATATAAGTGAGTCGTTGTGCCCACCTCAATATAAAACAATTTTCACAGCTTTACGTTTCTTTCCAACACAAGCCATTGCTTAAAGTCTTTGAAGTTTCAAGATTAAGCTATTCGACATTAATGAAATATTAAATATATTTTAGATTGACATTTAGAATATTGGAATTATTATCCAACAAATAAACCCTCTCTACACTATGAAAACATTTAACTGCTCGTCTTAAAACGAAATGAAACCGCAAAAACGTTCAAAAACACAGCTTGAAAAATATATTTACGAAATAATAAATGTCAGAGTACATTTGAAATTTTATTATTCACTTTAAAACGTAATTTGCATTTAAAAACATAAACTATATTCATTAAACTTAACAACATTATAAACAAAATGACGACACCCAACAGTATCTTTTTAATGCTGTCCAGACTATCATCACAAGCTTTATCCTTTTTTTTTTAATTACAAAATATTTTACGTTCATCCTATTCACATCTTTAGCTTTACCAGTTTTTATAGCTGTTTTAAAAATTATTTTATCCAAAAAAAGCTCTTAAAATATTTCTTCTACATACTCTTTATGATTATTTTTTTCTACTGATTTTCAATTCATTAATTCAAGATTACACAAAAAAATCATAAAATATTCTTCAAAATAAAACATATTTGTCTTTTATATTTAGTTTTTTTTTTTTTTTTCAATTACTCATCCGAATGTTATGCTATAACAATTTCCGTTTACTATCTTTTACCAACAAAACCTTTACTCTCAAACACCTGTCTAAATCCTACCAAACAAATACACCAACACAAGCACAGTCTTTGTTAGTCAAAAGTATAGATATCCATACCACAAGTTAAAAAATTGATATTCTCCATTTTTGTGCAGTAAAGGTCAGGAGATTTTGTTTAACTTTGTTTTTTTTACTTGTATATAGTATTGGTAAAATGTTGAAGCTATAAAAACAAATTTGGTATTTTATAAAGTCAATAAAATGAAAGAATTTCCAGTTTAAATTACAAAAAAAAAAAAATTTGTATCCATGGTAGGTAAAATTTAAACTTAAAGAATTATTAGTTTGATTCACATCGATATATAAATGAAATTTCAGTTTTTACGATACATTTAGACGTCGAATAAATTTCGAAAGTATGGAAAAAAATGTTATAAATTATAAAGAGTTAAAAGATTGAAAATCCAATCCCAAATTGTCTTTATGTAATTTAAATTTGTGTTTTTTTTTTATATACATTTAGGAGAACAGGTTTTAGGTCGCCTCTTATTTATGTTGAGTGCATTGATGAAAAAAATATATTTAATTAGAAATAAACTAGTTGGAAAAGGAGATATGGAGTTTAAATAGGATTTTTTGGGTACACAATTAAATATTTTATTTTATTTTATGCAGTTTTATGAATTTTAATTTTAGTTTTGCACGATTTTACATATTTCAGTATGTGGTTTATATGAAAAAAATTTAAATATTTTAGCTGTATTTAAACTATATTTTTATGTGTTATTGAAAATTACTTTTTATGTTGGTAGAAATAGAGAAATAAATATTTTTAACCAAAATTAGAAGTCGGTTAACATATTATTATGTTTTCCAATTCATTAATTTAAAATTACACAAACATAAAATATAATTTTTCATCTTGGCAAAAAAAGGGAGAGTATTTGCTTTTAATATTCAGTAATTTTCTAATATGTTTTTGCACGAATACTACTTTTAAAGCCTTTTGACCAACAATTTAATAAACATCCGAAAGACAAATTTCGAAACGTATTAACATAGTGAAAATATTAAAGCATATTTTATTTTGTTATTTTTTTTTTAAATGTTCTAAACACGATTAACAGACAAAATATTTTGATAATAGCGTTTTTATTGATTTTATTTTAGTAAAAAGGTTAATTTAAATGTTTAATTTTGATGAATTTATAAAAAGTGTACATAATGTAATATTAATTTTTTTTTTATACTTAAATTATAGTCTAAACCTTTAAACAGAGCTGCTAGCTGTATTAATTTTGTCAAATAGAAAAATTCACATAAAAATATGCTTAAAGTATTTTCTTTAAAGATTGAACAAGTTTTAAAGAAGGAGAATTTTTTTATTGACAAAACATTTAACAATAATTAGGTCAGTATGAATATTACTTATTAACTAGAAGAATTTATTTTGTATTATCAAAATATGGTACGGCATATATATTTACTGATTCATATTTAATTTTAGATTTCCTGAACATAAATTTTTCACATTTTTACTTTCACCAACAAATTTTCTTTAAAACATTATAATTTATACGTGAAATATTTTCAATTCTTCAAATTTTAAAGCCAAATTTTTGTAATTGGTTCTTTTTGCATTTTTTGTTCACCTTTGAAATCAATTGGAGACATTTCAAATTGATTGGAGACATGTTATTGAAATTTATATCACATAGATTTAAAACATAATTAAAGACCCGCTTTTATGGCGTTATTTGCTTAAAAGAAACTAATTTTTTTTTAGTAGAAACATTAAATATTTCGCCAAACAGAGTAAAGGTTATACAGTGGAAAGGCTTTAGAAATAACAAGTATAATTTGCAATTTTAATTACGGATTTCACAAGTACTGAGTGAAACATCTATTTAATTTATATTTATAAATTTATAAATTTAAACAAACTGCTTTTTTATTAAAATTTATAATAATTATTGGCAAGTAGAAAATTTAAAATCTACTGCACAGTAGTTTCGCTGTTCGGATTTTCTTTATATCAATCTAACTTTAAGTTCAAATCATTGTATTCATTAAAACACTCTATAATTTAAATGGTTTAAATATGAGTATTTAGTTTTTTATAAATTATCTGAAAGTTACAAATTCAATTACAGCATAAAACTTCTTTATTTCGCAATCAATGAAACAATGTCATTGATTGTGGTCTGAATGTTTAACCCACACTCAAAGCCTAATAAATTAATTAAAATGAATTTAATAAAACGTCGCGATGTGGTTTTAAACTTAAAAACTAGTTTTACATTAGTAAAACTTTATTATGAAATACGGTTAGCATATAAAATAAAATTATGTATTAGAGAAACATGATAAAGTTTTGAAATTTGCTTGGGAAGTTGGGCGTAGTGTTCGACACCACGGTTTTTTTAAAATTATGTCACTGTTATAAGAGTCAAAAATATACTTTAAATTTAAAAATATTTTTGCTGAATTCAGTATTCAAACAAAAAATTATAAAAATGTTCCGGATGTCACTTTAGTAGTAAAAAATGTTTGAAAGACAATACCACTGACATTACAAGGACATTACAATTTATAATTACGAGTTCACCAATATCTCAATATATAGGGAATTCCTAAATATACTTGATGTCTTTTATTTCTTATTTATTAATAGTAAGACAACAATTAAGCTTTAACCCTATTTGTTTATTATTCACCACACCACCTTTCAGTTACTAATCACTGTAAAAAAAATTCATTGCCCTTGTTAGCTTCCTCACAAAAATATCACTTTAAAATGTTTAAATCGCGTTTGTATAAAATTTTCATATTTGTATATTTTTGATTATATTTAAACTTAAACATACAAAATGTGAAAAGACCTACTAAAATGCGGTATCGTTTCGCCCATAGTTACTATTGCTTTGTTTAACCACATCCCCTCAACACCTGGCGAATAAAATAAACCGTTTTTACTTACTGATAATGTGAATAATGTTTGTGAATAAAATAATTTTTTTTTTCGTATCTTTATACACCTGGTAAAAATGGTTTTACACAGTCAGTAAAACCCGCAATGTGGTAATAATCCTATTCTGCAGCTCCCTAAAGGCAAAACGAGCATTAAAAAAATTTATTCTTAATAAGAAATTACATATTTTTTTGTTAGTTATTTCTTTGAATTTTACTCTCCAAAAATTTGTTGCTTTGAAAAATTCAATACAAATGAATTTTTTACTTTTTGAATGTCCAAAGGGACCGACATTACACATTTTTGGTTTTGTTTATGGGCTGGCTCACGACGGTAATCGTTTACAACTGTCGTGAATTTGTAGTTTAAAAAAGAAAAAAATTTCAATTAATACTAAAATGCCAGATGACGTATCTAAGTTTCTGTAATCAATACTTTAGTATACAAGATACAGAAGGGCGAACATTTTAAAACAAAACAGTAAAAAAAAACTAATACAAGTCACATGACAATCTGAATACTAAAAAATGTTAGTAAGGAAACTATATCACAAATTTTAAAAACTGACAAAATTGTTTTTATTGTTCCTCTGTTAAAGCATATTCCAAATGATAGTAGTGTGCAGATGGTGGTCGTTCTAATGTTTACACAAAATCTTTTCGAATAAATATTTTCTTTCATATTTTTGTAGATTTTTCTTTTTCGTTGGTTTTTTACCGACGAAATTATTTGGAAAATAAACAGGTTTTATGTTATTATAATTTTTGTTTATTAATTTCGTTTTAATTAATTTATATTTTTTTGAATATTTTAATTATATTGCGGCGGAATTATGGTTAGTTAGTTAAATATATTTTTATTTTTATTACAAAGATTTGGAAATTAATTAACCTGAAATAGTGATATTATGTTGTGGAAATGAAAAATAATATTGTATAATAAATTTTTAAATTTCAAAGACCCTTCAGAGAGATAGAGGTCAAAGAATATGAAATTATGAATTTCTTGATGTCGTCTTTTTCGTTAAAATAATTTCTTTAGATTAAATCGATTGATCCCATAAATTAAATTATTCAAGGATAATTGGGTCCAAATGTGAATATTTTTAGTTATATTAAAACCTTGCCCAAGATAATTCATATAATTTATATTTTTGAAAAAGGTTATAAGTCTTTTTTATTGATTTTATAAAAAGAATATCAAATATTTTAACAATATTTGATAGATAAGGTTATTAAAGGATATTGATAGCTTTAGAAGGTATATACTTCATTCAGATAATAAAAAAATGAATTACAGAATCACTGTGCAGTAGTTTCATACTTATATGATAATTTGGATAACAACATAGATATTTTTTTGCAAAGACGGCCTAATAATTCAAGATTTATGAGATAACAAAAATTCTCCGCCAAAGTCGTAAAGTTAAATGTGACGAAAACTTATTAATTACGTGCCGAAAATTAAAAACTACTAACTATTTTTAAAATTCTTAAATATAAGTACGAATCAGATAAGTTAATATTTAGGACTACATTAACTTAATGAAGAATTTGCAAAATTTTCAATCAAAACTTTATTCTTATTGAAATCAACAAAAATTAAATTTAACTAAAATGAGTTTGTTCTACAAAACGAGGTGTTAATGGATGCAAAATGTTTGTTTTTATTTGTTTATAAAAAGTTTTTCCATGAATAAATTTTTTCATTTATAGATTCAATTTAGAATGTTAATTGACCATGAAACACAAAAGTAATTTACAAATAATTTTTTTTTTTATTTAAACAAACGCTAAATAGAAAAATTTTAATTATCGTCTCAGCTTTTTTAGAGAATGTCTCCAGTATTTATATCAATTAAATTGAAGTAGACTTAGTCTTTAGCTAAACATCATACCAACTTATAAATCACACTTCTAACTGAGACTCCGATTTAGTTTGATAGGAATTTCAAATAACTCGGTTAGGGAAAAATATTCTGTCATAATTTTCACTGCAATTCTTTTATTTCTATAAATACTAGCTAGCATATTGTTAGATTATTAAGAATTATGCAGTAATATAAATTAATGTTTATAATTAATGTATAAATAAATTAAACATTTACAGGATTTTTGAATTACGTAGATTTCTCTATTCCTTTCATTGTGAAAATATAAATTTCTATTTTCATAATCCTCTTAATTTTATCTCACATTTCATAAAAAAGCAAAAAAAATTTTAAATCTGTTCTGTTATAAAAATAGAAAAACTCCAATTATAAACAAAAATATTTAAAATTCGCAAAAATTTATTATTATCGTTTCTCAGCTACGACCTACGAAGTAAACTTCATAATTTCATTATTTTTTTTTTTCAACGAATTTATAAATATTTTAATTTTATATTTTAATAACGAGAAAGTTTTATGGAGAAAAATATATTTTTGATTTATAACGTGAAATATCCTGCAGGGACATAAGTGATTTAACGGTTTCAGGATGTAAATTAACAATTAATACGTATATACGCTCATCGTAATATAAAATTTAATTTTAAAGATATTTCAAACATTTTACATAAATATATCTGACGCCCACATAAATAAACTAAAATTTCCCTTTTGATATTTTCTTGTTGCAGATGTTTTTCAAATAAAAAACAGGAAAAAATTATTAGTGTTAAAAACGGATATTAGTGTTTTCCTGTCAATTAAATATAGACTCCCTCGGATTTTGTAGACCAAAATCTTGGTATTTTTGTAAGCATGTTAATAATTTCTAAAAATATATAAAAAAAACATAAGTTTAACAAATATTCTGATACAACAATTTTGTTTTAAATGAATTTTTCACTTTTCTTCAGCTGTCTCATATTTAATCTAAGGGATTTTCAGTAATTGACACGGTTGACTTTTCAATTAAAAGATTTTAAAAGTAAAGTTGAGATACAATTTTTAAGAGATCACTAATTTGAAATTTCCAACAAGGTTTTTACGTATATTTATACAATTTCTCGTATACTCATGTGAGGATTAAAATCTTAAATTGGAAAACTATTGAAGGAAATTTATCCTTAAATTAGCAGTTTCGTAAATAGCGGTTGTCTAATAGAAAAAATTTTAATCCATGAAACTTTTTGTAGAATCTGATAAAATGTTATATTTTTGGATATAGAAGAAAATCAACAACAACCATGATAAATTATAAAACTATCCATCGTCGTATAAGTCTTCTGTACTAATTACTTACTCTACATCAATATTACCTAACAAGGATATTTTAATTAACTTAAATTTAAATTAACATTGAAACCTTAAGGTTGTTTTCGTAGTTTACAGTATATAAATCAATGTTCTCTTTTATGTGCATAATTACGTGTGTGTGTAATAAACCATAAAATTGCAAACACTTGTTAATCCTTCATCCTTGTCATGTTTGATTGCATTTTGCAAAGTTGAATAACTCAAAAAGTGTCTAGTCTTTAACTTGAAATGCAAAAGATGAAAACAAACTTGACATTAAAAACAGGAAAGGGAAGCACGTGACTTTATCCTTCATTGTCTTTTGGAAATATGGTGATTATTGGGACAGCCACTACAAAAATCACATTCTAAAGGTTTTCGAACAACAAATTAATATTTATTTTTAAATATTTGCCAGGAAAATTTAAATATTTGATAATTTAGTAAATTCCCTAAAGTGAAAATGGTTGATGATATAAATTTTAATTTATTTATTATAGTGTGGATTGGTTTGCTGTCATCGTTACATAACGAATAATTATTAGAAATTTATTTATTATAATTATAAAAAGCAGTTATATATGTACTTTTTAATTAGTACGTTTAAATGCTTAAATATTTATCCATTGAAAATAATAAGAAATTAATTTTGTGTGAAAATTTCATTATATATTTATTTAGGAAAAAACCAGAAACTTTGAAAAATAAATATCCTGGTTAATTTATAGAAAATTATCGTTAATAAATATACGTAATTGGAAATATATTTAAGTTATTCGGAAATAATAACTTCTTTCGCCTCGAATTACCAGTTAAAGGTAAAAATTTAAATCAATGACTGTTAATTTTTTTAGAGAGGTTTGCTTCACAAAAAAGAAAAAAATAATAAAATATTGCACAACAAATATTTATTTATATACCGTATTTAAAATATAAATCTTTTAGCTATTTTGTAGTGTAATACATTTCTAAAACTTCTCCTCTTTTTAGATATTACTAAAATAAAAACAGGAAAATTATAATACAAAAAGGCATTAAATTTATGTTAAATACCAGACAACAAAATTATATGCATACATATATATTATGGAAAAAAAATTTCCTCAAAATTTTCGACACGACGACGTTAAAACATAAATTATATTCAAAAGAAAAATTATTTTGTATTAGAAGTAAAATATCCGCATAATGTCTAGACAACAGAAAATAAATATGATGTGTAAATTAGGTATCTAACAGCAGTAATAAAATTAAGGGTTTACATAAAATAGAACAGGAGAACAGGAAAATATTTAAAATTATAGTAAATTATCCTTATGTACACAAATACCGAAAAGAAGGTAACAACAAATTTTTAGTTGAACTTGCTATTTTATAGAAATTATATATAAGGGAGTCCTTTTTACTATTTGTTTTCGAATTGCACCAAAAAAAAATTTAAGTTCAAGATTTGAGAACAAACAAAATAAAATTTGTGATATGAAAATAAAAATAAGTAATTTTAATTTAATTGTAAATGAAAATTTTAAATGGATGTTTAATTGGCTGTCACCGCGTATCCAGTTGAAACATTTTGTTTTAATGACAAAAACATTTAATTTTAAAGCGTAATTTATTAAATAACTTTTACGAAAATATTTTTATTTGAAAACAAAAATAAGTATTTTCTCATTCTTGGCGCACATTCTTGGTATAGTGTCAACCCTTGGCCTCTTTTGAACGTTCTCATAACATTATATTTTAATTTGAACCTACTAATATTATGTTGATTCCAAACAATTAGTTTCTTGAAGAAACTTTTAATTGCAATAAGTTGATGCATTCTAGAGATTCATTATATATTAACAAATTGCCTTAGCATTTTTCGCAGTCTTACAAGTCCATTTTATTGCTAGACCACTCGTTGAAGTTTTCTATCAGATAAAGTTCAAAAATAGTTAATGCGTTGTTATTTGCTTTTTATCAAAACGTCTTTTTTTGCTAATACAAAATTACAATTTAAAATAGTAAATAATTGATAATAGAGCCAACATTGGAAAGGTAATAGCAATGTTTCTATTAATTCAATCTTCTAGCTATAATTTTCAAAATGTAGTTAGACATAAGTTTGTTCAAAACTAATCTTAGAGCCACTATTGGAGTACGATATAAGTTTATGTCACTGGAAAATATAATCCGGTTGAAAATGTAAATTAAAATATTAATTTAAATGTTATTTTAAAATATTAAATAAAACTTTGGCCAATTGTTTCTGATGCAGTTTGTAGTAAAATTTTAAAATTTATTTTTAATACATATAAACTTCATCAGTATCTTTGACCACGTACAATTAATTTGAGATCTAATTTACAAAAACTGCTGCATATAACTTTCGGTATGCAAAAAAAACGTAAAACGATGAAACTATACTTTACATTAATACTTATGCTGCGCCTCAGTTTTTCCCATTTCCTAATTAACTACTCAACTGCAACAAATCTGTTAAATTTTATCAATAATTAACCGACTTTTTCACTTCCAACTAAAAAAATTTAAAAAAAATTTTTTTTAATTGACAACAAGACATTATTTTAGTTTTCTAATGGAATAATGTCTTGTTGTCAATTAAAAAAAAAACATTATTGTAATTGTGTAAAATTTAATGCTACTGGAGTCAAGTACACTAGATATTATCAAGCATTTTATTTGAATTTATGTTATTTTTAGAACGGACAACCGCCTACATACTTATTGTCAACTATAGCAACAAACATATAATTGAATAATTTAATTCATCAATGGGAATAATTAAATTTTTTTTATTCAATTGTTGAAATTTAATGTACACATACCCGAAACGCGTGCTGATACATTATTTTAATGTGTATCGGAGTATAATAGCACAGTGGCAATTATGCTGTTTTATATTTTTCTAAATATAGAATTTTATGTTGAAGTGAATTTTCAATAAATGTCACCATACAAAAACATTTTGGGATTAAAATTGTTATCAAAACACGGAGGAATTGTGGAAATGGGTGAGGTCAGACAAGGTTGAAATTCATACTTGTTGTAATTGGAAGCTTTAAAGTAAATTCGGCCAGCATAAAATAGTTTAGATATTTTTGCAACATAAAGTATAATAATAATTATATTAATTTTGTTGGCTTGGTTTGAGGGTTAATTTAAAATTTAAGTTAATTAAAATGTAAATGAGATATTTAATTGGTAAAATGTTTGTTTTTTACTCGTCAGTTCACTTTACACATTTAATTGGCAGTAAATTGAATTGAAATTTAATTTAAAAAAAATAATAATATCGGAATGAATGAAAAATGTTGCATATTTTTTAATAATATTTTTGGAAATTATGGAAAAATGTAAGCAATATATATACCCATTTGGCTGAAGAAATTTTAAAAATAAACCTTTTTGACAAAATTTAGTTTATTAGTCATAATTATATTTTAAATTTAAATTTTTACAGATCGTGCCATTTTCACACCAACTGAAAAACTATAACATAATTCGTAAATTAAATAATATTCTCGCCTCTCATTTATCTTAACAATTTTCGCACTTAATTAGTCTTTCTAGCTACCACTATTTCCTTCTTTGGATTCCCTTTATTTCGTTAAGATAAATTTTGAAATTCAGTACTATAATGATATTAATAGCTAACAAGCACGGCATCATAATTTTAAATCACAACATTGCTATTAATTTATGTTTAATCTCTGCAATTGTCTAAGAATTTTCTAAAGGGTGCAAAGAAAATTGTAAATAAATTTTCTGAAAATAACATAAATAAAATAATAATTATTTGACTGCATTCGAAAACCGCATAAACACTAAAAATATATATCCAATTATTATCTAGGGCGTACATCTGGACTCTGTTACCCCTCATCAATTTTCCGCAATTAGTTTTTCTTATACAATTTTCATATTACAAGTATTTTTCTGCTAACATATTTTCTATTTATACATAAAAAAAAAAAGTTTTTTTTAAAAATAATTTTCAGTATCTTTAACATTTGTTTAGTCAGATTAAAACCCTTCTAGGTTTTTAGATATCAATAAAAACATGTCTTGCTGTCTCTATGGCACACGGCCGGATTATTTTCAACGTTGGTTGGGCTTTGTGGTCTTTGCATAAGCAAAAATGTTAATAATAGAAAGCATTACGTCGTTTTGTGACATTAAAGAAGATAAAAAAAAATACTAAAGATGATATTTAGTTGCAGAATTAAAAGGAAGGGAAGAAGCCAAACTAATATCGTAATTGGTTTGATGCATAAAATATTCAAATATTTTATGGCTTTGAGGTTTAAGACAATGCGTAATATTTAAATTTATCATTGAACCGATATTCATATGCAAACCACAAGATAACTAAAATATGTATTGAACAATAATAATTATGAGTTATCTTTCTTATAGATTTTGACTACCAAAAAACAAAATAAAGAAAGTTGGAAAAAAATTTGTATGAATAATTTTCATATTTGAATGTCGAATGAAGCTGATCAAATTCATCTGGAAAACATATGTTTTCAAGTCGATTAATTTCATATAATCACAAAAAAAAATTAATTGGAATAATTTCTTTATATAAGACTAAGGAAAATGCATTGAACTTTTTATATGATTTAATTAATCGGATATGCTATGAATGCTTAATTTTGTTTATTTAATATATATTTACATTGTACATACATTAAATAAACAAAACTGTGAAATTTCCGGAATTTCATAATCAAAGTGAACCTAAATTTCATTTTATATAATTTTAAAGATTCGTGGTTTAGATCGCACTGAATACAGATAAATACTAATTACAAGTTACAGCTAATCTGATGAATAATTAAAGCGCAAACTCAAATAAGATCTGTATAATGTTTTACTTGAAAGAGCCTAGTGGCAACATCAGATTTTAATCAGATATTTCAATTTAAATATAAAGTTTTCAACATGCTGCCTTGTATTTTAAATATTTTTTTTCTAAACTTTTGCAAAGTATTATAATTCTTTTGGATTCATCCGAAATCCGTATCTATTGCTATGTAATTCAGAACAAAATAACGCCGGATACTAAAGTTTATAGGCAGACAAACGCTCGAACTGCTAAATATTAACATAGTACTATTTCGAGTTCGACAAAAAGATCTTAAAAATACTAAATACAAATTAAACCTGCATCTATCAATTTTATATTTCTGGCTATTTGAAGTGAACAACAAAAATTTTATAATTTCAGAAAAAAAAACTTTACTATCGAAACAAAATTGAGCCATAAATACTTCAATGTTCAATTTCATGTTGTATTCCATGGTTTGTAGAATAATATCATGCTTTTTTTTTTTTTGGTTTCACATGTACAACAAGTTTTTTAACAGATGTTTTATTAATTTACTGGAATGATAAAACGATTTATTTTCAGGATGATATCTAAGAAATGATAAAATTAAAGTTCTAAAAAATAATACCCTTACCAATAAAAAAAATATGTTCGTTACAGTCTTCATTATGAAAATGGGTTGCATTAAAATTTGTTTCGACTTAACAGTGACGTTTTAATTGAATCTGTACCATTATTTGAAAATAAAAATTTAAAATGTAAGATAACAAAAAATATTTTTATGGCGCCCACAAGTCGGTTAAATAAGATTAGTAAAATTTGATAAATAAGGATATATACAATTTAACACAATAAATATTAATTCTTAATATGGAAAATTTATCAAAAATATGTTTTCTTTTCTTCTAGATACTTCAACAAAATAAAATAATATTTATTATAATAATCTGAAAACCAAAATCTAAATATTCATTTCTTAAATTTCAAAAGCCTAGCAATAAAATGTTTATGAAAATTTTTAAATTTTCAATTGGTCAATGAATAAAATATGTAAAATATTATTGAACTCGAAATTTTATTTGAATTTTAAATGTGAAAATAACCAATTGACTATTAGTTTAATGTACTGAAATAATAAATATTTCGTTAAAATACTTAAACATAAAATCAAAAATTCTTTCTGTATATGATTAATGACCTAATATATCGGAATTAATGGAAAGTAACCATTTCCAAATGAGAACTTTTGTCAATAAAATTCAGATTTAGATTTGTGCTTGTATAAAGATTATATTTCGCATGACTACTGAATGGTAAACCACAAAATAAATAACCAGTCGATTTCACTAGAATAATTCCCTAACAGAAAACAGCCCAATACAATATCACTACTATACTTAGCGAATAATTTAACTTTCCACTTAGGTATATTTAATTTTTAATTTAGTATGCTTATTTTTAAATTTAATTTTGTCTTGTGCTGATTTGTAGTTTCTGCAGACTTTGAAATTACTGTATGTACGTTTGACCTTAAAAGGTTATTAATTTAACCAATAAATCCATTTCACCATGTATATATTACAAAGTTATATTTCACGAATGAAATTGTTCATTAGTGAAATTTTACCGAATTGAATTGTCCAAATGGACACGACTTAAATTCATAAGCTCACTAATAGTAAAAATTAATCATTAAAATGAAATTGATATTAGAACTTGGCCCAATAAAATCTTTGACAATAACTATAGTATTAGAATTTTTAAGTGAAACTTTTGGATTACAACTTTTAATTAAATTTTAAAAATAAACTGGAAGTATAAACTGGCCCAATTTTCATTAACAGTTGACAAGAGATTAAATTATCAAAAAGGACTATAAATGGTTTTAAAAATATATTATATATTTTTACAGAATTATTTATATTAATAATAAATTGGCATATTATTTATTTATTGATTTATTATTTAAATTGAAAAAATTAATGATAGAATTAAAGCATTTTCCAAACAATTTTTGCCTAAGACTTCACAATTTATTTTTCGTAATATTGCTAGGTTATTTACAAGACCGAATTAAAATTATAATTGGCATAAATACGACCACTCATGAAATCAGAAATAAATCTATGAATTTAAGGATGTTATGTTTATTTTTGTTTGGTAGATAAAAAAAATATTTTCAAATTGTTATTTCGCTGTAGGAGATATTGCTAATTAGTTTAGATATTAATAAATTTTTTCATATTTTTATTATATTTCATTCAAAAAATCAATGATCTTTCTTTGAAAATCTGGTTGCAATTATTTATAGATAAAAGTTTCTTAAACAGAAACCTTATAGTTTAATGAAAAATATAAGGTTTCACAATTTGATATAAATTTCCTATTTAACCATTTTTTTTTCTTTTGCAAAAAATAGTTTATGTAAAAATATCCTTTTTACTATTATTTTTACACTTTTCATCAGAGTTTATTATGCCATTTTGGATCATTGGTACAAAATTAAGACACAGATGATAACTAAAAAGTTGCCTTTAGAACCTCAGGTGTACTTTTGTTCCACTTACCTGAAAAAAAAGTAAAAAAATATTGAAAATTTAAAAAGTTATCCTTATTAATATTTGTATTTTTTTTTACATAACCAGGCAATAATAATTGTTTACATAAACGTAAAGGATTTTTTTATACAAAAAAATTCTAAATTTTTGTACATAATTTTTTTTTAATGGAATTTTTCTACAAAGGCAAAATGAAAATATTTGTTTTAATGTTGAATTGGGATTGGACGATAAAAGCTCGACATTATAAGGTAAAAGAAACCCTCTACTGCCAATTTTTGTGTGTGACCTAAAAAATTTCTAAAAAAAAACATATTACTTTTTCATTTTACGTTTCTTTGTGAACATTTTTTAGTGCCATAAAGAGCGGTTTTGTTGATTTTTTGGAATTGATGGAGGAGAATTTTATTATTGGTCATAAAAAAGAAGAAATTCTTTGTGGTTACTATAACTTTTCAAATTTTTGGTAGGACATTTCAATTTCATAGAACGAAATTTCTTAATTTAATTTAGTGTTAATGGCTAATTCTCATGAAATATGGAAAAATTAAAGAGACTTTATTTTCGTTACTGAAAATTTACAAAGAAATTAAGGTAGCACGAAATCGAACTTTTATTTAAGTTTATATTTAATATAGTTTTATACTAAAATGGTCAAATATCTTATATATACCAAAATAAACTGTTAAAATTCAATTAACATTGGACCTATATCAATTCCTAAGTCCTTAGCCCATATGAAAAATGTTAATATCATCAAAATTATTATTTAACTTTTTAATATAGTGTGGTCTGATCTTTTAATATTTTACTCTTGTGCCCTATTACTTGGTCATTAAATGGCACTCATAAGTAATTCATTGAACCTCAACCATAAAAGAGATTTAGTTGCAAAATTTTTTTCAAAACCTTAAATGAAATTTTCCGTAGTAGGACGAAAGCTTCAGGTAACTACGTAATATTTGATTACATATAAATTTTGTTTTATGATTACTTATTCTGGTTTTGTCCCAAAATCCCTTAAGAATCAATCACTTCTTTCCTTAATAATTTTTTTCTTCTATTGAAAGGCAAGTCATGAACCTATAATTCAGATCTTTTTATAGATATTTGTTTTGCAGGTTAGAGAAAAAAAAACTAAATAAATCTTAAAGCAATGAGAGAACTTGCTTGTGGGTAAATCTTTTTATAGAACTTAATTATTAAAGCAATGAGAGAACTTGCTTGTGGGTAAATCTTTTTATAGAACTTTTGTTTGGTAAACTAAGTTGTAAATAATTTATGGTAAACTAAGTTGTAAATTATTTATAACAATTTGTCATTATGCAGTTACTTTTGACGAAAGATTGAATATATAAAAATTAGGTAAACACGAAAATCTTTAGGTGTCATTGAAGAGTTTGTTTGCATGTCAGAATTATTGTTTACATTTCAAAGACAATTTTTTCTTTTATCTTTAAAAAGGTTAAAGGAATTTTCTTACTTTGAAATTTCAAAATATAAAATTATTGTAATTTTTCTATGTTAGCGATAGCACATATTTAAGTTCTGAATAATACATAAAACTATAAAACTTTCAAGCAATTTCACTATGCGAGGAAATGTGTTTTGTTCAATGAAAACTGTTTCTAAAATATATTTAAACATTAGTGTGCAATAGTTTCATACTTATGGGATTTTTTTACATCTTTACAATAACTTTACAATAATGAAATACTGAAGATACTGATCACTTCTTAAACAAGCAAGGCAGGGAGTACATGCCTAATTAATTCAAGTATAGTGAATTAGTGAATCTCCGAAGTGATTTGTTTAATTCAACTCATATGTATTTACTTAAAAACGAAATTTAAAATATATTAAATAATATGTTTAGTTTATAACTAAGTATTGATAAGTACTTATTAAATTTTTATTATTTCCGTGAACGATTTCAAAATTCAAAATTAATAAAACCAAATGTGGATACTATATACTTCGAAAAATTATTTATAAATCAAGAATAATATTTATTTTAAGAACATAGAACACTCTGGCATACCTCAACCAATTTCTTCAATTCCTTATATTTTTAAGCAAAATATTTAATGTTTTATATTTTCCTATACTTTTATGATTTCCTTAATTAACTAAAGAATCATAATTTCTACAATATTGCAACAGACTTTTTCAAAAACAACAAATTTCCAGATTTTTCATTGTAAAAATTATTGGACCATTAACTTTATTACTTTGCAAAGATTTAAACTTCATTATTAAATTTATGGGCGATAATATTGAGACGAACGAAGTTTGAGAAAATATTTAATTCAATTAATTTGAAATTCAAATGAAAATTTATATTTAGAATTTGTTTTTTGCGTTTTTTTTAAGTGGAAATAATGAAAATTTATAAATGAAAAACAAAAGGAAAAAGTAATATTTTGTAAAGGATTAATTACAGATGGAAATTTAATATTTATTTATTTTTTTGTAAACAAATAACTTTTATAAAGGTTAATTTGACATGACTTATGTTGACTGCTAAAATAATTAAATATAATAAAAAAAAATATTTTGAATTATTGAAAGTTTCAAAATTAAAACATAGATTTTCAAAGGGAGTAATGATTTTTCTAGAAACATTAAGAAATTTAGTTATTGAATGGAAAGATACTTTGGATTTTTCACTTTTTGAATAATGGAGTATCATTAAAGATAATATATAATTTTTGATGAGTATTACGCTTTATTTCTAAAACGGTTCTTATTATTTTTGTGTTTTCAAATTGATGGAATAAAGAATCAGTAGAAATAATTATACTAATTAAAGTAATGACTGTTTTAGAAATAAAATGAGATTTTGAAAAATTTAACTATTGTTTGTTATTAATATTAATGGCTAATTTAAGCTTAATTTACAATAAAGCTAACCGCAATAGAAGCTCTTGCGTTAAAACATATCATTCAAAAAATATAATATTCTTAGAAGAATTCCTAATTTATTGACATTTCAGAAAATGGTTTGTGTAAATCGAGGTGGCAAAAATATTTTTTATTAGTTTCCTTGTCATAATGATCATAAAAAATGTTATTTTAAGCAAAAAATGTTATTTGCAAATTTTCGGTTCCATTATATCTGCTCGCGACATTAATTAGCACGCTATAATTTTGTACTCGCTACAGTTACAAGATAAGGTCTTGTCAGAAATGGAAATTAATAATTTTGTAAACTGTAGTTTACTTATTCAGAAAAACTTACAATTAATAATTCATTGCATAATTGAATATTTTTGAATCTGAAAAATACAAACTTTATATTTTTTTGCAGAATTTTTATTTCTCCGATCAGATTACTTTTTCTCTAAGGGGCACAAGTGTAATAATATTTATGACCTTTTGACGTCATACGCACTTTTATAATGTTTCGTATTTTCCCCAGAGGCAAGATAAATATGTTTTCTATACGTAATAATGTTGTATTGAATAGTATAAACCAACAAGCGTATTTTTTCTGTAAGGTGCGATGAACTTTACCTAATAATAATACATAAATTGCATGTGTACTTGTACTCAGTCTACAAAAACCATAAGAAAATCAGCAATGAAGTAAAATCGAACAAGAAAATTTTTAATTTCTTGTTTCTGAATCTTTTAGTACATAAGATATTATATTTTTTTTTGTTATGTTAGTATTTATAGCATGAATAACGTACAAGGTGCATTTCAATTTTCAACAATCATATTTTTTTCGTTGGTATTCTATGAGTAATAATAAAAACATTCTTGATTTCAAATTCTCAGTAAAGAAATACATAGAAATTGGAAATATATTCTAAGGTTTTTTTAATCAGAAAAATTTCATGTAAAAAAGAATGCCCAGGTATCGAGGTAACCGAAAAAGGTACTAAATAAATGAACTGAAATGAATGCATTTGTGTGGAAATAAATACACGCAAAATAAAAAAAAATAGTTTCATTCTTACCTTGCATTCTTTCATTTAGTTCGGAATGAGGTTACTTAATCGTTCAAAATTACTTTTTATATGCATTTTTCTTTTGTAGGGTTTCTTTAAAAAAATATTAGCAAATTTCTTATTAAATAATGGATAAAAAGTGAATTTTATTATTGGCAAAAAATATGATACGATATACAAAAAAAACGCAATTAATATTAACGTTTTCTGTCGTTCAACTTGACTAGAATTACTAGTATTATATAGTAATAATTCATAAAAGCTACTACAGTTTATAATATGATATAGATTATGCTAAATATATGGAAATTTCGCAATGTGGAGGAAGAAAAGTTTAAAATTGTTTAAAAAATAAAAGATCATTATGAACTACAGAATTCCATTTCAAGAAATTTTTCTATACTTTCTATAAATTCAAAAATGATTTAATAAACCTAAAAATTCATATTTTTCTTTGTCTTTTATTATTTTATTGGAAAAACTAGTATTTTTGAAGTTTCAAGGTAAATTACGAAACAGAACATAACCAAAATGGTAAAAATTAAGTTCAAAAGGTAAAATATAACTTCTATATCATAAATTCAAATCATAAAATGAATCATGCTGGGACTCAAAGCAAAAAAAATCCGAAACTGAAAAACTTTGATATCTTTCAGTTGGGAATTTTTGAAACCAGTTTTTTTCGGTTCAATAATAAAACTTTCTTATATTTAAATTTATGAGTATGGGCCTTTAAACTTAGAGGTAAAAATTAAGCCGTAAAGTATACTAGAATTGTTGAACTCTTTTATGATGGGAAATTATGCCATTTTATGATATTTTTTTTTTTTAATAACTATAATTGAATAAATAATAAATTTAAATTTTTATAGAGGAAATAGGTCCGAGCTAATTAACGTATATATTTGTATGTGCAAATATACTAGTTTAACTTGACAATTTGAGGATTATAAGACTATAACATTACTTGCATGCCACTAATCAAAATTAAAATTATTTTAAAAGAAACCTTTCAAATAATTTAATTGTACATTGAAACACAATTTAAATTTTGTGTAGAAAATTTTCACTTAAAATAAAAATTCCATTAAATTAAAATTTCCGTTTATATTTATTAATTTACATTTAACTATTTAAGAAAATTTTATGTTCCCAATTCTAATTCTAAGATTGTACAATAACGTCCCCCGTTTGATTTATTTTTGGACACGAAATATATTTAGTTTTTCTTGAAATATTAAAATTTTTCCCTAGTTGAAAGTTCAATATTTCACAGTTTAAATGTATACCTAAAACCTAAATTGCATATAAAAGTGCACAATATTTACACTCATTTATTATTAAGGTTTTTATTTCAATTTTTATTACAGTGGTGTTTAGTTAAAAGAGTCGAAATTTGTTATAGATACGAGCTAAATTTCTGCACTTGGAAGTCATCTTGTAGTCATTAATGGGTTTTCTTTTAAAAGAATTATTATTTTTGAAATTTAAAAAGGATAAAAAACCCAGTCTGTGATCTTAAGTATACAGTTTATTTTTTTACATATATTATATTTTGAATTTATATTAAATTCTATAATAATTCAACTAATACAGCTGAGTCTCTCTATGGATGTTCATTTTCAATAAGGTCGGTTGCCAGAAAACAATACTTTTTTTGGATGACTAACACGATGAATTTGCAAACCAAAATAATTTAACATTTTAATTAAATTTTTAAATTTCAGTCAAAAATTTTCCTCGCCTTTAAAAATAAAAATCTTAACATTACATGTTTTCTGTATTTTCCTCAGGCTTATATTTTTAATATCCTGTAGAATTTTTATCAGACAAGGGCGAAAATATAATTTACATGCAACTGCAATTCACGGTCGTCAAATGTGTGATCTGATGACGACGACTTCCGGCAACATAAACCCAAATAAACACAACACAACACACACAAGGGAAGAAAATTTTCATTTCCCTTTTTGTAATAACATCGTCCTTTTATTTCGTTGCTATTGTCTCGAAAAACAATGAAAATGTGTAAAAAAAAAAAAATGTTAAAAGGAATGTTTTTTTTTATGTGGTGTTAAGTATACCTTAGGGTCAAATAGTGAATAAAAAGGATGAATTTTAAGTTTTTTCATAACAATCACAATTCGTATTTAGCGAATATAATTATTATTTGTTGGTGGTCTCATTATGTGGCTTTTAGAAAGCAAATAGAATTATGATAGAACAAAATATTGTTTTGAAATTTAATAAAAAATAATAACTAGTATTTGGAAATGGAGGATAGTGTTTTAGGCCGCCATATAAAAATTAATATTATACATTTTCAAGATAGATTTCTATTATGTTTACCTAGCCACACTGAAAAGAAGTTTGGAGCTCTTACAACGAATATTTTTTCGTTCAATTTCGAAAGATTTATAACGAAGATGGATAAGGCTATAGGTTCGTAACGCAATAATAAGCCTGATATTTTTCTTCGTTCAACTTCTAGGAAGGTTTAGTGCTCGAAGGAATTTTTAAGGAACAACCTTATTGCAAAATTAATCCAAATTACACAAAAACAAATTAACAAACTAAAGTAATTATTAAACATTAATGATTTAATTGCCATGAAAAACAAATACCTTTCAGTCGACATTTAATAATCTAATTTCAGTATTTAAATTAATTGCGCATTAAATTAAGATTTATTTTTTATCTAAAGAATTGAGAAACCAAAAAAACAAATTAAATTAACTTTTATCTTACATTTCAATATTTATTTTAATTATGAGTCTGTTTTTTTTTTTAAATTCAAATATTTAAATAGAAAATTATCAAACAATTTGTATTTAAATTACAACGCTTTTAGAACCAAAACTTTGAGCATACAAAAAATTTTGTCTTAAAAATGAAAAATAAATATTTGATAATTATTAACAAATTTATCTAACAATATTTTTTTTTAATTACACAAATAACTAACTAAAAAGATAACAAAGTTTTTTTTTTTTGTAATATTTAACTACAGAAATATGATCTGCTTAGTTAATATGATAACGATTTACAAAAAAAAAAAAATTTTCTTTTTGCTGGCCGGTTATGTTTACATGGCTAAGCAATTTTTGTTTTAATGTGGGGCAGTTAGTAAACATAACACTATTTAATAGGTAAATCAACATTATGAAAAAACCTTTAATATGAGATGGCAAAAGCTAGAATTTCATGAAGTAAAATCGCAAACTATTTCAATTAAATATAAAATAAAAACTGAAAATTATAATATTTTCACGCTTTTTAATTTTACTTTGTAAATATGTATATAAGAAATTTAATTATCATAAATCATATGTATGTATGTATTTTTAAGAACTTAATACTTTTTGTAGAGAAAAAAAATATGGTTTTAAATCAGCTAAAATTTTGAAAATTATAATAATTTTTATGTAAACATAAGCAAAATGTCATCATTTGTTATTTTAAATAAATCAAAAATATTTTTCGTGTGAATGAATTTCTAATAAAATGAAATTTTTATTTATAGAGTGATTGAAGATTATTTTTGACAGATGGATGAGTAATTAAAATCTAACTTTCCATAATTGATTTATTGGAATTATGGAATGTATTTAAGTTTTATTAATTATGATTAATTATGGATAGCTGGAGGCAATATAGATACAGAAAACGGAAATAGTTAGTTTACACAATGTAAATTCCACTTTTTTAGCTCATTTTATTTAAATTTAATTCAAAAAATTATAAAAAAAAAATAATTATTTCATCAATGAAAGTTAAATATTAATTATGTTTGGTGGCAATATACAAAATTGCAATTAAATTATCTTCATTTTCATTTTATTATGCGACAAATTTAATTAAGTAATAAAGTAAAATTTGACATGCGATAAGCAAAAGTCCTTCATAACAATTTGTAAATAAATATGTTTTAATATAATCTAAAATATTACAAATTAGATCAAAATATTTTTTTTTAATAATTTATAAATTAAATACATATTTCAAAAATATTAAACTAAAATTTATACTACAATCACAAGTTTTGTGCTTTTCAATTTTTCTGATAACAAATTTAGTTCAATGCAGTAATGAATTAAACCGATTTAACAAAATTTAGATTACAAGTCAAATACATTCAATAATATTTGTTTATTAACGAGCATTTGCTTTGATAAAAGCGTCAATTAAAAATTTTATATAACAAAATGATTCATCAAAATCAAGGTGTGATACCTACAAAACATGAAAAATAAATATGATAGCTATAAGGGCTATATAACACTATAATACATTCAATATATTTTCAAATTAAGGGACAATTTTTAGGTATAAACAGCTAAAAAAAAATTTATTATGAGCAGTCAAATTATTATGTTTACAAGGCATGGATATTATATATTAAATTAGATTTGAAATATTTCCCAAATTAATTTGTATTAAATGTCAAAATTTAGCTAAAAAGTCCACAAAATTTCTGTTTCCTTTTCTAAAATTTAATTAATTAGAATTGATAGCTAAATATATAAATTCCTAACCCGACGACCGCAAATATAAATTCATGTTTGTGAATATAATAATCTCAGATTTCCTAAAATTATTAAAATGTAGGCCACACAACTACAAACTTCATTTTACCCATAGAAATTTAACATTTTTGACATCGATTTTTAATGGTTCTTTATGTTCTGTATACAATAACGTACGAAAAAATAATCAAAATGAAAAAAAATAAAAATATATGCCTGCAAAAATTATAGTTGGAAAGTAAATGATTTAAAAATGGATAGATATTTAATGCCATAAACCGAGAAGGTCAAGAAAACTAATAAAGTAGAAAAAGAAATGCTGTCATTCGTGTAAAGGAAATGTGGGTAATATTGCCCCATTTATAAAATACTTTAAGTAAAATACTGTTTTTTCCATTCCTTATTCGATCAAATAAAACCAATTAAGAATAATTGACTTGCAACGAATTTTAATCGATTTACAATTGCATTTTAAAATAATTGCATTTTAAAAAAATTTTTGCTATAAAAGCCAAACTTAATATTTGTTGAAAAACTAAAACTAATTATTTTCCGAAAAATTTATTATTTTCTTGATCGTTATTATGTAATGCGATCTAAATTTCTGATCTGAATCCACTTTAAAATAAATCAGACATTTGATAGTGAAGTGAAAGAAAAGATTCGTAATCAAAATTATATACAAGATAAACAACTTTACTCTGTGATGTATGTTTGATAAACTTTGGTAATCTTAGGTCAAGATTATACAGGTTTCCAATTACATGTTTCAATTTTTCAAATTTATATATATTTGAAATGTTAACAAAAATGATTCTACATAAAAATATTAGTTTTCACGCATATTTACATTGCTTTTTTTCGTTCAATTCGTTATGCACTTGTAAATAACTGAAATATGAAATTAAATTTCATTTCAATTGGTTAAACTAAAATTAAAATTTAAGTAAATAAAAAAAAAACCGACATTACGAGTATATATTTTCCATAACTTCGTAACATTCAATGAATTATTTATCGTTTCCGCTTAAATATTTAATATTCAATTCTCGAAAATTTAAGTTACATTTCAAAATGGTTTTTTTTCTTAATAAAATAATAAAATTTCTTGAAATTAGTTAAAATAAGTAGTTGGTAAAATTTCTTGAAATTTTTTTTAACGTTAGAAAACATTCCAATTGCAAACATTTATATGTATATATCTGAATATCCTTTTTAGCACCTTTTATAATTTAAATTGAAATTTATTGAGTTTTAAATTCAATGATTTATAGGAGATTCTGAAACAACAAATTTTGAAATAATTTTTTTAATTGAATTCCAAATTTTCTGGTTACTGGAGGATATACATATGTGATGAAATTTTTTCTTGTTTTTTTTTTTCAAATTTCTAATCATAAATCTACATTTACTGTGATGTAGCTTTAATTGGACATGTCCTATATTTACTATTTAATGTATCAGTATTATTTCAGGACTTATTATTCTGTACAAAACACAAATTCTTCACAAAAAAAAGGCAAAAATTTCATCCTTTCAAAAATATTTTTTTATTGCAATGAATTTTTTTTTTTTTTTTTTTCTGGTAATTTAGAAGTTTTTTTTTACAAAAAAAAAACGCACGTTTTATCGCTTACCTGATCTAAATACCTTCTGTTAGTAACTAAAAGGACAAAAAACGTGCGTAGAATTTTAGAAGGTATGGTTAAAAATTGTCTCTTGCCTAACTATTTAACTAATGGAAAAAATATTCTTAAATATTTCTAATATCTTGAATTCGGCTCTGTGGCATTGGTTTCTTAATATATTTAAATAATAAACTAATATTTCAAATTTTGGTGCATTTAATTTCATGCTGAGAAATAATTTTTAAATTATTTAAACAGACGTTACTAATTGTGTAATTCTTTTGCTTGTTTAATATCACAGAAAAGTAATTTCTTTGAATAAGTGTTCACCACATATATTTTTGTTGGAAAATTAAAATTTGTGTTTCTGTTTTTTTCCTAGTATGTATAAGACATTGTTACTATAATAATATAGGGATTTATTTAGCTTTTGCTCAATTTAATAGCGCAAATGTGTACAAAAACTGCAGTAGAAAGTAAAATAAATTATAATTAGTGTGTTAAATATTTACTAAACATCTGACTTTTTTACGAAAAAGATTACATTTACGAGGAACAAGATTACAAGGTAAAAAGTAAGAATTGCACTAATTAGAAATAAATTACAATGAATTGATAATTAAAGGAATTTTGAATTAATAAAAAAACAGTCAGTTTTTTTCTTCTGCTAATCGACATCTTTTATTATGAACTCTGTGGAAATAGTTAAGAATATTTCAAGTTGGTTATATTTTAAGAAAAATTCAAATTTTTACAAGCATATATAATTTAAATTTGGATATTTTCCAACCAAAAACCACAAATTGGTTAAAGCTATTTCAAAACTGAATTAATGAAAATTAGGAAAACTGAGATTCATTCAAAGCCTTTAAAATAAATTTATAATCGATCTGAAGAAGCTAAGTTTTGCAAGGATGGGACAATGAACACGTAAAGTAGTCATGTCAAAAATTAAATGAATCGGAATGCTTTACAACTAGTAAAATTAACGACAAATTATTATATATGTACTCAAATTTATAGTCTGTATTTTTCTATGCCCATATTCCCTAAGAAATTATATTCATTATGTTTTCCTATTAATTTTTATTAGTTCCGGACCACCTTACTTGTTTGTCAAATAATTAATTATTCAAAAATGCACTTTTCTTTCAGGCAAATTTTAATTTCAATTATGGAGAGGTGGCGCATTCTAAAATTTATGTTGTGGAAATGGCCATAAAATTATCTTTTTTTATATAATTTATTTAAAATCTAAATATATTTTTAGTTTGAACGTCACTAAGTTAATTATTACTTTTCCGTCCTCTGTTTACAGATGAGCTAATTGTGGCTCTAATTAACCGTATCTAATGTTTTTAATTTTTTTGAATTTTAGTATTTTTTTCTATGGGGATTATGTTTAATGTGAGAATGTTTTGTTGTTTACAATAAAAGATGATGAGTGTCGAAAAAGGTTTGTTTTTGGAAATGTCAGCAAAAATTATTTCTAAATGATGGACAGAAATAATTTATTATTTAATGGGAAATTATTAGGTTGTCAAATTAATGAAAAGTTTTGTTGATCTGGTTCAGAAAGATTCATAAAAGTAATATAATATTCCAAATCGAAAACATTACTATATTTGTACAACTAGAAACATCTACTACAAGGCATGACTTTTGTAAATAAATAATGCCAATGCCAATATTTAAAATTTTGTTTGATTTGGTTTGAAAATTTGGTTTGAAACTATATTCAAATAAATTAAAGCTTCCGGTTATTTTAACTTTAAATTATTTATTCAATTTTCACCTTTTAAAGCTAATTTTTACAAGTATAATATGCAAACTGGTTTTAATTTTATACAAATTGCAACATCACTGCAGCTTCAATGACTCAGTTCACAAAAATTTTTACCAAATAATGTATATTTTTAAAAAATTTCTACGAAACCACAAAGTAAATCCGTTTGTAAATTAATGTTTATATGATGATTCAACTTTAAAAATATTTATCAGAACATATTTTTAGAAATATGATTAAAAAAAAAAAGATAAGATTTTAATTAATTTGTACTTTAGTGCAATAAGTTGAAAAACAATAATAAAAGTGAAAAAATTGTTCGTATTTCAGGTCTAATAATTTTAACTTTTTATTGTGATTTAAAAAAAAATTGAATTGTAATCAAAAATTGAAATTCGTTCTGGTTCAAATAAATGAGTTTTTTTTACACCTGGCGGCTACCACCACTTTTATAATTTTCTATAAAAAAGGAAATGGTTTTTTTAAAAATATACTAACAGATAAAACTTAACAAAATTTCATAATTTTTCCAATGAATTCTTAAACTAATAAGTAATTTTTGCAGCTACCAAATTATAGGGTTTTACACTTTAATAATTTTAGTTCAAAATTTTACCGAAAAATATTTTTACCTGAACATAAACAGCTGGTTATCCTAAATATTAGAAAAATGCAGGTAATCCAATAAAAATTTATTCGTTTCTGTCTTTCTCGTTCCTCCATTTTTATTATATTTGCATAAATTATAATTTAAATTTGGAATTTTTATTTAAAATTCGTGATTCACTTAAGAAAAACTAACCACAAAATCACGAAATTAATAACTTCTTTATTTTATTGAAATATTTCACTTCTTATGTAAATTTTTTTTTAATATACATTTCTGTAATTCAAAGGTGCATCTTATAATCTAATAAAAAAAAAACGACTTTTGCTTTGTTAGCTTCTTTTACTCAGGGCGATTGCGCCACAATCTTAAACACAAAAATATAAACTCAAATACTTTTTTTGATAGATTTCACAAACACAGTGAAACCAAATTTACTCTTTAACACTAATACATTATCATTTGAACACCTTTACATTAATTTTATTTATTATTTTAATAAAAAAAAAACATGTATTTTCTTAGAAAACTAAAACGAAAATTTAATATTATGAACTGAAAACATTATTTTTAGTTTATATTTCATAATTTCATTGAAATATTTCATATTATTTAAAAACAAAAAAATATTTATTTTAATTCTTTTTTTTTAATCAATTTTATAATTTTTCAGGTAAATCTAAATTCCAACTTACACACTAACGCACACAAATACAAAAACTAATTATTTACAATAAACATTGACAAATCATTCTCCAAAACCAATTAAACCACCTGTGGATTCTGAAGAATTTTTAAGCCAAAGAATTTATCTATTTTCAAATTAATTTTAATTTAATGAAGCCTATTTATTAAAAATGTAATCAAAATAATTAAATTGCTTCATTTTATTATAATAAAAATGCACAAAAATTTATTTATTTAAACATTTCCACAATAATATTTATTTAACCGACCGAAAAACGTAATGCCGGAAACACAACATTATTCGGCAATGGTCGCAATATAACTGGATTTAAAGAATTTTTTGACAACTAAAAACAAATATAACTACAAATGCGAACTCTGATGGGAAATGTTTGTTATTAATTTGAATTTTAAAGTGTGCGTGTGTAAATAAAGTAGTGTGCAATGAAATGTGAATATGACGTTTAAAAATACTAATTTAATGGAATAATTTTCACATAAAGATGGAGCAACATAATCAGAATGAATTCAAATTTAAACAGTTTTTTTGTACATTGTTTAGCATTCCAGTGACGTTTCAAATTTTTATGGAATTCGAATTATGTAATGATTTTCAACAAACCAAATCTTCAGGTATTATTTTTGGTAGTTATCTTAAAAAAAATTATCTTAAACGTTTCTGGTATTTTGTAATTATTCTAGTACTTTACTTAAAAAATTGATATTCAGCGACGTTCCTTAATTTACTATTATATTTTTCTAGTTTTTTGCTGTAAATAAAAATATTTATATATTTTTAATAGATAATTATTAATATTAATATTCTGCACAGCAAAGAAGTGCTTTAGATTTATATTCCTAAAGAAAATTAACGATGATATTTGAAAATGATGTGATAGTGCAATAATATTTTTTTTTTTAAATGAATGTGCAATTTATGATTGTAGAGAATAAATTACAAATGAAAGCATTTGATTGAAGAAACATTTTTATTTATTTCAATCAATTTTCTTTTTTGATTCCGTTTATTAAAAGAATCTTTTTTTTTACTACATATTTCAATTTTCTGCTTGATAAAAATTACAAAGTTCAATTTTCTGGGATAATTTATTTAAAAAATTTCTATGGCAATTAAAAGTCATTTAAAAATTTTCATAATTGATAATTGGTATTAATTGGTCAATTTCTGTTGTTCGGAGTTTTGACGATCATTAAAAATTTGAAAAATAATAAAGTCAATTATAATTTGATTTCGAAATATCTATTAGTAAATTATTGATTTTGTAATTAATTTAACTGAATTTATAAAATTTTGCCTTTAAATAATTTATTGATAAAAGTTTCTACAAATATTTGATCCATTATTATTTTTTGGTATTTTTAAGAATCCTTAACATGGAAAGAAACATTATTTTGCATAATAAATTATTATAATCATATAAAATTAACATTAAATAAAAATACTTACTTATTATTTAAATACTGTTCTTTTATTACATCAAGAATTAATTTCTTCAGAATAATATTTTTAGTCTCTGCGGTTACTAACCATAATCTGTAATAATCCCAATTTTATTTGAAATGATGCTATTTTAATTAAAATTTTAATTCGAAAGATGTAAAATTTTAATTTGCTTCATTCATACTGTTAATAAAACTGTTTTTCTATTGGTATTTGACGTTAGTTTGAGTCCAACAATTTAATTATTCATTCTGGAAATATGTATTTAAATTTCTGCATAAATCGCAACTACAACCGTCTAAGACAGATTTAAGATTTTTTGTTTTGCAAATATTTAAAAAATTATTTATTATAATTAAATTTGAAACAATTTTTCTCATTATTATTTTTGAAAATGCTTAAAATTTATGTTTATCTTATTTATAGATTGAAACTCTCACAACATAAAGTTTTGATGTGACTTCATCTCAATTTCAATACGGTATTAAGTTTTTCGATGAAAAAATTCCGTAAATAAAGGAATATACTCGTAATTAAAATAATCTTTTTTTTGTATAAATTTTAGACTTGCAAATAATTATAATGATCATAAATTCTGAAAACATACTCATTAAAAATGAATAGATTTAATTATGTATTAAAAATAAATATACAGTTTACTGTTGATTACGATTATTCGGAATTGGTAATTTCATAAAAATCTATTAGTTAAATTGTTCAACATAAATGGGGCGAAATTTTATTTATATGTAATCTCATTTTAGTATACGTATGTACATGATTATCTGCTTGAAAATGTATATGCATTTTATATTACTGCAATGAATACTCATAGTTGAAGTTGTATTAATCAGAAATTTTACATTTTAATGTCAAGTATTCATAATAAAACAGATAATTGTTTGTTGTAAAATTATGATAACCCCATTGAATAAATTTAAAAATATTTTAGATACTTAAGAGATAATTTTATTTATAAATATTATTTGAAAGCAAATGATAACAATAAATCATATTAATTATTATATTCTATGTTTTTAATCTTAAATTAATGTTTTCTAATAAAGATTTTAATGTGGATTTAACACTGACACTAAAATTATCTTTCTGAGTTATTACCACTTATAGAACGATTTTTTCAGAATTGATTATTTTGATCAAACAAACAAAATTAAATTCTTGTAATATTAAATTTTATTGCGGATTAACAAAATAACAAATAAATATAGGTCAGTGAAAATGTACACCTGGAAAATGTTTGATTAAATTACATATTTTATACATTTTTGTAACAATAAATTTAATTGCTCAAAGCTATCACATTCGTAAATAATATTTTACAATTTAAATTAATGTAATTGGAATGTGGTACTTTAAATTTCACTCAGTTTAATTGCAATTCTTATTTGGCCCACATCCAACTCGATGTGCTGTAATATTAATCTTAGACGTGAATACATTCAGACAAATGCAACCGTGAAAATTGATATAAAGTGCATGTATAACATTGTCGAGACAAGAAAAACTCATAAGTATGAAACTATTGTACAGTAGTTGTGTTGCGCGTTTTTTAAAATTTGAATTCCAAGGAAAAAAAATAATTTATTTGATAATTTGGTATATTCAGCCATATTCTTCGCTGATAATATTATATGTTGTTGTTAATTTCCTAAAGTGAAATATGAAAATATAAAAGAAAATTATTAACGCGTAATTAACAGAACCGTACAGTTAATACACACAGTACACATTCATCCTTTCTGGAATCGAAAGTAAAGCCAAATCGCCATGATATGAGAAAAATGATTTTGTAATTAATAATGAAAATGATAAAAAAAAAAAATCCTTTCATTTCATTTTTAGTAACGAGAAACATTAATTTCAATTTTTTTATTTTCCGGGTATGGGATAACCGCGCAAGAAAGAAAATTACATTTTTATTAGTCATTAGAAACAAGTGGTTTTTATCCATCACAAAAAAATTCTTTCAGATAGAAAAATTACTAATTATGATAAATTTAATGGAAACTGAAAACTAATTTAAACGAAAATATCATAAATAAAAGATCAATTCGTATGTTTTTAAATAATTTTATTAATTTTTTAAGTTAGTATAATAATTTTAATTTTGTCGAAATATGAACTATAAATCAATAAGTTCTAAAGTATTCATAAAATTTCTATTAACATAAATAAATTATAAATATTTTACTACTAATATTTTTTAAATATGTAAAATATATTTAAAAGTTACAAAAATTCCAAAATATAATATGTAAATTTTTATCTTCGTGATATGAAATTATGTTTTGTGATAAAGGTTAAATATTTTTCAACAATTAATCTGTAAAATTTATCCTTTGTCAAAATAATGTTTTATTAAAATATCAAATTGTAATGAAAATTTTGTAATAGAATAATAAAACATAAAGCATATATAATTCAGCAAAATCCTAAAATTTTTAATATTTGTTATTTAATTTATGAATTCTTTTTATTGTAGAGTTTTTGTGAATAAATTTCTGTTTGGAAAAATTTTTTTTAGAAATTGTTTAATCAAAATTAAATTTATCGCTTGGATAATTAATTAGTCCAATTCTTTGTTATCTATCGTTGATATTAAAAATGATAATATGTTGCTACTAATCCTTACCGCTACAGCTTATGCAGTGTCTCGTCTTACGTAAAATATCTCGTAAAATGTTATTCCAATTTCCAGTCATTTTTATATGGATTCCCATGGCTATTAAAACCATAAATAGTGAACAAGCTTTAATTGTAATTTTATAATTTTTTTTTCCAATAGTTTTTTGTGAAACATAATTTTATGCTAGAATGAAAATGTTGTTGTTTTTATTTTTCTAAATTGGCACTTTAATGTTTTTTATTTTTAGATTCTTTAAAATTTGTTTCGGATAATTTTATTTTTTACTCTTTATTATCTTTCGTGAAAGTAAGTTATTTTCTTATCTGTATTTTTAAAGTTTTATATAAAATGAAAATTTAATCGTAAACATGTTTTTCGTATACACTAAATGGAATCGAAATATCTTGTTTTGTTTTACGCAGTTCTGTGCAGTACATTAAATTGTATTTTCAAAATCACAATCTACATAAATGGAAATTAAAATTATATAAGATTTTTCTTTATTTTGTTGCATTAAAAATTATATAAAAATTATGTTAGTAAACTTGAAATATCCTTTGCTATAGCTTACCATATATGTAGTTATGAAACTGGACATATAAACTGTACATATATTTTGTAGATTTTAATTTAATGGTAAGATGCTGTTAGCTCTAAAAGAATAAGAATTCATCCAAAATTTAGCCGAAGATACCAATAATAATGAAGTATTTAATTAATTAAGTTATTAAAATTTACCTTTAATCATATTTATTAACATTCTTATTGCTTCTTAAAATTCTTAACAAATTTCATATTCATAGAAAATTTATTTTTTCGTTAAAATGATACAACAGAAACCTTAAATCCTTCTGCGTTTAAATTCTTCCAAAAATTTGAATAAGATCAATTTAAAGTTGATCTTATTCAAATTTTTGGATGAATTCAAACGCCGAAGGATTTAAGGTTTCTGTTGTATCATTTTAATAAAAAAATATATGTACTTCACAGCTTTCTGGGATAACTTCTATTTACTGTTTTAGTG
The DNA here is from genome assembly GCA_963932195.1 of Empis livida. Classification (NCBI taxonomy): domain Eukaryota; kingdom Metazoa; phylum Arthropoda; class Insecta; order Diptera; family Empididae; genus Empis; species Empis livida. Next base: position 47,373,851 of record OZ010648.1, read on the forward strand.
AATTATGTATTCACTGTTTCGAAGGACTTATTTTCATTATTTTCCCTGGTAACATTACGAAGAAGTTTTTTGTTATATAAAAAAGACGTTTATAAAAAAACTAAAAAATAAAAACTGTCGTCGAAAAGATTAAGTCTTTACTGAAAAGCTTACCGGCCTTTTCAAGAAAAATGTCTTGTACAATTTTTACCTTTTGCAATTCATACCTTAGATAAATATTTCGTTTGCAAAGTTTATTATTTTCAGCTACACGAAAAAAATAAATTCTTTTCTATAACAATAAAAGGGAAAAGTGAGGAAATAAAAGGGAAAAGTGAGGAAAGCAAAGGACAGAGAAAGATTTATTATTATTTGAGATTTTATTAAATAAATTGGATCACCAACAAGTTTTTTTTGGAAATTTACTGATTTTTATGAACCAATTTAAAAAAATAATAAATGTGAGTACCGGCGGAAGCAGGGAAAATGTATATTCCTTAAATCACAGTTAAAAGAAATTATCCTGCCAACGTTAATTGTTTAATTCTATTAATAATTTCAAATTTTTGTTTTATTCTTTTCGATTCTGGACTACAAACATAGTTAGACATCGCGTAATGATAAAATTTATAAAAATATTAGCCAAAGTATATATCGTATCGTCAAAACTATAAATAATTTAAGAATCAGGTAAACACGACGATAAATTTCAACTTTAACTTTTGGAATTCTAGTGCTAAATTGTCGAGTAACTAAATTATTTTTGTACAATTTTTGAAATAACTTTAAAAAAGTGATAAAGCTAACTTTTTTAGAGGAACAGGAATATTTTTAATTTTAAATCGTTAACACAAACAAAAATATAACACCAGAAGAATAACATAAAAAGTTTTTCAAACGCATAAATTCAATCGTACAAAACATAATAAAAAATTGCATTTACTATAAAATTTTTAGAATTCATGGAAGTTATTTGTGGAAGTTATGTCAAAAATTTCTGTTAACTTCAAATAATAAAACACCTAAAATAAAAATTATCCTTTATAGTTTTAAACGAAATACTAAAAAAATTAAAATATTTTTTATAAATAAATTGTTGACCAATTTTCCTTAAATGACGATATAAATATCAACATAACTTCTGTACTTATAGTCTTAACAAAGCTTTAAGTTTGAACAACGCTTTAATTAAGGTTTTTGTCAAATTTCACTCTTGTAATTATAAAGTAAAGCTATAAATTAGTAAAAATAATGTCCAGCCCACAGTTGGATAGATTGCTAAATTTTAGTTGAAAATTCATTTCTAGATGATTTGATTTGCTTATAAAAATCTTTGTCAATTTTCGCTAGTAAATCCAATAAATCCATTACCACCAATCCAATATATTATAAATATTCAAATTAATTTCAAATATCTAATTATGTTTGCTGGTATTTATAATTATTAATAAATTTGGTAGCATTAATATTAAATTTGTGTACTTTATTAAATCAAAATTTGAAATGAAAATTTTACTTATATTTGTTTGCAGACGAATTTCAAGTTTTGCACGTTTATTCAATAATAATTTCAGAATTTAATTTAATTTAATGATTTATTATTGTCATTAAAATATTTTCAATTTTGGATATAATAAATAAATATTTATTATAGTCACAATTTGTACATAAAATCAATATTTAAGGAAGAAATTTGAACAATTATACATAAATAATATTTTTCTAATTATCCAGGATTATATTTCTTATATAACTTTGGTTCTTATTTTCGGTTTATGAGTTCATTTCTTTTTATATTTTCTTAATGTTTATATATAATATAATCGATTGAAATTCTGTTTATCCCTCAGATATTAATAATTTTGACTTTTATTAGAACATGTGTGACATTAGAAAACATAAATAGCTATAAATTTATAATTCAACTAATAATAAACAATTATAAATGAATTGAACTTTCGAGTAGTCTACAAAAATACTGGTGTTTAGTTTCTGCGATTACAGAAAAATATTCATTACAAAGAATCTTAAATTCTTCTTATATGAAATGTTTGTTATTCTGAAAATGTTGATTTTTTATATTTTTGTAACATCATAAATTCTTCATCAGGTAAGTTGGAATTGTAAACAATTCTTCAAAATAAGTGATCCACAAATTAAAATTTCCAATGAATTTTCAATAAATTATCTAATTGAATGAACTTTATCAAAAACTAATCTGATGATTCTTAAATTTCTACCAGGAGTTGACCAAAAATAGAAACTACCTATAATTTTCCTGAGGTTATTTTGTGGTCCTTTAAAACCAAATTATTTATTATCAAGTTTATTGATTTGTAAAACATGATGAACCTTTCTAGGTAATATTCGAGATAAAAGGAATTCGAGATAAAAGGACAATTAACAAAATAAATCATCCGTCATTTGAATGGTCAATTAATTAATTCTATTTATTTTTATTAAATTTCAAAATAAATTCCTAATTTGTACTTTTATTTATTTAGTTGTTTTTCATTTTAAAAGATTTATCTAGAAATTATTATTAATACAATCATATTTTTTATTTTTCATAGTTGATATTGATATTTTAGTTTTAGTATTTTTAAGCAATCAAACATTTCAATTAGCAAACATTTCAACTGCTTAATTAATTTCATATATGATTTCTATTATTGTGGTTGGAATTTTCTTAATTTCAAAATTACATTTAATTTAATAAGATTTGGTAAAATAAACAAAAAATACTATACTTTTTAGTATCAATTTTTTCCAAAAGAAAAATATTAACTTTTTACATTTCTATTAACTTTTTACATTTCTAAAAACTTTAAAAACAAAAACATAAAGATAACTAAAAAAACTTTTGTACGCTTTAAAAACAAAAAATTGTCGTAAAGTAAATAGCATAAATTTATGTTTTCCAGCAACTATTACATAAAACAAGAGAAAAAAAAAGATGAATTTAATTTAATTTCTCAGCAAAATAATCTTTAATAATAATCTTTTTTTTATAATTTATATTGAAAAAGAAAATCGTATTGTAGTCCACAAATTTTCTTTAAATGGAATTTCTTTTTAAATATTTGTGTTACAAAATTTATAAGGAAAACAGCTGAATTATATGATTGATGTCCTTCCGCTTATAATTATTGTTATGTTAGAATTCTTTTTCTTGTAGATTTAATCGTGAAAATTATTACAACAAGAAAAAAGTATGACCATTTTTCACTCTTCTTTAAAATTATTATTTATTGCTAACAAACTAAATTGTTAACAGACTTGTTTAAAAGGCAGGTTTGCTATCAGATAAAGCTAAATTATTTATAATTAAATACTTTTGTTTAAATGAAAAATCTCAATTACATCATACCAATGAAATCATACCAATCAATCTCAAAAAAATTAATTAAAAAAATTCATTATTAATATGTATGGAATACAATTAAGCGTTTTGAAGTCCACTACTAACTAGTAACATAAAATCACAAACTAAGCCTAACTAAAAGTCACTTGCATAAGAAATGCGTCATAATATACCTTAAATTTCCTCTTTTTTCATTTTTATTTTATAATATCTAAAAAATAACAGCTAACATTATCCAATTTTAAATTTACAAATTAAATAAACATATTTCTTATCATTTTTTCATGTTGTCAAACAAATTGTTTGAAACAAGCCAGGAAAAAAGGATTTAAAATTAAATTATTTTGTTTGCTGTCCAATTCGGGTCAAAATATGTCAGTTCTTTGGACAAAGGTTATCTGAAAAATTGTCCTTTTAAATATTATGACCAACAGAGGGGGAAGAAATTGCCTAAAACATGACATTGTTAAATTTTTTTGGTCTTGCTTCATTAACAAAATTTATTTCTGATGATGAAGGTTGAATGGTAAAGCTCGAAGTCTGTAATTTGGTGACCATCTGTAAAATATAAATATTTTCAAATTAAATACCACTTTTGGTTCAAATTAAATAGAAATTTATTTTCTTTACATTCGTTTTGCTGTGTTTGTATATTTCTGCTTACACAATATTCCTCTTACATTTATACTTACTGAAATTTCATCGATTGATTGGAAATTTAATCGATTAACCAAGAAAACTGAAATTTTTCCATTTTAATCACAATTTATTGTAATAATTCTTAATTTTATTAATTTACTATATAATTATTTTTTTGAAGAAATAGAAGTTTTTTTAAAATTTACTCTTATTATTATTTAATTATTTATAATTTACGGTCGGAAATAATTGTAACCTGATTAAAATTTGATTTTTGGAAATAAAACTGCAAATTTGTCATTAATAAAAAATCCGTCCATTACTTTTATTACATAAAAAAGGACATGCAAGGCTATAAACTTAAATTTCAGTGATAATGTAGTTCATGCATAAGAATTTTGTTGTAAATATCACACTTATATGACCGCCACTACGTACTTGTCAAGAATAATCTGCTTGTTCAATATCAGAATTTTCAATAATAATGCCATCTACAAGTATTTCTACTTCATGCCAGGGTCGAACATTTGGTATACTTGAAGTTCGTCAACTTTTTTCAAGTTTCCTTCCAATACGTGACAAATTAAATTGGCTGGCTACGGATACGGAACTGACATACAACCTTCAGTCAATTCTTCAATAATTTCCATATCTAAATGAGAAAAATATTTTTAAAAAGTAAATTTATTTGAATTTATTATTGAATTTCTATTTCAATAAAGCTACAGGTTTTAATTTAGAGAGCTTATAATATAGTGATACAATAGTTTTTATTTATTTGTGGAAACAATTTTTGCTGTATTCCAGACAAAGTTTTGATATCAAATATCTAAAATAGAAAATAGAAAAAAAAAATTGAAAAGATTTTCATAACCAACAAGTTATTAAATCTAGAAACTCTTCGAATAAATTAGATAATTTAATAATACAAATTGGTATAAACATATAAAAATTTGCATGGCAAGTATAATTCGAAATGACCAAATCGTATACAAAATCAAAAGAATGTATAATTGTTTAAAATAGTAGCACAGAATAGTATATTAAGGTACAAAATCCATGAATTCAAATAAAAAGTTATCAGAATGACAAAAAATCTAGTAAATTTGCTCCTTATTTCGATTCAAAAGAAGTAAATATTGTAAGCTAGGTTCCAAACAACATTTGGTAAAATGTCGTGATTGAAGAGTATCATACAATTTTGGGATGCATGATTATTTTACTTTGTTTACCAATTTTTTTTTTAACTAAATTGTTTGCAAAGAGATAATTCGAATATATTGACGATAAATGAATGAAATAATGTATTAATGTATTCATTCCTTTTTTTGACTAGAAATGTATTTCTGATTAAAATTAAACAAGGTTGGATATAATTAAAATTTTATTTGATTTTTGCAAATAAAACTGCAAATTTGGCATTAATAAAAAAATCCGTCCGTTACTTTTATTACATAAAAAAAGGACATGAAAGGCCATAAAAAAAGACATAAAATAAAATTTGAGTGATTATGTAAATGATTTTATTTCGAATTTAAAAAATAATTTGAAAGTTCAATGAATATGACATTTATATTAATAATACGATTATATTTAAAGGAAAATATATTTTATGTTTACCTTTTCGCGAAAGGAAACTCAAAATATATGACGATTATGCTTCATATGTCTAAAAAGGACTTTCAGCTTTTATCTTGATGTGAAAATCAATAACCTTTTCAATGAATTTAAGGATTATGTTTGAAAGGAAAAAAAACATATAAGTAAATGTAAATTTGACATTTATTAGATTAGGAATTCGATTTTCTTTTCACTCACATCCTATAGTTTTGATTTACATTTCCCAAAAGAATTCTACTTTTTTTAAAAAACGTCCAGATTTATTTTCCCAAAAAGAATAACTTTCTTCTAATTTAAAATTTTAATCAATAAAAAACGTTTCCGAACATTTAGTCAAACAATCTTTTTTTTAAAATGAAATTTTCATATTTTTTTTTTTTTTTTGATTTCCTTATGGAATTCCTAAGTTTTTCCGTAAATCATTACGCAATCATAATATATTTGTTTGCTACAAAAAACATATATACAGTAATATATTGTTTGACATAATAGCATATCCCTGAGACATTGTAGAATGAAGGATAATGGAATTAAAAAAATATAAAGGCACACATCATTACTGAATCCCACCTATAAGTAAACCATAAAGCATTTTAATGTTGAAATTTTCAGATTAATGTACAAATTTATGGTACAGAAAAAGATTAATTTTTTTTTTGAAAATTAATTAAAATTATAAAAAAAATTTCTTCTTACTATAAGTTCATATTTTAAGTATGCTTTTAAAGTTAAAATTACATATTTCTCTTAATTGTGTTTTGGGATCAACCCTGTAATCTTAATATTTCTGTAACTGAAGTCATGTAAGTTAAAAATTAACTTTTTTTGGGAATTTACAGGTACAAGTCTGAAAGTTACAACATAAAAAAACCACAAATTAAATATTTTATTTGTAAAATAAAACTTGACTAAATTGCCAAAGCCAAACCAAATGTAAACAACTTGTTTTACCCAAACCCCCATAGTGCCACTATACACCCATAAACAAATATTTAATTTTAAAAAAGTCCTGAGAGAATTTACGAAATTTCTTTTACAATTTAATATTGTGTGTGATACTAAAGAATTTACAATGGTATGTAATGTGTTTAAGTATATACATTTTGGCTCAATGCACTTTTAAGTGATAGTTTAGGCTTGTTCTGAAGAGCCTTGAGAATTTGTTTTAACATAAAACGACGAGAAAAATTGTATTGAATTGCATTTACAATAAAATATATGCTGTTGAACATATATTTTATAGAAAATTATGTAATTGACAGGAAAATATCTATTTTTAAAAAAAAAGTATGAATATTTACTTTTTATTTAAAATTTGCATATTTTAATCAAAATGTGTATATACATATCTATCTATCTTACATATTAACACATAAACAACTTTGTTAAGACAATCCTAATAAACTTATTCAGTTCATATCCTTCAACTATTTTAACGAATTATTTTATATCATTTTCTAACAGAAAACTTTTTCGAAAAGTTTGGCAAGAACTTGGTCAATAAATCTTTAAAGTAAAGTAATAATTTTCTTATAGATATCAACTCATTATGCCAGTTGAATTAATTATCTCAACTATCCAGACAATTTACTTTAATATGCTGATAAATATAGATATTTATTTGTTCTTCTTCCTTGGTAAAGAAAATTCAATAATTTTGTCAATCGGATTATGTTTTCCATAAATATCTTTATGGTCATATTCATTGTTGACACATGTGTCTGAATAAAGATAAGGAAAATAGACTTTAATAATTATTAGTTATATTTATTAAAAAGAATTTTTGGCTGTAACAATTTACAGGCTTTAGACACGATTACTAAAGTTTACGACATTCAATTTGACAAATTTATTTTAATAAAGCTTAAAACTTTGTGTGATTGAGAAACTTTCACCGGATAAATTTTAACCAAGAGTTTGTTAAATTGAAAAAGTTTAAAGTTTTCGTTTTATTCCATTTGTGTATTTTGTTTCGAAACAAATTTTCTGTAGAAATAAATCCTTTTTATTATGCTTTTCACGTTGCCACTTGATGACATTCAACATTTTTCTTACACAATCGTAATTATTGTTAAAATTATTCAACTTGGGCAGAGATTGTAGGTCAGAAGTTAAGTTTTTTTTAATAATTATTATTCAGAATAAATTATTTGGCGCGATGCTTGCCAAGAACTACTTAAAAGATATTAATGTTTGGCTAACAATAATTTTAATTGTTCAATTTCTTTTCGCCAGTGAATTTTTGAATTGTCCAGTTTTAATAGCTAAGTGTAATCATTTTTATCTTTTTAAATAATAAACAACTTTTAATTTGTCTGTAAATATGGGAAATAAAGAAAGAAATTATATTTAATGTCAAGACTGATTTAGTGATGCAACTATCCAAAAGCAAAATAATCGAGTTTTAAGCAATTATTAGTTCTTCTTTTGTATCTTTCTGTTCTCTACATTAAAATTAAATGTAAAAAAAAATCTGAGCTACTTAAATTCATTTAAGGATGATGGTTCTGGTCTTATATTTTTATTTTATAATATTTTGTTGACCATTCTTTAAGCTAGGAAATGTGTAAATTTTGTGACATAGTAGAATATTAATAAATTAATTACTTAAGCGTTACATCACTTACGTCCCTGCACCACATTACGTTATAAATGAAAATAAAATTTTTCTTCACAAAATTAAAATATGTATTTATAAATTTAGTGCTAAATATGATTAACTTATGAAGTTTACTTCGTGGCTGAGAAACAATAAACTTACACATTTTAAATATTTTTGTTTGTAATTTGAAATTTTTCTATTTATGTAACAGCAGAGATTTCAAGAGGATTATGAAAATGGCAATTTATATTTTCAAATGAAAGGAATAGGAAAATCTAATTCGAAAATCGTGTAAAAATTTATTTATAGATTAATTATAAACAATAATTTGATATTACTGCATAATTCTTAGTAATCTAAGAATAGGCTAGCTATTTTACCTACCTCAAAAACATAGAAGAATTGTGACAGAGTTTTTTTAGTTTTTATTATCTAAATGAATTATATACGTGCTTATCCGAACAATATATATTCGTAATTTAAGGCCTTCTTTTAATCCTTCAAAAAGCTTTTCAATAGTTTACACATTTCTTTAAAAAAAAGTCAATAAAAAAGACTAACAAGGTTTTAATATATATTCATATTTCGACCCAATTATCCTTGAATAATTTAATTTATCGATTTAACCTAAACAACTCATTCTAACGAAAAAGAGGACATCAAGAACATCTGCACACTAATTTTAGTCTTTATTGCTACAAAATATTCCAATGTAGCCAAATTGAATATTGAGAATAAACTTAAATCCAAATCCTTTATGAGCCACTATGGCAATTGTTGGATAAAAAATGTAATTTTATGGTTTGTGAAATTTGAAGATCCAGAATCGTATTTCTTATCTTCTTTAAACAATTTAGACTACTGTAAATTATCATTATCTAATTTAAACTGAAAGTCATAAATTATGATCATATCTATTTTAATATAAATTTACTTAAGTTTTGGTTTTAGCTTTAAATTAAATTATAGTGAATTAAATAATTTTGTCAAATTTATTATAAATTAAACTCAATACTCAAAGTGGATCACAATTTTATGTCAAACTTAATTTTATTCCCCCACATTTATTTATGGTCGTTTAAAATCGGATAAGTTAATAAGCGCTTTAAAGTCAATAAGATAGGTAGACTAGACTTAATTTAACTAAAGAATTACATAAATTACAGTTTTTTATTTATCTTTACTATTTCGTATTTCGAAATTATTTTTAATTCACATTTTCGAAAATTTTACTTAGATAATGTTCTTTTAAAAGAAATATTCGTCAATCTGGTCTCATTTTACTTTGCTTTTACTACATTTTCTGGAATTATTTTCGTCTTCTTTTATCCAACTCTAAAATTTCCTTCTAAACTTTGTGACAACCTCAAGTTTTATTTCGTTTAGGCTATAAAATTCCCATAAAAAGAGATTGTAAATAAAATGAATGGGTTGACTTCATAGAATTGGTATAAATACGGAATGAATTTATTCCCTTAATTAACATTTTTTCACAAAATTAAAAAACAGCAACCTTTCCTTTATATCTCGCTAAGCAAAACTTTTTCAAGTTATAATTTTATTTTGTTTTTTATTCCTGATAAAGTTTTGCTAGTTTTATTACTTGCATTTAAACAGAATAACAAGCAGTGTTTTAAAAACAATCTTTACTATTTTCATTTTGGATGATTGTTCGGTTTATTTGGTTCACATTGAATGTAAAATAGAAAAACAACTTTTAAGGAATGACGACAGGTAAATTTAGTAACATAGAAAAAAAACAACTAACATTTTAGAAGAAGATTTATTTGTGTTATTTTCAAGTATTTTTTTTTAGCCTTTTTTCAAAGAATTTTATGTTAAATAAATAAAGATAAAAACTTTACAATTCGGACTATTAAACTACTAAACTACAATAAAAAAAACATAAATTTTATATTAGAGACTAAACGTTTTAGTTCTTAGAAGCTGTAAAAAAAGATAATTAAGAAACCTTGTTGTAAGATAGAAATTTGGAAAAGCCAGTTAAACTTTATTTAAATTCATTACATCATATTTCGAGGTAGATTATCAAATAAAACCTCATTGAAGTTGTAATTAAATTTAAAAAATAGCTTCAACTTTTGATGGGTTCACGAAAATCGATATTCTTTTTTCATATTAATACATTTTTCACTCAAATTTTAAATATTTTGATTTAATTCATACAGGAAACATAATTAGTATGTGAAAATAACAAATCATTTGAAATTCACAAAATAAAATTTAAAAATAATGATAAATTGCCGACTAGGTTGTCGAGGAGAGGGTAAGTTTCCGAAAACTGTTTCGTACATTTTCACATTGAAATGGGTGGATATAAACATTTTAAATTAAAACAATAATTGCCATAAAATTTAGTTATAAATTCAGAAACTAAGTGGAAAATATGAAAATCGAGATTTTCTCTTGGTTTTGAATTTTTCTGGATTACATACCGACTTGCAAATCAATTACAATTATAGTTTGAAGTGCACTCAGACCAATCAAGATCTAAAGAACATGTGTTCTAAATCTAATAGTCAATTTTCGACCAATTCTGGAATAACATTTGGTTCTATGTTTGTATAGTCATTTTAAATTTGTTATAAATAACTTAAATGATTTCAAAAAATTAAAATTATGTAAAATTGAACTTTAGGAAACAGGCAGCCATAATTCTTTAAACAGTATTTATTTTTATATTTTAAATTTCATGATTTAATCGTAAATATTGATTGCATAAATTTAAATTTTCACTAAAAGAAAAGAAAATTTTCAATATACTGAAAATTATTTTGTAGTCCGGTACAGATTCCAATAAACACGTTCTAATATTACAACACATCTTGTACAACTACAACATCTGCAACCAGAATTCATTCGTTAATCTCAATTTGGTGTTTTTGAAAAATAAATAAATCTTTCATAGCCAAAAGGATTGTTAGACATGCAACAAAATATCTATTTCTTCGAAATAAAATATAAAATTAGTAGCCTAAGTTCATAAAACTATTATTTAAAAAAATATTCTAGACGATAAAATAACTTAAAAGAAATTCTAAAAAAATATAATATTTTGAAGGTATTAACAAAAACTATTTTTATGGGAAACATAAACTCGTAAAGATAAACAAGTATTTAAAAATTCCCTTTCCGAAAATAAAAAAAACTTTTTTTTAGTTAGTGGTCTTCAATCTTCCATCGACCAGGCAAGAATCTAAAGGAAAATTCATACATTTTTTCATAGAAGAACTTCTTGTTTGCTCATATTTGACGAGTACAACAAGAATATTCCATGTCGTCGTCATTTATGGTGATGAAAATTCAATAAAAACTGTGATAATACAAAATACGAAAGAAAACTTGTTTAGCTGTGGAAAACTTCAAAGAATGGAAATTTTTTTTATTATGTTTGATAATGTTGCTGGTGCTGCTGGGCTCTCAGAAATATTTGTTAGGAAATTGTTGGATATAAAGCAGAAAATGTTGAAGGCAAATAAATTTTTGGTGGCAGGTGGTAAATTTCCTGATAACTTTAAAAGAATGTTTGGTCACTGAACTTTTGTTGGAAGTAAATATAACGAACTTTTCACATTTATTTTTAAACTGAAATGTATTATAATAAAACTTAGTTAGTAACAGTATCATTGTAGTAAAGTTTTTTTTTAAAAAAGGGGTAATAATTGAAAGAGAAAGTTATACATAATCTCTTAGAATGTTGCGATCTTTCAGTTAATTATATGAGATTATACAATAAAATATCTTCATTACTACTACTGTGAAGATGTCACAAAATTGTTATCTTTAGATTTTTTTGAAAAAGTATCTGGTCATTGGTCAGTATACTGACAGTTGAATTTGCTTACAGTACACAATAAAGAGTTTTGCTTCACTTTTAACTGTCCTGCATATATTTAGGTAAAATTTTGTCCTCTGTTTTCAAAGTGAAATATTCACCATATTTCTGAATCTATTAAAATTCAATAAATCTATTTTTCTTTTACAGATAACTAAAAAAAGTAATGCTACAATCAAAAAACCATTCAAAATTTGATTAGATTTTGATAAAAGTCGTAATATCCTTGATATTTCCAATTTAAATATTCATTCCAAAGTATAATAATCATATTAGCTAGAAGAATATCATAAAATGTAATCCAATATTTTCATAATTAAATTAAATATATTTTGATCGTTGAACCGTATTATTTCCTTTTTCGTTTTCCTTGCTTAATAGTATTTAATCATTTAAAATTTTTTAGAAGTCTTAACTGAAGTTGACTAAAATCACAAATTTCCAAAAGTATTTAAATTATATTTGTAATTTCCTAAAAATGGAAATATTTCTTCTGTAATCGCACTTTATTTAAGAGACTTTAATAACTGAATTTTTTGGAACGAATATTGTTTTAAATATTGTCTTGACACGTTAAGATATTTTCAGTTCATGATTGTATTAAATTCTTAATCTTTCTGGCACATATCCAAGTCTGAGAAAATTAAAGAATCTTAACAAATATTAATTTAAATAAGAAACTATGGAAGCTGATCGATTATAAAATAAGGCGATTTTCAACTTGCTTTATCATCCGAAATAAAAATAATTTAACTGAGTAAATTCCGAATACATACTTGAAAAAAAAAAAGATTTCAAGATTTTAAAAAAAAAAAAAAAAAAAATCCTGTCTGAATGAAAATAGGGTGTAATATAATTTAAATTTATACGGATGAAATTTCATCCTTATTGAATCATTTTTTCGCGTATTAAATGTTTTAAAAATATGTACAAAACATTTATCACTTTCACCAAAGCCACTATTGTGTAGATTATAACGAATACAGATATAAATTAACATGTGTGTAGTATATTGCAGTGATAAAATAATTTCAGGATATAAAACAATCAACTATCCTGGAATATTGTTTAAAATTGCTAAGAAAAAAATTGATACTTTTTATGGATAATTTAATATGAACATTTAAAAAGTGAAGAGAATTTTTTTGTTGGACTTACCGCCCATATAATTTAGATATTTTATAAAGGATATTCAATTTTTTAGTTGAAAAATAATCCACACAATGTTTTATTTAAACAATTAATGACGAATTTTTGAAAATTATCTCAATTCGGAAAGTATTATACCTACAGTATATTAAATTGTATTATATTTTTCGAACAATTTTATAAAATATTGTTTCACACTTACACAATGAATGATTCTATCTAAAAATTTACATTCTGCGAAGTAAAATAGTCACAAAACCCTAATTCAATACTGAAATGAACATGGATAAACAAAGTTATCATAGCTTAGCATACAATTTTTCTAAAGGGGCGACTATTTTTCATTTTATTTTATCACATTAAAGTTAAAATCAAATTATAATAACATTGTGTACGTATACCCATTGCGGTTAAGGATTAGAATTGTGCACTTTTTTCATTAAAGCATAATGCAGTCTTATAATGAGACTTTGACGATTGGGCGTAAATAATCCAATAAATTGCTAGATTTAAAATGAAAAATGTGATGTTTACAGCTTATATGCGTGTTTGTGTGACATATGTGCATAACAAGGGTCACAGAATGCTGCTGTTAGAATTACATATAAAATTCGGAACATCTGATTATTTAGAAAAAATTGGAAAAATGTGAAAATATATATACATAAAATTTAATTATGTCAATCGGAATTTCTTGACAGTTTAATGGATTTTTTCTGACATGAAACTTATTAATAATACATATTAATTTAAATGAAGCACTGCATTGCACACAATAATTCTTAAATTGAATAAACGACGAGATAAATTTTGCAACTTATTGAACACAAAAACTACATAATCAATAATTTAAGAGTTCATAAGAGTTTTAGTCCATTCGTTGTAGGAAGTAAAAAGTTGACATTAAGTGACACAAAAAGGAAGTATTTATATTTTCTTTAATTTTTTTCTAAATAATTTTATGTTATGTAAAGAAGAGCTTTGCCAAAAAATAAATTATATTTTTTTGTACTTGGTGAAGCCAAAAAATTTACACCATTAAATTAAAAATTTCACTTTACTATAAAGAGTTTACCATAAAATATTTACGATATTTTTTTATTAAGTTCCTACTTAATTTTAAATTATTTAATTTATAAATATTTATCTTTTTCAGATGGTCCACAACTACAACCTCCGAGATTTACCACTCAACCTTCGTCATCAGGTTCAATTGTTAGTGAAGGAAGGACAAAAATATTACAATGTCATGCCTTAGCTAATTTTTTTTACTTTCCTTCATTTTCTCTTTGTTAATATTGTGAATGACATTATTTTTCGGGATAACCTTTGTCCAAACAAATAACATTGCCCCTAATAGGACATAAAAAAAAATAATTTAATTTGAAATCCTTTTTTTTTGATTTCCTGGTATACATACTTAGTCTACGTACTAAGGATGTTAAAATTTAATAAGAAAAGTATTTATTTAACTTTTTAATTTTAAATTTAAATAATTAATGGTAATATAATTTTTTTGACACATTGGCTAAAAATAGCTTGTCACAAGGGAAAAGTCAATAAATTCAGATGACTTATAAATAATTTTCTCCTTTCAGGTTTTAACTCATAATTTTATATGACAATTACATTACATAAAACGCTCAATACTATTTTATTACAAAGCATTGGAGTAAAATAAAAAACTTTTCCATTAAAAAAATACTGGAAAATTCAAAATTCATTTATTTTCTTTAATTTTATATTAGTGCTGTAATAAGTTTCTGGTTATTTTTAGCTCCTTGAACAAAAGAAACATTATGCTACATTTTCTATGAAAATTATGTTTGTAAATGGAAAATTAATATATCTACAATATTACCAAAACAGAGGTACATGTATTATCCACCAGTTATGAATATAAAAAGATGTTTTATCCTTTTACATATTTTCGATTCTAATCAGTTTTACACTACATGCATGTAAACTATGAACCATTTTTAAGTTCATTGCTTCAGAAACTTTGACTACAATAATAACATTCCTTTGTCTGAACGAAACAACTTTTAAAATTTCTTCATGTAATACTGGGTATAGAAAAATGCTAATTAAGATATTCATAATTAATAAGCTTCCTTTTATTATATTTTAAATAAATTTTTGAGCATATTGCAACAACTTTAGAAAAAATCCGCCCTACAGTTGCTTTAGCGATGTTTGCAAGCCAACGTCATAGCTACGTTATTTTAAAAAAAATAATTTCATGTCGGAAAAATAAAATATCATAACCTTTCATGTGATATTTTGCTAAGGATGGAAAAGAACAATTAATATATACGCGTAGTGGTATAAAAATTCTAATTTTAAATTTATTACGTTTTCTCAACATTGCACAAATATATCTGACATAAATACACTTAAATTTCCCTTTTGATATTGTTGTTGCAGATGTTTTTCCAATAAAAAACTGGAAAAAATTATTAGTGTTAAAAACGGATATCAGTGTTTTCTTGTCAATTAAATATAAACTCCCTCGGATTTTGTAGACCAAAATGTTGGTATTTTTTTAAGCATGTTAATAATTTCTAAAAAATACATAAAAACACAACTTTAACGAATACAACAATTTTAATGAATTTTCACTTTTCTTCAGCTGTCTCATATTTAATCTATGGGATTCTCAGTAATTGACACGGTTGAATTTTCAATTTAAAGATTTTAAAAGTGAAGTTGGAATACAATTTTTAAAAATATGTATGAAATTTATGTTAAATTTCAGATAGCAAAACTATATATACATATATGTTATTACATAAAAAAAAATTCTTCAAAATTTTAGACACAACGATGTTAAAACATAAATTATATTTAAAAGAAAAAATATTTTGTATTAGAAGTAAAATGTCCGCATAATGTCTAGAGTCTAGACAACAGAAAATAATATGATGTGTAAATTAGGTATCTAACACAGCAGTAATAAAATTAAGGGTTTACATAAAATAGAACAGGAGAACAGGAAAATATTTAAAATTAGGGTAAAATATCGAAAACAACAAATTTTATGTTGAACTTCTGTTTTTTGAAAATTATGTATATAATTATGTATAAATACATCCTTTTACTTTTCCTTTCATATTACACCAAAAAAATTTAATTTTTCACTGTTCAAGATTTGAACGAACAAAATAAAATATTTTATTTGTGACATAAAAATAAAAATAAATAATTCTAATTAATTGCAAATGAAAATTTTAAATGGCTGGGCTCTAAGCTTATCTAGATGAGTTATTCTTTTTGAATGACAAAAACATTTAATTGTACAGCGTAATTGATATTGTATAATTAAATAACTTTTACAGAAATATTATTAGATAGAATTATTTCCATATTTTAATAAAGAGCCTTTATTATATTAATATCCGCATAATGTCTCATTACATTCTCTTCCAATTTGGATTTACTAATTTTATGTGGATTTCGAACCATAAATTAATGAAGAAACTTCAATTACAATCAGCTAATGGCTTGTTAGTGAGCATGCACATTTTAAAGGTATTACCCAGACTCAACTGGAACATATAAATCTATTAATTTGTATCCATAATTTCACTTCCAATTAAACATTTTTTAATTGTAATAAAATATTATGCTACTGGAGTCACGGACAGTGGATAACAACAACAATTTTATTTGAATTTGTGTTATTTTTAAAACCGACAGTCGCCTATACAATTTGTTGCAATACCAGAAAAAAGTGTGCTATCACAACAAACATATATAATTGAATAATTTAATTCATCAATGGGAAATTTAATATTTGTATTTAGCTGTTTCAACGCGTGCTAATACAGTTTTTAATATATCGGAGTACATGAGCACAGTGGCAATATTGCTGCTTTATATTTCTAAATATCGACTTTTTTTATTGAAGTAAATTTTCAATAAATGTCACATGTCAGCATACAAAAATATTTTGAGATTAAAATTGTTGTCAAAATATGGTTGAGATCAGACAAGGTTCATACTTGTAATTTGAAATTCATACTTGTAATTTGGAGCATTAAAGTACATTTGGCCAGCATAAAATAGTTTAGAAATTTTTGCAACATAATAATAACTTTTGCAAGTATAATAATAATTACTATATTAATTTTGTTGGCTTGGTTTGAGGGTTAATTTAAAATTTAAGTTAATTAAAATGTAAATGAGATATTTAATTGGTAAAATGTTTGTTTTTTACTCGTCATTTCACTTTATACATTTAATTGGAGTAAATTGAATTGAAATTTAATTTTATAAAAATAATATTGGAATGGATGAAAAATGTTGTGGTCTACGAATATTTTTTTATAATATTTTTGGCAATTATTGAAACTTGTAAGGTTACAGAAAGAATAATAGATTTCTATTTACAAAGTATAGTTTATTAGTCAGGCTTATATTTTAAATTTCAATATTTATGGTCCTGAAAACTATGGAATAATTACGAAAAAATAATTATTAAACATTAAGAAAAAATAATTACCTGAGAAACGACGGATTTATCTTAGCAATTTTCACACTTAATTTGTCTTTTTAGCTATATATTTCCTTTATCGGATTCTATCTATTTTGTTAACGTAAATTTTGTAATAATGATATTAATAGCATTATAATTTTAAAAACAAATATTGCTAATTTATGTTTTATCTGTGCAATTGGTTAAGAAAAGAACTCTTTAAAGGGTGAAAAGAAAATTGAAAATAAATTTTCTGAAATTAGAATTACCAGCAAAGAAATTACATAAATGAAATAATTGCTATTTAACTGCATTATTTAACACTAAAAAAACCAATTATTTTATCTAGGGCGTACATCTGGAGTCTATTACTCATTATCAATTTTCCGGAATTAGTTTTTCTTATACAATTTTCATATTACAAGTATTTTTCTCCTAACATATTTTCTATTTATACATAAAAAAAAAGTTATTTTTAAATAATTTTTAGTATCTTTAACATTTGTTTAGTCAGATTAAAACCCTTCTAGCTTTTTGATATCAATAAAACATGTCTTGCTGTCTCTATGGCACACGGCCGGATTATCTTCAACGTTGTTTGGGCTTTGTGGTCTTTGCATAAATAATATATTGATTCAAAAGCATTACGTCGTTTTGTGACTTTAAAGAAGATAAAAAAAATACTAAAGATGATATTTAGTTGCAGAGTTAAAAAAGAGAAAGAAGCCAAACTAATATCGTAATTGGTTCGAAGATTTTATGACTTTGTGATTTAAATTTATTATACAAACTGAAGATAACTAAAATTGAGCAATTGAACAATAATTATGGAATAACTTTCTTATAGATTGTTGACGACATCAAAAAGAAAGTTCGAAAAAAATTTAAGAAATTTATTTTAAAAACAAGAATGTTTTCGTAAAAAGCGGAAAACGCTATCCGGCAGGTGGTCTTTTTTATTCTTGTACTTTATATAATAGAAAATTCTTTGAGCTTTCTAATCAGTGGTTATAATATGACTTTGTTTTGAAAAAAAAACGCTAAAAATAGTAAATATGAAACCTCTATCCATAAAATTTATATTCTGACAATTTGAAGCGAACACCAACTTGTACGAAGTCATAATTGCAGAAAAAAACTTTACGTTCGGAACCAAATTCAACTATAAATACTTGATGCTCAATTTTATGTTGTATTCCATGATTCTTACAACACAAACGGTATATGTAAAAAATATGTTCGATAAACTTTTAATTTTTATCAACTTGAGCAGTATTAAAATATTTTTAAGACGCCAAGAAGTGGATTTTAAAATATGAGTAAATTTAGATAAATAAGGATACCAATTAATATTATGTTATTTTGGAAAATGTATTAAAATTATTCCTATTTTTTCGATTTTTTGACAAAATAATATTTTAGAATACTTGTATATTTACGGACGAACAAAGATAATATTTATCAATAAATTCAGAATCAAAATCTAATTCTAGTTTCTTAAATTTCTATCATTTTTAGCTAGCAATCATTTTTGTGAAAATTTTGGTTTTAAATTTATCAATGAATAAAATAAGTAAAATGCTATTGAATTCGAAATTTTATTTTAAATTTTAAATGTGTAAATAACCAATTGACTATTAGTTTAATCTACTGAAATAATAAATATTTTGTTAAAATACTTAAACATAAAATCAAAGATTCTTTCTGCAAATGATTAATGACCTAATATATCGGAATTAATGGAAAGAAACCGATCCAAATTAAATGTTTTGCCAATAAAATTCAGTTTTAGATTTTGTTAAATATAGTTTGTTTTTTGACTTTTAAATAAGAAACAATAAAATGTCCTTCCTATAAATAACATAATTTAATATTAAAGTTAAGGATTAAACATTGGGAAAAAAGTATTTTGCAGTAAAAACTAACGAATAATAATAAATAGTAATTAAAGTTTAATCGAAGTTGAAAGTTGCGAAGTTGTGTTTGACTGAGTAAATGAACTATTTGGATTCAGCAAATCAGAAATAAATCTATGAATTTAAGGATGTTATGTTTATTTTTGTTTTGTAGATAAAAAAACATTATTAAATTGTTATGGCGCTGTAGGAGATATTGGTAATTAATTAAGATATTACGATTTTTTATAAAAGATGTATATAAAAGTTTCTTGAATTTTTGTATAAAGATCCTAATAAAGATTTTATATAAATATGCTACTTATATTTTTACTTGACAATTTAATTTTCAGAAAAATATAGTTTTTACTATTAATTTTATACCTTCTTCCCACAGTTTATTATGTCATTGGTACAAAATTAACACAGATGATAGCTTAAAAATTGGCTTTAGAACCTCAGCTGTACTTTTGTTCCACTTACCTGAAAAAAAAGTAAAAAAATATTGAAAATTTAAAAAGTTATCCTTATTAATATTTGTATTTTTTTTTTACATAACCTGGCAATAATAATTGTTTACATAAACGTAAAGGATTTTTTTTATACAAAAAAATTCTAAATTTTTGTACATAATTTTTTTTTAATGGAATTTTTCTACAAAGGCAAAATGAAAATATTTGTTTTAATGTTGAATTGGGATTGGACGATAAAAGCTCGACATTATAAGGTAAAAGAAACCCTCTACTGTCAATTTTTGTGTGTGACCTAAAAAATTTCTAAAAAAAACATATTACTTTTTCATTTTACGTTTCTTTGTGAACATTTTTTAGTGCCATAAAGAGCGGTTTTGTTGATTTTTTGGAATTGATGGAGGAGAATTTTATTATTGGTCATAAAAAACAAGAAATTCTTTGTGGTCACTACAAATTTTCAAATTTTTGGTAGGACATTTCATTTCATAGAACGAAATTTCTTAGTTTAATTTAGTGTTAATGGCTAATTCTCATGAAATATTGAAAAATGAACCAATGACTTTATTTCCGGTCATTTTTAGTAAGTTATTTAATTTTAGTAAGAGATTTCGTTCATTTTAATCATTTACTGAAAAATCTACAAAAAAAAATGTTATATATCACGCAAAATGAATTTTTATGTAACTTTATATTAAATATAGTTTTATAGAAAAGCGGCTAAAAATCTTATTTTACCAAATACAAAAAAATGTTAAATATTCTATTAACATTGACCTATATCAATTCCTAAGTCCTTAGTTCATATGAAAAATGTTAATATCACCAAATTATTATTTACCTTTTTAAACTAGTGTGGTCTGATCTTTTAATATTGTACTCTTGTGTCCTATTACTTGGACATTAAATGGCACTAATAAGTAATTCATTGAACCTCAACCATAAAAGAGATTTAGTTGCAAAATTTTTTTTAAAACCTTAAATGAAATTTTCCGTAGTAGGACGAAAGCTTCAGGTAACTACGTAGCATTTGATTACATATAAATTTTGTTTTATGATTACTTATTCTGGTTTTGTCCCAAAATCCCTTAAGAATCAATCACTTTTTTCCTTAATAATTTTTTTCTTCTATTGAAAGGCAAGTCATGAACCTACAATTCAGATCTTTTTATAGATATTTTTTTTGCAGGTTAGAGAAAAAAAAACTAAAATTATTAAAGCAAGAGAGAACTTGGTTGTGGGTAAATCTTTTTCTAGAACTTTTGTATGGTAAACTAAGTTGTAAATAATTTATGGTAAACTAAGTTGTAAATTATTTATAACAATTTGTCATTATGCAGTTAGTTTTGACGAAAGATTGAATATATAAAAATTAGCTAAACACGAAAAACTTTAGGTGTCATTGAAGAGTTTGTTTGCATGTCAGAATTATTGTTTACATTTCAAAGGCAATTTTTTCTTTTATATTTAAAAAGGTTAAAGGAATTTTCTTACTTTGAAATTTCAAAATATAAAATTATTGTAATTTTTCTATGTTAGCGATAGCACATATTTAAGTTCTGAATAATACATAAAACTATAAAACTTTCAAGCAATACCACTATGCGAGGAAATGTGTTTTGTTCAATGTGTGCAATAGTTTCATACTTATGGGATTTTTTTACATCTTTACAATACATAATGTTGAAATACTGAAGATACTGATCACTTCTTAAACAAGCAAGGCAGGGAGTACAGGTCTACTTAATTCAAGTATAGTGAATGAGTGAATCTCCGAAGTGATTTGTTTAATTCAACTCATATGTATTTGCTTAAAAACTAGATTTAAAATATATTAAATAATATGTTTATAACTAAGTATTGATAAGTACTTGTTAAATTTTTATTATAATTTTATTATTTCCGTGCCGATTAACGATTTCAAAATTCAAAATTAATAAAACCAAATGTGGATACTATATACTTCGACAAATTATTTATAAATCAAGAATAATATTTATTTTAAGAACACTCTGGCATACCTCAACTAATTTCTTCAATTCCTTATATTTTTGAGCAAAATATTTAATGTTTTATATTTCCATATACTTTTATGATTTCCTTAATTAGCTAAATGCTAAAGAATCATAATTTTCACAACATTGCAACAGACTTTTTCAAAAAGAACCAATTTTAAATTTTTTCATTGTAAAAAATTATTGGACCATTAACTTTATTACTTTGCAAAGATTTAAACTTCATTATTAAATTTATGGGCGATAATATTGAGACTAACGAAGTTTGGGAAAATATTTAATTCAATTAATTTGAAATTCAAATGAAAATTTATATTTAGAATTTGTTTTTTGCGTTTTTTTTAAGTGGAAATAATGAAAATTTATAAATGAAAAACAAAAGGAAAAAGTAATATTTTGTAAAGGATTAATTACAGATGGAAATTTAATATTTATTTATTTTTTTGTAAACAAATAAGGAAAGAACCTTTGTAAAGGTTAATTTGATTTTAGGGACATGACTTATGTTGACTGCTAAAATGATTAAATATAATAAAAAAAATTATTTTGAATTATAGAACGTTTTAGATTTTAAAAAAGATTTCAAAGGGAGTAATGGTTTTTTTAGAAACATTAAGAATCTTACGCACTGAGTGGGCAGACAGAGAGTTTTTGAATAATTAAATATGTTTTGAATAATGAAAAATAAAATATAGAAGAATAATTTTTATTAAGAATTTGTTTTTTTCTCGTTTGGAAATTGATGAAATAAAGAATCAGTAGAAATAATTAAACTAATTAAAGTAATGACTGTTTTAGAAATAAAATGAGATTTTGAAATATTTAACTATTGTGTTATTAATGGCTAATTTAAACTTAATTTACAATAAAGCTAACTGCAATAGAAGCTGTTACGTTAAAATTTAAAAAATATTTTTAAAAAAATATATTCTTATTAAAAACCATCTAATTTATGGACGCTTCATAAATAAATTGTCTTGTTCAATTACTCAGATCTAAGCGCCAAAAATATTACTTCATAATCAGTTAAAGAAGAAATAAATTAAAACTTTTTAATTTAATATTTTTGACTATAGTTTCTATATTTGTTTGCAGAATTTTTATTTCTCCGATCAGATTACTTCAAATATTTTTCTCTAAGGGGCACAAGTGTAATAAAATTTATGACCTTTCGACGTCTTACGCACTTTTATAATGTTTCGTATTTTCCCCAGAGGCAAGATAAATATATTTTTTGTACGTAATAATGTTGTATTGAATAGTATAAACCAACAAGCGTTTTTTTCTGTAAGGTGCGATGAACTTTAACTAATAATAATACATAAATTGCATGTGTACTTGTACTCAGTCTACAAAAACTATAAGAAAATCAGCAACGAAGTAAAATCGAACAAGAAAATTTGTAATTTCTTGTTTCTGAATCTTTTAGTACGTAAGATATTATATATTTTTTTTGTTATGTTAGTATTTATAGCATGAATACGTACAAGGTGCATTTCAATTTTCAACAATCATATTTTTTTCGTTGGTATTCTATGAGTAATAATAAAAACATTCTTGATTTCAAATTTTCAGTAAAGAAATACATAAAAATTGGACATATTTTCTAACAATTTTCATATTAAATAATGTTTTTATCCATGCCCAGGTATTATTTTTGGAAAAAATATAATACACTAATAGTTTGACAAATTATGATTCCGAGGCAAAATACGAACCAGCTCAAACAAGAGACACATTTGACATTCAGTTAAAGAAAAGTTAAATTAAAAATATTATATGCTACAGACCACCGAAATGAAGAGTTCCATTTCATGATTTTTTTTTATACTTTGTATAAATTAAATAAATTTCAAAATTCATAAATTTTTTTTGTCTTTTATTATTTTAATGCAAATGTTTTTAAAAATTCAACTTAAATTTAAAAGTAGAACATAATAAAAATTTTCAAAATACTATTCAAAAAGGTAACATATAACTTGAATATCATAAATTCAAATAAATGACATTTTATGATTTGAATATATGATAATTCAAGTTATATAAAAATAAATCATGCTGCGTTTCAAAAAATAATTTCAAAAATTAAATTTTTTTTTATATTTTTCAGTTCGGAATCAGCTTTAAAAGATTTTCAATTCAATAATAAAATTTTGCATAATTTTGCAAATGAATTTTTAATATACTTTAGAATTTTTATTAAACCTGATGGTTCTTTAGAGTTACTGCCTTGTAGTTGGGAAAGAAGTGATAAACCAAATTAACAAATGTCTGCATAAAATTGGTCCTGTCACCATAATTTTATTTTAATTTGATGTGACATTTTGGCGGCGTACTAGTTTGAACAATTAATCAAAATTTCAAATTTGTGTAGAACGTTTTTGTTTAAAATTAAATGCAATTAAAAAAACATTCCATTTCTAAATTTACTCCTAAGTATACACCTGAAATCTAAATTGAAGTTTTCACATAAAAGTACACAATATTTACGTTCATTTATTATTTAAAGTTTTTATGTCATTAATGCTTTTCATTTTAGAAGCAGTATTTTTTAAAATTAAATAAAGGATAATGACCACCTGTGTGTCCCAAGTAGAATTTGTCTTTTTGCACAACTAAAATTATATTTTTTTTTCTGTAATACCTTTTTTTTAGAAATGGATGCAAACCTTGAGCCCAATAATGTTGTTGTTGCATTTACGTTTTGCTTGAAAAATACTATTTTTTTTGCATAAATTATAAATTTTCATTAAAAAAAAATCCTGACTTTAACAATAAAAAACTTTACATGTCTTCTGTATTGTCCTCAAGCTTATATTTTTAATATCCTGTAGATTTTTTATCAGACAAGGGGGCGAAAATATAATTTACATGCAAATGCAATTCACGGTCGTCTAATGTGTGATCTGATGACGACGACTTCCGGCAACATAAAACCAAATAAACACAATACAACACACACAAGGGAAGAAAATTTTCATTTTCCCTTTTTGTAATAACATCGTCCTTTTTTCGTTGTTATTGTCGCGGAAAAACAATGAGAAAAAGTGTTAAGTATACCTTAGGGTTAAATATTGCAATAACTAAATAACAATAAAATATGTAGCGATCACAATTCGTACTTACCGAATATAATTTTTTGTTGGTGGTGTCATTAGATGGTTTTTAAATTTTTTGTTGGTGGTGTCATTAGATGGACATAATTACGATAGAGCAAAATATTGTTTAAAAATTTAATAAAAAAAAAAACTATAAACCGCGATACTCTAACATTTCGTGCTATCAATAAACCAATTTTTTCGAAACACTTTCACTTGAATACTGATAAAAAATTTAAAAAAATTTACGACATTTCAAGAATTAAGGATTTAATTGGCATAAAAATTAAAAAACTTCAGTCAACATTGAAGAATCTAATTTCAGTATAAATCAATTTTATAATTGAACCGAAAACAAATTAAATCAACTTTTATCTTATATTTTAATATTTGTGTAAAAGTCAAACGAAATTTCAAATATTTATCAAACAATCTGTGTTTAAAAATTACAATCCTTGTAGAATCGCAATATTTGAAAATTGTTAATAAATTTAACAAACAATTTTTGTTTAATCAAGAAATATGATCTGCTTTGTGATAATAAGTTAAAAAATTATAATTGTTTTTTACATGGCTAAGCAATTTTGATTTAATGTTAGTGGCATTTAACATATACATAGTAGTTGGCTTCAAATAACAAATGCAATTATCATTGAGAACTTAAAAATATATATTTCAGAAATATATTTTTCCATCAGCAAAATTAAGAAAATTTTGCCATCATTTATTATTTTAAATAAATCAAATTGCAGATTGATTGAAGATTATTTTTTTACAGATGGTGGTATAATTAAATTTGAAAAATGTTATTTTCCATAATTGATTTATTGGAAAGTTTTGGCAATTGTGATTAATTGGATCTCTACGCAATATACATAGAAAAGGGAAATAGTTAGTTTACACAATACAGATTCTTCGAAATAATTTTGTGTACTTGATTTTTCGTCTAATTTTTAGTTTTTTTTTTATGTTTAACTGTACGTCATATTAATTTTTAAAAAAAAACACTATGCGCCAAATTTAATTACGTAATATAGAAAAATGTGACATGCAATTAAAATTTATCGACTTTTATCTTGCATTATTAGGAGATTTTGAATTTCAATATTTTTTTATTTTGCTGATATATACATACATATGAATATGATGATTTGAAGAGAAATATATTTTTAGAAATTTCTAGTCATATAAATATCCGTAGATATCACAGTTCAATCATTTAAATTTGACATGTGATATATTAACATTTATAATATGTAGAATTATGATTTCAGCACATTTTATTCTGTGCAAAGCAGTAATTTCATTCAAAAAAAGGTAAAAATTTCATCGTTTCATGTTGTAAAAATATTTTTTATTGAGATGAATTTTGTTTTATTTTGTTAATTCAAAAATATTTTGTTAAATAAACCCAAGTTGTATCAAATCTAATTTAGGATTCTGATAGTAACTCAAATATATATGTTTGGAAAAAGAACGTGCGGAGAATGTAAAGTTTTCAAGGAAGCTATTTTGCATGCAATAATTTGAAAAACTCATCACATCAATGATCAACAATTCACCGCTTAAACTTACAAAAATGCAATTGTATTTATTTAATTAAAGGACAAGAAATTTATTTAATCGATTTGAACTGGCATGTGCATCACGTGAAATATTGTTGAACCATGTCAAAATAGTAATACTAACAACAAATTATTGCTCAAATTTAATCTGCACAATTTGTATTTTTCTATGACTATATTCACTAAGAAATTATGATTTGCTATTAATTTTTTTAAATTCCGGACCACCTTACTTGTTTGTCAAATATTTAATTTTTCAAAAATGCACTTGCTTTCAAACAAATATTAATTTCAATTATGCGTATTGTATAATTTATGCTGTGGAATGGGCCATAAAATTATTATTGTCAAGCAATTTAGTAAACATTTTAATGTAAATACTTTTACTTTGAAAATTACAAAGATAACCACTATATATAAAGTTGTCCGTCCGCTGTTTACAGATGAGCTAATTGTGGCTCTAATTAACCGTATCTAATTGTTTTTTTGGGTTTACGGTAAATGACAATGTTTGATATGACAGTATAAATGTTTTGTTGTTTACAATAAGAGATGATTAGTGTCAAATAATAGTATGTACCGTAAAAGGTTTATCAAAAAAAAAATTAATGTATATGAATGTCAAATAATATGATTTTTAGATGAAGAATTTATAAATTTAATATGATTTTACATGTAACAGCCATTACTATAAATGTACCACTGGAATCATGTAACAAGGTTCATTCAAGGAATATGCAAACGTGTTTTACATTATTTATTCATTTTTCTCCTAATTTTATTGAATTTTTAAAGGTACAAAAAACCGGTTTAAATTTGGAAAAATTGCAAAAATTACAAATAAATGACTGACTAATAAGTAATTTCAGCAAAAAAAAAATTATTTACCTGTACATAAACGGCTGGTTATCCTGAATATTAGAAAAATATTTATAATCTAATAAAAATTTCTTCTCGTTTTCTCGTTCCACCATTATGGTGGAAAAACCATTTCTTCTGGTTTTCTCGTTCCACCATTATATTTTCATAAATTAAAATTTAAATTTGGAATTGAAATTCGTGATTCACTTAAGGAAGAATAACCACGAAATCGCCAAATTAATCTTAAAAACATCTTTTTTTAAATATTTTTCAATTCTTATGATAATTTTGTTTACGAAAATGTCTGTAATTCAATTCATAGGATCATAGGTGAATCTTACAAACTAATAAAGAAAAGCCACTTTTTGCAAATTATT
The DNA here is from genome assembly GCA_963932195.1 of Empis livida. Taxonomy (NCBI): domain Eukaryota; kingdom Metazoa; phylum Arthropoda; class Insecta; order Diptera; family Empididae; genus Empis; species Empis livida. The sequence continues at coordinate 47,401,818 of OZ010648.1, forward strand.
TTTTTTTACTCAGGGCGATATCGAATATTAGAAAATTATATTATGAAATGAAATTATCTTGTTTTTAAATTGTATTGAAATATTTCACATAATATAAATAAAACAAACTCAAACACAATAATAACTAATTAATCACAATAAACATTAACAAATCATTCCAAATTTTTTAACACCAAAACAAAACCACCTGTCACCTGTGGATTCTGATAATTTTTTGGTGAAATAATGGAACTTTCAAATTAATTTTAATTTAATAGCGTCTTTTTTATTGAAAATGTTGTTTTCATATTATTTTAATTTATTATAGAAATTAATTTTATTTAAAGTTTGGCACAAAATATTATTTATTATTTAACCGAACATCGTTAACACTGTACAACACATTCGCCAATGGTACTAATAAGACAGACTGAATTTCTAAAAATTTTTTGACAACTAACAACAAATTGTATGTGTCGTGACGACCTCTGATGGGATTTTTTTTTGTTATTATGAAATTTGGTTGGGGATGGGGAGCAATGTATAAATATATGAAATATTTGTATAAAGTTGTTCAGTAAAATGAAATATTTTCACATACAGATGGAGCGTGTATATAAAACTTTAATCATAATTAATTTGAGCTGTTTTTTTTACAATTTTTTTAAAATTTTAAATAAATTGGAAAGAAATATATAAAAACTGTTAAAATGTTACGTTCAAACGTTAAAATTTTTATAAAATTTAAATATAAAAGTTTGTTAACACTCTTTAATTTATAATTTTAGTAGTTCTGTACATAAAATATCATCTTAAACATTTTGGTATTTTGTCATAAATAAATAAATAGAAAAAATATATTACAATATTAAAATTGCAGATGTTTAGTATCTTCAATACTAAAACTCAAACAATTTTCGATTTAGTAAATACAAGTATTTATATTTCAAATCACATATATTTCTATCAAAATAATATTTTTTTAATAGATAATATTGTATGATTTATAGCCCCAAAGAAAATTAATTATGATAAGGATGTGATAGTTCGATTATATGTTGTTTTTCAAATAAAACTGCAATTTATGATTGCAGAAGAAATCAGAAATGGAAGTATTTAAGATTAAAGAAAATTATTTATTAAAACAACAAATTTCTTATTTCAGATTTCTTATTTGAATCAATTTGTTTTATTGATTCTGTTTATTAAAAAAAAATCTTTTACTCTATAAAATTTAATTCTTCTGGTAATTTATTTGAAAATTTTATATGCCAATTAAAGTTCATTTAAAATTCACATAATAAAAATTATGAAAGCTTTTCTGATAAAATATTTTCCATAATTGGCATTAATTTTCCTAGTTTTAAAAATTTTAAAAATAATAAAATCATTTATAATCTGATTTCGAAATATGTGTGTTAGTAAATTATTGATTTCGTAAAATTTCCATTTAAACCGAAGAGGTAAAAATTTAATTATGAATTAAAGTAAAATTTAAAGCATAATAATTTTTAAACTTCAAACATAAATAATTAATTTATTGATTTTTTCTCCAACCTAATTTTTAATGTTTTAAATTATTCATTATTGATTTTTAGTATACTATTTTTAATAAACTTAAAGAGGAAAAAATCATTATTTTTTATAAGAGATTATTATAATCATATGAAATTTACATTAAAAACAATAATGGTTAAATATGTTTTAAACATACCTTTTTACTTTATTATATTCAGAATTATTTTTTTGAGAATAAATAATAAAATCTGTAAAAATAGAAATTTTATTTAAAATTTTGATATTTGCACGCGTGCCTCAATCAATAATTTTAATACATATTAGGAAAAGTAGTAATCAATACCAAAATCTTACAATTTAATGAAGCAATGTCAAAAATAAAATATAATTCGAATTTTCAGTAAATTTATAAATTTTATAATAAAATAATATGGTTTTTGTATATTTTTCTGAGTCTACAAAATTGTTTATCTTGCACAAACAATTTAATTACCTCGATATAAAAATTTGTATTCCACATTTCTATCATAAATAGAAAAGTTCCAGAGATTTTTTTGCTAAAATTGATTCACTGCAAATAAACACAAATGAATATAAAATTATTTCACAATTATATTTTGAATTCCACGGACAACAAAACTTTCATGTTTTTTACAAATATTTTAAAAATATTTATAATAAATAAATTTCAAACAGTTTTATTATGTATCATAATTTTTGAAAATTCCAGTATTTTACGAGTATGTCGGTACAAATACACATTATACATACAACCACATTTTTAAGATACGTTAAATTGTAATCTACATTTACAATATTCATAAATTCAGAGAAAAATACCAAATTTTATTATACAATTACTAAAAATAAATATTAAATTTATTGATGATTATGATTTGTAGTTGATAATTTCACAAAAAAATCTGTTAATTAAATTGTCTAAGATAAATCTGGTGATATTTTCTTTAGAATAATCTATGTTCATATTCAGAATTCATAATGCTTTGCTTATAATTTTATATTGTTGGAATTTCAATATATTTAAATTTTAATGTCAACTATTTATAACAAAATGGTTAATTGTTCGTTGTTAGTTTATGATAACCCTCGTTGAACAGATTTCAGTGAATGACTTAAGAGATAATTTTGTTTATAAATAAAGTAATATTTTAGAGTAAATCATAAAAATAATAAATCAAATTAATTTTTTAAAACATTTTTGAATTATAATTTGTTATAAGCATATATTTTCTTTGCTGGTAAATATTTTATATTGTTAATTTCCTAAAGTGAAATATGTAAATATCAAAGAAAGATATTACTGAGTTAATTAACAGAACCGAACAGTTAATGTACACAGTACACATTCATCCTTTCTGGAATTGAAAGTAAAGCCAAATCGCCATGATATGAGAAAAATGGTTTTGTAATTAATAATGAAAATGATAAAAAAAAATCCTTTCATTTCATTTTTAGTAACGAGAAACATTAATTTCAATTTTTTTATTTTCCGGGTATGGGATAACCGCGCAAGAAAGAAAATTACATTTTTATTAGTCATTAGAAAGAAGTGGTTTTTATCCATCACAAAAAATTCTTTCAGACAGAAAAATTACTAATTTAGATAAAGTTAATGGAAAATGAAAATGAATTTAATAAAAAAAATTTGTAGTAACTGCTATGCTGTAAAATTATTTTTAAAGTCATGTTTAAAATAATTATTATTTTGTAGAAATCAACAAGTTGTAAAGCTTAATTAAATACGAAACGAAATAAATAGTGCAAATTATAAAAACTATTAATTCTAAATTAATTTGGATTAACATATTCTGAGATATTTTAGCTGGCAATGTAATTTTTACTGCCTTAAAATAAATATAATTTTAAATAATTTTACATATATGCTTAACGTAGGTTGGTGTTTCTGTTTAATTTTTGTGTAAGCTTTAAGTTTTATATATGAAACAGAACTACAAAAATTTAATCAAAAAGGATTTCATAAAATTTGTAATTTTATAGAAAAAAGAATTTAAATATTTTATTATGGATTAGTTGAAAAAATTCTGTAACATAAAATAAAAATATTTATTTTCTTGATATTAAATTATGTTTTATGTCAAAGGTTAATTACTTTTCATCAATTTGTGCTTTGTCAAAACAAAATTGAATTATTAAACTTTAATGAAAATTTTTTAACAGGTTAAAAATTGAACGATAAAGCCAATTTAATTAATAAAAGTACAAAAAAAGAATTGTTTTTGGGTAATAAAAATTAAATGTTTCGCTGGAATTCAAAAATTAATTCTACGAATTAATTATTGGTAAAAATTATGTGAAATAAAGAAAAATATTAAAAATAATAAAGATTAATTTTACATAATTTTTCAATAAGGAAAAAAAAACAGGTTGAAATATTTCATGTCATTTCTTTCAGTTGTTACTGCTTTGCATTATGAATATTAATAAATATTTAATTAAATCAGATTGTAGCAAATATTCTGAACGTTTCTATTTTCTACAAATATATTGAAACATTAGTTTCTAACACATAATTTAAATGTTAAAATTATAGAAATAATATTTCTTTTAAAAACTTAATTCCATTTATTTTATTTCTGAAAAATAATGTTATTCTAGAATGATTTTTTTATTTTTCTCGATTGACAGTGTAATTTATTTATATTTTCAAATTTATGTCAAATCATTTTTTGTTATTAGCTTTTACAAAAATAAGTTTTCCTCTTATCTGTATCTGTACGTTAGTTTTTCAAAAGTTTTCTATAAAATTAAAATTTAATGGAAACCATATTTTCGGTAAACTAAATAGAATTGAAATTCATTATTTTAACTTATAGCATCCAACTTTAAGGATTTTTTTCAGTTCAGAGATTTCGATTAAATTTAAAAGAATTGGCAAAAATGTTTTCTTCTTTACATCGCAGGTCAACTTTGTATTTACTTTATTATCTCTAAAAATTACACTTAGACTGAAAATATGTCAATTCCTATTTTAAATAGCTGGCTGTGTGTCCTTTTAATAATCAAACTAATATGACAAAAAATTATTTTACTTTTTGTATTTTCAAATATGGCATTTTCTTTTACATTTATCTCGTATAAATGTGAAAGAAAATGCCATTTTCCAGATATACATACTAAATAATATTATTAAATATTCATAAATGAATTTTGAAATGTATTTGCGTTACAGTTTGACAGTTTCATTGTTGAAAAGAACAAATTAAGGACTACAAAATAACAAATGAATACTTAACGTAGGAGATTCTTCAAAAGAGCACTTACTCTTAGCAGCAAAATGATTTGTATTTGTTTTGTTAAATATTAGAGACGTGATGGTTCTTTTCATGGTATTTACTGTAAAATGGAGACGACTGTTTCGTGTAATGTTCAAAAACAACGGAAAAAGTTTTAATTCCTTTTAAAAATTTAAGTGCACTTAATTTCTATTCAAATTGTTCAAAAGCAATACATTTTTTATATTCTTTTTAAAATCTGAAAGATTTTATCATTTGTAATTTTACACTTTTTTTTTTTGAAAAAATCTAAACAAAACCATGTTGGAAAGGATCAAATTATTATTATATTAAACAAAAAATATAAATTCTGAGCAAATCCTTATTAAGAAAACTAAATGAGGTCAGACAAGTTAAACTGCACATAATGATTTTGCATTGTTAATCTGAGATGAGATTTTCTATATTATTATTTACGGTATGCGAATTCTAATTTTAAGTCTTTTTAAGCTAGAGTATAGCCTTTCATTATTTACGTTACACTCAATCACTAATATCTATTAGTTCCTCTTAGCAGGACATGGTGAAATTACACAATTCATAAATATAATATTTAAGTATTTGAATTAGCATATGGTCGAAACTTTAAATTATTTAAAAATCAAGTAAACAACCATAAATTTCAACTTTAAGTTTTGTAATGAAAATTATTATAGTGCTAACTTGTCAAGTAAATAATTCATTTTTGTACTATTTTAGGAAATTCTTTAGTATCCATAAAACAAAAACTTTAAAGTGATAAAGTAAACTTTTTAAAAGGAACAGGAATATTTTTAATTTTAGATTTTGAACACAAAAAATTATAAGACCAGAAGATCAACATAAAAAGTTTTTCAAACACATAAATTCCATTGTACAAAACGTAATCAAAAAAAGCTACATTTACTAAAAATGTTACGATTCATGGAAGTTATTTTATATGTGAAAAGTTTCTGTTAACATAAAATAAAAAAAAAAAAACAACTAAAATAAAAATTGTCCTTTATAGTTTTAAAGGAAATACTAAAAAAAAGTAAAATATTTTTGGTATATGATATTATGAAAACTTGTTGACAAATGTTCCTTAAATGACGATATAAATATCAACATAACTTCTTTACTTATAGTCTTAACAAAGCTTTAAGTTTGAACAACGCTTTAATTAAGGTTTTTGTCAAATTTCACTCTTGTAATTATAAAGTAAAGCTATAAATTAGTTTAAAAAAAGTCCAACCCACAGTTGGATAGATTGCTAAATTTTAGTTGAAAATTAATTTCTAGATAGACTCTAGATTAGAGGTTTTTTAATATCCAGATTTGCTTATAAAAACCTTTGTCAATCTTCACTAGTAAATCCAATAAATCCATTACCACCAATCCAATATATTATAAATATTCAAATTAATTTCAAACATCTAATTATGTTTGCTGGAATTTATAATTACATATTAATAAATTTGGTAGCATTACTATTAAATTTGTGTACTTTATTAAATCAAAATTTGAAATGAAAATTTTACTTATATTTGCTTGCAGACAAATTTCAAGTTTTGCGTTTATTCAATAATAATTTCAGAATTTAATTTAATTTAATGATTTATTATTGTCATTAAAATATTTTCAATTTTGGATATAATAAATAAATATTTATTATAGTCACAATTTGTACATAAAATCAATATTTAAGGAAGAAATTTTAGCAATTATACAAAAATAATATCTTTTTAATTATTCAGGATTATATTTCTTATATAACTTTGGATCTTTTTGTGGCATTAGAAGAAATATATTTTTATATTTCTTTGGGGATTTTTAATTTGCAATTTTGTTAATAAAATCTAATCAATTTTTATAAATGAGGAAATAAAGATTCTTAAGAAAGCTATTAGTAATTATTATCATTTTTTTTAAATTTTGTTATTTTACTTGTATTATGTTTATTCTTCAGATATTAATTGTTTTGAATTTCATTCGAACATATGTGACATTATTAAATATAAAGGAATAAAATATATAACTGTATGTACATTTATAAAATAACAGAAATGAAAATTAAATTAAAAAAATCCTGACACATATATGGTAACATTCGAAATTACAATATGAACTTGAAGGATATTTATTTATTTAATAGTATATTTACAAATATATACAACATTTTTTTCAATAATGACGTGGTTTTTGTTGACCGCACTAAAAAGGATTTAAGTAAACTATGAACCCTTAGTAATTGTTCTGCTTATAAATGCTATGTTAGCCATTTACGGCTTTAAGAATTAACAGTATTATATTTCGCATTCGCAAAACATAAACATCTTATGTATAAAAAATACAAGATTTAATTCTAATTTTTAGAATTACAGAATATAAAAAGTTATATGTATATAAAATATACTTGGATACTTTAAAATAATGTTTAGAACTTTCTTTATGAGAAACTTTTGTACTTCGGAAAATTCTTTATCAAGTACGTGGCTTTAAAAACAAATACGTTTTTAAACAATTGATAAAAATTCGTGATCCACAAATATAAATTTCCAAAATACATATATAATCAAAAATATACCTGAAGATTTTTAGATTTCTATGCCATCAATTGGCCAAAAATAAAAAGTATAAAATTCCTAAGGATATTTTGTCCTATAAAACCACAATAATTTATTATCAAGTTTATTGATCTGTAAAACATCTCAATCACTTTAGGATTAATGATTTTTTAGGTAATATTCGATATAAAAGGAATTCCTAATCTTTTATAGTGAGTTTGGATCTTAAAACACACTAAAGAATATTAACAAAATATATCATCCGTAATTTAAATGGTCAATTAACCAATTTTATTTATTTATTTTTTTTTACTCAATTTCAAAGTAAATTTGTAATAAATTTATTTATAGATTTATTTATTTAATATATAATCTGTTTAATTTAAAATATTTTACAGAACTTAAACTATTAAATACACTTAATAAGTCAAAATGCTATACAAAGCTAAACCTCCAATAATTAACAAACATTGGAATTAACAAGTCAATTAAATTTTGGAGGTTCCCGAATTATGGTTGAAAATTTCATAATTTCAAATTTACATTTAATACTATTTTTTAATTTGAATGCGAAAATAGTAATTATTAGTAAAATTATTAGCCATTTGTATTAATATTTTCGGACTTAATATTCCCGATTCTAAACTGAAAAATTCTAAAGTTTTACAAACTAAAGCCTAAAAAAATATGAGTGAATATAACCAAGATTTAATATTACATAAAAATATAATTTTTATATTTTTGCAATTATTTTTACTCTGCAAATCAATATTCTTTTTACTAAATTTAAGGATTATATTTGAAAGGAAAAACTCATAGACCGAAATTTGACATTTATCCGATTTAATATACTTTCTTCTCTAAACTTAGTTTACATTTCCCAAAAGGTGTTTTCCTTTTATGAAAAATCCATATTTATTTTTCCATAAAGAAACATTTTCTTCAAATTTAAAATTTTTTACTCAATAAAAAAAAACATTAAGTTAAAATATGGTATTTGAAAATTAATTTTTCATAAATTATTTTGTGATTTCCTTAGAGAATTATGTTAGTAAACCTAATAACAAATTATAAATTTGCTCAGATTTTACTCGTCGTAAATCATAACGCAATCATAAAACTTTTTTTTTGTAACCATAATCGTATATCCTTGAAGACATTTTAATGGTACAGAATGAAGAATTATAGAATAATAAAAATAAATACTAACATGAATCACACCTTAAGTAAACCACAAAGGATTTTAATGTAGAAATTTTCAAATTAATGTGTATATATCCAATTAGAATTTATTTGTAAAAAAGTTCCTTGGAATTTGTTTTTTCTTTGTATTTAACCAATATCTCAAAATTTAAAAAATACATATTTAATTTTAAAAGGTTTATCTACAAATTAAATAAACCTTTTCCTAAATAAATTTCTCAATTTTCCGGACAATGTTGTTTTTCAAACCAGACAGAAAAAAAGGATTGATAATTAATATATTTTGTTTGCTGTCCAATCGGGGACAAAAAATGTCATTTCTTTAGACAAAGGTTATCTGAAAAAATGTCCTTATAAATATTATCATAAAGAGAGGGGAAAGAAATTACTATTAACAAGAAATGATTCTGATGATGAAGGTTAAATGGTAAATGTGGAAGGATGTAATTGTGGTCTATCTGTGAAAAATACACATTTTAAATTAAAATTTAGCTTAAAATTATGAAGTCTATAAAGGTTTGTTGTTTATAACCGTTTCAAAAATATGTCAAATATTAATATTTGTGGTCAACAAAATTGTCGGGTTTTTACTGAATTATTAGATTCGAATTTATATCTGAATTCCTGTTTAAAAATTCTGTATAATTATTAAAATAAATGTCATTATAACATTTTAAGGTTGTGCATGGATTTCAGTTAAGCATATGAACTGTACTCTATCACCCATGACAGAAATGAAAATTATCCATGAGATAAGACCAAATGAAATGAATTTAAAATCATATTTTTCATTATGTAGAAAAACACAATAAAATTTGAACTACAAATAAATTGAAACTAAATCCTTTACAGTCAAATAAACAAAATCAATAAGATTAGTCTTTTTTTATATTAATATCAATCAGAGCTTTTTTGCTGAATTTCTTTTCATTCACATTTTAAGGATTTAAAAAACCTTATATAAAGTTGAAAGTCATAAATAAGATTTAAAAACAATAAAAAAAAAGGTTCTGGCAAGGATTCAGAGTTTTATTTTTTAGAAAAAACAATTAAGTAAATTGAAAGGTTTATTTATGTAAAATCGATATTTTGAAATAAAATTTCTAAATGTTTTTTATTTTAAATTTATTTAATATATAAGATTAGCTAATTTAATTAATCTTACACAAGGATCAAAAACTGTACTAACATAACCAGTTGGACAAGAACATTTTCCAGGTCCTGTACATATACCTTTTTCACAACCTCCAGGACAGAATGGTTTACATCTATAAAAATATATAAATTTAATTATAATTTTCCAAATTAATTTTATTAATAAAATATTACGTATAATCATCAACTCTAGTATATCCTGGTAAACATTCACATGTATTTGGATGAGAACAATAACCATTTTTACATGGAGTATCGCAAGCGGCACGACAACCAGCTGTTGATTGTGGTAAATGATTATAACCAGGTGGACATTCACATACATTATTCTTAATACATACACCAGTTAAACAATCATCTTCACAATGATAACCACAGACGCCAGGTTCAAATTCTATTTTTTGTTTAACTAATATTAAACCATGTGGACAAGCACATTTTTCTGGTGCAATACAATATCCATTAATACAACCATTCACACAAATTGGTTCACAAACTGAATTTGTTTGTTTCATATAGCCAGTAAAACATGTACATACATTTTGACCAACACAAGTGCCATGAACACATCTGGGCATACATTCCCTTTTTGGTATTGTTAATATAATTTGTACACATAATATACTAAAAACTAGAAATTTTATTAAAATCATTTCGAAATATATATTTTTTTTTTGTATTTAATTTTAATGTTGTTTCTTGTACAAAATATAAATCATTACTAAAGTTTTGAGATTGTAATAAAATATTTTATTTAAATATTTCACTAAAGGCATTTCTATACACCAGTTGGCGAATAAATAATTAAAATGAGAAAAAAAAATTAAGAATATTAAAAAAAAAACAGAACATTTAAATAATCTGAAATTACCTATTCATTAAAAATCATTTTTGCGTTCATTTTAATATGACTAAATATTTTAGAAGGACAAATAACTAGTAACTGTCCATTAAAGCCTATCTACATATAGGATCATATATGATATTTTATTTAGGCGACATTATTTGAATAACTTTGTAAATTATCAGAATAACGTTGAATCAACTAAAATATTAAAAACACAATTACCAAAATTTATTACGTACATATAATGTCACAATAAATAACGACCACAAATTTATTTATGGATAATAAGGAACACCAAAATCACTGAGAAACACAATAATGAAAACTAAAATATTGAAATATCGTTAAACATTTGATCATTTGAATAAAAATTACTGGAAAATATATTTTCGCGAAATTAACAATTATTAAACATTTATTTACAAATGTGATATATGCAAATAATATGTAATTAATATTTCTCTTTTTGGAAAATTAAATAAAATCATTTATATTTGTCATATTTTGCTTAAAGTTTAGCTTTACTATTCGTATTAATAATAATAAAAGCAATATTTAAATACTGCACGGAAATAAAATTATCAAATGTATAAACATAATTCCAATTTAATAATAAATATTTCCAAATTAAACACTTGCCAGGTGTTCGTTGGGTTTTGTTTATCTTAAATACATACAAATATTGAATCTTAATGTAAAATTTCCTGAAATTTTCAGATACTATTTTATTCTGCATAATATACTTTTTTTGTCTAGACATTTAGTTACAGAAATCGTTATATATAAAAACAATAAAGCTAAATATTTAGATAAAATCTCTGCATTAATTATTTTTAATAGATTGTATTAGAGAGGTAATTGTAATATGACAACATATAAATTTTTATATAACACAATCAGGTATATATTACTGATAATTATTACCTGTATTATAATTATTACACAATCATGTAATAATTATAATACAGGTAATAGTTATCAGTAAGAATTATTTGTTAGATAAACACACATTAATTCTGTAGAGGTAGCTAAAAGAAAATGCCTATAAACTAATACGGGTTCTCAGGAAGGTTTTATTTTTTACACAATATTTTTTACATAATTTAATTTTAATTAAATATAGTAATTAAATATAAATATTCTAATCGTAGTTTTACAAAAATAAGTAATTAAATATTAGCCAACCAACTTTTCGAAATTTTAAGTCCAGTTTGGGTTTTTTTTATCTTAAATGCAATTTAATCATTTTAATACTTTCTTTAACTAAAATTATTTTACGTCCTGCAAAATAATTTGGCCGTTTACAAAATTACTTGTGTTTATCGACACAGTTTTAAGGTCAACAGACTCTACTATTTTTATTGGAAGCGCCTAAGAATATATATAAAAAATTGCCACAAACATAAATTTTCTGTATGAACGGTATTGTTAAACACAAAATTATAAGAAAATATGTATTTGTTTTAAAAAATTGAAAAAATGTTGTTTTAAAAAATGTGTTCTAACATGTTGCTGATTTTTTTGATAGTAGTTCATCAATTTAATAAGTTCGAGGTACTTCGTTTCATTATTTTGAGGTAGTTCATCAATTTAATAAGTTAGAGGTACTTCGTCTCATTATTTTTCTAATATTTTTATAATGAAAGGCGTAGAATTGCAGGTAAGAAACATAATTAACACTGACTCATAGGGTATTAAAAAAATTACCTGTACTACAAGCACCAAGTTAGGTAAAAAAAAGGATAAGAACAAAATAGTATAAATAATAAGATTCCCAAACTTTTTATTTCAATTATTCAACTAATTTTGTAGTGAACACTTCGTGTATTCTTTCGTTTTTCTAAATTATAAATTTTGTGAAAAATCGTGAAAATATCTTACACATAACATTTTTACATTATTATGTAGATATATTAAATATATTACGTAAACAAAGATATTAATATCCAATTTTAAATAAGTGTAAGAACGTTTAGTGAATTTTTATACACGAATATATAATTTTAATAAAAAGAAATAATAAATTTATCGCAGTTAGTAGCATAACAACACCAGGAATATTTCTTGGGGAAAATAAAACAAACGCAATAACGTTTTTACTAAAAAAAAAAAAAGAAAATTTAATTCTTAATAAAAATGGTTTTTTTGAAAAAACTTAAAATTGGTATTAAACTTAATAAAAATAAGTGTTTATATTATTTTTTTTAAAATAAGATTGCTTTTAATAAATAAACATGTGAAAAATGTTTAAATAAATGAAATCAAATAAAAAATAATAAAAAAACAATCTTCAAATTATAGTAAACAATTTAACTTAAAAATACTCTCATTTAAAAATGTGCTACCGGAAACTCGATCAGTACTATATGTACTAATAGTAACAAGTGATATATCATCATTCTTCGCAAAACTGACATCAATGATTAGGAAAGGAACTGATTGTTTACAGAATTCAAACATGCAGAATGTTTAAACAAGGTGAAGCAACAGAATCTAACATCAAAGCATATTAGAAATTATTTGATGTGCACGAAATTTACATCATGCTATATGAAAAACTTGTCCAGCGTAACATTTGTAAGCTAATTTTTTTTAGATTAAACTTAATTTACACTAAACACTAAATTTAAAATATTCTTTAGATAACTATAATTTCAATTGTATTCAATCCTAAAAAACATCTATTATAGTAAAATTTAAAAAATCGATTAGGTTCAATTAATAGTATATTTGTTGCAAGTAAATATCATATTGTCTCTCATAAGCTTCAAAAAACATAATAATTTGAATATATTTCGACAAAACCAAGGAAATTTAAATCTAAAATTTTATTATTACATTTAATTACTTTTTCTGGTATATTTATAATTTCTTGTTTATTAAAGTTTGGTACAGAATATAATTTTACAATTTTACATATTTCGGAAGAAAATATAGGTTTTTGAATAACAATTACTACAATGTTTTTGTCAACAAAAAGTTTAACTTTTAAATATTTTATTTGTTCAATTGATATACTTTTAATTTCTTCATCTGATAATAATGACATGTCTAATATTCCTTGTTTTGATAAAATAATGGTTTGTGATACTTTAGCTACGTTAAAATTATTGCCTTCATTATCATAAATGGCTTTCATTATTTTTTCTTAATATTTCAATTTTTTAGTTTTAAACTCTAAAATTGTTGATTGTTTATATTTTTGATTCTTATTTTCGATGTCTGGGATTACTGTACACTTTTCTAAATTCCTGTACACTCTTCTAAATTTTTAATATCTCTGGATGAGACATATTCTCATATATTTGATTAAAGCAATCAGTATTTGATTTCAAAATTGATAGATTATCATTATTGGATCTATTTTCTTGCGGTTATATCCAACTGTGTTTTTTGTTGGAAATATTTCAATTTTTTAGTTTTAAACTCTGAAATTGTTGATTGTTTATATTTTTGATTCCTATTTTCGATATCTGGGATTAATATTTTCATTCCTGTACACTCTTCTAAATTTTTAATATCTCTGGATGAGACATATTCTCATATATTTGATTAAAGCAATCAGTATTTGATTTCAAAATTGATAGTTTATTATTATTGGAGCTATTTTCTTGCGGTTATATCCAACTCTCTTTTTTGTTGGAAATATTTCAATTTTTTAGTTTTAAACTCTGAATTTGTTGATTGTTTATATTTTTGATTCTTATTTTCGATATCTGGGATTACTGTACACTTTTCTAAATTCCTGTACACTCTTCTAAATTTTGAATATCTCTGGATGAGACATATTCTCATATATTTGATTAAAGCAATCAGTATTTGATTTCAAAATTGGTAGATTATCATTATTGGATCTATTTTCTTGCGGTTATATCCAACTCTCTTTTTTGTTGGAAATATTTCAATTTTTTAGTTTTAAACTCTGAAATTGTTGATTGTTTATTTTTTTGATTCTTATTTTCGATATCTGGGATTAATATTTTCATTCCTGTACACTTTTCTAAATTTTTAATATCTCTGGATGAGACATATTCTCATATATTTGATTAAAGCAATCAGTATTTGATTTCAAAATTGATAGATTATCATTATTGGATCTATTTTCTTGCGGTTATATCCAACTCTCTTTTTTGTTGGAAATATTTCAATTTTTTAGTTTTAAACTCTAAAATTGTTGATTGTTTATATTTTTGATTCTTATTTTCGATGTCTGGGATTACTGTACACTTTTCTAAATTCCTGTACACTCTTCTAAATTTTTAATATCTCTGGATGAAACATATTCTCATATATTTGATTAAAGCAATCAGTATTTGATTTCAAAATTGATAGATTATCATTATTGGATCTATTTTCTTGCGGTTATATCCAACTCTCTTTTTTGTTGGAAATATTTCAATTTTTTAGTTTTAAACTCTGAAATTGTTGATTGTTTATATTTTTGATTCTTATTTTCGATATCTGGGATTAATATTTTCATTCCTGTACACTCTTCTAAATTTTTAATATCTCTGGATGAGACATATTCTCATATATTTGATTAAAGCAATCAGTATTTGATTTCAAAATTGATAGATTATTATTATTGGATCTATTTTCTTGCGGTTATATCCAACTCTCTTTTTTGTTGGAAATATTTCAATTTTTTAGTTTTAAACTCTGAATTTGTTGATTGTTTATATTTTTGATTCTTATTTTCGATATCTGGGATTAATATTTTCATTCCTGTACACTCTTCTAAATTTTGAATATCTCTGGATGAGACATATTCTCATATATTTGATTAAAGCAATCAGTATTTGATTTCAAAATTGATAGATTATTATTATTGGATCTATTTTCTTGCGGTTATATCCAACTCTCTTTTTTGTTGGAAATATTTCAATTTTTTAGTTTTAAACTCTGAATTTGTTGATTGTTTATATTTTTGATTCTTATTTTCGATTTCTGGGATTACTGTACACTTTTCTAAATTCCTGTACACTCTTCTAAATTTTGAATATCTCTGGATGAGACATATTCTCATATATTTGATTAAAGCAATCAGTATTTGATTTCAAAATTGGTAGATTATCATTATTGGATCTATTTTCTTGCGGTTATATCCAACTCTCTTTTTTGTTGGAAATATTTCAATTTTTTAGTTTTAAACTCTGAAATTGTTGATTGTTTATATTTTTGATTCTTATTTTCGATATCTGGGATTAATATTTTCATTCCTGTACACTCTTCTAAATTTTTAATATCTCTGAATGAGACATATTCTCATATATTTGATTAAAGCAATCAGTATTTGATTTCAAAATTGATAGATTATCATTATTGGATCTATTTTCTTGCGGTTATATCCAACTGTGTTTTTTGTTGGAAATATTTCAATTTTTTAGTTTTAAACTCTGAATTTGTTGATTGTTTATATTTTTGATTCTTATTTTCGATATCTGGGATTAATATTTTCATTCCTGTACACTTTTCTAAATTTTTAATATCTCTGGATGAGACATATTCTCATATATTTGATTAAAGCAATCAGTATTTGATTTCAAAATTGATAGATTATCATTATTGGATCTATTTTCTTGCGGTTATATCCAACTCTCTTTTTTGTTGGAAATATTTAAATTTTTTAGTTTTAAACTCTAAAATTGTTGATTGTTTATATTTTTGATTCTTATTTTCGATGTCTGGGATTACTGTACACTTTTCTAAATTCCTATACACTCTTCTAAATTTTGAATATCTCTGGATGAGACATATTCTCATATATTTGATTAAAGCAATCAGTATTTGATTTCAAAATTGATAGATTATCATTATTGGATCTATTTTCTTGCGGTTATATCCAACTGTGTTTTTTGTTGGAAATATTTCAATTTTTTAGTTTTAAACTCTGAATTTGTTGATTGTTTATATTTTTGATTCTTATTTTCGATATCTGGGATTAATATTTTCATTCCTGTACACTCTTCTAAATTTTGAATATCTCTGGATGAGACATATTCTCATATATTTGATTAAAGCAATCAGTATTTGATTTCAAAATTGGTAGATTATCATTATTGGATCTACTTTCTTGCGGTTATATCCAACTCTCTTTTTTGTTGGAAATATTTCAATTTTTTAGTTTTAAACTCTGAAATTGTTGATTGTTTATATTTTTGATTCTTATTTTCGATATCTGGGATTAATATTTTCATTCCTGTACACTCTTCTAAATTTTGAATATCTCTGGATGAGACATATTCTCATATATTTGATTAAAGCAATCAGTATTTGATTTCAAAATTGGTAGATTATCATTATTGGATCTATTTTCTTGCGGTTATATCCAACTCTCTTTTTTGTTGGAAATATTTCAATTTTTTAGTTTTAAACTCTGAAATTTTTGATTGTTTATATTTTTGATTCTTATTTTCGATATCTGGGATTAATATTTTCATTCCTGTACACTCTTCTAAATTTTGAATATCTCTGGATGAGACATATTCTCATATATTTGATTAAAGCAATCAGTATTTGATTTCAAAATTGATAGATTATTATTATTGGATCTATTTTCTTGCGTTTATATCCAACTCTCTTTTTTGTTGGAAATATTTAAATTTTTTAGTTTTAAACTCTGAATTTGTTAATTGTTTATATTTTTGATTCTTATTTTCGATATCTGGGATTAATATTTTCATTCCTGTACACTCTTCTAAATTTTGAATATCTCTGGATGAGACATATTCTCATATATTTGATTAAAGCAGTCAGTATTTGATTTCAAAATTGATAGATTATTATTATTGGATCTATTTTCTTGCGTTTATATCCAACTCTCTTTTTTGTTGGAAATATTTAAATTTTTTAGTTTTAAACTCTGAATTTGTTAATTGTTTATATTTTTGATTCTTATTTTCGATATCTGGGATTACTGTACACTTTTCTAAATTCCTGTACACTCTTCTAAATTTTGAATATATCTGGATGAGACATATTCTCATATATTTGATTAAAGCAATCAGTATTTGATTTCAAAATTGGTAGATTATCATTATTGGATCTACTTTCTTGCGGTTATATCCAACTCTCTTTTTTGTTGGAAATATTTCAATTTTTTAGTTTTAAACTCTGAATTTGTTAATTGTTTATATTTTTTTAGATTCTTATTTTCGATATCTAGTATTAATATTTTCATTCCTGTACACTTTTCTAAATTTTGAATATCTCTGGATGAGACATATTCTCATATATTTGATTAAAGCAATCAGTATTTGATTTCAAAATTGATAGATTATTATTATTGGATCTATTTTCTTGCGGTTATATCCAACTGTGTTTTTTGTTGGAAATATTTCAATTTTTTAGTTTTAAACTCTGAATTTGTTGATTGTTTATATTTTTGATTCTTATTTTCGATATCTGGGATTAATATTTTCATTCCTGTACACTCTTCTAAATTTTGAATATCTCTGGATGAGACATATTCTCATATATTTGATTAAAGCAATCAGTATTTGATTTCAAAATTGATAGATTATTATTATTGGATCTATTTTCTTGCGTTTATATCCAACTCTCTTTTTTGTTGGAAATATTTAAATTTTTTAGTTTTAAACTCTGAATTTGTTAATTGTTTATATTTTTGATTCTTATTTTCGATATCTGGGATTAATATTTTCATTCCTGTACACTCTTCTAAATTTTGAATATCTCTGGATGAGACATATTCTCATATATTTGATTAAAGCAATCAGTATTTGATTTCAAAATTGATAGATTATTATTATTGGATCTATTTTCTTGCGTTTATATCCAACTCTCTTTTTTGTTGGAAATATTTAAATTTTTTAGTTTTAAACTCTGAATTTGTTAATTGTTTATATTTTTGATTCTTATTTTCGATATCTGGGATTACTGTACACTTTTCTAAATTCCTGTACACTCTTCTAAATTTTGAATATATCTGGATGAGACATATTCTCATATATTTGATTAAAGCAATCAGTATTTGATTTCAAAATTGGTAGATTATCATTATTGGATCTACTTTCTTGCGGTTATATCCAACTCTCTTTTTTGTTGGAAATATTTCAATTTTTTAGTTTTAAACTCTGAATTTGTTAATTGTTTATATTTTTTTAGATTCTTATTTTCGATATCTAGTATTAATATTTTCATTCCTGTACACTTTTCTAAATTTTGAATATCTCTGGATGAGACATATTCTCATATATTTGATTAAAGCAATCAGTATTTGATTTCAAAATTGATAGATTATTATTATTGGATCTATTTTCTTGCGGTTATATCCAACTGTGTTTTTTGTTGGAAATATTTCAATTTTTTAGTTTTAAACTCTGAATTTGTTGATTGTTTATATTTTTGATTCTTATTTTCGATATCTGGGATTAATATTTTCATTCCTGTACACTCTTCTAAATTTTGAATATCTCTGGATGAGACATATTCTCATATATTTGATTAAAGCAATCAGTATTTGATTTCAAAATTGATAGATTATTATTATTGGATCTATTTTCTTGCGGTTATATCCAACTGTGTTTTTTGTTGGAAATATTTCAATTTTTTAGTTTTAAACTCTGAATTTGTTGATTGTTTATATTTTTGATTCTTATTTTCGATATCTGGGATTAATATTTTCATTCCTGTACACTCTTCTAAATTTTGAATATCTCTGGATGAGACATATTCTCATATATTTGATTAAAGCAATCAGTATTTGATTTCAAAATTGATAGATTATTATTATTGGATCTATTTTCTTGCGGTTATATCCAACTTTCTTTTTTATTGGAAATATTTCAATTTTTTAGTTTTAAACTCTAAAATTGTTGATTGTTTATATTTTTGAATCTTATTTTCGATATTATTTATTTATAATTATTTAATGGTTGTTTTCAACTATTATAGATTCGAATAATAATTAGATTATGGAAAAATATAATTTTATAAAAACTATAGCAAATGTTATTTTCTATATAAATAATAAAACTACATATATGTAATAATTTTGATAGTACTATGGCGACTAATTAGTTCATTTTATTAATTTGCGTAATTTGTTTCCCTAATCTTACTAAAGAACATGTTTCAAGTACAAGATAATACCTTTATCAAACTTGGGGCAAATTATTATGGCTTATGATATGCTAAAATTAATCTCAAAATATTAAAAGAAAGAGATAATTGTACTTACCAGATATTCACTTGCAACAAATTGAAAATATTAAAGAAATTAAAGAAATACGATTTTATCTTAATAAATATTTTTGCACTTATAACATAATTATGTAAAATTAGGTTATATAATTTTCGAACAATTTAGTCTTTTAATAAATTCTTGATATTCAAATTCCAGCTAATTTTTATGAAATATATAATTTAATTAATAATAGTCAATATAACAATTTTTACATAGTAAATGAAATATATTGCAATGTCATCTTGTTTTTTACAATTTTTTTTCGTAGCATAAACTTAATTCATAAACTTGTAATTGATAGATATTTTTTTCTGAAAATTTATTATTCTAAGATTAAGCAAAAATTGTAATAAAATTTAGTAATTTTTACAACTGAATAAATAAATAAAATTTAATAAAATAAGCTAATTGTTTTCTTTTATCAGGAAATAAAATTAAAATTTTTGCATGTCTTGAAAATGGATGAAATTATTGATAAAAAATTAAAAGAAATTATCATTTCATAAATTTTTTCGTATTTGTAAGTATGTAAATACTTACAAATTTAAGTATTTATTTATTTCTTTAATAAATTTAAATTTTAGAAATAATTTTCTTCTCTAAACATTTAATATGATGCTTTTTCATTTTAACGAAGTAATTAAATGTTTAGAGGTTGAAAGAAGAATTTGACTCATATTGGAAACAATTTCTAAAAATTTGAGATGAGTAATGACAATTTTATTTTTAGCTAATGAAGCAATGAAAATTAAAAAGGAAATATTTTTCTGCAAATCAATGTTATGCAAGAGTATTAAAGTTCTAAGTTGTACATTCAAAGTTAATTCATGATATGCAAATTTTTAAATGTAAACCGATCAATATTTGAAACTAAAATATTTCAAACTAAATAAAGACAGAAGAAGGTTGAATAAATAACAATAAATTAATATACGTGATAATTTGCAATAAAAATTTTCGAGATATTTGTTAATTTGTCAATAAAAATGTTTAATAAAGTTGGTGACAACAAAAATTATATTGAAATATAATTGTTCAAATAGTTTATTAGTTTCTAATTATGCAAAAACACAACCAATTTAAAATTATATCAATTTGACTTGCGTTACAAAATTTGTCCAAATTATTGAAAAGGCAAAGAAATACCAATGCGACTTTTTAATAATACCCAGTTATTCAGGTCTATTCTGGAAAACGGCATTACGAACAATTTAAAGAAGTACACTTGCTTGTATTGAGTGCAATCCATATATTGATATATTATAGATTTTATAATATTCGAAAAATTAGTATAATCAATTATTTTGGTTGCTAAAGTATTTCAGTTTCGATTAATAAAGGATTGAAGTTCAAATGCTGAAAGAACTTTTTAACGCACTCTATACCTCAGTGGTATTCAAGATAATAAATCAGACAATAGAATAGAATAGAAATAGAGTATTGAAAATAGATAGTAATTTTACATAAAGTTAATTGTATTACAAAATACTCCTGAACATTTAACTGTTTTATTTTAATTTTAAAATGCGTTTGCTTAAACATCTCTGCTGTAACATTGAACTAAATTGTACCAAAATGAAAAGTGTTAATAGTATAATTCTGTTAAAAATATAAGTTTTTCTTACTGATTTCAAATAAATTTCGCCGATTTCGCATTTTACACACTGCAGTATATTGACACAATATAAAATGTCTCAAATTTACGAAAATATTTTAGTTTTCATAAAAATTTGAATTGTAAATAGCAATGCTATTTTTTCCCACACGAGTATACATGTCCTTAAACAAGAAATTACCACTTTTTTTATAAAGAGTACAAAAAAAACAACGTTTAATACTTAAAAAAAGAACGTTTAATACAGCTGTGCCCTTGAATTCATAGTGTAATTTCATATTTTTAATCAATAACACTAATAACACAACTTTAAAAATTAATCTAATATTGATAACAATTAAAGGATTTTTTCTTTAAATATACTATTCAGTTTGATGAGACAATTAAATATGAAAATAAATAAACTCCGACATATTTTTGCAAAAAGAAAATTTTTAGGTATTTTACATATAGATATATATATTTAAATTGAGAAAATAATATACGCAATTTCTTAAATTTAAAATAAAAAATCCTACACTGAAGGACATAACTAAATAATAACCAATTTTTTTTAAAAATTACAATGTTTGTTCTAATTTCGTTCCTCCTCTTCGATAGTTATTGATATAATTTCTATATACTCTCTTCTTAGTGATTTTCTTAATTTAGCTGTTGTAAAAATACAGAAAAATAAATTTTATATTTTATAACAACTGTAGAATTATCTTATTTTATCAAACTTGTAAGCTCGTTTTTATAGAATTTTGTTGGTGTTAAATAATGTCGGATATCATTGACATTAAACTTACCATCATTACGCGTAGTAGTAATATTTAAGCATTTCTTATTTTTATTGATTTTTTTTTTATATCGAGCATTTTCCTTATTATTATGCATTTTCTCAATTATAGTTGAGACAAAATCATCACTATCTGAATCATTGTCAATCTGTAATCTTTGAAATAATAAATTAGAGGATGAAGAATGTGAAGATGTTTTTGGTTGTGTTGCGTTATTTTCAGTTGATATTAAATCAGAATTGATGTAATTTGGATAGATTGTGTCATTTTTAATTGGTATTGTAGAGCTCTGACAGTGAATCGAGTTGTTTTCTATACTATTAACAGGTGATATGGATACCGACCGTCTGCGTAATTTTGTGGTTTTTATATCTGGATTTATTGTAGATTTTGTGCATTTTGGAAAAATTGAAGATGTTCCTGATGATTTTAAAGAATTATTATACGATTTTATTGAAATGAAACGAGATTTTAATCGTGTTCTTGACGATGATGGTATATTTCGATTTATCGGGGTTTGCTTATTTTTGGCATTGTCTTCAAGGATAGATTTATTTTTTTCTTTTAAATTTATGTCACCTGATGATAGTGACGATTGGGAATTCTCCCGTTGAAAGCGATCGAATGAAAACTTTTTACTCGCAAATACTCGATTTTGTGCTGATGGAGAACTTTTTTCGATTGATATAGTACTTGATATTCCATCCATAGAAGATGCTATACTTTGTGATGATGAACGCGTAAAATATCTTTTTTTAACTGCAGTTATGTCATCCGCTTCTCTAGCCCGCTTTCGATATTTAAGCTTAATAGGCTTATTTTCTTCTATTTTTAAATTTTGATTAGATATATTGTTTTTTGTTTTAATTACATAATTTTGTCTATTTGATGTGTTACCATTCTGATTTAAGTCTGTATCGTCCGATAGATCTATAGCTAATTTTTTACACTTTCTTCCTCTCTTACGCTGTAATAATATTGACGGACTTACACTACTATCTGTAGTATTTGTACGATTGATGTTCTTTTGCGATGATGACGGTTTTTTGGGGGAAACTAATGGTTCCTTGTCTTTGTTTAATGTTGAGTGGTTTTCTATTGAATTCTTATTTGTGAAAAAAGTTAAAGGTACAGTATCATCTGATGAATCTATGGTATTTTTCAAACCTCTTCTAATTCGACTTTGAAATATTGGGGAACTTTGACTACTCTCCGTACTATTCGATAATGCTAACATTCCATGATATCTTTTATTCATCACTAAATTAATATTATCTGAAGATTCAGATATAGAAGTACTTCTAGTTATATTTTTATTTCTATATGGTAAATTGGAATCAGAATTAATTTTACGTTTTTTTCTATTTGTGAGTTGAATTATTTCATCATCTTCAGAATTGGAAATACTTCTATGTTCTGGCTGTTGAGAAATATTTGATTTTAGAATGAAGTCTTCAGTTTTTTCCACATTAATCATTTCTGCATTTGATTTTTTAATATTTGTAATATTGTTAATAATTTTCTCAAAATCTTCGTAATCGGTTGCCAAAGGATGATTATTTATAGAATTTCTAAAAGCTTGAGCTGCAGTTATTTCTTTACTGTCTTCCTCAATATCATCTACATCAACAAATTCATTTTCATCATAATTATGTAGGAAATCTGTATTAGAACAGGCAGCATTAATATTATATGAAGAATTTTGATTTTTATTGCGCTCAGATAATATTGTAGAACACTCAATGCAATTAAATTCATTGCGATTATCGGCATTACATATAACATGTATTCCCTGTGAACCACAAGTAACACAAAATATTATTTCATAATCAGTGGCATTAATATATTCACGACCTTTTCTACATAAACATTTTAATGCAGAACATTGATTTGGACGTTCAAGCAAATCAGAAAAAGCATTTGGTTCCAATTCCCACGACGCATCCCTAAAATTAATAAAAACGAAAATAATCAATAATAAATTTATAAAAAAAATTTAAAATAGAACTTACTGGTCTGGCACAAAAATTCCTTTATTTACTAAAATATCACGAAATTGGTCTTTATTATTACATAAAGGACATTTAAAGAAATATCCAGAATTAAAAGCAAATTCTTGCAAACAATATTTATGAAACCATCCATTTTTACAGCATGGTGCTTTACAACACATTGTATAAACATATTTTTCATTAATAGTATCGCAACATATTGAACATATTGCATTTAATGGTAATTTATCAAGCAATAAATTTGGGATATGCAAATCACAGAATGATCGAAATGTTTCTGAAAATTGATTTAGGGCCCCATTTTCAATGCCACAATTTAAATGAAATATTCGTCGGCATTTGCGATCACAACAGCCAATGGCTGCACTTTCCATACCACAATAACAACATATCTGAAGGGATTTTTTTATATATAAATAATGTTTTGGTTATAATTGTACAAAATCAATAAAGATTATTTTACCTGTCTACTTATTCGTTTGGCTTCCCTTTGTATATCAATTAATAGAAAACCTAATATTCCTTCATCATCATTACCATTTTGAACTAAATTGGAAGCGAGGAGCTGAAACATTTAAATTTATTACGAAAATAATATATTAAAAAACATCGTTATAAAATACCAAACAAAAATAATGTACTGAAATTTTATTTTTTGTTATTAATTTTCCGTATTTAATATCGTCAATATTATTTCTTTTACATATAATACATTGAACCATTTTTATTTATTTCATTAATGTTTTTTACATTTTAAATATTAATATATAAAAAAAACGATGTTTCCTTCATAAATTATAAAAATTATATTTCTTTTTTATATATAAAAACTAAAAAGTGTATGATTCCTCCGCACAGTTTATCAGTTTTCCACTCTATTGTCAAAAAAAGAAAAGAACCGCGAAAATTCAAAGCGTTTTTGGGAATGAGATTGGAGTAAAATTGGATTGTAAGTTTTCTGAGCACTACCAACTAAAATTGATATAATGCATGACATTGACATTTCGATAAAAAAATAATCAACTTTATTTTGTTTTTGATTATATTTTGTTTTTTTTATTCAGATAATATTCTCAAAATTTTGTGAATTGTGTTTTAAAATAATTAAAATGAAATGATTTCAAGAAAGGATTTCCGAAAAAGACAAATTGATACACTGAAAATATTTAATGATAAGTAAGTTCTTTTTTAACTAATGTATATATTTTTATTTTTTTTCAAAAATTTAAATGATCAAATAAATATAATTAAAAGTGTATCAGAAATCAAAGAAAATGAAGAATATTCAATACAATTCGAATCTGGTGATCATACCTTAACATTGACTGTAATATTAAGTGTTGATTTTCCAAATGAAAATCCAAAATTTATATTAAAACCATCTGTACAACATCCATGGTGTAATTATTCTGGTTTTATAGATAAAGCTCCTGGAGTACTAAATGTAAGTTTTGTGGTTTTAAATAATAAAATTAATATAATTTTAATTTAGAAATTTACTAATTTCTAGTATAATCAACATTCAGATTTAGGTCGTGTTGTTCAAGTAATTATTCGTGAATTTGAAAAACATCCACCATTATTATTAAATGATAATAATAAATCATCATCGTCATTGTCATCATTAAATACTGGTAGTAATGATAGTTCACATGATAGTTGTAATTATTATTATACTTTAAATAATGATCAAAATTCTACAATACCGGAATTAACAAAATTATCATTGGACGAATTAAAAAAATTAGATTCAGATCCACAATTTTTTGATGATTTCATTGAAGAATTAAATGTTGTTCAAACAATGAATAGTGAACTAGATTCGATGATTAATCAAGTAGAAATTATTTCAAGTAATACTTATTTTAATATTACATAAAATTATTTTAATATTACATTTTATTTATAGAAGAAAACCAATCGAAAGAAAATCATTTAAAAGATTTAAAAACGAAATTATATTCTGATGTTGATATATTAAAATGCTTAGGTGAAAAATGTGAAAAATTAAATCAAAAATATATGAAAAAATCTGAGGAATTTGCTCCACAACATATTAGAGTATAATATTAAAATTATTTGTAGAATAAAATTAAAATTAATATAATATATTTATAGGAACTTTTACAAATTGCTACATCAAATTCAGATACTGTATGCGAAAAACATGTTGAACAATTTTTAAGTGGTAAAATGGATGTACAAACATTTTTAAATTGTTATACTGATTCAAAAAAAATAAGTGCAATGAGAAAATCAAAAGAAGAAAGACTTGCACATCAATTAAATGCATTTAAAAAAGCTGAAAATTAATGTTTATAGAAAAGAAAATTATTTTAACAATTTCTTATTTCTTTTGGATTATTAGATTTGAATTTTAGTTTTCATTTAATATGTCTAATAATATCTATATTTTTGTTTTTCTTTCGATATAACGCAAAAAAAAAATTTATAAGTTTAATTTCCATTTAATAATTTTCTTACTATATAAATAATATTGTTAACGTTTTTTTAGATTAGGATTTAGAAAACTTACTTAAGAGAGATTTATTTTTATGTTAAATATTTTTCTTTGTATTATTAAAAAAATTACGAACAAAGAAATTTAATTAGACTATTTTTTTTTTTATTTTGTTCTATTCAAAAGTTAAAAACTAATTACGATTTGGATATAAGTAATTATACTATTTAATATCTTAAGAATTTTCATAATAAACAAGAGGTGAGCCGTGTGCCAATTTATACGGTGGTATCTTCATTTTTTTATAATTGAAATTTTGTATGAAAAATGTTTATTTTATAGTTTTAAAATATGTTTATTATTGAGGAAAAATAAAGATTTTCACTTGTTGCATAACATAAATATTCATATTATATCATATAACATTTGTAAAAAAGAATAGTTAGACTTGTAAAAATTAAATTTTTTTCCAAAACTTCAGCAGAAGGATTTAATAATTAAAGATAACTGCTTTAATAACTAAATGTCTAAGTAAATATATTTAGAGAAAGATTTAATTAATTTTTTAAGTTAATAAATTAAAGCAATTCTTTCTGTTCTTAAGATTATTCTGCAAATAGTGGCGTTTTTTCTTTGTAGTTTCATATTAAATATTTCATAATTATTATTTTCTATATTGTTCAATTAAGAATATAATTTTCATGCAGTACAATGTATTTTAATTTTACATTGTAATCGTATAAATTAATTTTGAGCGAGAAAATTCCAAAAATATTTACCAACTTGGACAATAATGTTCAACAAATTCGAGTTGATCTTATCATGGAAACAGCATTATTTCTTTTTGCAAGTGTTGCCGTTACGATTTTAAAGAAAGTGCACGTTCAGAAAATTAAAAAAAAAAATTTAAATTCCCTTTGCAAATTTTGGTCAAGTTCACGAAATCGGCAAGTAATAAAATTTTCTTTTAATTCTTTTCCCACATTTCTTTTTTTTTGCTAAAGTTTTGATAAAAAAAACTAATGTGGGGTCGTTTCCATAAAATATCAGCAATAGCTGCTGGTACAGCAAGTGGCATTAGTATTTATTTATACTCACATTTTACTGAGAATGAAAGGAAATGTGTTAATTCATGGACAGGGAGTCCAACTGAACCAATTTTATTAAATGATTGTGCTAAATGGAATCATAATTGGGATTATCGTGAACCAAAAAGTTTAGTACGTCCATTAAAAACTTCAACACCAACACCGGAACAAGAAAATGAATATAATAAAAAATTAGAAGCTGTCCGTCCAACAATAACACGACATATATTTTTGGTAAGACATGGTGAATATTTAGATATTGGTGATTCAGATAGTGATAAACATTTAACAGAAGTTGGTCGTAAGCAAGCTAAATATACTGGTGAACGTTTAAAATCATTAGGCATTAAATGGGATCGTGTTATTGCATCAACAATGACTAGAGCCCAAGAAACTGCTAAAATTGTAACTGGTGTATTAGGTTGTACAATTACAGAAAATTGTAATTTAATTAGAGAAGGAGCTCCAATACCACCTGAACCACCTGTGGGTCATTGGAAACCAGAAGCTTCGGTTTGTATACATTCATTCTTCAAAACCAAATTATTCCTTTCTAATTTTTATAAGTCATAAAATTCTATAATTTGTAGCAGTTCTTCCGTGATGGGCCACGAATTGAAGCAGGTTTTCGTAAATATTTCCATCGTGCAGATATTAAAGACAAAAAGGATACTTATACATTAATTGTCGGACATGGAAATGTAATACGTTACATCGTCTGTAGGTAAGTACATAACAATAAAAATATACACAAACATTAAATATTTTATTTCTTATTTAATGAATATACCTTTCAATTTAGAGCTTTACAATTCCCACCCGAAGCATGGTTGCGTATTAGCTTAAATCATGGATCAATTACATGGATAACAATATTACCATCGGGACGTGTAACATTACGAAATCTTGGTGATTCTGGTCACATTCCACCTGATATTATTACCCATAAATTAAAAAATCCAAATAGTGATAAACCAATTGATTCACAAAATATCTACCAACAAAAAAAACATTAAAAATGTGAAATATGGAAAATATTTTGAACAAAATTTGTTTTAAAAAAAAAACGTCTAATGAAAAAGGTATGGTAAAAAAATTGTATTTTCAAAATTTATTATATCATTATGTTAAAAACTGCCATAAACTATTTAGAATAGTTTTAATGATATTTATATATATTTTTATTTTAATTGGCAACATAATTACTCCATAAGAAACTCCATCATTTTGTATTAAAAACATTATTTTTTTCTTTTGTAAAATCTAATCTAAGCAGTAAAATTTATTTTTTATTAAGGTGAATTAAAAAAAAATTATATTATTAATAATTGTGCTTTTATTAAAAGAGTCTTATCAACCTACTTCACTTAAATATAGCTATAATTTGCATAGAATATTTTAAAATTTTACTTATAATTTTGATTCGTATAACATTTCTTTTATATAGGTGTTTGTTTTTAAAATTGCTATGTATGTATATATTATGAGTCGGTAACTCCTATGCTTGATACTAAACAATTGAAATGAACTTGAACTGAACTGATTCATATAAAGTACAAAGTACTCATTATCAGTGGCGGTTTCAAGGGGGGATAAACAGGGTAATTACACCCCCTAAGAATACTATATTACACAAACATTGTTCACAGATTTATTTAAAAGTTGTGGTAAACTAAATGAATGTATAACATAGTAAATATTATCTATTACTATTTGTAATTTGTATTACAATTTCACTGGCTAACATTTAGTTTGCTGGGAAACGTCAGCTACTAATTAATTACTTTTTAATGCATATAATTACTATTTTGAGAAAAATCCAATTTTCAAAAAAAAATAGTTTGGTAGTTTATATGTTTATTACCCCCCTAAACTTCTTGACTTGCCAGCAAAATATTTCAAGATATATAAAAACGCGACAAAATATTTCAAGATAAATAAAAATTGCAACTTTTACTTATCAATTTGATATTTTAAATGTTGATTTATTTGAGATGAAGAAATTTTGTATCTGATTTATAATAAATATTAAATAAATTATTACTTTTTTATTAAGTTTTAAATTATCAAGAATTTTTTATGTTAAATTCAACAAAAGTGTTAATTGTTTTATAACATAAATTTTTAAATTACAATAAAATTTATTGATTTTCAAAATTTAATTAATAGTTTTTAAAATGGAAGATTATTTTTTACAATTTTTAAATTTAAAATTTTTGTTTTTCGTGAATATTAAATACGTGAAATAGATTAAAAAGCATTTTTATTTTTATTAATAATTAATGTGATTAATTTTTTTTTTAAATTTGTTTAAAAGTGATATTTTTTTTATATATTTTTGATTAATATTTTTTAGGTGAAATTTATTAATTGAAGATTTTATTGCTTAATTTTATTGAAATTTGAAAAAAAAAAATATTCTAAATAATGATGAAAAAACAAAGAAGTAATTTAATTTTTTTTAATATTTAATGTGCTAATGACTGTTGATCAAATGTATAGGAAATTGTTGATTTCGGTGTTTGTAATGGTGATGTTGTTTCATCTTCCTCATCATTTTCTTGTGAATCCTCTGGTTCCCCTAATGCATTAACAAATTCATAAAAATCAATACGACCATCACCATCAACGTCTACTTCTTTAATCATATCTTCAACTAAATATAAATTATTTTGAAAATAAAAATAAAATAATATTTTGTTTTAATACAACCATAGATATAAGAATATCGCATATCTGCGATTACACTTACTTTCATCTTCATCTAAATCTTCACCCAAACATTGTAATACTGCACGTAAATCTGATGCTGTTATATAACCACGATTATGTTTATCAAAAACTCTAAATGCATCACGTAATTCCCGTTCTTCTTGATCAGCTGGTGATAAACCAGTTGTATTTTCGGTCATATTTGATAATATATCAACAAATTCTTCAAAACTTACATTACCATCGCCTAAAAAAACAAAAATTAAAATATATCTTTTCATAAATTATTTTGTCTTTTTAACTTAAAATTTAATATTATTTTTATTGAAATTTCTTTTAAAACTCAATTTAATGGAATAAATAATTAATTAAAACTTAATTAAAAATCGTTTAACATAAAAATAAAATTAAATCAAATTAAATTTTTTTTTTTATTTTAAATAAAATTTTCTTACCATCAACATCAATTTCCAATAACATTTCTTGTAATTCTTCAACACGAGCAAATTGTCCTAAAGATCTCATTACAGTACCCAATTCTTCTTTAGTAATAGAACCATCACCATCTTTATCAAATAAACGAAATGCTTCACGAAATTCTTAACCACATAAAAGAGAACAAATAATTAAAAGTAATTTAATATTAATTACCGCAATTTCACACTTTCAAAAATTTAACTAAATTACTAAATATCTTAAATAATTTACGACTTAAAAAATGGTGGAAACACTAAAATCATTTACCTCTCATTTGAGTTTTTGATATATAACGATTACGATTTGATTGTGGTTCCAAATTTTTATTACTACGTGAATTATTAAAAAATACACCATCTGTACTTGATGTTGCACTACGCGGTTGTATTGGTGATTGGTGATCATCCATATTTTGATAATTTGTTAAATTATTTATATTTTCATATGAATTACCATTATTTGTTGGACTATTATTAAGTAATAATACTTCATCATTATTATCAACATTTTGATTAATTGTATTAGTTGAATCACTTGGTGGTAATGGCTGATGAATTGGATTCTGTTCAGCACTACTAGTCGTATTATTACGATCAGGAGAATCAGTTGTACGCGTCTAAAATAATAATATAAATTATTGAATGAAAATTTTTATTTTTAAAATTTATTTACCATTAGTTGACGAATTTCCCTGGCAATTGTTGAACTACCAGTGAAAAAATTATTCACTGCAGTAAATATTTTTCCTTCCAACGTGAATGATGTTATAAATTTTTTACGTTTTCAGGATATTTATTTTTAATTTGTTTTAAATACACTAGCTTTTATTTAATTATTTTGGTTCTTTATATCTTTTTTAATTAAAAATATTTCTTTTAATCGATTCACAAATTAATTATTTAAATCCTTTTTTTTTATTATTATTATTAATAAAATTATTTCAGTGCAGTGAACATTGATAATTATTATATTTAATTTTTCTAAATCATCATTTTCAAAATTAACGTATAACTTTTATTTCAGCTACTTAATTGAAAAACTTTTTCATTTAAAAAGATTTCCTTTTAAATTAATTTTGGTAAATTTTGTTCTTAATTGTTTTATGGAGATTCTGATTTTAGTCTTCTTTTTTATGAAAAGAAAAGTAATTAGCAGTTAGTATTATGAGACGATTATGAAAGTATATTAATTTTAATTATTGTTAAAAAAAATTTCATTTCTTAAAGTTATAAAAATATTTTTATCCTGGTATATTGTAATTTTTTGATTTTATAGTTTATAATTTAATATTCAACATTAAGAAAATTTCATAAATATAGACTAAATTAAAACTATATTTATTAGTCCTTTATCTTTCAAAATAAACATAATCCTAAGAAGAAAAAATTCATTTACTAAATAAAAACAAAATATTGTATAAAATTTAAGAATTAAGTCAATTGTAAAAAAAATATTTATCTTTATTTATATTTTTCTATAAGTATAAATCCAATAAGTCAATAAGAATTTAAAATATTATTTATTATATATTTAGGATCGGATCGATATAGGGTGCCATTGTAATACAATTTCTCTTAAGAACGAAAATAATAAAATTTTTGTCTTCGATTAAATGTATCCAAATAATCTCTAATCTTTGCCTTTTTCACAAAAATTATAATTTTTTCCAGTTCTATTTACTGAATTAGAAAAATTATAATTTTCTGGAAAATTGAAAATTTTAGATATTACTTAGATTCATTTAATCGAAGACAAAAATTCTTTTATTTTTAATAAACCCTTTTATATTTATTAAGTATATAATGTTTTTGTCCTGAAAAAAAAAAATATTTTTGGCCTAAAAAGATGATAGAAATTTTCTCATAAAAATCTTTTTAAATTTAATTTTTCCTTTTTATTATCGTGTTTTGAAAAAGATTTTTAAACTTTTCAAAGTCAACTCAACCCCAAAAAAGGTACAAAGGAAGTACAAATCATAAAATCAACTTGAATAAACTTTTCAACCCCATTTTTCTTCATGTTATTTCTTCAATCTTTTAAAATATTGAACTTTTTAGCATTTTTTTTTTAAGTAGATTTTATTATTATATCAAAGTTTATTTATTTATTGTTGTTTTTTTTGTTTTTGTAGAAAAACAAGTTAAAATTCTTATCGTTTTATCATTTCTCGCCCGAAAAAAAAAAATAACATAAAAACAGAAGAGAAAATTAGATTCCTTTTGTTTAAAATTCCACAGGTAAAAAAAAAGTGAATATAAGATTTTCTGCTTATGTTTTCAAAATATTTTTCTTATTATATAAGTACATATTTGTATATTTTGATTTCACACTTTATATTCAAAATGTACTACATATATATGTAGCATGTAGCACATTCTGAATATAGTTTATGTGTAGTCATCAGGTGTTTAAAGGATATCCGATTTTATAAGTACAGTAAAGCTTTATACATAGAAAAATTTGATTACTCTATATATGCAATGTACGTATAACAAAAAAGTGCCACGCCGGAGAACTAATGTGCGGTACTTTCAAATTTATGGGGTTTCTTCAGTGCTAAAATTTTGTGTATTTTTGAATAAATGTAATAAGAACTAAAGGTATGTTAAAATATTAATACTGATATTTTTATAACTGCTCTTCTCGTTATTACCTGTTCAAAACAATCACATTTTTATGGTGGAAATTTAACGTATTATAAATATTTTAAATTTATTTAGTATCGAGTGCTGTACTATCTAGGAAAACCTTGTATTTTATTAACTAGTATTTATTATACGGTATTCTATATTATGCTTACTTTTGGTTACCGTATCAAAAAATTCTTCAACCTTTTGTAGGACTTGATCCAGCAATAATTTCTGTCTAAATTTACAGTATTAGAAAAAGTTTATAGACAAAAGGACAGAATGACTGACGGCTGGAGAGTAAAATGTAAACTGGAAACATATAGGATTTCTTGTTTGTACAAAAGCCCTAAAAAATATTTGCATTTCTAAAGGTGTTTATATGGGAAATAAAGGTTGTTTCACATCTACGTATCATAAATTTATTAAGAAGGATTTTAGATAAATGTTTAACATTAATTATACATATTTATAAAGAATAATATATGTATATATATCTAATATACAAGTATAATATAAAAAATTCAGTTTCAAATCAGGAAAATAGTTTTGTGGTTTTCCTGTCATAGTTGGGCACTTGTTGTAGCAATTAACTCTATGGTATTATTGTTAATCTTTATTTGATATCAATTTGTATTGTGAAAATAACAATGAATCTCTATTTTAAGACGCAAGAAAAACTGTTAATATATATTATACCAATAGATATGAATTTAGGAAAATCTTTTTATACTATTATGAAGTTAAAGAAGATATTTTTATTATAAATCTATGCGACTAATATTGTAGCTAAAAAAATATTTTTATATTATATGCTAGATTAGAGAATGTGGAATATTTATATTTTTTATATATATTTTTTTATCAAGAAATATATTTATGTAATATGTAATGATTTTGCAATATATTGAAATTATGATATGTAATTTCAACGGTTCGGTGTAATCAACTGGTATTAAATTGATTTATTAGTTATAATGTACATAAAATAATAATTTTATGGCTCAAAATGAAAGTCATTTTATTTTCTAAAAGATTAATGTTCAACTTTAGATCAAAAATTTAAATATTATATAAAATTTATTGTATTAGTTAGCATATTTAATCATATACCTAATTTAATTATTCTTTTATTATTTTACAATCTTACAATGATACTAATATTTACAACATATTATCATAAATTTATATTTATTTAGACAATTTTTTTAGGAAAATAGGATATTCGAATAATTATTAATTTTGTAGATGGGTTTAAAAGTAACATTAAACCAAAGAAGTTATGTGGTTGACATTATGTCATTTAATTTAATAATTTAATTAAAATAATTCTCAAAAGAGAATTTCTTAAATACGAATTCATATAAAATTTTAAACTTGTATTTTTGATGGATACTTAATTTATGATAAATTTATTAAAATATTTTCCTATTACACACTCTACGACGATCTAAAAATTATTCCTCTTATTTATTTTCTAAATCTTTAAGATTGATTTAAAAATTATATAAAAAAAAATTATTTTTACTTTTTATATAAATAAATACGAAAAAATAATAAATTACATATTAACAAAAAAAAATCTATGATTTTTATCGTAAATACATATATGTTTTATTTAATCTTTTAATCATTTATTTTGTTTTTCAAAACATAATTTTTCTGCTTTATAAAACTTATATTTTTATTCTTTATCTATACTTGCCTCAAGAAAGAAAACATAATTTCATTTTAGTCCCAGTATCAAAGTTCAGAGAAAAATATATTTTTTTTTTACTTGGAAAAGATTTAATTTACTATCTTTTTTTTTACAAAAGTAAATACATACCAACAAAAATTAAAAAAATTGTAAGTAAATTGATTTCAAGACCATCAACAATTATGGAAGAATTAGATTTAATTTTTTGTTATTACAATTATTTATTTTTGATTTTATATTTTCCAACAAAATAATATTGTTATATGTTTTCTTTAAATATGATACAATAACAAATTTTCTGATTTTCTTGATTCCAAATAAAAACAGAAAAATTCACCTGCCATCAAGTGCCATTTTATTTCCCATTTTTATCCATCATAATATTTATATATCAAAAATATTTTCCAATCTAATTCTAAAGTAGAGACGGAAATTCCCTTTCATTATTTATCTATATAAATCCTTCAATTACTCACGTAATCTTTTAAAATTTTGAAAAACAATAATTTCTGATAATCGATTTTCATATAAGAACTTTCTATTTCAATTGAAAAATTATCAATTTTTCCAGTTTTTATGTGTCAGTTTCTGTAATTTGTCAGCTAAATTATTGATATACCCTGAACTGGAATTGCTTCAAGAATATATAATCGATTCGAAATTAATTATAAACATTCAAATTTATATCATGATTTCGAAATATATGCACTTACACATAGTTTTATGGAATTTGGAACGAACGCAATTGAAAATATTTTATTGTAATCCTTTAAAATAGCTCATATATAAGAAATTAATTCATCTCGAAGTGTTTTTTCTTCATTATTTGTAGTCAAATAAAAATAAAATCACCTTTTTTTTAAGTGAAAATTTATTTATTAAGTGATGTTTCCAGAATACACAAAAAAAATATGTATAAAAACGTGATAAAAGTCACAAAAGGTGTTTTCTACTATTCCTTTTTTTTATGTCAGATAAATTCATTTCAATAAAGGAAGAGATTTTTTTTTATTAAATAACAAAATAATATACAAGCTTAGGGGTTTGTTTTCAAATTGAAATTAATAATATTTCGGAAACATTTTATTTTACAATAAAAATAACTAATTAAATAACTAAAATAACTAATTAATACTAAAATAACTGCTGAATGCAGGTATACATTTAATATTAATTAGGTCCTCAGTATTGATTATCGTACATAATTTACAGATTCATCCATTAAAACCAACCAACCAATCAATATCAAAGCATTTCTTTACTTACGAATTCATCAATCTGCAATCTGGTATTTGGAATGATACAGTATTGACAGTCATATAGATATTAAAATTTTTAATACAATTTGTTATATACTAAATATTCTAAAATTCGAAATATTTTCATGTAGGAGGGCAATTAAATAAAAATGGAAATTTTAATATAAAAATTATAGGAGTTATTAAAAGTACTTTTCTAAAATTAAATAAATTATGAAACGGACATCACAGCTTTTCATCGTATTTAGTAATTTTACAAAATATACTATAGAAAATATAAGGGAAATTAAATTTTTGCACAAGTCAAAATATATATTTAATAATTTCCCATGTTTTAGGTCAGATTTAATTTTTTGTTGTTGAAAATATTAAATCAACAAGTAAAAATTAATTTTATTTAAATTAAGTTTTATTTTAATTTAATATATCTATGATCTATATACATAATTAGAATAACAACTTCAAATATTTTTGTGGTAATTAATATTTATAATAGGTGTAGACCAATTTTTTTGGAAACATTTTGCTTCAGAAATTAATGAAAATTCAGAAAATTTTACGTCACTCGTTGAATAAATGGCACAACTGAATAAGTTATTGAACTGTTATGTAAGAAATGAGAAAAAGTTAAAATTCACCTATGTTATCCGCTTAGCGTACTTGAGAATTATTTACCAAATCATCCCTAAGCCTTTATCTCAGGTCTCAGGTAATCTCATTCAGGAAAAATATTTCAAAGTACATATACCATTTGCCGTCTAATTGCAGGTTCCGGGAGCGAATACTGTAAAAAGTCGTAAGTTTAGTTAGCATTCGTCAATGGTATTAATGACAAAAGAAATGGTATGTAGCCCGTCTCTTGTAGTATAGTTACAGTACCGTAAAATGGATTTACATAAAAAACGAATTTTAGGAGCAAAGTTAAATGATTTAGGTCAACACTCCCTATCATATTAACAATATTATTTTTAACTTAACTTACATATGACAGAAGATATTAGAAATATAATTCAATCTTCGAAAGACTAATTTCAAAATAACTTTTATTAAATTTTAATACTTTTTTTCTAACTTTTTCATATAGTTAATTAATCTACACTTTAAGAAAAAAATTGCATAATCTGATATAATGATATATGAAGGTATTTATTATATTTCAATAGTAAACTTTATTTAAAAACACATAATAACTTGAATCCAATTAAATGAAACAAAAAAAAACACAACAACATAAGTTTCCATTCCACAATTCTAATCCTTTTAAATTTAAAACTAGGACAAAAGCATTTTATTTTGTAAAAAAAATTTTAAGTTTCTGATTACTCAACTATAAAATTAGAAAAGAACAGAGAAAATTAATGTAAAAAATTTCAATTTTTATATTTTCTAAATAAAATAATTTCCATTCTATTTCTTGTTTTGTTATGATGATATCCTTGGGGAGAATTTTAACAATGAAGTTATATGATAAAAATATAATGTACGAGTATATAAATATCCAAATTTATTCGTTTTTATTATATAAATATGGTACGAGAAAAAAAAAAGAAAAAATCTTAGCTTAAAAGTTCATCATAAATGATTGTGTTATGTTAGAGAAGATATAATTTTTTTTTTGTATAATATTTAAATATTAACAAAATTTCCAAATATATATATGTATATATAAGAATATTTTATGTGGAAAATTTTATAATGTAAAACACATTGATAAGTTTTTCTTTCACTTTTTTTTTTTTTAGTGAGTAAAAATATAAGAAGATTTTTTATGGTACGTGAGGAGTTGTTGCTGTGTATATTTGTGAAATGGTAACATAGCGAATGGAAGACTATAAAAATTACATTGTTTTTAGTTTCAACATTTATTGAAGAAAATACGAAGAAATATCAAGTTAAGTTAATATATATAGAATCAGTAAGTTAAGTTGAATTTGAGCAGAGTTTATTACACATATAATAATTTTAAGAAAAATAAAAATATTGAAAGTACAAGAAATTGTTTATTTACAAATATTAGTATATGATTTTTAAGATCTGTTTTGGGCTGAAAAAAATATTAGTATATGATTTTTAAGATCTGAAAAAATTCTTTATTGAAAGATTGTTTCTGTACGTCTATTCATCCGGGATTTTTTTTTCAACCAAACAAAGTTAAATAACTGCTCCACAACGTAACTGCAATCTGACGGTAATAATTAATTCAAAAATAACTGCTCCACAACGTAATCTGACGGTAATAATTAATTCATGTTAAATAACTGCTCCACAACGTAACTGCAATCTGACGGTAATAATTAATTCAAAAATCCGTCTATTTGAATCGTTTTTATGTCAGTGTGTTCGAACATCCATTTTAATTGCAATTTAATGTGGATGTTCGTAGTAAATGTTTACCAAATGTGATGCCTCCGATTAGGAAAGATATTATAAAAATTAAGAAAGAATTGGCTCCAGTTTTAATTAATTAAAGAAGTTGCTATTTTTTTTTAGAATATTTCATATTTAAAAAAGGTTTATTTCGTCAATATAAAAATACCTCGTAATGAGTTACTTATATGAATTGTTGAAAAGATAGAATCACCCTGTTCTTTTCTAATACGCAACTTCTGGTGATAAATAAAATAAACAAATATTTTGGATACTTATTTAGGTATCACATAAAACATTTTGATAAATAAATGAATTAATTATGCAAATTATATAGTCATATACTTTCAACATTATCTCTAACAAGGTTGACATGATAAATTGAAATTTCAAATAACAATAAAAATGTTAATTTGTTCAAAATATCATATATAAAATTATGTTATATTTTTCACTTGAAATATATTTGAAAATTAATGAAAAATAATTTACAATATTAATAATTATGTACAGATTTTTATAATTTATAATTTGACAATGACTACAATTCTAAAAACCTAACACTTTTTCATATTATTTTAAATAGATATTACTAAAACCATTGCATTTTAATTAATTTTTAATATTATTTAAATTATTTTCCAAAAATATATTATGTACATAGAAAATTTACATAAACATTTACATTATTTATAATACTCATTAATTGCATTATAAATTATCTAGTGTAAAATTAATTTAAATAAAAAACTTTTGATTTCTTAATTTCAAGGATCACATTCCATTAATTAGATAATAAAATTATTCGGTTGGAAAATTTCTTTCTGCTTTTCCAAAAATTAAGATAAATAAATTGTAAATTTGAAGACAGAAAACATTACTCGACTATATATACTTTAGTATATAAATGGAAATAAATTTAATATTCAATTAAGTTTATATTTTAATGTTATATATTTATATCTACACATAAATTGTAATTTATTATTTAAAAAATTTAGAGGGTTAAATCCTTTTTTATAATATATATATATAAAAAAGAAAAAACAAAAAAGGATCTCCATATTTTTAAGTATTAAAAAGGTAAAAAAAAACAGAGCACCCACGAAATCAAATATAATTCTTTTTATGTTGAAATTACCTAACATTTCTATATTAATTTTTATAAAAGTAAAATCCTTTAAAAGGCTTAAATTTCCCTCATATATACTTTCTATTATTTAGTTTTCTTTTTCTACACAAAAAAAAATTTCCATTAGTTAAACAATAAAATCCAAAATAAAAATGAAAAAAAACCCTTTATCCTTTTTTTTTTGTTCTAATAAAACCATTAAGAATGTTAGTATATACGGGTATGTCGTCTGTAAATTATGTCCTTTTTAGTGTAAAAGATTTTCTATAATAAGTATTTATTGGTTCATTCACAAAATAAGACACAAAAAAATCAAAAAAAAGACCATCAACAATTGTACAGCATCATAAAAAGAAAGCGCATCCTTTTTTTTCCCCATTTAAAATGAATTATATATCCTTTTTCAGATTTCTTTTGTATATTATAACTTTTTATTTTAGTTACTTTAAAATAGAATATATATAGTAAGTAGATAGGAAAAAATTTACGACAAATTTTAAGTTTAACACTGTCTTTTTCATTAATATAGAATTCTTTAAAAATTCTTTTTCAAACTTTAATTTACGTTCTTCCAAAGATCAGCACAAAAAAAAAACAGTAATCACTTTAATCTTTTCAAAAAAAAATTTTAATACGTAAAAGATGTAAAAATATTTTAAATAAATTTAAACCTGTTGGTTTACGCTGTTGAAGTATTAATATTGTTTTTTTTTCTTTAATAATTGCAAGATATTATTTTTTTTTCTTTTAATATAAAAAATTAATTTACCCGTAATATTTTCAACACTACTATATGCGAATCCAATGAATGATACTCTACAACTGATAGATATTTTTTAGATGAGAAATTTTCTCGTGGAAAAATTGATAATTTAAGCTAAGGGATGGGTCAAAGTGGAAAGTAATTGTATATGTGGTATTGCAATGAGGAATTAACTGGAATACAGGCTATCATTGATCGATTGTAGCAATCTAGAATTAATATTAACATTTGAAACAACACAAATAGTTGCTCTGTGAAAGAATATATAGAAGTTCTTAGAAACACCATGTAAAAGCTCTGTGCACAAGCAATGAAAATTCTGTAAAACTCCAGATCAATACTTGTGAAACCACAGATAAACGCACTGTGAACAAGCAGATTAGCATATCAAAGCTTGTGAAACAGCTGATAAGTTTTTTTTAATAAAGACATAAGCTTATAAATAAAATTGTGAAGGTTTTTGGATTTACTATAACATAAAATATTTTAATAATTCTAAATTTTTGTTTAACCCTGTCACTATATTTAAAAAGTACAAAAAAAAAACAGGATGCATTTTTTGATTCTGAGTTCATCTCACTTAATAATAATGGAATGAAAAATTCTTTTAATACAAATCTCAATTTTCTGTCAGTAAAATTGAATGGATTTTGCGCATTTACAAAATTTCCAATAACGGGAACATACATGTTTTTATTACATTTTGGAAAAATCTACGCAATTGGAAATTTTTATTTTAAATTTAAATATTTAACGATTTTCCTTTTAAAAATAAAAAATAAGTTTATTTTCTTATACACTTTTAAAAATTTACAAAGTAAATTAAAACTTATTAGTATAAACTTAAAAAAAGATTGAAAAATATTTTAATAGTTTTTTCCTAATCCGAATCGTCACTACTTTCAGATTCAGTGTTATCATTATTATCAGAACAATCCGATATATCAACTGGTGCATCAGTAAAATTTAATCCACCATTTAATCCTTCTGATGATACTTTCATACGTTCCTCTTTTTTCATTTTTTTTTCTTTCCTTACATTATTTTGATTTGTATTTTTTCTTTTTTTTACAGTACCACCATTTAATTTTTGTGAATTTTCCTTAAATTTTTCTTCTGCCTTTTTAACAGGCTCATCTTCACAAATTTCAATTTGACATGTTCCATTTTCTAACACAGTTGTTATATTTGATGTAATAACTTCTGAATTTTTAATAATTTTTAATTTAAATATATTACAAAATCGTACATAATTTTGTGTTGAATCTATCTTAATTTTTTTTCTTATTTCTTGTATTAAATTACAAATTTCTTCACGATTAAAACTCATTTCTAATTGAATTTTGTTATGACATCGATTAATTGTAATTAATAATAATAATATTGTTGTGAATTCACGATTTGATATTTTATTTACATTATTTAAATATTTTATATGTTTCATCAAACAATTTTCAATTAATTTAAATGATTTTTTAGCTAATTTCATATTTTCTTCAATTAATTTATGATTTCTATATAAATTTTCTAATAATTCAATTATTTGTATACGTCGATATGTTCGTGTCGATTCATTTAAACCATTTTCAATTAATTTTATAGCTAAATTCCAAACATATGACCAACGCATTTGAAATATATCTGTTAATAATGTAATATTTATTGTTGGATTACGAGATTTAATAAAATCTGTCAAATATTCATCTAAAAGTTTTGAAATTTCAGAAAGATCATTATTTTTTGTAACTTGTTTTGAATTTAATATTAAAAAATGACAACATTTTGAACGAATTTTATTATGTGCTTCAAATGATGATGAGCGTATTTTCTTCTCAATTATTAAACGTAAATAATCACAAATATTTTTCTCAGTTACATCTTCGATACTGCAAAATTGTCTTAGAGCTGTAAGTTTATTTAAAACTTTATCAATTTTTGTAGCTAATGGTAATAAATCTTCATCTGAACAATATTCAATCATATTAAATAGATTTGTTAATATTTCTAAAGTAATTAGAAGATTTGGGCTATTTTGTATATAAATTTCGATCAGATCTAATACACGAATACGAAAATGCATTATTGTTGTTGTTTCGACACGATAACCTTTTGAACGTTTATTATTTCCTGTTGTTTTACGCATTGCTTTAAAAGCTTCAGCTAATGCTTCATCTAATTTTTCACCATCTTCTTCATTTAAATCATCTAAATCAACAGATTCCTGATCTGTATCTTTACCAATAGTGCCGAGTGCTATAGAAACAGCATTCCTTAATTTATCAGTTTCAGTAGCTGATTCTTCTTCTTCTTCATCCATAATTTCTTCGTCCTCATCTTCGTCGTCACTAGTTTCATTATCATCATCACCATCATCATATGCTGAATTTTTATCAAAATTTGTTTCATTTTCAGATTTTTCTGATTCATCATCATCGTCTTCTTTATCATCTGGATTATTTTCACTTAATGGATTGTAACCATCTTTCATTTCTAATACCGATAGAATTTGATGTACAGCCGTTAATGTTAAACTATCACATAAATGTGGAAATACTGAATTAACAATAATTCTTAAAGCACTGGTATTCTGTGATAATAAATGTAAAAATAAATCAATAACAACTTCAATCCATTCTGGTTCACCTTCATTATTTTCAGTTAAATTAATTGATTTATTTTTAATTTTTGTATTTTTCATACATTTTTCTAAATCTAAAATAGCTGCTTCCGCCATTTCAGGTTCACGAAATAATTGTAATCCCATATGCAATAGTAATATATGAAAAACTAATTGTAATTTATTATTTTTACTTGATGTTTTCTTTTTTGTATTAATTTCATTATACATTTCTTGCCATGCCTTTAATATTTTCTCATCAATTTTATTTTTGAAATATTTATGAAAATGTTTCTTTTGCAAAATTTCATTACAATATTCTACTAAATTTAATAAAATATTTTTTTCATCATTTAATTTATTCATTTTCGATTGTAAACTTGTGTAGAAAATTTGTTTTATTTGTTCCGTATAATCATTACCCAACCAATCAATATCAATATCATTATTGTTTTGTTTAATTATATCGAAATTTGGATTCGTATTAAACAATCCTAAGATCATAAAGAATTTTAATTCTTCTAAACGCCAATCATATGACATTTGTACAGATTTATGTGTTATTAATGTTTGTAACATATAACCAGCATTTTGTCTTTCTGTATTTAACCATTGATCATTTTTATTATATGGATTTTTTTCCATTTTATTTAAAAAAATATGTTTATAAATTTTAAATAATTCTTTAACACCATTTTCTTTTAAGCCGCCAATTATTTGATGTATGAAACGATTTGTTGTAAATTTTTCAATATTTAATATCCCTGGATATAAAATAAATTTCTGAATTAAATTAACTTTTTCATCATCAGCTAATTTATCAACGTTCATTTTATTACAACATATTAGTAAAGCATCAAATAAATCATCATAAAATGCTTTTAAAGTTATATCTTTTTTAGGTTTAATATTTTTTAAACTGATTGTTATCATTTTGATCAAATTTTCGGTAAATAATAAAGATATATTAATTTTATTTGGATCAGAATTCAATAAAATATCTGTTAAAATTTTTAAAGTTTCAATTTCACTAATTTTAGAAACATGTTTTCCACCTAAAAACTGATTTACATTAGTTGTCCAGAATTCTATTAAATTATTACTATTTGCAATATATGTGGCAA
The DNA here is from genome assembly GCA_963932195.1 of Empis livida. Taxonomy (NCBI): domain Eukaryota; kingdom Metazoa; phylum Arthropoda; class Insecta; order Diptera; family Empididae; genus Empis; species Empis livida. The sequence goes on from OZ010648.1 coordinate 47,446,302, forward strand.
AATATTCAAATCCTGGTTGTGCAACAACATTAATATTTGTATTTTCCCAGAAGATTTTTAATAAATTTTTATAGCTTGAAGGATTTAATAAATCTGTTCCACCAAAATTTGTCTTTAAATATTTCTTAGTTAAAATATTTGGAAATTTTTGATGGGCCACAATTAAACAATGGATTGTGTTAATATTCTGACTGGACCACGGTTTATTTAAATTTGGTTGTAGTTGTGGCCAAATAGATTTAGAAAATTGTTCTTCTGTTACCTGGAAATGAGGAACATTAAATTTGTTTTTTCTTAATATAAACATTCTTTACCTTCTGTAATAATTCCACTATAAATGAATATGATAAAGATTTGTGGTAAGTCCGATAGTTCGATGCATCCAGCAAAATTTGTACCATATTATTAATATCTGAAGTAGATATGTCAGAAAAATCATTTGTTCTTAATATAGCTCCACATGTTAATATTTGCCCAACAATAGCATCAGCATCCTCCTAAAAGATTAATGACATAATTGTATAAATAATGATAATTTTAAGACATTTGTAATTGTTTATTACTTTATTCCCAATTATGGCTCCAACGTTTAATTCTTTTTTAGTGATTTCTAAAACTTTAGTAATTGGAATTAAATTATTCGATGTAACTTGTAAGAAGCCGACTAGAGTGGTAAAAAATCCAGCACGAGATTGTGTTGTTGAGGCACCAACTCCACGTATTAAACGCTTGAACGCATATTCGATTTCTTTACTTTGCTGGAAATATACATTATGATTTTTTGTAAAAGGTTTATGAAATAGTTATATTAAAATTTTTACTTTTGCGTTATCTTTCTGTCTAGTTAAGTGCTGCAACAGTTGAACTCCAGCAAATACACGGTCTTGTTCATCTTTACTAGTCAATTTTTTAAAAGAATCAAAAACAATTGAATCAATTTCTTTCATATTACTTTGCTCCTTGACACCAACATTATTTTTTATTTTCGTAATTTTATTTTTTTCCGATTCTTCTTTTTTAATTTTCATTTTTCTTTATATGCACGTGAACTTATATTTGTCTGAACTGAGGTGAAAGTAACATACAATAAATACCGACCACATGGCTTTTTCTTATAATATATATGTCAAAATGAAAATTTGACAACACTTATAGGTGGAGTTCGGAAAATGCATTTTAATTGCAGAATATTATTGAATTATAGCTAACTTTAGGGTGTTTGCGTGCGAAAAAATTTTAGAGTTTGCCACCTTTGTTGTGCTGTATGGAAACATTTATTGTTTGGCACCTTTCAATTGGCTCCAAAAAATTTTTGGATTAAACAATGTCTGCATTTCACGCTAGGTAAATATAGTTAATAATTACAATAAATATAAATGTTTTGTAAAAATAATTATTGAATTATAAAAAGCAAGTGTTAAATTTTCATAATTTGTGTAAAGATTTAATCAATTTTGTGAAATTACAAGTGAAATAATTCTAGAAAAAAATTGTCTTTTTTTTTTTTTATACCCTGCCCGTCCGATAGAGAGAAACGTGTTGCCAAAAAAAAAAATTGAGTTTTTTTTTCGTTTTTATTGGGTCTTTGGTTTCTTCGAATGTGTCTTAATGTTGGCAAAAAAAAAAAAAGTACATTTAAATTAATTAAAAATACAAACAATTTGGAAGTAATTTTTATTTTGTTTATACAAATAATAAAACTGTATTTTATTAGAAAATTCTTTACTTATCATCTACAGAAAAGATGAGAAGTTTGCATTTTTTTTCTAATTTTTTGTATTATGTCATTGATAATAGAAGAAGATATATTTTTTATATGGCCGCCAACATAGCCGCGCCGCGTGAATTTCAAGATACTTTTTTTTTTTGATTAAACGTCAAAAATGTATAATTTATTTTATATTTTTAGTTTTAGTAAAATTTAAATTACAATAAGGTAGAAAAAAAAAAACAAAAATTAAGTTAAATATTTGCGTTAATAAATTTTTAAAAAGGGGAAATACTTGAAAATTTTAATACTTACATTTTTTTATTTTTGATAAGATATAATAATTCCTTTATAAATTATTAATTTATTTCTAATTCTATATTTGTTATATGTTTTCAGAAATTATGGGGGAGATCGCCCCAAAAAACAAATGCCCAAAGAGGCACCATTTATTGCATATGTTGGTAATTTACCACAAGGACTTGTACAAGGCGATATTATGAAAATATTTGTAACATTAGATGTTAAAAATGTACGCTTGGTTAAAGATAGAGAAACTGATCAATTTAAGGGTTTTTGTTATGTTGAATTTGATACATTGGATCATTTGGAAAAGGCATTAGAAATGGATGGTAGAATTCAATTGGATGATAATGCAGCACCATTACGTATTGATATAGCTGAACAAAGAAAAAATGATCGGTAATGTTATTTTTTATATATAATTGTTAAATATTCGTGAAAAATAACAGTAAGATTATAACAAAAAAACAAAATTTAGGGTTTAAAACACATAATAATTCTGAAATGTTTAGTAATGCGAGTTGGTATTTATATAAATTGAAATTTTTTATTATTGTTTGAATTCTTACATACCAATGCCTATTAAAGGTAATAAAATTTTAAAGATTGTTTTTTGTCTAATCGGAAAACAATAGAAATGTTTAGGAATTAATTAGCTACCTAAAATTTGAAAAATTGTTGAAATGCTTTTTTTCTAATCGGAAAACGCTAGAAATTTTTAAGAATTAATTAGGTACCTGAAATTTGAAATATTGAACAGTTTTTTGCCTAATCGGAATAGTTTTTTGTCTAAACGATAGAACTGTTTAAGAATTTATTAGCTATCTGAAACTAAACCATTGTATTTTATATATTGAAACTAGTTTTTAAATTACGCATCCATTAAAATTGCAAGAAGATAAAAATACAATGTACTTTCTTAAAATTCCTGAGTTATAATTACATGCAAATTAGGCAGTTGGAAAAATAATTGAACTAAGTATGTACAATATAATTAAATCGTCATTACAAAAAATAGTTTATAATTACAAAAAAAAAATATTACGAAAAATGCTTAATTAAACTTTTTGTAATAATTGAATTATAATAGATTAGAGATTGTAGTTTTTACTTAATAAGTTAATGTTACATTTAATTGAAGCGATAAGATTTTTAAATCCCATTTTTAAATTATGATCTACTTAAAATATTTTTCTTAATACCGATAAATTATTTATATGAAATCATATCTTTAAAAAAACAAAATGTCATCAGAATATTAATATTAAATTAATCATAAAAAATATTTTAAATAATTTAATCATAACAGAAAATATCTGATAAGTATTTTTCTCGTTTTTATTGCTTTAAGATATTTTATTGTTAGATATAACCGTTTCGCCTGCATTAAACAAGATATATTATCAAATATTTTCTCTTTTAGCATTTGGTATGATTAATTTTACTAGTTTTTTTTATAAATATTTGTAATAAGATACTATTTCATATAAATAATATTAAATGGAGAAAAATTATTTTACTGTTTCTTTTGTTTTAAATAATTTTTTTATTTGTGAATTAGAAATTAGGTGATACAGATTCAGTAAAATCAATTCTTTGAAAATTTGCCAAAACATGATAACTTTTCAAAATACGACATTTTACTTTATACTAAATAACAATTTCTGATCTTTTGGAAAATTAGCTGTTTAGCAGTCGAAATCAGAACTTATTTCAAAATGTCAGGAAGTAAATATCATGTTTTAGAAAATTTTCACAGAATCATTGTTAAAATCTATAATTTTGTTATATTAAAGCACAAAATATTCATTGATTGTTACAAAGATTCTTTGAAATTAACTTTATAAAAATATTAAAAACACCTTCTCTAAAGTTATTTATAACATAGGAACTGAATAAATTTGTTAAATTAAAAATGTTCTTTCAATATATTAATAATTCTATAAAATATTATGAAAAACTGCTTTATCTGTACAGTTTTCACTAACAAAAATTATATAATATTGATTGTTTTGTTTTTGAAAATTTCATAAATAATTTTAAATATTTACCTGTTATCAATTTTATATTATTATTTAAACAGTTGATAATTATTAAAAATTTTTTTATTAAATAACAAACATTTTATTTGTTTTCTACAGAGGCGGCTTTCAAAAACGTGGCCCTCCTGGACGTCAAGGCCAAGGTGGAAATAATCAATATAATCGAGGTGGACAAAGTGGTGGTCGACAAGGTAATGATAACCGAAGTGGCAGCTATGAAAATTATGGACGCAACGAGAGAAATCGCCCGGGACCAGGTGGTCAAGATGTTGGTAATAGAGGATATAATGGTGAAGAATCAATATGAACCATAAAAATCAAAAAATCAAAAATAAATTTTAAATTGCTCACGAACATAAATTTATATTCACATATTTTTTCTGTTTTCTTAAAATTTAGACCGACCTCCAAATCGTGGTCGATACGGCAACTTCGGTGGTGATGAGAGAAACTTCGATCGTGGTGGTGGCCAAAGAGAAGGTGGTGGTTATAATCATGGTGGTAATCATCATAATCGTGAGGGTGGTTTTAATAATTTTAGTAGACGTGGTGGTGGGCAGGATAGAGAACGTCGAGAACATAATTCTCATCATAATGATAGACATCCAGTTAGTACTTCTGTAACTGATATAAGTAAGTTAAAAAAAAATTGTACTAATATGTGGTAGTTTTATAGTTTTGGGTTTTTTTGAGATCTTACAATGTTCTAGCACTGTGAAAAATATACTGAACAGATTGCACGTAATGTTACGTGCAATAATGTTTGGCTTACATTTTTTTGTATCTTGTTGGTGCTAAAATTTAAAATTTAATTCCTGGTGGTTTAGCTAAAAGAAAACTGATAGTGTACTAAGTTTTTTGCAATTACGTTTCTAAAGAAGCTTTGAAAATAAAATGGAAGTAACAAAACTATTTAATTCTTATTCACTGTTTTTTTTTTTTTTTGTAGATGAAGATGGTAGACCGAGATTAAAATTAGCCCCACGTACAATTAAGGAACCAATAAATTCGTTGGCTGAAACAAAACAAGCTGCATCGATTTTCGGTAATGCAAGACCACGTGAAGAACGTATGAAATCAACGGATGATGTTGCTGGTGGTGGTGGTGGCGGTGGTGGTAGTAGCGGTGATCTTAACATTGATTCTTAAAAGTACATAATTTTTTAACAAAAAAAAACAAAAAACAAACAAAAAATTAAAAAGGAAAAAGAAAAACAAATCAAAGACAACAAAAAAAAAGAAAATTATGAAAATGACCTGTTTTTTTTATTTGATTTTTCTTTTTTTTATTTACTTTTTTATTTGAAATTTCAAGCTAATTATTATCAGCAGCCAAAAAAAAAAAAAACATTTTTTTTTATAATTTAAATTTTTTTTGCATAAACATAAATAAAAAAAAAACACGCAAAAAAATACAAAAAAAAAGCAAAAAAAAATATGTAAAATAAAAAATTATATATTTAATTAACAAAACTATAAAAAAATATTATATAGAAAAAAAAAAACTTTGTATCTACGAAATCAAAAAAAGAAAAAAAAACTTTAAAATTAAAAAAAAATGTAAAAAAAATTGAAAAAAAATCAAACTAACAACAAAAAAAAAAAAACATAAGAAAAACATAAAAATATGAAATCAAAAATCAAATCAATTTGATTTAACAAAATTTATAGAAATATAAAAAAAAAAGGAAGGAAGGAAAAATCTTGTAATTTTCATTTTTTTAAGAAAAACTATGAGAACAAAAAAAAAATTATTTGCTCTGCAACACACTTAAATTATAATTCAAACTTTTGACAAGGATATTTTTTTTTTTTAAATATAATTAATAATAATTTTTTTTTTGTATAATTTAAAAAAATATATAATTGAAGAGAATTTATAATTCTTTAAGATGATTTTTCTTTTTTAATTAATTATTTAAAAACAAAATAAATAATTATTATATATTTTCTTCAACTTTAATTATTAATTTTTTTTTGCTGTTTATTATTATTACTTTTTTTTTTTTTTTTGTTTAAAGAACAAATACATAATTTAATAAATAAATAAATAAAATAAACAATTTTACTTTTTTTTTTTTGTATTTAAGTAATATTTTAAAGATAGCAATTTCATAACATAAAAAAAAACTTCATAACATAAAAAAAATATTAATAAAATTATTAAATATAAATTATATAAGAGAGAAATAATATCATCAAGATGTAAATTTATGTTGATGAGTAACGAAAATTTTGTAGATTATTTTGGTAGACGTTTAAAATATTCAAACTGCATAATTTTTTTTAAAATTTGAAATTTAAAATTTGTAAATTAAAAAATAGGGTAAAACATAATTTTTAATTTAAAAAAAATCGAAAATAAAATCCTGAAAATAGGCAATTAATATTTAATTTTTACAGAAATTTATTAACTAAACGTTTACGTTAATTTTAATTTGTTACTTTCATTAATTTCTGCATTTTGAAATATATGAAGTATCTTTCAAAAATATTTCTTAAAATTTAAATTTTCAAATTTATTACGTGTTTAGTTTACAAAATGAAATTCGATAATAATTTTTTATGAATATATTATTTCTATAAAATAAAATTAGTCTTTGCAAGGTTCATAAAACAGTTTGATTGACATTAAAATATTTTATAAAAATTCTAGTAGTATTTGATTAATAACAAATTTTGGTAAATTTCTAAATAATAATTTAAACTTATTGATCGCATATAAAGTCTCTCTCTCGCTACGCTCTGTTGAGGTTTGAATATTAGATATAAAAACGATGCCAATGTAAATCACACGCGAAATTACTATATAAATTTTCATGTAAAACTTTTTTTTTTGTGGCAGTTTTTCTTTTAAAATTGCTTCTTTTCTTTTATTTTGTTTGATTAATCAATTATGCCTTAATTATTAAATAATTCTAATGTTAATTTTTTAAATAAATAAATAATTTTACAAATTTGCTTAAAATAATTCTGATTAAAATTATTTAAAAATATTTTATTTGTTTTCTTTTTTTATTTTCTATTTTATTTTTTTTTAATTTTTTGACGGAAAGTTTAATAAAAAGGAATAAATTTATTCTATATTTTATGTATTTTTTTTAGTAGGAAATAAAATGAAAATTATAAAAAAAAAAATGGAAATTTACTTTTAAAAATAAATAGATTTTTACTATAAATAACAACAAAATTTATAAAAAAAAGAAAATTGGAAAAAAGAAAATTACTAATTTAAAGAGAAAAAAAAAGTTGTTGAAGTAAAGTAAAATAGAAATACAAAACTAATTAAAATATATAAAATTTTTTTTTCTAAATAAAATCATAAAAAAATTTATTAAAACATGATTAAAAGAAGAAACATACTAGATTTATTTATTAAGAATTTTACTGAGAATTTTACATTAAAAGAATATTTATATTTTTTTTTGTTTTTTTTTTGTATTAATAAAAAAATAATTTTAATAATTAAATAAAAAAAGAAAAAAATAGCTAAAAGATTTAAAAATCAATTTTGGTATTTTTATCGTTTTTCTATTTTTTATTTTAAATTTTCTTTTTTAAAATTTTCACCACTGGAGATGACATAACTAAATGAGAGATATTATTTAAATTAATATACATTATAATGAATGAAAGGAAGAATAAATATTAATTAATTATAATTATATATATATATATATAATAAATAATTATAATAATTAAAACAAATATATAAAACAAAAAAAAATTAATAAAAAAATATTGTAAGATTTAAATAAAAAACAAAAAAATAAATAAATGATTTTTATTAATGTGGAAAGAAAAATACAATAAAAAAAATTTAGAAAAAAAGATTTTGGATTTTCCGTAGTTTCATTTATACTCAATTAATTTTCATATACAGGTAACCCTCCTACAACGCGGTACTTCTATAACATGTTTTTGCTGCAACGCGGCTAGCAAAATGTGGAAATTTTCCTACAACGCTGTACTCCTACAACGCGATTTTCGTGTAAATTTTTTTATAATGCAATTTTATTTAAGAAAAACGGTTTTCCCCGTAAATAAAATTTCAGAAAATGGGATTTATATTTATTAAATTTTTCAAAATATTAAGTAGATAAGTAAATTTGAAATTCCATTTTTATTTTATTTTGTTTTGATTTTGTTTTTGTTTCAATAAATGAAGTATTTTGAAATTATGTTGTTTTGACTCAATAAATAATTACAAAAATTTATTAAGTACAAAAAAACAATTTTACACTTTGGAACCAAACTCGGATTTTTGTATGAAGTTAATGGCTCCTACAACGCGTAATTTCTTAGGAACCTATTAACCGCGTTGTAGGACGGTTACCTACTTTATTACAGGTCAATTTAAATATTGAAAGAATCTGCATACATCAATGCGTAATAAGCCAAAAAAAGGATTCATTGTTGTTAGTTGTTAATAAAAGCATATGTCCTTTTATTTATTTTGCAGTGAATCATAAAATATTAGAGTTTCGATATGTATGCTACCTAAAAAATGAATAATATACCACAATAAGTGCGTATGCTTATTATAACTGATCATATAAAACAAATTTTATTAAATTTACTAAACTGATAAGATAAGTTTCATATCATTATGCGGATATCAAATAAATTTTTAAATCAAAATACGAATATTACAAACTTTTGATGAAAAGGACTAAAAGAAGGATTGTACAATTAAAAATATGATTTAGTAACAATAATTATGGTAAATAAACCGAAGAACTATAGAGAACCTGATCAATAGTGTTAATATTAGCAAAATTAATTAAGGAAAAACTGAAAAAAATTTTTTAATAAAATTTAGTAAATATTTTTAATAAATGAAAATTTATGATGAAAATTATATTGAAACTTGTAATACGTTTAATGGTTAATTTACTATTACGAGGATATTAGAAATGTTATTAGTTTTTTGAAATTTATTAAATTAATTAATATTTTCACAAGAAAATGTATTTGATTAAACACCTTTACAAAACCGGTATATAAATTAAATTTTTTATAAATGTAATTTGCATATAATTTTCTTTCTAATGGAATATCCTTAGTTAGTAAAAAAAAATCCTTAAATACAAATATCTATAAACAAATATATAATAAATATAAACGGTAATAATATAAAATGAACATTTAGGAAATATACAATTGTGATTTTTTATTACGACTTATATTAATTTAAGAAAAAGACTAAAATAAATTAGTTTATATTTAGTAACGAAAAGTAGTTTTATTTAAATTATTATTTTTTATTTAATACAATATTTTCTATAGAAATAAAATTACATTGTTTTTAATAATTATAATGATAAAAATTATATATTTAGTTACTAGAAATAAGTATATTTAGAATTTAAATTTCTCCAGGGTATAAGTTTTCTCACAGCAGGAAAAACTTTAAATGAGAAGGAAATTATTTCAACAGAAAATTATAAAATTTTAATAAAAATAATTTTGTTGTTTTTTGTTTTAAAATTATTTTAAGTAGATAGTAAATACACAATTTAAAAACATAAATTAAATTTTAATATTATTATAGGTTTAAGTTTTAATTAAAATAATATTGGTCTGATTTATAATTGAATTTTTTAATGAACATCATAATTTTAAAATAATATTAATTAAAATACAATATATTATATTACATAAGTAAAAAAATTATCAAATTAATTTCTGTCATATTTTTACAATTACTGTTCTACTGATCATTAAATAATTTCATTTTCAATTAAAATATTATTTAATAATTTTGTTTACTGTTTTTTTTTTTTTTTTGAAACAGTGTAGGAAATAATTAATTACGATAAATAAGGATACAATTATTATTGTTTAAATAATGTTATATAAGATAATTTTTATGTGCAAAAAAAAAGACAACAAAAATGTATAATTGCAATGGATTTAATTATATTAAAACTTGTAAATTATAAAAGACATTTTATAGAAATTTTGCATTAATAATTTAAATTACAATTACAAACATCCATTGTATTCATTAATTTTATAGAACATTAAAAACTTTTTGTTCCACGAACTTAAGTTAAGATTTATTGCAACAGACACAGGCTATAAGTTATATTGAAATTAATTTTTCAAAAATTTGTTTAAATACTTCTAATCTTTTTAACAAATTTGGTTGTATTCGGAAACTAAATTATATTATGTATATATCTGTTAATGGGAGCTTGTGATAAAAGTGTTATACATACAACGAGCAATATATTAAACTATTATCTTAAAAATTTATTTCATTAAAAGGACTTGTAATTAAATATTTCTCGCAACAAATATTTAATTGAGTGACCAATATTCATAGCATTTGAAATCAATTTTATTTCGGTTTTTTTTTGTGGAAATACTATATCCAAAATATAAACATTTAAAAAACTTCTAAATATGCACCTGTTTTTTAAGTATTTCCACACAACAAAACCGAAATACTGAAAAGTGGTATGATTTAGACAACTCCTCCCTATATAAAAAACTAAACTGAATTACTGCCAATTGCACAATATTTATTTTAAATAAACTGTCGTTTTAAGCATATATGTATGTTTAAAATGATAGTTTATTTAAAAAGTAATTTAGTAACTTATATACTCAACCGTAGAATTTACATAACAATTTTCATTTCTAATAATATTCTTGAAAACAACAATTAAAGTTCTTTAAAAATATTATTAGCTGACTATTTCATTATAATTTTTTTATATTTATATATTTTTTTTTTTTAAACTGCTTAAGTGAAAAGGAAGTATACTCAATTGCATATATAAAATATAGAAAAAGGATATTCAACTTAAATAATAAATTATTATATAGATTCATATCCTCTATAAAATATACAATGATTTATAAATGACAAAAGGTAATTTTACAATACTAGAAAATTGCAGAATTAACTGACATTACATAAATAAAAAAAGAAAAAAAAATCCTTGGATACTTAAAAAAATGATTCAGAACGGATAACTATATACAATTGCGTATTATACATAGAAAAAAAAATATATAAATATAAATAATAAGCATTTTTGTTATACAATAACTTATATTTTTATTATCTTTAAATAAATAGAATCCTTTTTATGAAAAATATATTAAAAAATCCTTATTGTTAGGAATCAATTGCTTGGAAAAAGAACTTTTTTTTTCGTAGCTATTTAGTAAATTGTGTTAGATTTTTAAGAAAAAGTTTTTTGTAAAAAAATAAAAAGAGTACTTAAGTTATTTTGTGACTTTTCATCTTTATATGCAATTTTTATCTGGACAAAAAAAATATATTTTTTTTTTCAAAGTAAACTTTTAGTCCTTTTTCATTTAACAAAACAAAAAATAAAAATAATGAAAAGTGCTTTTCTTTTTTTTCAAAAAAAAAAATAAATAAAAATAAAAGTTTATTTTTTTATATTTTTTAATTCCTCAAGGGATGAAAAATGCAGGAGTAAAGTATTTTTGTTGTTGTTTTACAGGGATTTACATTTTGAAGAAAATCAAGTCATTTAAAGTTTATATTTAAATATATAAAAGGAAACCTTTTAAGATTCATATTTTTAAAAATTAATTATATTTTTAAAATATTGCAAAATAAAAATAAAAATTCGCTGATTTAAAATTTTTTTTTTCTGAAATTTTAACTTTAAATAAGAAGGACTAATATTTTTTGGTGCATTTATTTAAGTTGATTTCTGACAAAGATAGTGAAAATAAATTATGAATATAAAATCATGAATTAAATTCATATGAACTTTTGACCAGGGAACTTATAATGGAAATTTTGAAACAATTGTGACACTAAATTATAAATTTAATTTAGAAGTCTTTTTACTCAATAATTTTTCTTATACTTTTTAGATATTTGTAAAAATATGAATTTTTTAAATAAATTGTTATCAAGGATCTACCAACTACAAAATTCACAATAAAAAACATCAGAAGGAGCAATTAATCAATCAATTACATGCGTTTTTTTTTAAAATACTTTCGAAGAATTCAATAAAATATCTAGTAATGGTTCAGTTGGTTCACTAAGGCACAACATTTTCGTTCACAATACAAACCGTTTATGGTTAAGCCAAGTTGCAATAGAAAAAAGTTAGAAAGCTGATTCAGTTCAAAGTACTATCGTAAATTTCAAAACATTTATATTTTTTAAAAACTTATTTCAAAATGTTAAAATTTGTAATTAGTCATTGATTAACTTTTAAATTCCAAAATAAATATATGTATAAGATTTGTATTATTTTATAAAATGTCATTTTTGACTATGGTATTTGCAAATAAAATTTTTAAAAAAAAATAATTAAATTTATAATAGTTTTTTCTTTATACATATTATTCCACCCCAAAAACTAAGTGTTAATGATTTTTTCAATCAAAAAATATCATTAGTTTATGTCAAATTATTTATTAAAACTTTTAAAACTTTGACAAAATAATGGAATAATTTCATTGAGTTTTGTTATTATATTTTTTTATGGAAAATTCATGTGAACTGGAAAAATATATAATTTGATATCATATAAAATTGGAAAATGTTTTTTTTTTGTGTCGTTCATAATATTTATAAACAACATAATTTTTTTGGGTTTGTTTAAAGTTAATTTGATCCAAAAACTTTAATCAATAATTTAATTTTAATCAATTTAAATTGTATGTTTCTCTGTTAATTCATATTTAAGACAAATTTTTCATTATGTTTTGTAGGTAAGTGCATGTTAATTGCAAAAATTTTATATAAAAAAATAACCATATTTTATTTATAAATTAAATTTGTCAAATTTTTGGATGTTTTTTAATACTGCAACTGAAAATATAATTAATTTATACATACATTTTTGCACATTAGATAAAATAAATGGAAATATGAATTTAAATAAATATATTTATTTGTTATTTATAAAAAAAATGTGAATTTTTTATTTTATGAATTTTTTTAATGTTGTCAGAATTTATAGTAGTTATAAAAAATATTAAATACCATGAATAAATTTGAAAAACTATATTATATTAAAATAAAAAAAATCGATTAAAAAAATGTGCTGATATAGAAAAACCGATTAAAAAATTTGTGGATATTATCTAATATTTTACTAATATTTTTATTTTATTTTTTTAAAAGGATAATATACATAAAATATTTATCAGATTTATTTAAAGTTTTATTGCAGTCATGGAGTAGACAGTAAAAAATAAAACCCATAATATTAATTAAGTGTTATAATATTATTATTGATCATTAAACAAATATCTGTTAAAAATTATTTCAATTAATTAATCTACAATAAAATGTTTTTGTATGCTTTTTGAAGATTATAAGAATTGTAGATTTATGTTAATTCATTTTATGTAATTTTTTTATATATACATATATGTATTTATTTGAATTATTAAAAAATATATTTTTTCTAATTAGATCAGTTGTTAGGTATAACACTTACCAACTGATCTAATTAGAATAAGTTGGTCGAAATCATACCACATTCTATTTAATTTTATTTCTATTTTGCAGCAATTAAATAAATATTATTGACTTCTATTCAAGATTGTGGTAAATGGTTTATGACTAAGACATCTAAGTAAATTTGTCACATTTGTATTTATTTATTGTTTTACTTTAAGTTTTGAATATGTCAGGCAATAGTTTTTACACTTCCTTTATTAACCAAAGTTTTTATTCCTTTATTACATAATTTTAGGTGCGTATAGTTAATAACATAAATTTAGGTGCGTATAGATAACAATTTCAAAAACTTTGAACTCTGAAAATTTTTAAAATCAATACTTTTTTAAGATTTTCAAGACTATAATTACCTTAAATAGTCTGTTGACTAAAGAATGTTCATTATGCAATGATGACTAATTTTTTTTATCAATAAAACATAATCTAGAATTGATAAGAAAATTATAACAAGTTATTATTTACTAGGGAAACATTCTTGTCTATTTAGTTATAAAAATATTTTAACAATAATGTTCACAAAGCAATTTTGGATTTCAACATTACTATATGAAAAATATGTAAAAAAATTCTTTTTTTTTTTTACTCTATAAAAAAGGGATATTATTGCTCACTAAAGAATATATTTTATGCTTCGATGCATTTTCAATTTTCATTATCTTCAATTCTCAAACCAATCAATTAAAAACTAAAAAAAAAGGAGAAGAATAATATTTCCATTATGATTCTTTTCTGAATAAATAAATTCAAATAAAGTTATTACATCACTACCTAAATTAATATCTTTATTTATGCTGAAGTAGATAAAAGAATAATAGAAATACAACTTATATACAAATCGTTAGATAGATAATATGTAATATATACATACTATATATCCATATAAATAAATGAAATTATATTCAAAGGTCATTTTGGTATTTATTTTTGCCCATATTTAACCACATATATATATTTATATTAATCTATAAATTCTAACTTAAATACGTTTCATTGAAATCGTCTATCTACTAAATAATATATTTAAAAAAGAAAATCTATTTATAAGAAAAATAAATATTATATAATAAACTTTTTCGTCTCCATACATTTAGTTATGTGAAAATTCATTTTTTATGTACAAATAAAATATATCTCTATACATCCTTTTTCTATTATGATGACTTTTTAGGGTTTTTTGTTTTGTTTTTGAAAAAATAGAAACCGCTTATGTTAAAACTATGTTGGCAGTCCATCTGTCTGTCCGTAAGCTTTTCCAAAATGTTATTTGGTGTGATAAATGTTTATATAAATTGTCATTACACTATAACCATAAAAAAATTAGGAAGACTGTCAGCTGGGTGATGTTATCCGCTTTTTGGCGAAAAATTTAACAGAGTAAATATTCCTTAAAGTTGAATTTAAGAAATAGTCAAGTTTTGTCATTAGCTGCGCACAATTGTAAACAATATATTTCCAATAATTTTTAAAATTTTAATTAAATTGGGTGACTTATCAGTAAAAGTAATGGTGAAAAGCATACATTGGACAGGTTTTCTAAGGATTATAATTCAAAATTCTTCCAGTTCAGGGTGTAAAATATATTGGACTTGGGGATAGAGATTCAATATTATAAAACATATTTACATTAATCTTAAAGTTGGTATTTAACAGCAATTTCAAATGAAATTGTTTTTCATTAATTTTGTTAGTCCTTAAAGCCAATAAGTATGAAACTAGTTTATAGCAGGTTTGCGGTGTAGCATTTGTTATACATATTTTTACATAGATTTTGCCATAATGATTATATGTTTTTTTTTTTTTGCGTAA
Source organism: Empis livida (assembly GCA_963932195.1). NCBI lineage: Eukaryota > Metazoa > Arthropoda > Insecta > Diptera > Empididae > Empis > Empis livida. Next base: position 47,461,639 of record OZ010648.1, read on the forward strand.
ATATATTTTATCTTTTAGTTTACTAACAAAAATATATTTTTTTTTCGCATGCAAACATTAAGTTCGTTTTTGATATTGACTGAAGACTATTTTATCTATTTAAGTTTTCTCCTTTATTTTTTTTTTGGTTTCTTCATTTAACAGAAAGTAATAATAATAAATATTAAAAAATATATATATATTTATATGTATATATTGTATTATATATAAATATGTACATAAAGGACGAACGAAGACGACACATGTGTGGTTAGAAATATGGGCAGCAGGAAAAAAAAAGTTAAAGGTAAATTAATAAGAATTAATTACTTTCATAAGTATTATACGCAATAAGAGGCTTTTTATGAGGCTAAAATAAATATAAATAAAAATATTTATTCCAAAAAAAAAAAAATTAAATAAATATTAAGATAAAACCAAATTTAATATTGAGGCAAAAAAATAAAAGTTTCACATTATTTGGTTGAATGATTTTAAGGAATATATAAATTTAGTTATGATTTAATATGATGGAAAAACTATTAAGTATTTTATTACATAAGATACAAATTTAATGAAGAATATTATTTGATATAGTTTTTTGTGTTGAAAGTTTATAATTTTTTTTTTTTTATATTTTAATATAATAAATTATATTTTGTGGTTTATACGTTTTTATAATTAAATTAATTAATTCCAAAAATAGTCGTTTTATTTATTTCCAAAAAATTTATTAATTCTTATAGAATATTATTTACAATTCACCTAAAGATATGCAAATAGATATTTTGCATATCTTTAGGTGAATTGATATATTGAGGTATATTGACATATTGAGATATGGATATTGAATTTTAGAAAGGATATTGGATAGTGTAGCATTGAATTCAGTGATATTTAAATAATAATTTAACAATTATTAAATATAACTTTCCATTCAGCGCAGATAATAACTAAATTCTCAAGTCAAGAAAAAAAAATTTAAATTTCTAATGCTCTGGGGTATGTTTTTTTTGGAAAAATTGAATTACAAACGAGTATAAACATTTCTGAAATTTAGTTCTTTTCTATTAGCTCTTATCAAAACGTTCTAAATATCACAAACTTTTCAAAACTCTTTTATTTATGTGGGCAGCACTAATAAAAGATCAAATAAAATAACCAAAACCTTGAGGCTATTTATAGAAAACGAAATAAAAAAAACTGATTTTAAGGTAATTTTCATGATTCCATAAAAAAAAAGTTATTGTTTTATTAGTGTAGCATATATTTTCTTTAATAAGAAAAAAGGACGACATTATTTATATTTGTACAAACGACGTTTATTCTTATCTAGATAAATATGTTCCTTTCTTTTATGTTGCAAAAAACATGTTTGGACAATTCAATATATTTTATTAAACATAAATATATATTATGTTTATACAGTTTTAATTAAAAATTTTTATTGATTAATAATTTAAATTCTAAATATTAAAATTAGAACAAGGTACAATCATAAATTTAGTAAATAACTACTAGTTTTCATTAATTTTCATATTTATGAACATTTCTGTTGTTATAATGTAGTATGTTGTGTTCTAAATTTTCTAAAGTAAATACAGTGATGTGAAATGACGTATTCTCACATAAATTATATATGCATTGTTTTATAATTTCAAAAATTTACTGGCATACTTTTGGATGTAAGTAAATAAAATAAAAAAAATGTAAGTAAATCTTTGGATCTTTAATTTTAAATTTTTTATGAACAAAAACAAAGTTGTAGTACGTGACTGAAAATTTATGAAAAAAAAACATAGATTGTAGAATTGTAGTAAATAGTGATATCATATATAATTTATAATCCTTAAAGCTACAATATTCGATAGTACAATGCTTTACTTTAAAACTTTTAATTCAGGAAATGTTACAAAAAAAAAAAAATATCCTTGAAACTATATCCTTAATACAAAAATCTAGTTAAAAATTTTTTTTATTTTCATTGTTTTTTGTGTTTTTTTTTTTATATTTTATTTCTATATAAGAAAATACAAAATTTTCTTTTTAGCAATTCCTTTAGGAAAATTGTTAAATAATGTATTTCTTGAGTACCAATGTAATTCTTTTACTAAAACTTAGTTTTATTTTTTTTATTTTTTATTTTCCTAGTTAAACTTATAATATGGATATAAGTTTTATTTTTTTTTTTTATTTTAAGTTTTTTGTTGTTTTTGTCACAGATACGGAAAAATTAAATTGAAAAAAATTTAATTTAAATAATGTTAAAAATAAATAAAAACAAAAAAGGAAAATCTATTTACTTTCTATACTAAATAAATTTTCAAAGAATATAATAATAAAGAAAATATATAATTTTTTTGGTTGTTGTTGTTGTGTGAAAAGCTTGTGGAAAAAAAAACAATAAGCCATCAAATAAGCCTTTTTTTTTTTAAAACAATTCAAAAAAAATAATATGTAATTTTTTTTTTATAGACTGTATAAGAAGAAACACTTTAAAAAAAAATATCCTTTTTATTAGAAGATATATTTAAATATACAAAAACTTGAAAAGGAATTATAAATGAAAAACTCTTATTATATGTATATAGTATATATATTTTTTATTTTAACGTATATTTAAAATAACAATTTGTTTAAATACTTTAATTTGTTTGCTCATTGTCATTTTCTCTTATATTTGGGGGGGAAAAAAACGATCCTTTTGTCTCTTATTTATAATTTTATTTTTTATAGGATCTATATATGCTGGTTAAGGAGTTATGGTTAAAAAGGATTTGTCTTCTTGCATTTTCACACACATACTTTTTTTTATATATTTTATAAATAAATGTGTGAGTGTGATTTAAATAACATTTTCTTATTATATTTTTTAAAAAAAAAACACATTATTTAACTTGTATATGAATATTAATATAAATAAACAAAGAAAATGGAAAATTATTAAATTTTCTTATGTATATAAAAGAGTGTTAAATATATGTATATATATAATATAGGCTTTTATATATAACTTCAAGGATAATTACCTTTTTGTGTATTGTTTCTTTAAAGGATTTATGTCTGTGGTTTTAAAGATTTCTGGTTAGATTTTCTATAAAATAGAAATTAAAATTTTCTTGATAAAATCCTTCCTTTATTTGTTTTTTTTTTTTATAATAATTTATTTAATAACATTTCCTGATTTTACTAGATACTATCATAATAATTTTTAATTAATTATAATTATATTTTAAAAAGTAAAATTTTCTTATAATATTTTTCTAAGTTAAGTATAAATTTTTGTGGTTTTTAACTAATTATAAGAATTTATAAATAATATTTAAAAAATAATTATATATTAATATTAATAAATAATAATTCTAGGCTTAAAAAAAAATTAAAATACTTTAAATAATTTACAAAAATTTTATTTATAAAAGTATATTCGAAATAAAAATATAATTAAATTTTAAAATATATAATATTTTTTAAATATTATTTAATTTTATATTTATTTTATGTGGATTTTTCTTTATAAGTGCAATTCTTTTAAAATATTAAATATTTACCTAAAATAAGGTTTTTAAGTTTTTGAATTTATTTTTTATATATGTATCTATAAGTATAGTTTTTCTTTTTTGGTTGTCGTTGACCTAGTTTCAAAGTTTTGTAACTGATGAATTCTTGATAAAAGTTTATATAATATATTATATTTTTCTGAATATTTTTTTCGGTCATTTTAAATTAAAAAAAAAAAATATTTATATAAATAAAATTGTGGAGAAAAATTATATTCGTACTTGAAAGTTATGACCCTTAATATTTTTATTATAGAAAAATATTATTTAAAAATTTAGAATTGAGTATTTTATGTTAAAAAATATAATATCTAGAAAATTATTATATATTTTATTTATTTAGGTTTCTTTACAAATTTATTGAAAATATGTTAATAGCTTTCAAGAATCAAGAATTTTTTTCTTCAGTTATTTTATTAAATATTTTATTTAATAATTTTCAATGTAAATCACGTTTAAAGTTAATTGTATTTGAAAATATTTTCATTTCATTGGAAAATGATACTAATTTTGAATTTTGTTTTGTAAAGTTGGGTCAAGTGGCTTTTGCAAATATTTTTAAAATTTTATTATAAAATATTTTATGTATCATTTGAAATTATAGTTCCTTTTTTTAAAAATCAGAAATAGTTTGATCTTAGCTTAAGCTTGGTATGCGATACTTAAAAATAATCACTTGGTGGATACGTATCCGAAGCGTCGACTTAGTTAGTGTAATATTGTCCGACTTCATAAACCGAGCTGTAGAAATTAATTTAAGCTTTGTATATAAATTATGTTTAGTAGCATGATATAAATTTAGTGTAGACTTAAGTCAAGTGTCTAATGCCAGACTTAAGTTTAATGCAGGATAGAGTTGATATTCCTATATGGATTGTCATTGCGACACGTTTATGAAGTGTCGTTTGTGTGTTTCGCCTAAAAGAAAGTCCTTAATAGTGCCATAGCTTACATCATTTGGAAATGTACCTTTTAATTAATTAATTAATTTTATTAAGTTCCATATTTTTCAAATTAAAATAAAAGTTCAATCAAAAAAAATTAATCAGAAAAAAAAATATTAGTTAATTTTCTAGTTTTACACAATTTTTCAAATTATCCATTAAAAAGTAAATTTTAAACTTTTCCTAATTTATATAAATTTCCAAATTATGACTATAATACTTTGTGAGCATAATTTTTTTTAACTAATCTTTGAATTGCTTTCTTTTTTTTTTAGTTTGTTTTAGTGAAATCATTAATTGTTTTGCTTTTTATAGCTATTTTTAGACCTTTACCTGCCTCCACTTGTTTCTTTTTGTACAAAAAAAATTTCTAAAAACTTATAAAGGCAAAAAATAAAATAAATAATAATAATAAAAAAAAACAAAAACAATACACACACAAATTACTATTCAATTAAAATTAATTGAGGTATGTTTCACATTTGACTTCCTTAAAAGCCATCCAAGCTTAAAAGGTTATTTTTCCCTTTCATAATATAGATATACATATATGTGTACCATACTGAATCAAGGTTAAAGATTATAACTCAATGTATATAAACAAAAATAAGGATACCAAAAGTTAAAAATGTTTTTTATTTATATTTTTTTTTTGAAGAATTATATGTAAAAGGATGCCCCAGTAGAATTATAGGTTATTGTTTGTTCTTGTTATTGGTTAATATAATATTACACATAAGTATATATACATATTATGCGTAATATATGATTGTATATAAATTTTAAGGATGTAAAAAAATAAAATGTAAAAAATAAATTTCAACCTCTGATTTTGTGCCTTTCCTTTACTCCATTTATATTATTTATAACGAAATTTATGAAATATTATATGTATAAGGACGAAGAACAAAAAAAAAAAATATATGTGGTTTGAGACTACAAACAAATATAATAACAACAACCAGCTGGATTTCAAAAGCAATCATCGTTTCTAAACAAAAAAAAAAAAAAGGGAAACATAACTTTTTTTTTTTTATATGTTTTTCCACAAAAAAAAAATTTTCATTTATGAATCTTAGGTTTTGTTTTTGTTTATAAATAATTCGTTTTTTATTTTTTCGGAAAATATCCAAGGCACAAGTTTAAAAAATAAAAAAAAAAAATTGAAAAATTCTCCTTTTTTTTTATATTATTTTTTATTTATTTTTTGTTGTTGTGAAAACATATAAGAAGTTTAATTCAAAGTGAAAGCAAAGATGAACGCTTTAGTAAATAATTTATATTGAAAATTATGATTTAATAGAAGATGTGAGGGAATTTTCTTTTTTTCATTTTCATGAAATATATTTTTATTATTAAATTTGATAAATTGAAAGAAATTAGTATAATAATTGTAATATAATTTAAAAATTTTATTAGTATTAATGAATTTTAATATGTATACAACAAATATTTGTGTATAATTAACATAAATAATATCATATAAGTACAAAATTATTATATGTACAAATGGAATGAAAAAATATTTGATTGATTGATTTTTGGATTTTCTAAATTAATTATAAATTGTAGGGGGTAGTCGCCGAATATGTACCAGTAATTTAAATAATATTATTCACATCTATTGTTCGCAAATTGTGCTAAAAATATAATAAATATGTAATGTCCAACTTAAAAATTAGTTGGCAACACTTGTATTTATTTACTGTCAGTTTGAATTTTAGTTTTTATATTCTTTTAGAAGTATTTTTTAAAGTTAGAATTATGTAAAAATTAAGAAAATTTCTCAAAATATTAAGTCTTTAGATAACCACTTTTCCGTATTTGTACTATTTGGACCAATTTACGAAATAGACCGATTGAGATACTTTATTATTTCGGATTTTGCGACAATAGTACTCACTTCTTTCGGTACAAAATATCTTTCCAAATAGGAAAAACATCAAATTTAAATTTATTTTAAATTCAGCAACACTGAGAAACAATAAGATTTATGCGAGTCTGTTCTGTTCTATCCCGTAATTTGCTCGAATTTTAATTTTAATATTCTCTAAATTTATCACAAGTAATTCATAAAATGTGATCCTAAATTTTTTAATTCAAATCTAAGAGTATAATAAATAGTTTTCACTTGACAAAATAACAATCTAAATTTTCTAACGATTTCAGTTTGTAAAACTCAATCCGTAACAGCTTTCTGGAAAACTGATACGGAATCAGTTTCTTTCAAAATAAAACTCTTATAAGAAAAAAAAAACGGAAAAATGGTACTATAGACTCGATTTTCAATAAAACACGTTTAGAATTTGTTACTGTCAAAAGTTGGTATCAAGAAGAAAAAATTCAAATTCGTAAAATACGCCAAGTAATTTTCGGAAAAGATTATTGTTGTCACTAGAATAGATTGTGTAAATTATTTGAGAAGAAATTATATTAGAAATGTTTATAAATATAAAAATTATTTATACTTATAAGTTTCGAAATTATAGATGATTTCCAAATTATAGAAAATATTGATTTAGTTTATACACGTCGTATACTCGTATATTTTCTAGCAATAATGACCTCTATAATAATAATAAAAGCTAAAGAAAAAAGTCATCTATAAGATTATTTGGATTATATTGTCAATATTATTTTTTTTGAAAAAAAAAATATCTTTAATAAATTTTATCTTTCAATTCACACCATTTATTTAATCTTATTATATATGAGTAGCATAATTTTATATTATATTAAAAATAGGGTGTAATATTTTCTTAAATTTTCAAAAATTTTTATTTTATCCTTTCTGGTTGTTTGTACTTTGAGAAAATAACACGTGTTAAAGATTTTCTTTTTTTTTCTCTGTATCGTATCTATATATTTTATTCCATTATTTTATGAAATCTTTTTATAAAATTGTATAACAAAAATAAATTATTTTGTAAATATAGCTGAAAAAGAGTAAAGTAACAAAAAAAGGGCTGATTGTCAATTTAAAATTATTTTAATGTGAAAATATTCAAATTTCTTAAATTTTTAGCCTATAATTTTTCCATTTTCTTTATTTTCTTTATTTATTTACTTTATAAATCCTCTAATTTTTATATTCACAAAAAAATTAATTTTAAATTCATCTTTCTTTAATATTTATTTATGCGGTGATTTTTAATTAAAAAGATTATAGATTTTAAATAAATTTAAAATTGTTAAATAATTTATGTTCTTAATTTGTTTATCACTAATACCTAAAAAAACTAAGGAAAATTCTAAACGATTTTTTTTAGATATTTTGTTAGTAAAAAAAAAATTATTAGCTAAATCCCAATTAAAATACAATAAAGTATTAAGCTTTCAATCTTTTTCCCCTAAAATTTTTATAATATTATCTTCTTAATATCTTAAATTTTTCTTTGTTGTAACATCTTAAAATTTTTGACATTACTGGGAAAAAAATGAAACCAATTTTCAATTTTTTTTAAGTCAAATTTACTTTTGCACTAAAAAAAAAAGTATCTGGATTTTTTCAAAAAGTATTGTCATTTTCCAATGTTAAATCGAACTATACATGTTATATTTTAAGGAAAACAGAATTTTCTAACCGAAAAAAAACCAAAATCTATTTTTCTGTTCAAAAACATACATATTTAAGGATTAGGAACGAAACCTAAAATAAAATAGACAAGAAAAAGGAAAAAACCAGTGTCAAGGGGGTGCAGATTTTCTTTTCCTTCTATTAATAATAATAAATTTTACCTGCTTAACTAGATTTTACAAAAAAAAATACACACATCCACAAAATGAAAAGCGAGAGTTAAATTTGTGTTTCGGTTGAATAAGATTAGTGAACCAAAAAAAAATAAAAAAAACTAAGAAAAAAGCTATTTATTCGATGAAATGATCGCATTTTATTACTCTCCGTATATCTGAAAATTTTCAAATTTTCTATTTGGTTTTGTGGAAAAAAAAATATATTACTTTGAATGTTTTCCAATTCATTTGTTGGTTTTTTTTTCTATTTTGTTTTAAAACTTTTTTTTTTCCTTCTTCAATATATCTGCATATTTAAAAAAAAGTTTTTCCTTTCGATATGTAATAAGGGAAATTTTTTTTTTTCATTTTCCTAAAGGAAAAATCCAGAATATATACTTATAATAGAAAAAAAAACGAAATACTTTTCAATAATTTATAGAATTTTCATTCTAAAAAAAAAACAAAAAGAAAATGTATATTTTTGGTAATATTGTTTTTTTTTTTGCTGGAAAATCGGTAGGAGAAAGTTTAAATTGATACAAGTTTACATTCGTTTAGTGTTAATTTAAAGAGATATTATTATGTATACATAGTTATATATTATGTATGTGTGTATTATATGTAGTGTAGTCAGGAGGAAAATTAGGTTAGAAGTGGAGTGTGTGTATATATAGTTGAAAAACGGAAATTTAAAATTTTTAGGATTTATGAGATAGAAAGTTTTTAATATAATTGGATCTGAAATTTTTATTATAAATTAATTTTAAGTTGGAAAGCAAAAATATGTGTGTTGTTTTTAAAGATTAAACATTTTAGTTATATGCAATTACAGGAAAATCAAGTTTTATTTTTTCACCACCAAACAAAAAAGTATTATTTTTGCATAATCCTGTAATTAATTTTTAAATTCAAATATGTTTATGTGTTTAATTTAATATATCGAAAAATATAACTGCTTTTTACTGGAAAAATCCTACTCCCAATTTCAGTAAAGTTAATGGAAAAGTCTGTCTTACTTACTATCTTTCGCTAGGTCTAACTGAAACACGGTAGCTCATAGGTATGTTAAAATATTGAATATGTTTATTTCGTTTTACAAGTTGACTTAATTTAAATTTCTTCAACTAAGTTTGTTCTGCAACTCCTTAATTTAAATTTCTTCAACTAAGTTTGTTCTGCAACTAAGTTTTCAAATTGTAAATAATATTTTAAAATACTTCAGGGAATATTCTGTCGGCAATCATTATTACGGAAGCTTTGTTAGAAAAGGTTCGGGCGTTCACGTGACAAATTATGATAATAGCCCGTCAGTCAATTAAGATTGCTCTGGTAGCCAACCTGTAATATATAATGAAAATATTTTTAAATGCCTAAAAATATGCAATTTTTTGGATTTAATTTTATGGATGATGTTTGTAATACTTGATTTATTTATTATGTTTGTTAATTATAATCAAAAAATTTATAATTTAAGTTCCATGATTATGATTAACTTCTTAAGAAATATTTTTTGACTTTTTTAGTTTTTAAGTTTTTTGACAATTTCAATGCACCTCTAAATTTGTACTATAAAAACATCACTAATTTAATTATTATAAATTTTGTAACATTTACACAATTTATATTAAGTTATAAATATTACAGAAGACAACAATTCTAAATATATTAATTCGTATATACATATCTACATATATATATTATATTACTACTTATATTTTAAGTATAATAATATTTCATAATTCTTTATTTTATTTTTTTTAACACAGTAATATTTATCGTTAAAATGAAAAGAACTCTTTATGTCATGTTGAGGTTGTTTGGTAAACTACATAATGACACATTTTCTTGGCAAGTTATGAAATATTAAATTTTCATTTTTTTTTTCATATTTTTGTATTATAATAATACAACATACTAAATACAATTTCGTATAAAATATTTTAGTACTGAAAATAAATTTTATAATATACTCTTGTACATGAGTTTTTCCAACATAATTTTTTTTTTTTTTTTTTTTTGGGGAAAAGCTTGACACATTATACGCATAGAAAGATTTTTTTTTTTTTTTGGAAATTTTCTTTTAAGATTTTTTATATAATGTTTCAAAAATGATTGTAATAAATAAAATTATAATGATTTCGTATAAGATATATGATATGTTTTTTTTTTTTTTGGTAACATACTTTCAAGTATAATATATTTATTAGAGAAGTGAACAAGTATATATATATATTTATTAATTTTAAGAATCTTCATTTTAGTATATATCTTAAAATTAATATATAAAAGTACTTAAACGTATATATATATAAAATTTATATAAAGGAGAGAAAGAAATTATCAATTTTCTTTTAAAAGAATATTTGATGGGTGGCATCGAAAAAAAAAAATCTTCATTCTTTTTTTTTTTTTTTCCTTTTAAATAATGAAGTGAGATTTAAGATTTGGAAAATTCTTTTCTTTAGGGATACACACATACAAAAAAAAAAAAAAAAAAACGTTGATAATTTATTTGGTTCTTTTATTCTTAAAATAAAAATCGTTTTTTATAGGATAAAAAAAAAAAGAAATATTTCCAATGGAAATAAAATATAAACCTAATATTAATGTTTCCCAAAACTCTCTATTTCACAGTTGGTGTTGACAATATGGTGATAAAATTGATTATAATAATAAAATATCATATTATATTATAAATTTCAAACTATGTACATATATATACATAAATAAAAAAAGACTTTATACAAAATAGAAAAAATAGTAAAAGGAGTAATTTGAAATTATTGGGGAAAAAAAAATTGAATTTACAAAAAAAAAAATCCAATTTCCTAAAAGTATGCATAAGGATACTTTTTTTAAAAATTATCTTTAATTTCATTGTTGTTCAATGGAGTTTTTTATTTGTAATTTTGCCAATTTAAAAACAAATATAATATAATTTATGTATTTATACAACAAAGATTATATTTATGTAAAATTAGAAATACAATTTTTTGACTATGTATTATGAAAATATAATAGTCAAATTTTGTAAAATAAAAGTTTTTATAGTTAAAAAGGAAATGAAGACATAAAAAAAGAAAAAAATTTATTAAAATCAGATTCGTGTTTAACATACCAAAAATACAATAATATATGTTATCAAAATATCCTATTTCTTAGCTTGCATATTTATATATTATGAGAATGAAAAACTTTCAATCATTTTAAAATAGTTAAATTGTTGTTTATATCTATAGTGAATAAAATTAAATCTTTTACATTATATTTATTATTTAAAGTATTTAAAATGATAATCTACTTTTATGTTTCATAAAATAAAATTAAGAATACTTTGTATATATATATATATATTATACATGTCCTTCCAGATAGGATTAAGTAAACATTTTTTTTTTTTGGGAAAATGTCTTGATAGTCATTTAAGAAAACTTAATATATACAAAAATGAAGGGGAAAAAAAAACAAAATACCAAATGTATTTTATGGGATTTCCTGAAAAACTTTTATAACTTTTGAAATTTATACTAAAATGAATGACATTTTCTGCATATTATTATATAAAAAATTGAAAAACTAAATAACAATTCAGAAAGGAAATAAAAGTATTTTTTTCTGTTTTTTTTTTTTTTATAAATAATAATATAAAATAAAGTTTAAAGCAATCAAAATATATTTTACTAAAATACAATATAAACTATCTTGATAAACTATATTTTTCTCCTTCAAACTTTCTAAAAAAAAAACCAAAAACTTTTGATCTAACCATTTTATTTAAGGAGTTTCACCAGTTAGACTGATACGTATTTACATATATATGTATTTTAGTTGTCATATAGAAATCCCACAATACAAATTATATTTGATTTAGTGAAATGAATATAGTTTCGAACAAAAAAAAAAAAAAATATAAATTATATTTTAAAAATATTCGAAAAACTATTGGAGAGAGAAATTGAAAACTTTTTATACTTGGGGTATGATTTACATAAAATAGTTGTTATAGCTGAATAGATCATTTTAATAAAAGTCATTTTATAATTTCAAAATAAATATATTTTATATATACAACAACAAAAAAAAAACAATTTCTGCATCACTACACATATATAACAAAAAACATACTAAATGATATTTAAAAGGATATGTATATATGTAAATATTTATATGTATATAAAATATCTGAATATACTTTTTTTTTTTCTCTAAATGATATAAATAGCTTTTAATGTGAAATAAGAATGAGCTTCAATTAGGTATCCTTTTATTCTTATATCCTTTTTGGTTCCTTTTCTTTTATTGTTGTTATTATTGTATTAGTAAAAATCACAATAAAATACTAACACATAAAATGTTAAAATATAAATATGTATAGATATCTATAAATATGTGTATATAAATTTATTGTTTAATATTAGAAAATATTTATAGACCCAATCGTATCATCATCATAATCTTAAATATTTTACGTATTGAATTTTTGCAATAGCCAAAATATTATATATATATATATATATATACACACTTATATAGTAGTAAAGGTCATTATATTATCATTTTGTGTATTATGTGCGTATATACATAAAATATAAGATTAAGATTTTTGCCTATATTTGTTGATTAATGGACTTGAAATATCATCTTATAATATCAAGAAAAAAAATTCAATTTTTTTTTGTTTAGTCCTTTTATATTTTGAGGTATTAGTATTAGTATGTGTGTAATCTTTATGTTTTTTTTTTTCTTTTTGGTTTCTATTTTTTTCCATCTTACAATTCGTCTATGTTTTATAAAATTTTATGACTTTTTATACACAAAAAAAAAAAAAAACAACAACAACAACAAAAAAGGACAATGATAGTAATCATAAAAAATACGAAAATATTAGAAAAAAAAATATATGTATGTATGTATATAAATACAGACTTTAAATCAACATCATTTTGGTTTTTTTTTTTGCTTTCCCTTTTTTTTTTTACATTTTCATACATGGGATCCTTTTGTAAAGACAATTTATAGATTGTCGTATAAAGTTCTAAAGTTAATGTTAAAAAGAAAATTATCATAAAATTACAATGTTTACAGATTTTATTTAATGAAATTTTATGCTGGTAAATTATGTTACTGAATGGATAAAATAAAAAAAAGAAATATTTGTTTTGTGTGTGTAGTTATTGAAGATATCGTTAAAAAAAATTAACAATATATTAAAAATTAAAAAATAAGGTGTCTCCTGAATATATGCAAAATTTGATCTCGCCTGTAAACATGCAAAAAAGTATTATGTTGCCTGAAAATATGCTAAATTAATATAATAACACAAAAAAAAAACAACAAAAAAGGGCATTGGTACCCTGGTAAGAAACGAATTCTATAAAGTTGAAAAACATAACAAAGCATCAATTAGTAATTGAACTATAATTTAGTTACTATAAATAATTAGGTCGTAGTCATCTAGTAAAAATCCAATTATTGTTAAATGCAAATATTTTTTAAAAAACTCAAGAGAAAATTCAATCTACTAGTAGGGTCTGTCTTTTGTAGGAATGTGTCAATATTCTTCCACAAAATTCGTTAAAAATTCTCAATTTATATCTTTCCTTTCTTCAAGTAAATATATATGCAATAATTTAATAATCAATTTTTATACAAAAGACTTAATTTAAATGTCCTCTAGTTATCCATATAGTTACATAAGTTATGAATCCTTCCCTAATATTTAAATTGTTACATAGGTTTTTGAAAAATCCTTCTTTATAATTTTTTATTACATATTTATGTTATTTTTCCAATTTTAACAAAATAAAAAAATAAAAAAAAAATAGAAGAAAATTTCATAGAATATCCAACAATAGGAAAATATTTATGAATAATTCTTTATTATTATTTTTGTGTGTGCCGGAAATTTCCATTTTACAGTAGGTGTAACCAAACACATTTTTTCTAGTTTTCTTTTATTTATTTTATCCTTCAAAATAGCAAAAAAAAAAAAAACATAGAAAATATCTTCCTTTTATGTAGATGTCACTCTAACCACACTTTTTAAAATTTATATTTCGTTTGCCAAATAAAACATAAAAACACAAAAAAAAAAAAAATATTATATATTACCAAACAATAGAAAAAACAACCTTTTTTTCCTTTTTGGCACAACAAAATTTGATGATAATGCTAAAAATGTTCAACTATGAAAAAAGTTGCATATGTTCAAAGTTAATCTAAAAAAAAAAACTAAAATTATTTCAGTTCAGATTTACATTAAAATTGTCCAGCCAGACAACTTTTAACAGAACTTTTAACAAACACAAAAAAAAAATTATCTGAAATTTTCTAATTTTCTAATACATATTTTTTTATATGTGTTAGTACCATATACAAAAAAAAAACAACCCATCTGAAAAATAATCGCCCACTAAAAAAATACAACAAATACAAAAATGATTTATGTAATATAATTTTCTTCATTTCAAAATTAACATATATATACCGTATATAATAGAAATAATAAAATATTATGTTTAAGGATATCTTTATTTTATTTTGTTAGTTAAATTTATATCAATAAATGACCAGTGACAAAAATATATTTTCTCTATTTCTCTTTATGTTTTTTTTTTTTAAAAAGTTTGTTTTATTATTATATGTTTATGTATATTATAATATATCTAAACAAAAATAACAATGAAGAGGATTTAGTTAATTAAAACGGAATTTATGTTATTTGTTATTTAAGGATTTTACGTCTCCGGTTATCCTTAACACAACATTATAAATATTTACGAAAAAAAGAAGAAAAGTTTATGGTTGAAAAAGAAAAAAAGGGATAAAGAAAATCATTATTATTTGACTATTTTGTTGATTGTAGAATAGAAATTCCTTAATGTATATAACGATACAAAAAGGATTAATTTTGATTTTTTGAAAATTAGTACAGAAATTTGATTAAAATTAAATTTTAATCATCGTTTTTTTTATTGAAAAAGTAATTCGAAATAAATTAAGCGTATTAAAATTACTAACTAATCATGGGATAGCTACAAAATCCTGTGTTTCAAAAATCAAATTAACAAAAAACTAGGATTTTGTTTATGGCTGGAAATTTTATCTCCAAAACAATTATATTGTCTAATTTATTGTTATACCACCTATTATACATTTTTTTCTTCGTTTTCCTTTCAAATTGATAGAGATAAGCCATGCTCCTGTAACTTACTTTAACTTGTTTTAAAATTGAAATATGCATTATTAGTTCTTTCTCATACAAAAGTCCTATTATCGTCAGCTACAAACAAATGCCAGTATAATATAAATAAAAGCCCGTAAAAATCTGTATAAAATCAAGTACAAGCTTGTGATACAGGCTTTTTGATACAGGCTTTTATGATTAATCCATATGGTTTTCTCAGTAATCATTAGGATTAGGTTTTTATGGAACTTGTAGCATATTTATCCTCAGATTAGCCTATCAAAATAAATTGTCAAATTAAATTATATTTATATAAAAGTCTCGTTATAATACAATTTTACTATTTAAATTACTTGATGTGTGTAGTAATCACGAGTGTTATATCATCTTTATTTAATTTCTGCACTAACTATTTTGTTCTAAATATCAATTTTCGCCAGTTAAACTCAATGAAATTTATAATTGAAAATATTATGAAACATTTTAAACTTACTTAGTATAATTTTTTATTATTAAGCTTCCTTTATATCCTTTTTAGCATAGAATGAGAACTATAAAGAATTTTTTTTTGTTATTATTATTATTTAACTTTTTGGAAATATTCTTGTCCATTGGTTAATAATTGGTCAGATTTAGTTTTGTTTGAATGTAAAGTTATATCGAATGAGAACAAAAATTCATTGTCCGTTTTTGTTTTATCAACTTTTTATATGTATAATATGTGTATACATAATTTAGTATTAAGTGGATGAATGTTAACCACAAAATCCTTTGAATAATTATATAATAATATATACTGTATATGTATTCAAATAACCTAAATTTGTTGAGTATTCAAGGAAATTTAATAATGAAAATAAATATAGAGCATTTGAGGAAATTTTTAATTGAAAAATTTCCTTTATATTAGTAAAATTAAATTATTAAAATATAATTCTTGCTAAAGGTAAGTTTTTCATTTAATAAACTGAAATTTTATAAACTACTTTACTTGGTGCAAAATTAAAATTTGCAATATTTGAAGTTGCTAAACATTCGATTGCAATTTGGACTTTTTAACTGCAACAAGATAATGGGTTTATTTGTAAGTCTTTGTTGATAGCAAATGACCTCGACCTTTAGCATATTGCAATTCTTAGAATTATATTTTACTGGAAGTTTTATTGCTGGTGCTCATTTATAGTTTACAGTTTACTACCTACTAAGCCCCACACGTCTTTAATAAATAATGACATCTAAAAATGACCAAAAATCTAAATATATTAACGGTCTAGGAAATCACATTTAATCAAATTATCAATTGAAACTTGATAGATTTGAACTCTGTGTTTCGTTTAATCATATTAGCTAAATTTAAACCTAAAAACACGCACAGAAATTTAAATTATTCTAAAATTTCTTTTCATTTTAAGAAAATGTATAGAATTTTCTTTTTTCTTTAATTTTAAATTTCATCCTCAAATTTTTATACTAATTTTCATCACTTTTATATTTAACTCCTCTACAAAAAATGAAACCTGAAATATATACATCCTTTTTTTTATACAAACAGCACAAACAGAAATTCAGTTTGTGTTTTTTTTCCTTTTTAATTTTCATTTTATTTTTCCTTATGTTTTTCATTATTTTCAATTTTTCAAATTATTTTTATTAACCCCTTAACAATTCAATTCATATTGTCGTGTTATTTAATCTGTGTTGTTTTTTTGTGTGTTGTTGTTGTGTGTATATATTATAAATTTGTTTTGTGCTCCTTAAATAGTAGAATATTGCTTGGAAACAGTTGTTGTAGCGAAAGGAAAGACATAATCTTTACCATCACCATCAATTTTTTTTTTTATTTTATTTTGTATTATATAACATTGGCAACAATAAAATTGGCCATTTCATAAATTACTCTGTGGTTCCGCTTCATTATCAAAATAGAACCTAAAGGTTTTATTATTTTCAAAAAAAAAAAAATCGTTTTTCTTTTCAGACTTATGTAATTTTTCTTTAACAATAAAATTTTTCTTAAGAAAATTTTACTTCTAAAAATTGTTTTTTTTTTTTTTTTTTTAAAAAAAAAGGAAAAATAATGATAACGATAAGTAAAATGAAAATGGTGTCATTATATGCCTTTAAATAATAGTGAAAAATTAAAGAAAAAAGTATATTTATTTTTTTTTAGTAAATTTTTCATTGAGTTTTTCTTTTTTTAAGAATTTGTTGGCACAAATAAAGTGACAAGTTTAACAAAAAAAAAATTACCTTTTTTTTTGAAGGCAATAACATTTTTGGTTATTTTATAAATATAAGTGGGTGATATAATTTTAAAATATACATTTTATTTATAAAATTTTTATGACCCATTGGGTATGTTACTAGTTATAAATGTAATAAGAATCCTGTGTATTATTATTATTGAAATAAAATTTATAACAATATATTAAAAATAAAATTATTGTCCTTAAAAAATCGTTTTTCCTGTTTTTTTTTTTTATATAATACATATTACAATTATAGTGTCCTTAAAAGTGATTTGAAATAAATTAGTTTTCTTTTTGTTGCGGAGTATTTTAAATTCATAACTTACATAATATTGTTGGACTGACGAATTGTTAAGTGTTTTGTAAATAATTTGAATATTTTGTTTAATTTGGTATAAAAAGGAAATTGATTTTTATTTGATGTCATGAAAAAACGACTTTGTAATCAGAAAATAATTTTAAAACTTTCTAATGTGTAGGATGAGATTTAGACGTCCAGGACGTAAGAATGCTACATATTTCTGGAAGTTGGGGAGAACTGGACAAAAGTATAGGCAGAAGGCTCAGCATAATACCGAAAACGTTAATATTTTTAAGCCACTTAAAATAATTCTAATATGTGTAATTTGGACTCTTCTTTAAATTAAAAACTTGTGAAATAAGAAAGATATATATACCTGTATTCTGATAGTATTTTAATTTTAGTATTCCCAAGATGTATGATTATTTCAAGCAAAATATTGTTAAAACTTAAGTACAGTATACATATATTTAAATTCTCTCACTCGTAAAAGATGATAGAATGAAAATGTACCAAAATAGAGATGTTTACATTAATTAATATTGAATCATTAAAATTAAATCGTTGTACTTTGAAGGCTTTTATAAATTATAGAGCAGCTAACTAGTAAGGTGTTGAATTAAGTTAATTCTAAAAAATTTGAATACAGGCTGTGCAAATATGTGTATACATATTATAAGATTTTTTTTTGGTTATTTTTTTCTTAAACCATGACTATATTTTTAACCACAAAATTTATATATTTATTATTTTTTTTTTGTGAGTATAAAAAATATTAAAAAAAAAAATAAAAGATACAGAAAAAAAAGTTTGTATGTGAATAGAATTTGTTGGATAACATTTTTTTTTTATTTTGGTTTTATATATCTTGTCATATGTTACAAAATGACTAAAATAATAATAATACACTTTATGTTTGCCCTTTTTCATTATATACACAAATATTACTAATACAAAAATTTATTTTTTTGTATGTGACTCTAATATATTTAGATTTAGATTTTATGTTATTATATATAGTTACTTTACTTTGATATATAAATTTTTTTTGCATAAATATGAAAAAGCATATAAACTTCACCAAACATTAAATTTATCCAAAATTACAAAAATTATATAATATACAAAAAAAAAACAAGAAAAAAATTAAGGTTAGTTTAGTAAATAATGGCTAATATTTAGTAAATATTACTTGAAAAACTGTCATAATTGCTGCTGCAGCATTTAGAATTATGTCAATCTTAATTTAATTACAAATAATTTACAACACAATTGAAAATAAATTAATGAATAAAATCAAAGTTTGGAAAATATAGCTTGAAAAGTCAGTTTTTTAATCAGTACTCTAATTAGAATTAAGTCTATAATGGAACAGAATGAAATTATCAGAATGATTAGAAATTTACCTAACCATTTTTGTTGGATAAATATAACTCATTGAATTAGCCAAGCGAGGGCTTGCTTAGTGATTAACTTAACTAAGCATTCAGTACCAGTAATAAAAATTACAGTAAGGGCATTTTTTTTTTTTTCCAAAAAAATCAATGAATCCACCCAATTTTATGAATAAAAATGTTCATAAGATATCTACTGTCATATCTTAAATGGTAGTATGGGATTGAACAGGGGAAAACAAATCATTGACGTGTCTCTTGTCTAAAATTCATTTTTCTTTTAATATTATTTCCATAAAATATAATATTTCAAGTTTTTCATATATCCACCTTTAATATCCATTATTTCATAAAAATATCCTTTAAATTGGTGTGTTACTCTTTAAAAGCTTTATACATAAAAAAAAAACGTAAAAAAAAAGTGAAAAACAAAAAAAAAAGAACCATCACCAAATATGAAACTAACACAAACCGCAAAACACAATGTGTTGCTCCTTTATTTCACTTAAATTTATATTCTTCACGTACACACACATATACTGACAAACATATTTAGTAACATTAAAAAAAAGGACATAATATTTTTTTTTTTTTTATTTTCGGTTTGTTGAACAAATTCATTTCTTGCACGGAATTTTTACATTTTTTTTTTCGTATTATTCCCATTATAGAAGTTAAAAAAAGCGAAAACCGTGGTTTACTTTTACTCCTTTTGTTGTTTTTGTTGCTCATCATATTATGTATTATCCTAGTTTTTATTATTTATATATGTAGCCGCATATGTATGAGTGCCAGTGTATTGTATTTTTTAAAGAATATTTTTCATCGCTGTTCATCTCCTTTTTTTTTTACTACTGCTTGTTAACTTTAATCCATTATGAGCTACAAAATAAAAATTGCAATATGAAATATTCAAAAACTTTTGGTTTTTTTTATCCCAGTTTTAAGGTAGCTATAAATATTTTTTTATACATGAATTTTTTGTAAATTTTAAAACTCTTTTAGAAAAATTAAAAAAAAAAACTGTGGCATTAAAAATTGTGGCATTTTAAAATCAATAATAATTTCTAAACTTATCTGTTTTTCAGTTCACTATCCTGGTAAAATATATATTTTTGATTACGAATAAAATTTTATGATTTTAAATTTACTTTTAAAATATCATATAGAATTTTGATTAAAATGTCCAGATTTGTAAAATGAAATTAATTAAATAAGTGAAGTATTTGATGTTTATATGTGTTTACTAAAGTACAAAATTTAGGTGACTCAAATATATACTGGATCTTTTTGTTTTTGTAAAATTCTTTAAAATATTTAAATAGTTGAAAGATCTTACATTCAATTATTTTACACATCACTACTCTAAAATATGTGTTCATCTTTTAATGGACCTGTCTATTTCAAATTACTCTATATATATTTAATTTACAATTTTCCTGAGTATACCAATTCCTTGAAATGCTTTTAGAGATTTTTTGAAATCTTAAAAGTCTCATTATATTAGCTGTTCAGTTGTTCGGTTTGTCTGTTTGTCTGTAATGATTTTTAAATCATTATTTAACATAGTAAATATTGTTAAAAGAAATAGTAAGACACTAAGGTTGAAGAATTTGAAATCAGACAGAGTTGAAAACTGTTTAAAGGTAGAGCTTTACCCGAAAGGGAGAAAATGTAATATGTTTTGACAAGTTCTTTTTATAATATAAGCTACTGCAATTAGTGGCACTATTTCGTAAAATATATTTATTACAATCTTTAAAATGTAGTTTAATCTTACGCAGAAGAAATCTAGAGGAACATAATGAAGAATATGATAAAAAGAAGTACGATAAAATAAAATTCAACCTTTTAACACTAATAGATGGAAAATATCTTAGACTTGCAAAAGGAATTTAATATAACAAATATTCACTAAACTGACGACGACTTACTAATAAAGAGTAGAATGAAATATAAGTTCTTACAATTCATATTAAGACGTGCTCCATCATAAAATTAGTTTATATTAATTATTAAACTGTTATTTAATTTAGGTCATGTTCAGAAAAATTTTACATTTTAACTGGTCAATATTTAAAAAAAGCCCAGAAGTGTTAAACTACTGTACAATAGTTCTGCTGCAAGGCATTTTTTTTTTTGCTTAGTAAATTCACACAAATTTTAAAATACATATATAAATATTTAAACAATGTACATATTAAAATATATTTTCCTTATACATATATATTAAAAAAAAAAGAAAATTAAAAAAAAATCTGTAAAAAGTTTTTCACCTTTACAATTGAATTTGTACTCTCTTAGTCCTATATACATTATTTTCTAAAAAAGTAAAATATTTTATAGATTGTATTTTCACTCTCATGATGAAAGACAAAACCTGTTATACATATATACAAAAGAAAATTCTTAAATGTGATGTGATGTGCAAAAATTTTACGTATTAGAATAACATCCTTGATAGTTTTTTTTTTCTCTAAATATATATCTACTATGTTATATACTACACAACTATTCAGTATGTTAAAAGAGGACTTAAAGAATTCAAACCAAAAAAAAAAACTGGTATATTAAAACTAAAAATAGAAAAAAAAATAATTTTGTTATAATATACACTTTTATTTTACTCACCACGTAAACTAAAATTTTTCCAATTTTTCTTTTCCAACTAAAAATAACAATTCTCCGAATAAAAATATAACCAAGAAAAACTGATAGCTTCTGAATAGTACTTTGGTTTATAATACTCGAGTGGATTAAAAACTGTATACATAGTTCTATACAAACTATATACATATATTTTATGCTTAAATATTATATACAAGAGATATGCATGCATATTTTGATTTTTTGTTAGAATTTTGATTCATTATAAATAAACCATAGTTATGTACATATATTTTGAAAGAAATTTTGAAAGAATTTTGTCTGACATAAACCAAAAATATATATATATAAAAAAAAATGATATAAAACAATATTTTCCATTTAAGGAATCATCCTTAAATGGAGAATATTAGAAAAGTTTAGAATTGAAAAAATATTTACATATTCCGCAACAATAACCAAAAACAAAACAAAAAACTTATTAACACTTTAGATATTCATGAAAAATATTTAAACAAATAAAAGTAATAATTTTTTTGTTAGTTAAAGGACTTCATAGAAATTAAGGATTTTGTTAAAATTCAATTTTATATATTAAAATGTAAAAATATTATTTGAAATAAATTATTTTTAAATAAAAGTTAAATTAAAAAAAAAGTATAATTAGAAATGGAAATTGAAATTTTCAAAAATATCTGAATTTTAAATATAATTTTGAAATATTAACACTTCAATAATTCTGAGAACTAAATAATCATTTTCAATATAAATCCATATTGCAGAAAACCAGTTTTATATTGGACTATTTTCTAAAATCGTTTAAAGGATATTGTTTTAAACTTATTCCAAAATAATTTTATTTATCTCTATACCTTTGTTATAGCCTGTGGAACTTGTAAATACAATATAATATGAATGTATCTCTATGTAACAAATATTATTCGGAAAAGTAATTTTGTTAAATTTTGAGGAAAATTATAAAAATGCGTGTAGTAGAACTACTGTATAGTAATTTTGTATGTGTGAGTGAACTATGAATATAAAAATATAATTTTTAATAGGGCTTTCACGAATACTTATAGTAATACAATTGGTTTTAGAATGACATAAAATGCATACGATTTTTAAGTGATAAAGTTAAATTTTCAAAATTATTTGAGCCCTCTAGCTGTAGAACTTTGAATTATACCAACTAGCATTTACCTCTCTGACAAAGGCTTGTATATTAATTTATTAAATTACGTTTAAAAGGTTATTAAAAACATATTTTTGTCATTATAAAATAGATTTTCAGACAACGTGAATTACAGTGAAAACGGTCAGATGGACAGACAAACAGACAGGGAAAATGCAATTATAAAAGTTTTTTTATCCGCAAAAAAACCATAAAAAAGTCATTTGAAAACCACAACTCTATTGCGGCAAAAGGGATTTTATTGAAAAAATCTTTCTTTGACATTGACATGCATTTCAATGCGCTTTTTCAAATATAGTAGTATACCAATTGTTCTTTTTGTATAAATAAATTTAATATTACTTTACTACTTTATAGTTCTTTTTACCAACTGACATAAGAAAATTGTGGCCAACATTTTTTTTTTTTTTTTTGTAAATTTGGGAAATTGTTTGTATATTTTTATTATGTTATTAATTGTATCTAAAAGAGAAAATCTGAAAATCTGAAAATAACAAAAATTTAATCATATAGTATTTATTCTTGGCAAAGTTTTTTTTTTGTGAAATCTATCACTGCAGCAATTGGAATTTTTTTTTTGTTGGTAATAATTTAACCAAGAAAATTCACTTTGTTATACTTCATCCTTTAACTTTGTATAATAATTTTTTATTATCTGATCTTGTGGTATTGTTTAATTTTTATTTTGAAAATATATCCTTATTTATGGGTTTAAAGTATTTTTATCCAACCTCATTTGCTTAAAGGATATTTACTTTTCTAAAAATTATTTACTTCCCTTGTTTGGCACTTGAATTTTAAATTTTTTTTCTATACTATTATATTATATGTATGTATAATCTGTAAAAGGCCAATTATACTTTATATTAAAGTCAGTTTTCAGTCAACTATGATGTACTATAAAAGTGATAGAGTATTAGACATAAGTAGATCAAGATTTCCTTTTATATCATATACGTATAATGATAAATTTATGTAATTCAATTTACACATAGAGATTTATGAAAAATACATAATAGTATTTATATATATATATTTTACACAGTTAAAAAATATTATATTTGAAAATTTTATTTTATTCAAATACATATAAGTACATATTTGATATTTTATGTAAAAATTAATTTTTGTTGCAAAATAATTTTAAAAATATGTATATGAATATTATATTAGGATTATTATTTGATGAAAGAATGATGTCCTTAAAAAATAATTGAATTCTATAGATTTTTATGTTGTTAAATTTTGTGATAAAATATTATGAGGTATAATCTCAATCTTAAAGATTTAGCTTAAAGCATAAATTTAAATAAGATTTTTTAAAAAAAAATTTAGTATTTTATTTCCTATTTTGTTTTTTCTGTAAACAATTTTCTATTCAGATAATTATATATACTAACGTGATGAAGCTTAAAATACTTAATTTTTACTTGACTGATTCTAATGTTGTTGAAATTTATATGTTTTTATATTTTTTCTTTAAGGGGATAAAAAATGTTGAAAGAATTTGCAAAAAAAAAAATATAAAATAAAAATTTAAATTATCATCTTGAGATAATTTTTGTTGGCCTGGAGATTTTGGGTAAAAAAAATTAATAAAGATTAAATTACTTATATAAATACTTATATGTACTTATATAGTATTTATACAAAATATTATGAATATATAAGAAAATTTCAATAAATTAATAAATAAATATGATTTAAAATCAATAAACTTGGTTCAAAATATACTAATTCTGAATTTTTTATTATAATAAATGTAGAATTGAAATAATAATATTAGTAGTGGATAGTTACCTAAATTTTACCACTTTTTTGATATTCTGGTATTTATGTGTAGAAATAATTAATAAAGGTTTCCCTACTTAGAAAAACTATTTTGTAGCGAATAAAATAAATAGCAAATAACGAACTTTCTACATAAGCTGATATTCAATTTAGGAAACTGGAATCCTAAACGATTTCGGTGACTGTCGAAAAATAAATACCTCCATAATTTTTAAAATTGGTAACTAATACATTGCTACTGGTAACCCTTATACTTATTACGATATTTTCCAAAAATTTTAAATTTTACTTTGTATTTTATATTGAAAATTATGTTGAAAATATAATTTTTTTAGCTTGCAAAATGTTCAAGGATTGTTCATATAATTGAGGGTGAACAGGAATCTGAAGTAGTTTAACTGGTATCTGGAATTGTATAATATTTTCTTGTAATATATATATATATTTATATATAAATTTTTTTATATATGTAGAAATCAAGTACCTAGCAAGTACAGCAACATTACTCAGTAATACAGTATTTTTTTTTTAATAAAAATAGAAAATATTATTTCTTTAATGTTGAATTAATTTACAATATTTTTATATTTTTTCACCTGGTTACGTAATGATGTTAAATTATTAAAAATAATTTATTTACTTAATTTTAAAAAAAAAATACTTTAAGAATTAATGGGTATCCTAAAATACCATTAGATCCTTTTTTCCTGAGAACCAGTATTATTTAAAAGTAATTAAATTTTAAATAAAATTAACGTCGTAATTTTTGTTTTTTAAAACATATTTTTGTTTGGTCTTAAATTAAAATTTAGTATAATTTGAGATGACCTGACAATATAAATTACAAACAAATTCATAAAATATATATGTATATCTATTAATCGGAAATCTTTTTACATAAATGTCAATATGATATTAAAATATGAATTTAATGAAATAAGTTCTAATGATGTTCAAAGTTTTAAAATTACCACAATAATTAGAGGAGAGTGTTTTTTTTTTCAAAATATTTATATATTTATTATTTTTTTTTTTTTTTGGTAATTTTAATTTTTAATTGATCATTAAAAATTTCGTGGAAATAATATTAATAGATAATGTAATTTATATTTATTTTTCCTTCAACCACAGAATTAATGAATGTTTATTATTACATAATAAAATATGAAATTTAAGACAGATAGCTATTTTTTTTTTTAAAAAAAAAGAAGGTATATTTTGAAGAAATAATGAATAATATAAATAAATTATATAGTTTTAAGACTTGTATAGTATTTTGTATATTAAATATAATAAGTAAAATGGGTAATAGTAACGTAGATGGAAATAATTCAGTATTTTCCGGAAATTTTATTGTGGCAATTATACTTGTATAATTATATCACGTAATTATGAAAATATTTAATTAAGACATCTCAATGACAACATAAAACTGAAATCTTATATAGGTTTAATACGAATATTTGATTTAATGAACCAAATTCTTAATTATGAACCATTTTGAAATATTTTAAAAATAATCTTAGTGAAACTACAAATTTAATATTTTTCTGCTTTAAAAATTGGAAATAATTGCAAACTGAAACTAACCTTACAGCATAAGGATTTATCAATAATTCGGTATTTACAAACTAAATAAAGAGATTATCCTTTCTAATCACTCTAGTATTTTTTTTTGTTTCATAAAAATATTTGATCATATTTCAATTTTGTTAAATTTGTTCATTCTCCAGATGATTTATTTAATATTATTTTAGATTCAACTTTAGTTTTTCCCAGAATATTTCCTATAACAAGTTAAATTTTTTTTGTTAGCTTTTAAATCATATTTAACTACAGAGATTATTGAAATTATTTACCTTTGAACCTTATTAAGTTAATAGTAAATCTAAACTTAATGGAAGTACTTTGAAGAAAATTAAAGCATATTGTTTTTGTTCATCTATTTGTTAAGACAATCTTTAAGGAAAAGCTATTGGACTTAGGTAAATTAAAGTCTTGAAATTATATTAAATTTTTTTTATACTATACTCTGTTTCTAAGTCGTAGAAAAAATATTTTTTAGATATCTTTAAGAAAATAGTCTCACCTGGATTTCACTTTGATATATATTTTATATTTGTTTTAATATTCTATATTTTTGAGCATAAAACATAATCAACTAATTTAAATAAAATTAAATAAAAGTATTCCGTTTTTATTTTGCAATATTTATGAGATAAATTAAGATTGATTGAAATATAGTTAAAACATTAAATATTATGTCTATTATCTATGTTATAATTTAAATAACATCTTCATAACAATTAAAAACTAAATTACAACATATTTTTAATTAAATTAATTTCAAATAAATGTATTCCTGAATCCAGTTCTGGATAGCAGCCTATGGTACAGTTTTATTTGGTTTTACACTGAAGATTTTTTTAACTCCAACAAGTTATATCTCTTAGTTATGAAAATATTTAATGATAGTGCATATTTCTTTAATTGTTAGGACGTTCCTATAGTATTTATATTAAATTTAACTATAAGAATACAATTATCACTGGTACTCATTTAAATTGAGTTAACATGCCTATCGTCAATTTAATTCCCTGTATATTTCAACTGCAATTAAAATTAATGGTGTAATTTTATTTCTATGCTTCCTTTACTTCATTTTTTTAAATCTGACTTTTAGATTGAAACGCTTCATTCATCTTTGACATACTAGAATTTATTTATTTATTCCATATAGCTATTTGTTACATACCTTGCCAATGTAACCAATAGTACTCTTATTAAAACTGATAATTGACTTTAATTAATTTCGTTATATATTTCTGTTGTATTGAAATGAATTAAAAAATCTATAGAATTAAAAATAAATATAAAAAATTCTTAACTTGAAAAATTATCTTCAATATTATTTTACTAATCTCTTTTTTCTATAATAATTATTCATTGAAAAATTTAGATTAATAGTATTGTTTACGTCCTCAGATCCGTATCTAAATTTTAAATTTACAACCTTTCAATAATATACCATAAATGATTTATTTTACACCAAATTAACATTAAAGTTTTTGACCTTAAGAAAAAAAGAAGAAAAAAACCCTTATCAATATTTTCAAAGTCAATTTATTTTTTTCCTTATTCATATTATTAAAATATCCTTGAACAGAAAGGCATTAACTTAAGACATATTCCATATTGACAAAAAAAAAAAAAATAACACACACAACACATATTTTCTTTTCTTATAATATCCTTTGGTCATATATGTTTATAGATATATATAGACGAATCTATATTTATCTATAATACGTATATCAAATCTTTTTTTAGGGATAAAGGACAAAAGAAAACTTGAATGAAAAGGATTCTGTCTACATATTTAAGAATATGACATTTTTTTTTTTTTTCATTAATGATAAATATTTTGATGAAAATTTATTATAGACAAGGATTAAAATATTAGTTTTTTTTCGTTAGGAAAAATATTTTTCTTTTTTTTTATAAAAATTTTAAATGAAAATTAAATTCGGTGAAAAATTTATATAATGTCTAGTCGATTAAGGATCAAAGAAGATTTAAAAGTTGTTTTTTTAAAAATTATTTTTAGTATTAAATATTAAATACTGAATAATTTATACATAAAATTAATTTAATTAATTTTTATTTTAATACTACATACTTGTATTTATTTACACAATGTTTATTTTTATATTTCAAATATAAATTTTATATTTATTTCATCAGCTCAGTTGTTTTTTGTGTATTTTGGATATTAGTTATTTTAGTTAAATTGAAAATCTGTCAAATTTATAGTATACTAATTAGTAATTAGTTTAAGCTGTCATACTATAAACTTCATTTTATGAAATTTGAAAGAACAAAGTGTTAGTGAAATTTCAATGAGAAACTTTGGACTAATCAAGTTGAGAAAACTCAATTATGTAAGTTTAATGGATTCGAAAAGGAATTTAAGTATTTCTGTAATTGTATATTGAATATGTAGTTTATTTTACTCTGAGATAGAGTTATAAGACATATAATTAATATTTAATAATTTGCTTATAATGCAAATATGTAGTGAGGTGATGATATTTCAGAACTGATTTTAGTCTTTTTTTTAATAATTAATGACTTTTTTTTTATAAAAAAATAATATTTAATTTAAAATTAAATTAGTTGGAAAAATAAATGATAAATTAACAAATAATATATTATAATATTCAAATACAGTGTCATTCAACTACAGTGTCGTTCAACGACAATATATTCTTCCAGAACCCTGTGTCAATTTTCTAATTAACGGCTGGGTCTAACTGAAAGCGTATGATATATGATTTATGTTTAAAATCTGTTTTCATCTTATATATGCTTTATAACAGAAATCTTAAGTCGTTCGAAAGAGCCATAAATTCCATTTTTGAAAATAAAATTTCAAATTAAGGAACAAATATTAAATTGATTAAAAGTTTGTATTAAAATTAATCTCTAATTCTCTAGTTTATTTGTAAATAATATTAATAAACCCTGTACTATAAACTTGTGTATTATTGTGGTTTTTCAATTTAAATAAACCAATTAAAATTCTCACATAAAATTTATCTGCATACATGTACATATATAATTATGTATAAATAATTCTGTAAAAATGGCGTTTAATCAAATTGACAAGAGATTATTTAATTATATTAAGTGAAAATTGTCACCTAAAATATTTAAATTGGATTAATAATGAAATTTTGTTCAATAATTTTAATACAAATTATAAATAATTTTATACGTATTTATAAATTATTTTATTTTTATGATTTAACTTTAAATTTAATCTGTATATAAATATGATATAATTGTATGTTTTATTGGTTATGTGAAAGAATGATAAATACTTATAATTTATGGTCTTTTAATGTCATGGTTATTTTTTTTTAAATAACCGAATTCCTACAATTTAACTCTAAAATTATATAATGTTCAAAATGTTTTAAATTAAATAATAAAATTAAACAAAATATGAATTCAATTAGAATATAAATGTTGACAGTAATACAAATATAAGTTTCTTGAATTAGAAATTTTTACTAACTAATATAATGACGACGAATTTTATAAGGATCTTTTTTCTCTAACCATTTTTTTTTTGAACAACTAAAAAATATAAGAAGTATAACATTATTGTTGTCTGTATTTATGTTTTTTTTTTATCATTTAATATCCTTTTAAAATGGTTCTAGTTTTCCCAAAAATTTACTCAGAAACATAAATCCAATCCTTATTTCAGTTCAATGTGTATGTAGGTTGTTTTTCCTGGTTTAGCAAATTCTTGTTAGTTTATTTATTTATTTTTTTTTTTATTGTGGTATGTTTTTGATGCAGTCGAGCTTATACGTTTCCATAAGGCTTGAATATGTTATGCTCTATATTTTATAACATGGTATAGAGTGAGGTTGTTTAGATGGTTTATGTTCACTTTTCTTTTTCATTTCAAAAAATCAACTATCATAAAGTTGAAAAAATTAACAAAAAAACATAAACTTTTCAGATTTTTTATATTTCAGTTTTGCTGTTTGGATATACTTTTTTTTTTTTGTGCGGGAAATGGAAACATTTGTCAACTAAAGTTAGTAAAGTGATAGCAGAAATGAAAAATATTTATGAAATTTTTGCTATTTTTTTTTTTTGTTCAGAAATATATACATTTTAGAGTAGATTTAATCCACATAACAATTTCGAAAATTATATATAGTACATATATATATAAATAATATTTATTTTTATTATTTATTTATTTATTTTTTTTTCGAAAAAGAAATTGTAAAATTTTTTGATATTAATATTATTTTTTTTTTTTGTAGAAAATATGGAAATAAACTATAGTCTAGAGAAATAAAATAGTTTCTTTTTTTGAAAAATAAATATAAATTTATTTTTATTGTCTGCATTTTAAATTCAGTTTAAACGGAAACTGTGAAGGATTTAAATTTCCGTATGAATAGGGACTTAATTTCGATTTTTTTCTAAAATAGTGAAATTTATTATACATAAGTATAGCTAGAAATACATATATAAAATCAGAGATTTTTTATTTTGAAAAATTAAATATTAAGGAAAATAT
Source organism: Empis livida (assembly GCA_963932195.1). Taxonomy (NCBI): domain Eukaryota; kingdom Metazoa; phylum Arthropoda; class Insecta; order Diptera; family Empididae; genus Empis; species Empis livida. Next base: position 47,492,689 of record OZ010648.1, read on the forward strand.
AGTCAAGAAAAGTAATATCTTATTTAATATAAAAAATTGTTTTTCTTTTTTTCTTATGATATTAAAATTTAAATCAAATAAAAGACTGCACATTCAGTGAAATACAAGACATGAAAATTGAAATATGCTAAAAATTTAATAAAAAAAAAAATGGTGGCAAAAAGGGTAGAGTTGGGTATAAAAAAAGGGTGGTAATTATCTATAAAAAAAAATGTAATAAAAGACAGGAAATCATTTTTTGAATAAACTTTTTTATGCATTCAAAATAATATGTACAGGAAATTTATAAATTGTTTAATATTGTTAACTAATAACAAGTTAACAATTGTCAAAAATTGTCATGTTACTCCTAATAACATGTTAACAATTGTCAAATTCGTTGTCAAAAGAACAAAAGTCACTGAGAATAATAACTTGTTTTCTATGTTATTGTCAACATAAAAACTAAATTATTTACATTTTATTGATAATATTTTTAGGGATGTTAATAGCCTTACAAACCAATTGTCAGTATAATTATTTAATTCGTTTGTCGATCACTAGATTTCGCTGTGACAAAGTGAAATAAACATCCTAATAATTGGTTAAATTAATGACAAAAGATTGGACTTAACAAAATATTTTTTAATGAAATAGTATGGTGATTAATAATGTTTCAAATAATATATAATATCAATATGTTAATTAATGAAGATGAATTTTCAGCATATAACAACTTCCCTGCTATATGAAAGGAACTTTAATTAACATCATATTAATGTATTATTTATTGTAGTATGGTAAGACTATTACAAATTTAATTTTCAGTTCTTATGTTAACAGCAAATTTTTATTATAAAAATTATTTTATATTTATTTCTTATTTACTAAATTTTTTTTTCCATAAATACGTAGTTTCTTTTACATTTTCAATTTAATCGAAAGAAAAATTCATTAAAAATCTTGTTTTCCTTCAAAAAAAAAAAAAAAAAAAACATTTATATTTACAAGTCCTGTCAAATTATTTTATTATTAAATCCAAAATATTTGTACACATAAAAAAATACATATATGTATACAAAACAATCTCAAAAAATATTTAAACCTTTTTATTTTTTTCAAAATTACTTTTATTGTAAATAATAAATTTTCTGACTTCCGATATCAAAAAAATATACTACAACAACAACAACAACTACAACAACAAAAAAAAGGATATACAAAATATTTGCATATAAGAATGGATTATTTTATTTTGTACTCATGTAAAAATATATTGAAAGGATTTGTTTTAATAAAAAAGACTAAAATAAAATCAAAAAAAAAAAAATATTCCTTTTTTTTTTGTGTGTAAAATCATATAAAATTTTATGAGTATTTTCATTTTACATACAATTTTCATTTCAAATACCAAAAAAAAAATAATATAAAATTACTCTACACACAATAATATATATATATATTTTATATTGAAAGTATTTTTTATATATATATTAGTATAGTTTATCCCCGATATTATCCATTTTTAGAGAACAATTTAGGATCGATTAATACAGCAAAAATCATATCCCATGTAATCCTTGATGTGTGCTCTGTGTTTTTTTTTCTGAGTTTTGTAGGAAATCGTTGAATGAAAAATGTAAATAATATTGAACAAATTAAGAATTTTTTTTTTTTTGTAAAGGATATCAAAAATTATTTGATAGTGTATATGAATATTTACAATAACAAGAAAAAAAACTAATGAAAATAAAATCAAAATCTTCATTATCCTTTTTTTTTTTTTTTGTTGTTGTTTGTATGTTTGTGTTTTTATAGAGAAAATTAGAAATAAAAATATAAAATAAAATTAAATCAGTTAAATTAAATCATCCAGGATAAATAATAATAATAATAATAAAAAATAAAAAAAAAGGAGAGAAAACCCAGAAAATCTGTATTTACTTAAAGCAACAAAATAAACACAAAAAAAAAAAAAGGATTTTCTGAAGCCAAATTATCTTTTATTGTTTTTATATACTGTAATTTTTTTGATGGTGGAAAAAGTTGGAAAATGGATTTTTCTTTATTTTCTTGTTGTTTTTTATTTTGGGATATAATTTTTATTTACCTTTTGTTTATATAATAAAAAAAATTGTTTTTATAATTAAAAAATATTTTTTATATTACATTTTTTTTTTAAAAATATTTTATTCAGTGGTTACATATGACAGTTTCATAAAATTGTAAATTTTTTCCTTTTTTGCAAGTGAATTAAAAATAATTTAGATTTTTTATTTATAAAATATATATTTTCTTAATTAAATTTCAATTTTTTGCAATTTGGAACTGTTGTGCATTTTGCAATTGATGTAGTTGTCCGTAGTATTGATTTTGAAAAGGTCATCCTACAATTTATATTACTCTTAGTGGTTATATAATTAAGAGATTTTTTAAGAGATAATTTATATCAAATTAAAAACAGACTATTAAATCAGTACCAGTATTGGAGTAATAGTATTGGATTATAATCACACTATAATATTTTATTATTACTGCAATACTGGCACTGATTTAAATAGTAAACTTATATCAAAATTAATATTTCAGTGGGAATTTAACCGTGGGATATTATAGTTACAACAAGTCATAATTAATTTTTATTTCTTAAAAGTATATTTTTAAAATGGAATTTTGAGGAATTTTTTATATTAATTTCACTTTTATGTTTCAAAAGAATTTATTTGAGAAAATCGATTGAAATTTTTTTTTTTGTTAGTTTTGAGTGGTTTCGATTTTTAATTGATCTTCTAATTAAAAATTATTAATACCTTTTCCACCTACAGTATGTTTTTTAATTCAATTTACTAATTTTTTTATGCCTTCAATTTATTTTGTTGTAATTTATGTATCATTAGCCCACGTAATATATTTATTCTTGGCTAAATATTCCGTGGCTAAATTAGAAAAATTAACAAAAATAAATCTATGGATCCTATATATATTTTAATTCAAAAATTTACATTTTTACGCCAATATTAAAATTGGCGTAAAAATGTCAATTTTTTTGTAAAAATTTGTATTAGATCTGACTTCCATAAAACTGAAAGGATACTTATTTTAATTGAATATTTTTTATATAAATTGTACAAGTAGTTTCACTGAAATTATGTAATAAGATCTCAATCCTATTAAAATACTATTAAGATTGGAAAATATGTGAGATTTTAAATAGTAATGCCAAAAGTTTCAATGTCAAATGAAAAATGTAAAAAAGTCAATATATTAGTACTAAATAATTGTTGCACGCATGTTATTAACATAGAAAATTCGTAACATCTTAGGGAAAGGGTTGTTTTATTCACACTGAAAGACTGAGCTAAAAAAAGAAAAGTAATTATTACCACCTTAAGGATCGCTTCCGCACTAACACAGATTTACTGAAATTAAAAAGAGAAAATTAAGTTTAATGCATGCCATCCTACGCAGTAATTAATACAATGTCAAGCGATACTTAAGGTGTTAAGTACAGTTTTTCAAATAATTTTTTTTTAAGGTAAAATATTATACATAATTATATTTCATTTTTTATCTGTGCGTCCTAAAAAAAAAAAAATCAAATAATAAAAAAAACACAGAATATTTTATTACAAATTTTCTAAATAAATTTACCTTTTATTATTTAATATTGTTTTTCTTTTTAATTAAACAAATAATAATCCAGTAAAATTTGTTGAAAATAAAAAAAAAATAAATATTTCTTGTTATCCTTAAAGGAAAAAAAAAAAATAAAAAATAATAATAAAAAAATTACAATTAAAAAAAGATCATCCATAAAAATAAATCTGAGAAAATTTTTGTAAAATTATTGTTCTATAAATAATAATTATTACAAATCATCCCTTTTTAAAAAAATATCGTTTTACTTATTACTAAATTTTCTTTTTTCTAATTTTCTTTCATTTCTTGTGATTTTATTCCTACACAATTTTTTTTTTTTTGTGTTATTCGTTCAAATCCTTCTTTTATTTTTATTAAACTTTATTTGCGTTTTTGTATATAAAATATATATTTTGTTAATCACAATTCAGTGTTAAATATCCTGTGACCTCCTTCCTGGTACCAAAATATAAAGAGAAAAAAAAAAAAAAATTAAACAAAATGTAAAAACAAGAAATTATTATAACAATTGATCCTTATCAGAAAATTTTATTTTATGACATTTTTCTTAGTCCTTTTTACTTGTATTTTTTTTTTGTAATTATATTAATAACACGTATATATAGGAGAAAAAGTTTGATAAAAAAAATGAAAATTCTTAAAATGTTTGTTTTAAAAATCTTTAACGATAAATTATCTTTTAAATTGAATATTAACTTTTCTTTTTTGTTGCTGTTGTTGTTATTTTGGTTGGAATAATCTAAAATAGAACATCAAAATGAAAAATGAAAGGAATTGAATTATTAGTGGGAAAAATTTACGAGGTGGTAATAATGTTTATATTTTTCAGTCCAAAATAAAAAAAAAACAAAAATTATTTTTAAAGAAAATAGGTTAATAAATTTCAAATTTATAATCTTTGAAAATTATTATTTTTTTTGGAAAAATTACCTGGAGAAACTCAATTAGTATTTACGTGTCGCTCTACTGAGTGTGAACATAATTATAGTAGAAATAACATGGAAACAAAAAGGATCTAACTAAGCGATACATAAAAACATATACTTTTCAGTTTTCTTTGTGTTTTAGAGCTTTTAGAGAAAAATCAAAACTACCTAATATTAGAATTTTGCGGTCTGTCTGTCTGTACTAAGCAAAAAGTTTAGGTACTAAAATTGATAATACACTGCACCACATATAAAGTAATGAAAACTAGAATAGAATGCAATATTTCTTTTAAAGAATAAAAGCTGCAATAAATATTTTTTAACTGATTAAGGTGAGAAATATTAGAATTTGTTACTAGCTTTATTTCCGCTATTGGACTCTAAAATTTAATTTGGCATAGCTAATAGTTCTTAAAAATCTTTGGAACTTTGCCAAAACACAATATATACATAATTATAAATTTTTAGCAGAGAAAATTGAGGTTAGAACATTTTTATTTTCTTGATTTTAGTTTTTTTAGCTGATTTGTAAACCAAAATTTATGGAGGGAATACAGTTTTCATGTATTGGGAAAATCAATCACCGTAGAATTAAAAATATCGGTTTTAGACATTATATTTTTGTGTACATTTTAGGCAAAGTTCCATGGAAGAGTCTTCAGAGATAAATGTGAAGCAGTAAGGAAAAGTAGGAGAAAGTAAACCGCACTAATATTCCTGCTGCTGAAACTGTAAATGCTGGTTAGGACTCTATATTTAGTAAAAAAGTTGTTACTTATAGGAACATATTTCATTACAGGCACCCCATAAGCCCTTAAGTATTAAATCACTGTACATTCATTTTACTAGGCCAAATTTGTTTTTTACTTTCATTCCTTCAGTTTTTCTAAATTTTTTGTTTTTATATCTTTTGAAAAAATTAGCTAAATTGTAATTAGTTTTAATTAGTTTACAAAACTTTTCTAACAACTTTTCTATACGAAATATATTTTTTGTTACAACATTTTTTTTTGCAACAAAATCTTGAAATTAGATACTTTATTTATCTATATTCTATATAATGTTGTATATATCCGATATAGAATTTCAAAATAAAATTTAATAAAATATTGAAAATTTCGTATTTATTGAAAAAAACCTCTCAAGTAATTAAATATTTATTAAATCCCCGTGTAAATATTCTTCTTCTCTCACGACATTAAAAATATATTTGGAAAAAAACACCAAAAAAATACGTAAAATATTTTAATCTTATGTACGACGAAATTATATATTTTTAATGTCCATAAAAAAATTGGGTTTTTTTTTATGTTGATTTTTGTGGAATTTTATTAAATTCTAATGAAATAAATAAAGACAAAAAAAAATTTCTGTTAATGTTTCTGAAAATATCTAGAGGATATGATATAAATTTGTACAGGAATTAAATAAAGGAATGTAATTTTGGTTTATTAAAATAAAAATAAAATTTAATTTTTCAATTTTTTTTTTTGGTTGTCAGAACATTTCATGTATTTCTATAGGCTATTTTAATTATGTCTGTAAAAATAATAAAAAAATAAAATATTGTACTTGTTGGTACTTTAATTTTTTGTTGCTCAATATCCTTGAGCTATTTGTTTATCATTAATAAATTACATATTTGTAAAATAATTTTTAAAATAATTTTTGACTGACAAGTTGAATCTATTAGATGAAAATATCAAAGTCAAATTACTCTCCATCAATTGAGTCCTTGTATTATATAAAAATATTGATTCTATTTCCACCGAAAATAAGAATTTTGAAATTTATTTTTTTATATAAAAAGTATATAAGACTGTGTTTTAATAAGTTTCGTTTAAAATTGAGTATTTTTTTTTAAAGCTATTTTTTATAAATTTAAACAAGGATAAACACTGTGTTTTCAAATCCTTATTTATGTAATTCATTTTGAGTTAACCCGAGTACACCACAGGAGTTTATTTTGCATTGCTTTTTTATTTTATTTCTTAAAATTAATTTGATTCCAATGACGAATGGTAATTAAGCCAAATTTCAACATCTAATTACAGAAATTTTTGAACTCCTTTCATAGGATTCGATCCCTAGGTACTTCACCACTTAGCGTTATATTTCATTAAAATGGCTTGTAATTAAATATTTATAAACACTGTGTAATTTGAGTTTAAATTATTCTATTTCAGTGACAAACTTTCGAATATTGTATCAGTACAATTAAAGCAACTTCTTCAAATATGAAGTTTTTAAATTGTGATATAAAAACTGCTCTTTTTTTCATTAAAAAATATTTTTCGGAAATAGGAAAATCATCAAAATTTTATTTTATTGCAATATTTATTAAGTATCACTTAGTACACATAAATATTAGAACACTGAAAAATGGTACGATTTCGATGACTTTTCTTCGAATTATACTCCATAATAATTGTAAAACATAAATTAATTAAAACATTTTTTTTAGTAATTTTTATTGTACTAGTTTTAACAATTTTCTGTATAATTTTTAACACTAACATATTATTTTTCAAAATTACATTTATTAATATAGTTATCCAAACAAAAATACTTCTTTAGCATTATTACAATTTAGAAAACTTAGAAAAATTCTATATAAATTCAATTACATAAAAATAATTATTAGATTCTACATAACTAAATATAAATACCTAATTAAAATTTTTGAGTATACTTTTTACTTTTATTAATATGCAACTTAATATTCAACAATATGTGTGTTGACTAATTTAAAATAAAAACTTGAAGAGCTACTTTTATGAAAAATAATAAAAATTACTATGAAGTTTCTCTAGTTTTTATGCAGCAGTTAAGAAAATTATTTTTGTTTAACACTTTCATGTATGGTGTGTCAAGTCATTAGAATTGTGACTTTTGTTATAATTAGACATAATAACCCAACATATTTTTATTAAAGGATTTAAGAACTTTAAAGATTACACTTATTATAATAAAATAATTTTAATTTATTAATGAACATTTTTTTAAATTTTATGTTTTTGGTTTATAATTTTATTGCAGGGGAATTTTTGAAAAAAGTTTGTTTTTTTGTCCTTTGCGTTGAAAAATTTATAATTTTAATAATAATTTTATGAAAATTTTCAAGGAAAATGAAGAAATGTTTTTTTTTTTTGTTGGTAAATACATTATCAGAGGCAATTTTCTAAATTATTTAAATTTTTTTTTAATGAAATTTTATTTTTTCACTGAGAATATTTTAATATTTTCTTAGTTGATATCATTAAAGTATATTATATAAAATTTTTTCATATTTTAAACATTTTTTTTTAATAAATTCTAATAAAAAAAAATGTAGATTTAAAGTAAGAAAAATATAAAAATCTGCATAATTTATTATAAAATATATAATGATGATTGATGATAATTTATAGTGTGGTGGTTAATATCTCAAGAGTCTAATTATCTGTGAAGTAAAAATACTGAAATATTAAAATTTTTAGTCTATTAATAATTCGTACATAAATTATGAATCTTAGTTCTTAGTTATCTTCGTGAAACAATAATTTAAATTTTAAAATAAATTATAAATGACTTTTAATAAATGACTTGTAATTTATTGTAAAAGTTGTCCAGTTTCTTAAAAATATGTAAAACTTAAATAATTGTATTAGTTTATATAATTATGTAAAACAAAAAAAAATTGTAAAAGATGGAAAATATTTAATACAATTTTTGGTTAAAATATGTTTAAAACCACCGGTTATTTAATTTGTTGCTGTGCGTAAACAACTGGAAATTACCCAAAAAATATTCTAAAAAATGCGCATTGATAGATATTCCCAAAAGTAGTAACAAAAAAGCAAATATTATGTTTGGGCAATTTATTTACAAAATCTAATAAGATATAATTTTACTGAAAGATGGGAAAAGTTACCAAAAATTTAAATGTTTTTTTAAAAATTTTCTCACAAAATTTAGTTGAAAATTAAAATTATTAGAAAATTTTAAACTAAACTTTTTAGGTTATGTTCTCAATTTAATGTCGGAAAAATTCCTTTAATTAATTGATTATTCTACTATTTTACATAAATGATATTATTGACGTAAGTAAATGTGTCCATCGATATATTCCAGTTTAATTAAAATTTACATATTTAACGAGGTGTTACCCATTTGTAATTTTTTCCCTCGTTTTTTGTATGTTTTACGCACCGACCAAACTTGGAGAAAAACTCTTAGATTAATTTAAATTTTATAATAATCATATTTCCGTAAATACTCTAATAATATTTTCATAAAATGATATTTAAAATCCAAAAAAGAAAGAGAAGAATATGAAAATGATACTTTTTGAACTTATTCCATTAAAATTATCTTTAAATACTTAACCTATAATAAAAAAAAATCTTTTCATAATAATCTTTAACCTCATTTAAAAAAATTTTTTTTTTGTTAAAGTTACCAAGAAATGTTGATAATACAATTTTTATATTTTCAGTATCTTTTTACAAGAGAACCTCCATAAAAATAATAACTAAAAACAACATTAAACACTACATAATAAAACTAAACACATTATTACATATTATATTAACCTATTTTGATGTGTTTTACTCATTATTTTATATTCACAGATAAAAATCATTATTACTACAAAAAAAAAAAAGGAAATAAATTCGTGTAAAACAAAAATTTTTCTTCCTGAATAAAGAAAATTACAAAAAAAAAAAGAATTTTCTCTTCTTTTTTTTTTATCATAAACTTGGCGACAAAATTTTTATTTGAAAATCTAATAAAAACTAGAAGAGAGTAAAATTTTTATCCTTTAAAATGTATATTTCTATATCTTTATAGTTGTTTAACCAAAATTACAAGAATTATTATCAATTTATATCCGCGTGTCTAATAACGTTAAAATGCTTTTAAAGATATAATAATGGTAATTATGAAAATAGTAACATTGTCATTAAAATCATAATCCTGGAAATAGATGAATTTCTATAAAATATTACATAAATTATATATAATTTTCTTGTTTTTTTTTCCATTATAACATAATTACAGTTTCAATTTTTCGTCATTACAATTAAAGGATTTTTATAATCATAAAGGGATTGGTGGTGGTAATAATGGTTTTAAAATCCTTCCATTTAGTAATATAATTAGAAATTATTTTATTTTAAAATTTTAATTAGAAAAAAATGCAGATGAAAGAAAATTTATAATCTTTACAAAAAGGAAAAGAGGAAATTAAAATATTAGGAAGAAGAAGGACATTTTTGTTTTTTTTTATAAATTTCTAATATTTTTTATTTAGATTTTAGATTTTTTATGTATATTTGTAATCTATTAAATAGTGTACTAAAAATTTTAAATTCTGAAAAGTTATGTAACACCACTCTTCTAGCTCTAACTTTCTTGTGAATATTAATCACTGATATCTTTAAAAGAAAATATACAAGTAAACGAGATTTATTAAAAAAAAAATGATTTATTCGTTTTTCTATTACAGAACGAAACGGTGTAGATTGTTATGGGATACAATCTGTTACGGGACACTGGGACATTTTAATTGTGTAAACAGCATAACTACTATGCATCTGTTGTTATTACTATTATTAACAAACATATTTTATAGTTGTTATGCTGTCTACTTCTCTACTACATAATTAAAACAACCAAGCATATAGTTACATTTTTGTAGACAACTTTAATATATCAGTATTTGTTTTTCCTTATTCGAGTAACGATTTTTTTAATAGATTGATGAAATCTTCAGGGATGCTAAAAAAAGCTAACTTTAAGAAATGTTAAATAAAAATCATAAAAATGATATTTAAACGATTTAAATTTAAAAATACTTTACTACTGAAACATGAAATTTTATGTAAATCACATTGAAGCATTAAAATTGGGTTAAATTATGAAAAATCTGTAAATTGAAATTAAATATTGAAAATGTAAAATTGTTGAATTATGTAACGGCAATGTTTTATTGAATTCTTTTGTTTAAATAATATGCTGAGAGCTACAATTATTATTTATGTATTATAGGGAGAGTCATTGAAATTGAATCACTTTTCAGAATACTTTTCAGATATTTGTATGTAGAAATCTTTAATAAATTTTGTAATTAAATTCAATTTTGATTTTGCATGCATAGAAGAGTTCTGGTAAATCGAAGCTGGCTTTTGTTGAATTTAGAAAACTAGATTGAAATTTTACTACAATAAATATCTTTAGTTAAAAATCCTTAAAATAGTAAAAATTAATGTCCGACAAACCTAGAACTTAAAGTGACAATAAATAAATACAAATGTAGCCAATTAATTTTTAATGTTGCATATTAATAACCACAAACAATAGATTTCAATAATATAATTAGTTTCCGAATAAGAACAATGCTACGATTTCTGATTTCGATCCTTATAATTTTTGGAACCAATTGATTTAAATAAATATTAATTGATTTTTTAAAGGAAGAATATATTTTTTTAAAGGACTACATGAACTTTATATTAAATTTTAATAATTATTTCTAAACTATTTTTAAAATTACATATAATATTAATTGTCATTAAATTTATTTAAGTTAATAATCCCTTTAATTATTGTTCTGTAAAGTAATGAAACTCAATTTTAATTTCTAAATTAAATAATAAAATAAAATTGTTAAAACTTGTGAAAATATAAAAAATTATTTCTTACAATTTCCTTCAATTTTAAATATATATGAAAAAAAAATCTTTCAAAGTTAAATATTATATTATCCTTTTTCTTTTTAAATAAAAATTGACCACAATTTCTACAAAAAATCTAAAGAAGAAAACTATTTTTTTTGATAAATGTAAAAACAAACGGAAAAAAGAAAATAATTAAATGAAAATCTGTTTGTTTTTTTTTTTAAGTTTGTTGAAAATTTTATTCAAATTAATTAATTTTTTTCCCCCTAGTAATAATACATATATAAACTAAAAACTTTACGCTGCAATAATTAAATACCAAAGAATTTTATTACTCTTTTTGTGTTTGTTGAATTGACATTAAAGAAAATGATGAAAATTGAACTAAAAGAAAATAAAAGTAATAATTTATATTAAAAACTTTTTTTTTTTTTTTTAATTAGAATTCAATGAAAATTGTAGCTTTATACAATTTTCAATATAACAAGATACAGGTTTTATTTAGTTATTTTTGAAATTTTTATTTTTTTTTAATATTATTTATACAAATCCTTGAAAAACAAAAAAACATTTTAATTGAAAAATTTACATGATAAACAATTTTTAAAGGATCCTTTAAAATACATAGAGAAACGAAAAAAAAAACTATTATACAAAAATTGAAATTTAACATACAATTGAATTATTTCTGTTTTTTTTTTTTCATTTTTCAAATTTTCAATTTACAAGGCTGTAAAAATAGGTCAGTTTTTTTTTGTTGGAAAAGTCTATAATATTGAACTAAAACTAAAAACTTATCCTATGATATAGTAATCAATATTGTTTGTTTGTTTGTTTGTTTGTTGTTTTTTGGGTAAAAACTATTATTTAGTCTCTTTTGGTTGGACTTTTACTTTATCACGTTTAACTTGTGATGGACACAAAAAAAAAAATGATAAATATAACGATAGCTTTGATGGTGGAAAATTTAATGTTGATAGGTTTCTATTGAAAATAAAGTTCTTTTTTTTATTTTATTTTTTTGTTGGATAGAGTATAATATGTAAATGTAAACTATTATTGAAATTGAAATATACAAGAAGCATAAAACAACATAAAAATATGATCAAAGAATATCCTCCAAACTGCATATAACAAAAATATTATTTTTGGGATCCGGTTTTTGTATTTTAAGTTTTTGTGTTTCATTTGCAAAATGTAAACATTTTTCACTATATTTTATGATTGATTTGAAATTTTCGGTATTGTTTGTTGTGGGATTATCATTGAAACTTTCATGTTTCCACTAAATTAAATATACATATATATACAACTCGTATATAACAATAATAATAAAAAAAAACATTGACAGTAACACCATATTATTTTCAGTTTGACATAGTTGTTTTTTTGGCATATATTGCTTGTATTATTATTTCTGCTGAAGGATATGAATTTTATGGAATTGACTATTCTGGTTAATAGCCAAAAAATTTCAAACTATAAATAATATTATTATATTAAATTATGATAAATTCTTTTATTGCGATTGAAGATGAATGTACAAGTTTTAATTTTTATATAGCATATTTTATTAAAATATTAAATTATTTCAAATGGATAATTGTTTAATTTTGTTGAACATATGTATAAAATGATATTTTGTTTAAAGTTTCGAAAACGTGATATAAAATAAGTTAAAATTTTGATACTTAATTCTTTAAAAATTAATTTCAAAATAAATTTTATGCAAAATAATTTAATAATTTAAATAGATTTTATAAACTTTCAAAACATTTGATATGCTAAAAATTTTTATGAATTTTTTTGTATTTTTTCTATCAACATATTTTTTTATTTTAGAGACATAATAAATGTTACGAGTATCATATTTGAATAATAAATAATATCAATAAGCAAAAATTATATACATTTTCATATTAAACTAAAATTCACTATAATATAACATTTAATTTTAGAATATATTAAAAGTGATAGATAATAAATATGCTTATAAATTATATATACATAGTATGTATATACAAATATAATAATTGCTAGTTAAAATTGCAACGGTGTCATTTAAATTTCTAACTACATCAATTTTAATTATATGTATTATTTAAGCCGATATTAAATATATACTTATTTCAGTATAAGTATACAATGTACATGAATTATTTTAAATTTAAATTATTGGTAGAAACTCGTGAATGGAAAACACGCGAAAAATTTAGAATTTATAATTTCGTGGAAATTTTTTGTATGGTTGCTTTTAAATAAACATTTTAAAGGTTTTTTTCGTCTCAAAACTTTCGTCTGTCCATAAACTTTTTTACATTATGCTTTAACATAATAAATGCATAAATAAATTATTGCTAAACAACTAGTTGTAAAGGTTGAACAATTCTTAAGAAATAGGATTTAATTTAAGATCGTCCACTAGGGGGCGTAAACAACCTTGTTTTTCCAAAAAGTTCTTTTTTTTAATGAATAATTGAAATTTCTCCTAGTAAATATTTTCTGAAATATAATAATAACCATTAATATAACTGGATTTATGATTAATTATACATAAAAATAGTTGCAAAAATTTTTCAAACAATAATAAATAAAATAAATCATAATTATTGCATGAGATATATTGTTATAAAATTTATATTTGTAATCACGAAATATTTTTTTATCAATTTAAAATTTTTAATTTAATTTAATTTGGTGTTTTTTTATTTTATTAGTGAACAATTTTAATTTGGTGCTTTGTAGTGACGGTTTGAAGTTGTGAAAAACTGCCATTTGTTTTCCTAAATTATCTATTTGAGTGCAAAATCACTAAAAAAAAAAAATTTTTAATCCGCTTTTAAATTTTTTTAATTGAAAAATTAGTTTATTTCATTATTCACTTCATAAATTATTTCATTTCATTAATTAAATTAAATATTTTAAACTGCTACATTCATTTGCCGGTTAATAATTAAACAAATTTTGAATACTATTCAATAATTAATGCATTTTTAGAAAACTAAACACTAATAATTTATTTAGTTACTATTTAAAAGTATATATAAAAATACAGCATTAAAAACTATGATCTTTTTTAATTAATATACATATAGTAAAAAGTTATATCTTGTTAGAATTAATTTTCATAAAAACTTCTAAAACATTATGAAAAGTTTATAAAAGCATAAAATATTCATTAACATATAAAAGAAATTATAAATAGTATTTTTTTGACATACAAAAAATTTATAATAAATTTTAAAAAAAATAATACCATTTAAATTTTTTAAAATTTTTTATTAAAATTAAATATTAGTTTAATATAAAAAGAACTTTTCATTTCACCTGAGGATATCTGTATCAGTAAGATAGTTTTTTTTTTTTTTAAAAAAAAGAGTGGACTTGACCATTAGGATTATTAAGCTTTAAAATTATGAAAATTTAAAAATTTATTAACAAAGTTATATTTTTTGTGTGCGTGTGTGCTTAAATTAATATAAAATACTAAAGTTTTTTAATTTTTTTTTTAACATACAGTATTATAAAAAATTTTCCTAAGCTTATTAATATAAATCTTCTGTAAAATATAAAATTAAATAATTTCCAGATATAAATATAATCCTTAATAATTTCTATATAGATCCTTAAAAAGAGCCATTATAAATTAGAAAAATTCTTTTATTAAATCTATTATAAATAGAAAAACTTCACCAAAAAAAAAAACAAAAAAGATTTACAAATTAAAGCTGGTCCGTGTTAATTTGCCACAACAAAAGAATGGAAAAAAAAAATCCAAATAAAAATAACAATTTCAAAAATTGATCCTTAAAAACTAAAGCAACAATGTAGATATTAACCTAAAAACCTAAAATAATTTTTTGAAATACCACGCACAATAAAATAATATGAGGATATAAAATATCTTTACAAGGACTTCTTAAAATATTATATTATATCTATAGATACAAAAACAAAAACAAAATAAAGGAAGAAAATTCGAATGCAAACACAAAAAAAATTTTCTACTGAACGATGATGATACATAGAAAAAACCCATAGAATTAACCATTAAAAACATTTTTATCCTTAAAAAAAAAAGAATGTTTTTTCTTTGTCATTTAGTAAGAATTTTTTTTTTTACAGGACATTTTAAAGAAATGAATAAAAAACCACAACGCAAAACATTGTTGTAATGTCTTTATTACTTAAGTCCTTGGATAGGACCAAAAACAAAAAGTTGTAATTTCTTTTCTTGTGTTGTTGTTTTTTTTCTTTTTGTAATGGAATATCCTTTTTTTTGCGTATATGTCTCCCTTAATGTATATTTCAGTTTTTTTTTTTTTAACGGAAGACGAATACTAAAAATGAAATTTTCTATTTCTTGTTTTGTATTTTTTTTTTTTTTTTGGTTGAAATAATTTATATTATTTTTGTTTGTTTTCTGCGAATGATACTACTAAGGATACCAGATGGAACTATATACAATCCACGAAAAAGAAAATGGATGGATAATATCTTAGTTATATACACATATATATGCTTACTATAGTATAGATATATATAGAAATGTAATGGAAAACCTGAAGAAAAGTCATAATTTTAACATTTCCCACTAAAACTAAAGGACATTACTCTCTTCAAATAACACATCTGAGAACATGAAAAATTGCTAAGGAATACACAAAAAAAAAAAAAAAATAATAATAATAACTTAAGAAATTTTATTGTTAAAAATTGTATGAAAAGTCATAAAGTAACGAGAAATTCCTTTTAAAATCTACTCAGAGTTCTGTCACATAAATATATCTTTTAGCTTTTTTTTTTTTTTGCATTTTAATAAAAATCGTCCATTTTCCAGGCGAATGAAGATATACAGATGACGACCAAGATTACAAGGCAAAAGCAATTTTAAAACATGCGGCAATAATAGAGAAGACAGAAAATCTTTAAGATTAAAAACGAAAAAAAAATATATAAATTAAATATGGATATTTAGTGTTGAGCATAGAAATCGTAAAAAAAAAACTTTGTGAAAAATAAGATTATTAATATCTTTAATGTATAAGTTTAAATAGTGGACTAATGTAGGTACATATTAAGTTAAATTATTTGCACTTAAATAATTAATTCAAAATTAATTTAAGCTACTACCAGATTCACAGAAATTTTTAGTTCATATAATAACCACAATCAAAATTGAGATGGTTTTTTTTAAAAGATTGACACTCTGCAAAATTATTATTTTAACCAGGTTTTGCTGATAAAAAACCACCTAGCTAAGCAATTTCATCTCGTAAAGGCAACCATTTGAGAGCACAATTTTTCATTGGGACTTCTGTATAAAGAAAAGTTACCTGAGCGAATTATAATCAACAATTACATAAAAGTTCTTTCTCAATATTGCATGTATCTTAACAAAAATGTAGTAATGACGAAAATCTGTAACTTTAAATTAATTTGTAAACAAATCCATAATGCTTTTCTGGTTTTGTTCTTCTTTTTTTTTTGAGTTTGCCATAATATTTTATGTTACACGCATTCTTCATATTTATAGACAGATTATTTTACTATTTCTATGTTGCAACTTTTTTTTTTACATTTATTTTCACATATTTCTATTCTTTCAACATTTATATGAATGGGCAAAAGTTGTTTTCTTTTTTTTAATGCTGAATCCTAATCGTCTTTAGAGTAGAAAATATAAAATATTATGAACAAAATGATAAGGATATAAAAAGAAATTGTATAGTTTTTATGTATCTTTTTGTTGCAGTTACTATTTAAGAAGAAAACTACTATGCTTAAAAAACTTTGCTTTATTTTATGCACCGAATATTATAGTCATTATTATAATATAAATGCACTTAGTAAATTTTTTTATGTCTTTTTTTACGATCATCCATAATTTTTGAAAATATAAAATAGTCAATTTAAATAATAAATTATTTTCTTTTAAAATATAGAAATAATTTCAATTTTATTAGCAATAATTTCAATTTCAGTAGCTTATTAGTAAATATTTATGTAAAATTAATATTATTAAAATTAAATTTTTGGTAAAATTTTTAAAATAATTTTTATAATTTTTAATTATTTATTAATTTACTAATATAATTTTACACATTTATTTTTTTTATTGTAATGAAATTATTTTTTTATGGTTTACCTATAAATTATGGTTAATTTTGTGAATTACATTATTCACTAGGTTTTTTTTTTAGTACAATAATTTTTATTTTAATCAAAAAATGGTTTAAAATTGACTTTAAACTTTGGTAAAGTAAATATTTTTTTTTGTTGTTTGGTTAAAATTTTTGTCGACTTTATAATTAAATTTTGTGTTATTTTGGTGCCATATAAATTGGTAATATTAAAAAAATATTGATGGAAAATGTGTTACTGCCACAAAAAAAAAATTTTAAATTCAATTTTTGTTTTTATATGGAAAATTATTATAATCTTTTCCTGTCTAAAAAAAAAAAACAATTTTTTTTTATATATTTTGTGGGAAAGTAAATTGAATTAATTTGAAATATTACAGGAGCAAATTTAATTTGCATATAATTAGGTGGTTTAACACAAATTATACTATTAAATTTTCGATTATAGGGTGTGTACGTTAGTTTTTTTTTGTAAAATTTAATGTATTTTACTGAAATAATTGAAAATTATTTATGATTTGAAATTTCAGTTTGAAAACATAATATTTCTGCAAGTTGATATAATTATTTATGATTTGAATATTTCAGTTTGAAAACATAATAGTTCTGCTAGTTGATATAATTCTATAAATCAGCGTCTTTAATTTAAAAGACATTATATTATACCCTGTATAAGATGTTAGCATAGAGCTATAAAATGCTAACAGAGTATTAAATAATGCGTGTCTTAGAAAAGTCGTGTTGTGACGGATTTCAGGACTAAAAAAGTTCAATTAAAAAAGTAACAACAGAATAAACTTGTACCAGTGAACATACATAAATGAATTTTAAATTTTACTGAATATCCTTTTTTTTGCAATGAATTACTTTAATATTGGTACATTGTAGATTTTCCTAACATTTTATTAAAAAACTAATTTAAAATTTCTGGTAAATTATTGTATTTACTCTATACGTACTACAATTTACAAAAATTTCTAGATAAAATTTCATTTTATTACTTTTGTAGCTTATAAATAATTAATACTGTTTTCACTTACCTTAATAAAATAGCCTTAGTAATAAAATCTACTACATAAATTGAAAATATTTCGTCGTAATATTACTGAATTCATTTAAATAATATTGTAATAGAAATTTTGTGTTTACGATTATTTTATGTCGAAAAAAATAACCAATTTCAAAAGGATTTAAAGCTAAAGGATCTATAATTATATATTTTGTTAGAGACAATTTTTTTTTATTATTCATTGGTATATTAAAATATAAATATAATACTTGTCTCTGGTTCTGATTTATCAAAAATATATAATAAATCATTAAATTTTTTTGTTTTTTGTATTTGGTGTACTTAAAATAATTAAAAAATATTTTTTTTCCTTTATTATTTATTGATATTTTTATGGAAAGAAAAATATACATAAAACATTTTATTTTACAATTATTTAAAAAAAAAAAATTAATAGATACACAAGGAAAATTTATCATTAAATTAAAACATAAGTACAAATCAGCAGTAGGAACAACAGCGCGTGTTATTATTAAAAGAAACAAATGTATTAATTACGACAATATTCTATAAATATAAATCAAAATTTATTTAAATTAATTTTAACAAGAATGTTCACAGTATTTACGCGAATTTTCTTTAACATTAACTCAATTATATGTATTATATTCATTTACAAAATTAGGATTGTTACTTAAAAAATACTAATTAGTAAATTTTTAAATTTTACTTTAAAAGGAAAAATAAACTAAATTATTATTTTTTTTATTAAATTAAATTTTTTAAGCCTACATATTTTAGGGAAACAACAGATTTTATTGATCTTGTTATACGTTGTACATGAATAGTCAGTTTTAATTAGTTGAATTGTTTGTATATTTGTTGAGTATTCTCTTTTTTGTATCACTAAGAACAACTGTCACAACAAATAAAATAACCAAAATACAAATTGCACTAAAAAAAAAATTCATCATCATCACAAAAATTATCTTAAAAAGAGAAATTTTAATGAAATTCAAATTAAATTTTATAAAACAATGACATTATTTGTGCAGTAAAATAGTATTGTCAATTAATTAAAACTATTTGAATATAGTTCTTTTGTTAATGATATTAATGAGTCTGTTAGATTTAAATCGTCCTTTGTTGTCCAATTTTATAAATTATTTAGTTTAGTTTCAGTTAGTTTGAAAGGGTTGCCTGCTACCATAAATACTAGCCCCTTACTGATGGATTAATATTTCAATAATTTGTTCCTGAATTTATCGTGTTTTTCTAACAGATGTAATAATTACTATTATACAGATTTAGACTAGTTTCTCAAATCAATAGGATAACACCTAATGAAAGACTTAATGCAATCAACAATGATTTCTGTTCGATGAGATTAATTGTGTTCCTTGTTGGCTAAGGATTCCTTGTAACTTGAATATTTTTAAATGTACTAATTACTCTAATACATAATAATATATTCAATATTTAAATAATTTCTAATTATTTTTCAATTTTCATTTTATATTAAATGAAAATTTAAAATATAATTTTTAATTGGTAATTGTACTCTTTTCGATTTTATAATCATCCTACTAAAATTTATATTAATTTACAAAATTTTTGATAACAAATGTAATTATTTTATATACATTGGCATCCTACATAAATACACACTGAATAGAATTTGAAAAAAAATAAAATTTTAAGAGGAAAAATATCCTTTTAAGGTTGCAAATTTTAGATTAATTAATTATTAATTAGTTTCTAAAAATATACAAATTGTATAAATCTGAGTTTTATTATTATTTCTATTAGATTTGTTTCAACAAAAATATAGAAAAATAATACTTATTATGTTTAAATAAAATCTATTACTAAAAAAAAATTATTGCACGTTAAATAAATTAGATTGCTAGTGGAAAATATTATATGAAATAAGAAAATATTATAGAATCATGATATATTATTATGTCTTCAATTAAAATCTGTATTCAATTTTACTGATAAACACTTTTTTTTTACTTATAAATAAAATTATAAGTTAATTTTCACAGAAAAAAACATAATTTAAATAAAAAAAAAGTATAGTATTATTTTAATTTTCCTTTTTTTAGATAATTTGTTATTTACATTTCGTACAGACACCATTTGTAGACTGGGACAATTTTCACAACAACTAAAAAAAAACAAAAATAAAAAACGATTCTATAAATTACAGTATATTTATAATTTTCCTGTTTAAAATTCCCTTAGTGGAAGTAGAATAAAACCATAAATTATTATGCGATCATGTAGAATTTACCTTAATTGTAAATTTTCAAATAATATATACATATATATAAATATGTTTAAACCTCGGTGGGACAAAATATATCTATATATCTGTACATTTAATATAGAATATATTAATGGTCTCTGTTTTTGTTGGTCATCCAAAATAACAAAAAATATAATAAAAATTATATACATTATATTTTCATTCTATATAAAATGTATAATAAAAATATATATAAATATACTATTCCACAAAATGTTCAAATTAGATATAAACATTGAATATGGAAATTTTTTTTTTTTTTCTTTTTCTG
Source organism: Empis livida (assembly GCA_963932195.1). Taxonomy (NCBI): domain Eukaryota; kingdom Metazoa; phylum Arthropoda; class Insecta; order Diptera; family Empididae; genus Empis; species Empis livida. The sequence continues at coordinate 47,513,650 of OZ010648.1, forward strand.
CGGATTACATAAATTTTATTTATAATATACAATGTGTGAGTATAATTTGCGTTAAACAAATAAGCATAAAAATGTCCTGCAGTGAAAATTATTCAATAAATAACTTAAATTTTCTAAATGATTAAAAATTTTAAAGGTTTTTGGTATGCCAAAATTTTCAGATAAATACGATACATAAAAATTTAATTTGGATATAAAAAAAAAAAAAAATTAATTAATTTTTTGGTCTTTGAAATTTAAAATTTTTCTATACAAAAATATATACATATATCTTTTTTCCTTAAAGTCCTTGACCTTTAATTATTGCCAAATTGTAATTGAAAATTTAATTATAATCTTTTTAGTTTACACCTTTTTATTTTCTTTTCTAGTTAATAAAATTTCTCATATTTTTTTTTTTTATAAGAAAGTGAAAAATTTGAATAGAAAATTTTTTCATCCTTGTTTCTAATTTTTCGTGCAATCTTAATAACAATAACACACACACAAAAAATGAAAAACGATTCAAAGGAATTGATGTATCCTTTTTTAATTGTTTGCAAACAATAAAAAAAAATTGGATAAAAAGGATAACAACAATAAAGTGAAAAACAAAAAAAAAACAACAGAAATCTTTTCTTTGATTTTTTATGAAAAACTTAAAGAGTGTGAAAATTATTTTTGAAATAAAATTTTTTTTTGAAATATAAACACCAACAAAATGAAAATTTCTTAATTGCGTGACATAGAAGGATACAAGAAAATAAAAAAAAATAAAATAAACTTTTATTTTGTTTTTTTTTTTCCTTACTGAGACAATATGGGTTCAAATTATTTCTGGAAAAAAATTTGAAATTTTTTTTTTTTGTAGTACAAAAAGGATATTTTTTTTTGTTGTCACAAAAGAAGGAAAATAATTTATTATAAAAAAAAAATATATATTTTTTTTATTCAAACTTTTTTTTTTTGGGTTTGTTTGTGTGTATATTATTTGTTGCTTTTGGGTAATATTTTTCTATTTAAAATATATTGGTTAAGTGAAAAGTTTGTGTTACAAGGAAACATATTAAAGTTTCAGAAAAATTATGAAATAATTTTTTTTAAATTTTATAAAAATTTATATAAAAATTATATAAACTGACGAGATTTAATACAGACTATACTCAATGAGCAAAGGGAAACTGCAGAAATAATTTGTACGATTCTGGCAAATTGGAAAGGTATAATAAATTATATTTTGAATTTTATCCGCGATTAATATTAAAAAAGGTAACAAACTTACTTAAATCTTTAAAAATTTGATTAAAATTTTAAATTTATTGTTTGGTTAAATCCTTCACAGCATTAATCGGATCGGACTCTATTCTAATTATATTAAATTAAGTTTAGAAAAAAAAAACAAATTCCTTGAATCCTTGAAACAGTTTAATAAATGACTAAAAATTAAAAAGCCTTTATATTATTATATTTAAATTCTTTATATATAATTACATAACGCCTACAGGTATGCAATATATACTTAACAATTAATAGAACGATTTAAAAAGACTTTAAACAAAGTTATTTTTAATGTTCTATTTTTTTTTCTTTGGTTTTATGGCAAAAAACATAAAGAAAAACAAAAAACAAAGATAATTTAGGCAAAAAAAAAGGACTTACTAAAAATATATAATATTTACCTATAATATAGAATATTTTTTTTTTTTTTCTCGAAATTTTTGCTTTGATGAGAAAACTTTTTCATTTTTATCATAATTTCTTATCATATTCCAGGTGATTTCTCGTCTGGAATGAGTTTTTAATCTTTGTTTACAATATATATATTTTTTTTTGGAAAATTATAATAAAGATTTTTTTGTTTTTAAGGGTTCCGGATATACCAAGGATAAAAATGTTGGTTATGTTATATAATATAATAATTTTTTTTTAGTCTAAAAATAAAAATATATTTTTTTTTCTTCAAAATAATTTCAAAAGAAAACTTTTACTTTTAAGTTTAACTTTTGACCACAGAGAGAACATAAATCCAATTAAATTGTATGTGAAATGATTGGTTTATGCCCCTTCACTAAAAATAGTGTTTTTGATTGAATGAAGGTAAAATAACAAAATAACAAATTTCAAAACATTTTTTTATTAATAACATAAAATATTTATTAAAATTAATATAAATAAATTTAAGTAAATATTTTAAAATTATTAATAAGTCAATCAGATATAATCAAAAAATATACCAAACAACTAAACAACATTGAAATAGAATTTTCCAAATGATAATATTGTGAATATTAATTTATGTAATAATAAAAAATACTTAATAATAATAGAAATTATTTTAGTGTTTATTATATAATCACAAGTTTTGCGAAAAAAAAGTTATAATTTCCATTAATTGTTCAAAAAAATTTGAAAGATATTATAAAAAATTAACCTACAATTCAATTTGAAAAGAACAAAGTTATCAAAAGTTTTTCAATTCTTAGCAACAATTTATCCTTAAAACAACAAAATTATTATTAAAAAAAAAAAAAAATTCTATAGAAAACTGAAAAAAGATTTTCTTTTTTAAATTACATAATTGTAACAGATGGTTTTTAAGTAAAGATTTTTAAGATAACCTAAAAGTAATTTCATTTTCTTTCTTATTATTTTGTGGTAGCTTTTATGGGCAAACATATTATTATATACTACATAAATATTATATATAAATTTAATCTTATGAATTTCTTATAAATATATTAGATTGCCTATATATATATACTATTATATACAATAATATAACTTTCAACTTATTACCATATGTTGTATTTTTTGGGGTCAATATGTATAATATAAATTTCACAAAATAATTTTTTTTTTTACATTTTCAGATCGTTACATAGCATTTTCAGATTAAATTTTAATAATAAAAAAAAGTTTTCTATTTAAAAGGAACAAAGAGTAAACATATTTCATTTATAATTATAATTTTGTTTTTCATAAGAATAATTAAAATAAATTATAAAATATTAGATACTTTAATGCTTGGCAGCAGTCTTAGTGTACATATCTGTAAGTATTAAATATTGCATTCATTTCACTTCCAAAATATCTATTTCAGTCTAATTTTCCTTTAACTATGTACCAGTAATGTAAAATTACAGAATAATGAATAATGAATATAAGTTAACGGTCGAGGGCATATGCTAACTACAAATGTCTTACTAATAAAACCAATAATTTGTTGTAATTAAAAAATTCTTCACTATAAATAAATTTATGATCCGAATTCATAGAAATTAGGTCCAAATTCCAATAGAATATTTCGAAATCTTTAATGTGAGGCCTGAGACTGTTGCGCGTCTAGATAGTAAATTTTAATTTCAGAAGAAATTAAATTTTTAATATATTAAAAATGATGAATTTAATCTGGAATTGCTAAATAATAAAAAATTATATACCGATCGATGTATTTCAGAAAATTTTCCTTTTAAAATAGAACTAATCTAACTCTACTTTCATTTAATTACCATAAAGCTTTCACATATAATATGAATAGATGTATATAAATTTATTTATTTTTTTGAGGGTGGTTTATTGAGAAAATTTACTTGCAATTTTTGGAAATTCTAATAATAATCATGAGCATAACAGCATATATACTAGAAATAGTCAATATATGTTAGAATGCAATCATTTTTTTTCTCTAAATTTTCAACAGATGTTTAATATTGCAAATTGGTATAAGGATTTATATATTATTGAGCAAAGAAAATCAATTTTCTTTAAAAATATCAAATTTTTGATGTTTTTTGTAGTTTCTGAAGAAATAAAATAAAAATCTAGAAAACAAATTTCTAGTTTATTATTGACTTTAAACCACAATATTATAGAAAATATCAACTGTGATTGAAATGCTCAGAATTGGATTATTTCAATAAGTTAGAATTTAAATTGTGTGGTTTTTTTTATTTGAAAATATATATAAATAATTTTCGACATATACATAAGATTTATCACATCATAACATAATTATTTTAAATACTTAGTGAAAAATAATATAATTTAAAAAATTATCCTTTGGAGATTAAAAATATCTAGAATTCGTTCAACTTTATTTTTTTTTTATCAAAAGTTTGTACTATATACTCTATATGTATACCCTTAATCAAGTCTATATCCTTTATTACTTATGTGAATTTTTGAATTATTCAAGTGTAAATTTTATATATGAAACTTACCAACATATAACATTTTAATTTCTCGCCTTAAGGTTACACAAAATTTAATTTAAGTCTAGACTTTTGATTCGTTTTAAACGATATTAAAATATAGTTTCATGAATTTTCAATTTACGAAGAAAAAAAAATGAAAATCAAGTGCTTAGTAAACAAGTATAAAAAAAAATTTAAGGATTATTAAAAGTAAAAAAAGGAAATTTGTTTTTTTAAAATAAAAAATCCTTTAAACAAATATTTTCTTTACATTTTCTAAGCTCTTTGATTTATATTTTCATTGAATGATGGGTGTGAAAAACACTTTGAAAATTGAAAATATTCTTGTGAAAAAAATAATAATTACAAAACCAACAAAGATAATAAATATAAAGTAAGTAATAATTTGCATATTAATAGGTGTTCCTTGGTAATTTTTTTTTTGTTATATACCAAGTTGCATGACTCTCTATATCAAAATTATTTACATTTTAATTTGAGAAAATTTAATTAAAAATGGTTTTTATGGCTTCCTTTATGGCAGTCTTTTATTGTTAGGGTTGGAAAAGGAAAAAAAAAACAAAAAAGAATATAAAATTAGATGAAAAGATTAGTAATTATTTGAACAAAAAGTAGTAGTTAAAATTTAATTAAACTTTAAATTGAATCTAATTAAAAAAATATTGAAGGTAAATTTTAGTATAAAATGTTAATTATTATCAAAAAAAAAAATTTTTATTTAAAAAAAAAAAGTGTCATAACTAAAGTGCAGAATATATTTTAAGTATAAATTAAATTAAATTGAAATTTCATATTAAAATTTCGAAACTAATTCTCAAGAAAATTAAATAAAATAGTATAATAAAAAATATTTCATTAGTGCATTATAGAAAATTTGCTTAATACAGAAATACAAGTATGAAAAATCTATAAAACATAACTATGTTCTTTTTCCAAACAAATAAATCATACACTGAATGAAATATCTTCCGCTATTTGTCATTAATAGATACTAATTTAATGAGAACAAGTTTATGTGAACAAATATTGTATGTATATATTTTAAAGATTTGCTTGCAAAATCAGCAGGTCAACACAATTATTCTATGTAATATGTAATGTTGATATATACTGTCAATTTTTTATATGGTATTCAATTGTGAAATCATAAAATTTCAACCAATCTTTTTAAAAAAATAAATAAATGTTTTACGTAAAATGAAAAATGACTTTAATTTTTTTTAAAAAAAATATATATTTTACTTGTTTTATCTATGCGCAAATATACCTGGTATATCAAGAACCATGGACGACAAAACTACTGTCATTACAATTAAGTCGACATTACTATATTTATATATTTTTGTTGGTAATGATTGTATTTCTTGGTTGTGATTTTCTGTGTGGGATAATAAAATGTTATATAGTGCAAATGGTTCATAGAATAATGATAAAACCACTTATATAGTACTAAGAGAGGAATTATTTAATTTTTAATGTGGAAAATGAAATTGTTTACTGGTATGACCAAGTCAGTACAGGTGTGGAGATGAGCTATATAATAATAATGTTATGACAATCTTTATTAGATTATCTCAAAGATTTTAAGACTATTTTGAAAAGTGTAAATGAAGAATTTATATAATTTAGATTTTTTTTTTACAATAACTATTAAGTCAACTATTAAATAATAATATTTATCAGTAATCCGTAGTCATATGCAACAGCATTTATGTAATTGAGTTAAATTGAAAAGAAAATTGATTTCTATTATTTCAAGTCACTAGATTATATATGGTCTATGCCACCAATACAATTCTTTTCATATATGCTACATTTTCTGACTAGTCATTCTAAATCTATTTTTCTAAGAATAAGTTTTCTAGTGGATATATATTGTTTGCATTCTAGATTCTACAGCTTTATCGGTCTTTCCAACTATAAAATTTTCAATTTTAAAAATTAAATAAAACATTGCAATTACATTACACTCCGATTAAACTGATCATTATTCCAATTTTTTTACAGACATAATCCAATTTCTTTATTTTATTTTTGTATTTCTACAGGTATCCATAAAAAAAAAATGCAAATTTAAATGAATGGAATAAAAATCAAAGTATCATCATTGCATAATAATATACATCTGGGTAATAAAAGTCCTAGAAAATCCTTTAAAATTTTTTTTTTTTTTTTGTAAATTATCCGTGGAATGTTATTTTGACGATGAATATCCAAAGTCATAAGATAAAAATAAATGAAGAAACTTTCAAGTTAAAAACTAAAACAAATAAATTTTATTATCTTTCTTTATTTTTAACTCATAGTATTTATATAACTTATACCTTCGCAGACTATAAATGTTAAGTGGATCGTTTATGATCCATTTTTTTTGTAGATATAAGTGAAATTGCAGAGAGAGGTTGAATGAATAAAATTGATGAAAACTTTTAGTAATCATAAAAGAAACAAAAAAATATTTCAAACTTTTTTTAAAGTCAATAAATCAGTAATTTTAATTTTACTATTTTTCTTCTTAAAATTCATCTTTTTTTTATTGAATTTTTTATTTTTATTTAAAATTGTAAAATTGTAAAATTATATATGTATTTTTGTTAGTATTTTTTTATGGTATACAAAAATATTTGATCAAAGTGATAATAATAATGTTGAAAAATTGACAATTTTTTTTTATGTATTACATATATGTTTAAAATAAAAACGGAAATTTAATTTCCTGGTAAGGTTATTATGTTGCATTATTTCAATAAGCCTGAAGCATGCAATCATGAATATATATATTGTAATTGTATGTATATTAAAAAATATATCAACATAAAAAATCTTTGCTTAATTTGTAAATATTTTAATGAAATATATGAGTATATTAAAAATAATTTAAAACAATTTTGTGTTTAATTATAAAATGGTTTTATTATTAAAAATTTTTTTGTAATACATAATGGAAATATTTCAAAATGTAGTGATTGAATTTTAAATACTTATTTAATTTAGTATTTTTAGCTTAACATTAAATAAAATAGATTAGTATGGAAGCAAGAAGTTTTTTTAAAAGGACTATTAATAAATATTAAATAATAGTTTTAATAAAAATAACGATTTGTTTAGCCCATTCTAGATGAATAATCAACGCCACACTATTTTATCAGTTAGTATATTTATATCTTATTTTTGAAGAAAACTTCAGATTTATTTGGATCGACTTTATATAAAACCATCAGATTGAATATTACTATTTGGGTGGAAATTTTGCAAATAATAATTTCCGATCACTGTTAAAATATCTAATTAATTTGAGTATAATTATTTTTAATATTTCCATTAACATTAATGATAAATTTACGCAAAACTACAAAATAAATTTAAATTAATTTTGTAATTGGATTACAGACATTTATTTATGTTTTTTTGATTAAAAATTTAATTTTTTTTTCACAGGAAAATAATTATACGATAGTAAATTTAAGTTTCTATATTAAAATAATTTTTAATGTATATTCATTTGAAATTTTTGTTTTCATATGAAATTAACTAAATATCCTTCTAGTTTATATAAATACACAAGTAGCTTTGAAATTTTAATTATCTCAAATTTTACATATGTATATCCAATTAAATGCATAATATTATAGTATGTACATATATAAAAAATAGTTTTCAGATAACTTTTTTTTTAGCATGAAAAATATCTGTTATCTAGAAGTTGCTTGGAAGATAAAGTTTATTAACAAAAAAAAAAAAAATTTTAATATTTTAAAAACTATGTAAAAAGAAATTTATATTTGATTGAATTAGTTAAAAGCTATTTTATTCTACATCAGTTATTTTAATTTTTGGTAATATTGCAATTTGAGCACTAAAATAAATTGAAAACAAATTAAAGCATAAATTAAAAAATATTTTAATACAATTTTTATATTTATAACATTTAATGCTTTCTGCTTTGGGTGATGTACATGTTTATTATATTTGCTTCGTAAACTATAAGCAGTAGAAGAAACAGTGCGAAAATCTTTCAAGATTTTCACTTTGTAATAATATTTCTGAAATAACTTTAGCGGAATTTGTTCTCCACAGGAATTTATGTTTGCAGTGTACTGATTCGTGTCTGAAAATATATCTAAAAGATTTGAGAAATTTCATTTTCGCAATTAAGTAAAATAATATTTAAGATATAATATTTATAGTTGAACAAATAGTCAGTGTGGTAACTTAATATTCCATATTTCTTATCTCTATATTTTCAAAAGATAACACTTTGATAGTTTATCCTAATTTCTGCATCAAGTTTGATTGAAAATATTCGAAAGTAATTGGAAACTAAATTGAATAAAATAAATATTGTATTTTTATCAAATAAAATTATAACGCTGAAATATTTTCAATTTTTTATTATAATTCATGAAAAAAAAAAAGTTTTATTCTCTGCAGCAATATCTTTAAATTTACATGATTCCCAAAACTCTTTTAGATATAAATATATATTTTCATTCTTTTATTAAAATATATATACGAGATATAGGAAGGATCATTTCAAATATTTCAAATATATATATAGAACTGTTCTGAGTTAGTAATCATCTTTTAAAAATAATATAAAAAGAAAGGAAATATTTTTAAGAAAAAAACTTTGATGTAATTGTTACATGAATTTTGTCTGGTAATAGTAAAAGTTTAAGTTTCTCTGATAAAAAACTTTCTATATTGAAATAATTAAGAAAGTCTGTCTGTTTTAAGTATCTGTTTAATTCATGCAAGAAGTAATAGATAAAAATTTAGTATAAAGTAGTGTATAAAAAGAAAAATTAAATTAAATTCAACTATACTATTTTAAAAAGAAAATTAATTAATATTATTGCAAGTGTTATTAATATATTGCTCTTAAAATTTATAAAATATTAACATTTTAATTATGGTAAATTTTATTTTATGGATAATATTATTGATATTTTAAAATTTATTAGGAAATAATATAGAAATATTTAAAAGAATTTAGTTAAATCGTAAAGTTGATTGTTATTTCAATGATTTTGAAAAATTGATTTCCATTTCTTCAATTTAACATTTTCACAACTAAGAATGTCAATAAGTCAAAGTTCACTAATTATTCAAAATTAAATGCAATAAAGTCAAACATTGTCTATAAATAGAAAGTTGTCCTCTAGTGTATTTAACTAATTCACAAAAATAATTTGTTTTACGATAAAATTTTTTTACTGATTTATTTGTGGTTTGCATAAATGATGAACAGTCAAAATTTTAACTAAGTAAATAAATATTGTCTTAAAATATAAAATTTATTAAAACTTAATCATAGTTTTTCGTATTAGATTTTTATAGTGGTTTTTTTTGTTGTTTTGTTTTAAATAACCCCAAATAAATAGTCTTTAAGTGAATTTTCAAAACTACTGTGCATATATGATTATTTACTTAACACTATGTATATTTAATAAATTTTAGACTAAATCTATATTAAATACCATTAAGATTAAAGATAAAAGATTGGAAATTTTATATAAATTCTGATTGTATAATAAAGCACGTATATTTTCATAAGATTTACACTATGAATTTATGTTGAACTTTGTGTACAAACGTTTTACATTTATGTGTAATATATTATTAAAGTGAATTTTTAGGAATTTTTTGATTTAAAATAAATATACTCTATATTATAATGATATATAATATATGATTGGTAAAATTTATATTGAGGAAATTTGATTTCAAATTTGTAGAAATGGAATTGAAAATAGATAAATGAGTGAGAAAATATTTACAATATAGTTTTATATCTTACACGTAAATTTACAATGGATAATAAATATACTAAATATATGTACAAAAATAGTTTGAAATAATTTTAGAAAATTATCCTAAAATATTTTATGAAAATTTCAATTCATTTAATCAAAATATTTAAAAATATTTACTAATATAAATATTTAATTTTAACTTTCCTCATTCATGAGATTTTTTTTGTAGGAATTTATTTTGAAAATATTTTTGTCCGTAAGAGGAAAATTTGTATAGAAATAGTTTTAGTGCTAATATTTTTAATTTAATATTCTGTGGAATTCTGGATTTTCTATGTTTCTTGATTTTTCCTAAATATTTGTGGATTTTGGAGTTCATTTGTATTTTTAAAAAGTGGCTAATTTTTAAGTTTCAGATAGAGTTAATTTGGTTAGTAAAAATTCAGACTTTGTCAACCTTACTGGCCGAGGACTCAATATTTCTTTTTGCAATATGATATCGACCCAAATGTTTAGAATATGAAATTTAGATAATCTTTGTTGAGAATTATATAAATAAATGAAATTCTCTTTGGTTGTCGATAACTTCTAGAATCAGTAAATTTATTAATCCTCACTGCAGTTCAGATGATTTTCGATGTATAATAAATATTTCAAAGAGAGTGGTCCGCTTGAAATTAACTACGCTGTTGGTTTCAATCACAATATCACTAATTATCACTAAATTTAAAATTTCACTAATTTAATCTAAAATTGATTATAACATTTGTATCAATCTATATAAATTCAAAGAATTCTCAAATAGACTTAAAATTTTCATCGATTCGTGACATATTAAAAATTTAACGCGATCCACCACAGGTTGGTGAGCCTATTTAATTGTTCAATCTGAATTAATAATAAAAACATTATTAATAAAAACAAATCCTTAAATTGTAATTTATTTTAAATATAATTACGACAATTTTCTTAATCATGTCTTCAATTAATTACTGATGTTATTTCAACGTTTTTTAAAGAAAGTCCTCAGTTCTTTTTTTTAATAAATTTAAGTTTTTGGCAAAATATTGATTATACACAGATACGCTAAATATATTATTACGGAAAAATATATAATTTTTGTTCCCTTTTATTTCATTATTTTTCTGAATTGTTTTAAATAAAATAATATAATTTTCCACAGATATTATGTTTTTAATAAAGTTTTTTTTCTATAGAATTACTTAAGAAAAGTTTTGTGGTTTTATCGAATCAAGAAAATTAAATCCATAATCATTTACTAAAAATTTCTATAGAAAAGTTTATTTTGGATAATAAACATCAAATAATATCCAAGTTTTATTTTGATTTTCTTTTGAAAGATAAGAAAATAAATCAGAAAACTTTATTGAATAACAATGAAAAATTATATTTTTTCAATTTTAAAGTTTAAAACAGAACAACAAAAAAAAAACCAACTTTATTTTTATTTTAGTGGTTGAAAAGGATATTCTGACTTATAGATTTTACATGATTTATATTTTTTTTTCTTCTAAAAATTTTTATCAAACACTCGAATGATTTATCTTTTGTTTTTCGACTAAATTAGGAATTAAATTTCTAAAATTATAATTGAATTAAGAAATTTTCCAACATCTTATTTCTAAGAATAATTTAAAGATTGATTTCAAATATTAATTAAATGAATACAGATTAAATTTGATATATTTTATTAAGAATTTTATGAGATTTTTTCATATAAAGAGTTATTATTAAAAATACAGTCAAATCTCTCTATCACATAAGATCTTTATCAAGAAATTTTCTCTATGTCGAAATAAAATGATTTTCCCGTCAAGTATGCACTGAAATTCATCTCTATATATATCTAAAATTTTCCATATTTAAAATTTTCCTCTATGTCAAAAAAAAATTTAATCAAAAATCTTTGTAAAATAAATTCCCTATTTCAAAATACCGAAAATTAGTGTTAATTTTTTTAAACTTTAATAGATTAAAATAGAATAAAATTGTGTAATACAATTACACCTAATTCTATTTTTACACGGTAGATACGTTCCAGACGAAACCATGTAAAAAAAAGATTAAAAAGATATTTGTAATCAAATAGATTTTTTAATCGTGCTAAATCGAATGAGATCGTGTAAATATTTTAAATTTTTAAATATTTTCTAATTATTACTATATATACTTGCATTCACATTAGAATTTTTAAACGATTCTCTATCTCGAAATGCTCTCTATGTGGAAATTTTTTTAGGGTCCCTAGAGATTTTGAGATAGAGAGATTTGACTGTAGTTAAAATAATTAAATAATATATTTATTCATTTGATTTGAATTATAATTTTTTTTTCATAGTATGTTTTCATTTTAATTATACAATAGTAAAAAATTTTAATTAAATCTCCTAAATGTTTTATGTTTTATGTAATTATTTATAATTTATGGTATTTAATTTTTGTACTGGAAAGTTTAATTAATTTAGTTTATTTGGTAAATTTATATAATAATTGAATTTAGTACCGAAACTTATAATTGAAAATTTAACGTTTTATTTTGTATAGTAATTATTATTATTTTGTAATATATTAACACTTAAATAATAGGGTAAAATTCTCTATAGAAGACCAATGTTTGTAGTGAAAAAATTATGCAAATATACTTATATAATTACCGTTTTATGAAAACATATCATTCTGGATATTCTGAAAGAGTCACCATGAAATAAGAGAATTCCAAACAAAAAGTATGGAAAACATATTACTTTTAATTCTCACTTCAGATCAAAACTACACTAAACTTCTTGTCCCCAAGAATTCTGATTTTTTATTATGTCGCGTTTCAGATGTGAGATTGTAACGATCCTTGCTCTGCTATAAGTATGTTCGCGTAATAAATAATATGTCCAGCGAACTTTACTTTTTGATAAATAAATAATTTCCAGCATAATGTTCATAAAATAGATGTAAGTTGAACTACGTATCTCATAATTGTTTTACCCTTAATAAAATTATAGTTATGTGTGTAATGCTGCTTTACATAAATAAAAACTTTTAAAGCTTTGAATGCATTTTCTTCAATATTTGAGTAACGATAGTGCTGCGCTTGGCTGAGGAAATTTTCTATGTTTCAATGGTTTATGAAGACTCATTCTAAAATAATGTTTTTATTATTAAAAAGCCCACTACTGAGGTATGTTTCCGTAAATATTCACTAATAGAAATGTTGGAAGTATTAACCTATATTTAATATTTATATAAAATATATAAAAATGTATATTATGAATTTCTATATTTTTGGTAATAGTGAAGTATGTACTATATTAAATTTTTTTATATTAGAATTTTAAATATACTGCATAAAAATTTTTTTGTGTATAAAGTTAATTAAATTTTTAAATAAAGTATATAAAATAAATTAACATGAATAATGTCAAAAACAATGAAAAATATACTATCACAACAAAATCTATGCGTATAAAAGCTATTGGCAAAATAGATTCAATCTATATTTATTACACAAGTTCTTTTTCAGTTTAAAAATGAGTCGATTTTTCGTAAGTTGTAATAAACATGCTTGCCATACGTTGAATATGTCGAAGATATTTTTCATAAATTATTATAAAAAATATTATTATTAAAACAAAAAATAACTACATACAATTTTATGGCCTTAATATTGTATCCTTATTACTTCCTTATTTTGTAGTTTATATAATTTCATTTTCATTTTTTTTTTGAAGAGAAAATTTTTTATTTGTTGAAGTATTTTTTGATATATAGTTTTATGTTTCAAGAAAATAATGTAAATAAAGTTTCTTATAACTTTTAAATATGTCACAATGAAATGTGAATAAAAATGTAAAATTTTGGACAATAAATTTGTGATGTAAACATTTTTATATTTTTTAATTAGAACTTTGGATATATAAAGTTCAATAATTTAAATTTGTTGTCGAAATCTAGTGTTTGAGAAATAAAATTTCAAGAAAAACCTCATATACTGATCTTACATCTGGGGTGTTCGACGTACACATACACTAAGTTAGAACGTATTAAATGACTATATATTTAAATAATTTGGCATGAAAATGACACAAATATTATATTATTTAACAATTTGCAATAGCATGTCACAATATATATATTCTTAGAATTTCTAGCAACGAAATTATTATTTCTAAGAAGCAATATAAACAAAGTCCTTAATTTCATCACACGTACAAGAATAAATATTATACTTTAAAAGCCTTTAAAAATAAATAAAAATGATTTTTACATTTTTTTTTCTTGAAAAATGAGTTAAAGTCATGTTAAATTTTTTCACATTTTTAGAGCGTCGCTAAAATTTATTATATAAAAATAAAGAAATATTTTTTTGGAGATTTTTTTTTCCGATGCTATATAAATATATTCGGAAATGATGATTATATAATATTTTATATAGCTTAAGGATATCAGGATTTATAAAAAATAATAATATAAAAACTCTTATATATAAATAAAATGATGTAAAGTTCTAGCATTATTTAAAATTGCGATGTACTAGTTTCAAAATTATGAGATTTGAAGAACTCGAAAATTTAACACACATTTTACTCATCTTAAAATTGTTATTAAGGATATTTACCACTTAAATTTCAGTTTATAAATTAATTTAAGTATATTTTACGAAACAGGACTACTTGGTCTAGGAATGTAAATTGTATACAAAACTTTTATTTATTTCTAGTATTTATTATCTTTCTGTCTTAACTATTTTTTTATGAAAATACACTATATTCAATTCTTTAATTCAATTTTTTTTTGGCTTGAACTAAACTAACTAGCATTCTATTCTACCATTTATTATATTAACAACGAAGGTTCTTTTACTTTTAAAGACCATTAACTATTTGGTTATATAAATTTCGAAGCAGCGTCCTCTATGGTAGAGGAATTTGCATCAAAATATTTCTATTTAATTCTTTTATTATTTCACGGCTGTATATGTTATTAAAAAGTTTATGAATTAAAGAGTGGGTAATTCTGAATAAGTGACAATGTCTTAGCATAGAAAATTTACGCATAAATATAAAATATTGTTTACTACTGTCAGATTCTTCCTTCTTTTATATATGGCAGTCTATTATAAATTTATGCGTAAATTTTCTGTGCTAAATATTAATTTGAAAAATATGACGGACAGCCAGACTGGATTGGTGAACCGGCAAATTATTAAAATAAAAAAATATTTTGTGTGTTATTTTAAACTGCCCTAATAATAAATTGAGAACATTGTCTAAAGTGCCTTGAGATTTATTTTTTTCCATAAATTAAGAATGAAAGTGATGTAATCGATGATAGGGTCAACAAATGTCATACTGGAAATTATATTGTGTTTTTGTTCACAGATTTTTGAAAATAAAATTTTTTTATAGTTAAAGCGGGTTTAACTGTTCTATAATAAATTAAAAATTATAGAATTAGTATATTAAAAAATTTGTTTTAATTGCATATATTTAGGATTATTCGCTCATTGCATATATTTAGGATTTTAATTGCATATAATTCTCATATTATTAGTTATCTTTTATCTATTTATTTTCAATATTATAAAAAAATTAAATTTTATTGAAAAATAGTAAATTGGTTTCAAGTTATTCTTAAGAATATAAATGTATATTTCCAACTGAAACAAATTTATTTTTCATATTTTCTAACCTTTCTTTTACATTTTGGTTAAATTGGATCAAATATTGTAAGAAAATCATCTTACACAGGTTTCATTTTATACCAAAAATTGTTTTAAATTTATTTTTTCGTTAAATAAATTATTGGTTACAAAATTTGTTACATTATTACTAAGTGTTTTTTTTTATTTAAAATAATTTTTCTCTTCAAAATTCAATAGTTTTCAATTTGAACTTGTTAAAAGTTACAATTCATACTATATTTGCCAACTGAAATAAATTGCTTTCCCAAACACAATCCACTTTTTTTTTATCAAATTGTTAAGTCCTCAATGACTATCACAATATACAAATAAAATATCCTTTAATGATGCCGGAGTTGTAAAAAAATATATATATATTTTTTTTTTGAGAAAAAAGCATGATTTTATGTTTGAGTTCTAAAAATGAAAAAAAAAAAAAACTAAGCATAAAAATTGGTAAAACTGGACAATGTGTGTAAGGAAAGAATAAAAAAAAAAAAATTTTCAATGCTTGTTATTCAGTGATCGATTATTCTATGTTGGACAAAACATATGAGAGAGAGAAAAAAAAACGCAATCAAAGAAATAAAAATTGGTTAAATAAGAATTTCCTTTGAAGGATTCATATATATATATTCTATCTTTTATCTATAGTTATATAAATATAAAATATATATGTGATTGTAGTATGTCCGGTATCATGGGGGAATTGAAAATTGTTGACCAAACGTTATTGATTTTTTTTCTTAATTTTTTTTTTTTCCTTTTTTTTGGGACAAAGTTCAAGTGAAAGCACTAGAGAGGCCCACAATTTCTCACAAGACATTTTCATCATATAATAATACAATGATGACTCAACTATTTTTGCCAAAAAAATATTTTTATAGTACACATATGCATAAATAGAGACAAAGAAAATTTATTAGAAGTGCAGATATATTTTCAACAATATATACTTTTGAAACCATATTTTTGTGAACGATTAAAATTCATATAGTATAAGAGCTGAATATTAAATTTTTGATAGTTTTCTTATATTTTTACATAAATATGCTATAAAATTGAAGCGAAACTTATTTTCTAAGACCATAATTTTCAATTTTTCTTAAAATTTCTACTAGAATTATAAAAGATTGTTGGCCTTCAACAAATTATTTTAGTTTATTTAAAATAGAAAGGATCAATCAAGAACTAAATCGCTATGCAGTTTATTATCACTGAGAAATTCATTGAATTGCGTTTGCTTTCTAAATTTTTATCCATCGGATTGTTATTCTAAAATTTTGCCAAGACCGACTTCCAATATAAACAGTGCAGTGGCTTAACTCTTAATTGGATCCTAATTTTAATTAGTAATGATAATATTGATTATTGATAATTTTACGTGCAATATATTAATGCATTTTTTTCATTTTTTGTAATCAACTAGTATTTAGTAAAATTACTAGCTCCTTGTCTTCAAAAAATATCGTTTATATATATCGATACAAATATACTTTTTATTATTACTCCAACAAAATAGAAAATTTGCAATACCTAATTGAATAGCAAATAACTGACTTTATTTGTACTTGATACTTATTGATAGCTTCGACCTTTTCTTCTATTATATAAAATAATAATATAAATTTTCCAAAATAATATAAACCATTGTTAAAGTCGATTATATTTTCTTGAATATTTTATGGTACGAATGAAGCCCCCAATTGAATTGAAAATGACTTTATAGTTTTTTTTTATGTTTAGTCATATTATTGTGATTAGATTTGTATTTCGTTTTTTTTTGTTTGTTTTTTTTTTTTTTGCCAACATAAGCAGAAAAGGATGAGTATTATTATAGTTTCAATAGAACAATTTACGAGATCAATAAATGCAGAGAAATCAGAAAATTGAAATTATTTTATGTAGAAAATAATTTTATTTTTAAGGAAAAAAAAAATGAATTTACAAATCTAATTTTAAAATTATTTATATGAAAAATTTATGAAAAAGAAACCAATTTGTAATTTTTATAAAGCAGAAACAAAAAAAGGAAATTTAATTTAAAATTTTAATGATAAAAAAGGAACTTTTAATAGAAGTATGGTAAGGACAAGAATATATTAACTACAAAGTTTTTGCAGCGGAAAAGTAACATCCGGCCTTTAATGTGTAAACATACAAAAAATTGTATTCCATTAAATATTTTTTTTAAATGATGCTGGTAGAAAATAAATTGCAATTAGATATTTTTGTCTTACCTTTTGATTTTAATTTTTTTTAAATTTAATTATCTAAAGAAATAAAATTAAAAATATGTATATATACTAAAATTTTTTTATGTATTTTAAGAAAAAAATTACATTTACATAAATTGGAACAATAAGTTTCAAAAAGACCTAAAATTATACTAATTTGTAAAAATGAATTTTATTGTTAATTAGATCCTAATTTTTTTTTGTAGACAACTTTCAAGACACCTATGTGAAATTGACTTTTCACAATATTTTATGTAATACTTTCGTACATAATCTGAAATAAAAATAAAATTGTATATAATATAAAATTTGAAATTATATTTAATTCCGCAATTTACCATTTTGTTATTATTACTAAATGGTGATGATTTTAGTTATATTTCTTTTTAATTGTGATTAGCACTTTTACATAATTTAACCAATTTTAGAAATAATTATTGATCAGTTTAAAAATTACATGGCTTATGACATGGTGTCGTGTTATAACAATGTGCTTTACATATACAAGGATATTGGCATGGAGGTGCTCTTGGCTTTAACATTGTATGAGGACCTTAGATAATTTTTATTATAAAATCACATTATTAGAATTAATATGAAATGAATTGCTTTTTTAATAAAAATTTTTATGAATAATTTAAAAATTATGAATTACTTACAGCTAAATGAACTGCAACCTGATTTACAGCCTTCTCCACTACCCATAGACGGTGTGAAATATTTTGCTTCAACACGATTTGCAATTGGGCGTGCACACTATTTTATGGGAAATAAATAATGATTATTTTTTCAAAGTTTTTTATTTATATTTGTGTAAAAAATTACCCCAAAACACGGAGCACCACAAGGCATTCTAAAGAAGATTTCCTGTTTTTCTGAAAACAAAAATTATTATGTGAAGATTTTCAAATAATTTTTTTTAAGCCTTTTTGAGTCGAATACAAATAATTTTACAATTTTTTTTTAACGATTTTATCTAAAATTTATTCGAATAAAAATTTATAATTTTATTATCTTTTTTTTTTTTCGTAAATTTTGAATTTGTTGATTTCTGAAAGAATAAATTTAGAATAAAAAATTTTATATTTGAATATTAATTTTATTAATTTTTTGGAATTTATGGCAAATGTGATTATAAATTTGGAAATAATGCTAAGTAGAAAATTAAGGTTTTCCTAAAGTTCTATGATTTAATTTGTCGGAAGAATGGAAAAAGCAAATTAAATATTTTATATCAAGCAGATGTAGAATTGATCCCCAACTATAATTCTAAACTATAAAATTTATTATGTTACATGGTCGCAGTTGTGGTGCAGTAGGTACTGGTTTCCTATCCTATCCTAAATCTAACTTTACCAATAATAAAATCAGTGTAAAATGTCAACGAGCCAAAAACAAAATATATTTTTTTGAAAATTGCATATATTTAGGAGTAAACTAAATTTCTAAACTAAATTTCTATCAGTAATTAATTTTTACTACTATTTTAGATATTTAAGATTTAATTATGTATTCATTATAGTAAAAAGTCAAAAACAAAAACCCTTTTTGTGTTGTCCATTAAAACTAATCCTGATCCTTACTAGTATTAGTATTTAAAACATGTATATGTATATATTAAAATAGAAATAAATATAAACTATGTTCTTTAATTGTATTGTCTTTGTCTGTACATAATCTTTATTTTCTTAAATCACCATAAACATAATTTTTATCGGGAATTTTCTTTATTTACTATGACAATTTCAATTTATTGTTTAAAAAATATCACTGATAAAACCAAAAAAAAAAAATGTGTTCATTCTTATGTCCTTTTAAAATAAAAAATATGTCAAGCGTACTATTTGTTTAACAAGTTTTAAACATACCCATAGCTTATTTAATAAAATGTTTCATATAAATAAGTAGTACTTATATATATTTTTTTTTAGTTTCGAAATCATTGTACCAAAATTATTTAATCCAGATTAAATTTAATTCAGAATACATCTATGAATATAATATTTTTACTGTCTGGAAAGTTTTTTTTTGTACCCCCTAAAACAAATTTTAAATTCATGTATTTTATGCTGGTCTGTACAAAAATATGCCAAATTGTAACAAAAAAAGGAAAAAAAAAATTAAATAAAACATAATATAAAATTTAGATAATATTATTTTATTCATTAGTTTATATTAACTAAAAAAAAAATTAAATATAATATACTAAAATAATATTTTCCTTTATTTCTATTAATCGTGTCCTGCAACAAAAAAAAAAAAAACAAACAACTAATAAATGTTTGCTGTGTGGATTAAAATTTTATCTCGAATATCCTTTTTTTTTTTTTTAAATAATATTGTATATTTAAATAATTCACATAATTCTCTTAATTATTCAGTAATTAATTGTTATCATATTAAAATATATACTTAAAAAAACATTTAAATTCTTCTAAAAACTCTAAATTTAATGTTATACTTGTTGTAGGTGTTTTTTTTTTTTTGTAATTTTTTTAAACATTTTATTTGTATGTATATATATAAATTAAATAAAAACAGATTTTAATGTGGGATTAAATTTATATAAATCCTTTTATGATAGGAGAGCTCTATATAATTCTATAATATTATTTTATCCTTGTTTAACATATGTTTATTATGTTACAAAACAAGGATATTTGTTATTATCATTAAATGATAGAAATTTAAGTACATATATGTATGTATATGTTATTTTAAATATAGTATCTTTTAATAAATTGTTGACGTTTTTAATGTGGTCTTGGATATAAAAATTTGTGGACATTAAGGTATATTTTAATTTCGGTACAAATTTTTATGAAAAACGGAAAATGAATTGTCTTACATAAAATTTTTATATTATGACAAATTTCATAATTATTTTCATAAACAAACTGAGTAATAACTTTTAAAACAATGTTTTAATGTAATCATAAATTTGATTGCATAATTTTAATAAATATGAAGCTTAGTAAGTATTTAATAATTATGAGTCAAAGTCTAAGTATAATATAAAAATGGACTAATAATTATATGGTATTATTAGTCTTCTATGGTATAATGGACTTAATGGAAATTAATAAAACATAAAATGGCGTACAACATGAAATATTATACAACATAAAATGGCCGAATTACCGAAATAGATTAAAATGACTATCTTATAAGACTTAAAGAAATTTAAGAAATTTGTCTGTCTCTCAAAACATTAATAATATTGTCTAAGATTTATGTAAAATATTTATTAGAAATGGAGGACCATTAAATTTTTAAAATTATTGAAAAAATTATAAAAATAAACAGAAGAAGAGCACGTAGTGTTTGAAGTACAAATAGAAACAGATGAAAAAGGATATTTTATTATATATATCACATAATTTTTTGTACCGATTTTAAATTAAAAATTACTTTAACTTCAAACTACAAAAGATACAAAACATTCCTAAATGACAATTCTATTTCTTAATTTTTCGACTGGTACATTGCAACAAAAATACATTTTGTAGCGAATTTCATTAATTTAAAGAAAATATTGAAAATTTTTCTTAATTTCCATCATTAACTCAATTATATATATGGCTTGGATATAGGATTTATATTTTTTAACGAAACTTTGACTTTAAAATATTAATTTTTTCTTAAATTTATATTTTCTAAAAAATTTCTTTGATATATTATTTTTATCTAAAAAATTTTCTATAACATTTTTCTTTTTAAACTTTTGTCATTAGTATAATAAAAATTTTACCAAAAAAAAACTTAAGTTATAATTTATGTGAACACATTTTCTTCTATTAGATTCACTTCCCTAGCAATTTTTAGCCTATATATTGAATCATTTTCATTCAGTTTTTTTTTACAGATATACGTTAAACTGATTATCCAATTTATCTTTTGACAAAAGATTTACCTTCTACACTCTAAATCAAATGTATTTAAAAAGAAAATTTTTTTTTAAAAAAAAAAATCCTTAGATTATGTGACTTTTTCCCATTTTGCCTATTTTTTTTTTTTTTTGTTCCTTATACGTGTATACACACATTATATAAATATGCTAATGAATATCGAAAAGTTCAAAAAAGTAATAAAAAAACATGTAAGATTTTGAACTCAAATGTAAAAGACATAATGATGACGAACTTTTGAACTAAATTTTATACCTCATCCACTAGAATTTCTCTCACACCATTTTCATATCACACAATTACCTAATTCGATTTGTTACTGACAACATAAAAAAAGAAGAATTTTACACACAAAAATAAAAAAAAATAAATATATTTTCACTTAAAGTGAAGGAAATGATGGCATATAAGTCATTCACGATTGATTTCTGTACCAGTTTTTCATTTTATAATATTTTTCTTCCTTTGTTTCGTTCTCATCCTTTTTCAAAAAAAAAAAAAAAATTCTATTTCTTAAAATATTAGCAAAAATTTATGCATTTTATACGTTTGGGTAATAAAATTGAATTGTGAAATTTTCAGTATTTATTTAATGTATTGAAGAACTTTTTTTTTTTTTGACGTTATGTATTGAATTTTACACAATTTATTGACATTTTATTACAGAACGTGTGCTTTACCTGTAATGTTTTTTTTTTTGGTACATTTTATACATTAAACTTTATATTGGTAATAAGAGTTTTATTGAATTTTAATAAATTTACTCTAAGAAAAGGATATTTTATACATATATATTTATAAATTTTTTTTCGATTTATGATAAAATTATTTTTGTATTGATTTTGGTATATATGTGATTTTGAGAATATATATATATAAGATAAGATCAAAAATTTTGATTTGAAATATTGAATTTTGGTTTCTAAATTTTTTTGGTAGTCTTTTATAATGTAGATTAGAAATTATATTGACAGAGTATTGAACCATTTTTTTTGGTATAGTACTATTTTTTTTTATGAAAATATTGTATATATATTTTGAAAATTGAATAAGATATTGAAAAAAGTTTTGTACGTATTTGAAAGTCAATAGACAAATTATGTTGATTGATTGGATAAGAATTATTAAAATAAAGTGAAACTTGTTCAATTTATATAATTTTCGTATAAATATTGTTATAACTAGTATTAGAGTACATATATTAAGTTTATAATTTATTAGTTTTATAAATGTTATTTTTGTATAGAGCTTTGAATCAAAATTAGTACATAATATAGTTTTAAAAATTTTCATGAATTTTAATTTTAATTTATTATTAAAATCATTGTTGGACAACCTGGTACGTTTAACAAATATTATATATACGTTTTTTTTTGTTGAATGAAAATATTGATCGATAAATATTTATTCCAGAATAATTATTTACTAAAGAATATTTTTTTATTTCATTTATTAATTTAAAATTATTTTTTATAATATTTTATGTAGTAGATTTTTTGTTTGTTTAAAAACGGTGAACATTGAAGAGTTTACTGGATGAAGGTGTTAAGTGAAATTGTATTTTTAAGTAAATTCATGTTTAAAGTTCTCTCTTGGCTGTAAGTGTACGACAAGTAATTAGAAATGTATTTAAATAACATATATCTTCTAGAAAGTTTCTGACGATAAACATAATTTATTTAATTATAGTTCATAAATTATCAATATTTTATCTTTATTTTATATTAATTTTTTCTTACACCTACTTGTTAATTTTAAGATACTAAAATATAAAAATTAATTTTCAAAAACTGGTTGATTAAAACGAACTTGGGAGGGTTAAAAATTACCAAAACTAGAAACATACCAATTATAATAACCCAGTCATATTTCCAATAATATCTCATTTTACAAGTATATGTCACTTAGCACTTTCACCCAGAAATCTCTATAATTATAAAGCATATCTGTGTAGGCATGAATTAAATTACATAAAGTAATTGTTATTTTTTCATAAAAATTAATTTTATTTTTGGGTCCTTGCTAACAATTATTGAGGGAACGTGCATATTTATTTGCTGATTATTATTTTTAATTTTTGGAATGGAAATTTTCGTAATAAAAGTAATAATTAAATTGCATATTTTTAATAAAAATTTTCATGAATTTAATTAATTGAAATTTAATTTATTAAAAGGGAAGTACATACTTATAATTTAACTATGTACTACATAACATTTTTTATCTAAAAATAATATAAATAAGTTTTTTTTTTTTTATTGGTAAGCATAGTATGAATTCGAGAGTAACGAAAATTTTAGTAAAATCATTTAAAATCATTGTTAATGAAATATATTTTTCTCAGGCTCGTTTTAATAGTTTATTATGCAAAAATATTTTTAATCAATAATGTTGCATCCACCATTTTCCAATTGTACAACGTTTATATTAATGAAATTAAATAAAAAAGGTGATTATTTATATAAAAATATTTACACTTTATGATAAGAAAAAATTTACCTTTACAGAATTTGAGTATTTATTCCATTTTTATCAATTTTGTACACAAAAAAAAAGGTTTACCATTTTTAAAAAAATGTGAATATTTTTAACTTTCTTTGTAATCAAAATTTTGTAAAAAAAACCATTTTATTTTAAAATTTACTTATAAAATTAATTTTTATATATTTTTTCCGTGGTCTTAAATAATTGATTTTTATTTTGCAGGAAAAATATTGATTTTGGAAAACTATTTTTATAAAAAATTTTAATTTCAAATATGTTATATACATATCTATATATTTTTAAAGATATTTTCGAATAAATAAAAATATTCAATTTGAAATTTATAAAATATTTAATGTTGCCTCATTCGTTTTTTTTGTATGTATTTTTCATTTTATACATTTTTTTAAAGAATTAATTTAAAATAACCAATAATAAATAGAAATATATATCATTTTGAGCATAAATTATATTGGTTTTATTTAAATGGTTTTAAAATATGGTTTATGGTCTGTAGTCTATTTATTTATATGATTTGGTGGTTGGATATATGGTAAATATAAGTGAAATTTAAAGATATCTAAACAGATGAATATATAGAGTAAAGTTAAAAATCAATAGATATTTCAAATAAAATGTTTAAAGAGATAAATGAGGATAATGTGGTATATAAAAAAAAATATATAAGATTGGTTTTTGATTGAAGAAGTTCTCTTAATGGTTTTAATAATAAGAGTTATATATTTTATTGGTTTTATTTTAAATAAAGATTTTTTGGAAGATAAAAATATAAATCGCCTTAATGTAAGCCTATATTTTGAAATATTAGACTAAATAAACACAATGTAAACAAAGTGTCGCAATATAATTTAGAAAAATCTAAACAACATTTTGGATCAGTTATACTTTTAAAATTAATCATAAACTTAATTACTCAGAAAAATAATATAGTGGTCATATTACTTTTATTATTTAATTTAGAAAAATCTAATTTAATTTATTTTATTTGTATAAATATTGTGAATAAATTTGAAACTTAATTTTAATTGTCAATTTTGTATTATGTACTCAAAACTTTCTGTCAATTTTAATATTAATTTCTTTTGAACAAATATTTTACAAGATTTATACAACAACACTTATAAATATTTAGATACATAAATATATGTACATAAATAATTTTGAAGTATTTATTACAACAAACATTATAAATTTTTAAGAGTTTTAATCTAAAATAATATAACATTTATAATAATTTACCATTTTATATCAAACTCATATTAAACATCAATTGTTATGAAATCTCATTATAAAAGGATTAGAAATATGTGTGTATATTTTTATTAATAAATATATAAATTACTTTAATTGTTTGTACATCACTGGAATATAAATTATGTAAATTAAATTTACTCAATCTTAAAATATCTTTAAATTTTATTTCATTTAATTCCCTTAAATTATAATTTTTCATAATTTTATACTGCAATCTTTAATCATAGCTGGCAAAAAAAAAACAACAACAAATTGATCCTTAGGAAAATATTTCTGTTTATTTTTTGTTGTTGTATATATTTGTTAATTTAATATTTATATTTTTATACTTTAAAATATAACACGTTGTAATATGTCCTTGTTTCTGTAATAAATAAATAAAATAAATGTTTTACCCACATTTTCCATATGTGTGTATGTGTGGTAAAAATTTTGTGGTTTTTTAAATTTTCTCTTTTTCGCATAACATCGACAACACACACAAACGCACAAAAAAAAGTAGGAAAACTCATATTTTTCCTTATACATATTAATACACAAAATAAATTTCAGCTAAAGCAATGAATAATTAATCACTTTGATGTTATACCAATTTTAATGAAAAATAAATTAATCTCGTTGTTATTTTCTTTAGAAATTGATTTTCACCTTCCCCTGGTGCACTTTATTATTCCACTGTATTTTTGAATTGACTTTATTTTCTCATTTTCTTTTCAAATCTGTGGTGTACGTATCAAAGTTATTTTATTATACCGTGTATATTTTTTATAAATTTTCTTTTGACTACATATACTGAAAGGAAATTAAGACAGTTGAGAAAAAGGAAATTTATGAAAATTTATTTACTATATATGACATATTCATGTTTTTATATAATCATACATTTTAGTAGAAAGAGAAAAATTAATTTTAATTTTTAAGAAAAGTTTATGACTTAATTAGTTGAAAAGATTATGCATTGGTGTGAAATTTCTGTACTAATATATATATAAAAGCAATTTTTTTTTTAAAAGTAATTTTTTCTTTCAATATTTTCTCTAAGGATAAAAAAAGGACGAGAAGAGAATGAATATATTTAATATGATTTTTATAATAATTATTGTAAATGGAAAGTTATAAGCTAAATTAATCATCATTAGACTTAATTTTTGGGTGGGCGGAGATCATTAAGGCGTATAAATGGGTGTGACGAGGTACTTTGTTTTTAAAAGGGGGAGTTAAAATTTATAGGTAATATTATTTTTTTTTGTTGATAGGGGTGAAAATTCAATAAATAACTTAAAATAAAAGAATTGATTTGAAAAGGTTTCATAATTAGGTTTTTAGTAGTTATATAATGAAATGATGTAGAAAATAGGTTAATGGAATAATCATGATAATTAAGTTTTTCCTGATACCAAATCATACATGATAAAATTAGGAAAATTATGTTTAAAATATAATTTTCTTCATTTAAAATAAAACAAAATTTAATATTTTTTTTTTTAATTAATGTTTTTCTTCAAATATTTTATTTTAAAATTTTTGTCTTATTTCTAATTTTATTATCACTTAAACCATATTAATGAAATTAACTAAAATCAGTTTTATTTTTATTTAGATTTTTTTATATTTATAAGTAAACAATTATTTTTATTATTACATATTACATATTTATTATTTTTTTGGAATATTTCTACATATAATTTATTTATGATTATTTTGTTTTTTGAAAACAAATTTTTATTTAATATAATATTTTATAATATTTTTAAAAGTTTTTTTATTTTACTATTATTTTTATTTTTACAAAATTCAATTATTTTATTAAATTTCTAAATTAAAAATTTTTTTAGTTTTCATTTTTTATTTTTATTTACATTTTAAAATTTAATTATTGAAATAGAAAAAATAGTTATATTTCACGAAAGTTTCATAAAATTTATATACTAATTTAATTTGTTAAGATAAATTTGCTATTGAAATTCAAACTAATTTTCTCTTTATTTTTAGATTATATCAAATCTACCTTTTTTATTTCACATTGCTATTTCTTCAAAAAAAAAAAAAAGAAGAAATATAATTAAGGATAAAGTTCGTACACTACAATTTTTGAAAAGAATTTTTTTATCGTAACATTCGTGATAGTTGAATTTATTTTATTCTATATTAAATTAAAAAATACTTTTACGTTAAAATAAATATAAAAATTCTTTATACAATTCCTTCTGATTCTACTGTTTTTTTTTTGGTTCATGTTAAAATTTTCTATTTTCTCATATTGTTTTGCTTGTCAAAAAAAAAAAAATTGTTTGCCACCAACAAAAAAATGTTAGCACCTGTGTGTGGTTTTACTTAATCAAGAGTTTACCAATGGCAAAAAATAATTCTTAATAAAAATTTCAAGCAAATTTTCTTTTTAACTTTATAGAAAAGAAAAATTTGACTTTTGAATAAGTAAATCACTTTTTTTTTCGTACATTGTAAAACTTGGAAAAAATGTATAAAGTATTTTTTTTTAAAAATATATTCAAGTATTTTCATATGACATCCTTAACACAGGATAAACTTGAAGTAAAAAAAATTTTTTTTTATTGAATTTGATTTGATGAACGAATGTTATTTTTTGTGTAAGACTAAATCAAAATTCCTTTTTCACTTACATACATAAAAATGAAAAGAAAACATTTTTTTTTTCAAAGTGTATACATTAAATTTTAATATATGAATGATTGGAAAATATCTTGGTGAATACATAATTTTTTTTTTTTTGAAGAAAAGGATTATGCAAATATACTAAAAATGCATTTTTTATCTATAAGAAGAAAAAAACTTATAGATGAATCTTTATACAAATTATGTATATAAATATATTTTTACTATTGAAAATAATGAGAAATGTTAGAAAAAAATATAAAAAGTGAAGTAAAAATTTTCAGAAATCTTTTTAACTATCTATAATTCAGTATGCAACAGTTTTCAATAATTCAGAGTTTAAATTAAATGAATGGAAGAATATTTCTTTTTGAAAAAGTTCAATTATTGAAAAAATTAAAAAAAATTTATATACTATTCTCTTGACAATGTTTTACTAGATTTTCTTTTGAATTTACTACATAAATTTTATAATGATTGCTTTTTATTGATTACAATTTTATAAAACATTTTTAAAATTTAATATACTTGATTTCAAATTAATCGATTTATACTGATATTTAGAATTTTTCCATACAATTTCAAATATAATAAAATTATCTTTAAATTAGTTAAAATATTTTCATGTTTATTGATGCTATTTCAATTAAATTTTAAATGAATTCAAACTAAGAATTTTTATAATAAAAAGTATTTGCAGTTTATATTGAATTCCTTTAAAATTCCATAAAATTTACATAGCATAACCATCAGGCTAAATTTTATTATAAACATATTAGTTGCATTATTTTAGGTGGTAGAAAAGAATTTATGAAAAATAATTTCTAAAAACTTTGTTGTTTTTTTTTGTGAAAATTAATATTTCTAATAAATATAATTTATCCATTAAATTTTTCGCAAAAATTTAATTTAAATATTTAAATTAAAATAAATTTATATTCAAACTATCTAATTTACAAAGTTCAAAATTAACCTTAATAAAAAAAGAATTATTTGATAAAAATAATTTTCTGATGTAAATTATCAATTTAAAATAAATTTACATTTTTATACTTTCTTATTATCCTTTTTTTTTTTTAAAAAATTTTGTTGTGTAATTTTATTTTATTTTACTTTTTTTTTTATGTCCTTGTTATTTTAATTTCTTTCTATAAATATATATAAAGAAAAAAAAATTGAAATTTTCACATTTTACCATTGAAAATTGTGCAATTTGCAGTGTTTTTTTTTTTATTTTTACGAAAATTATAATATAAGATAAAAATTGTATTTTTTTTTTAACTTTGTGCATTTCATCGTTTGTATGAAAATTTTACAAGAGATCGCATTAACATATAAAAAAAAAAGATAGTTATAAAAATTTACATAATAATTATTTTAATCCTTGGAAAAAAATAACTGAATAAACAAGTACAATCGCTGGAGAGACTGAATATGGTAGAATCCTTCTTTTTTTTTGTAATCATGGTACAAAAAATATTTTATATATTTTTTTTTGTAAATTCACTTTATTTTAGTATATCCTTTCTATTGAATACGTTTTTTTATATATATATATATCTAAATATAATAGTGTATGTATTTTAATATGAAATTTAGATTTTTATCAATTTTTATTATCCTTTCGTTTTCTGTTACTAACTTAACTATCGCCTTGCATCGAGAAAAAAAAAAATATTATATAATTTTCATTTAGTGCAAAATATTTTAAACACATACTCAATTCATATATTTATATATGATTTTTTTTTTGGTGAAAAATTCATTTTTATTGTTTTCGAAATTAAGTGTTAAACCATAAGGGGTTAAATGTGTATTTTGTGGTATATATACATTTAACATTTAATTAGGCTTATTAAAACAATGGACTTTTTTTTAATCACATTTAATTTAAATACGAGGTAATAAAAAAAAATCATCGGATAATGACAATTGTAAAAAAAAAAACAAAATATTTGACATTTCAATATTAAATCATCTTACCCAGATATTTTTTTTCAAATTTAGATATTATTCATACTAGAGCTGAGCATTAAAGTACAGCTAAATTCGGATGTAATCGTGTCACTAGAGCTTTACACATGATGGCGCGCTGCGGTAGCCCGCTTTTCGACTTTAATAAAAACAAATTGTTTATTAATAATTAAAAATTGATTCTTATTTTCATAAATCTAGTTTGATTTTTTAAAAAAATGTCGAAAACTTTGACAGCGCAGTCAAGTATTGTCAAAAACAACTAAGATTTAACTCATCGTTTACAGCGCCGTGTGATTTTTTAACATTCCTCACGATTTTCTTCTTGAAACAAAAAAATTAGCCAATTGAGTCTAGCTCTGCTCCGCTCTAATGTGAACAAAGTCTAAATTTGTTATAATTTTTTAAAATTTTTTTTTATATTATATGTAGTTATAATATTTTATTCAGTTTTGTTTATCTAAAATTTTACTGGCATAATATTTCAGTTTAATTTTATATAAATATTTATTTTTAATTACAGTATTTTTTTTTTATATATTTTTTAGGTTTTCATTTTTTCTTTATGATTATTTCAATTAATATTTACATTTTTTCTATTTTTATGAATAAAAATTTTCTAGTTTTCTTTCTTTTTTTTTTTATTTTAAATAAAATTTTCCTTTATTTACACATTGTCGGGTTTGTTTTTTTTTCTAGGTTAGAATTGTTTTTTTTCTATAATTTGAAATTTTTACTTTTTTACTTTGGAAAAGTATTTTTCTCTCATATATTTTCTAGGTCATAATAGTTTTTCTTTTGAAAATATTATTTTTCAATTTATATATGTAGTTAAAAAAAAATTTAAGTTTTTTTTTATGTTTTAAACAAAAAAAAAGAAAATCTTATTTTTCTTAGTTTTTTTTTTTGTTATTATTTTAAATTTTCATATTTATTTTCTTGTCTTTCAAATTTTTTCGCCTGTACAAATTTTATATTTTTTCTTTACAAGGTTAATATTTATTATACGCCTAAATATATGTTATAAATGTTATACTTTTTGTATAGTTTGCTAATTTTCATGATTTAAAAAAAAAAAAAAAAAAATTTAACTGATTATTAAAAAGATTTTTAATTTACACTGTTTTTTATTTTAATAAATAATTTTTACTTTTATTAATGTTATTTTTGATTTTTTGTGGTTATTCTATAATTTAAAATCATCTCCATTGGAGTATAAATCTTAATATAGAAATTATATGTGATATGATTGACTGGTGACATGACGTTATCATTGATAATATAAATATGATTGCTAAATTTGATCGATTTTGTAGTAGGACACCAGTACTAGTTTGCATAGCAGCTGGATGTTCACCTAAATTTTATTAAATAAATAAAGTGATTTTTTTTTTATAGAATTTATTAAATTTCGTTTGATATATTTTGTTGCAGTAATTATTTAAATGTAATTTGCTAACAGGCTGGAACATATTATACAATTTTGTTATCATATTCGTATTTTGTAATAATTTTAATTAATAGTCGAATTTATAATTATTTTGATAAATTTAATAAGAGTAAATAATTAGTGTTTTTATTATATATATTTCAAAAATTGTCTATTTTTTAACTCTTTAAATAAAATTGGTTCTATTAAATTTTAATATAGACAATATTGACATATAAATATCACTAAAAATTACGCAATTTTTTATATGTTCTCAGTTTAAATAGCGAAGGAGTGAAAAATTACAGGACACATAAATCGATATTAAATTTTAAACCTATAATTATTTTAATGAACACTAATAAAATTATATATTTTGTTAATTACATATATAATAAAATAACCTCAACATATAAATACATATATTTTTTTTTATTGTATATTAATATTATTTCAATCATTCTGATATTTTGCTACAGCAAAAAAAAAAACAGAAACGTGCAGGGATTTCAATTTTAATTTAAAATGTGTGTTTTAAATAAAAAAAAATTTAATTACTTTTTTAAACTTACCATTCAAAACATGAACTTGTACTGATGCAGGTATTGATCCAGTTGGTACACATGTATAATTACCCGAATCTTTAAGAGATGCTCTTGTTAACATTAATCTACTAGTTGTTCCAGATTCTGTTTTTTCTGTTTCTAAACTAATACCACCACGTGCTGAATCGAAATCGACAATTTTTGCACCATGATGCCTAAAAATTTTTAATAGCAAAAATTTCCAGTACATAGAATATGCCCAGCCAAAAAAAAAAAAACATAATTAGACGAGAAAAAAAATGTATAATATGAAAATTTATTCGAAAACTCATTAAGGATAAAATTCTTAATTAAGATTTTTAGAGATTAAATATTTTCTGTATAGAAAATCTATTTAAGCTAACATACGTATATATATATAAATATATATATTTAAGAAATTTTTGTAATTTTGCTATGAAATTAAGAATAGAAGAGAGAAAAAAAATATACACTAAAATGAACACTGAATTACCATAAAACTGAAGATGCATGAATATTAACAGAACATGCTAATGATATTGTGCTATCTTTTTTCACAAAAACTTCTGTTGAGCCAAGGATTTTAGCGCGAGCTGCTGTAATTAAAGTAAAAATAATATTATACGTATAAGAAAATGGATATTCATTTATAAAAAAAATAGTATAATAAAATTAGCATACATACAGGCGCATATAATAGAATTTTTTATTATGGTTACAGAGTGAGAAAAAAAAAATTAAATACCAAAGAGCAGACAAGTAAATTAAAGCAAAAAAAAAATTTTTTTTTCATATTTAATTATATATTATATTCAATTTCATTATTATTTGCCTATTAAGGATATTAGAATAAGGCATATCTTAGTATGTATATATAATAGTGGTGATAAATTTATATAATATAAAATCTAATTAGTAATTAACAAAGAAACTAAACCATGTAGGGATTTTTTTTTTGGTAAGGATAATTCGTTCTTAGAATATAATTCGCAAAAAAGCTATGGAACTGAATACTAGAGCAGAATATGAAGATTAATGTCCTCTCTTTCAATTACATATTTCCAAATTTTTTGATATATCTATAGTAGATATTTTGAGAATTTGACTTGTCAATTTCAAATAAATTTCTTGATTAATATCCAAGTAAATTGTGATTTTGAAATTATAATGGAAACTTAAATACTTTTTTCTAGGTAATTTAATTAATTCTTTTAAAGTTGCTTTATAAAAGGGATAATAAAAAAGACTGTAGGCTGTGAAACATGAACTTTTAATCGGATTTAAATCGGTTAAACATAAATTCATTAAAAAAAGATTAAAAATATTGAAGAAAAATTCTAAATTATTCATTTTTCTGAAAATAAGAAATTAAAGATTAAAAATTATTTCATCAATTACATAAATCTTTAAGATTATATTACAGTTTTCTGTATAAAACAATAAAAACGGAATAATTTAGACATGAATTTAAATATCGTTTAGATTTACAGAATCTTTCCTTCTTCTCTTCTCATTGATGGTACCACAATTGAGGTTGCTGAGCGTGCTTGAATTTATACCTACTCATTTTTATAAAATATGACCTTAAATTGTCATTTTATTAGTGGTACTCATATAAAGCCGATGGCTTATATGGAATCCAGGATAATTTGTAAGAGGACCATGAAAATGCGAGACTAACATTAAGACCAAATACGTATAATAATAAAAACAGGATAAGAATATTTGTCTGAATTTTCAACCAAAATTTAATTTAAAAACCAAAATAAATGAATATTTTTTAAATAAATATTTGTCGAAGAATTAATTAGGATAATAATTTTTAATTTGGCTTTTATCATAAAATGACTATTTCAATATTGAAGTGTTTATGTTATTTACTTCAAATATTTGAAAATAAATAAAATTTATTTTCATTTTTTATATTTTTTTTAAATAGCTATATAAAGTAAATACATTTTATAAAGTTTTTTTAAAAAAGAGAATTTATATTTACAAAATACATACAATATAATAAAGTAAATATTTATTTATTTAGATAGAAAATATTTTTATGTACAGAAAAATAATATCGAGAATATTTTTTAAGAGATAATTTTTGATTTAAAAACGTAAAAATTGAAAATATAAGTGAAAAGTTAAAATATTATAATTTAATAAATATATTTCTATAAATAAGAGTCTATTTAATTTCTTTAATATGAATTTATTTTTCCTGAAGATAAAAAAATTATCTGTAATTTCAATGAAAAAGAACCAAATACATAAAAATGTTAAAAAAAGTTTTATTTCATAAAATTCCTTTTTCTTTATCGTACAAAACTAGTGGTTTTATAGTTTTTATATATATATTTTTTGATTTTAGTTTAAGTTTATATTTACTTTTCGCAAAGAATTTCTATAAATTTTGAAACTTTCTTAAAAACTTTGTCCACAACTTTTGGAAAAAAAACCACCCTAATTTTTAGGATCCCCAAAAGAACAAAAACAAGAAGAAAAAAAAAACGAAACAAACAAAATTTAAAAAGTTTTATCTGCTTCCTATAATTTTGGTTCTTCTTGTGTTTCTTAGTTGAACTCGCCCCCCAAAATAATGCATTTTTGTGTACCTCTAACAGAAATTCTTTTTTATAAACTAAATATTAAATTAAAGTTTTTCCATTTTCTTATTATTAGTTTTATTAAAAACTACTAATTTTCAATTATTTTTATGTCCCATAAAATTTTATCGAAAATTATAATTTGATTTAAAGATTATTTGATATTAATTACATGTTCATTTTAAAAGTTAACTTTAAAAAAATAATTAATTTTCCATAATTATTTTAATTTTATGATTTTTTTTTTGGAAAGAAGTAATAAATTTTCAAATAAAAAACAAAATTTATCTGATAGTAATATAAAATAATAGCCAATACTTTAATCTTTAAAACGTTTACCACAACAAAGAATGAAAAAAAAATGAACCAGTGAAGTTTTAATGAGTTTTACAAAAATTTTTTTTTTATAGTAAAACATTTTAATTTAACTTCTTACTTAACTAACAAAAAAAAAATTTATATTACCATAGAATAGCAATAAAATTTATATGGCAGTAACAAATGTTGAATATATATTTAAACAAAAAATATTATACACGCGATCATCTACGGAAAACTAAATATTTTATTATACATTTAAATTGTACCACCTTCAATCCTTTTTCTAATTCGATTTCAAATTATAGCAGTAACAGAAAATATAAAACATATATGTATAAAACTTTTCACTATGAAATTGTATTTTTCACGAAAATCTTTTACGATTGAATTTTGGTTTTTTTTTTTACACTTTAACTTTTTAGGGGTGGAAGAGGTGAAAGGTATTTTTTTTTTTTGTGGAAGTCTATTTATTTAACTAAATTTTTTTTTTTTGGGTAAATTTATACATTTTATACGCTCAATATAATAAAATTGAATTGCAAACTTTTCTCTATAATATTGATTTACCATATATACCAGTGAAAATATTAAAATATTTTTCTCTACATTTTTTTTTACCTTCCAGCATTTCAACTTTTTATGTTAACATTTTCTAACTTTTCTTCTGTTATATTTTTTTTTTCTCTATGTTATATGTGTTTAACATATTTAAGACAAATCTGCGATGTTGTAAAAGAAAGTAAAAGAGTTCATTGTTTATTTGAATTTGACTACAAAATAGTATTTAAAGGAAAAGCAGGAAAAAAAAGGAAAAAAAAATATTCATTTCTTTTTATAGATTCAAAAAAAAATATCCTGTCAAATCTTTTTTAATATACATTTTATTTTTCTCCTCAAAATTTGATAATGTTACACAACAACAACAAAAAAAAAATGAAGATAGAAAAATTTGATTTTCTGACAGGATGTCAACAATTTGTCGTGAAAACATTTTGACATTTATACAATTTTTTTTTTCTTGGTGATTTTATATTTCATTTAATTATGTCAAGGACTTTCAGAGGTTATTTAAGATAAATATTTTTTAATAAATAATTTTATTGTAATATTATTTCGATTTATTTCTTGTCGATTCGAAATGATGAAACTTAATTGAATTCGAACAGAAAGGGATTAAGTTATGTACAGAGACTTAAGTCATACGATGATTATTTTTTCGAAGATTATTTTTGCTAAATTTTATTTACATGTTTTTTTTAATTGCGTTTAAAAGTTAAAACTAGTCTGCATACTCTAGTCGTTAATTTGCTTCGTAAATATTAAAAACTAAATTTAGTAGTGCACCAATAATGCTCTAATGTTAATTTATCATGTTTCAATACTTTGCAAAAGCTATTAGCTCAAATGGCTTTGTCCTCAACAACTTTTTTGGTTTGTTATTGTCAAGGAGTTATACAGTATGGGAAATATTAAATTTACTGGATTATGAATTTGTGGCACGTCCCGCTGGACTACTGTTTTGAAGCATGAATATAACTAACAAAACATTATTACAATACAAAATATTTAATAAATTCTTAAAATTATAAATTATTTAGACTGAAAATTCATTTAGAGTTAAATCCCTAAATAAACTCATAAAACATTATTGCATAAACTTTTTTTAGGTTTTGATTCCTGTAAAAAAAAACACCTAGCAAACTAAATCTCAATTAATTATTCAATTTTTTTTTTAATTAACCATACAATTAACTTCTAACTGACAACACAAAAGCTTAAAACTTTTGATAAATTACAAATGAACATCCTGTCGTTTTATTTAAATATTTTATTTATTGCTGTATTTTATGTAATACTCAAAAGTATACCTTTATTTTATTTTTTTTTTGTTTATTTCTGTGAATAATTTAGATATAAATAACTTCAAAAAGGATTAATCCTTTTTGATTTGTTTGAAGTCGGAAATTCATTTAAAATTTTTGTTGTATACTATATATTGTTTTTTATTTTCGTTGTGCAGGTTAAATAAATCCGCGTATAAAAAAAATATTTTTTCTATAATTTGACAAAATATAAATATGTATTTATCTATTTATTATTTTACAAAATTTTAATATTGATTTCATTTTCATAGAATTTTCTTTTTAGAATATTAATTGTCTTTTTAATTAAGTTTTCTAGTAGAATTAACTCAAATTACAAGAGATTTAATATCATTTTTAAAGTAAAGAAAAACAAATTAATGTTCTTACAAAATGAAATAGAAAATATATTGAATTTATTATTAAATTATATTGAAATTTTCTTACCATTACTATCATAATATCGTGTTTCAGAATATATTTCTCTAGGATCAGGAAGTGCTGAAAATATATAATTTTTATTTTTAAATTAAGAAAAAAACGTTTAATTTGATATTAAAATTTTTTGACTTTCATTTAAATAAAAATCATAAAAAAAAGTAATTTAAATTTAAAAACATGGAGAAGGGCACTAATAAGGTTTTCAAAAATTTTATCACATAAAGCTGACAACAAAAATTCACTTATTAAATTCTAAACACACATTGTCCAATATTGTTGGACATGTGTATAGATTTTTCCAATAATATAAATCTCATCAGGATCAAAAAAAAAAAAAATACATACATATATATATAAAGGACACAAAAACATAAAAAGTAAATAAATTCATTTATGAAAAATTCCAGTATGTACATCTTACCAAAAAATATCCACATAAACTCACCTTTAACGTCCAATAAAATAGCTAAATTGATTTTTGGTTCTGTGTTCACTTGGCATTCATAAATTCCACTGTCCCTTGGCTGTGAATACTCAATTTTTAAATCCCAATCCTCAGATTCTGGTGTATGTATAACAGAAAATCTTTGATCACCAGTATATGTATAAATGTTGGTCGTTAAAATATGCAGATCACGTTTTCTCATCCATGATACCTGAAACGCGGTATAGAAAACCAAAAAAAAAGTACAAAAAAATTTAATTTTTTTTTTAAGAATTAGTGCTACGGATTAACTTTATCGCGGTAAAATATTTTAAAACTTGAACATAGAAAAAAATAACAAAAATTGTACAAAAAACCATAAAAAAAATTTTGAAAATAAAAATTTGGTTTATTTTCAAATTTTAGTACCTTTTTTTTATGTAAATTCTAGTTTGGTATTTTTAGGCAATATTTTGGTGAACATTACGTATACAAAATTTAGATTTTTTTTGTTTTCAGTTTTAAAAAAGTTTTTCAAGAAATTATTATAAAATTATTACCAATTGGTTATCAAAACTTTTTTTTTATTCATAAAACTTTTCTATCAAATTAGAAACAAAAAAGTTGTACGCCTAAATTTATGCAAATCAAGAATGATTATATTATATATAGTATTTTTATATCCGTCCTCTATTAGAGAATTGTCCTTAACAATTTTATATCGAGAGGTATTTTGTAATTTGTGTGAGATTTAGGAAGTTTATTATAAAAAATATGAAAAAGGAAAAAAAAAACAACAATAAATTGGTAAACTGGTAACAGGATAATAAATGAACAAAGTGAAAAGAAAAAAATTCATATTACATTTTTTTTTTTCGGAATTCATTTAATATCTTAAAAAAATTTTTTTTAATGAGCCTTATACACATTTAAGAAATTCTTTTTTTTTTGGTATACGTACAAAAAACTAAATGAGAAATATTTTAACTTCCTTAAAAACGTTTTATATCCTTGAAAGTAAAAAAAAAAAAATATAAAAAAGAGGAAGTTTTTAAGTGATGAAAATTCTATTTCTTTATGATGAAATTGTGGTTGGGAGTGGAATTTTTTTTTTTACATTTTAAGTATTACTCTATTTCCCCACAATGGCGCTCTATATATGGTATGGGGATAGAATATGAATAACTTTTTTTTCTAAGGGTGGTTAATATTTTTTTTTGTGAATAGTTAAAAATACTTACCGTTCTATTTCCCTTATTTTTAACACGACATTTTAGTATTGCTGTCTCGTCGACAACAGTTGTTACATTACGAGGACTAACATCATCAAAATATGGTTTTTCCAAGAAGCCGCCTGTTAAGGTCGAAAAGAAAATGTAATTTTTTTTTTTTTATATTTTTTTATTTTACTATACAACACAAAGAGATTTTCATCATTTTCTGTTTTTTTTTTGTATAATATAATTTATTAGCATGAAATGTTAATTTATATAAGGAAATATTTAATATGTTTTCTTTCTGTAAATTTATGTATAGAAGAAAAAAAAATATATAAAACTTTAAGAATATAATTTAAGTAAATTTACAAATTTTTCTTTTTTTTTTCCGAGATGAAAACTGGGTTAGTAAACAGTAAATTTTCTATTCTATATATAAAAATATTTTTTTTAAAGCTTTATAAATATATATTTTTAAGGATAAAAATATTATCATAAAAATTATGCCAAAATAAAAAAATTGTGTGTATTCTGTCTCTTATATTTTTAAGGCACATTCTAGGATACCCTTAAGTAATATTGAAAATTTTTTTTTAAAAAAAAAAAAAAGGATGTGGAATTAATGGTATATATACATATTTATATATATATTTGCGTAATTTAAGGATATCTGCTTATAAACTTTTCCCTAAAATGTGATATATATTTTTGTTAAGTAAACGCCTAAATATAAATATGGAAATCGTAATGGTACGTACGTTTAGCTATTTAGGATGTCATGGGTTGATTTTTTTTTTTTTTTTCATTTTTTATTTTTTTATTTTTTGGTTTGGATAAAAATATGAAAGTAGTAAGAATAAAAGGATAAAAGAAAAAAAATACATGTATTACCTAGAGGTGCCTGTTTGCATATATTAATATTATTATTATTATTTTATATAATTCGTTTTTTTTTCCGCGTGTACCTGTCAGGTATATTCTCAAAAAAAAAAATTCGATTGAAGTAGACAGGATTTTTTTTTCATCTTGTTATTATTATCGTTGTTTAGTAAAAGGCGCAACATCCTTTTTTTTTTTTTTTGCTTAATACAATTTTTGACAACACAACAAAAAAGATGTTATAAGAAGTTTTAATATTCTTTTTTCTTCCTTTTATTCTTTTTTGTTAAATTTGATCGATTAGTAAAACAATTTTCTCCGTTTTTTTTTTTCTTATAATATAAATTCAGGATGTTTATGAATTTGTACTTTATTTAGTACAAAAGCAAAAAAAAAAAACAACCAAATCGGTATTATTGTAGTACATTAATATTCTGTGGTGAATTCTTGAATCTGTTGTAATAAATTTTTCAGTATTTTTTAAAATATTATTTTATGGGTTAAAAAAAAAAGAAGAAAGATAAAATTTTTAACAAAATTTTGTATTTGCTTTGTACATTTATATAATATTTTTTATTTTGGTTTTTCTGTACATGACAAGTGGAAGTGCATATTTTAAAGTCATATATATTATTTATGTAATTTTCATTAATATCTGGTAGTAATTGGTTGGACAATTATTATTATACCTTGCACTATATTTTTACTATATTATGTAAATATGATTTTAATAAATATTTTTTTTTTAGTAATTAAAGAGTTAACTTTAATATTGGGATAATAAGAATTGGTTTTCTTGGTTTCTATATTAAAAATTATAATACATAATTAGAATTCTTATTAAAATAAATTGCATTTAGAACTATAAATATCAAATATTAAATAAAATTATCGAGTATTTTGTCCACGGACGCAATTTTTAATTAATATACATAATATATCATAAATTTAAATAGGGGAGACTGGCCTAAAATCCGAGAGTTTTGTGTATAAACTATGATTAAAAGGTTTTTTCTATTCAAAAATATTATTTTTTAGGGAAAGAAATTACTATTATTACTGTAAAAGACGAAATAAAAAAGGATTCTAAATGGAAAACTGGTTTCATAAATTGTACCACCGAAAAATTTAATGTGTTTACAACTGGCCGGTATACCAACCGCAAAGAAAAATTGATAAAATAGAAAGATCGAATTTAGGTACCCAGACTCAAGTTAAACTTTAAATATTGCATTACAAGGACTCTTATTAATGAAATAAAAGTGTAAGATAAGAGTTTATTATATTGGCGGTTGTAAAATATAAAAACAAAACAAAATCTTTATGTAATTTTAAATTCAAAACCTTAGCATAAAAAGTCAGTGACAAAAAATAATTATTAGTCTTGCCAATCAACTTTTAATGTTGAAATTACTTATTTATAATTTTTTTACCACAATGGACCATCTACTGAAGTCAAATATCAATGGTCAATAGAACTAAAAAATAATTATTTAGTTTCCGAAAATTACAATGATACGATTTAGCAAAAGGTACTATTTCGGCGACTATCCCCTTCCTTGTTATTCATTTATTTATAATGAAAACTATG
Organism: Empis livida; assembly: GCA_963932195.1. NCBI lineage: Eukaryota > Metazoa > Arthropoda > Insecta > Diptera > Empididae > Empis > Empis livida. Next base: position 47,555,136 of record OZ010648.1, read on the forward strand.
AAAATTGTATTATACTGCAAATTGGTGTTCGTTTTTCATATGAAAATTGTAGTGTAACATAAAACTAAATAATCTAGCAAAAAAAAAAAAATTAATCAAGACTAATTAACCAGAAAATACCTTTTCTTTTTTGACAAAATAATTAATTCCCAAAACTTTTCTGATCAAGAATAGTGTAATAAATAATAAAAGGTTATACAAAAAATAAAATTTATCAAAAAAGCAATCAATTATAAGAAAAAAAAAACCTGTACAATTTTTTTTACCTTCATCCCTCCACCACACCCCATTTTCAAAGTAAGAAATATAAAACGAACAGAACAATAATAAAATCTACTCTTTATTAATAATTATATTAAAGGTAAAATTAATTTTTAATAAAACTAACCTTAATTATCAAAAAAAAAAGCCTCAAAATATAAATAACCAAAAATGAAAATTATACTATTCTTCCGGTGAAAACTGATACATACAATATCCGTTATTAAACGGGATATCTGAATTCCAATTCCCAATAGAACTCTACCCAACCTCATCAATAACATAATAAAAACTAATTTTTTTTTGTTGTATCCATAAAAACTAATTTCTAAGAATTGCAAAATAAAGTTTTATTCATTATCCTATTTCCCATAGCTCCGCAGAACACCAAGAAAAAAAAAGAAGAAGTAAAATTAAATTCTCCCGAAAAAAGAAGAAGATACAAGAATCGGACATATAACAATTTATCGAAAAGCTCACGTAATATTTAATATCAAAAACTAGAATATATTTTATTATAATATATCCTGATTATCCTTTTTATTTTTATTTTTCATTTATTCTCAATGTTAGCATATCATATCATCACCTGAGTACTGTTTAGTTTATCGTCGAAAGTAGTAATTTAGTCGTTATCCCTAGTATTCGTTTCCAAAATAACGTTTAAGTTCACAAAACATTAAATTACTGATTTTACAGGGTTTACATATAACTTCGAATTATTAAGTAGATTTCGGTTAAGAACATAGTGACTCGCTTACAGTGTATTAAATTTTCAGTTCGAAATTCGTAAATAGCCACATAAGTTTTAATATAAATTCTTTAATCCATAGAACTAGACGAATATCGTGAAATATGAAAGGTTATTGGTCCTTTACTTATCTATGGTATTTTCCGTGACATTTTTCTTCTTCAATATTAAGTGATCTGGTATTGTTCGAAATAAATATAAGAATTATTTTCCAGAAAAAACGAATAAGACATTGCACCAGAGAAGTGACGAAATTTTTGAGGTGACGTGTTTGAGTATACATATTTATTATTTCATCATTATGAACACTCACATGTCTTTCAAAAACAATTCATACAAATAAAATATATCACTAGGGAGCTGAAAAATTTTTCTTTTACTTCCTGTTTTGGATTTTATTCCATTAAGTTTAGTTGTTTAGTTTTGTGTACGTAAAAAGGTTTTTTTTTTTTTTAATTCCATAAAGGACTAAAAAGGTTATCTGTTCAGATTTTCTTTTCTGTTATTATTTAATGTTTTGGAATTTTTCTCTTTGACGTGACTAAAAAAAAAAATAAAAGCAATTAATTTTTTTTTTGAGAAAAAGTCAAATAATTACGAGTAATTGTGGTACATGCTAATTAATCTAAGTAAATTAAATGAAAATGTAAATTTTTGATGAAAATAGAATAAGTCTTAATGAATATCTATATTTATATATTTTCAACTAAATCCTTATTCTTTTGTGAAAACTTGTAATATTTTATATTCCAAGAATTTTTAAAACTTTTATTTTAACAAAAAATAAAAAAATAAATATTTTATCTAATAAACTTTCCAGACAAATTTCGGTTAAAGATTCTTCTTTTTTTTTTTATGATTTAAATTTGTTTTATATTAATAAAATTAAGATGAATTTTTATAAAAATAAACTTTACGATCAATTTATGGTATCCAACACGCAAACAAAAAAAACAACATATTTACAACAAGGGTTAAAAGTCAAAACAAAGTATGAGTAAGAAAAAAAAATATTCAAATTTTTAAATTGGTATCCTTCTTCCAAGGTATAATAAATTTTTGTGGTAAACAAATGTTTCTATCTTTTAATAAACTAAGAAATTATTTTTTTTTTTTGAGTATTTCTCAAAGGAATAAGTTTTGTGTGGTTTATAAACTGACTCAAAAACAATTTGTATTATTCTTGAGTAGTTTTTGCCTTACCTCCACGCGTCTTTATTAAATATTTCGTAATCCGACAAGGATTATGACGCAAGTAATTTACTTTTTGTTTTAAAAATTTTTTTTTGGACGACTCGGTTGCAAATCTTAATTTATTTAATTGAAAATATATTCTTTATTGAGGTATAACTCAATAAAGAATATATTTTTTATATATTTCTATAATCTTAAAACAATTTTTTAAAAAATTAAAAAATATATTTTATCTTAATATTATTTATGTTTTGCGAAATCATGAAATATATGACTATATGATATTTTATGCTAAAAGAATAATAAATTTTTTTTTGGCCAGATTTTCATAATAATTTTGATTATTATATTTCCATCAGACAAAGTGATTTTTTATTATAGGATTTGGTTAGCTTATAATAAATTATATACATTTTTTTTTTGTTTAACGCCTATATTCAGGCAATTTAAATTGAATAATACAGATCAGAATATAAATGATTTTTTATAAACTTGACAACAATTGAAGTATGAGAAATAAATATAAATTTAAAAAGTTTTGGTTTTTATATTTTAGGAATACTTGTTTTGCATATTAATATTATTTAGAAATCATATTATGTTCAGTTTTTTTACAAGGGTTTTTTATTTTGTTATTAAGTTAAAAATTAATATTTCATGGTTGTTGAATTTTGTATTGAGGGCGGTCAGCATTTAGATTTAATTACAGAAACCATTCGAATTAAAAAACAAAAGGTCTAACCTTTATTTTTTATGAGTCATAGATTAAATATTTACTAGTAATAAAGCCGTACAGCTGATTCAGTGCCCATATTTAATTATGACAGGTATATATGTATGTATACGTATATACTGTTTTTTCTAAATTCAAATTACTATTACGTTTTATGTTTGATTATATTTTTTGAAACAGACATTATGAAATGAAACATATTTCATGCTATTTCATCTTTAATATAATTTCCAAATTTTATATTTTCACTCAAGAAATTCCTAAATTAAATATGTATATATAATCCATGAAATTCGGCATATAATAATCTAATTTAAATGAAATATCCACAATACTAATTAAATTCTCAAAAAAATTTTTATTTCGAAAACATTAAATTTTTAAAGTTTCTTAATTTATGTAATAATAAGTAATTTTTCATCAAATTTTCAAAAAAAAACAAAACTTCGAAAACCAAAAGTTTATATATGAGCATAATACATCATCTTCATTATCACGAAACTAACAAATAAATTTTAATTAAAAAATATTATATCTATATATATATTGTATAGTAACATAATTATATGATGTAGCAACATTAAAATTGTCAGATTTTACACAAGGATGAATAAGATAATTATTTATGTTCTAATTTTAAATAAAATAAAAAAGTTTTTTTCAAATAAAATGAAAGTAGTAGTTGTACAGGTAAAATTAGTACGTTGACATTTAACCCAAGAAAATATAATATACACATTAACATTTAAAATAAAATATAAATATATATATATATAAATAATGGGAAAAGGGAGAATTTTAGGATAATTTAAAGAAATATGAATAAACTTAAAAATGATTTTTCATAAATTAGGTTGTGTAAAGAATTATAATTAATGGTATTTAATCTATCATATTTATTTTTTATTTTTCTTGTGGCTGAAAATTGTATTTAAAATTAGCTATAAAATTCATCAAATTTTGGATTAATAAAATCCTTTATTTTATTTAACTCATATTTAAAATATTTTACTTTATTAAAAGAAAAATCAATTAAATTTAAAAAAAAAAAATTTTTTTTATGTGAATAAATTTCATAAAAATTAATCCAATTTCAAAAACATACAAAAATTTAGCCTTTTTGTCCGAACAGGCTTGTTTTTTTTTACCCCCCACATAAAAATACACAAAATAAAAAAATTGGTATAATTAATTCAAACAATATTTCAAAATGTCGAAAACAATAATTTTATGTATATATACCTTTTCCTTTATATAGTGTTTGATTTATATATATATATATACATATATATATATATTTTTTTACTGTCACCAAGAAGAAAAAACGAGGACATAAATACAAGAAATAAAAAAAAAATCTATAATAAAATTAAATGGAATTTTGGTTTGTAGACATTTTGATATTTTCTTGATATTAAAAAAGTTTTTCTTTTTATGGGGGAAATCTTAAAAAATTGATATAGATAAATTATTTTTATATTAATTTATATTATGTCTAATCGATCATTTTTAAGAAATAAAAGAGTATTAAAATAATTTAGAGAATTTTCTTGAATTGACAACTTAAAAAATTGGCAAATTTGATGCTCAAAGAACAAACATAAAATATGTAATCAATTTGTGTATTTTTTTTTTGTTTCGTTTTGTAAAATTCAAAAGTGTCTGTTTGTAATTTAATTATAGAAAATTCAGATAGTTTTCATAGATTATTACTCGTTTATAATTAATTTGTCAATAAAATACTGAAATTTAGAAATATATAAGTTAGAAATATAGATATTTTAATTGATCAATTGCCTGTTTTTAGCAATAATTAACTCCTTTAAAAGGATTAGATTACAAATAACATTTTCTATATTTACAAACTCAAGATTTTCAAAATAATGTTTTTATTAAACTGTATAAAATATAAGTGGGTATAAAAATAATAATTCATAAATTTTTTTAAATAATAAAAGAACTCATAATAAAGAAAAGTCCTTAAAATTTATATTCATATTTTATAAAGATTCCCATTGCGACTAAAAACTTCCCAGAAATAATAAAAATTAGCCTAAATTATTATATTTTCTTATTCAAATAAATAGAAAAATTAATTTTATTTTTTACAAAAAAAAAAATTTTATGCCAAATTACTTTAACCCAAATTTGAATGCATTAAGAAAATCACTGCAGTAGAATAATTTAAATCAATAAAAACCATTTAAATGGTAAAAGTTTACGTATACATATAAGTATATTTTGTGTCAGATGGTAATTAAGAAAACTTTCTAGTTTTTACTAAATAGTTCTAATTTGTATTTTCTATAATAAATTATATTATATTACAAAAACAAAACCAAAAATCTTTAAATTTAATCAATTTTCATTTTTTTAAAAGGATATTTTTTTTTATATATTAAATTCATTTTTCTTTGAAAATCCAATTTACATATCTGTACATTATAAAGAGATAATCTTTCTATATAAAATAAATATATAATTTTTATCCTTAATACGAAAAAAAAAAATAATAAAAAAAAATTTGTCATTCTTATTTTCTACAAAAGGATACGTAGATATATGTATATGTATTAAAAAAAATTACATACATACATAGAAAATATAATAATAATTCTATTCAATTTTTATTTTATATATGTATTCCCAAAATATAATAATGTGATTATAAGGAATAAATTACCAGCTTATCGAAATACATATTTCCCAAACGTATTATTCAGTGATCGATTACAAGTCCTTTAGAATTTGTTAAAATGAAAAAATTTTTTGCTCTTTAGAAATTATCATCCCTCTCTCCTTTATTAAAACATATATGTATAAGAAATAAATAATATAAAACCAATAATCACATATGAGTTTTTCTTGGCTTCTTTGGCTTTTTTCTCAGTAAAAATAAATGTATTTTCTTTTTCTTTCTTATTCCTTTTGTTTGACCAAAATAAAATAAAAAAATTATTGAATTTATCCTGAAATTTAAGAATTTTTCTTTTGAAAAATAAAATACTATTTTGAAAAATAAAAAATTCGCTTTTCCTTTTCAAATTAAAATATATAAATAAGTGTATATATGTATAATAAAAATATATATATTTTACCCTCAATTTATTTTAATATTTTGAAATGGTTTTTGAAAATGTTAACATATTTTAAGGATATATAAATAACAACCTAGAGGATCATTTTCGCACTATATACATCAATTGTATAAATCGAAATTTTATTAGCTAAAGGGAATTTGTTGGTTGAAAAACAATTGGGAAAATTTAATCTTAAAATTTAAGTTTTCTTTTTATTGTTTCGATTGTCAACGATGGTAAATGTTTGTTTGTTTTTTTAAACATAGTAGATTATTCAAAAAAAAAGTCAAAATTAAATTTTCGATTGACATAATCATTTATAATAAAATACTATATCTGTTTATACATGGTCATTAATGTGTATATATGTATTGAATGTATTATCCTTCAGCATATTATTTACATATTTATTTATGTTACAATATTGAATTTGTAATTTCTAGGACATATATGCATAAATTATAAGATGATATCAATATTTAGACTATAAATATTAAGTACAAGGTGATTTATATAATAATAATTTATACATAAGTGCACTGCAACATAAAAAAAATACGATTTTCATTGAAAAGTAATTAAAAATTGTAATATTTTTAATTAATTGTATTTTAAACAACCTTGAATTTTCTGATAATCTATCAATAATTCTGAATTCAAGCAGTATATGTCCTGTATTCTACAATAAAAGTGTGTTTTTTTTTCAATATATTTTGTCATTTTACTCCAGGCCTTAATATTAAAAGAAGATGTTAAACTAATATAAAAGAACTCATATAAAATAATGATTTATATTTCTCTAACCAATGAATTATTTGACAACATAATTTCTTACTCAGTAGTTTATTAAAATGATATTTTTTCTTTTGCTGTACTTCTATAGGGAAAAAAAAGAATTTCGGGTAAAAGGATATATGTAATATATTTTTAATAAATAATATTTTGGCAGAATTGTGTAAAAATGATGAATTATTTTTTTTTTTTGGGAGGGAAAAATAAATTTAAGAATTAAGCTGAAAAAATAAAGGTTAAATTATCAAATAAATTATTTTGGACGATAATATTATTTTCAGTAAATTGGTTTATGCTAGTTATATCATTGTGACATAAATATTCATTAAATTGATGCTGATTTTTTTTAAAATTTAAAATTTTACGTTAACAAGATGTAATATTAAATTTTTTTTTTATGACATTATTGAAACTACAGTACAGGCTATTAAATATTTAAATTTAAGTTAGAATTACATTCAGTTACTGTCAACTTGGTGTTGATAGCTGTTTAAAATACAAATGTTGATACCTAAACAATTACATCGGTGACGGTGAAGGTAGAAAGACATTCAACGCAGGAACACGACTTTGACTGATATAAATTTTAAATTAAATAATAATAAATAGTAAACATTGTAATTTCATAGAATCATTTACATAATATGTATATTAAAATTTCAATTGTATTTTATATTTGGAAATTAATATGTAATTCAACATTTTATTAAACTGTCATTGAAGTTAAATTTCTAATAAACCATAATACATATTTATAAAATTTTAAACGAATAGTTTTATATTTTTAAATCCACGAAGAATCTTTATCTAATTCAATTTAATCGTACGACACGATAATAAATAAACCCAACAGAAATATAAAAAAAAAATGGTTAATAAAATTTTCTTATATATTTATTTTCAATTTCAATTGAAGAATATGTTTCTTGTCTTTTTTTTTAAATTTTCATGATAAGTGAAAATTTATTTAATTTAATATTTTCTTCCACAAAATCAACTAAAACCAAAAAAAAAAAAAATAGAAGAAGGATACTTTTAAAATATCTTTTTAGGGAAACGAAAAATGATTTATCTATGCTTTTCTTGGGTTATGACTAACCTAAGATTTATGTATAAGACTTTCTATGTTTTTGTTTTTTTTTGTATTTTGTTTATTATCTTCTATGTTTATGAGGACACAAAGATTAAGGATAACAAGATTGTTTTATAGTAACATGCAAAAATAGTAGAAAAGAAATTTTCAAAAAAAAAATATAATTCTATACTAGTGTATGTATGTAATTTATCATAAACGAATTTATGGTCACCTTTTAACCAAAAAAAAAGATTACATTAAACATACAACATAAAACAAAACAAAGTAGTAGAATAGAAAAAAAAATGTAAAAATATCATAAATTCTATATTAGGTTAATATTATGTATTAGATATAATTTTTTATTTTAGGATTTTAGGACTCTTTCTCTTAAGTCCTTTTTCCTTTAATACAAGTAATTTTTTTCTTTTATATAAAATTAAGTTTTCTAAATGTTTTGACATGATATAAATTCTGTAATCTTCATTTAAGTAATAATGTTTAGATAAAATTCTAATGATAAAAATAATTTTTTTTTAAAATTGTATACAACATAAAAATTTAGGGGGTAAACTTTTTAAAATATTATTTTAATTTTCATTTTTTTTTTATTTTTGTGGCCTAAGGATATTTATTCGTATATACAATAAAAAATAAACAAAATTATTTATTATGTCCTATGGCAGACAAGTGTAAATTACCTAAAAACAGCTTCTTTTTTTTTGTTTTATTTTATCTTTAGGTGAAAATTTTACCTTGGTTATAATAGAAAAAGATAAAAAAAAAAAAAACATTATTATTATAAATTTTCTTCAATAATGAAGATTTAAAGTGATAAATTTTTAGCACAAAATTTTTTCTGTTGTTTGTTGGACATTAAAAATTTTTCCTAGAAAAACGATCAACAAAAAAAAAATAAAGTCCTAGTTAAAATATTTTTTTATTTTATGATATTGTTTATTGCTTTAAATTATATGGTAATAATTTCATAAAGCATAGTAATAAAATTACAAAAAAAAAAATTATGAAAAAACAAGAAATTTGTTGAAAAAATACTTAAAATGATTATATACTTTTTTTTTTTTAATATAACTTTTATAATTTAAATTGTGGTATTAATGAATATAAATTATATTATTTAATATAATATAAATTTTATCTTTTTATTAAAATATCTTGAAATTATAGCATATGTTTTTTTTTTTTTTTTTTTTTTAGAGTAAATTGTTCCCTTGAGAATATCCTAATAATATAATTTATAATATAGTAGTGGTGATCAATGAACCATATTAAAATAATCATAATTCATTGATCATTTTATATCTAAATTATCTAATATATTAATGAAAATTTATTAGTTAAAATTTATATCTACCCGATGGTACAATTAATTTAGTATAATATTAATAAATTTTAATTAAAAAATAAATTTATAGGTTGAATCGTTTAAATCATTTTTCTTTAAATATGTTTTTTGGTAGTCACATAATAATAATATTGATGATCATAATATTTAATTAGCATAATATCTTTGGTTTTTTTTTAAAAAAAACTAACATTTTCAGATAGTTTTATTTAGTCAGTCTATTTGTCTGCCAGTGGATCTTATTAATTGAAATTAATTTTCAGTCATTTTAGAAGATTTTGAAAAATTTATCGACATTAAAAATGATATTCATAATATCTGTATAGTTATGAATTTAATATGAACATATGCAAAATATTTAAGTAATTTATTTGTTTACCTTATACTATAAATCAATCATCCATTATGACAGCATAATTTTACAATTTTATAATATTAACACATTGTATTGGAATGTGTTTTAATATTTAACAATGTGTGTACAACATTTACAGGAAATTTAATTCATTCAACCTAAAATAATTTTCCACTTGTTGGCATAATATTTAATTAGTATATTTTCATAATAATTAATAATGATGATCATTTAAAAAAAAAATATACAATTTATGTTTTTAAAAAGTAATAATGAATTCCAGTCGAAACATTATATAATAATTATTTATGATGCCGTTAAGTTCAAATTAATATCTGCCCAAATTATACATAAAAAATGTAGAATTCCATAAAAGAAATTATCATAGTTATGTATTTAAAACATCAATTGTAATTATTTTAAAATATAACTAAATTATAGTTAAGAGAACAAAGTTATTATTGGATCTAATATTAAATACAATTTAAACCATGCATCATAAAATAATGTCCCATGAAAATGTATTTTCCATTTAATTCCTATATTTTTTTTTTTTAAATATAAAATTTTTACTATTTTCACTATCTGGTTATAATAATTTATGATATTTTAATACATTAACATATTAAATATTAATTTAAAATATTATCCTTAATTGTGGTTATTAATTTCCGGCCTTTTAATATAGTAATTTATTGAAAAGGCATTATTTTTATTAATATGTCAATAATTCTAAAAAGGTTCACTAAATAAACATTGTTTGTATTTATTTATTAATAAATAATTATTAAATATTTAAAATAAAAATAAAAATGGATTTAAAATAAAATTAATTTTTTTTTTGTGAGAAAATTAATGGAAAAATGATAAAAAAATTGAAAATTAATTGAGTTTTTATGAAAATTAAATATCAATTTTTATTTCATTTCGAAAAATAAACAAACAAAAAAAATATTTTTTATGTTTTTTTTTTTATAAAAATTAAATTTTATCCCTATTTTTACTTTAAAATAATATCAATTTAATCCTAACAAAGTATTGTCAAGGATATAATACATAATAATATAAAAAATTATATACTAATACTTACCATTGCCATATGGTATGGTTACACTGGTAACATAATTATGAAAATATATTGAATAAAAATTCAGTATAAAACATATACGTTTTAATTCAATTAGTGTTCCCATATTTTTATAGGATATTATTTTATATCATTTATAATTTTATTCATTTTGATTGGGTAAGATGTTTTGTGTATATTTTTCGAACACACAAAAAAAATCCTTTAACAAAAATCCTTTTTTTTTATATAAATTGAATTCGTTTATATTTTTTACAATATTTAATTTTGTTATTTATCTGTATTATATTTTCCATTTAGTTGAATTTTATATATCCTTTTTTTTTTAAATTTTTTTACTAACTGCAATTATTCTGTTCTAATAAATAACAAGCTTAGCTTAGTTTATATTAGTTTTTATGACAGCTTTCATAATTGAAAAATATGATAAGTTTATTTTTCTGTTGTTTTTGTTGATTTTGTTTTTTTGCAATTCCATTATCGTCCTTGTTATTATCCTTGCACTAATGTGAATATTTCATATATATATTGTTTCCTTTTTTTTTGTTATTTTTTAATAATAATCGCATATTGCTGCACATTTCCAGATTTAGTCTCACATGTGTAATCAATTATTAAATGTTGATATATAGTTGTAAAACAAAAAGGATTTTTCAAAAACTGAAAAATACAACATAAGAAAAAAAACGACAGAAAAAAGATTTATTAGAGATACATTTTGTAATATATTTAATTAGAATTTTTTTTTTTATTTTAATAAGATTAAATTTTGTAAGATAAAATGATACAAAAAGGATTTCATAATTAATATAAATAAATTTACTATGAAAATGAAAAATATAATAAAATATATTTTCCGGGATTCGAGAGACAAATAAATTTTTATTAAAATATATTATCTTCGTAAATTAATTGTTTTGCTGTTGGAAATGAAATTGTTAATAATTTTGTTAAATTATGAAAATTTAGATATTTCCAAAAAAAAAATTCTATTCAAATAAATTTAAAATGTTGCAGTTTACCTTAATTTAATTAAATAATCAATTAATTAATTATGTGATAATTCATATTTTGATATAATTTAGGGTAAGACTTAAAGGATTTTCTTAAAATTTATAGATATTTTTAATCAAAATATGTTTTTTTTCAATTTGGTCCTGTATTATGAACAACATTGTTGTAAATATATGTTTTAACTGTATCTTACTTTAATGTATCGCATACAAATAAGGCTTAAAGGTATATAATCTATAAAAGGATATGATTTGTATAGTTAATAGGTTTTGTGGTTCAAAGATTACAGAAGATTATATCAATTAATTTTTGTTTTGTAAATGATGAATATAAAAGATTTATTTCTATTATATATTTCAAAAGTTAAGCAGTATAATTCTATTTTAAAATTAACCTCAGTAAAGTTCAGGTCAATAACTTTTACCTTCGTTGATTGATATTTAGAAAAATAAATCTAATCTAATATAAAATAAAAAAGGAATCTAATAACTAATTTTTCTCCTTGCTAAAATTATTTAAAAAAAATATTTTTCATAGAAAGAAACTTATTATCCTTTTAATTCTATAAACAAAGCATTCTTTACTTTCAAATGAAAAATTATCCAATTAAAAATGTTATTTTCAACTCGCTACATAATTTCATTTTTATGGTAATATTTTTTTTTTATTATTATTAAAATATATTCATCTTTAGAATATCCTTTTTTTTTTGTTTTTTGGAAATTTATTTAATAAAGAAAAATAACATGTTTTCAAGTTTTCGTAGAAAAAAAAAACGTATATAAATTTCTATAATTTAATTCAACAGGTGCTGTTTTTTTTTTCAGTGTTCTTCTTGTCGACACTGTTTCTCATTTCAATTTTTATTTTTTTGTGTTTTGTTTATGAATTTCTTTTATACAGAAAATTACTACCAAAAAAAAAGAAAAAAAGAAAAGGGATATGTCAACGGTATGTGTTTTGTCATATTTATATGTAATAAAAAGTACACAAATATATCATTCATGGTGGTATAGTTTATTTATATTAAGTTGAAAGGACATTCTTGTTGTTGGTTTGTTTTGTTTTGAAGGATGTAACATTTCAAAAATGAAAAAAAAAAAAACTATATTATATGCTGTCAAGAATGTCCTTTTTTTGTGGTTTTTGAATGTTGTTTGTTTTTTTTTTTTTTTCTGTTGTATGATTATCTCACCTTTTTTTACCTGTCCGGAAAATTTGTGTTTGTAAAGAATATTTTTATATTATAATAATTTCTTTCGTTTTAGTATAATACATATAGTAATATAATTTTGTAGAGTGTTTATTGGTCATAAATTGTACTGTAAAGATAAAAATTTGATTATGACTGATTAAGGATATATAAATTTATTATGGTAGGTTTTTGGTTTTTTATATTTTTTATTTACATTCATTTTTCACTATAGAAATAAAATGAAAATTAATTAATTGTTTTGCAGAGAATTTTCCTTGTAATAATTATAATTTGTTTTTTTTTTGTTTGTCAACAAAGTATTTTATTTCGATTTGGAAATGTCAAAATTAGATTTGTTTGGTAATTAATTTTAGTCAAAAATTAAGTAGAAATTAAAAGTTGAATAGTTGATATAAATAGATGAATATTAATTAACATGTTTTGATATGAATAGTATTTTTATGTAATATTCATATTAGGAGATATTTTCAATTTAATTAGTTTTATTATAAAGAAGCTAAATTTAAATATTTATATCATATATTCCACTACAGTATAATAAGTGCTTCAGAATTTAAAGAATTAAAATATTCTATCTTTATGATTATTTTCGTAATTCAAAATTATATATGTAAATAATATACATTTTGCTAAATCATTATTTTATTGTAATTTTAAAATAATAAATATAATAAATTAGTATCCTTTAAAAAATTACTTTCTACGTAATTTACATACAATCTAAACTTTGTTATTTTTTTGGGAAATTATCTGTTCAGAAATAAGTCAACCAAAAATCTATTTTTACCCCATTTTTGTATTATTTTTTTTTGCGTCAAAGATATTTTTCTCTAAACCTTAAATGTATATAAACAAAAAAAAACAAATATAATGATAAATTTTGAATTATGCTGTCTGAAAGATTACATAAAATTCTATTTAACTGTTAAGTCATTGGACTAACGCATTTTGTTCTATTATACAAAATAACAAATATGAAATAAATTTTCAAGTTAAAAATATATGTGTAAGAAAAATCATATTATTTAGCCACAGAAAATTAAACAGAATATTTTAAAGAAACATTTTTTTTTTATTTTGTGAAAATTATAAAAAAAATTTCTCATCAAGATTTCATCACATCCGACATTTTGGAACCTAAAAAGAGGCTCATAAGAGGATAATAAATATTACCAGGGTGACTCTGTGATATACTGAATCGACTGTTTTTTTTTTCTACAACATTCTACAACATAAATGGTAAATTTTCGAATCATAAAAAAATTTTTTTTTGTGAAAATGGGGAAAAAAATTTTACAATTTTTTTTTTTATATACAAATAAAGGAAAGCTCTTAAAAATTACCCTGTCATTCTAATTTAAAAATGTAATGGTTGTATATTTTTATTTTTTATGTTATTTTTGTAAATCTTTGATATTTTTTAGTGGTTGAAATTGGTTTGAGTTGTTTGAATATTTATAACATAATTTTTTTTTTTTTGGTAGGAAATGATACATCAACATTAAATAAATTGTTGTATTAGTGGGATAGGTTAATGTGAATATATTGTAATTATGGTGATCTAATTCAAAATTTAAATAAAATTTATGCCGGAAAAAACAATTTAGAGTTATAAGTGGTATGACTCATCGAAAATAATTATATAACATAAATCTTATCAAACCGTAATTAGAATTTTTTATAAATATTATTGGAAAATTTTTGTAGTAATAATAATATTTTTTAACATACATACATATGTTATATTTTCTCGATAAATTTCATTAATTAAATTTCATTAATTTTATATAAATTCGTTATAAAATTTCAATTAATCATTTTAATATGTCGATAATGTCAATTTTTTATATATTATTTTTTTTTTTGCATCCTATTTAAAATTCATTTAATAAATTAACATAGAAAATTGATCAGTTAATGTTGTTGAAATTAATTACTGTCTTTTAAAATGTATTTTACATACAAATGATTACATTACATGGCTTTTAATTTCAAATTATAGGTTTATGTCTGAAAGGGATATTTTGTAATGGTATAAAATGGATAATAGGAAAATTAATTTTCACCAAATTGATTCATGAAAATAAATTAAACAAACCTTTCATTATATGGTTATAAAGTTTTAATTTATTACATTTGTGTATAGTGAATTCGAATGATAAAAAATGACTGATATATTTTTTTAATAAAGCATTAAAATATCAATGAAGAATATTTAATTGGTCATGGCAAAAGTTTACTTTATTTTTTGTATGGAGCCGAAGGGGAATATGTAATGCTGTAACTACATGTAACTATAAATTAAAATTTGCAGAGAAGCCAATAACACAAACTGTAAACCATGATCTAATTTAGTTCAGAAACATCAATAATGTTTCATTTTTCACCTTCCAAAAAAAGGAATATTCGACAATGTAGCCCAAAAAACTCTCTAGTCTAATATGCTAAATTGTAATTAAAATTTTCAGTTATTTAACATAAAATTTCTGTATCATATTATTGCCATATTTGACAATAAATATTAAATTACGAGAACAATTAATGCCACATGTTTGATATATAATTTCAATCAGACTTGTTGAAATTTAAAGTTTGAAGTATACTAATTATAGCTTTCTATATTAATTTGATTAATTTATAAGTGTCTTATTACAAAAAGAACACAAATAATTTTTTTTTAGTATACATTTATTTAACTACTGAGTTTACCACAAAAAAATTAAATTATTTTTATAAAATGCGGTTCACTTTGTCTACATTACTGAAAAATCTCCCATGGATTCAAATTAATTCCTCAAATACACCTTTACAAATATTTTAATGGAAATTAAAAAAAAAAAAGACGTAAAATAAAATAAAATTACGAGGTTTAAAATTTTGATTAACTACATAGCAACCAAAAAAAAAACACCTTTTTTGGTTGGAAAATCATACATTGAAGGCCCAAGGGCAAGGTTTTAATGCTAAAGGATTAATATATGTACTCGTATATGATGTAGTATGTATAGGTAGAAAATTACAATTTCTAAAAGCGTTGATAATGTAAATTCTAAAATGGAATTTAAGGTACATACATTGTACATATACGTAAATATGAATTTTTTTTTTTCTTTATTGGCTTTTGATGTTGTGTAGAGTGACATCTAAATTTTCGGTTATGTACAAAGGATCACACAAAAAAAAAAAATGGATTGTGTATTTGGGATGTTAAATTAAATCATTATAATACTGTAGATATATGTATGTATACACGCGAACTCGAATAAAGTGACAGCAATTTAGTTATTAAATTGACTTTAGGTGAAATTCCACAAGTACACGTGCTGGAAATTTTTTGCTTTTAATTTCTGACTGACTAATTTTATGGTTTTAATGTCATGTCACATATATAAAATAAATATATATTCATAAAGGATATAATAATAATTATTATGTTCCTGGTTATACATTAAAAAGCATACAAAATTCTTATTACATTTATTAAATATATTATTTATTTGAATTTAGTTTTTAAGGATTTGTTTTTTTAATTTTAAATAATTTAATTATAATTCACCACATATAATTAAAATAATTTATTTTGTACACTGGCCCAGTTCCATCGTAAATATTTTCAATTAGAGTTAATTAACAAAAGTCAAAAATTAAATAATTTCAAATTAAAAAATTATTATTTTACTTATGGTATTTTCACTATGAAATTGAACATATAATTATGAAAAAAATATTTTAAAGATCATTATTATAAAACTTTTGTCGACAAAAATAATAAGTTTTCGTTTTTAAGGACTTAAATTTTTCTATAAAACAATGCTTATCCACAGCACAGCAAATTTTTGTCAAAAATTAGGTTATTTATTTGGCGAAAACTTTGTTAGCTTTTCTAAAAAAAAGAAAATGTTCATAAATGTTATATTTTGGTGAAGGCAATTTTTTTTTTAGGTGTAAACATTTTTTGATTTTCTATATTTTTTTCTGTAAAATTTTTTTATTTTTCAAAAAAAATTGTATACTAAATTTATGTTTGCATAATTTTTGGCACGCCAAATATTCATTTTTTTTTTTAAGAGGTAGTTTTATTTTAGTTTTTAACTCTCTGCTACTATTCTAAAACCCGCATATGTCCTATATATTTTGAAATCAGTGTAAACTAAAAAAAAAAAAAACAACAAAATAAAAAAGGAAATATTATTTGTATGTCAGTCAGTCAGTTAGTCAATTATATGCAAAAGTTTTTGTGAAGTTTATAGAACAAATAGAAATAATAAATGATTGAAATTTATAGAGCATATCAGCCACTAAACCGTATATGTATATAATATAACAATTTAGAATTTATGATCGTTTTCCTCAAATATAAAATTCAATGTCTGCATTATTATTTTTTTTTCTTCTTATTTTGATGGCAATTACAGTTTTTACAGATATCGCGTGAGTGAAAAGACTAAAATTGTTATTATTTAGTATAATATGTACATGTACATTTACAATAGACATATTTTTCATTTATGAAAATTTATTTTAAAACTGATTAAAATGTGAAAATTTTGATATAAATGTTAAATAAATTATGAATACTAAAAAAGAACTTTTTATAAATTGGAAATATTAAATGAAAATGCTTGGAATTAGTTGCCGTTTTTACCAAGAAATTGATACAATTTTTCAGTGAAATTTTTAATTAATGTTTCTAGACTGATATATATAATTACATTTATTTTGTAATATCATAGGCTAATGATTTTTCTTGTAAAATTTGAAATTAAAATATGTTTCGTGGTGATATTATTTACTGATGGATCAAAATGGTATTGTTTCGGGTTAATATTAATATATCCAAACACAATTATCATTATTAACTTTCACGTAAGATAAAATATTTCAGGAAAAGCAATATCAAATTTCTAATGAAATCAGTTAAAAATCAATACTTTAATAACTAATTTAGCATTTCATTTAAAATATACTTTTAAATTAAACATGAATACTGTATTAGCTTATTAGAATTACAAATAATATTGTTAGTCAAGTACATATATTGTTTTGTTTATTTATATTAGTATTTTTTGTACAAGGTATAATTTGATATTATTAAAATTTGAAGTTAGAAATGATTTTCATTTTGTAATAAAGGAATCCAAACAATTTCATTTTACATTATTCTAAACATTGAGTAGAAATAATATACAAATTACACATTGCATGCAATTAGATTGTTGAAATTAAAAAGTTTTGCTTACTAGAAGCCATATAAAATTAGTTGGTCCAATTAAAACTCATTTAGTTGAGCTATATTTTCAAATTAGATTGAAATTGAATCACAGTAATATAAATCTAAATTCCTAAATAAAATATAAATATAAATACGTAAAAAAAACTAACAACAGAATTAGAAATTATTTTCTTTCTTAACGCTTTTGCAGACTTAATTATAATTGTAATAAATTGTTAACATTGGGTAAGTAAATCTAAAATTTTATTTGTGTTTTTAATTTTTTTCCCCAAAATTTAGTTGATATTAATATAAATTTAAATAAATAAATAGCTATTGCAATACAATTGTAAAGCCAGATAGTCAGAATATCTGATTAGCCAAAATATTCACAAATATTAACACTTCTATCTGAATAAATTTTAAAAAATTAGCCTTTACTGAAAAATATTTAAAAAATAAAAAATTGAATTCATTTTAAGTAAATTAAAGAATAATTCCATATTTTAAAAAGGATTTTTATTATGTTAAAAAGAGAATACCAATTTTATTCAGCATATATAATTCGTCCTTTTAATTTATCCTTCTTCGGTTTTACAATTGACCGATTAAATTTCTACATGTCCTTTTAATTTAATTTCAATATAAACCAAAATACGTACAATAAAATTTTTCAATATTCTACGTACAGTTTTCTTTTCATTATATTTTTGGAAGCATAAAACGTATATTTTCCTGTATACTATTGTTATCCTTTTTTTTGCGATTTTCAGAATTATTTAATAAAATTATGGGTTGTTTAATCTAGACATACCATCATTTCCTTCAAAGGAACCTATAATCTACATTTACATATAAAAATTTTGATAAAAATTAAATTATATATTTTTTTTTGGTCTTTTTGGTTTTTTATGTTCCAACAGAGTATGTACCATCAAGGACAATTATTTAAAATAATATTTTTTCATTTTCTTATTTTATTTTACCTTATAAATTTCTGCTGTTTTGTTGAGAATATTTAAATATATATGTAAATATATACATATATACAAGAGAAAGACAAATGATTTTCTTTGAAAGACAGGATAAATATTTTCTGTTTAGCTCATCATTAATTTTTTTTTGGTTTTCTCGTATTTTTACAAACAAAAAAAAAATGAAATATTTTTATTTTTTGATGTCGAAGTATTTGTCAGATATTTATATTTTTCTAGTATGGTTTTTCAACAGGAAATAAAATAATATACCAATAAAAGAAAATTTTTGTTGGTTTTGTTTGTAACTTCAACAAAACCAAAAGTATTTTTCAAGTTTTCTTTAAATAAACAATTTATACTTTTCCGAAAAAAAATACAATTGAAAATTTTGTATATATTTTTTTTTATTTTGAGTAATTTTCTTCTTTTTTTTTATGGAATTTTTGGTTATATTAGATTTTTGATTAAAATAATAATAAAATGAAAAATAAATACATAAAATATTTAAGTAGTTAAGAATTTTTTTTTTTTGATTGTGTTGTAAAGTAAAATTATTGAAAATGTCTCTAATTTTTTGTTGTTAAGGTAAAATAAAATATTTTTTATGGAGAATTTTGTAAATTTTATTTTATATTTCGTTTAAAGATAAATTGTCATTTTATATGATTTTCATTAAAGAAAAATAAATAATGAAAATATAAATTATCTTTTATGTTTAATTTATTAAAAATATCTGGAAATAAAATAATAAAGTAATTTAAAAAGACTTTTATTTTATACAACTATTATTATTCATTATAAGTTTTACAAATTGCCTGACAGGCAGATTGTCTGTTTTATTGGATGTTATTTTGTGGGGGAAAAAAAAAAGTTTATTTAGAAAAACAGGAAAGTAAATATCTAATTTTGAAATTGTTTTCAATGTTTAATTAACAATTCTTAAATAATCTGAAAGTAATTTTCAATTTTTCATTTTCCATCTGTAATGACTGACGATTATAAAAAGGCAATGGTTTTTATTTGTAATAAAATTTTATGCTTTTTACGATATATACAATATAAAAATTCACATGGAAATAATTTCTATAAAATGTAAACGACATAATTTTTATATGAAGATACAGCAAAATCAATTGAAAAAAAAAAATCTGCAATTTGCACTAATGTGCAGAGCTGATCTCTTATCTTGTAAGATTATCAATTTAGATGAAACACATAAAACTTATACTATGTTCCAATCGACTTATTCCAATTTTAACAATTACCAAAAATTTGAAAGTTGACTTAAACACTAAAAATTCTATTATTTTTTATTTATTTACTCAAAATATTTTTTACACCACCAACTTCTTCATATTACAAAAATAAAATCTTTTAAGAGTATTTGCAAATATTTTAATAAAAGGATATCAGGTGGTGAGTATTTTTTAGTATATATAGTTTTATAACATATTGTATCCTTCAGTAAGGAAATATATAATATTTTTTTGTTGGTGTTAAAAATAAATAAGAAAATATGATCAGAAAAAAAAATATATATTGTATATTATAGGATAAAGCTAAAATGACTAATGATACTAGCTAAAATAATGGATTACATAACCATAAAATATGTTGTCTCAAAAAAATAAATAATAATATTATATATAAATTTTGTGAAATGTTAAAATCATGTTTAAGTATACTTGAGAGAAGATTTGTTCTGTTTATATTTATTTATTAACATGTGAGTGGTGTTGTGTAATATCCAGTAGTAGAATGGGTAGCGTAAAGATTAGAGAAATGAAGTGTTTATGATAAGTTTGTTTTATGTATTTTTGTTATGTTTGAGTTTTTAGGGTAATTGCATATTCTTATTTTTTTTTATTCTTTGGAATATATGAAATGGAACATTTTCCAAACCGATTTAAATTTTTTTTTTGTAAACGTACGATTATTATGCTTATTTATCGTGATTTAAAGAAAAATTCAATGCCTGTTCTTTTTTTTTTTTTTTTTGGTTAAATTGAGATATTTGTAAAGATGGTTTTAAACAGGGTTACTATTACAGTATCGGTTTTAAAATTTTAAATTTATGTAAAATTATCAAGCATAGTAATGACATATTTATTTTTATCAAATAAATATAATTTTTCATGGAGAAAACTAGCTCGGTACCACTTTTATGAAAAAAACTGGCTACGAATCAACTTCATAAAATATTTTTTTTTGAATTTGCTTTGATATTAGTACGCACTTATCGATATGTTTTGCATTGATATTTGTAAAACTGAAGAGGATAAAATTGACAACCATTGCAAAAGCCAGTGCGAAAAAATACACAACTTTCAATACTTTAATGATTCAATTTTCATATGCAAATTTACTCAGGTTTTGATTATTAATAGTTTTCCATAAACTTATTATATTTAGCATACTTTTGTGATGAAATTGAAAAAAAAAAAATTTATTTGAAAAAGTTTTTATCTCTGAAATATTAATGTAATTAAAATAATTTAAAAAAAAAAAATACGAAGAAAGTTTGTCAAAGTTTTTTTTTATCAAATTTATTTTATTTTTCAAAAAGATTTATTAATATCTTATATAAATAAAATTTAGTAAAATTAAATTTGTTCGTATATTATTTCCTTGGAAACTAATTTTATTTAAAGCCAGCATCGTGAAAAATAAACCCATTTCAAATTTATCATGTCAACTATGTCATCAAGGACATAAGTCTTCAAAATTTTCCAGAAGAGCTTACAACATTTTTATTTTATATATTTTTTTTCTGTTAACTTTGAACAAATTGAAATATATTATTTTTCTTATTCTTATGCTTCCTTATAGTCAAGTCTACGAAAAGGAGTTTTTTTTTTTAGAAATATATATTATGTACATATATATATTTTCATGAATTTTTTCTTTTCATAGTAAATTACCAGATTTTACAGAAAAATCTTTTTTCATAAAAATTCATTTTCTCCCCCTTGATAAATTTAAAGGTTATAGAATTTACTGAAATTATGATTACGTTACAAAAAAAAAATATTATATTTTTAAGGATTTTTTTCTATCAGATTGTGTTTTGTTTGTATATTCTTGCATTATAAAAATTAAATGATTTTTTCTTTTATAATTTGCGTTAACATTTTCATCATAAAATGCAAATGACTCTCCTAAATATATATAGATACATACATATTATAACATTATCCATGAATTTTAAAATATTTTTTTTTGGATAAATTTTAGAATATTTTTGTTTTGTTTTTAAAGTATAATTTTGTTAATTTATTTCAATACATATTAAATAGAACCAATAAAAATAAAAATAAGAAAAAAATGAAAATTATTGATAAAATATTACAGAAAAAAAAAAAAAGAGAAAATCTTATTGAATTTTAAATTAAATTTTATTTCAATTATTCATTATTCACATATGTTTTTATGTGCGGAACAGTACGTGAATTAATTTTATATTTCAGTTATATTGAAAAAATATTGAAGAAATATTTCAAATTGTTAATGCAATAATAAGAGATTGAAATAATAAGAGAAGAATATTTGTTTAAATATTTATTGTTACAAAATATTTTATAGGTCATTGATAAGTATTTCATATCGTTTCATAATTATAGATTATTATAGAAGGTTTGTAGTAGAATTGTTACATATTTGTACATACTTTTCAGATCTACTAAGTTTCAGCAAATTTTTACGAAATATCATTTTAACTTACAAAATTGTACAAATAATATTTAAGTTTCTGAAATATTTTTCAACTTTTATATAAATTTAATAGATTTCTGTAACAAAAAACCGCAGGATATAATACTATTTTCCCTCTTGTCAGGCCCGAAAACCGTTATTTAACACATCAGAAGCCTCGAAAACCGATATAATCTTAAAATTAGTCTATCCAATAGAGAATAGAGTCTACACAATTATAAAAAATCTCACTTCTCATTTAAAATTGGCTTTATAATAGTATTAAGTTGATATTGGTGCATACATATATCATTCATATATAAATTATAATTCAAAAAGTTATTTAATTTAAATGCATATCCTTGTGTTACTTAAGATACCTTAGGAATTTGAAAGTTTAAAGGATGCGTGATGTGTTAAGTCATATTAAGTAAATCACATCAGCTTGCTACAAATACTTAACATCTATATTTCTATTCTAAGCAAGAACCAAAATATTTATATTTTAGTAAAACTCATTACATTTGCAAGAATATCTAATTTTACTAAAATTTCATTTATCACTTTCATCTTTTAAGCAAGGTTAAATTATTTTTTAAAAAAAAACTATAATACTATGTATATAAACATTTATTGTACATTAATTTCTTTTTATAGTCCTTGAATCTCTTGTTATAAACTATAAGTGAAAAATACAAAAACATAAAAAAAAATTATATTTCACTAAAATCTAAGTAACATGGGTGGCATACAAATTTAATTGAAAAGAAAATCGACAAAACCATAAATTAATTTTTATTAATTTATATAATTTTATATTGTGACCTAAAAATAATAAAATGAAACTATTAATTACAATGAAAACTAATATAGTCAGAAGCATATAATTTTCATTGAATACCAATATTAATTTTTTTTTTTTATTATTATTATTACTTAGGCAATTAATATTCAACTTCACACCTGCCATTTTCCTATATATTACTATTAAAGTTAATTGATACTCTACGTGAAATTTTCTATTTAATATATGTTAATGTTAAATCATTATTATTATTAACACTTAATAGAATTACAACATAAAATTTATATATATAAATACATTTATATATATCCTTTTTTTTTGAAATTTATATTGATATTTTTTTTTATAACATTCATAAAATGATATACCAATTGGAAGTTAAATAATTTGATTGCTTTTGGTATTTTACATAATTTTACTATAATTATATTGTCATTATTATGTAAATTTATACCCTTTAATATATCATATAATTATGTTATATTAATTCAAATATTTATTAAAAAAATTGATTTATTTATTTTATCTAATAAAATTTTCTTTTTTTTACTGATTTTTTTTTATTAAATTTACACATATTAAATTATTATCGTACTAACAAATTTTTTATTCATCATAATTTATTATATCACAATCAATATATAAAAAAATAATAATAATCCAAATTATTCTCATAAAAAAGAAGAAAATTTCTATTTTAAGGAAAATTCTTCATATATGGAAAAGAAATTTTCTTTTCTTGCCAAAATGAAATTAATTCCATTTTTAATATTCTTGTAAGACACAAACATTCATTCATACATCTAAAAAAAAAAAAAATCTTGTACTGTACTTCCTGACAGCTTTAATTGAAAATTGCGCAGTATAACAAAAAATATAAATTAAATCTATTTTATGTTTCTCTCTAGAGGGAATTTCGTGATGTCATAAATTTTAACAAGAATTTATTAGTAATGTTTGTAAGTAGATTTTCTTTTGGTACGTATTCTTATGTATATATGGGAAATTAATAAAACTTTTTGGAGAATTTTATTATCGTAAATTGTATGTATACATATACAATGTGGTATGTATACATACATAATATATGTATATACAGGAAAATTGGAAAATTTATTGAAATATTTATTAACAATTGTCAGCTATTTGGATAATTATTAAAATTATTGTATGTCAATTATTGAAATTGATTTTTAGTGATTATATGTACATATAACATTTTAACAATTTCATATCATCATAGCTTAATTAATTTGTATCAATAAAATGTAAGTTTTTAATGTAATGCTATTTAATGTAAATAACATCAACTAATATTTATATTAGTTCAATAATTTGAAATAACAATAACCTTAATTTGTTATATAAATTTAGAATTTTCTTACTTTTAATATATTAAGGAAAAACGTCTATAAATTAATTAAAGTTCAGATCGATATTTTTGCTTGTGTTGTAAATTAAAAATGATGAAACACCCGGATTTTAATTTATTACCTTAATTTTAAAGTACAATTTCCTAATATTTTTAATTTAATTATATAAATATTTGTCAACATATATGGATCAAGATTACGCAATCCAAATTATATTTACATAAATCAAACTGCGTTATATTTATATTTTAGTAACTGGAATGCTCAAGATTATTATTAAAAACATAAAACTTAACTAAAGTTTACATATATTTCTACGTGATTATTTAAATTATCTTCCTTAAACAATACAATGCATCTGTAAATTTACTAATTTAACGACACGACATAAATTTAACTCTTTTTTTTCAGTTTTTTCCTACAATTTGTACTGTAAATTCACAAATCAAATAAAAAAGTAATAAAAATTCATTAAAAATTTTTTCAAATAAAATTTAAAAAATTCTTTTTAGAGCAAATATTTCATTGTTAAAAAAAAAAGTTTCCAAATGTTTTTAAACTATATTGAAGAAAAAGAAAACTTTTGATTAACTTTTCTTTAAATTTTATAAAATCGAAATATATTGCCAACTTTTTTCGACAAAAAATGAACACAAAAAGTATAAAAAGTTTTTGGACATATTTGTGTCCCAGCGGACTTTAAAAGTTTCCGGGCATATAATGAGAGTTGTTCTCAAACATTATAACAGAA
This sequence comes from Empis livida, assembly GCA_963932195.1. Taxonomy (NCBI): domain Eukaryota; kingdom Metazoa; phylum Arthropoda; class Insecta; order Diptera; family Empididae; genus Empis; species Empis livida. The sequence continues at coordinate 47,580,868 of OZ010648.1, forward strand.
AAGTGGAAAACTTTTACCAAAAGAAACTTAAAAAAAAATCACCAAAATGAATAATTTTCTAGATCTTGAAAAATTTAATAGAAAATTGTTTCTTTTTTTTCCAGATTTTATAAAAATATTTATATTTATATTTGGAAAAAATATTCAAATTTTAAATTAATTAAAATAACTTTATAATTTAAAAAAAAAATTGTGGTAATTTAAATTATGCACTTATTTATATTTATTAAACAATTTATTTATTATCCTAAAAGTTTTTCGGAAATTATTGGAGTTGAAAATAATCAATATTAATCTTGAGTAAATAATATTACATATACATATATTTAAAATATTTTATAAAATTGATCATAAACTGAAAACGCAAAACAAGAAAATGAAAAACCGAAAAGAAAAACAAAAACTACTAAGCATAAATTAAAAATTATTTTGTGTTCAGATTTTGTGGTTTTAAATTGTATATTTATTAAGCAATAGATAAATTTTTAATATTTAGTTGTGAAAAAATATTACGAAAATAAAATAAGTTGAATAAATTTATTTCAAATAAAAATAATTAAATTGTGAAATTCCGTGTATAAATATTAAATGATTTTTTTAAAAATTTTATATAAAATACACATTTGAAAGATGTATACATACATATAATTTAGTTTTTCATAATGTTGTTGATTTTTATTTAAATATTTCCAAAATAAAATTTAATCTGTGTTAAGTTATTAATTTTCAACAAATATTATTTAATTATGTCAAGTTATTTAGTTTGTTTTATAGTTCTTTATAAAAAACTAAAAAAATATTAAAATTTTACTACACATTTTCTTTGGTGACAGAAACTTAATAAAAAAATTTTTTTTAAAATTCTCCATGAAATAAAAAAATTCTATTTGATAGAATTTTGCAGTCATAAACCAGAATTATTTTAAAATTTTATGTACACAAGTGAATATTTTAAAATAGTGTAAATTTTCCAAAAATGTCAAAGACCATATTTAGCCAATAACAATAACAAGTTGTATCTTAGGATAAACACCTTAATTTGAAAAACTTTGTATATTATAAAGTTACGACCCACTCTAGTTTCAAGGTTACGACCCACTCTTTGACAATAATTTCTTATTTCGTATTATATCACAAATTTTATTTACATTTCATACAAATTTTCAATTTAAATTCTAGGTTCTTATTTCAGAAAATTGATATAAATGCTTGGATGCATCAGCAATTCCTTATAGTTAATTTGAAATCCTTGTAATTATCAGATAAAAATTAGTTTTCATTGTGTTCAAAATATTATTTGAAAAATCTGTGTGCATTTATTTTCGGCAAGCAGCATTGTCATATTGCAAGATTTACTTATTTTAAACGTCACTATGGTAAACAGCATAATCTGGAAAACTTAATTCAACAAAGTAATGGTCACTGTAATTGACATGCAAAATTCATAAAGTTAATATGCAAATGTCAGTGAGTATAATTCAAGTTTATGTTATAAATAGGCCAATAATTTATGTGAATTTAAAATATAAATGATATAGTGAAATATTCACCAAAAAAGATAAAACATTGAAAAAATATTAAATAATATATTTAGTGTCCTTGACAAATAAAACTGGAAAGATTATTATTGTCTTGTCACAATTTAAATTTAACATATCTTTATGATTATTTTCCATTATTAAAATATTTCTTAACATTATAACCTCTGAGAATTCTACAATTTTTATAAACTAATTAAAAAAAACTTAAACAAGATTAAAAAATTAATAAATATATTATGTACATGTGTATCACTTTAGATGAATTGAATTTATTTATTTTTTCCAAAAATTATATCAGCTAAACATCCTTCATGTAAATATCCTATTAATATAACATTATAAGTCATCAAAATAAGTTTCTTTACTATAACTTTTAAAAACCTGTTATCAAATAATTATATTATCATAAACATATACCGCCACATAAAGAAAAAGTTATTTTAACATAAATTAATTCTATTAATTTCCAACAAAAAAAAAAATGATTAAATATTCTTTTTTTTTCCTGTTGTTTTTATAGAATTATAGTTCATTATTTCAAACGAACAGTATATAAAATTATATTAAGTAAACAAACAGAAAAACCTCCACTTTTTTTTTTGATAGCAAGCTATTATCCTTAAAATAATTACCCTCAGATTATGTATGTATATTGGTTATTTATATATTCATTAAGTAATAATTAAGATAAAAACTCTATAAAGAATGATTTAAAAGCATACACGGTTATAGTTTATCATCAAAAGAACGTAAAAAACTTATTTAAGAATATATTTCATGAAATGTTATAATTATTGGGGTATAATAAAATACAGAAAATTTCATTAATTTACTGATAAAAAAAAAAAAACATGGAAATAAAAAAATACTGGAGTTGGTATCTATCAGGGTGGAATAAAATGATTTTGACAAAATATTATTATTATTATTTTTTTTTAAAAGTGCAAATGTTACATAAAATTTCATAAAAAAAAAATTGGAAAATCTTGTTCCTAAAAAAATATCAGTAATTCTAAACTAAAAATAATTTGATTTATGTACCTTATCTTTGTATATATAAAATATCTATATACATAAATTTATAAACTAATTTCTACCTCCGCAAAAAAGAAAAAAGAAAATTATATTTTAAATAATAAAATTCATGAAAATAAATTTAATTTTGATTGGAAATTCTGATCAATTTCCTATTGAACTAGTACACTGAATAAGGCGCAAAAAAAAGTATGAAAACAGAGTGATTCCTATTAAATCACAAAACGAACTTATTTTATAATAGTGTCACAAAGATGTTGTAAATTTTAATGCTTTTATTAGTTACAGCGTTTAAAATGTAAAGATAATATTTAAGTAATTTTAGATAATTTTTAGCTCCTAATAATTAAAAAATTTCACAACAACTTAATGGGTACATTGAGGCCTGTTTGATATAATATAAGATATTGTATTGAAATACCTAAACTTATCAGTAAGCATTTAATTATACAATTTTGCATTAATCATGAAATGCTCTGGCGACGTGCGATTTTCTCCCTTTGACAGCTACACAACACAACCCAAACGTGTTATATTGAAAAATTTTTTTGCAATTTTCAAACTCGTACAATTTTTTTTGCATTTTTAAATACGAATATTTTCCCCGTTTTACATATTCTAAAACCGGTTGTAATTTCCGTGCGTACTAATCCTTATGCAAATTCAAATATTTTGTTTGATTAGAAACGCTTTGGTGCCAGTTTTTTAAGGTGACTTACAATTGCACATCACAATCCGCCGTAGTACCCAGCAATAATGACTGATTTTTGACTTGTTAAATTTAACGATATTATAATTTATACGATAGCGTATTTGAAATTTACTGAATTGCAATAATTTTGGGTGACTTTAAATTGTGAATCCACTATTACATTGCATTAAATGAACTAAACAACAAAAATATATTGACTACATAGAAAGATTTTATTATTTAATCCTATAAAAATATGTTTTTTGTATTTTTACAATTTATTTATTTTTTTGTAAAAGAACAAGCAATATTTTACTAAATTTTATTTTTTTATGGATGTGTGAACTTTATATATATAACGAAAAAAAGCTCAATTCAATCAAATCACGTTTTTAGTATTTTTTATAAAAATTTTTTTTTATATATTTTTATTACAAAACTTGTACAAAATTTTATAAAATATATTTTTATCTGAAAAACTATGTACTGTATAAAATAAATTGTGCAATCAGGAATAAACCATTCGAATATATTTTAATTGCAAAAATAAAACTTCAATCGTTTTTCTTTAATTAAAGTTTTGTTTAAAACAAAAAAAAAAAAGAAACATAAGTTTAAAATACTTTTTGACAGTGTTTTATTGAAATAACAATATAACTATGTTATAAAATTTATAAAACTTTTATGTTTTTAAACTAAAAATCAAATTAAATTAATTGTAAATTCCAAAAATTAAAAATATAATTCACAATAGTTGTATTTACATATAGTTTGCAGTAATAAATTACTAGTTGATATAATTTACAATATGACTTAAATGTCAAATTCGATTATATTACTCACACTGCTAATTGACGTACTCAGATAAATATGCACACAACAAACAGCAAAATTATTTATATACATTTTATTACCGAAGTTCCATCAGTAAAATTATATATGAAATATGTAAGTTAATTTAAAGATTTATATTCAAATTGTTTATTACTTGGTCAAACTTATGCATTATGTATTTCCAAAAATTAACATTGTTTTGCAAGTAATATATGAGTTGCATATATAATGTAATTTTAGATTATTCGGACAGTGAGTTTGTCTTTAGGGTCAACTAATTTTTTGTTGACATATTATATTGAAACATTTAATTTGTAAGCTTAATTTATTAAAACTAAAATTATTTTAATAATTTACTATAATTTTCAATTTATTATAATATGGATATTGATTAAACAAGAAGGACAAAACATTGGTCAATTTTAGTTTTAACAATGACAAGAACGTTCTTGACAGCAATTTCCGGAAATATGTTCAGTAATTATAACAACATTTCATTTCCTAATCAGGAAGACATTATAGTATTTTGCATTTGTTAATTTTAAGCTTTCTATTTTTCTATACCGCATTTATTGTAGACTTTTGTAGACTTTCTTGAATAATATTTTACAAACTTATGTGAAATGTGAAAATCTTACGAATGTTTTTTGTTGTATGACTGTAAATTGTTAAATCATCACTTTTCAACGATATCAAAAAAGTCACCAATGTATTCGATAAAACTCTTAAAATAATATCAATAAAATTTACATCAAATAAATTAATAATAAAAAAAAAAAATCATAAATTTATTATTTATATCATAAATTATTTAAAAACTTAAATATAAAACTTATTTTAATATCCTGAATTTAATAATCTTATATCATGGGCAATAAAAAAAATAAAATTTTATATTTTATTAATTTTATTTTATTGAATAATAATTTTCATAAAAATTCAATTTTTATAGATATTTTTTATTTTTCCATTTAGAAATTAAATCTTATTAAATCCTCATTCGTATACGTCAATATATGTATAGACAATTTAATAGGAATTGAATTCCTTTTCAACCAATTTTACTATATAATCCAATACAATTTTCAATAAATAACAAATAAATAAATAAAAATTTAATATAAATTTTAATAAACACTCTAAAAAATAACTATTTAATAACATAATAAATACAACTATTTCCTTTAAAAAGTATTATGGATATATTATATAAAAGAGCATAACAAAATATATATTTATGCAAAATATTTATCTAATAAAATATATACCCAAAAAACATTGAAATTATCATAAATGTTCTTTTTATTTTTTAGTAGATATAAATATATATATGTAATATAATAATCATAACTAAAAATTTTCTTCATGTTAAATCCTAAAAACTATATTTATAAACATTTAACATAAATATGTATGTATATAATATTAATAAAATATATTTTTATATATAGCTAGTATAAATATAAATAAATAAGGATAAACGCATTTTTTTTTTGGTATACAAACATAGTTTAAATGTGGAAAAAAAAAAATAAATAAAAATAAATCCTAAACCAACTAACACCCCATAATCTGCTTCAACTATAAAGCATACACATAGTCATAAACATACCAGTAGTAAAATACAATTTTATTTTTTTTTAAAAAAGTTTTTTTTTTCCATCAGGACTAAAGGGACATTACTTTACCGAAAAAGGGAAAATTTTCTGTGTAGATAATTTATTAGGCAAAGAAAAAAAAAAACACAAGAAGCAAAAAAAGGCCGGCAAAGGAAATAAAATAACAAATATCTATATGTATTATATATTTAATATTGGAATTTCTGTTTATTGGAAAAAATAAGTGAAGGATATATCCCCATGGGAGGTAGTTGGTTCATATACACACAGTATAATATTGAAAAGCTTGTATATATCTCAATTTAAATCGTTATATGACTCTGAGGTCCTGGAATTTGGTTTAATCTCATAAATTTCTTTTCGTATAAGTGTAAATGTATATGAATGTATTTGTTTGTGTGTTTTTTTTTTGGGAAGTGCTATGTTAATATAAATAAAAAAAATTTTTAGATATAAAAAGATGTTAAATGAAAATTTGAACAATTTAATTGTAGGAAATGACTTATTGCTCCATTTTTTCTACTGAAAAAAGGATTAAGTTTCATTTAAAATGGAAAAAAAAAATATTTAATAAATTTATTTAATTAAATTAGAGTTTAAATAAATATTACTGGGAAATTTGAAATTATACATATTTAATAAATGAAATTTTATTTACAGAAATTTTCATTAATATTTAAATAAGTAAATAAGAAATATAGGATTATTTTATGTAATAAAATTATATTTAAGATATAGAAATTTAAGATATAAATTATGAAATTTAATTGATGAAATGATTAATAACTTTAAAAAAAATATTATTTAAAAAATATTTTTTTTTTTAGATAAAGTAATATAATTTTTAATACGAAATATCTAAAGGTTATCCAATATCCTAATACTTACTGCAAAAATATATATTTTTTTTAAATTATTATATAATGAACTAAATTTTAAAGTGATTAACATTTTTATACAAAATTAACTAAAAACTATATAACAATTTTCTTGGCGATGGAAAACTTATTTAGCAAACATGATCTTTCCAGGATAAACGAAATAAATTGGTTTTCCAAACTTAACTATATATTTTTTTATTATTGAAAACTTATTCTTTCGAATATACTTTTGTGATAATTCTTTAGCATATTTTTTTTAGTTATATAGCCGATTAATTGGTTCTTATTTTTTAAAAAAAAAAGTTTTAAAAAATTATTCAACTTTTAATTAAATTTAAATTTCTGTTTTATTTTAAGTTTTAACTTGTCTTTTAGAATAAATATTATTGAATTAAAAATACTAAAAAATAAAAAAGTTTCTTATAAGAATAAATTTTTGTGAAAAGAAGAAATTGACAATTAATTGTTTAATTTAGTATAAATTGTGAGTTGAAAATGATGAGATCTAATTTGTTACAAATTCAATTCAAATAATGTTATTTTGCTTAGTTTTTATTAAATATATCCAAACTTATAATGACTTTAATCTAATTTGGCAAAATTGCAAAAGTTAATGAAGTTATATGTATTTAAAAATTGATTATTTGTATCATAAAGTTAAATTAAAATTAGATTTTAAAAGACTCAATTAAAATTTAAAATAGATTTTATAATATTTGACAATCAATTTGTATTTATGTTTATTATAAAATTTCATTATACATATAAATAAGAAACCATTTTTTTATGAAATAATTAAAAAGGGTATATTCCCCAAGTTCTGATTTGGAAAATTTACTTGATTTATAATATGTAAAATAAAGTAAAATATATTTAAATTAAAAAATCTATCAGATTTCACAAATAATTTTAATTTGAAAAATAAAACCAAATTTACTATAATATTATTACGTAATAATACGTAAATAAGTTAAACCAAACAATAAGTAAAATACAAAAAAAAAATCTTTATATGAATATAATACTGAAAGATTCTTATCATCATCAAAATTCTGATAAATCATTAGCCATGAAAAATAAAAACAGAAACATATCCGGAAATAAGTTTGTTATCAAAATATTTTGTGAAAATCTTAATAAAAACTAACTTTACTAGACACAAACCAATGATAATTTTTTTTTCTAATTTGAAAAGTTTTCTAAAAATCTACAACATAAATTTCTACCATTAAATGATTTTGTAATCTACTCTCAGATACAGTATTGATTTCTCATTTAAGATTTTTCGATTTAAAATATCTATATTTATATACATATATGTATTATATGAGTAGATTGTATCCTGTAAAATATTATAGTATTTTTTACATGTTATCCTCCTAAAAAAACACAACATACTTTTAAGGTGCTAAATATATATTTTCTATTTCATGTATATCACTTTAAAATTTCGTTTAAATATTATTTTTTTCTCTACTCATTTAAACTAATAAATTTATATCTAACAAAGATGAAAAATCCTTAATAAAAAGAAAATTTTATCAGAAATCATTTACCATAAAATAAATTCGTATTGAAAAGGACTTTTTCAAAAACAATATAAAAAATTTTTTTGGTTAATACTCCTTATATAAAACCGAAAAAAAAAAAATAATCGAAATATTTTACGAATTGTAATTTCTGGTAGAATGGTTAATTAAAAAAGGGGTCGGTGGGATTTAAAAAAAAAATTGTTTTATTAAGAGTCAAAATTTAAGGATAAGTATAAAATGAAATCTTCAAAATATATTTTAATATACCAAAAAAAAAAAAAAAAATAAAGAAAAAAACTAATTTAATTTGACCATTTTCTGCATAACATCCTTCAAAATAAAATTTGTTTATCTTTTTCGTTGGTTTTTATATATCTATCTATCTATATAATGGAATGAAAATAAATTTTCTCACAATATTATTAAAGTTGGCACACCAAAAAAAAAAAATATAATAATAATAATAATATAAAATACACAAGAAGAGAAAAGCTGATGATATAATTTGATTATTTTAAGCTTGAAGTAACTTGTTTTATAGTATTATTAAGCTCGTTAGGGAAAGTAATATTCAATTTATAACTTTTAATTTATTGATAAAGTTTTATTTTTTTTTATGTGTACTAATACAATTATAAAATATTTTTTTTTTTTTTTTTTTTTTGGGTTTTCTTAAAACGCCAAGACAGTATCGTCAATGTTATTATATGCTTTATATATGTATATACGAATATAATAAGGATTATTAATATAGAAATACCATTAAATTGAGTTTTCATGTTTTAACAAGGATAAAGTTTTTATACAAAAAAAAAAAAAAAAAAAAAATTAAATATATTTAGGAAGGGATTTTTAATCTATTGTAATTTTTAGTAAAACTCGCTGCTAGAAAAACTTTAATTATATAATCTTTAGATTACTATATACAAATTAGATGAAATTTTTATACTAAGCAATAGATTTATAATTGATATAATTAAGTATAATTATAATTTTGTCTAATTATCATGATTAAGTGGAATTATAAAAGAATTACTGGTGATTTTCAATTGTTGGTAATTTTTTTTTTTTTTACTTTTAATTGGGAAAAATATTAATTTTGTTTTTTATTTTTCTTGGGAAAATTAACAAAGCCTTAATAATAAAAAAAAGGAGGGAAATTAAATGTAAAATTCTCAATTAATATAATTAATAACTTAAGAAAATTTTTTTTATACAAATAATTATTAAAATTATATTCTGGAAAGCATAATTTGCTATTGAAAAGAAAAATTCTAAGTATTCTTAATATTGATGCTTCAGAGTTTTTACCTGATATTTTGGTTTCTTAAATAAATTTTTAAATTGATAAAGAATTATAATTTTCTAATAAAGTATATTTTATATGTATAACTTTTTATGAAAAATTTTTCAATAATGTTAAAGTTATATAAGATGAAAATTATAAAATATTGTCAAATTTTGGTTTTACAAAATATACCAAGAAATTAAACTTTATTTTATAAAAAATTTTTTTTATTAGTTTTCTTTATTTTCTGAAGAAAAAAACACATATTTCTGTAGCAAAAATTGGTGTTAAATTTTATTAAAAGTAATTGTGTAACATTTTAAAGGTGTAACTTAAAGTTTGTTTACAATTTTCTTTGAAGTTTATATTGAAAAATAAATAATATAGTATTAAATAAAGAGTTCATAAGTTTTAGTGGTTGTTTAAAAATAGTAAGAAGATATTTATTCGTTTGGAAAAATTTTAAAATAGTCAATAAAAAAAAAAATTGTTAAAGACAAAATTTGGAAAATTGTTAAAGTTTTTCTTAAATACTTATATATTGTTACTGGAATCTTTTCTCGATAAAAAAAATATTCTAAAACAATTTGTAATTTAAATATTGTTAATGAAATTTGGTAACAATTAACAATTTCTCTCATCAAGTTATTAAATTTTAGATTTAATTTTTAATAAAATGTAATAAAATTAAACTTTAGTTATAAGATTTAATACATTGAATATAAAAATTTAATTATTCTAAAAGTGCAGCATTATTTCCGTATCAAATATAGATGAAATATACGTGTCAAACAAAAATATATTAGTTAAGAATTCTGTTAATTATTATTAAATACTACTAAAGTTTTGAAATCTTTCAACTATTTGATAAATATAGAACACATTCTGGATTACAATGATGAAATCTTAAATAAGACAGAATGTAAATGTCTTACCGACAATAATTGGAAAACCTCAAATGCGTATTGAAAAATCGTTTAGTAACAGAGCCACAGAATATCTAAAGCCTAAAGATCATTTTCTGTAAAGTAAAATAAATGAATCTCCTTTTCAATAAACAAAATAAATCTCCAATACCATTACTGTTGCGATATTATTAAATATTAAAAACCATTTTTATTATGACGAAAATAAAGTTATATTTTCATTGTTAAAAATAATTTCGTTTGTATAAAATATCCTTTGAAATAATTTTGATAAAACAATTCACAACAAAACAATTTCAACTTAAAACTAATTTCGAAACATATCTAATTATAGTATATTACAAAATATCATAATAATGTATACAATTATATTGAATTAATTTACACAATATATAAATAGGATAAAAATTATATATACGTAATAGCTTAATTTACTTCTTATACCTGCAAGGACAATTTCAAATAGATAAAAAATATATATATATATGTATATAATACGATTAAAGCTATTAAGGCTTTTCGATTTTTATTTTTTTCCAATTCAATGTTAATAGGCAATTTTCTCATTGATTTCGAATTTTCCAGTTGCCATTAAAAGCAAAAAAGAAACCAAAAACAGAAAATTTATGTTAAAAAACATTAATTTTATGTTTCAATTGGTTTTTTTTTTGTATTTTTTTTTCAGTGTCCTTGTATGATTCCTATTTATATGTTGCCGATGTGGTGTTTGTTTTTTGTATTGAAAATAATTTTTATTTTCTTTTCAATTTCAAAAAAAAAAAGAAAAAAAAATGTCCTTTTAACCTATAGCAACATGTGCAATTTTCATTGTGTTAATCGATTTTAAATTAGATTTAGTAAAATGAAATTTCCGGAAAATATACAATTTTAGATGAGATGTTTTATTTATGTATAAAATATATTATAGAGATGATTACGTAAAAGGAAAACTTTCTGATTTCATTCAATTGATTAATTTTGATGAGCAACTGAGAAATTTAATTGAAAGAAAATATTTATAAATATGTAATTGAATTTTTATTTTCTTAAACACATTTATTAAAGATATAAAAAACATTTCTTATTTCTTTAATAAAAGAAATTCGAAGAAAACCTTTTTATTAATAAATTTGTGTAATAAATCTTCCAGATATAATTATAATATTTTACTACAAGCGATAATAAATTAGTTTAACATAATTTCAAAAATTGTAAATATACAAAAACATATAATTAAATTATATTTTTGCCGAAAACCTATAATAATATTTATATAGAATATCCTTTCAGTGTAAAATAGTGAATTTGTTAAAAAAAATATATTAATATATTTAAAATTCTATAATGTTAACTAAATATGAAAATTTTGATTTAAAATTATAAAATTTATGTTTATTTATTATGTAAATATTCAAAAATCTTTTCAATCTCATCGTACTTTTAATATTACTTATTCTAATTGATAACAAAATATAAATTTATTCCGTATTGTTTAATATATATTCCCATTGTAAATATATAAATTCTCCTAACCAGCATATAATTTTTCATTCCATTTTCCACTAATAAATCAATTTCTTAACCTACTTAAGTAGATTTAATAATTTTCAAGAATTATATATTATAACTATATATACACATCTGCTGCCACAAACCATAATTTTCACCTGTAAAATACATTTATAATATTTAAGAATTATCATTATTATTCTACGTATTACATAAATTAGAAAACTTGTTAATATATATAACCAACATAAATGTTTAACAACATGTAAAAACTTAGGATTTATTTAAAGTTATATACGTACACTCGTTAACTAAAGTCAAGAAGAGATATTTATCTTTTATTTTTTAAAGGATCCTTCATTAAAGTTCAAAATATTTCGAATGTAAATATATATATTAATTTTATGTTCTTCAGCTTTAAACATTTTTTTTTTAATATGAACATTTAAAAAGTATATAAAACTTATTCTTTAATCTTCACGAAACTACTTTATTCATAGATATTATATATAAAATACTTTCTAGATTATTAATAAGGCTAGCTAACGTCATCGTCTAAACATTTATAACTTAAATTTTCATTATACATATTATATCTTGTTTATTATGAAAATATGAAAATCTGACGTAGCAAAAGTACTATGTAGTAGCTTAATACTTATAGGCTTTTTTGCGTACCGACAATTATGAATTTTTGTCGAAAGTAAAACTTAAATAAAAGTATATTTATGTTTTGAAAAAAATTAAATAACGCTGCTTAAGTATGTTTTCATTCTATCTAAAGTCTTTTTCACACTTGTCCTAACAAAAATTTATCTCTTCATTTACTGTGATAAATATTTAACAGTAAATTGAAAAAGTTTATGGTCAGGCAGGACATCCTAACGTAATAGATTTTTCATTCGTTAAAAGATCTAAAACGATTTTATAATTAAATATTTTGTGGGATTATTTGTATATTTAAAAAAATTATTTCAATTATAATTATTAATATACATCTTTTTAAAAGATATTCCGCTTATTTTGATGAATAAAGATATAAGAAAATTTTAAACCCATTAGTCAACAAAATAGACTAAAAAATTTCTATATAAATTTTTCATATTATATTCTTAAATAAAAGTAAAATATTTAATTAAAATATTTATACAGCAACTTTATTTAAATCCGCTAAAAATATTGAAAGAAAATAGTCATATATTTAGTGGGAAAGATTAAGGACAATAGAATAAAAAAATTAATTAATTTTGTAAGAAATGAAATTTTGTGTTAAACTGAAAAAATTCCTAGAGTCATCATTATTATATAATTTTGTGTCTACTAAAAATTAAACAAAATTTATAATCTTAACTTTTAGCCAAATCGTATAAACAATTCTACTTTGAATCCAGTTTAGTACAGCAATCTAACATTTGGCAAATATTATATTTATTAAAAAGTTTAGAGATTGAAGGTGTTAAGTGACACTTTCATTTTAAAGAAATTACATTTAAAGTTCGCAGTGTGCTGTATTTAAAAACATACATATTTTAGTAAAACATATTTGCTAAAATTTTTAATTTTTATAAAAATTTCACTTATAAAATTTTAATCCTCTAATCGCTTCATATAAATATTCTTAAAAGTTAAAAGTATGCATTTGAAAAATACCTTTAATCTACTTTATATATTATATTTTATTATATGAAATCCTAAAAGTATGCACATTAATTTCACACTTTAAGTCAATAAAGTATGCACAATATTTTGATACACATCCATATCCATATAAAGATAAAATTTCTTTTTATAGACCATAAAACACGTGTAATACTATTATCATAAATTTCTTAGTATTTGTTATAATAAGTTTTAAAACACAAAATAAATCTAAAAAGTTTAAGTAATAAAAATACACAAACAAAAAAAAAATTTTTTTTTTGAAGATAAACAAAAATTTCTACTTAACAAATTAAACTTTCAAGTGATAAATGTGTCCTTTAGAGTAAAACCCAAAACAAACAATAATAAAAAAAAAATCATTCTTTGGATAAGAGAAACTGGAACCAATGTGTTTTTATATTATTTTTTTTCCATAGGCTGAAGGACACAAAAATTCTGTGTCGGTTGGGGCGAGAGATGGTAAGCAGAAAAATGATGTCCAATAAAAAACTGAAATAAAAAGAAAAAAAAAAACTGGAAAAAAAATTATATCTCTAAACACGCATCGTTATCATAAAGACAGTGTAAAATTGTCCATTTAATTTCCCTTAATTCTATATATAATTTTATTTTATATATTTTATTAAATTTGTGAATTTTTCCTCACAAAACACATACACACACCAGTATTTTTTTTTTTATATAAAAATTGTAAATATATATTTTAGTGTTAATACCCATACAAACATTAAAAAAAAAGAATATATTATATTTCCCATAAGTGTTAAAAGCGTGTATTAATACTTTACCTCAAAAAAAAAAAGAAAAAAAGTTATGCAGAAGAACTCATAAAAATAAAACATAAAATATATGAAAAAAAAAACTTATAATAAAATTTAAATAAAAATATATCTTTTTTTTTGGTTTTTTTAGTGCTGGTGATGATGATATTTTCTAGAAAAGTTTTCTAACGATTTTCATATTTATTTTTTTTTTCATTCCAAGCAATTGACTTTGAACAATAAGCGACTCAGAAATAAACTTTATTTTTTTTATTTATATTTATTTTTTATACTAAAAAAAAAAAGCTAAATTCAACTCTGTTGTAAAACGTATCTAACAAAACATGGTTTTAAACATATTTTTATAAACATATAAGAATAAATGGTAAAAAAAAATAAACAAGAAAAATAGTAGAAAGATTTATTTATCTAAACTACTGAATAAAATTGCATTTTTCTATTCAATTTCAAAATAATTTTTTTTTTATGTTCACGAAATCCTGTTGATGGGAATTGAGTAAAAGGACATTAAAAAAAAAAATATATAATAATATATGGTTTTATATTTGCGATAAAATGTATGCGTCCTGGAATTTGTAGTCAAGTTTTGTTTTTAGTTTTTATATATTATTCCGTAATGTAAATAAAGTGATGGGATTTTTTTTTTATGTAGCCTATTGATATTTTCACATTTTATACACATATTGTTATTTTAGCGTAAATCAAAGCGAACTAAATATATAAAAAAAAAATGAAAAGTTGAGTAAATTTTATTTAGTGGAAGTTGCAATAAAAAAAAGGACAGTAAAATAACTTCCCAGGATGCTACTATTCTTTTTTATTTATTTATTGTATATTGCAGTTTTTACTTATGTAATAATTTATAAATGTTTTCAAAAAGTTTGACAAATTTGCTAGAATTGGAAAATTTGTTTAAAATTATTTATTATCTAAAGTCTAAACCCTGCTTACGAAGCTATAAAAATTATACTAGTTTTACGACAACCTACTTTTCTTTAAGAGATTAGCTTGAATAAATTTCGATACATATAAAATTATTTTAATGCTATTTGATAGTCCTCACAATTTATGTCAATTATTGTCAATTTATTAAATAAAATAATAATTAATATATGTCTATTACAATAATTTATTTCAATACAAAAAAATTGCATAAAAATTGAGAGTTTCTTCAGAGGGAACACAGTAGGACATTCTCGAAAAATTGAGAGATAAATTTGTTCAATCTAACTAATATTTAAATTACGCATAAAATTAAATTTGTTTTTTATGGCGAGGTTGCATAGTCAGGTTTTTTTGCTTGCAGACTATAAAATATTATTGTAAAACAAAGTATTAGGAGAAATCAGTAAATAATATTGTACATGAAGTTGACTTCAAATATTCAAACAATACGTATAGATTCAAAATTATAATAAATCTAATTATTTATTTAAATTATTATTACGATTGCTATTATTTTGAAATACATTTATATCTAACAAAAAATCTTCATCACAAATACGATTTCTCACTAATATTTTTTCGTATACAAAATTATCCGGCTGGACCGGCGGAACAACTCGAACATTCGCTTAAAATTTGACTGTAGAGAAGGCCGGTTATAATAAAAATTTGTGCTACCACTGTTCTCAATGCTGGTGGACTTTGAACTAAGTTTTTAAATGTTTAAAATAATACAACCCGGAAAAAAAGCTCATTTCGTCAGGAGAATTTGAAAACTTTTATGTTGATATGAGTAGACCAAAATATTGCCCTCAATTTAAATCGTGATTTAATAATCTATGACAAATATGTTGAAGAATTGAAAGCATATTTGCATGTGAAATTTATTTATATTTATGTTGAATTTTTTTTTTATCCCATATATTTTTATTTGTAACTACATACTTTTATTTTTGTTAATAGGACAAAAGTATGACAAGGCCGGTTAAATGTGCATTCCACCACTGTTTCGAATATATAACTAATAAATTATTCTGAATATTAATACAAAAGCTGTTACTCCATGTTCACAAATAATTATTATAAGCATCGGTATCAAATTTTCATATTAACATTTGTTTATGTAAATTTTCCCAAAACTATATTAAATATTTGTTCAGGAATTTGATTCTGTTTTAAAATATGAAATTCATTAGCCAATTAATATCGGAATTTTGCCAAAAATTTTATATATTATTTTTTGCGCCTCGAAGTCTGTGTAATTATTTAAAATTGCGGTAAAATGAAAGTTTTAAACAAATTAATTTTCCAATTACCATAAAGTATCTCATAGACTGTATAATTACTTTTTAAACAGTTTAATAGAATCACAATAAGAATTAGTGGTAAAAGAAAATATAAATAAAATTTCAAAATATAAGAAGAAAAAAAAACGATATGCATTTCTTAATATTATTCTCTACTAAACTTTAATTTTAATTATATGTATATCCTTTTTAGTGATAAATTCTTAAGAAAACATATTTACACAAACTTGAAAATTTCTTACTTTTTTGTTTCAATAACTTAATCACGTAATTCTACTCTTTAGCTTTATTATCATTATAAATAATTGCAGTTAATTAACTAATTTGTAGTTAAAATTTATATCCTGCAGATTTATTTAATGTAATTTATTTCGTTCACATTCACTCTAAGTCTGATATTAATTTAAACTTTAAAAAAAATTTTTTTTTTTTGTGCTCAGAATTATTTATCATTTAGTTTTTTTTTTTGAGAATTAAATTACTAAGTGATTACGAACATCTTTACAATGGAATGTCTGTCACTTGATATAAAAGTAGGTCAAAATATTTTTTAAGGACACATTAAATATAAAGAAATCTTTTGACATATAATATTATATATTTAATTTTGTTCCTTGCAAATTATAGTCGACACTTACAATAAATTGGATATTCAGAAAAAATATTATGTTTCCACATATTTAATGTGTTTTTTTTTTTTTGGTTGAAAAATATTATCATTATAATAAAAACGATAACATTTGATTTTACATATCTCTCCTACTTTACAAAAATAAAAAAAATTAGTATAATATTTCATTATTTTAAGAACCCTTTTATAATTTATCCCAACAAAAATAAGAGTAAGAAAAAATTTCATATATTTTTTTTTGAACCACAAATAAAAGGACTTTTTCTTTTAAAATTAAAGTGTAAGAAAGGGTGAAACAGAAAAACAACAAAAAAAAGGGTGTCAAATAAATAAAAATATAAATATTTTACATTTTTATTTCACAAAAATAAATGATTACCTGATAAAATTCCTTAAGGGTGAAATTCCAATTTATTTGTTTATTATTGAAATGAGAATTTCATTTTTATTCCTGTTTTTTTTTTACGTAAATTGTATATAAATGTAAATTTTCTTTACATTTTCCAAAGGAAACAAAAAAAAAAAGAAAACACTTTCAAATTTTCTACTATTTTTTTTTTTTTTTATAAAAACTTTTAAATATAATTTTTTATCATTACATTTAATTGTAATTTATATTTTTAATGTCTTTTTAAATGCACAACACTTAAAATTAATATTTATTTCTATTTTTTGTTTAAGTATATTTATGAATATTTTATATAACGTGGTAAAGATTTTTCTCTAAATTTTAGTATTTAGTTAAAATAGTTTTTCCAGATAAAAAAATTTTCCAGATCTTGTATTAATATTGTAACTAAACAAATATGCAAAATTTTTTAAGTTTATTGTGAAACAAAAATATGACCTTAATGAATTCTTTTTTTTAAAATATTATTTCAACTAAAAATAAATTAGGTTGTTTTATTATCCTTATAAAATATTAATAAAAATTTTTTTTTCTAATATCAAATCTTTTATATTTTCCCTAATAAAATGTAAATTTCATAATTTTCTTCTCATTCCATGGACTAAACGATATTAAAATTGGTCTATTTCGCTAAATGTAATATCAATAAATGATTTCGCGTGTTCCCCTCCCCCCCCCAAAAAAAACTTTATAAGGGGAATTACAAAAAGAATGGGAAAAGAAATATTAGTTCTATTGCGAAAGTTTATCCTTAAAATTTTTCTTGATATTTATTTCAACAAAAAAAAAAAAGAAATAAGGATAAAAATAAAATTTATATTTTCTTGTTTTGCAATCGAATGAAAATTCAAAAGTTTTGTTTTTTTTTACACTAAAAATATATATAATTTACCATTAGGATTCACAGTGATTTATATTATTAATATATATACATATATATACATATATATATTTATTTGTAAATAAGTTGTGGTTATACTAAAGAAAATTATTATTTTGTACCAGAAACCTTTATCTTTTTTTTTTATCCTTAAAGCATTTTTGTTGACAACAACAAAAAAAAGAAAAAATATCTTGATATAAATCTTTTCATTTCTGTCATCATAAAAATTATATATATACTTATATTTAATTGTATATAAATTTTATTTCATTTAATTTAAGGATAAACTTTTCAACTACTTAAATATACGTATATATCCTTGTTTACGCACTATTAGAAAATAATGGTATAAATAAAAAATTTACTAAACCAAATAGGAAAAAAAAAAAATGAAAAACCCAAAACAAAAAATGAAGAATATTGGAGGGAAAGTTTATCGTTATATTATCATCCAAATCATCGAATATACTTGGTCTCTAAATTTATTTATTATGAATCAATAAAATACAGATAAAATACCATTATAAATTTTAGTTTGGTAATAAAATTACGTATTAATAATTCACAATATTAATTCACTTTTTGTATATTTTCAATTTTAAGTATTTTATCAATAAATCCTTGTTATTTTTTCTTGTGGAAAATAAATGACAAACAAAAAAAAAAATGAAATAAAAAAAATGCAAAGTGCACTTTATTTTTATTATCACTACAACCATAAAATAATAAATAATTTTGAAAAGCAATTTTTATTGAACAATAAAAAATTGTTTTTTTTTTTTTAAATACTTTATCACATATAGTCAAGTGTAATCTGAATTAAAAAGGATATTTTATTACATTTTTATATGGTAAATTCATTTACATAAGTGTTTACTTTTAGAAATTTAATCCTTTTTATAAACTATTTTTTTCTCATATATTTATCTATTCAACAGAAAAAAAAATTATCCTTTTGTTTATTTAATATCATACAACAAGGATATTATAAACAATTGACTGATATTTTCAAATTCAATATATATTATATACCAAATCACACTTTAATTTAAAAGGATTAACATCATTATAACAATTCCAGAATTTCATAATAACACATTAGATATTAATAATAATAAAAATAATCCTTAATCCTAGAAATTAAGTATTACTGTAAAATTAAATATATTTTTAAATTTTGAAAAAATCCTTTTTTATTTTGCGAAATAAATATCAAAATTTATTCAGATTTTTGAAAATAATAATCCGATAAAAATACTTTTACTTTTTTGTTTTTGAACCGTTGACGACGATTGCTCAATCCGGACTAGTCCTTTTTAAATGTTTTCATATTTTTGTTCCTCCAACACAAAAAAAAAAAAAAACAAAAAAAAAGTTTGTTTTTTTCGGTACCCAACAAAAAAACTTTACGTTGATTTTTTTTTTGTGTAGTACTATGTTCTATTGTAAAGACATTCTACTCACTGGTACACAAAAAATATTTTTAAAAAAAAAATAGTTTTTTTTTTTGCTGTAAAAGAACTTGAAGATAATGTAAATGAGCAATGAGAGAATGGAAAGAATATATACATTTTTTTGAGGTAAATTTTGTGATTTTGGTACACATATTTATATATTCGAAAAAATATACAAAAAGGAAAAAGATTTTATTATTTTGAGAATTGGAAATTTTGAAATTTAAAAATGAAAATCAGTTGTTAATTAATTTCTGTTTAATATATTAAATTATATTTAATATTAGAAATTTATATTTTACTTCAATTATTGTGAAATTATATATGAAACCTGAAAAGGAATAATTTTATATAAAAAATTTACATTCCACATTTTTACCCCTTTACAACTTGAATATTATATTTTCAAGAAATGGCATATCTTTAGGCTGCTATTATATAAAATTACCACTACTATAAGCGCATAATCTCTCAACCTTAATTCTCTCTTCATTTGCTCAAAATAATTTTAATTTTTGGAACTGTTTAAAATAAATAATATATACATTTTGTCTATAATAAAAGGATGGTTGAGTCAGGAGCTGCTGATAACCCTACATTAAACGAAATAAATATTTTCCCACAAGAATAAAACATTAGTAAAGTTTATAAGAGCTTTTTGTATTTATTTATGTATAAGTAATATATAGACATTTATTTAAATAAATATATGTTGATATAAATATGTAGATAAACAGAAATCAGTGGATGAATATCCTGATGAAAAGCTAAATAGAAATATTATCCTTTTGAGAATGTTAGGCTTCCGGCGGCTTGTTTGTTACTTTATTATGAATTGGTATACAATTATGTATATATACATATATTTATATCACCATTTATATTTATATATATATATATGTATATATGGTTAAAGGATATAGGATAATGTTTTTCTTGTTATCACTAAAATTAAAATATCTATACTCACGCATATTTACACATTTTATATATAATTTTTACACGCACGTTTTGCATGCTTTTGACAAATAAAATTTCACAATTTCTTTATTTTCATTTATATTTATTCTCATATATATAATTGTTTTCTTTGCAAATTGCATTTTTTATTAATTTTTATAGTAAGAAATTTATAAGGACATATTGTAGGCGGATTAAATAAATATATATTCCTTTATACCAATATTTATATTATTTTAATTTCCGAAAAAAATACAATTTTTGATAATTTTTAACAAATTATGTTCTTTGTTACATACATTTCTTTAAAGGAATTAGAAAAAAAATTAAAAAAAATTGTAGGTACATAACTCATTAATTATTACCATGGTTATCCTTCAAGGTTTTTGTAAAAAGATCTGAAATGATATAATTTAGACTTAAAATTTAAAATAAAAGAAAATGAAAAAAAAATTAAATTAGATAAATATTTCGAAAGAATTTTAACAGTGACAATATAACTACGCACAAGTACAAAACAACAACAACAACATAAAAAAGGCAACAACTTAAATATAATAAAAGTCTTTTACAGAGACAAGAATTAACGTACCTTCTAAAATTTCGAAAACCAAAAAAAAAAAAAACAGAAAAATATAATAAAGAAAATTTATTTCTGGAAATCAAAATCGTTGAAAGTTTTTCATCGTCGGCTAAGTTACAAAAAATTTTCTCCCGTCTACCATATATTTCATTCGTAATATAATACACATTCAATTTTCCCAAATAAAAAAAACCAAAATAATAATAAAAAAAAAAAAAACAAAGAAAAATGGAAAGAAAAACCTACAAAAAGCTCCATCAAAAAAAAAAAAACGAAAATAGAAAAACGAGAAACGCTGAAGTTGAAAAATAAAATATCCTGTTGTATCATACGGTTTTTCTTTTAATATCCTTTTTGACCATATAATATGAATTTTATACATAAAATTGCAAAAAGCTAGAGTGTCCTGGGTATAATGGATAACCACTTTAAAGATATCTTATGGCAATATTCTGTTCTTCGTTTTTTTTTCATAGTAGATTTTTATTGTTACTAAAATTTATTATTTTTTTCGATTATAAATTAAGGACTTTTTTTCGTTTTATGATGAAATTTTTAATTTTTGATTTAATTTTTCTAAGCAATATTTAATTTAATTGTGAAAATCATCAAAGACATATAATGGAATTTTAGTATTCTAGTTTATTTGGTTTATATGTACAATATTAAAAATACTAAATATCTAAAATCGTATGATATTTGGATTTACTTAAATTAATCTGATAATTAATCATTCAATTAAAATTTATGTTATAATGTGGACATCATATATAGTTCCCAAAAATTGATACATTTTCCATTTAGTTTTGTTATTTAACAGAAAAATTTAAATAAATCATTCTTAAGGATAAACATTATAAATTGTTTTGTGTCGTTTTTTTGAATGTTCTATGACACAAATAATAAAAACCATTTTCAATATCCATATAAAAATTATTATTATATAATAGATAATTCGAATTTCAAAGGTATTCATTGTGCCTACACTTAAGCTTTAGACTTTTAGTACATGTATCTGAAATCTGAACTATTTCCAAAATGATTTTTATTTTATTCTTACGAAAGATTCAAATTTTTTTCCTTTTTTTTTTACAAAAGTATAAATGGAAAAGACATGCTCAGGCCAATTCCTATTGTGAATTTTCAATATAATCTCAAAATTCTCATGTTCTTCATTATGAAATATAGCTACATGCTACGTGTAAGATTTAACTATAATGATTAATGCACTTTATGAACTTGATTTGACAATTGAGATTAAAGTAGTAAAATAATCCTTATACCTTAATTTCAAAATATAATATGGGAAACTATATTGCCGTTTCTGAACAATCGTAATGGAGCTTATTTTTTTGGAATTTATGACCCACTCACAGCCCGTTTTCATTCCATAGTCTTTCTCAAACGGATTCGCAGTTAAGGTTATTTTATTGACTATCATACATTGTCTTGAATTGTTTTATATATAGCTTGTAATCAAATGATTTTGTAGCTCTCCGATCACAGAGGTTCCACTTAAAAGATATATCTACCTAAATAATTCACTTATTCTTTTATTTAACATATAACAAAACTTCCTATTTTTTTGTTATAAAATTCATAATTTTATATTAATTTTTCTAAGCAAAAACATTGAAATTCCATAAAATATCAAAATTTTGTGGAGATTATATTGTTAATTTGATTTCCATCTACTGTCAATTTAATATAAATATAAGTGTCACGAATTTTCCAAATTTACCTTTATCAAATTTAAGTATACTAAAAATGAAAGCTTGATTTTAATTGTCGAATAGGTATTTATTTATACGTTCGAAATTTTAATGTTCTTGTATAATGTTAATTAACTGTACAATTAATTTTCACTTAGTTAATTTCCAATTAGTAATTTTCGTAGTTTGTTTATTCAATGTATTTTGTAGAACAACTACAAGAATGTAATTAATATTGAAGGAAAATCAGAAATTTTGTTAAATAATAAAGATTGAATAGCATGCAATTATAATAAATTGCATGTAACTGGAAATTTTGACATGTAAACAAAATAAAGAATTTATTAAATAAAATTTACTTTAAATGTTATTTTATGGATCAACTAATACATATAAATGTAATGAAGAAATCTTTGCAAAAATAAAATTCGGATTTTCGTAAATTAGTATTTGCATACTTACAATTAACTCAGTATAAAGTAGATTAAAAAGGTTTTTTTTTTGACCGAGTGATTAAAAAGTACATACTTTAAGTAAATCATAAGTAGTAAATTATTACAATAGTTTGTGTTATAAACAGATAAAATTAAATTAGAATTACTAACTCTATTAAATTTTTTTCGTAAAAATTTCCTGTATATTTAATAGATCTTTTTTGACTTATGATGTTTTGAATGTAGTTTGTTCGTGTATATACAATTTTAAACAAAAATAATTTATATACCATATAGTTAATTAATTTTTAACATAAAAATTAAATATTAATTTACTATAAATTGAAAATATGCTGTCTTGACATAAATGTTCGTCCTTTATAAATAGTTTTTTTTTTTTATCAAAAGAAAATATTCTCTACGGTAACCTTTTTAATTAGAAAAGGTTAATTATCCATAAAGACTAGTCAACATTGTAAAATAGTCATATTAAAAAATATTTAAAAGATATTTTAATATAATTTACAGGGTGAAATTCCAAAATATAATAATTATTTAAAAAAAAAACATTATTTAATTTTTTGAAAATAAGTTTCATTTCCTGAAAGTTTTATCACAAATTACAAATTCAGTCTGTATCATCAAATTTTTAGGAAAATAAGAAAATAAATTATCTTAAAACAATAATAATGTCATTTATATAAAAACAAAGTATATTTTAAAAAATAAAAGTGACATGACCTAAACTAATCGTCACACACATCTCACCCAAGAAATAAAAATATCAATATGTCTTGTAATAACTAACTATGCCGCCCACAATTAAATGATTTATGATTGTTTTAGTCTAAAGGGCTTAAAATTTCTTTATAAATACATTATTTTTTTTGTTTTAAAAATATTATTTCCATGTTCCAGGATATTTTTGGTTAATTAAAAAAAAAAAAACACAAAGAAAAAAGTTCATAGCTGTTGTGGACATTTTCTCTTGAAGAAACCTTAAATGTAGAATTTAGAAATTTGTATATATCCTTGATAGAAGTATATTTTATATATCCTAGTTAGAGTTTAACAAAAAAAAGGTCAAAAATTTATATGTGTATATTGTCCTTTTTGAATTTTTATTGTGTACAAATTTTGTATACACAAAAAAAAAAAAAAAAGTTTGATACATATTTTTACGGATATCTGCAAGGATAATTTAGTTGAAATTCTTTTGAAAGGTTTTTTCATATTTTTGTTTTTTGTTGTTGGCTTGATGAATTGGGTCTAAACAATTTTTAGATTTAAGGATTTGTTTTTGAAAATATTTCTATTTAACTAACTAAAAAATAACGAGGGTTTCAAAAAAGGACATAATTTCTAGGGTGTTATATAAGAGTAATTAATTTATTCTGTTCACATTTATTTAAAGTTTTTTTTCATTTTTACAAATTTTTCAGTTTTCTTTTTTTAGCTCGATAGGTATAACAGTTTTAATGTTGTATATATCTTAATATTTTTACGAAATACCATATGAACTTAAAAAAATTTTAAAATTAAGAAAAAATCAATGTCGTTTTAAAATAGCTTACAGAAAATGTAATATAATTTTAAAATAACAATAAGATACATCTATCATTTAGGTTTATAAAATTTATAAAAAGTCTTATCTACAAAAATTCATATAAAAATCAATTTTATTTTGAAGTTTCATGAATTTCTTACGAATTTAAATATTTTATTTCTAGAATTTCAATTAAAAAAATTTATATATAATAAAACTTAACTTAATCTCTTCAACAAATTCCATTAAATAATATAAAATATTAGTTTCAAACCGACAAATTATAAAATATCCTGTCTATTGTTATTCTTCTTGTAAAACAGAACATCAAGATTTAAATAAAAAAAAATTCTCCCCATCAAATATCATTATCCTTTCTTTTTAAGGCTCATTTTCATAAAATATCCCATCAGGAATTATTATATTCAATGTTATTTTTTTATATTGTTTTTTTTTTTTTGGTAATTTTTACAACATTTTCATTGCCATTCAATTTCGTGATGATGGCATCAACTGTAAAAAAAAAAAATTAACTCTTAGAAAAGAAACTCCATAATGATTACCGTGACTTGTTTAAAATAAAAAAAATCTTAAATTTCATATTCTAGTAGTGAACTACAGCAGATTGCTACTTGTGCGGTTCCGGTTCATTATCAGCAGGAAAAAAAATAACACTTTCTTAAAAAAAAAACATATAATAATTTCTTAGGAAAAAGTGGAAATGATGTTAGGCAGTTACAGTGTTTCTCATTTTTATGTTAAAAGGTAAACGAGTTCGGAAAAATTTAAAAATAAAATTTCACTTGTTTGAAATAAATTCTTACAGGGTACATAAAATTAAAAGTTAATCATAAACAATTTAATTACACAATTCTTTAATATTTTAAAGAATTTTTATAACATTAAGTCAATAATGTAAATCAAGCAATAATTTTATAATTCAAATCAATTTATTGAATGAAATTATGAATTACCCTAGATGAGATTAGATAAATGTCAGGGCAGAGCCAAATAATCCCAAAAACCATTGATTCATCAATTGTGGTGTACTAGAAATCTTAAAATTTGGTTGACAAGGTGAAATTATTACTAAACCCGAAGATGTTCTTAAGAGAACTGGACACAATCTTCACAGGTTGTACCTATGCCCAAAAACTCGTATCCGATGATAGACATTCACAATCGCAACAGGATGTGCTCAGCCTTTTCATTATGTTCACCACAAATTCTGCACGAATTAATTTAAAAAACATTAAAGTTTTATATTACCAGACCAACTTATTGAAATGATAAAATTGTAATTTTTTTACATAAACCATAATCACTCGACTTTTTATAAAATAATTTTTTTGTATTTATTTTAACATAATTGTTTTAAATGTATTTTTATTTTCGAGTATAAATTTCATGAAATATTTTTTAACCAAAACCGCAACTAAGTAGATTTGGTTTTCTGTTGTACTGCTGGTGTGTATTAAAAATACTTTCACCTTTCCTGGTTCAGAACCAATATTATAGCCACTTTTGAAAAACATTAAAAAAAAGAATAAAAAAACCTTTTTGTGTTCATTTCACTCGTAAAATTCATGCACTTTAAAATTAATGAAAACCAACCAAAAGTAAAACTGACAAATGTTTAATCCTATTTTATTTAGTATCATACACAAAAAATGTTTTGTTCCTCTTCTACAACTTCACAGTTTAATAAGTTTTTCCTAACAAAAATACCTTTTAAAAGTCTTAATTATGTTCTATATAAGAAAAGTTGAAATTTACCACGTTATTCTCAGAAGGAATAATATTTTTTTATACTAACTAGCACCTTCCCTCAAACGAGAACCTAAATAAGAAAAAATATATAAATTTTCCAGTGTGGAATCTGATTAAAGAAAAAAACGAAATATTTTAAGACCAATTCCAAATAAAAATAAAATTGAAATAAAACTTTATTTTTTATTTTTATGTGCATTTTTATAAATTTTATTTTACTATTAAAGAGTTTATATAACAAAAGTCATTTTTGCAGTTTAGTTAACTTAATTTTAAATTATGTATATACAACAATTTTTCTGTACCAAAAAAAAATGTTTGGTTTCTTTTCTATAGTTGAATTTAATGAAGGTGGAATTTATAAGGGAAATTCATTTTTTTTAAATAGAACAGCAATAAACCACAATAAAAAAAGAAGAAAATTTCAATTTATATTCACAAAAAAATAGAAATCATTTTCTGTTATAGGAAAATTGGAGATAAAAATCTTATTTTAATATACTCCATCTGACAAAAGAAATGAGAAGCAGAAGATGGAATAATATTAAAAGCTAAACAGGAAAATCAATTTAGAAATTAAATAATCACCTGTCGAAAATTTTAATATACCACGTGATATTTTAATAAGATTAATAAAAGATATTGAATAATAATGTCCTTTAGGGGTCGTTTTTCAATTTTATTTTATTTTGATTCAGGGATGACGACAATTTATTGGTATAGGGTGTAATTTACTAATTTCAAATAGTATGAGTTTTTTTAATAGAAAATAGTATAATTACATTTAATTTGAAAAACGTACAATTTTTTTTTGGAATATATTTCCATTTTTTTTATGCTTAAATCTATTTTCCGTACGGAAGTCAAATTACAATTCAACTTTTATTGTCAATGAAATATAACCAAATATTATTCTTCTACACAAATCAATATTTTCTTTCTAAATCATTGAAAAGCATTTTGTATAAAATATATTTAATACTTAAATTGTATTTGTACAATATTATATAAGTATATATTTAAGTACATATATAACATTGAAGTTGATTAAGGTTTTGATGCATCAACTGCACTATCCAAAAATACATAAAACTACAAAAAAACACTGTTTATTGCTTTGCAAATATTTTTGTATTTTTCCTTATACTATATCAATATAATTTATCTACTATACACCCCCAGGGTAAAACGGCCAACAAGGACAAAATTGTTTTTTATATATCAATATATATTGATATATAGAATGGCTATTACAAGTGATGATGAATGTATATTTCAGTAGCTTTGTTTTAAATGGTTTTACTCCTTTTTTGCAGATTGTTTATATAAATGTTATTTGAGTGCACTGACTGAGACCTTAAATAATTTTCAACGAAAGTAAATAATAATCAAAATAATAAACCAAGTAAATTTGAAGTATTGAAGTAGAAACGACATTGAATGTTCTTATCATAATAATTTTTTGTATATATTGGTTCATATATATTATATGAGCAAGGAGAAAAGAATATAAAAGTGTGTAATTGTCACAAGTGTTTTTTATTGTTTTTTCTTTCAGTTTATGATATAAAACTAAAATTTACTTGGGAAGGATAAATTCATTTCCAGATATAACTATAGTTATGAATTTATAAATAAAAAGAAATTTAAAATTAAAATTTATGTTTCTTTTTATCATTATTGTATGGTTCGGTGAATTTTTCAATCAATTATAATTTCATTCCATTTATTATTAAGTGCATTTTATAATCAATTATGCGAGGAGTGGTTTTTTAATTTTATTAAAAAGAATATTTTTTTTTTAAATTTTAAGGTATTGGTTTGTAGTAATTTTTAAGTAGATATAAATTATAAAATGTTGAAATTCCTAAAAATTTGGTTGTTAAAGTACAAATAATTACTTAGTTGTTATTCGTTCGCCTAAATGCCTGCTATTCTGTAAAAATTTTCAAAGCAGTAATTGTAGCGTAATTATCTTATATATCCAATTATTCACTTTTTGTAGAAATGTTTTTAAAGCAAAAAATTTCAATATTTATTACATACTGAATATACGTTAGAAAAATTTTAAAATTGTATACACAAAATTGAAAATTAATTTAATTACGATTAGAATAAATTAACTTTTTAGTTTTATTGTTTGTTTGTTTTGTTTGAACTACAACTTATTTGACCTTGCTTTATATTTCTAATTTTCTGTAATTTTTTCGACAATTTTAGAATCGTTAAAAGTTTGAAGAAAAACTATATCAAATTATTTTTGAGTTCAAGCGCCACAAATTGTTTAAATGAATTTTTCACAAAATACAATATGTTATTAAGTTATTGTGTTTTTTTATTAAAAAATTTCCTTTCTTCGAATTTATTAACTTCATGATTCTTCTCATATCATTATTAGAGATTGTACTACTAATTTTCTTGAGAATTTATTTTATACGGCTGCGCTTTTCTGGAGAAAATTAATTTGACTTACTTTCAAGATTCTCATTTCTAGAGAATTTTTCTCCCTTTCCCGAGAAATTTCCAGTTTAGTTTAATTTATCCATTGGCTAAAAATAAAACATATTTCAAAATTTATACTCTCTAGATCATGGGTCAGAAAACTTTTTCTGTTATGGGCCAAAATTTAATTTCCAGCTCATTTCCGAAGACCTTTTCGAAAAACTTTCAAAATTGCCCGAATAATCGGTAAAATACGAAAATTTAATGTAAATCAATACTAATCATCAGAATTTTTCACAAAAAATTGAAAAATATTAAAATTGAAGCAAAACCCACATATTTGATATCTCCGTGTAGGGACTTTAATTTCCAGCTCATTTCCAAAGACCTTTTCGAAAAATATTCAAAATTGGCCGAGAAATCGGGAAAATATCGAAATTTATAGAGATTCAATACAAAACATCAGAATTTGTAGCAAAAAAATGAAAACCCTTAAAACTGAAAGCAATCCCCACATATTTGGTATTTCCGTGTAGGGAATTTAATTTCTAGCGCATTTCCGAAAACCTTTTCGAAAAATATTCAAAATTGGCCGAGAAATCGGGAAAATATCGAAATTTCAAGAGATTCAATACAAAACATCAGAATTTGTAGCAAAAAAATGAAAACCCAAAAAAAAATGATATTTTCCCGATTTCTCGTCCAATTTTGAATATTTTTCGAAATTCTGATTTAAACTGTTTCTGCTTTAAATTGTTTATAAATCTTTAAACTGTTTATACATTTTAAAGCCACATTATCTAAAATATGACTAATTTTTTTTCCTTAATTTGTTATTTATTTTTAAAAATGAATTATTTTGTTTATTTTTATATCCTGAACTATTTTGTTATGATTTTAGTTTCATTTTATTACATTAATGAAAAAAATTATAAAATATGTAGTTGCAATGTATTTTTTAATTTTCTCGAGAAATTTCGAGAATTGACTACAACTATTCTCGATTCTCGAGGTTGAAAAAAGTGACTAAACACGGAATTCTAATTTCTCGAGAAATGATAAAAGGCCCAAAACACAATCTCTAATAATTATTAGTGATCTACACCGAAAAATCCTTTATATCTCCAAAATTTAGTCAATAAGATTATGATAAAAGTTTTATTGTCTCTAACAACAACAAAAAAAAAATCTTTTGAAAAAAATTTATTTAAAACTTTGCACCCACAAACTATAAAAAATCATTTTTCAATTAAATAGATTTACATAAGAAAATTGATTTAAACAAAATAAAATACTTTCAAAAATTCATTTTAATTTGCATCTGATGTAAATATAGTATATATGCAAAATATTTGAAATTAAAAAGCTCAAAAAACCACTGTACAAACAAGGAAAATTAAATTAATTTATGTTTTATCGTCAAAAAATTATAAAAAAAATTTCCTTATGTTGAAAACAAAATGAAATTAAACTTATTCTTTTGCATTTCAAATATCACCATCCTTAAATCTTTCACCCAAAATACAACACACAAAAAAAGAAGGAAAAAAACTCTGATCTTTTTTTGTACCACTTACATTTGCAATGATATCCTTAAAAAACACACAACAAATTTATGTTTTTTGTTTTTGTATTCTCTTTAACTTTACACCATCAAGAAGAATTTTCACAATTTTTTTTTTATATGTATATGCAATATTGTGAATGTTTATGTATTTGGAAATATGTATTTAATTAAAAAAATTTCTCTAAAGCTCTTTTTTTTAATGTATTTAAATAAATTAATGTAAATACTTAATCTTTTATTTGGAAATCAAATTTTGAGCGCAAATTTTTAAAACTATTTTCTAAAAAACGAAAATTGTGTTCTAATATAAAATTTATCAGTTGTTGTATGTGTAGATTATAGTATTATTACTATTTATCTGGTAGTAGCATACGTTATTATATGCACTTGATTCCTTGTTGTAAATGGAATAGTTAAATACATATTCCTATTTCTTTCGGATTCATATTGAGAATAAATGCGTTAGTAGTAACATTAAAAACAAATAAAACAAAAATATTATTAGAAAAGAAGTTTATTTGTTTATTCAATTTATATTATAATACATATATGTACATATATTTATGCTGCAAATCTTGTTATCTAGTTTATAGTTTTTTGTAGGAAAATATTATATTAGTTTGAATATATTATATTAGTGTTAACAAGATATTATTATTTACTATGTTGATATGTTTAAATAGAAGTTAATAATGTGTAGAAAAAAGGACAAAAAATATTTATAATTTGTATTCAGCCAACACAAAAACCAGGGTAATACTGCCAACAATGTATTATGTGGCGGAGCATTATTTGTTTGCTGTAACAATATTGTGTTATTATTATTATATTTCTAGTATCCTAATTACTCAGATTTTCCAAAATTTTATTTTAAATTTTGTAATGCAGGTCCAACCAAAAATTTTTAATGATGTAATCATCTATTCTGTATTTTTTTTTGTTCAAAGTGGGATCTCTTATGAATTTAAAAATATGTTTAAATATTTAAACTATATTTTTAGGTAAACAGATACACTGAAAGCATTTACTTTTTTATTTCTCAAATAATTGTTAAAAATTGGTTATACAATTGTTATAGTAGATACGTAGGCATTGAAGATATGTAGGTCTAGCAAAATTCGACCTAACTGAATTCTAAGTAAAATTAAAACAAATTACTTTGTGTATTATACAAAAATAAAATTTAAAAGTAAAAAATAATAAATATGATAAAGGTATTATACATTATTTATGTATGTTTTCAAGATTAATTTAAGTAACAACTTCCTACGTAGAAAAAATTAGTGGACAATAATAGCTTACATTTTCTTGAATGTAATTCAATTTATTTTTCCATAAATATTTATGGAAATCGAAAATAAATTGAAATTTTTAAAATGTAAACAAATAAAAAGTAAAAATCATAATAAAAATAATATGTTTACGTAGTTTTATTAATTATATTCGAAAAAGATTTTATTTTTCCTAAACGATGGTAAAACAAAATATGTAAAATCATAATTTATAGTTGGAATTGACAACATTTCAAAAATATAAATTTATTTTTAGTTATTTTCAATATTTTTGTAAATTATATTTCATTTATTTTATTTTTTTTTATATTTGATACCGAAAACAAATGTATCTTTTGATTCTAGAAAAAGCGTAGATACTTTTAAAAATTTTGTAACAATGTGTAAGGATATAATAAAACTCAACTATACCTGCTACACTAACGCCTAAGTATAATTGATTAGTCATTAAATTTTAAAAAAAAAATTTATTAAGTAATTCAATTTCTCAAATCCTTAATCATTAGAAGAGTAAACATCTTCAAAAATTTGTTCCAACTTCTGTTCTACTTAATTCTATGTATAAATATAGAAATTTATTTTTTGATTTTATTTATTAATACATACCACCAATACTTCCTCATAATCTTTAATATCCTTTATAATGGACAAAACAAAATTATGCACATTTTCCAGTTTTAGGATCTCAAAAATTTATACAAATGATTGTTTACAAGGTTTTCAGAAATATATTATATTATAAATCAAGTATAGCTCATAACCACTAAACAAAAAATGAAAGATTATTTTTTAAAGGATCCAATTATATATTATATTTATACGTAAAATAATATAATTTGTTGATGTGTGTAAATGATGATATTTATTTTTTGGTTATTTTGACCAAGGCCATCAATTTGAATCAAAGATTTAATATATTTTTATGTTATTTTTACTTATTAGTATTTACCTAAAATACAATTTTGATTGATTGATGATTCTGATTTGGAAAATATATTTATAATGCTTATACATATATAAATATATGTACACAAATACTCTTAACAAACACATCGAAATAAATTTAATAATTTTTTTTTTTTGAAATTATTATTTAGGAAATAAATTTTTTTTTATTTTGTTGTTGTTTTTTCCTTGTAAGTGAAATGTGTATTTATTAGATTGTAGTACAATTTATAGGATTAATAAGGATATGGAATAAGTTTCTTACAATTTCTATAAATAGATTTGAAATGTGTTTGGTGTATTCTGGTAAGAGTTAAATTAATAAGCATATATTTACACACAGTTTCTTGACGGCAATAAAATACTTATAAATAAATAATCCTTTTTTTTCTATTGTATATATTATTAAACTAGTTTAATATAATATATAATACGTATATGTATAATACATATATCTAATACTAACTATTCATTTTAATGGGCATAAATTTTACCCACTTATATGCCAATTTCAAGGGTGAAAATTTGTGATTTTACTTTAGGGAATGTTTATTAGTGTTTTATATTCATTTGTTACTGAATTGTGAATATATATTTGTTATGACATATATCATATAATAAACTATAACAAGATAAGATTTTTGTTTAAATGAAAATTATTATATAAATTAAAATAAAGAAAGTATGAGGAAAATTTAATTAATACAATATGTGTTGATAATTTAATTTTTGACAAAATGTAATTTTAATTATTTTAAATGTTTCAATAGAATTTTTATATTATGGCTAATATAATTGAAATATGTAAAATATATGGTGATAATTTGTAATATTTTAATTTTAGCTTAGAGCTTTGTAGGACAAGTGATAAATGGAACCAAGAATTTTGTGTGATTAAAATTATTTAATTAAATTTTATTTGACAACGATTTATATAGTGCCACTTAATGAAAATTCTAAAAGAGCATTTCACTATAATTTCAATATAATCTAACTTAAATATATAAGTATATTGTATAAATGTAATCAAATCTATAATTCATTGAATTTCGATTATGCTCTATTTTAATTGGAAATAAATAAATTATATATTTCTTTTGCATTCTTTTTCACTATTTTGGTTAATAAATGCTTTTTTTATGCCAAACATTTTATTTCACACACCAAAATTTTATTTTAAATAAATATATTTTACAAATAATTTAATATAACATTATTTATCAATATGAAATTTTCAATTTATTTTGTTATATTACATATACCATAGAATACCATAGAAATGTAATGTAAATATTTTATGATATATCGGAAATTATTTGTATTATTTGATTACAAATTCAAATAAAGTTACAATTTTTATTAAATTAATTATTATAAAATTTGCAAATTGTATTATACATATATATTTTAGTGAGTTTACTAAATTTCGATATTAATCATGAAAATTGAATTTAAATTAAATTAATTTGTATTAAGTTTTGATTTATATTTGATTTTTCCCAGAAAATATTTGAATATTACGATTTTAGTAAATTTTACTAAATACGTGTATGAAATACATATAATTAGATATGAAATATAATTTTATCATTTCTGAACCAAATTAATCTTATTAAAATTTAGTCTTTTTATTCGTAATATGTACACTATTGATTATTTGAAGCATTCTTTTTAGAAATAAATTCTAGTTGGTATACGGAACTTATTAATCTTCTTCTTCAATGGCGCAACAGCCCAAATCGGGCCTAGGCCTCCCATTAAAGGTTCCCAAACATTCTACTACAATTCGGAACTATAGTGAAGAGCCTTATTCTTGTCTCACTAATAAT
The DNA here is from genome assembly GCA_963932195.1 of Empis livida. Lineage (NCBI taxonomy): Eukaryota > Metazoa > Arthropoda > Insecta > Diptera > Empididae > Empis > Empis livida. The sequence goes on from OZ010648.1 coordinate 47,615,877, forward strand.
GCCTCACTAATAAAGCCATTAGCAACAAGCTAATCTGAAAATACAAACCTGGCACTCATTTAAAGCTGAGCAAACTTAGACCAACATCGATCTCACGGACTGGAGTTGAACCCAGTAGCTAATTAATCTGATAACTACTTTTCAGTTACCTGAAAAATTCAAAAAACTACTACAATAATTAAGTGGTGACAAACGTCAAAAAATCACAATACATAAAATTTCAATAGTTATTAAACCTTCAGTGCCACAGATTACTGTAAAAAACTATTTGTTAATTTGCTGAACAGAATAACACAACATAAATTCATTTTTTGGATAATATCAGAAGAAATATGCATAGACTCGTCAGTGATTTTTTATTGGAATACGAAAATCTTCACCAATCCCTTCTAATTATGTATCATTCTGCTGATAAATCAATTTCCATTAATCTTATAGTAAGCACTATAAATACAATTTTTGAAAAGGGATTGTCTGTAATCTCCAAAACACACACTATTAGTGAAAAATTTTCCAAGACCTAGTCTTACCTAAAATCTATACCAATCTTAACAAATTTGGATTTTCAGAAATGCAAATAATATAGACAAAATAAACTATAATCTTAAAAAAAAAACTATGTTAGAATGGATTAAATTTTCGGTAATATTTATTTAGTAAATGTGATTGTATACCTTTTATCCTATTTATTTCTGATAATCCAAGCTTAACTCACAAAACTAACGAAAACTATTAATTATTTGAAAAAATATAAACTTTTATATGCATCAATCTATAAAGTTAACAAATTTTATGGAAGGAAAATAAAAAAAAAATTGTTTAGACACTTTAAAACTTTTCACAGTTTCTTTCAATCTTATGTTTTCTAAACTTTTTTGTTTATTGTATGCTTCTACGAAGGATTTACTATAAATATAAACGAACATGTAAAACATATTAGACAGTTTTTCTTTCTCAATTCGTGTGTAAATAAATTGTTTATAAAAGTATTTTCTTTTATTTTCATTTTTTTCTTTTAACAAAATCAAAGTTTTTCTTAGAAAAATATTTGGATAAATCTAAAATACCAAAAAAAATATTCACTATTTCATTTTCTTATTATTGTATTTTTGTTTTCCAAGAAGAACAAGAAAGATTCTTTTACGAAAAGCTATAAACAGATAAAAAGAAATTGATGGAAAGTTAGTTTTTTTTTCAGAGTAAAAGATTTTCAAGAAATAAAGAAAAAAAAATCTATAACATTGTTAGATTTTTTTTTTATATTTTATGGTATTTAGTTATATTTTTTATTCCTTTTTTCGTCCCATTCCCTATCCGGGCAACCAGAAAATTTGTGTGCAAAGCAAACAATTTTGATGTTACCGTATATCAAAAGCAAAACTACATTTTTTCACTAAATTTATTTTTTATTTCGTTTGAGGTTTAAATTTAGGGTGAAAAATTGTGTAAATATTTGATAAAAATTACAAGAAAATTAAATAAATTTATTTATGATGATTTGCAATGACATTTTTTTTTCCTTATCCGAAAAGCTTATACATATTATACTAAACTGATTTTATTGCTCACGTGAAATAATTTCCATGAACAAATATTTCCTGTGAATTGCATTTATTCCTTGACATTTTTGCAGTTGCATGAATTTCTCGTTAAAATACTTTTTTTTTTTTTTTTAATTTAATTATTGCGATTTTCTTCTTTTTTTTTGCAATAAAAATTTTCCTGCTCAGTCACCTTTTGGCTATGTAATTTAGGACCGGATATCTTAGGTGCATAAATTTAGTGTGTGACATTATTAAAGTATATTTTAACATTTTTACTGTGTTGTAAGGCCAGTGGGGAAAAATATATTTACAGTATTTTGAAGGGTTTGTTAGAAGTGGCATTTAAATAAATTTATTTTGGAAATTTATAAAAATATAAAACACTTTTGTCTAAATTGAACAAATAGCTTTTTCTAATAAGTTTTTTTACGAAATTCAATTTACGAATTTTCTATATTAATAATTTAATAAAAATTAAATTTTAATGAAAATTTAACATAATTAGCAGTAATAATAATTATAATTGTAAATAGTCTTGGGTTGCATAAATAAACTTTTCATACAACCTGTTAAAATAATAAAAAACGCCAAACCAATTTCTAATTATTAAGCTTATTTAAAAATCATCATTTAAATTTAACAATAATTTTCATATCTAAATGCAAAATCACAGAACATATAAAAATATCAAGTTATTTAATTTTTTCCTCTTTTTTTCATTCAGTTATTTTAAAAATATGTATATAATCATGCAAATATATACTAAATGCATTCAGGACACCTTCTGTGCTCACAGTTAGTCGTACTATTCCATAACAAACGTTCGTCGACATTTTTTTTTCTCCACTGTCATATAAAGCTTTTGTGGGAGGTTGGTTTAAAAAATATTATATCTTAATTTATATACCTGTCATGTACGTTAATATTACTTATACTGTGTATTACCACCCCTTTAATATATTTATATATTTAATTTTTTTTATACTGAACTGTTACCATGCTTGTTAATTCTACTTTTTCATCCTGCCACTTAAAAAAATAGATTTTAATACAAAATCATTAGAGTAACAACTTAACTTGGAGTCCTCTTTTAGTATTTGTATAATATATGCGAAAGTTAATAAAAAAAAAACTGTAGTAGAGGTGGAAAACTGCTTAATAAAATTTAATAACGGATCATATATTAACATGTTATCGAGTTTATAATATAAAAAAATATACATTACATTTTTCCTGGTTTTTAAAAATGAAATGAAATGAAATTACAATTTTTTTTAAAAAAACTTCAAAAATTCTATACAGGCTACACCAAAACAACAAAAAAAAACAGAATCCTTAGAAAGTTAGTAAATTTTTGTAGAATTTTCCTATTAAGAAAAAGTTTTCCTTTTTTTTTTGTTTGGTATTGCGCGAATAGAATAATGAAAATTATAACTTAGATGTTAGATTTTACTTTTTTTAAGGATATAGTTTTTCTCTTGAGTACTTTTTTTTTCTTATAGTTTTTACTAAGGAAAATTGCGTTTGATTTTTAAACAAGAACCTAATATATACGGGTAACTTCTTTAATATTCTAAAAATGTTTATTTCTTAAGAATTTTTTTTTTGCTTTTTGTTTCTACCAACTATGTACAACTGACTCTGCTAGTTAAAGTTCATATTTAACTTTTTGGACGTGCAGTTATAAAGTTTGTTTTTTATATTAATAGAATACAGAGGGATGCAGAGTTCCTTCTTTCTTTTTTTTTGGAGCATATAGATAAGGTAATGTCCTTTTTGTATGGAAAAACCAAATGGAAAAGTTGAAGAAGTAAATAGTAAAAAAATTTGAAAGTTTTATTTGTATTTTATTTTCATGATTTTTATTCCTTAAACGAATTTTTTTTTAAATTTCCTAAATGCAATTTCTAAGTTAGGAAATTTTAAGAAAAAAAAAATAAAATTGATTAAATAAACAAAAATTGATAAGATTTATTAAACTGTTAGTTCAATTTTGAATTGTAGATTTAAAAATAATGACTTATACTACATAAAATTTGTGATCGATTACAGGGTGGACTACAAATCACTGAAGGTGTTTTTATTTCCACAGCTAAATTGTAGCCAAAAAAATAAGAATCCGACAATATGTAGGTGCTGCTTATGTTGCTAAGGGTGCCCTGGAATTTCAACTAGCTAAATTTTTTGTAATGTTTGCGAATCTTAGTTAATCTTCATGATTTAACATCTAACATAACCGAAGAAATTTTGGCGATTAATCAAGAAGGTAGTTATGAATACGTCTGCAGTATCTGTATATCAGTCTAATATCCTGTTAGTAATTTCTTGAATATTATAAATAAATAAACATATCACTTTAATTTTTTTTTTAATTAATTTAAATCATTTATTTAACATCATTTAATTTTACATTAAGTTATAATTTTATTTTATTTTTTTGGTTTCTTGAATCTTACATTATAATATGTTGTCTATATATTTTTATTATTATTATTATTAATATTTATATTAATTTTTAAATTAATTTTTATTTATATAATTATTTATTTTATTATTATAGTCTAACAAGGCACTTTAATTTTTTCTATATTTCTATATTATTTTATATTTTGTTCTTGGTTTTTATTTTTTTACTTAATTTTTAACTAATGTTTTTATTTTTCAAATTATGTTTAATATACCTAAAAAAATTTCTATTATTAATATAGAAAAATTATTATTTTTATAAAATGTTTTTATAATGAACATAATTTGAATGAAAATTTTAAATTAATATATTTTTCTAAAGATTGATATGAATTTCTATCTTAATAAATTATTTTGAAATTATAATTCTTTTTACTACATTTATGTATAAAAAAAAACATTAAATAAATTATATAAAATTTTGATTATTTTTTTTAAAAAAAGATTTTGAAGAATTTTTTAATCTGAAATTATAAAAAGATATTAAATTATTTTATTTTATAAATATTTTATGGTTAAAGTATTTAAATATTAATATATTTTTCAAGGTTGTCTATTTGAGTGGCCTTCACAATCCTTTTCAAAAAATTTATAAAAATTTTCTGTTAATTTTCTGATTTTTTTGGTGAGACTAAAAATAAATTCTATTCATTCTAAAGTTTTGTAAAACAAAATTAATATAAATTTCAAATTTGGTTTTCTAAAGATTTGGTTTTAATTGGGTTGTTATTTTCAGCATAAAATTAAATAAATGTAAAACCAAATGGAGAGTACAGTTTCTAATAAATTGTAAGTATTAGAAGATGTTATCTTCAAAATTATGTACACTAAATTTTTTAAGTTAAAATCAATTAAATTTAAATCATTTTTAAAACGAAATTAGTCTACTGATTTTCGCTTGATAAACTATATCAAGTTCAGACTAAACCTTTCTAAATATTAGAAAACTAATTACAATAACAGTTTTTGGAAAAATAAATTATATTAGTGTAAGTAAAATTTTCAATTTTTCCATAGAAAATTTAAGTTCTTTAAAAGAATTAACATCCCCAAAATGATCTTATGAATTTTTTTAATAATTTTTAGAAAGCTATACTCTTAACCTTTAACTTGATATATTTTATTTATCAAATGAAAACCAACAAAATTACTATTATTTGCGTTTCACCAACGGATGACTGGAATATTACAATTAATTTGGAGTTTCACGAAAGAAAGGAATATTTAATAAATTTCGGCAGCTGTCAATAAACCTATATCAAAAAACTTTTTGTTTCTATTTGAATTTAAATATGTTTTATTTAAATATGATCAATAAAATCGTAATTGATTACTTTAAATTAAATATTTCTAAAATAGGATACACTGTCTTTTTGCTAAAATTTCATTTCATAAAATTCATTTAAAATTAATTTTAATAGTAATCTGTTTATATGTATCTATTTCGGTTTATTTTACCAGTTCATGTAATTAAAATATAATTACTATTGGTTCAACAAAAAAAAAATTACTCTTACCAATTGTACCATTTCCAGTTAAAATTTAATTTGTATTTTAATATATATAACTATATATTTCTTTTTACACTTTCTCATATTAAATATTTTCATTTAATTCCAGTTAAAATTAAAATTTTCACCTTTACGAAGAGCAGCTAACCACATACACACATTATGTCAGACATATCCTTAATTATTTTATTTAATTTTTTTTTTTTTTTGGTGGTGGTTTTTATTGTGTTTTTTTTAGATATATATATATATGTATGTATATGTTATGTTTTGATTATTTGTAGATTTTACTTATTTTTTGTTTCTTTTTACGTTAATTTCTTATTTATAACTAAATTATTTATACAAGTATCTTTTTTTTTTGTTGATTATTTAATTATCTCATTAGTAGGAAATTAGCACCTGAAATTAAAATAATAACATTTTATATTTAGAATATATTGGAAAGGAAACATTTATAAATAAATTTGATATTAGTCCTTTTCACTTAATTTTGGGTAAATTTAAAAAATCTTATTTATCATATTTTGCTTATTTTTAACAATTAAAACGGTTGCCAAAAAAATTGTGGTAGATGCTGTAGCATGAGGGTTTCTTACGCTAGATATATTTAAGAACATTTTTTTTAATAAACTCGCTATTTCTATTTTGTAATGAGATCTCAAAATATTTGTTAATATTTTCAAATTTATACATTTTTATTTGTGTTAAATTTTATAAATTATATTTTTTTTAAATGTCAATTGAATTAAAATTAATTTGCTTTAATATTTATATTATATTAAATATTTAAATTAATTTTTATTAAATTTTTATTAAACTTTGTTTAATATTAAAAAAAATATAATTGTCGTAATATAATTTTTGTTATATTGATTAAATTAAATTAATTAATCATTCTTTTTCGTTGAAATTTATATTGTACCAATACAAGTTTTTATTTTTAACTATATAATTACACTACTTTAAAATTTCCAAATATAACAAATATATTTAAATCACCACTCACAACAGAACAAAAATATTATAAATACCACAAAATGATATTTGCCGCTAAAAATTAAATGTACAACATAAATAAAATAGACTATTATAAAGAAAACACTGATAATTGTAAATATTATTAATAATTATTTTATAAAAAGAAATTATCTGGGTACAAAATATAAATAAATTTAATGTTTCAATAATTCTGAGCATTTAAAATCTTTCTCAATTTAAAAAGAATTTATTTCAAATTTTCCATGAAAATCGAAGAATTCTCAGACAGCACTTTATCAATAAATATTTATGGCAAAATTTAAATAAAATTTTACATTATTCTTTGAATTTCAAAAAATGAAACAATTTCAACTTCAATTAATGAATAAATTTTTCCTTTTTCAAATCCATTAATATAGTTTCCATGAATTTGCAAATGTTAAATATCACAATTATAATTATTCTCGTGCGGATTCATATCCAAAGATGAACTGTCTATCCATTTGCATAACAAAAAAAAAATCGCATTCCGTCTAGACATTAATTTACGAAAGCTTAATTCAAATAAATTTCATTATAATCTATTACACTATTTCTAGTCCTTATAGAATAAAAAATATTGTATATATTATAATCCTGTGTGGGCAAAGAAAATCATTTAAAAAAAAAAAAATTGGAAAAATGAAATGTAAAGAAGGTCCATAAAAAATAAATCATGAATTGTATGTAACAATAAAAAATCATTGGTAAAATATTAAGAAAAATAACCCGAAAAAGAATAAATAAAAAATAATTAAAAAAATCTAAAAAAATTAATGTAAATTTTTAGACAACCAGTATATTCTTACCTATGCTAATGATTAACTCATGATATTGAACTGCAATTACTGTTAATATTATATTAAATATTTGTAAATTTAAATATAATTTTATGACACCATTACTTGTCTGCATTGCGGCTGGATGTTCACCTAAATTTCAATAAATTAATATTAATATAATACTAAACTAAATTTCATAATCCTTATGTTCAACAAAATTTTGTATATATTCAAATATTAGTTCAGTTCAGAAAAAAATTATATTTAAATTGACCATTTTCTGTTAAACCTAATTTTCTAATAATTCCCTATTGAGTAATTCATTTAATGTAAAAAAAGGAATGAATATTTTTTTTTTTGTAATTTCTCGAAAATGTCCTTTATGCAGTAATTTAAATTATGTCTAACGAAAACAGCAAAAAAAAATATGAAAATTACATTATCAAGTCCTTAAAAACGACATTATTTTTTTTTTTATTTTTAAATAGGTCACGTTTAACAAAATTTTCATAAAAACTTAATTAACTCCATAAATTTTTCTTCATAATGTCAAACAACAAAAAAATTCTAGAAAAATATATAAAAAAAAACCCACCATTTAAAACATGAACTTGAACTGATGCTGGTACTGCTGCAGATGGTACACATGTATAATTTCCTGAATCCCTTAAGGATGCTCGAGTTAACATTAATCTACTAGTTGTACCAGAATCAATTTTTTCAGTTTCTAAACTAATACCACCACGTATTGAATTAAAATCAACTATTCTAGCTCCATGGTACCTGAAATTATATATAATATATTTTCTAATACATTCAGTTTACTAGATGTCAATGTAATATGGACAAAAAATAAAGTTGTAAAATAAATAAATTTAATGTTATTTTGACTTTTTACAATAAAAATGAATTTAAATTACCATAAAACTGATGAAGCATGTATATTTACTGAACATGCTAATGAAATTGTACTATCCTTTTTCACAAAAACTTCTGTTGAACCAAGAATTTTAGCTCGAGCCGCTTTAATTAGAATTAGAAATCATATAAAAACTTTATAATAAATTAGCATATATGTAGGCGTAATTATATTTTTTTTTATCAGTTTACTAAAGAAAGAAAAGAAAAGAAAATTTCTGGAATTTTTTAAAATCCGTTTTAAATTACATTAAAAACCTACAAGGATATCAAGAAAATTTTAAGAAAATAAAAAAAAAAACTGAAGAAAAATTTTATTTTGTAATTAACACAAAAATAAAAATTAAATTTATATATATTTGTTAAGCGAGACTTGTTTTTCCTTTGAAATATTTAATAAAATGATTTTAATATCCTTACGTATTTCGAAAAGTTTTTGGGGAAAAACAGAAAATTGTAATTTACGATTTTTTTTTCTTTCTTTTTGTTTATATGAAAATTGAAATTTTGAGTATAAAAATAAATTGACGATAATTGGATTTTTCTTTATACTATATAATCCACCAGTGAATAAGTATATAATAATTTCTTTGACAAATAATAATTAAATATCAAGGATAATTTTTTGTTTACCATTTTTTTCCTTTTTTTTTTTATGTGGTTAAATATGAATTTTTTTTTTTTTGGAATTTATATTTTTCAATTTTCTGCAAGGTCTTTTCAAAAATAATAATAAAATACAAAATTTATAAAAAATATGTATATATAAATTTTATCTCACTGGTATCTAAGGATAACGAAGAACCTTTGACTGAAGGACATTTTTTAATTTCGATTATACAATATATATATACAGATATATACATAATAATCGGATTAGATGCTTGATTTTTATATTAAAAGGTTTTTTTTTGTGTTGGTTTAAATAAAACAGGGTTGGATTAAAATATTTTTTAAGGGTTGTCTCCTTCAAAAATATTAAGATGACATCAGGAAAAAAGGTTTATAATATCTTCATTTTAGTGCTTAAATTAATTAAAAATCACGTAGATTTTGGTACAAAAGGAAAAAAAAAAGTTTGTAAGAAAATATTTCATAAATTCATGTAATGTGTTAAAATAAATTGTTACAATTTTGATATTAGTATTGAAATTTGAGTATCTTGAGATTATTAAATTATTTATAAGAGTAATTTTATATCAGAAAGATTTTTATATAAAAAGTGTAATAATAATTAACCTAGGGAACTGAATAAACAAGTAATTTGTAAGGTTTATCTTTATAATGTTTTATATTTCATCATATTTTACATTTTAATCACAAAAAAATTAATAAAATTGAATTAAATTTTATTTTTAAGAATAACTTTGAGATACAATAACATCAAAATTTTAGGTGATCTGTCATGAATTAGATAATGAAGAAATCATACTATTAATTCGCTAATATTAAACTAATATTATTAAATTTATTTAAAAAATATTATGTAATACTATTTAATTTTCTATAGAAATCAATAAAAAAAATAGAACATAAATTTTATGGAAAAAAATTCATTCTCAAAGGAAATCAAATTTTTAATATTTTATTAAAATATTTATGAAAAAAACTTTAGTCAAATTTTTCCCAATTATGATTTGCAATCAAAACCAATTTTTGTTTTTTTCATTCCTAAAATGTTACTTATTACAATTTTTGTTTCATGGAAATACATTTTAATAATAATTTCTCTTGAATTTTAGCAATTTGAAATAATTAATTGTCATAGAAATGACCTTAATATTTTAGCAATTTTGAAATAGGTTATTTTATTAAGAAAACTGCTCGGCCAAATTTAGAATTTTATTACGTCCTAATCCATTTATATTAAGGACATTCTGCAATTTCTCTTGAGATTTAACTAACAAAGAATTATTTTTTTTTAATTAATTTTTATTATTTGACAGAGTATATAAAAATAATATTAAAATTTAAATACATTTCTTAAAAAAATTTAATTTGAATTGCAAATTTTTTATATTTTTTTTTTGAAGAAAATAATATAAAATATTTGTTTTAAAATGTTCGAGAAAAAAAAAATTATATTCTTATAAAGTTTTGAAATACGAAACCTAATTTATGAATTACCAATTTGAATTTGTGTGCGTTCTAGGTGTAAAATTAGCAAAATTTATGAAGTCAAAAAAAGTTTGGAAAGTTCTTCTTTTTTCTTTTAAACAAGATTATTGCTTGAAAAAAAGAAACTTTTTAAAATTTGATTCTTATTTCTTGCTTGGGGTATGATGTAAGTAAAGATGACAAGTTAAATTTCAAGTATTTTCTACATTGTTGCAAAAAGGAACTATTAAAAAAGGAACTATTTAAACTTAAAATTAAAATGATTTCATTATTTTATCCCATTCTTAATAATTTAAAAAAAAAAAAAGGTTGGCATAAAATTTGTTCATGTGAAATTGTTCTGATAGCAATGCTTATGTGCAAGTGTAAGTATTAATTAGCCAAATAAAAAATAGGAGTATAAAATTATCCTTTTATCATTTTCTATCTAAAAATAATATACATTTTTGAGATTTTTGAAGTAAGAAAAACAACGTAGTTTCTGATGAGTTAACTAAATTTATAGGCGGTTTTTATTATTTTAAGCTTTAGGGTATTTATATTCTGTAAATAATTTTGGGGATAAACAAATAAACAAATTTCTTCTAGATATATCTACAAGAAATAATTATTATCGAAATCTTGCAATTCCTTGTTCATTAAAATTGATAAACGACAGTGCTTATGAAAAGTACTAATGATTACAATAATTCTTTGGAAGTTTTCCAAAATATGATAATTACGTTTTCTTAATTTTAAATAAATTCTAATACCGATTGCTAAATGACCACTTTAAAAAGCTTCAAAACACTTATAACTTTTTTATTTGCTAATAAAGGAAAGTACATATTGTTTTTTAGATGATTTGAAAACGTCAAAGTTTGGTAAGGGAATTATTACAAATTTTCACTGTAATTTCAATTACTTTAATATTTATATAAAAAAAAATCATTTGAACAAATTAAAAATCTATTTTTATGGTTATTGATTTTATAAACTTTATTTTGCTACAATCAATATAAAATAAAAAATTTCAAAGCATACTTTTATGATTTTAAAAATAATTTTTTATATTACCTAAATGTTTGGATCAAATAAAATTAAATTCTGTAATAAATAGTATATCAATGAAATATAAACATTTAAAAACCTTAATTTTTAATTAAAAAAAAAAAGCATTGATTACAAACTCAATAAAAAAATTTCTAATATGATGTAATAAATATTTTTATTTCGAGGATACAAAAAAAATCAAGGTATAGATACATTTATGTTTTATGAAGAATAAATAAAAATCTTTATAACAAAATAAAGAAATCTGTTAAAATTTCTTAAAAAGAAATATATATAAAATTGAATGTTTTGACGTACGAATTCATGTCCGGGATACAATTTTTTTTTTTATAAAATTTATGTATTTTATACGTTAAGGTACTTAAACTAAATTGAAACCTTTTGTATCTATTGATTTTTTCTTACATTTTTTTTTTTCTATTTTCATTGGAAAGCCCAAAAAACGAGAAAGAAAAATAAAAAGGTTTTTCATGATTTTTCATGGGGATGAAATAAAAATTTTATATTTATGTAGTAACATTATTATTATAAGATAGAAAAAAAAATTGAAAAATTTAAAAGACGACTCTTTAATGTTAGAATGATTTTTGACAAATTCGAATGTCCTGTATATTTTTTTTTTTGTTTAATTTTTGATTGGCATATTTCCGGAAGTTTTTTTTTTTTCTATTATAAAAAAGTTGTTTTTTTCTTTCTTTTTATACGAAGTGAAAATTTGAAAGAAAATTTATTACGACACTTTTCTTGTATAAATAATTTCTAAGCAAATAATAATAATAATAAAAAAAAAAAATCCTGTCCTTAAAACTGAAAGACGCTAATAAATATAACGTTAATATTTGTAATCTTCTATTTTTAGATTATTATTTTTTTTTGTATGTACAGGGAGAAAAATTTATTTAGTAAAAAATTTAATTAAAAATTATTTTTAATATTTTAGAAGAGGATTTAAAGTAACAATATATGTAATTTAATTAGGTGTTAGAATTAAGAATATTGAAATCGATTATTTGGAAAATTCCACTAAGGATTAAAAGATTAATAACCAGAGAGTTTTGATAAAATTTAAACTTGTAGTTGCAGAAAAATTAATTAATATAACTATATTATATATTTGCTAAGACTATTTCGAACTTAGAAGAAAAAAGCATTTAATATTTGAACCGGGATTTGGAATAGCAATAACTATGTCACTATTTCATGTGTTTGTCTGGAAACTTGTTCATATCATTCTTGTTCATATCATAGAGTCAATAATTATATTTTTCGTTCAATTATTTACAAAATGAAATTAATGATTGTCCGAAATTCAAAAATTTAATAAATTAATAAAAATGTAGTTAATTAAGTATGTGATTAATTTGTCCACTGAAATTTATTTATTAAAATTAATATTTTCTCTAAAAATTACCAAATTCACAAAAATCTGATATTTTCGATATATTTATACCGAAAATATCAGGTTTTTAATTTTGTACTTTTAAATTAATTTTATAAATATACTATGCAATATTTTATGTTATTTTTTTTTAATAATAAACTTCCACTACAGCAAAATATGATTTTTAAATATTAGCATTTAATCTTTAAAATTTATCTACATTTTTTGTACCTCTTTAATTATGCATACTTAATAAAAATATGATAAACTTCAAAAAAAAAAAGTATAAAAAAATATAATTCTATAATATAATTTTCAATGCGTAAAAAAACCCAAGGATTTATATAAATCCTTGATTTTGACTTAATAAACTTATTAAAAAAGTATAATTTGTGTTTTTGTTTTCGTACATTTTTTATAAGAAATTTTTAAAAAAAGTCATATGCAAAATTTTATAAATCGTGAATAAATTTTGTATATTTAAACTAATTAATTCCAACCTTGATCATAAGAACGTGACTTTGAATATATTTTTTTTTTAAAAAAGGATCAGGCAAAATATATTTTTGTGAATAAAAGTATCCTACATCAAAAGCAGTTAATTTTTTTTTTATCATTTTAGAATTACTATCAAAAATTAAATAGTATATTTAAATATCTAACACATAATAAAAATTATGTTGTGTAACTTCATAAAAAATCAAACAATATCCTTATTTGAAGTAATAACTAAAATAAAATAAAATATTTTCACATTTCTAAAAGTTAATTTAGCCATTTTAAAAAAACAAAATATAACTATATTAATATACAAAAAAAAAATCCACAGAATTTTTTTAAACAATGTTATAAAATGACGTCCACCGTTTCCCACTCTACCGTTGTTAGCACGTGTTCTTTTTATCGTCCTTAAATCATAAAGTTCCTTGTCAGATCGTGTACAAAATGAAATTATTTAAACAAAAATGTAATTAATTGCTTTTTATTATTTTTTCTCATAAAATTTTTTTTGTATATTTTATTTTTTTTATCAAAAGGAGGGAAAATGGTTTGAAAGGAAAATTCTCTATGGATTTTTACTTTGGTTGAATAAAAAAAAAATATATATATATTTTTTTTGTTCGCTTCCTTTTAATGATGCAATAAAAATGTCCTTTTTTGCAGGAAATTAACTTCAACGATATATAATTTTTTTTTTTTTTTTGTTGTGTTATTGTCGAAAGGAAAAAGGAAGTTTAGGGAAAAGAAATTATAGAAAATATTAATAGACAAATAAAAAATTTTCTTTTTTTTAAATTTTTTTTGTTATAAAATAATAAAAGAAAAGTTTTTTAATTTATGATTATTTTTCAGAGAACTAATAAAAATCTTTAAAAAAAAAATATGTAATTTGATTTTTTTTATAAATTTCCCAATTAATGTAATAATTATGAAAAATGCATTAAAGTATATAATTAAAATTCTTGAAATAAAATTTTGAAATAATAGTAATTTAAAGTCATAATTTTTATGATTATTATTTTTAAAAAATAATAATTTTTTAGGAAATTAAATGATTTTGGTTTTATGCTCTCTCTACAATCTGCAAAAATAATATATATCGTAAAATAAAAATATACATATATCATAATAAATTTCGATTGTATTATTTATGACATTAAAATTTATGTACTACTCATTAAGTAAATTTTTTATTTTTTTATGGGAGACAAGTCCACTTAAATTTTGATATACAGTTTTTTTTATAAATCTTTTCGATATTATTACTTTATAGTAAAAAATACTATGACTTAATAAATTTGAATAATTTTTATACTAAATTTTGGGGTCAATTATTTCAATTCTTTTATATTTTTTCACCTTGTATGTGTCAGAATTACTATAATGTGTTAACTTCTTAATATTTACAGTAAACGTTGTACTAAGCTGTAGCATTAGTACACAAAATTTCTACACTCAACTTACAAACGAAATATTTTGTCATATATTTTTTTAAGGATTAAGTGAGGAAAGTATGAATGACACTCAAGTGTATAATAATTAAAATAAAAATCATATGTGGGTATTATGGCATTTTCTTGTTAATTATTATATTAATTGTTACTCATTTTCACTAAAAAAATATTTTACAAATGCGGCCTTCATTTGAAACATAAACGCTGTCCACTCCAATTGAATTCAAGTGAAAATATTTTTTTTTGTGGACTTATATATGAAAGTCAAGGTTTACGTTTTTCTATTGTAAATTTATACAGGACAACGATTAATTTTAAAGAATATTTTTATTGACGTTGTTGAAGGCTATGAAAAGTTTCCATTTACCACCATTATCTAATTTTTTATGGACAATTTGCGTTTTACAAATGGACAATTCACATATTTTCACAAAATATTAGCTCAAAAAATGAGCTATTTTAATGGGATATTTTGGACATTAACTTGGATTTCTATCGGTTTTGTATTTTACCCAACTTGAGTGAAAATTAGTATATTCTGTCCTTACTTAAGGTTACTTATTAAAAGTAGTGTGTACTACGACTGTTAATATCATATCAGATTCAAATTTTTAAAATTGAATAATTCAAATAAATTTTCCATAAAAATAAAAATTAAAATGTTTTAATAAACAATCAATTTTGAATTACACCAATTTTATTTTATTAAAATCAAAAAGTTATACCCTTACAGCTTACAAAATTAATCAGAATTTATTTAACCCAGCTGGTATATATTTTATTTCTGTTTTTTTTCATTAATAATTAAAGAATTATTTTCAAAAATAATAATAAAAATAAAAAACAATTTTTTTTTTAACACTCACCTGTCACTGCCAGTAAAATAGCCAAATTGATTTTTGGTTCTGTATTTACTTGACATTCATAAATTCCACTATCCCGAGGCTGTGAATACTCAATTTTTAAATCCCAATCCTCAGATCCTGGTGTATGTATTACAGAAAATCTTTGATCACCAGTATATGTATATATGTTTGTAGTTAAAATATGCAGATCACGTTTTCTCATCCATGATACCTGTAACAAAAAATTATAAAATAACAACAACAACTAAAACACACACAAAATAAAAAGTACAGTAATCCCCCGATTTACGAACAGGATACGTTCTGTGAAAATGTTCGTATATCGAATATTCGTATATCGAGCCCAATATTAGTATGGTATTCTATTTAAAATAAATAGATACGTTCCAGCGATCGAAAATATTCGTAAAACGAGATCTATTTTAGTATAAGTTTGTGTTAAAACTACGTAGATGCGTACCCAAAATTTTCGTTAAACGAAATCCTATTTTTAGAAATATTTGAAACAAAGTGATTAGAAAAGAAAAGAAAAAAGAGTTTACTCATTTCAAAAATATAATAAATATTACACAAATTGCGCACTAAATAAAATTACACAAATTGCATTACACTAAAGAAATTTTTAATGAATGAGAGAACTTAATTTATTGTTTTCGGGGAGTTCCAAATTGAATTAAATTGTTCGTAATAGCGAATTTTTCATTCGTATAACGAATTTTATAACATTATGAAATTGTTCGTAATAGCCAATTTTTCATTCGTATAACGAATTTTATAACATTATGAAATTGTTCGAAATAGCGAATTTTTCATTCGTATAACGAATTTTATAACATTATGAAATTGTTCGAAATAGCGAATTTTTCATTCGTATAACGAATTTTATAACATTATGAAATTGTTCGTAATAGCGAATTTTTCATTCGTATAACGAATTTTATAACATTATGAAATTGTTCGTAATAGCGAAATTTCGTAAACCGAGCCTTCGTAAATCGGGGGATTACTGTACACAAATTTAAATATTTCACTATATATGCGTACACCAACAAAAAAAAAAATTACATAGAAACTTAAAAAGGGTACACATATACTCATCATATGGTTCACAGGATACTGCGTAGGAGTGTAGGTTCAATAATAAGAAAAAAAAAATAAAATAAGGTATGTGTATATTTATATAAATTCCGACAATCCAGTCAAAAATTGGGTTGGCACAAGGGAACTAAAAAAAAAAAAAAATAAGGTGGGTGGTATATAAATAATAAAAGTCAATTTTAATATGAATTGAGAGGCTGTTATGGAAATACAAAAAAAAAACATTTTTTTTTTTTCGAAGTTTAAGATTTTTTTTTTATTTTCCATTTCTCAGTTGTTCTGTATTTTTTTTTTTTTTGTCGATTTCATTTTCGAAAGGTTCAGAAGAAAATAAAAAGTAATAAAAAATAAATAGATAAACCTTAAATTTATAAATTTTTTCTTTTTTTTTTCATCCAGGTATAAACGGAAAAATTCAGGTATTGAACTTATTTTTTTTTTATATATATATTATGTATATATATATTTTTTAGGAGGTGAATATCAATAAATTTTCAAATTGGGTTAATATAAAATAAAATAATAAAAAAAATATACATATATAACAACTTTATATATATTTTTTAATAAGCTTTTTCTTTCAAATATTTATGAAGGTAATTTGGGGTTAAAATATAAAAAAAAATCATAAATACATATATGTATGTATATATTTCCTTGGTATAAATGTAATTTTAAAATAAAGTTATATATAAAAATAAAATATTTTTATATTTATTTATTTTCGGTTTATATAACATTTTTTAAAAAACTTACCGTACGATTGCCTTTATTTTTAACACGACATTTTAATATTGCTGTCTCGTCCACAACAGTTGTTACATTACGAGGACTAACATCATCAAAATATGGTTTATCTAAAAATCCTGAAATGTCAAAAAAAAAAAAATAAGAAACCAGATGAGATCAGAATAAAAAAAAAAACTTTATATAAATAATTTTATAAGAATTTGAAAATTTAATATATGTTTTTTTTTATTTTTTATGTTTTATGAAGTTTTGTCTACATCAAAAGGATATGTTTTTTTTTTTTTTTGCTGAAATAGCTTTTTCTATGTAATTCTTTTGTAAGAATATGTGAAATTTAACACGATTAGTATATTTGTTATTATATAATAAGGTAAAGAAACCTTTTTTTTTTAAATATAGATACATAAATTTATATACAAACTTCTTAGATAGACATTTTTTATGTATTTAAGAAATACAATAATGCAATTTCTTTGAAATTTTATATCAGATATTTTCTTTTTATTATGCTGAAATTTCTAAATTATATGCGAAATCTAAAGATGATCTCTGCAAAAAAAAAAAAATAACGTAAAAGAAAAACTTTCCAGACATTTTCGCCAGACAGGTATGTTAAAAAAAAATGAAAAAGGAATTTATAGAACATATTGTATAAAGTGAAAATATTTCCATATTAATTTTATATCTAATCCAATTTACATATATGGGTAATTTTGGCCCAGACTTAAAGAGTTTTTAAATAAATATAATCCCTCTTGATTTTAGAAATTTTCATTGGAGGAGTGCGAATATAAATTTGATATATGATATATATGTAGATATAATGATGTCGAAATAAATGAAAAGCAATATCCTTACGACATTGGTGAAAAATAATATACATATACCATATATATAGAGAGAGATGCTTTGGATTAGGTAAGTTTTGGTCTTCACTATTGGTCTTTGATCAAAATAATCTCCGCCCATTTAAATAATTCTTTACTAATCAATTGTATATATCACACCCCAATAGAAGACTTACAGATAGTATCACAAAAATTATAGTTTAAAGAAAATTGAGTTAAAAATTAGGTAAGTGTTTTGTGGGATACAGGAAATAATAAATTTATGAGTTACAGCACTATTGCTAGTTTTAGGATTATGTCGCGATATATTTAAAATTTAAAAAAAAACTATTTAGTTTAAATTTAAGCTAATTATGGCGGTAAAACCTAGGTATTGAAATTTAAATTTTTCCTACGATTTAGCTGTAGAAAAATGTCCCAGATAGTATAAGAAATTTCCATTTTATTTACATTTATTTATTTTTTTAGATAAGGCGGTCTTTTATTAGGGGTTCTATATGACCCTGGAAAATATTTTTAAAAAAATGTATTTTAATATCTAAAAACTAATCAGATCTACAAAATAATTTACCCTAAATTATTATGTATCTAAAAAATTTAAATACTATTAACTTTATAACCAATAAATATTATACTATCTTTTATTTTAGTCCGCCTACAAAATTTTATGGGATGATTTAACAATTTTCTTTAATGATATTTGAAAATTTACCCTTTAATTTTCCCTTTTTTTTTTTATTAAATTTTTTTATATTTTATTATTATTATATTGCTCTTTAAACTAATCAATTGACACTTTTTTTTCATTTTATCATATATACCACTGAAAGATTTTAAATTACATTTTGTTTAGAAGACTTTTCTTTATTTTTCCAAAAAAAAAAATTATTGTTTCAGTCATGAATATAAAATTTTTTTATAAATTTATAGGTTTTTCTTCAAAATAATATTTATATATGTGTATTTATATATTTATACCAAATGACTATAAAAAAAAATGTCTTTTGAAGAAAATAAAATAAAATTGGTTGAAATGTTTGTTTGGTTTTTCTTTTTTTAACGAAATTTCTAGATAAATCTAAAGTAAAATGAAAAAAAAATTTCCAAATTTATGAGATCGTATAAATAAAAATAAAACCTTTAAAAAGATTATAAGACAAGAAACAAAAAAAAAATTATGGTAGAAAGTTAAATGTTTTTATATTTTCGAAAATGATTGATTTTATTTTTAACTTTTTTTTTTGGTTATTTAAAATTGAAGCAAATATAATATAAATCTATTAAAATTACAAGCACCACTTATATATTTTTTTTTATTATTTTACTAGTATTACAAAAGTTATATATCGTACCGCAATAGAAGCCCACCAAATTTGAAAGAACTTGAATTTTTTTAGTTATACAGCCCGTCACTTTGACAGTATGTCAGTTAAATTTAAGATAAATTTATTATATTTTATATTCAATAAATTAACGTGTTTTGATGACTAAAATGTTTAATTAAAGTCGATTACGGTCATTGATTTTGGCCAGGAATAGTGTTTTTCGAATAGTATTTTTACACTTAAATTATATGCTCAATATTTGAACCACATCATATATGGAATACACTGCGGTAAATAAACTGAGAATTTCCTAAATTTTTTGTCCGTTATGACTTTTCTATGTCTGGCAAGTAAATTTATATTTAAACACCTAAGGTGACTTCGATACAAGTATTTAATTATATAGTTCGATAATTCTATTCACAAATTACCTTTTTACCATACAAAAACTTACCAAACTTTAGACACGATTTTCACAAAACTATAAATTTGAAATTGTCACAGTCTTCCATTTGGAGTGCGATATAAACTTTTTCAGGAAATAAATAATATTATAAATATTTCAAAAATGTAACAGCTTATGTGGAAATTCAATAATTTAAGTAAATTTATGTTTCCTTTCTAAATTTTAATATCAATTTAAATAAATTATGATTGCATCTCTAAAACTAATATTTACTGAAGTCGATGATAAAATTCTATTTAAAAAAAAAACTAATATTTTAATACATAAATTGTAATATAGACAGTTGAAAAAATATCTTTAAACTTTACTGTAAAATTTTAAAAATGACTTTTTAAACACTTATAGGATCCGAAAATATGTAGTATCCTCGTATACATTTTAATAAGATTTATATACGCAATGTTGAGAAAACGTGACGAATTGTAAAACTAAAGCAAAGATGCAGTGTCTGAGAATATAATTAAAATTTTAATTACAGAAAATATTGGAAGATGACTTTTTCGACATAAGAAAAATTGAAGTAAATTTGGATCTTGTTAACCGTACAGAAATGCTGAAGAAAAAAATTTTTTGGTACTGATTTTAGGAAACTAAAAAACCATTGGTTTTTTATTAATTTTTTATTTTATCAGCATTTATCCCTCTTCATGTTTTAAGCTGCCCATTTGCAACGACTTATAACGTCCAAAATAAAATGAAGAAAAATTAAACCTAAAAGCAAAAAAAAAAAAAAGCAACCATTATTATAAAGGATATTAGAATGTGAAGGATTAAAACTTTTCGTGTATTTTTTTTTATGTAATTATAAAAGAGATTATACTGAAAGTTTACATCACAATGGAAACATAAATAATGTAATTAAATATTAAATTAATTTGTTTCTAAGCTTGAATAATCTTAAATAGAGAATTTTAATTTTAAAGAAAAATAGGGATTTTATAATATTATTTTCATTTACGTAATTTATGTGTAATTATAGAAAATTTTTATTTAATTTTAGTCAATTAAATTTTGGTTTGTTTAGTAATGATGTTTGGGTTACTACAATTGTTGAAAAAAAACTCAAATTTGTAACTACAATTTGTTGAATTTGCATAATAAAATATTCACTAAATCTCATAATATTACAACAATTCAAAGTTTTTTTTTTTATATTTTTGAAGTCTTTGTACCTTTAATATATTCCCAAAAAAAAAAACATTTGTTGTAGAAAAACCAATACAAAACCTTTGACAACAAACCTTGTCACTTAATTTCACAAATAAAAAAAAAACAACACAGAAAAATATTTCCCCACAGAGTAATTCTGAGAAATCTTGTATTTTCTGTTCTAAATTATTTTTCCTTCTACATATTATTATATTCAGAGCAAACCATTTTGATTTCATGGTAATGTAAAAAGATTTCCACAAAAGGATTTCAATCTACAACGCACTAAAAAAAAGGTTAAACCTTCTAATTCTTTTTCCTTTATTTCTTTTATCCTTTTTTTTTTTTGTTGAACAAAATTATTTTTTTTTTTGCTGTTTATAAAAATATTTTCTCAAAAGATGTTCCAATGTCACAACCTAAAAACATTTCCCTAGAGAAACATTAAAAAATTTCCTTAAAACAATGTTAAGAATTTATTAGAGGAAAAAAAAAATTGTTGTTTTGATCTTGAATAAAAAAAAAACCCAAATAAAATGTTTAGGTTCTCTTGAAGTTGAAAATTTTTCTTCATACAAACATTTTTAGGATATAGGTTGCGACAAGCAATTCGAATATTATTTTTGAGTTTGGTATTAAGGTAGGAAGTTATATTAAAAATTCTTTTATAAATTGTAAATTATTGAATTTTGTAAAATTCATCAAATTTAGTTTTAGATCAATTCAGTCAAAATCATTACTAGTTTAATCTGGTATAATTTGATAAAAACCTACAAAACTATAATTTAATACAAGCACCAATATTTAATTTCATAAAAAAAAAACTCCAAACAATACACTTTTTAATAGTGACTTTAATTCCAACAAACTAATTGGGCTTCGCCACCATTTTCTAAGTCAAAAATTATATTTGATTGCAATTTTATTGCTGGTACTTATTTTTTTTTAACCAATATCAATTACTCAGCCAGAATTTAAACCAAGTAACTAGTACAGCTTACTACACTATCGTTAAGTCCCATTTTTTTGAATAGTTTATCATACTTCAATCTAAATTAATGTCATTATTGTAATATTTTATACTATTTCCATTTATTTTGTAAATATTAAAAGGAAAAATTAGATTTTCTATCAAATAAATATTTCAAAATATTAAATAATATTTAATTTTTAAATAAAAATTCTCGAAATTTTGTCAGAAAATGGTACTTAACAACATTGTATACTGAAGTCTCTTATAAAATATAAATATGTAATATTATATAAAATTGCTTTTAATTATTGGAGTAGAAAATTATTTTTAACAAACTACCAACATAAAAAGAACATATATTAATGTTTATTGTCCTTGTACTTGTTTTTTTTTTAAAGAAATCCTTTTTTAATATATGTACTGAATGTGGAAATTGTAATTAACTTAAATACTATTTGTATACCAATTTAGATATATAAAAAAAAATACTCTTTCATATGTTATGTAGAAGAAAATCTTGAAAGGTTTGTTATTAACTAAGTTTTCTGAAAAGGATCTTAAATTTCTATATAAATATTAGTAAATTTCAAAAATTACAAATAAAAACAAACTTTTTTTATAAGAACATTTTCCATAAAAGCGTAGTAATTAAATTTTAGAAATTTATTTACATTAAAAACGAAGTGAAGAAATTTATAAAATTCATAGCTTTTCTTTATATATTTGCACCATAAAAGAAGCGTTGATATTTGTTACATATATACATGAATTTAACCATAAAATTTAATTAATTTCATAAGAATAAAAATTGTTTTTGTTGTAACTATACACACACACATTAAAAGAATATAAAAAATACTTTTTTTAGAACTGCACAAAATGATATTAACAAAAAAAAAACATACACTAAAATGAAAGGATTAAATATACTTTTTATTTAAAGTTTTTTTTTTTTTTTGTGGTTATGTTTACTTAAGATTCATATTAAATTTTATTATAAGTTTTTTTTCTATGTGTTTGTGTAGATAACATTTCATCTTAAATTTTTTATTAAAAAGGATCTAATTATAATACAATTGTTAAATCAATAAATTAAAAGGATATTTAAATATATAAGAAAAACTATTATAGTAGTTTTATATAAAAAAAAAAAAAATTTCTGATCCTTTTTTTTTTAACAAACAACTACAAGAAAAAGAAATCTCTAATAATTTAGGTTTCTAATTTAATGTGTATTAAGATATATTTATGAAGGTATCCTTTACTCTGCTGACCTATACTTAATAAATAGAAAGACAGTTTTATATAAAATTTAAATACTAAAATATAAATTCAAAATTATTTTTTTGCATAAGAAATTTTATATAATCAAAAAAAAAAAAATTTATATTTTATATATAATCCTTTTTTCCTCCTCAAACATTTGTGATCCTTAAATAAAATTCTATGCAAACATAGAATATATTATATATTTTTTCAAGTTGTAAATATTCAAGATTTTCTATGTTAAACTTTCTATGAAAATGTTTAATTTAGCAAACACACAAAAAAAAAAGGAATCTATTGTTATCTTTCTAAAAAATGTTATATAAATATTACCTATAAATGAATATCCTTTAAAAACTTATACTGATAAAATTTAACACTTTTCTATATATAATTTTCTATGTATACCATTAAGGAAATACAAAGATACCTTTTCTTATTATTACTTTTTTTTTTTTTGATATTGTAATCATTTTGTATAAAAACCAGATGACCAGGACATATATTTAAAATTATTAAAGGACCAAAAAACTTGATAACAATTTTAACTCATTCCAATTTTTATGACTATTATTATTAGGTTAGAAGGTTTAAAATCAAAATTATATGTATGTATACAAAAAATAATATACATGTATATACAATAATAAAATCCTGTCTTTCCAATCCATATATTTTTGCAAAATCAGTTACACTATATTTATATACTACACACACTATATTTATAATCATTGTATAGAAATACTTATATATATATAAAATAAACTTAAAATATATATATATTTATCCTTTTCAACATTATTAACATATGTCTTACACACAATAAGAGCCTATATTAAAATCCTTAATTTCTACTTACATATATATATATATGATATACGTAACCTATTAAATTGTGGTATAATATATAAATTTATTTACATATAAATACACATATTATATATAACCATATATATATTTCAAGGACATTGCGGGTGTTAAGGACTATATATATATATAAAATATAGCACAGAACAAAATAAAAAAAATATATATATTTCTAATGTAAACTCTTTACGTGTCTAACAACGATTTCAGATAAATTAGAGTTAATTGCGGCATATGCTAATTGAAGAAGAGAGCCAACGGGGGGAGTAAAAAATTATCTAACCACAGAAAAAAAAGAAAAAAAACAATACTAGATATATTTTTAATATTGTTGAAGAATCCTTTTTTTTTTTTTTTGAAGGAAAAAAACCAATTTGGGTTTTTCTTATTGAGAAAATGTTATATATGTACTATGTAAAAGCAAAAATAATAAAAAAAATGAAAAAGGATTTTCTTTCTATACCATATAAAATTTTTACTCCTCATAGAAAAATGGAATAATTTACAGAAATTCAGACACACAATTCTAGTTTTCTTTTCTTTTTTTTTTTTTTTTAAATACTTTATCCTGTTACAATTAATTTGTGTTCAAACAGACACATTTATATAAATATTTCTATAAAATGAATTTATATTATAAGTAGTATAAGGATTGAATTAATATGCGGGAATTTAATTATTATAGTATAGTACAATATTTGTTTTATATTTAAGGATCATTAAATTGTATGGTTTTTTTTTTTTTTTCATCTGATTGTATTTTTGTTGCTAGTTAGATTAGATTTTATTTGAATTTAATAAAAATGAAAGAATTATTTTTTTAAATTATTCAAATTTTTTTTTTCTATTCTATGTTAAAAGGATTTACATAAATTTTTAAATTATAAATTTAGATAGAATGTCCTTAATTTTAAAAATTACTATATATATGATATAAATTATTTTCAAATTTTCAGTTTCTGAATTAAAAATAATTCCAGTATAACATTTTTTTCGTACAAGAATATATTACAAGGATTATTTCAATTAAAAATAAATTTATCTAGATTACCATTATATTTTATTTTTATTTTATGTCTTTTTTAATAAATTAATTAGATTTTTATTATTCTATTTGGATAAACAAACAGTTTTTTTATGGCTTTAACCAAAAAAATTTTATATGTTTATGACTGAGGTGTGACTTGCAACAAACCTAAATAAATTTTCATCTAAATTTACTAACTATATTAATATTCTAGTAAATTTCAAATAAAAATAAAATAAATTATAATATATTAAAATGGAATAGCTAGACCACACCTTAATGTCCTTTATTCTGTTCGATGACAATATTAATTTACACATCAAAATAACCTAAATAAAATCAACTATTTTTAATTTCTATTAACGCACAAGAAAAAAAAACGTATTGTTTGTTAGTAAATAATTTGTGATTTAATTTATATAAATTATTTTTTATTTTATTCCACTCCTAAATCAAAGCAATTTAGTTTTTAGTCCACTCCTAAATGTAGGCAATTAATTATTCTTATTATAAAGACTACTTTTCTATTTATGTTTACCAAACCAAAAAAAAAAAATGTTAATTGTTGGTGAATATTTATAGATATTTAATTAGGTAAATATTTATAATAAACAAGGATAAATTAAGGATATAATTTGCACACAAAAAAAAAAAATAAGTAATGAAGTTTTTTTTTTTATGTTTATTGAAAAATACAAAAAGATTCTTTTCCTAAACAAAAAAAAATAAACATAATTTTTGTTTTTTATAAAAATTTTACTGTAGGGGAAATTTCGTAATTAATAAAGCGGAAATTTAGATAACAAAAAAAAAATAAATTATATCAAAAACAGAATATTATTATACAATAACAAGGGAAAATTATATATAATTTTCCTTGTTATTGTATATAAATATTTAAAATACCTTCATTTTTTTTAGGTAATGATTGCCTAAAAACATACCTTTCTACTGTCAAAAACTAATTAAACCGCAAACCAATATTATGTATTTTACTAAGATAATTTAAAATTTCATTTTGGGTTATGTGTGTGGTTTCAAATTAATATTTACAATATTTTTTACACAAATTTATGTATATTTTATATTGGAATTTATTTAGTACCTTAATTTACAATAGAATCAAATTAAAAATTTAATTTTAATTGAAAAGTTTTTATAGAATATTATCTTAAATACTTCTTATAAATAATAGTTTTAATGTAAAATTCATAATTTTCCATATGGATTTTATACAGGAAAATTTAATAATGTAAATATTTAATATTTTGTAAACTTAAAAGAAGATTTATAAGAGTCTAAAGATACTACCTGACGTACAAGCTTTTATTAATTTATTGGGTAGTATGTATATTTAAAAATTTATTATTTAAATTATATGAAAATATGGTTTCCAATATAAATTTAAATAAGTTTATGACCATTTATACAAAGTTTAATTTTCCATTAAATGTTAATTCTATTAGCCATTTTCAATTAAATGTAATTATGTTCACGTCTTGTTGCTGAATAAGAAACAAACTTTAAATTCATTTATTTTTTCAATTAGAGTGTCAATTAAGTAATTAAAAGTATATTCTAAAACTATAATTTCTATCCTAAATTTGCTCTTTTGGTAAATCCCAAATACTAAGAATTTATAAAGTTTATAAATAAATTAAAACTATTCATTCAAGTTTTCAGTTTCAATCTCTACTTACTTTATTCTAAATAGCTTAATAATTCACTACTTTTAAAATCTCTATAAAATTTTAATAAATTCAACTTTAAAATTTTCTTTACCATAAAATATTTTCAGAAATTTAACCACAAAATAAAAAAAAAAGTAATAATAAGAACAAACTAATTCATGTTACCTTCATCAAAATTATCCCATCGGAGAAACAAAAAAAAAAAAAAAAAAACAAGAAAGAAACTCCTTCAAAAGGATTTTAAATATCCTTGAATAATAAAACCTTTTCGCGACCCAATAAACAATTTTCCAACGAAAAATGAATCCCTTAAGGTCACAAGTATGTAAGACTAAAAGGGTAAAAAAAAGGATATTTTCAACTTGTTGCAACTTTTTTTTTTTTTTATTATTTTATTATATAAGGAATTTTTGTCGGTATAAAATATTTAAAATATCTTTAATAGATATATTTATAGCATTTTTGAATATATATATATAAATTTATTCTATAAATATACTCTATTTTTCTCACATAAAATCCCCTTGTATTTTATAGTTTGTTGAAATAATACAAGAAAAAATTTTCAATTCTTTAAGGAAATATTTGCTAATAAAAGTCAATTTCGATATAAAAATTCTTTTTGTTCACAAAATGTCATTAAACCTCATTTATACAGTCAATTTATAATATTTAATTGGAGAAAATAAATTGAAAATGTTCAGAAACGACGATAATTAAAATCAATTAAAAATATTCTTTTTTTTATATATAAAAGTAACTATAACCAACTATATACAAAAGGATATAATATATATATTAGTATTGGAAGCTTATCCTATGAATGCCAAACATTTTTCAAATATTAATTAAAAAAAAAAAAAAAAAAACATTTTGAAAATTTTTATTGACTTTGTCATAGTGGAAAAGGATAAAATCGTGTAAAGAAATTTTATAGAAATATTTAGAATTTTTATAAACTTAAAATAAATTTAAGAAATTTTTTGGATCAAATAAATGAAATTTTTATTTCAATTTAGCTAAATATTTGTAAAAATTTTTAATATTCTATTTTAATTTCAGTAAATTTAGAAGAAAAAAAAAACTTGAAGTAGAATTTTAAAAATACGTATTTCGGTTATTTGAACAATTTATACTAATTTAATTAATCAAGTTATTTGTTTTATGTTTTAGGTTAGTAATTTAGAAAAATATGTTAAAATAAAGTAAATATAATAAATCCTTTAATTCAACTTTAATAATTTTTAATTAAGAATTAATTTAACGTACTTTTTACTGGTCACAATCTTCAAAGGTATAAAATAATTACCGAATTTCAGTTATATTTATAACATATTCGGATAGTTCTATAAGGTGAAAAATTGCCAAATTAATTCCAATAGGCATAAAATTGAAACGTTTAAATGAACTAATAAAATACCACCAAGTCAATGGGTATTTTCCAATTGAATTTTTCAAGTGCAGTAAAATAAGATAAATTCAATTTTTGAAACGAATATTTTCAAGTTAAATTATACATTTTTTAAATAACATGTAAAATTCACAATTTTCCAGATAAATTCGACATTTTTCAAGTAAAATTTGTTATTTTCAACTTTAATTCAACCTTTTACAAGTAAAATTTTCATTTCATAAATTAAATTCTTTTACTATCAGTTGGCTTTACATTAAGGAAAGACGAATTGAACTTAAAAAAATCTAATTTAAAAAATGTTGAATTTAACTTGAAAAATCAAATTTATCTGCAGTCTATAACCAATATGATATTTTCAAGCATCCTTTATAACTTATTATTATCCTATCTCATACATAAATAATACAATCCATATTTTATAATCAATATCACTCCATACTTAAACTAAGGTGAAATTATTCTAAGAAATATCATAAGAATGTTATCAAAAAATGAATTACCAAAATAAAAAATAAAAGGAAAAATATAATTCTGATTATTTATAGGATATTTTATATTATCGTAGATATGCAAAAATCCAATAAATCATAATTGTTATACAAACAAAAGGATCTTTCTACAAAACGTGAATAAATATTTTAGAACAACAAAAAAAAAAGTAGGAAGAAGAAGAAAATATTGCTTTATCAGATTTTCCTGATGACCTACCCAAGCATAAATATTTTTGTTCTGGTTTTTTTTTATTATTATTATTCCTTTTTTGGTAAATAAAGGCCGAGTTTTGTCAAATATACAGAAAAAACAATAGAAACCAACCAATCTATATATTGAAATAGGATATGATTACTATGTATAAATTTTTCTTATATTATATATATAGTATTAAAAACAATAATAATATCCTTTTACACACACGTCTACATGATTTGTATAATGTTTTTCAAAAAACAAAAAGTCTATTTATTTATCACACACAGGAAAATATTTAACTTTGTACAAACAAAAAAAAAAAAAATTATAAATATATACGTAAATTTTTAGTGTTGATGAATTTTATAGTAGAAAATCCTTTAGGCATTTACTATAAAGAAAATTTTATCAGTGCTCTAGTTTTTCTGTTGTTTTTTTTTTTTTTTTGATTCTCATCACTTGGTAATATATTTTATGTTTGGTTATAATATTATGAAATATATTTCTTTTTGAAGGCTAGAAAAATGATCAGTACAAGAAAAAGGATAATATATATAAATGTATATAAACATTATTACATAAATATGAAAATCATTATGGTTAAGGAAATTTGTTTTTTACGCAAACCCACATATACCATATACGTACAAAAAGTAGTAGATCAAAAAGTCAAGTAAAATCACAAAAAAAAAAAAAAAAAGAAATGAAAAAACATAAAAATATGCTAAATCATTTAAACAAAATTTATTAGTTTTAATACAATCTTTTTGAAAAATGAATATCCACAGAAAACAATTTTTTGTTTTTTTTTGGTAGTACGGTATAGAAATTTTCATTCTTTGTATAGAAACAAGGAAATTAGACTACTAGTAGTGTGGAAAAATTTGTTATGGTAAATTTATTGTATAATAATGATTTTTCTTTCAAAAATAACTTTTTTTCCTTTTTGTAATAAGAAAAAAAAAAAACAAAATGTATCTTTGTTGTTGTTCTGATTGATCTATGATGAGTTTTCTAAAATAAAATAAAATAAAAAAACACGATATCATAGTTTTTATGTCGATAATAATAATTTTTGTTTTGGATTGTTTACATTTTTTTATTGTGTTTTTTTTTTTTATGAGAAACATTTTGTTTATATATTTTTATGAATCGAGGGAAAAAATTGTAATTAATTTCCGGAAATAAAAGATAAAAATCTTGTAAATCATTCTTAAAATTAACGAATCTGATTAAATAAGTATAATAGTTGTGTGTGGGGTTAAATTTTTGAGTGTTATTTCTGATTTGTATTTTTTTTCAACAAGTGATAACTTTTAGCGGGAATATATTTGAATATACGCTTTGACAGGATTTATATCGCGGATAATAATTAACACGATTTGAATATTAAATTCAATTCTATCAAAAAGATTATATTCAAAGTTATCTTCAAATATAAATACAAAAGTCCTAGCATTAGTAATACAATTTATAATTTTTATTTCTACTCGAAGAATTCTCCTGACCACAGTTACAATTAGTAACAATTTAACTGTTTCAGTAATAAATAGTTTCTTAGTAATAATTAAACTATTTACGAAGCTAAAATTAAAATTAATATACCATATTCAACTATTCACAACAAAGTTTTTGAAGAAACAAAAGTCGTATTTTGTTAATATATCATATTTTAATTAGAATTTTAAGTATACACCATTCAATTTAATTAAAAAACAAATCTTTGTAAAATCTTTGACCTAATTACAAGGATCATAATTCAAAAGGAAATAAATGTCTTCAATATTTGTATTGCATCGTTTCTGGCGCACTCATCAACTAAGAAGGTACTGAGTGCGACAACAAATATTAACCAAAAACAATTGCTACAACAAAATTTTGAATATTTTAAAATATGAATTTCTTTCTGTAGAATAGAATTGTTCTAAAAAAAATGGTTTTATTAGAATCTCATTATCTTAATTTAAAATATTTCAAAAATCATTATTAAATTGTTTTAAAATTTTATTCTTATATAATTAATTTACAAAATCATTTCACTTAGTATTTATTTTTAATCCTTTTTTTACAAATCCACAAATATATAATTTGTTCTAATTATTCTTTAAAAAAAAGAAAACAGTAAAAAAAATGTCATATTACATTATTTTTTTTATCCTGATAACACTAAAAAGAGGTAAACGTAATAAATTAGTATTGTGACAAAAAACTAAATTAATGTGAGTAATAAATAAATATATATGTATACCAGTAAAATACAAATCACTTATAAAATATTTCCATACCCAAAATATAAAAAAAAACAACGATTCATTTATGCCACGTAATTTGTGACATACAAAAATATGTACTAAATTTATATTATTTTTTTCATATTTTCCAAAATATACTCATTATTACTATTTCTATACTTTTTCTTAACTTAATATCTTAATAATTATTTAATATAACTATAAAATACGAAAAAAAAAAAAATTTACCATAAATATAAATTTAACTACCAAAACAAGGACTTGAAACATAGATCACATAAAAAAAAATAAAAACAGAACAATCACTCCCTTCATAACACAATTGGAATTGTTAATTATATTTTCATGCTTTATTTTCATTTTTTTTTTATTATACATAAAACGAACTTTTACAATTTTCCCATCAACTAGAAAAAAAAAAAAAAAAATTATATTAAACATAAAAGAAAATTTATTATTAACCATTTTCATTTTTTTTGTTTTTTTTATGTTTTATGTTTATTCAAAATATTTTTATACTAAAAAACCTATGACAGAGAACGTAAGAATTTACGTTTTTTTTTTCTTTTACTATGTATATGTCCTTTTACAAGGATTAAATATTATGTGAAATTTTTATCATCAAATTTTTATCAAAAGCTTACAAATTTCTTACTTAACAATAAAAAAAAAATATTTTAGAATTATGATTAAGCAAAAAATCGCATGTAATCGTATATATTATTATTAAAGATATATCCTTATTTTTTTTTTTGTTTTTTTCTGTTTGTCCTAAAACGCAACATTCACACATTTTATTATAAAAAATTTTTTAACCAGAAGAGTACATAAATATAATATAAATTGTGGTTATGTTTTTTTGCCCTTTGTAAAAAAAAAAATGAAAAATAATAAAAATATATAAATTTTATTTAATTCAGTAGAGATGAAAAAAAAAAAAGGTGACCATAAGTTGGGCTCATGAAATAAATTTCCTTGTTTTTTTTTTTGCTTCTTTAAAGGTCCTTGTTATCTTCTTGGAACGAATATTTATATATATATATATTTTCTTAATCCTAAATCTTTAGAGTTTTTTTTGGTGTGGCCACAAAAATAACAAAACAACACATGAAACATAATAAAACCAAAAATCATATCAGAATATAAAATCCTCTGTCTTACCAGATAAATCATATTTTTTTTTTTTGGGTGGTTTAAGATTTGTTGCTGTTGCTTGTGTTATTATATCCTCACCTTTTTCCATAAAGCATAAACAAAACAAAAAAAAAAATTGTTGTAATAAAAGACAACAAGAAAAAACCAAAAAAAAAAAAACAAATCTAGGACTAACACAGAAAAATAATGAAAATAAGTGAAAACCTTTTGTGTAAAAGTTGCAAAATTTGTATATACCAAACAAAACAAAAAAAAAAGTGTTCTATGCTATCTTTGATATAAAGTATGCGCACACCCATAGTCCTTATATATTAAAGTCCTTTAAACGATAAGCAAAAATTTATATTTTTTTTTTATAGTCAAAGTTCGTACCAAAAATAAAAAAAAAAAAAGGAAGAAAATATGTAATAATAATAATAACAAATAAAAAAGTTAAATTTTCTAATATTTTTCTTGTGGATTTTCTTAGTTGAAAAGATATTTTTATGTATTTTTTTTTTGTTACATAGAATTTATTCATTTGTAAAATCCCTAAGGTTAAGATTGGACTAAGATTTTTGATTTTTATCAGTTTTACCACAAAATTGACAAAAAAAAAAAAAAAATAATATAAAGATTGTTTAGGATTTTTGGAGAATTTTAAGATAAGTCATGCATTACCAAATGTTATTTTTATTTAACGTATATTTCATATTTTGAAGTATAAATATTAATTTTATATGTTTTTAATGAAAAATTTTATATATGTTTTGGCAGATGAAAATATTTATTAATTTAAAATTTAATTTGCAGTAAAAAATTTTTTATAAAAATAAAACGTATTTATATGTTTCTTATAGATTTTGACATATATAAAACAAAATATTACAGTTTTAGGATATAATTAAAATTCTAACATATTTTCGACAAATAAATTGATTACATTATATATGTAAATGCTGAAGGATCAATTTATCAGAAATGAATATGGTGCAATACTTTCAACAGACAATACTGATCAATACCTTAATTAGAATTATATATGTCGTCTGTCATGTTTAATGAAAATTTATAACATCATTATCTTGTTAATATCCATTATGATTAATTTGTATTAAAATCCTAACGCTACTAGCAATAAATAACATAAATGTTGCACAATTAATAAATATTTTAAATTAATTTAGCATAAAGTTAGTAATAATTTAACTTTTAGTAATTTCAAAAATTTTACTAATTTACAAAACTTTAGTTTAATGATCATTAAAGAGTATTGTCTCCTTAAAGAGTATTTTATAAAAATCAAATTTAAACAATTTTAATAAAAATTAAATTCACATATATTGTAAATTATATTTAATTTATTTATGAAATTTCAAAATCTAATTCTGATGATTGTATATTTTATACAATTTTGAGAACTGTTTAATAATTTAATCAACACTAGAAGATTTTCTAATTTTAGTTCTTAAATAATTCAGTTTGCACAAGAAAATCATATAAATTTTACAAATTAAATTTTTCGATTGTTCATTTATATGTTGGTAACGATTAAAATATCACATAAATATAATATACATATACATGTATCTAAAATTTTCTTATATATATATTTTGAAATTGTAAATTTTACTTTTATTTATCTATTACATGGAGACAAGGATATTATATTAAATGCTATACTATAGTTGATAAAATTTACTAATATTATTTTCATAATGTAACAGACAAATAAAAATAAAATATTCAATTTCAAAACATAGAAGAAAAATCCTATTAATATGCATTGTCTAACATATCCGTATTATAAATATAAATTTTATAAAAAATAATCATACCGTTTAATCTAAACATAACTTATCCAAAACTAGCATAACCTAAAAATAAAAAAAATCATTATATAACCTACAAAAAAATATTTTCTGTATTTTAGATCAATGTTTATAATACAAAACATGACTACGTAAAACAAGTATTCAAAACTATGAGTTTTAATTTTTTTATTTTTTTTTCATCTTCAGTCACATCCTTATAGTCCTTATTCACATTTTTACAACTAAAAAAATAAGATAAATACGAAAATTTAACATTTTCTTTAAAAAAAAATTTATAAAATTTATAAAAACTATAAAACAAAATAAAACTGAAACCGAAAAGAAATCTTTTATAAATTTCAAAAATACGTGCAAAAATTATTACAAAATTTTTGTTTTATGATTACATAATAGTGATTTTTTTTTATGCTGAGATTTTACAATTTATAAGTACATTTATGTAATTTTAAAAATATGGCTTTAAAACAAAATATTTGTTACGATTTTTTTAGTGAAATATAATTAATATTGTAATTTGAAGGACGGTAGGCTAATTCACTGTAACCATTCGACTTTATAATAGACGTCTCTAACAAAAGCCAGTACTATTAATGAAGTTTAACTACTGTTTCAGTGATATTTACCCTAATTCCGACGGGATCATTTAGGTAGCCCTCGAAAAATCAGAACCTTTTAGAAATCATTATCTCAGAATTATATAGAAAGTGGTCTGCCATTTATTCCTCTTATACCAACGTAACCGTTCATCGATTGCTCAAAGGTGCTTTCTGAACAAGCAAACAGTTGTACTCCTATTTCTGCTCGTATCTTCGGTAATAGGCCAGCCGCGTTCATAACTATATTTAATATAAAACTACCTTCATAGCCATATTTAATAAAAACTATTACAATTTTAATATGAAACAGTAATCCTTTAAAGAAATTGGGATATTTTTTTTTTGGGAAATAATGATACAACACATTTATACTGATCAAAATTTCAAATGTATAATAATTTCTCTATAAATATAATGTACCGAAAGGAAACAAGAAAATACTTTATATTATGGACGGAATAAAAGTATTGTGCGTGTCCATACAGAATTCAAATATAACTAATTTTCGATTATCATAGACAATTTCATCAAACTAATACCCATTCTCCACTATACAAACTAAAATCTTATTTATATAAAAATATATTTCTCTTAAATATTCCTATTTATTTTCGTATGTCCCTTTGGTCCTGTGAAAACGATCGTAAAAAAAAAAAAGAAACGAAAATACCAAAAAAAAATATAATTCCAATACCCAATTTTATAATAAAATATTTTCATCCTGTCCGATTACATTTATTGCAGATATACATATACATATACTTTTATATTTATATGTGTATTTTGTGTGGGATGATATTATATTATTATTTTTTGGAGGAAAAAATGTATGTACGTGTGTTGTGTTAAAGTGATTTTCCTTTTTTTTTACATCCTTGCGGATATGTATATATTTTTTCTGTTCATTCTCATTCTATTACGTTTTTTTTTTTTGTGATATTGTGTGGCTATGAGAATAAAATGGACCTAAATTACTTGACATCACATCTAGGGATCTAAGACAAAAAATATATATTTTAGCTCTTGGAAAAACAACAAAAACAAAATAAATATGTTAAGTAAAAATAATACAAAAAAAAAAAAAACATGGCAATCAGAAAATAAAAACTATTTTCTTGTCTTATTACAAAAAAATTTCCAACTTTTTGTTGTTGTTATTATATTTCTGACTTTTGAGGATTAAATTTCCCAAAATGAAATAAATGAAGTACTGGATTCCTATTTTTGTGGCTGGCATCGAAGTTATTTTCAAAAGTGTTGGAAGACCTAAGGGAGAGATTTCTTAAGCAAGTAAATTGTAAGGATTACAAAAAATCCTTGGATGCTGAAAACTAAAGTTGATGCTAACGGCTTTATCTAGATAGTGGTACGACATTATATGATAATGGTGGAACCACACTTTAAGAGAAAATTACATGAATTAATTATTGTTACTTTTGTACCCTGTTCCTAATAAAGAAAACTGATTTTTACTCCGCCTATCCTCCGCCTATAATATTACTATTTTTCCGAACTTTGACCTGTAGATTTAAAACGACCACTTAATATTAGCATAATATATTATCTAAAAAAAACTTTTAAATTTCCATCAGTTATTGTTAAATTTTCCCCATATTGTTTTCTTTCTTCTTTCAAAAACATTGTGAATAATGGTGCCCCCTATAATCATTAAAATAAACTATAATATTTTATAGAAGTTTTATTTTAACACATTTTCTTTTTTTTTTATAACATTGCATCAAAATCACAACCTTAAAAATAAATAAATTACTATTACACATATGTACACATTTTGTACAAATGTGAATGTGTTTTTTATAAGTGTCCTTTTATTTATTTTTTCATTTTTCATTCAAGTTTAGTGCCTTTTGCAACCAACTGTTTAACTATAACACATCTCCCAATCATTTATTTTCTTCTTAAGTTTTATCCTTAATATATTAAGGACTATTATATATAAAATTTCTGGGTAAATGATTTCAATTGTGTTAAATGTCCTGATAGATATACAGACAATATTACAACACAATTTATTTCCATTTTTGTTTTTATTATTATTATTTTTTTCACATTTAATTTTCTATATACTGATGTCCTTTTAAATGAAAACAAAAAAATATATATATAAAAAACGGAAATAATTTCTATAAATATCCTTTTAGTGTCTTCAAAGCAAATAGTCTGTGTGTGAGTTGCAATTTAAAGTTAAAGAAAATTTATATATGTAATATAAATTTTTTTTTTCCCAAGAAATTGAAAAAGAATATAAATCCTTTTTTTTTTTGTTGTACTTCCGCTGTCCCTCTTATAGATAAAACAATTTACACCCAAAAATATACAATATATTTTTATTTTATTTTATTTTTTTTTTGTGTTGTAAAGGATACAAATTAAAGAGGAAAGAAGCTACTTTTATAAATTACAATTTTACAATAAAATTGAAAAGCAATATAATAAAACATAAAAAGGAAAAGTTTTTGTCTAAAAGTCCGTAAAATTATACTTTTTCCGGATATCAAATTTGGAATTCGACTGGAATAATACTAATATATATATTAAAAAAAATATAAAATGGTGCTAATAAAAAAAAAAAGTGAATTTTCAATTATCATTAAAATAATTATATTTACAGGCTGTTAAAAATATTTAGCTTTTTATTCACTATAAAATATAAATATGTAATATGATTGATTATGATTGATTGTCTAGGTTCCAGGGGAAGAGTAAAAAATTTAATGGAAATTATTTCTCTTTTATTCGTTTGTAGTATAATAACTAAGAAAACAAACAGAAGAATATTTAATATATTCGAAAATATCCTTTTTTTTATCTTGTAGATTTCTTTGATGGACTAATTAAATTTTCATATTCCTTCTGCAGAAAAAAACTATACAAAAATTTAATATGAACAGAATCTTTTAGTAATTGAATTTTACATAATACTATATTCTATAAATAAACTAAAACTTTGTAGATTAACTTTAGTTAGTATTTCAAATTACAATTTAATATAAACTAGAAGATTGCATAGCAAATTTTATAAATTACAAATACATGGAAATTATATGAGCGCGAAAAATATATTTCAAAATATAGCGTAAAGGTGAGGAATAAATTAAAAATATATTTTCTTTACAAATATCTAAAGACCTTAGTGAATGAAGGTGTTAAGTGATATTTTCATTTTTAATAAATCAAATTCCAAGTTTGCTCACAAATAATTGGCTACATTCAATAAATATTCTAAAATCTTCTTATTTTGATAGAAATAACATTGAATTTCCGCACAACCAAAAATCGATAATTTGATTCAGTTGATTAATTAATCGAAATCGATTCCTATCAGTATCAATAATTAATCAATTTTTTGTTATAACTGATTTATAAAGTTAAAGAATTCAAAAATTTTTATAAACGTCTATCGATATCAAATCAGTTCATTAATTATAAGCATCTAATTAATCAACCATTATAGATTCAGTTCCAGAATATTTCAGTTTAAATTTATTTGTAAGTTAATTTTTTAATTCTATAACATTTTCAAAAATCTGATATAATTTCAATTAAAATTATCTTTCAAAAGTTATAAAAAAAATTCTTCAAATTATTTTTCTGGTTATTTTCCCTATTTATTTATATTTCCTTTAATTTTATTTTTTATTTTCAAAATATTGTATATTAGTTTTTCTTCTACATATATTATTGTACATATTTTTTTTCTTAATTTTCTTTTCAACTAAGCAATTTTCCGGACATACAATACAATTGGGACTGAAATGTTAGTTGAAACATGTGTAATTTCTTGTGACCGAAACTTTTTTTTTTCCTCTTTATATCCTTTTAGTTATTTTTTTTTTGTTTCTTGTATTTTGCGCATTGTATAATATTTACAAGACGAGACAAATGACATATTAAAAAAAAAAAACAAAATAACCAAAAAAAAAAAGGATCTAAGATTTCCCAAATATCTACTTCTTCTTCTTCTATAACATTGCTCTAAATCCATTTTAAATTACTTTATATATACATATATATATAAATAAAATAAATTATATTAAATTCAAGACAACCGCTCTCTGTTCTATTTATGGTGACTTGGGTCATCAGACATTTGGAAAAATCTTTTTTGATAAAAAAAATTTCCTTTTATGACAATTCTGTTAATATTTTTTATATTTTTTATAAAATGGTATATAAAAATGTTTAAATTTCATATAAAATAATATTAAAGATATTTTAAAATGTCTTAAATTAAGGACATTGAATTGAGTATTAAAATTAGTAGAATAAGTGAACAGTTTTTTAGGTTGAGTAAACGAACATTTGATGTTATATTTCTATAGAAAGCGAATTAAGAAAAAAAAAGGATAATTCCCATTTTCCCAAAACTTGTATTATTTTTATATATACAATTTTTTTTTGTTTCGGTGATCGATTACATTTTTTGGACAAGCAAAGGAATCCCAAAATAAACCCAGATGGATAAACAAAATTAAAAGAACTTTCGTTATGTTTAGGGAATTGAAAAGTAATTTTAATCAAAATAAAATATTTTTATGAAAATTATAACTATATAGTACAAGTATGATATAAATTGGTATTTTTGGTAAATTGGGTTACCATAAGTATTTAATTTTCATAATATAATATATTTTTCGTCCTAGCAGCGAATTGAATTTTTTATAAATTCATGTCGAGGTAATTTATTCGCATTGGAAAAATAAAGAATATTGAGAGTAAAATTGTTACTAAAACCAGAAAGTAGTTAAAACAGGAATAGAATCTCAAAAATAATATCATAATTACAAATTTGATAATTAGTCATAATTAGGATGAAAATCGCCCTAAATAAACGCAAAAAAATTGAATCCGCACAATTTAAATGTAATTAAAATTTGGGAATAATTCGTTTTGCTGCCGCGGGGAAAAACCCGATCCGTTTTAATGTAGAAGTTCTTAAATGTAAAAAAAAATTTAAATTATTTTTAAGAATTGTCGCAGTAAAGCACTTTAATAAAAACCAATATTAACAGCGTGAAACAATATTAATTTTTTCAAATAAAAATAAATTTTTACACATAAAACAATAAAAATATAAGAATTATTCTAGGCGAATTTTAATTAAATTTCACTTTGTTGTCATTTATTTTGTTGCTATGTATAGTTTTAATTAAAAAATAATAATAAGGTTTAAATACTATTATGTATTAAAATTTTAATTGAATCAATATTATTATTTTAATCCGAAAATTATATATTTAAACAATTTATATAAAAAAAAATATGTCAATAACTTTTTAAAAATATGATTGAAAATAAACTTGTAAGTATATACAATTATTTTTGGGGAAATTTTTTTTTTTCATTGTGGTTATTTTTCCGGGAATATTAATTTAATATTATTTACCTTAACTTCAATGTTCAATAAAAAATTTATTGTGTAAATAAATATTAATTATAACGAATTTTTTTATTTATTAATTTTTTTTTTTTTTAAATCCTTTAAGAGGATTTTTTTTTAAAATTTATTTAATTGTTTTTGTAAATAATATTGTTAGTAAAATTTGAATATGCAAAAATAAAAACACTTGTATGTATTGCAGAAAAGAAATATCGAAATTATGCTGAGCTATGATTTTATATTGAAGAAATTTAAGGTGAAATATTAACTATTCAATTGTGAATTTTATTGTATTTCTATAATTTCTATTTTTATATGTTTTCGTATAATTTTAAATAATTCATTAAAACGTGATTAAATTGAAATGCAATTTTTCACCACTTTAAGTTGATTAATCTTAGATTTTCATGATCAACACGGTACGTTAAAGCAACCTAATACATTTTTTTACAAATACATTTTCTTACAAACATTTGAAATGATGTGTAAATGTTAATTTTTTTTTAAATACGCTGCCTAATTTGCATCCACTCGAACAAAAAACAAGTTAATTAAAAGCTGAAAATTCTTGGATTTCGCGATTAATCCATATTAAACATAAATAAAACCAATTTAATAACAGAGCTTAGATAGAACCAACATTATCTCTTTTCTTTATTTCTCTGTATATATTTTTTTTGACTTGCATCCTTCTACGAACACTTAAAAAATAAAACCTTACTGATTATCTCTGATTGTGATTTCTTTTCGAAATTATGTAATATTTTTATGTTTACATTTCATTAAAAAACATATATTTGTAAATTTCTTTGTTTTATAAAAAATAATAAATTTATTATTAATAAAATTTTACTTACCACTTCCATATGGTATCGATACACTGGTTACATAATTATGAAAATATATTGAATAAAAATTCAAAATAATGCAAATTCGTTTCAATTCAATTAATAAACTCATTTTTTCATTTTCTTCAACAAATTCATCAAAATAAAAAAATTGTTTTTATTTTAATAAAAATTTATATTTTTAAAAAAAAATTATTATTATTATCCTGTGTCATTAAAATAATTAAAATTATTGCTTTTTATTTATGCAAACTATATAAAAAAAAAATCTTTTGGGAATTTTCTCTCTCTGGTAATTATTGTGAAAACATAAAAAAAAAATTGTGAAAATTATTTTTTTTTTGTTTTATTCATTAATGGTTAATTGAATTCAAAATGGAAATGAAAAAAAAAAAAACAAATTTACCCGGAAACATCAATTAAATTTATTCGGAAATAACACTTTTACAGTTGAATAATTATTATATTATTATTATAATTATTTTTAAAAATTTGTTTTTTTATATCAATTTTATTGATTTTATGAACATCTTTCACTATGGACACATATAAATTACTTGAACCAAATCATATCCTTTTATTTCTATGTTTTTTTTATATTGTTATTTAATTCAAAAGTCCTTAAATTTGAAAAAAAAATATTTATATAAATTTTATATTCAATTTCTTTACAATTTCTTATTTAAGGATATGTATACCAATTTACACCCTCTTAATATTATTGTTATTATTATATTTATATACATATATATTTTTAATGTACGATTCATTAAACATCAATTTAAAGGACTGATTTTATTTTTCAATAACAGATTTTAATATGTATCAACAAAAAAAAAAATTATTTTTTAATATTATTTTTTTATTTTTCGTCCTTTTTTATGACATTCACATTTGTATATACATATATATTTTCATTCAAATACACAATATTGTTATTATGTCCTTCCAGGATTGACAGGAACCAAAAATAGAAAAAAAAATTTTAGGCGTCATTTGTTTGTAGTTGGTATACTTATTAATTTTCTTTTGACGAAAATATTTTCCTGTTAAATATTTTTATTTTGGGTAAAAAATTTCCGTATTTCTTGTAAAACAAGAAAATTTTTTTTTTAATGCTTCAATGATTTTTTTTTCATTTTAATGATTTTTTTTTTATATTTCTTATTTTTCATCAAAAAATTTCCAAAATATTTTCTTTTAAAAAACTTGATATTTTTTGGTATTTGTTCAGCAGACACAAAACTTTTTTTGTTTTTAATTAGCAGGATGGTGTGATAGACAAGTCTGCAAATAAAAAAAGAAAATTTTTTTTTTAATTAAAATATGTAAATTTAATTTTCGACTACATAATTTCCAATAAATTTTAAATGTAAAATTTAAAAAATAAACTTTAAATCATGATAATATACATATTCGTATGTGTTGAAAAGGACAAATGATTTGAAGAGCATGTGCATAATAATTTGAAACATTTCAAGTGCATTATTGTATAATTTCAAATTTCACTTTAATTTATTTTATTCATATAATTATTATAATTGTGAATATATTTAGTTTAACAATTTATTTAATTATACTTCAATATTGAATCATAAATTTTGTAATTTAATGTCCTTGTTGTATATGAAAATAATTCAATATTCTTAAAAGATAAATAATTAAGATATTTGCCTATTAAATTACATTAATGCACATTTATAATTGCGCCTAGATTTTACAATTCAGTATGCTAGAACTTTGCCTAATTCAGTATGTAAAAATTAGACCAAATATTTGTTCGGTCGACCATGAATCGAATGTGGTGGCTCATTTCGAAATTAGTCCAATCATAAGAGTGATAATAAAAATATTGAAATTATTTGAAAATATAATAAATTTCGGTTCTAATGACAACAATAAAATGAAAATCTCAACAGTTTCCTTTTACAATCACTACACTTACGAAAATACTAGATTTTTAACATTATTTTTATTAATTAAAATAAAGATAAATAATAATTAAATTAAAATTCTTCGAAATTTAATTCAATGTAATTTTCTTAATTAATATTTTTTTAGTTAATATATTTTCCAGTAAATTTATCCCTTAAAATATAAATTAAAGAAAATTTCCACTAATGAGTTTTTTTTTTCGGTATGTAAAAAATTGTTTTAAAAAAAAAAATTATTTTGCAATTTTTTCGCACGACCTTTTCACGATTGTTATTTTTTTTTTTTAAACTAATTTAAAAAAATGTAAAATTTATTCAAAAAATATAATTTTATACGAAATTATTACTTCAGTGTCTCATTGTATATTTTTTATAATTTTCATATTCAGAAAATATTCTCTTAGCTAAAAAAAAATGGTTATTTAAAGTATTTGCTAGGGTGAAATAACCTTTAATTACCACCAAGAAAAATTGTTTTAAAAATAAACTTTTCTCTTTTTTTCCTTTTTTTTTTTTTGGTTTCTGTTGGTCAAGTAGATTGGGTACACACCAAAAAAAAATAAAAATAAAAATATAAAGTAGGTTAACAAAAATAAAAAGAAATAAACTCCTAAAATTCCAATTCAGATTATGTACAGAAGTATAAGTAAAAAAAATTTGAAAAATTAGTCTGTTCATAAAACTTTGGGATCACCAGAAAAAAATTACGAAATTGTTAAGCAAAAGATAAAATGAAATAAAAAAAAAAAACGAAATATACATATATTTAAGGATCTTAAAAGGTTTCAGTCCCAAAAGGATAATCTTATATAGTACGTCACTAATTAACTCTTGAACATTTTTAGCACAATTATTTCATTTTAGATCTTTTTTTTTTGTATAAACATTTATATATAAGAAGTTTTATGTCAAAGATTTACGAATAAATGTTACAAAGAAGGACACAATTATTATTATTATTATTCTGTTTCTTCTTATTTTTTCGTCTTATATTTCTTATTTCATTTTCTATTTAAATATTTTGTCAGTTTTATTGTTTTATTTCAAAATACGAAATAAAGATGGTAACACAAAAAAAAATTACTATGTTCTACAAAAACTTAATTGAAAATAATTAAAAACATAAAAAAAAAACAGAAATAAATGTAAAAAGGACCTCAATAAAAATTTATCCCTATTGTCAGGACAACCATTATAATCTCTTCAACCTTTGAACTCATTTCATTATTGGAAAATTTATATATTTTATGTTATTTTAGAATACTTTTTGGTTTAATTTTTTTTTTTTCTGGACCTCAAAATCTTAATGATCATTTTCAA
This sequence comes from Empis livida, assembly GCA_963932195.1. Lineage (NCBI taxonomy): Eukaryota > Metazoa > Arthropoda > Insecta > Diptera > Empididae > Empis > Empis livida. Next base: position 47,660,375 of record OZ010648.1, read on the forward strand.
CAATTTATAATAACTTTCTGCTTAATTTACACACTTTAAGTTGAGAAATTAATTAAAAATATCTTTTTTTTTTAGTGTTTTGTTTTTATGGAAATATGTCCGGGTAAAGTTTCTTTATAAAGGAATTTATTTATAAAATTTTTGTCAAAAACACATTTTTACCATATCCCAATTCAATATGGTTTTCCTTGTATTTATGTAACAATTCAAAAACTTTTTACAAAAGAAAAAATTGTAATTTGTTTAAATTTTTAGTATGTGTGTAAAATGAAATTGTCTTGTTTTTTTTTTTGGTAGAAGAATAAAATTTGTTATCCTTGAAAAAATAATGAAAATATGGTTTCAATTAAATATAAAAGGGTTGGTTACCATAGTCTCTTTGGTTTAAAGTAAAAATAAAATTGTATAAATTTAAGCATATTTAAAACAAAAAAAAGGACATCCCAAAAATAGTTTCCTAAATTTTTATTATACATATTTTTTTACTTATCATATCTAATTAGTGGTAAATATTGTTACCATTACCATGAAATAAATAATACAGATTATTATATAAATTTCATAAAAAAAATTTTGAGATAAATTTATTTTCATTTAATAATATTACAATCTCTTAAATTTATTCAATAAATTTAATTTTATATATAACTCCTATTGATATGCAAAAACAAAATTATGTATACAGATATATATTTCTTTTTTAACTGACAGTTTTTAATACACAATTGAAAATATGACGTAAATTAAAAATTCTAAAATAAAATGCAAATACCCTTAAAGTCTTAACAAAAGGTCAGAGTATACTTAAACTTTTCTTGTATTATAGTCCTTTATAAATACAATTTCTTTAATATAAAATCCTTAATAACCGATCAATCAATCAAATTATATGACATTGAATTTTTTTTTTCATTTTCTTTTTTTTTTAAACCTAATTTTAGTTATAATCTTCAAATATAAATTTCTAACACTAAAACAAACATACAACTATATTTTGAACCCATGTTTAAAAAAATATTTTCATTAAAATATCCTTTTTGTCGTTTTATCCGCCTACCAACATAAATTTCAATATTTTTCTTGTAACCATCAAAAGCAAAAAGTATATAAGAAAAAAAACAATTTTCTTAAAATAAGTAATATTCTTACTGTTATAAAAGAAAATTTGTGAAAATTAAAAGGAAGAGAAACGTTGTTGTACAAAAAATAAAAAAAAAAAAACTAACGTACAGGAAATTAATTTTCATAGTTTTTTTTTTTCATCCTTTAAATCGTAATATAAATTTTTTTTTCTGAACTTTTACTGCTTAGAAGAACATTAACGTTTTATTTTTTTTTATGTTTTTCAAATCAGGATAATGGACTAGTAATGTACAAAATAAAAAATTTGCTCCTGTTTTTTTTTTTTGCATTTATGAAATTTTGTAGAATGTATATAAATAATATTAAAAAGCAAACTTTAACAGCAAAAGTTCGAGAAATTAATAAAGTTGTAAAAAGAAATATATTTTTAATAATTTCAACATAAATTTTAATACCATCATAAGTTTAAGGACATGAACAAAAAAAAAAAAACATATTTTAGTATGTTATATTCATATTTTCTGATTAATGTTTATATAGGGTTATTTATACATAGTTTATTTTTTTCTTTTAACTTGAAACTTTTTTAATTTAATTTAAGCTTTTTTTTTTTTTTTACTAGTTGAAAGTTTATTTTTTTAACTCAAAGGATTTAAATTTATTTATGTATTATAAATATATAGTTTTTTTTTTTTTTGATACTAGCAAAGAAAAACTAGTAATTATGATTTATATAAGATATGCTAGTTAAGATAAACTTTAACTTTCTGTTCTTGAGCAGACACTTTATAATTTTAGTATTTAATTAGTCGTCAGAATTCATTGATTTTAAAATAATTTTTATACTTGGATAATAGTTTACATTTTTTAAAATAGTTTTTGAAAAATATCTACATATACTTCTATTTCTGAGCATAAAATATGTAAATATATTATTAGTTTATTTATGTAAAATTTAACATATCAGCACGAAGAAATTTATTGCATAGAAAACGAAAAATTGCATAGTAAAAAATGCAAGAAAATATTCTATTCTAGTTTATCTATTTAAACATTTCAAACATTTATATATAAATATTTACGTACTTGTAAATCTTCTAATATCCAATTTATTTCAATTAATTTAAAATCTAATTTACCCTTTGATCAATTATACTATTTAACTTCAAAATGTACAAATAACGAAAATATATATATTCAATAATTTTTGAATTCCTTCCTTATAAGTCTATACCATAATCAATAAAAAGGATTTAAATAATCAAAATTACTTTCCTTGCATATTAAGTATTTATATATACAATCATTTTCTCAGATTATCATGATATTATTGTATTATATATATATACATATAGATATATATAATTTGTAGATATAAAACTATGTATATGGACTATTATATTTAATAGAAATTTTCAAACACAAAATATTCAATTCGTTGAACAATGAAACCCACAATTGTTGTAGAAAATGATTCGTGGGTGACCTAATCGTACTTTCTGAATAATTCTCATTTTATATATATATATATATATACAAGCAACAACAAACCTAACTATATTTATATCTATATATCTTGGAAAATATTTAATAATTCTACAGGTGTTTCAACACTGTACTTAAAAAGTCATTTCATGTCAACTTTTTTCTTTAATACAAAAAAAAAAAATGCTAGTGGGTACTTTATTTTACTTAAGTGTATACTAAAAAAAAAAACAGAAAACTTTTCCTTTTTTTTTTTGTTTTTGATGAAATGACTCCAAGGATGTCTGACATTTAACATAAAAAGAAATATATATTTATAATACAAAGGATGATTTTCTTTTTTTTTTTGATTACAACATTTTCTTCCTTACAACCAAATTATTTATATAAATCTGATTATTATCCAATTTTTTTTTTGCTTTGTTCTTAACAACGTATATACTTTGACATTAAAAATAATTATTAAAATCCTTTTTTATAAATTTTATTTAAGTATATTTTGTCAAATGAAGTATTCACCTTGGTACAATAAATAATCTAAATACAATTCTTAATTATTATCTTATAATAATGTAAAAAAAAAATTTATATTTTTTTTGAATTATGTTGACCTAGCCAACTTGACAAAGATCAACATTAAAATGTCCTTAGACAACAACAACAAAAAAGGAAAATTAAAAGTACAAAATATATAAAAACAAAAGATAAGTAATTCTATTTGTGAATTGTATTTATTTGTCTATCATCAACATTTTTTTTTTAATAATAATAAAAATATATTTTTTTTTTGTATTATGTTTTATGTAATTTTTTTTTTTTTTTGTTTGTTGGTTAGGTGAAGGTGAAAATCTTTACCTTTGTCTGATATTATATGTTGTTGTGTATAGTACAAAATAAATAAATAAAATATATTATATCCTTCGTATCGTACGTGTAAACATTAATTTTTTTTTTTTATTATTTTTCTGACTTGTTTTAAGAATTATTTTTATGTTTTAAGATTATAATTTAAAGAATATTTTTTAGAAGGTGAGGATATTATATGTAGGTATATAGATATATTTTATTTTGTATTGTAAAATTTTATTTGTCTCTGAGATTGTTAAGCTATAACCATTAATTTTCTAAACCACAAAAGGAATTTTTATATTGGATTTTTTTTTTGTAAGGATTTAAAAGGATAAGATGATAAAATATATAAATATATTTTAAGGGTTTTTATTTTAACTCTATTGTCTGTAAAGGACTTTTGTTCATAGAACGAATATTTTCTTTTTTTTGTTGTTTATCTATATAAAAAGCTTTTTAAATATTTTATTGTTATGGTCAATAGGTTTTTAGATAATTTACAGGGTGTCAAATAAATTAAGATGTACATTTTTTTATTGGATAATATTGTAGAATTTTGAAAAAAAAAATTACTAATATTTAAAGTAAACTTGAAATATACTCAAATTATTTGAATACAATTTATCTAATATTAAAATAATTTATTTGAACATCCTGTTCCTATTAAAAAATTTTCACTCATGATCATCTATAATGTTTTATTGTGTGACCCCTATTTGTCCATTTTTTCTTTTATTGATATTAGTATTAAATTAAATACATGTCCACACGATGCACAGACTCAATAAATATTTTTTTTTTTCAGTTTCTCATAAAACAAATTGGAAAATTATTTCTTTAATTCGAATAAATATAAAATAATAAATATTAATGATGCGATAAATTTTCTAAAAATATATATTTAGAATAAATTTATCACATGAAAATTTTTAATTAATATTTTTTTTTCGAAAGATAATTAATTGACTATTTTCAAAATTTTCTTATAGTTTATATAACTTTGAAGTTAATCACTTTAATATCCGTTTTTCTTTTATATAATAAAAAAAAATACTAAATTAAATATTCTTCTTAAAAATTCACTAATGAAAATCCTTTAACACCCACCAACTATATAAATATTGCTACGCTATTATTGCGCCACTTGACTATAATTAAAAGAAGGAGTGGTATAGTAATCTGCCATCCCACAAAAAAAAAAAACAACGAAATTTTAATTTAAACGCTCTGCAGTCCACACTTTTTTTTTCTACAAAAATAGATATATTTATGCAAAATTCAGGATCATCATGATTTTCTAAAATTATATTATGTTTTTTTTTCCGTTAAATTCACCCTAGCAGCAGGATAATAAGATAAATAAAAAAGGGATAACACTATTATAGTCTAATTAAAGCTTGTTTGTTGATTGGGTGGACAAGAAAGGATAATAACACTTTCAACTTAATTGAAACTATTTTATAAATGAAATTGAATCTATAAAATAATTATAGAAATGAAGATTTTCATTTAAAGAACAAGTAAGATAATATAAAAAAATATTATTCTTAAGAATAAGGAAAATATTAATGATTTGGAAAAAGAAAATACACAACGTTGTTACTTTTTAATATTATTTAGGGACATTTTTATAAAATATATATAATAGATTACCTAATATTTATAATATAATTGATTAGATTTATGGTTAATAAATATATACATATTCTTAATTATTAAAAAATTTAATTTTTTAATCAATCAACTTCGTTTTAATCACAAAATTGCACTTAAAAAACTTAAATTTACATAAGAAAATACTAAAAAAAAAAACAATATATTTAACAGACAGACAGCTTGACAATTTAACGATAAAAGTTTTCCTTCAAAGTATCCTTATGTTAAAATAATTTTATATTAACTATTTCTTCTATAATACTGTTCTTTTAATAAAATGTACAAAAATGAATATATCCTTGCTACTTGAAAGCGCTTAACGTATTCTCAAAAATGAAAAAAAAAAAAAAACTTTTTCATCCTCTCAGATATAATTTAATTATTTAATAAAAATATCATGGGGCGCTAAAAAAAAATACTTCATATACTCAGTGGATAAATTATATATTTAAAGTAGAAAAAAAAAATTGAATGTGCTCTTCTGTGATCTCACAATTCGAGAATTAATTAGATTAGTATATTAAGCTGATTTTTGAATTTTCACAAGTTAAGTAATAAAAAAAAAAAAAAGAAAAATCATTTACAAAATGAAAAACTTTTCTATATAAAATTTAATGTATACACACCCACATCGAAAAATGTCAATAAAATATTCTAAAAATAGAGCTTTACTTAATGTTCGTAATTATGATCAATTAAGGACTATTTAACAGAACTGTTCTCTTGTTATTACAGAAAATTTAATATTAACATTAAATTGGGTTTAAATTGCTTACTTTTATATTTGAATTAATTAAATATGAATTTTAATAAAGTAATAAATATACAAAAAATATCCTTTTTTATTAAGGGACTTTCAAAAAGTTAAATATGATTTCATTTATGATTACCTTGAGTTTACCTGATTAATTAGATAAGTTTTCTTATAATCATAAGATAAAAACCTTAAATTAAAATTAAAATATTTTTTGAAAAGCAATTTTTTTTTTTTAAATTAATTCAAAGTTTTGACAAATATTTTGTTACAAAGAAAATTTAGTAAAGTTTCAATAAAATTTATTGAAAGTAATAATAATTAATATAATTTCCTTTCTGTATAAAATATATTTTTGCTGGTACACAGTTCAATTATAAAATAATTAATTTTTAAGGAAATTGAAGGAAATTCAATATTACAATAATAATTTCCTAAGGACATAAAAAATACATTATTGATTTTTATAATAATTTTAGATGTTTTTCATAAAAAATAATTGTGTAACATTGTTGAAAATTACATTTTCTATAATTAATTGGATTTTTCTTTTAAGAATTTTTGTTTTATGAGAGAAATATTAATAATTATTATGTTTTACTAGTTTCCTTTAATAATTTTATTGGTATTTTACACAAAAATAAATTGAAATAAAAAATATGTTTTAATGTATGTATATATAAATAATTTGTGTAGAATTATTGTTATAAATTGTGAATTTTAACGAATTTTTGGAAATCTATTACTGTGCCAATAATCAAGTAAATTTTGTAGTTGAGTATTAAAATTACTATAATTACATTCATATTCATTAAAAAGTCTTATAAATTAATTTAGAATTCGCGCAATTGCAGAAACATTTTTCTTCATAATTGTGGAGTTTTCTAAAATTTTCCTTCAATGAATATTAGCTTTTCTTTAACTCTGTTTTTCTTTTTAAAAAAAAAACCATTTTTACCATATTTTTTATGTTGGTTGTATTCAAGGTATCATAAATTTACAAAGTTTACTTTGCATTTTTATGTGGCTGAAAACTCTGTGGTAATTCTGTATGGTTGTAAATTATAATTTAGAAACATATAGAAAATAATTAATGGACTGTGTCACTAGCGGAATTTGAAGGTGTGACATTTTATGAAATTGTTTTCAATTAATCTAATATATTGTTACGGAACTTAAAGAATTGCCCATAATTTTTTAGTCGGTTACTATTTAAATTTACATAAAAAATTTAATTAAAATATTAAATTATTTTTTGGTATCTAACATATTTATAGGTGCAATTAAATTGTTGAATAGGTTAATAATTAATTTATTTATAAATACATTATAAAATAATTAATTAAAATTGAAAATGTTATTATACCTGAAATTTTAACAATAATTAGTTTATCTATCCTAAATACATTTCAGTTTAATTAAACACAAATAATATTAAATATACTTTGGATTTGGATCCAGGTAAAATCAAACTTGAATTTTTTTTTTTAATTATTAAAATATACCCAATTAAAATGCAATTATTTACTTATTAAATAAGACCTTTTTTTCTAATATAATATCCTTATTTCAACCTAATAAAAACAAGCCAGGATTTTTTTTTTATATTTTAATTGGGCAAAGAAATAAATTATCTAAAAATCAACTATTAAACATAAAAAAGATTCCCGTACGGAAAAAAAAAATAAATCAAATATAAATTAAGGATATACGTATCTCCAGACAAAAAAAAGGTTATTTATTATATGAATACTAAAGTGCTACTTCAATATTTTTCTACAGATATAAAAACATTTATCATTTTAATTTTTATTATTATTGTATTTTGTTCCTTTTTCTTATTGTTATTTATCGAAAGCCCATTAAATAATGATTTACATTAATTACCCCGGCAATTAATAATTTCCAATTTAACCAAGTTTTATATGGTTTTTTTTTTATTATTATTATTTTTTGTTTATTTTCCACTTTTACCTTATTTTCAATGTGCGTTCAAAGTTTTTTCCTTGCACAGATTTCGTTTTCCTTTTTTTTTATTTATTTTACCCAAAGGACTAAACGCTGAATTGGTGAAAATAGATTACCAGAAAAAAAACAAATAATATGTAATAATAATAATAAAAAAAAAGCATAAACAAATACAATGAAAATAAAATAAATAAATAAAATATAAAGAATTACAACATCAACACAATTCAAGGATAATTTATATTTGTATATAACTTCGTTTTTTTTTTGTAACTATAAGTACATAAAAATGACATTAAAATATTGAATTGTTTTCAGGTATATATTTAGGTTTTTTTTCCTATTTATTTTTATAACTAAATTTATAAACTTTTATTTATTTTCACGATTTTAATAACAAAATAAAATAGTAAAAAAATTTCCAATTGGAAAAAATAAAATACTTAAAATACATTATATATACTGAAAAAAGTATTATTTTGAAAGTAATGTTAATAAAACTCCTGAAAATATGCAATAAACTAACTTAACATTTTTAATTTATTCAAATATTAATAGACTTAATAGGATAATAAAAATGGTATAAAATCAAATTACAAAGCATTATTTGCTAATTTTTAAAGATAAATACGAATTTGTCTACCATTGTTTTTGTGTTACTTAAAGGGTATTTTATGAAATTTCTAGAAAATAATTATGTAATATAAATTTTAAGTGTATAACATTAAAATAAAATTTCAATTTCATAGACGATATTTGGAATTTTTTTAACAGTACCAATTTCAAAATTTGTAAAACCAAAAAAAAACAGATAATACTTTAAATTGGACACGCTTGATATTTTGTCATTTCCAGTTAAAATTTGAATTGCAAAAATATATAATTTTTTTTTTATTGTTAGTTGTACAAAAAAAACTTGATTTAAGGACGCAAAACACAAAAAAAAATATATATAACAAAAATTTATTGAACCAATAAAAATTGATAGATACATATTATACCTGTATATAAAACAAAAATTGCATGTTCTTTGTAATTTTGATCTGAAAAGTGTAAATTAAAGTTCAGTTTTTTTTTTATTATTATTATTTTGATGTAACCCTTTCAAATAATTTAATGTTGCCCTTTTTTTTTTTTATTTTTTTATTATGTCCTTTTGTTTGCTTTTTATATAAAAATTATGTTATTTTCTGAATTTGTACTTGTTTCTCTGTTCTTTTTTGCATACTTTACGGTGTTGGTGTTTTTTTTTTTATGAATTCATTTCATTGGGTGTGACTTTCATATCCTTTTTTTTTCGTGTATACTTGTTTTTTTTTTCAAAAAAAAAATAAACAAATTTTTTTTTTGTAGTGTAAAAAATACATTATGTAAATGTAATATTCATATATACGGTACGGGATATATATATATATCCTTTATTGTTGAATAAGAATGTATTTGTATAATGGAGATGACTTGTTTACGGTTTTATAAATATTATATATAAGGATAAAAAGGTGCGTATAATATAAAGATTTTTAAGGATTTTATATTTTATTTGTAGTACTTTTAAAATAAGTCAAGCAAAATTCGTGTACTTTTAAGTTAGTAATATTTCTTAATTTGTGTGACACATAAAAGGATATGAATTTTAAATATCTACTAAAAAAAAAAAATAAAAAATTTATATAAAAATTATTAAAAGTGAAAAGCTTTTTGTCCTTGAATAACATAAGTTATTAATTGAAATATTTTCATGATAAAATTAAGTATCTTTCTAATGTTTTTTGAACTTTTTTTTCATAAATATATTTTAGTTAAATTACGTGAACTTATAGATATTAAAATGTTGATGATCAGATATTTTATACATTTCAGGACGCCAGTTAAAAATATATAATTAAATCTAAATATAACTTTAATCGATGTTAAGTAAAATAAAATTAAAAAGAATTTTTACCAAAAAATATTTAAACCAAACAATTTACTTTCATGTCAAATATAATTTCAAAAATTAACATTCACCAAAAGTAAGTCAAAAACATTCCAACCACAAAAAAAAAAAACAAAAACCTTTATATTCATAATAAAAACCATTTAATTTTAAAATCCTTTTTCATCCAAATAATTTACCTTAAATTTAGGTAAAATTCTACAAAAAAAAAATAAAAAATTAGACTATGAGTTAAATTACGATTAATGGTTTTTTTCCCATAGATTGTCTTTACATAATACATCCCTTCAAAAAAAAAAAGAAGAAAATTATGAATGTAATTTTAGTAGCAGTTCTTTTGAAGCTCAAAGCTCGTCGACCTTTTATACCCTAAAGCAAACCCAAAATATAAGCCATTTTATACTATTAACCCCAAACGATACTCATTATCATTCTCCTATACGTAAATATATATCACAACCAGAAATTTTATTTTTCTTATCATACACATTATATATACATACTTATATATTAATTTTATTTACTTATATACATATAATAGATTTTTGAAGAAAAAAAAAAACGTATTTATGTAATAATGTGCGTACTATATGTAACAAAAAGAAATATGATAAGTGTACATTTACTTACATCCCTCTTGACTTGTATATACGAGATCTTTTAAAAGAACCTAAAAAAAAAAAAAATTATACAAATTGAGAATTTTTATAACATATAGGAAAATGTCAAAAATAAAAATGGCATGAGATTTTTGAAAGAATCTAACTTGGTAAAAAATAATAATATATATGATAGCACATTAAATACCATAATATATGCTCTCCTGAAAGATTAAGGAAATAATGTGTACTTTTCTTGGTATACATATATATTTTTTTTTTATCATAGAGAATTTTGAAAGAATACAATTTTTATTAAAATATATTGTATAGACGTGCCAAAAAATAGACCACAAAATACTATTACAGGATACTTACTATATGTATACCAAGATCCAAATATATATGATATTAAAAATCAAATAGGTAAAATTGGATTTTATTTCATGTATATTCACAAATTTATATTCTATCCTATATAGTCGTATAGAAAATTTAAAAGGAACTGAAAATGAATCCATTTTAAATGTTATGTTGACTTTAAACAACATTTATATTTTCTGTATTATAATATATACATACATAAATTTCATGATAGATGTTGGGAGAATTTTAAAAGGTGACTAATTTCCATGTGTCATTTAATAGTCTTATATAAAGTAACAATACCCAGTTACTATAAATGGATATAATTTTGTTAGTTTTGATATAACCTAAAGGATCATTTAAGGCGTTATTTGCTATACAGAAAATATCAACTGGAAAATTATAAAATTGTAAAATTAAATATATAATATTTATACTTGTACAGATAGAAATTGACTATATTGAAAAGATCTGGATTATAATACGTTTTTTTTTTGGGATAAATAATTGAAATAGAATTATTGGGCTCAATGGTATTTTAGAATTATTATTGTGTACTATAAAAAGTATATAATCCAGGCACAATAACGTAGAAATACATATTCTGAACATTAGAATTGTCTCGATTATATTTTTAAAATTAGTTCGTTTTTGGCAATATTTCAAAGAAAATTTTATTCTAATTTCGTACGTTTACTGTTCTCTGTAAACGTACGAAATTAGAATAAATTTTACTTGTGAATTTTTGTTTTTGTCAAGAAAATAATATTTGAAATTCAAGAAAAAAATCAATTTACATTCTATGTTTAACAATTATATTTTATGTAAAACAATATTTTTAATGCAATTTTATTGTTATTCAATAATGTTAAAAAATTATTAGTAATAAAATTGAATTTATATACAAATATATCATCGAAAAGAATTATGCAATTTAAAAAAAAGAAAGTATAAAATTGCGTTATTATTTGTAATAAATTTTTTTCATTTCCAATATTTCTATAATGTGTTATTAAATAAATTGTCGAGAGACAAATGAAACATTTTATAAATTTAAGCGTTTTATTAATGAATTGATGAATTATCTCTAGAAAAAAAATTACCTAATATAGCCATTATATCCTTCGTAAATTTAAATCTTTAAAACATTTTTATATGATTTTATATTTAAATTTCTCAGAATTATAAAATTTTATATCAAAAGATGGTTTTGGCAAGTAAAACTGGATTATTTTTGATGTTTCTAGTAAGATATTTTATCTTTCTTTTTTACTCAATAAATTCCATTTGATCTTTGAAATTTAAAAATTGTACATAAAAATATTTTGAAACGAGTTAAAGTATGTAATTAAAATTATCAGAAAATTTCTTGTAAAATAATTTAATTGTAATTAAACATTAGCTTAAAAACAATTTTTGATGTTACAAGGATACAATAAATTTCGAAATCTAGAAATTTTGCATAAATCTCCTCTATATCTGATCTTTTTATTTGAAGATAATTTTACCATATATACATAGTTTTTATTTCGTATAAAATTCCAAATAGTCAAATAATCTGAAATATTATATTAAAAAGAATCGTATAAAATTAACGAGAGCAGACATGTAAAATAAAAATTAATTAATTCTTTATCTACGTTTTAATTTTAAAAGGTCATTCCGTGAATTTTCAAAACCTGACATTATTCAATAGTTGAAATGTAATAACGTCACGTTTCAACATATTTGACAGTAAATATATATATATTTTTTTTTTATAATATACAATGTCTATGATATCCATTTATAACATCTCCGTCATTCATATACATTAACTTTACGCTAATGAAATTTCCTTATTTTCCATTTTATATATAAAATTGTATAAAACTCTTAAAATCAGTAGAATTCACATACAAAAAAAAAAAACAACGAAACTTATGTGATCACATAAAATTATATATCCATTTCTGTTTTTGAAAACTTTTGATTGCATTTTATGTTGCATTAAGGATGCAATGTCCTTTACGATCAATATAATAAAAACTGAAAACTGTCAAAAAGTTTCAGAAACCATTCTCTACTTAAAAATAATATATGTGAACCTTTCTATACATACATATATTTACTATCCACTCAGCTAACTTACGTAAAAAAAAAAAAAATTAGAAATAATAATAATAAAAAAAAAAAACTTTTATATTCATTCAGCCACGTCGAATTTATTTTCAGGTTATGAGTTTTTTAGTTACAAAAAAAAAAAAAATCCTGCACAAATACTAAGAAAATTTAATTCTTCCGTATATAGTAAAATATTAATTTATTTGTACATTGTATACGAGAATACGTATAATACCTCTATAATAATTTTAATGACTTTAAAACAGTGGACAAGTTTATTTTTTTTTTTTTCAACTAAATTACAATTTTGTAATGGAAATATAATGGTTAAAGTTTTTCACAATATATTTTTAATAGTTTTAAGTTTGTAAAAAAAAAAAAAACATGTCCTAGTACTAACATTAAGGACCACATTTGGTAAAAAAAATAAAAAGCAGGAAAATTTCTGTATAAACGACTTTTTTTTTTGTTAAGATTTATATTAATTAAATAAAATGCAATTGAAAAGTTTTTTTTAAAATAATTTTCCAGTATCAAAACAAATTAAAAAACATTTTATAAATTATTCAAAAAATATGTAATTAAGTAAAAAAAATTTTTATAGTTTGAATATACTTTGGTAAAAGAAAAGTATATTTTTTTAAATTATCGGAATTAACATAAATTTTCCATTTTTTTTTTATTTTATTATTAAATAAATTTGGAGAAATATTTAATTGGAATAAAATAAAAAAGTTTCTGAAAATTTAATTTCAATCAAAAAGGAAAAATAAGGAAATATGTAAATGAATTTCCTTTTAATGAAAATGTAATTTTTTTTTCGTATGAAAATGCTAATTTTGAAAATATTATTTTATTGCAATTTATATGTAGAAATATTTCTAGAGGAAAATTTATGCAGGAGTAATATTCATTTTATTATTTTGAGTTATAATTTTCTGATATGGTTTCCACTTAATAACATTGTCAAAAATAAAATTTCCTGATGTTCAGATTTAATAGTTAACAGCTTTTTTGAATGGCGACACTTAGAAAATTTATTATTTACATTTGAATACTTAAATATACGAAACACATAGTACCAGACATTTAAATGTAGAGTTTATTCTCAAATTTGTGCTATTTTTTTTTTTTAAATTAAGTTGACAAAAGCCGATAATGTGACAGAGTGAACTCTTTAACAACATATTTTTGTAAACATTTTCCATGAATATTACAATTTCTCTTAAAATAACAAATATTGATGTTCAATTATCAGAGTTGGCATACATTTTAGTAGCACAATAAAATTGATTCAATGAAAACACAGTAGTTTAATAAAAGTCCTTAAAAATCAAACGTTTTATAAATTTTGTTGAAAAAAAAAAAATTTGACCTTAATAATAAATATCCTATATTAAATTTATTATTCACAAAAAAATTACCAGACTAGCTAGCCAATTATACTTCATAACAACTCAAAAATTATCTAGATCCAATTCTTATACTTCATAACTTTTCCCCGTAATTTTCATCTTTAGTTCAAGAAAAACAAAAAAAAAAAGAAATCGTAGAAAATTTATTAACTTCTTTCTGCTTTCCAGTTTAATAATATTTAATCAAGATTATAAGCAATTATAATTTAAGGTCTAGACTAGACTTGGACTTTTTCCTATGTATTAAATAATTTTCATAGCACAAATGAATAAAAAAAAACGTCTTGCATCGTTACGCAAGAAAATTTCAACTACAAAAAGAAAAATATATATTTTTTTGAGTAGAAAATTACTTAATTTATTGTTACTCTCTAAGTTTTCTTTTCTTTAGGTTAAGTTTTTTCAACTACTGCTGTGTTCATATTTTCTAGAAATTATCCTTTAAGCCAATTTAAAAATAAAAAAAAAAAGTTATTTTTCTTTTTTACCAAAGTTTTCGTAGCAAAGTTTTATAATAATGAAAATTATATTATTATTTTCTTTATATAAATATACGTAAGTACGTATTGATGTATAGTACATAAATAATTGTAATTTAACAACCGAAAATTTACTCATTTCAGAAGATTTTTTTTATCAACATTTATAATTAAAAAAAATAATAATACAAATGTATAATTTTAATATAATTTTAATGTGAACTTATATATTTTTTAATAAACTTTATTTGTGGGGGAAAAAAAAATATTAATTTAATAAATAAAATAAATTATAAAATTACTTTTTTTTTTTATTTTATTTTATTTACTCATATATTTTGCAAAAAAATGTTTATATTATTAACAGATGGAAAATAAATTAGGAATACTTTTGGGAAACATTAATTATGTTGTGAGAATCTGAATTATTTACAAAAGCGTGTCGAGTTTGTTGACCATAGTAACATTTTCAATAATAATTAAGGTAAATAAAAAAAATAAAATTGTAATTTAAGATATAATTGGATTTTACGACAATTCTCTACAGTATTTATTTATATTTAGGATGAAATCTTTGGTCTTGATAAAATCTAAATACAAATATTTTATCAACAGCATTACTTGGATATCTAAATTCTGGATTTACAATGAAAGTTTCTTTTGAGCTTTCCATATGCAGGAAGTTGCAAAAACTAAATTTCATTAAATTGTACTGAAATAGTTACAAGTGTACTGAAATAGTTACAAGCTTACAAGTAATACTGTTATTTGGATTGTGGTAAGAAAGCGAATAGAGAACGAAATGAAAGCATTTATTGTAAATTCGGTATTAATAGTTATTTTTTTTTTTTAATTGGAAAATAATCTCAACTTGTAATAATAAATTTTGAATTTATGAAACAAAAAAACGTTTAATCAGTTCAAAAATTTCTAAAAAAATATCTACCGATAACACTACAAATTAATTTTAAATAACTAATTAATCATTGACTAATAAAAATTTATGATAAAATGTATATAATTTATCAAAAACTTTTTTGAAATTTTCATTCTATTTTATGTGTAACTGACATAATTTTATAATAATATCCGTAAATCTGTTCCAATTCAGATAAGACTAACAAACATTTTTGAAATTCATTGACAAATTTTAAACAAATTTATTTCAAAATATGCTCTTAATTAATAAAAAAAAATAATTAAACCGCAATGCGATTAAGTGATATTTTTAAGGCCTCTATAAATATTAAATATATATATTTTTTTTATTTTTGTCATTTTCAATTAAAGTTTTGAATAATGGTAAATGAAAGAAGATAATTCAAAAATAAATTGCATAATATTTAATGTTATTATGTTATTATAAAAATAAAACCCAGCATAAAAGAAATAAGAAAAATATATAAAATTTATTTTAATAGCTTCATATTTTGAATACTGAAAGTCGATGGATAAATATTAATACATACTAGAGTATATATTAAAAAATATAATATAATATATTCATTTTTTTTTAAAAAAAATATTAATTTGAGCAATTACCAATAATAATGAGTTAATTTTTTATTGGATTATAAAGTTTTGTGGCTCATATTAATTATTATTATCCTTTTAAAATTATACAAAAAAAATAAAAAATCAATTTTTTTTTAAAATTGAAAAATCTGTTTAATTAAAATTTCATTAACCACAGCTGTGTAAGGACTTTTATTCATCAATTAAAATTTTTCACATATATTTTTTTGGAATTTTTCTTATCACCACAATTTGAATAAAATTTCCTTTTTTTTATTAATATAATTCCTATTTCAGTTTTAGAAGAAAACTCATTTTTAAGACTGACTATTATTATTATTTTGTAAAATATTTTTCATTATTTTCCTATTAATAAAATACATATTTTTGAAAATGAATTTTCTTTGAAAACGATGATTTTACGCCTATTTTTATTGATACTCATACCATGTCGAACATTTATTTATTTATTTATATACATTTTTTTTTGTCCTTTAATGTCCACATGAAATTTTGCATCATAAATTTCGGTTGACAGAACAAGAATTCATTTTTATGGTTCGTTTTTCTTTTTTTTTTAGTATATTTTGTTCATTCATATTTTAAAAGAGGGAAATATTTTATTACGATCATTTTCAGGCTTTGTAAGCCAAAAAGTTATAAAATATTATATTAAATAAAGAATTAAATTAAAAATTATTATATTTGATGTGTAAACCATAAAAATGTATAGAATAATATTATTAAAAGAAATAACAATTTTGTAATTAGTTTTATGTTAGTTACCAAAACAGAGATAGGATTATGAAGAGATTGTAAAAAAATCTTTGTAGTGAAACTAATGTGAAGTAGATTTTTTTTAATATAATATACTATTAAATATTTTAATAAATTGTTTTAGGTATATACAAAGATTTATAAACTTTACTGAGTATAAATTGTTTAAAAATTTAGAATAAAATTTAAAAATTAAATTACGATAAGTAACACAAGATTACTTATTGTGGATGCTGTGTATGTATACTAGAAAGACAAATTGAAATATTGTCCAAAAAAAACATAAGAGCTCGAATTGTTTAAGACGTCATTTCCGGGGTGTCTCAGAGCCACTTAGCTCATTTAAACGAAGATAATTCTTTGGTTGCTTTTAACGTGGCTTATTTGCATTTTCATGATACACAATCCTTCCATGTGGTCTTTCAAATGCAATTTTTTTTGGTTATTAAAGAAGACTTATGACTTACGAAGAGCTATGAACATATTCATCAAATCCTTTACTAGGTAAAACTAATACAAACTGTCTATAAGCCATTTTAGGTAAAATAAATTATTTGACAGACTTTTAAAACTATATTATATTATTTTTATTTTCTGTTTATTTAAATATTCTAGTCTAATTATGCAAATTAGCAATTTTTTAAATGAATAATAATAATATCTTGAAAGTATAAATTTTGAAATATTTTTTCTAACAATGTTTTTTTAATTACTGGTACTTGTATCAACGATAGATTCTAGATAATGACAACTAGTTGTCAACAAAAGATTTTTATCAAAGATACATTTTCTTTTACATTTAAAATACATTTTTTCTATGAAATTAAATTATTCAATTATTTTTTTTTTTTTTGTGTCCTAATTTTGTATTCATTTTCTTATTTATTTACATAAATACAAAATATTAAATTCAAATTTATATTTCTAACTTGTCAGTCTTTGGTAATTAATTCGAAATTAACTTCCCATCCCTGTATGAATTATTACTCTTGGGTTTCCGAATAAATATTAACTTTTTTTTTTTGTATTTTGGTATTTTCTGTGTGTTATTTATAAATTTTTGTATAGGTAGGTATATATAATAATATTTTGGCCCATAAATTTTAATATTCAAAATAAAGAATATCCTGTCATGGTCTTGTATTTTGTAATGAATTTCCTTAAAATCAGTCAACATTTCTCTATGTCATTTTTATCCTTCTCTTTCTCTTTGAGTCTTTATTTGTTTATTTCTTATGTAATACAGAAAATAATATTTTTGCATTTAATAAGAAATTATTCATTTATTTTTATGGACGAAAATTTATATTTAACTGTGTTCCTGCTGTTCATTATTTTTGTTTATTATATACTTGTTGTTATTATCCTTGGAAAGAGTGAAATCCATGCAAAATAAAAAAATATTAAAATTAAATAGATTTTCTTTATGTTGTATATTTAGAAAATGTTATAACTTTTATTCAGGTATTGAAAATTCATTCAGTCTCATTATTTATTTAATTATATTTTCGTCCTTTTTTTGAATAATTTCAAAAAAATATTTGTCTTACCCAATTTATGTTAAGTTATTTCGTAAAATTGGTAAATTAACCAGAATTCTAAAATTACTAAACAAAATTTAAAACCATAATTTCAGAATAAAATCGTAAATATAAACCAAAAAAAAAAAATCCTTGAATTCTTTTTACTCCTACATACACAAACGTCAGAGATATTTTGTTAAAGTTTCAAACATATAAGAAAAGGAATACTAAACTTTTTGTGGGAGTCAAACCAGATAAAAATCCTTACAAGAAAAATCTATAAAAATATACAATTTCTTGTTTTTTTTTTGTTATTATCTTGGTACGTGTAAATGCAATATCACTAAAATGTTTCTGTTTTCAGTTTTTTTTTATCAAATAATTCGTGCTGAGCCTTGCTTCCTCATATAACTAAAAAAATAAGTGATGTTTTTTTGGAGGCATTTCATCTACTATTACAGAATAAAGCAAGAAAAAAAAATATTCAGGATGACACGAATAACAACAAAATTAAAAGGAAAAAAAAACGAAATATTCGAAACTTCTTGAAAATTTATAACTTTTTTTTTTGTGCTATCTTCCTTTTTCCATCTAAATTTTTGAAAAAATTTTGAAGAGTTTTTTTTTGCTTTTCATGTTTACCTTCTTTTTGTTATTTTATTTGACTGGGAAAATTCAGCCTTGTATATAGTTAAATTAGTGGAAGTTTTTCTCTGAATCCTTGTAGTTAAATATAAAAAAAAATTCTATTTTTGATCTTTATTTTTAAATGTTGTAAGAAAGAAAAAATACCAAACTTAAAATTTGGTTCAACAATAAATTTATTTATATTTTTGGAAAAACGTAATTTGTGTAAGAAAAATATGGAAATAATTTTCTGTTTGCTGTTTTTTTTAAGTAATTTTTTTTTAAATGAAGGAATAATAAATTAAACTAAGTGGAGAATCTTTGAAATAGAATAATTTTTATATCGTTTAAAAATAAATATTCGCTAAACCTGAGATTATCTCAAAAGTCCCAAAAGTAATTCTGGAATTTCTTAAAAATCTAAGTTTCTTTAAGGATTTATATGTCCTCAATCTTAACCCTCCTTTAATCTATCTAACGATCTATCCAAGGCATCAGTTACATTCATAAATTACAATATAAATTTAATAATAATATTACAATTTTTAAAATATTTTCTTTGTATTGGCAACAAGTTAACTGAAAGAAATTGTCAATTATGCTTCATCATATATCCTTGGATACTATTATTTCTCTGTATTTTGCCAGTAAGGATTTCCTTATTTTTTTGATACTTTGAAACTTGTATCGTCTTAAAGACTCAATGAAAAAAAAAACAAGGCAAGGATCTGTTTAAACAACCATAACCTACTAAGGAAAATATAAACAAAATTCTATTGGTAAAAATGACAAATGATAAAAAAAAATAATACAACACAAATAATAAAATCTTAGTGTTAGTTTAGGTACATAAAAGAGAATAATAAAAAATATATGTATATAAATAAACTAACACATAAATAATATAAATTCTACATATGAGCTCCATTTATGAATTTCTGAAAAAAACATTTTATTTTTGGCTGTTGTTGTTTTAAAATGATATTTTGTTGTTAAACGGTATATACATAAGTTGAGTGTTTATAGCATTAAGGATATATGTAATGTATATATGATAAATTTTTCATTTTCTTGTGATATCCGAACCGTAACTAAATTTCAACTTAAAAAAAAAAACCCCCTAACAAAAAATTTTCCTTTTTATATTTTATAATATGCAAACTATTTCTTTTTTTTTTGTTTATACATATACGATGTGAAGAATTCTTATCTATAAGATAAACTAGAATTTGAAAAATATGTTTGTCAGGAAATAAAAACGGTAGATCTGTATAATTTTATTTATATTTCTATGTTTTTTTTTTAAAATATATTATAAGTTATTTTTCCATGTTTTTCTGACATAATGGAATGGGGCTAAATTATTTATAATATGTGACATTTTAAAATAATTGAAAAATGTTTACTAATTCTATAAATAATTATTTAAAATGTATGTTTAATAAATAAAAAATAAATGACATTATATACTATAAAATTCTGATAGATATTTTGAAACATATACTTATTTATTTTAAGCAATAAACGAAAACATTTAAAAACTTCTAAGGATGAAAATAATTTTAAATATCATGTAGTAGTTCTCATAAACAGATTACAGCAATGACACGTTTGAGAAATAAATAATTTATTTTGAGTATAGTTGAAGTGAGTTTTAATAGAACTCTTTAGGTCCCAAATGTATAAGCTTAATTTTAGCTTAATCTTGTTAAAATCATTTATTTCTTTATGGAACTTCCTCTCCGCCAGTTTCCAGAATTAGTTTCGAGAAAACATTATTTTTAAATTTTCATTAGTATCAGTGCGCACTTGATTTAATAGCAAGTGAAATCGAAAAATTCGGTACTAAAGAAACACCATTGCCTAAAAAATCACGTCAGAAACACTGTACGATTTTTATGACACCGTTTGCAATTAAGCACTTTTGTTTTCAGTTTTCCGACTAAATTTGGAAGAAAGAGGGGAAATTTGGACGACAACATTGCAGTTTACATACATTGAAACTTGTATATAATTTTTAAAATATTTTAAAACCCGAACCGAGTACCTTAAAGCAAAGAAACTGAATGAAACAAAACGTCTTTCGGAGACATATCATATATTTAACTTAATCCTTTTTTCTCTAAATTTCTTAATATATTTGTTTTAGTAATCAAACCATTTACTATAAAATTCAACCTGACATATATTTTTGTAAAAAATTTTAACTTTCAAGTCATATCAGGAGTCATGCCGTATGATTAACTTCAACCGTAGTGTATTAATTTTAACTCAACATGAAAATATCTTTAGAGCGTACTCTTGAAAAATTCAAAAAAAAATTAAATATACTTAATATTTTTAAAAATAACCATTTATTTTAAACGTATCTCTTTTAATTTTTCTATACAGTTGGTTTTGGATCGTTTCACCCCAAATTTCTAAACTGTCTAAAAATGAAATGTTTTTTTTTGAAATGAAGTAAATATAAATTTCTTATCATAACTTTGAATTTTATGTGCTCTTCCTGACGGATGTAATTTATTTACTATATTTATCAACATAATGTATTTATTTCAAATGCACATCCTCATCCCGGATATAATAATGTAGTTTATATTTTTATTCTGAATATTAAAATCTATTTACTAACCTTCAAATATTCTACAAAATTGTATATTATTCATTTGAAATGGAAAATTTACTTCCATATATACATAAAATATTATGAAAAAAAAATCACAATCTTCACAAGGTTTTAAATTGCTTTAAAAAAATATATACTTATATGAAATGTACTCAACGCTTTCCATAAACTAATAAATAATACACTGATTTTCATTTTTCTTACTATACAGTATCTCATATTAATAAGGGAAAAAAATTGTCAAGAAAACTTTTCTTCATATCATACAAAGATATGAGTATTTTCTTTGAAAAAAAAAAATGAAGAAAATTATATTTATGAAGATATTTTCATAATTCAAATATTTAAGGGGTGTATTTTTTTTTGTCCCTGAGTAGATATTTTTTTAATAACTGAAAGACAGTATATAAAATTTTTTTAGCATTTTAATGAGCTACTCTATTTATGGTGGCATCCTTAAATATAATTTGACGCAGTAAAACATATTGTAAAGTTGGTGTAAAAATAAGATATAAATGAAATCGGGAGATTGGAAAATCGATTTAAGAAAACTTTAGAACAAAAATTACCAGTACAAGATAGCCAATATTTTACGTGCAAGGAAATCTTTTCAGGAGGGTTTTTTTTTTTGAAAAAAAATCTGAACTTTTAAATGTTTTTAATATAATTTTATTTTAGGGTAACCTAATTTTGTCTTTAAAGAAAAATTGTTTAAAGAAAAAAAAAGTGAATAATAAAATTTATTGACTGGGTGTCTATGCTAATGTTAATGATCAATTAACACTTTCTTAGAGATCAAATCTTAAATAAGTAGAGTTTAATAAAAAAAAAAAAATCCTTCAAAATTCAATTAAATATGAAAACCGACACTTCTCTATCATCTTTCTATAAAAAAATTAAAGGTTGTACAAATATAATTACACTAATTGGCGCATATCTAAAATAAGATTATTTTTGTTTTTTAATTTTCTACACAAAATTATCAGAAAAGAACCCTTTTTTTCAAACACTCTTCAATTTAATTTAAGAATACTTTTACCTGGAAATATAATGCACGTGTAAATATTTCTAAGTGTGAAGTGAGGACATGCGGTAAATATATGTCAAAAAAGATTCAAAAAGAAAATATTCTGTTTTTTTTTTTAGCTTAAAATTTAATACTAAAGTTGTTACTGTCTTTGTATTTGTGAGGAGGTTAAATTTACATGTAAAATATCACATTAAAGTTGTTGTTTTTTTTTTTTTGTTGAAGGTTTCATTTTCCTTTAAATTAAGGATAATGTAATGAAGTAATTAAGAAAGTTTTTAATATACAAACACATAAAATAAAATCCAAAAAGTTGATTCTTTGTTTTGTTTTTATAATTCAATATATTATGAACTTTGCATATCCTGGGTATTAAATGGTGAAAATTTTGGTAAACGCGAATAAATTTCTTGATTGTGATATTTTGGCGCGTCGGCAGTAATAATGATTATTGATTTTGAAATTTTCATTTTGTAATTTTAACTCACCACCCATACTCACTGAAAATGTTTCCCCCGATTCTACTTAAATTTTATAATCATTAACGTTTCTGTAAAAAGGAAAAGAAGTGAACTTTTTCGGTTGTTTTTTTTTTTTGTTGGATTGTTACTCTGTGATGAAAAAGATAAATATTTTTGATAGTATTACAAAAAAATATTTTTTTTTTCTGTGTTTTTTGGGGGAAAAAAAATGAATTTGTTCTCTTCAGTTGGAAAGGACGAAAAGTGTGTAGGTTGGAAAATTGATTATTAATGTTTTTATAACGTGATGTCATTTCAGTCAAAAAAAAAAGTCAGCTAAAGAAAAATTTCAAGTATTTAGAAAATAATTTAATCATTCAGAAAAAAAAAAAATAGGAAAAAATTATTTTGATTTAAGAACTTTTTATTCTAAATACGATTAGAAATTTATTTTGTTTTTGAATTTTGACTCAAGTATGTGATTTTTATCCTAAATTATAATTTTATTATAATACTAGAAAAATTACTTAGGAGTATTTTATATTAGAATGTATTAACATAAATAAATATAGGGGAGAGTTACCTAAATCTTATAATTTTTTTTAATTTGCTAGTATTAAAAAGTTTTATATTAAAAAAACATGCGAAAGGGAATATGTAAGTATATTGTTTAATATTTGTATTAATTCCTTATTTTTTTGTGTAGGAAAATTAATAACTCACAGTTTGCCTATTAGACAACTAGACTGGTGGAATGGTGTAGGAACATTCATTAATAATTAACTGAAATAAAAATTTAGATAATAGTTTAATAATAATAATTTAATACCATTAAATCTTTAAAGCCTGCGGATAAAATAAATAAATACAAGTGTAACAACTTCTTTCAATTAAGATTAATTATGATTAACTTATTTATAACACCTTTACCACAATATGCCATCGATAGCAATAATCGTTCGATTTATGAAGTGGTACAATTTCGGTACCTGTCGCCTATTATTTTTTATCATTTTACATTTTGGAAAATTCTTAAATAGAATGAAATTCTTAAATAGAATAAAAAATGCTTTCTTAACTTAATTAGCTGAATATATGTCAAAAATTATTAATTGAATTCCAAAAAAAAATTGTTTTATCCTAAATTAAAAATGAAAAGTTACTAATTATACACAATTAAGTTAAATTATTAATATTTACTGTAAAAATAATATTCACAAACATAAATAAATTTAATCATCTTTTCATTACTGAACATAATTAATTAAGAATTAATCCAAAAATAGGTTGCAAAATACGATATATAATTCATCTTAATATGAGGACATGAACTTTGTCTTGAAATTGGAACAGAAACTTTTATGTTTCAACCATAATTAATATAAAAATTAAGTTTCACAAAATAAATGATAACCGACACAGTACATAAAATTATTAGTATAAATTTTTTTCAAATTATATTCCAAAACGTTCTAACACATATCACAATAAAAATTTTTTTTGAATAATGATGTTCCAGCAATAGCATAACAAATAGCAGTATAGAACTAAAATATCTAACTCTATTAACATTTTATATAAGTTGATGAATAATTTTCTCTATTCGATTTTTCCCATTAAATAATACCTTATCCGTGTGTATATGTGTGTGTTAAGGATAATAGATGATTTCAAAAAGAGTTTTATCCCAAAAAAAAAAAAAGAAAATAAAGAAAAAATCTAAAATAAAATTTACATTTTGCATAAATAGAATAATGTTCCAGGATATGTGTATGCATAAAAAAAAGGGTATAAATTTAATTTTTCATACAATTGATGGTCAAAGTTCAATACAAATATACATAAAGAAGATTTTTCATTCTTACTTTTTTTTTTATCCTATTTAACTAAAATGTAAGGATTTATTTGAATAGAAAATCTTGTTTAAATTTAGATTTCTGTAAAGAAGAAAAATCTCTGTAAATTTATTATAAATTTTAAGTAACAGAAATAATAGGAAATACCAGATAAATATTTATTTTATTGATTTTTTATTTAAATATATTTCTTTTTTTCTAAATACACAATAATATTATTTTTTTTTCCTTGTTCATTCCATTTGGACCAGGGCTTCAGTGCAGAATTATCTGTACTTCAAAGTTCATAACGATTTTACTAAAATACTATTTTTTATGGATTCTAAAATATTTTTAGTGAAAGAAACTTTTAATTGCAACAAAGTAATAGCTTTTATTTGTGAGTCATTGTTTTAGCAGATACCCTCAACCATGGATATTTTACCAATTTTACTACTGGTACTCATTTAAAGCTAAGTAAACTTAGATAACAGTTTGGTACAACATAAAATACGAGGTACATTACATTTTTCAATAATTTTTTAAAAAAATAATTTAACTAGATTTATGCTGATCAATCTTAACATAAGTTTATACAGACTTTTAATAGTTATAAAACTATTTATCGAAAAATTGTCAAAACCAGTACCAACTGCATGATACACTACACGTAAGCCACCACTAATCTAGAATAATATTTTAGAAAGTAGAAAATTAAATATCTAAAAATCATAAAACAATTTAAAGTTCATAAAAAGAAAAACTCCTATTAAATTTCATTTAAAAATTTATATAAAGTTTTCAATGTAAACATTAAAATTATAACAAATAATAGTTTTTATAACATTTCATTATTAAGCTACTTAAGTAACTTATACATTTAACTATTAAAAAACTATGTCAACTAAAAATTTTCCTATAAAAACTTTCATTTTTATTTATTAATGTAGTTAATTATTGGTCAAAATGTATTTAAAAACTTAAGAAACAACATTAAAAGAATAACAACAAGATATTTCTTATTTTTTTTTTGTTTTAAGTATCAATTAAATATCCTTTTATAACTTTAAATCCCCTAAAGTAATCATAAAGAAAAATATATAAAATATTTTTTTGGTAAGAAAAATTTTCTATTTTCAAAAAAAAAAAAAAAAAATTTTTGAAATGTGAGAAAACTTTATGAAAAACTTTATTTTAGTCTTATGAAAATTTAATGTTAAAGCTTAGAATATAAGTTTTCTTCAGGGAATACAAATTTTAGAAATGAATAATAATCATATATATTTAATATTGTAAAAAACAAATATTTGTTAGTTTTTTTTGGTTCTGTTGTTATTGTTGTTTAATAATTTTTCCTTTAAGGACATTAGAGATTTCAAATCAATTAATATTCTTCTACGTTTTGAGGACATTTTAAATATGTGTAGACAAGTATGTCAACACTAAATTGTATAAGTTAATTTATATATGATTTATGATTGTTTTTTGGTGAAAATAGTAAATTGTTAATTGGAAAATAATTATATTTCCAAAAACTTAGACAGAAACATAATATTTTGGTGAAAGTTTAATTGGAAATTTTTAAATAAACAAAAAATTCTTAGGTAGGTTTTAGATAGGTAGATTTCTTCCGATCGAGTTGTTGTATCGTCTCAGTTACTTATTAACTGATTAAGGGTGTAGTCCTAATTTCTACAACTGTTTCTGTGATATTTTACGATACAGCTGTGTAACTGGTTACATCAATGTTGCGAATGCTCTCAGGATAACTTTTGCCATGTCATTCACTAATTACACAGCCCGTCGGATGATTAGTAATTCAGATATAATTAATCATTTGAAAACAAAACAATTACATGAATTATCTTAATCAAGTGAAAAACTTAACATTTGATAATTTTACTTTTTCACAGTTTTCGATATACTCTGACTTCAATCTGATTTTAAAATTTTCCCAAACATAAGCCATTTTCATTTGGTCTAATGCGAAATTTTACAAAAGTTTGAAGATTTGATGTTTACTAATCGAAATCAAAACTAATCTCAAAGTATCCCAGAAGTAATTACATATTATGTTTTGCCAAATTTCCACAGAATTATATAACGATTGAGCAGTTTCCTTCATTTTAATTAATTAATTTTTATTTACAATCTATCAAAGTTATGTTAGTCTGAATTAAATACGAGAAATTATTGTCAAATAATTTCTCGTATTTAATTATAAGAGAAATTATTGTCAAAAAAATCAAAATTAAATAAATAAATATAAAAATTTATCACTCTTAGTATCATAATATAATACAATTGCCTGAATGACTTTATAACATAAATTATAATAACATATATATTTTATATTATTACTATACTCTTAGTAATATCCTATAACACCTAATTTTAGTTATTGGCAAAGATTGAATCCATATTGTGTGTTAATTGCAAATTCTATGAATTTATATTAATATAAATTTATAAATATGTATATACCATATTTAAGGTTATGCTAAATAATATTATTCAATATATAAATAGCTATATAACAAAAACCACATTAAATTTATGTAGGAATTATAAATTTATATATATTTGAAAATTTCCAATTAAAGATAGTTATATAAATAAATAAATTTTATATATTTCTTAATTAGTAAACAATATACATATGTATTATTTCATAATATAATATGTTCATTTTAGATATATGTTATATGTTCTTTTAAAGATAAAAATAAATAATAATTTTCATATATACATATACCTCTATTAATGCTTGTTTTATTATTTGTATTATGATTGCTTTACAGATGCACATTTGAAAATTGTTAAGAAAATTCTGATTATAATACATATACATTATAATGAATTTCTTAAGATATTTTTGCATTATAATTCATAATACTAAAATAGATTATAATTGAATGTCTTTTTAACACTTTTATCAAAGCAATATTTTAAAATATCATAATATTTTCTGTTTGATATTTAAATCTTTATTTTATATTTTACTCATAACACTAACAAAATTTTCTGAAAATATTTTTTTTAAAATTATTTCTAAATTTATTTCTAAAAACATAAAATTTACAAATTAAACTAAAACGTAAAATTGTAATTAATATTTTATACGATTTTTGTACAATCAATAATATATTATATAAAGTTAAATTCATTATTGGACCAATTCAATATTTCAATATATTTATTAAATAATATATATGTATATAAATTATTTTTTTTAATATAAATTTATTAGTATTATTTACATATACATATATACAATAATGAAATATTTATGTTATTTAGAGGCAAATATCATAGTGATTTATAAATATTTGAGTGCTGATTAAAAGATAAATTTTGAATAAATATTAATTATTATCGCACTTCCAAATGATAGTAAATATTTATTTTTATAACTATTAAGTTATACATATGCATATTTGTTAACTAAATCAGTATATTTGTATATTATAAAAATTTAGAAAATTATAAAATATTAAAAGTTAATAAATTTACGAAACTATCCTCTCTAAAGGCTAAAGCTGATAGCAAACACAAGTAATATAATCTAAAATTTATTATTCCTTTCTTTTTGAATTTTAAAATAATATATCTGTCTCTTTTCCAAATCCTTAAAATGTCAAATTTCAAAAATATTTTTGTCTCCTTTACAAATCCTTAGAATTTTTTTCCATTAAAATTTTTTTGAATTACTAATACAATTGTTAAAAACATCTTAAAAATACAATAATTTAAATATTAAAGTTTACTTAAATAAAATATACATATTCGGTATAAGTATATATAAATTTTATAAAGTCTCCACTTTTCTTCCGGATAAATAAGAAAATCCTTTAATTTGATTTTATTGTTTCAATAATATAATATAAAACTTTAAGAAACTTTCTGGTTAAAACTATTTAAAAAGAAAATTTCTTCATAAGTCACTTCACTATGATCTTTATATACATATATATGTATACGAATAGTAAATTTTAAATCTGTCAACATTATTTAAACTCTTTTAAGCTTTAAACATATAAATCTATGTGAATTACTTTAGATGTGTTAAAAAAAAAACAAAAAATCTTTAAATCCTATTATCCTTTTTAAATAAAGGTAAAACTTTTACTTCACTATTTATATATTTCTATTCGAATTAAAATATCTTGGGTACAAATTATTGTTAAACAAACTAAAATAAGAATTAATGTAAATTTATAAAAGTCATAAAATAAATTTTAAAAATTAAAAACTTTTTTTTTATGCTAATAAAGTCATTTTTGTTTCAGTTTCAAATTATAAAATAATATTACTTATTTCTTAATTAATTTATTATAACATTAATTTTGATTTTTTCTAATTTATATATTTTTAATTTAAGTTTTCTAATTTTAGGTCAACCACTATTTAGGCTATTTCAAGAATCAAATATAATTATTATAAACAAAAATTTTTATATATCATTTATCCTTTTCTATATTTCAATATTTATGAAATGAAAAGTTTTATATAAATAATTACCACAAATTTATATATACCATACTATTATTTATATCATTATATAAATAATGACATATACATATATTTAATATTAATTTATAACTAAATAATTGCTTAATCAAATAGCTAAAATACAAAAATTATCTATAAAATATCATAATGTTAAAAATATATAAATTAATTTATATATTTGCGGATAAAATAGATATTTATAGATACCGCAAAGAGTAAATTTTCTATATTTTAGTAATATATTTCCTGAACTGAAGTTTATTTTTGTGATATCGTTAAAATATATAAATACGATATAAATTATTATTTAGAATGATATATATATATTGTATATATTTATATAAAAAGGACGAACGACATGTGTAGTATTCTATTAAATTTTATTATTATTATTAAAATATTTATAGATTTTATGTTAAAAATAACATCAATATCAGGTATTTAAATACATATTTTAATTTTTAGGACTATAAAGTAAAATAATATGTCATTACAAAAAAAATATTAGATAAATAAAAATGTTTTATATTTTAATTTTAGATAGAATAGACAATTTTGAAAAAATATATTATACATTTATTTAATGAAAATATATTTAGAAATTTATTAACTTTATATGTTGATAACGCAATTTCAATTAAAAATTTAAAATTTAATTTAATTGTTGTACAGATTATATATTACTATATTAATGTAGAGCCGCAGTTGAAGGTTTCGGAGAAAATACAATCGTTTAATATTAAAGAAATCTATTAATTTAGAGTTATCTTTTAAACGGAAGCGTCAAAACTATCTTTAGTATAATGACAGAATCTTATCACTCGATATTGATAAATATTTTCAAGATTAATTAAATTATAAATAAATTTTAAAGAATTATTTTTCTACACATTTAAAAATAAATTAAGTCATACTCAACTTTAATATCATATTTTTCCTTAAAATCTTTTATGATAAAAACATTTTCTCTACACAACATAAAAACTATCTCTGTATATTACAAAATTTGAAATTTCCTGTTCCGAACCTGATCTATTAATATAAAAATTTTCAATAACCAATTTCTATTTACATTTTATATTCAATTTTTATGTCCATTTCAAATTTCTAAAATTGAACTTTTATGACTTTTATATATCAACAAAAACCAAAATAAAAAAAAAAAAACTCCATCACCACATAAAAAAAAAAATGCACTACAATTCTTATGATTATAATGAAGCAGCAGCTTACTATGCCGCATACTCTGTGTGTAAAACAAGCAAAAGACCATAAATATATAATGACCGGATATTGCTAAAAAATTACATATATATACACTATTCATAGATATGTTACATAAAAACCCAATTTCAATTCAGTGTACCAACTAGTCTTTAGTGGTAATATTTTACTATACCATCTGGATAGTATTTGAACATCAGAACAAAAAATTTCTATTTTATATCATAATTTTTATTGAAAAATATATAAATATGAAATTTATGAAAATGATAATTTAAAAATATATAACTAATAGAATGTTAATATATTTTTTTTAGATAAAATTTAATCATGGTTTATTTATTTCAATTTGACCAGATTGAATATTAACATATACGTGATGTAATATTTTTTATTATTATTATAAAATATTAGGTCCTACAATGAAGTCTATTTCATTTCATAATGGATTAGTTTAAAA
Source organism: Empis livida (assembly GCA_963932195.1). Taxonomy (NCBI): domain Eukaryota; kingdom Metazoa; phylum Arthropoda; class Insecta; order Diptera; family Empididae; genus Empis; species Empis livida. The sequence continues at coordinate 47,691,655 of OZ010648.1, forward strand.
GAGTTATATTTTAGTTAGTTATGAGAACAATATTTATTCAGATACGTTGTTTTAATCTAACTTTTTTATGTTATATCTTGTTTCAATTTATGCTAAATTTATATTTTCTAATAGGATATTTAAAACATTACTTGATTAATTTAAAAAAAATGTTTTTGGTTATATTTTTTTTAATTAAGCAAAGTTCAAAACATAAGGAGCGTCAAGTGCAGTTGAATCAATATAATGTTTAAGTTCTATAAGATATAATTTCATTGTATGTGTTAAATTTTATGTTGTATATTTCTTGAAAATGTAATATAATTTTCCGATCTTCATCTTTCCACTGATGTTCGCACGAAATATTGACAAAATAATAGCCTTGTATAAGGAAAGACATTAAATTGTCCCTTTTAAAATCTTGTGGTGGAAGGATATGAAGTTATTATGATATGATATTCGAGTTTTGAAGAAATTTAGGTACATTACATCTTTTTAGATATTTAACGATTATTTTGTATCTCGGTTTGATATTGAATTTGTGACAAAACGTCACAAATGGTTAGAGCATAACCAATTTGTGACAAATTTGAATACAAAGATATCAAAATCGTAACAGCTAACAAAAATTTGTTATGATGCATACCATTTTTTTTTAATATTCAATGTAAAAATCATTAAGCGATAAAATATTGAAATGAACTTTTAAAACCATTTTCATTCAATAACTATAAACTTAAAATTATTATTAAATTTACTCGTTCAATATTTACATTTTATATTTTTCAGCAAAAAAAAACATAAAAATTTATTTAAATTTACCTCAACTTTATAAAAGCAAAAATAAACATTTTAATCCAATTTCCGACTCCACCATTTTGTAAAATAGAAATAAAATTGTAAAAAGAAAAATATATATGTAATTTTTAGGAAATAAATTTTCTAACTTCAATACACCCGGTAAAAAAATATAAAAAATAGAAATAAATTATTAATAAAAAATTTTAACAATTTTCTTTTTTTCATAAAAAAATAAATAAATTGTGTAAAAATCATAACAAAAAAAAATATATAATTTCAATTCAATTTGATAAATTGGAAATTTCATTTTTTTGTGTATGGTTATTTTGTGTTTACTGTATATGAAAATTTCATGCTTGGCTTTGTCTATTTTCCACTTTACTTTTTTATAAAATATATAATATTGAAAAACCAACCAAAAATTCAAATCTGTTCTTTTTAACCTCAGTTTTTCCGAACCATTGATTATAATAATAATAAAAAAAAAATAATTTAGAAAATTGTTTTTTTGTTTTTGTTTTATTTACAAAACATAAAAAATAACATGATAAAAAAACATGTTTGTGAGAAAATGTATTTTTTAACCTGAGCTTTATGCAATATTTTTAGTCTTTTCAATATTGAATTTTGGAGAGATATTAAAATGAATTACAAATTAATTTTTTTCTGATTTAATATTATTTGAATTTTTTTTTGCATAATTTTATGTTCAAATAAATTATTTTCATTGCATATTTACAGGCTGTAAATATTTTCATTACATATTTACTGGCTGTAAAATTAAATACGTAATAAATAGTTATTTTTTAAGCATAATGTTAAAAATACATATAATATATAAAAAATCAAAATTTATGATTATTTATATTCTTATGAAAATCCATAAACTAATGTTAACAACGAATGAAAAATTTATTTTAAAACATAATATATTTCAAAATCAATAAAAGTTCTTAACTTCAAAAAGTTTAATAATAAAAAACCAAATTGTTATTTCGAAAAAGAAAACATCAATATCTGTACTGTTTATTTTTAATAATTTTAAATTAGGTCATAGGTTTTCTTTTTACGGATTTTCCCCGAATAAAAAATCCCTTATGTTGGCATTTTTTAAATTGAAATTAGTAAATGTACACATTAATTTTTACTAAACCACTCGTAAATAGGTAAAATAAATTAGAAACCGCACAGTATTATTTGCTTTTTTCCTAAAACATTTTTTTAATCAAACATTGCAATTGGACATTGTAAATATTCTGCAAAAATTGATTATAAACTCCATATTGGAAAGGTAATTAAAAGAAAAAAATTAAAATGGCAATTATTCTTAATTCAAATTTTTAGATCGATACTTCGACAAATATATTTTATATCTTTAAAATGTGTAATTTATCATGGTAAATTGTGATTAAAAGTGATGGTAAAGATTTTGATGTTATGGTAATAACTTACATGTCATTGAAACGTAATCTGAAATAAAAGAATTAGAAAAGAGTAGTTTGAATAAAACAAAAGTTTCTTCAATTTTTGTAGCTCGCGCTAGAGTTGTTGTGTTATTAAATCTATTTATATAAATCTTTAATTGCTTAACATGAAAGAAAATACATTTTAATTCAATGTAGTTAGGGCTTGCTAGTTAAAACATACGTATGATATAACTATCATAGTAGTTGTTCCGATCTCAAAACAAGTGTTATTAAAACCAACAAATATAGACTTGATATGATGAAATATATTAACTTTAGAAGCAGATATTAACAACTTACATTGAATCAGACTATGTTTATTTTATTCGAAAACATTAATTTATTCATAATCCTGAACATAAACTTAAATGATTATTTTAAATAATGTTCTAAAATTTATAAATTAATTCACTTTAAGCTCGTGATGATTTTCTTATAACAAAAACTATAAAATTTACCCAACACTATAATCTTTATACAAAATTAACTTTTACTAATTTTAAATAATATTTATTATTACTTTTTTAATATAAGGATCATAAAAAAAAGCTTCTAAAAATTTTACTAATAAGATTATTCTGTAATAAATTTTTGAGTATACACACCGGAACTATTTTCAAATATCCTTAAAATAAAATTCGCCATTGTGAACCTAAATAAAATGACGTGACTTTAACCAATTAAAATGTTTATATAAACTTTAATTTTGTTCTAATTCTCTACACTTTGACTTTTGCCATTCTATGTTTTTTTTTGTTTTTTTTATTAATATAATTATAATGATAATTATCTACTTAAGAGCACTTTTATTTGTAATTTAAAATATGCTTAACAATTTCAATATTCATTTAGTTATATTTTTATATGTATGTATTTTTTTTTTTTTTTTTTACTTAGTATAATAAAAATTTCACATATCACGTAAAAAAATTTTTATCATAAAATTCTACACCTTGTCCTCTTACTACTCAATATACAACATTTATTGTATCTATAAGATTTTATAGTATCTTATAGATATAATTTTTATGGATATTTTATGCTTAAGCATAGATATTTTTTATAGGGTTATATTTTCTACCCTATCCTTTTGACATCAAGTCTTCCGTGTTAAAGCCTACTATATAATAATGAATTTATACTTAATAATAATAATTTTTTTTTTTCATTATCTGTGTGGGTGTGTATATAGGCATAATTTTATATTATATCCTTCAAAAGATTTTAACTATACTTCCTTTTTGTGCAAAAAAAAAATAAATAAATAAAAAAAATGAAAAATAATTTATATAATTTTTATCACCTTTATTGCTTTATGGTATGAAAAATTCTCAAGGGTCTAATTATTTATATTCGAGAGAAAATTTCTTTTTTTTTTTTTGTCTGAATTTAGAATTAAGCTAATGAGATTTTCGTACTTGGTTTTTTTTTTGTTGGTTGGCTGTTGACAATTTTTTATAACATATTACATAAATATTTAATAAAAGATAAACTTTTATGTATAGAAAAATTATTATTGGGCTTAAGAACATAAATTTTATTTTATTAAATATAAATTATAATTTTTATGTAATAATTGTATGATTTTATAGTAGAATGATTATGCTATGTACATGGATCAAATGTCTTGTGGGGAAAAATTTAAATCTATAGGAAGCCTTAATTAAGCTATGTCACAGAGCAATTGAAAGTATAAAGTTTTCAGATTTTGTGCCAAATATGATTATTAGTAAAAATTTGATGTACAATTTTTAAACACTTATCTTAATAGTCTTAGGTCACCAACGCAAATGATGTAAATTTTTAATTGTCAAATTTTTAAGCTTACGTGCAATCTAATGTCCATTCACTTACAACTTTTTAGTTGAGCTAAAATTTAAAAAAGGCTTTATTATTTTGTCTATTTAATGTATTTTAATTTGAAAATTACAAAATAGATCCACTATCATATTACAAATTTTAAAACTAAATTCTTAATATTAGGACGACAAATTTACTTTGTAATTTTTGTAAGAAATATGCAAACTTATAAGGTAAATTAATATGCACTTACAAGTAAGCAATATTTTCCGCTTTTCATAATATTCTTTGAAAAATACAAAATAGATAGTTAAAAAAAACTGTTTAATGCGGATAATTCATATAGTAAATAAATAATACAATAATAATACAATATTATGTAATTTATCGTATCACAAAAGCATAATTGGTTCTTAAGATTTAAGAAAATTGAATACGGTTTACTGAAGTAAATGATCCGCAGTAATGAAGATTATTAAGACAACAAAAAAGATTATTAATTTATAAAGGCTAAAATGTGAATTTTAAAGATTGGGAATGTTTACTTCTAGTTGTAGTGGTTAGGAAGAAATTTAAAATGCACCAAGTTCTTGCCCAAAATTTCTATACAATTGTGATGTTTTGATTTATTACTATAACATTATAAAATCAATGTAAACTACTTTTTGGATATCGAGACATAAAACTAACTAACCTAAAATAATTTATTTATTGATTTTTATGTAAAAGTCTATCTAACATTTGAAGTCATTAAGGATTAACAAAAAATAAAGTCATCAAAAATTTTACATTATATATTTTCAAAAAATATATATCTTTTATATTTAAATATTTTAATCTATGTATTTATTATTTATTATAATTTTATTCATCAATCATTTTATATCTTTCGTTCTGTACTTGGCACACAAAAAAAAAAAAAACAATATTTTAAAGATGTAAATTCATGTTGTTTTTCATCCGAAAATATTATATCCTTCAATGTTGAAAATTATCATCAATTGACTGAATATTTACGAAAACTACTAGTATTACTATATCATTTATGAAAAACTTAAATGATTTTGTTAAATTTCATAGTAAATTTTGTGTGAAAAATCAAAAAAACAAAATTATTAATAAATTAAACCACAAGAATAAATAGAAATTTTGTGAAAATCATCAGGATCTATAATAATTTTAGTAGTATATAGGGTGTAACCGTGTAGATAAAAAAAAATTTATATATTTTCTCAGCCAAAAGGGATACATATTATGTTTTTTTTTTCCTTTAACACAAAGGGATACGACCCAATCATAAAACATATTCATAGGCAAGCGGAAAATCCTTGCTAGTCAGTATTTTAACACCTCCAAAGAAAATATATATTTTTTTTATTAAAACCGACCTTAAAAGAGGGGGTCACAGGAGGTAAAAAAAATTAAATAGTAAAGAAAAATAAGAAGCAATACAGAAAAATAAACCACGAAAGTAAAAAAAAGGAAATCCTTAAAACAGGATAACAAACGTCAGAAAAAAAAATATATATATATATTTTATGCCCGTTGGGTGAAATTTTTAAAGAATTTTTTGTTTTTTATTTTTGTCGAATTTTTGTATAGAAGACAAGAGAAAATATTTTCCCGGGGGCTAAAAACATTTATATCTCAATTCGTTGTACTACAACGAAAAAGATGTAATGCAAAAAAAAAAAAGAAAAATAAAAGGACTTTAAGGTCCTGGGATTTTGATAAACAGACAAAATCAGTATATACATTTTTTAGTGTATAGATTGTGGATTTATATAAATTTATATCCGAAAAGATATTTTATGTTGTGCAAAAAAAAAAAACAAACATAAAGAAAGCAAAAAAAATTAAAGTAACGATGTCGATGATAAAAATACGAAACACACAAACTATAAGAGTGAAAAAAAAATTGATTATTGATTTGAGAAAAAAAAAATCTTATAAGATACGAAAAGGATATTTCAATTTTTTTTTTTTTGAACACATTTTCAAAGAAATTTTATGTTCAGAGGAAAAAAAAATCATTAAAAATATTAGATAAAAATATTTTTTTTTTAAAAAAAAGTGAAAAAAAAATTGTTTCAGACTATAAACGCGTTTTTCGTTTTTTTTCTTTCTATAATATTTTTATGATTGAATTTAAATTATCCTACGAAATGAATTTTTTATTTAATTTAAAATAGATAAAAAAAAATTAAATTAAATTTTATAAATTTAGAGAAAAAAAAACTCATATTTTGGTACAAAATGTTTAATAAGTACATTGAAAATTTAATTAATTTATAAAAAAAGGTGGTTTTACTAGTAAACTTCATAAAATTTTAATCAAAAACGTTCAATAAATTTTCAATTTTTTTTTAAGTTTGGATTATGCAGAAATAAATTTTGCCATAAAGAATGTTTATTTTCTTAAATATATAGATAGACTGTTAGAATCTTATCTTAACATATATTTAAGGCTACGAAACTAATGTAAATTTGTAATAGATACAAGGCATGTTATGTATGCTAGATATTAGATATTTAATATAGTTATTATCCTTAATATTCAGTAAAAATCATTCTTAAAACTTTTCTAAGGGAAAACTTGAATATTTTTGATTCTTTCATTTCAAAAATTATGATTTCTTGTTGACGGACAGCGAAAATGTAGCCTAGGCCTATGGGTTTCAAAATATTTAATCGCAATTTGGACTTTTATATGGATTCAAAACGATTAGCATTTTTACTAGAATTACTCAGACGTAGAAGTACGAAAATAATTTCTTTCTTGTTATATCAGTTTGCAAAGTAATCTATTACCAAAAACAAAATAATCAAAAGAAATAATTTATTAAATTTGAATCTTTTAAATATTATGGGTACATAAATTATGAGTAGAAAATATAAAATTTGTGGTGCAATAAATCAAATTTAAAACATAAAATAAAAATAATAGCACCATAAATTCTTGTATTTTCCGATAAAAATTTTAAATAAACCTAGTTTTCAAAATTTTCTTACTATTATTTTTTTTTTTGTTAATTGTTCATTTTCACTTAGTATTCATTTTTAATTTTTTACCAAAATATAATCTATATTTCTATTCGTATTCCCATTTAATGTTGAATCAATTCCTTTATTTTCCAAAAAAAAATTTATGATATAGTTAAAAAATATATAAACGAATAAATATAAAAAAAACTATTTTTTTTTATCTCTGTATATCCTTATAAAACTTTTTGATAATATATTAAAAAAATATACTATCCATTGCTATATTAATTTTTGTCCTTATCTCTTATTACACAACATATTGGTTAGTTAAATATAAACTGAATACTACACAACAATATTATTTTACACGGTTAAAAAGAAATCATTTTATCTAAATATTTAAAGAAATTCAATTATTTCTAACAGTGTAATCAGTTTTTATTAGATAAACTTATGCACAGATTCACATGGTATACCCCATTGATTTAAGGACAAAAGTTTTTCTCTATTTTTATTGTTCAAGGATATTTTCCTTTTTTCCCACTATATACACATTTTTTATTTTTTTTTTTCTTCCTGGGTATATTAAATTATCCTTTAGAGTGAAAAAATTCTTATACCCAATTTACCTTAACAATTCGTATTTGCTATTTGTAATCATAGTTATATATTTTTTTGACTGTATTTGGTTAGTTTTTCTTTTTCACTTTTCTTTCTTGTTGTTATTGTATTATTTGGTTTTCCCAAAGTGCACAAAAAAAAGACTACATACAAATAATTTTCATCGTATTCATACAGTGTGATATCATGTACATTTGAATTATCAAACTATAATTTTCTGTATTCCGAAAAGGGAACATTTTTAACATATGTATCTTTTCTTGTATTTGTATAGTGTTATGAAAACTATTAGAAATATCTACATGAGAAAACTTTAATTAGATAGTTTTACTAAACGAAAAATTCATAATTTGTTTATTTCGAATAAATTAGGAAAAAAAAAAATTAAGTAAAGAGAATCAGAAATCTTGAAATTTTTCCGACGGACAAAGAATCTTGTATGTCCTTAGAACTGTAAAATTTTTGTATGTATACTGCAATTTTCTTCTGTGTTTTTTTTTTTTAATAAAAATTTATTCTTTCTACATTATTGGTTTTTAATGGAATTTCGGATGAATTCAAGTGAAATATTTTTTTTTCTGCAATGTGTGAACAAATATCCTATTTATTATCTGAAAACTATACACGTATCTTTATTCTTAAGTTCTTTTATTATAGAATTTGTGGTACATAAGCTATAAAATGACTTTTTCACTTAAGATTTAAAGTAAATGAAAATTTTAAGCTTTAATACATATTAAAGCTGTAACTTATAAATTTTTGTGGAAAAATAGTGAATTGTTTGTATATTCAATTAAATTCGCTATTTAAATGTTCTATCCTGCAACTATTTAATAAATTTAAATTTTAAATATTCATATATTTTCAATATTATTGAAATATCAATTACCAAAAAATAATAATTCTAAAATATTTTAACATGTAAACATAATCACTAATTTATTTATAAATAACACTATGACAAAAATAAAATATTATACATATTACATATATAAAAACAAAAAACCAATTATAAATTTCAATAAATATTGATTTACTCTTCAATCTAATATGATATCGATACTTAAACAAAAAAAAAATTATAATTTATATAAATTTATTTTGTTGGTTTACCCAACAACACGTCTTTAATAAAATAATAATAATAATCATAATAGTGAACCAAAAAATCGATTAACAAAATATAAAATATTTAATGAGATTTTTGGCAAAAATATTGACATAACGAGTACTAAAATAATATTAATTTTTAATTTATCATTTTAAGTTTTCAAATAGAAAAATGTTTTTTTTTTGGTGATAAAAATGTCTAAAAATAAAAAAAACAAAAAAAATTATTATAAATTGTTAAATAAATTTTAATTTAACACTTTTGCGGAGACCATCTGTTGTTTCAGTAAATTTGTGGTATTTTATTCGGAAAATGTTAATCAATTTTCAATCTTATGATTGTCATGGTTACCGGGATACTCTAATTATAATGATTTGTCTCTATTACTCTACTGTGCAAAGAAAAAATAATTTGACTTTTTGGTAATTTTCTATTTAGTTATACTTTTTATGACACCACTGATAATGCAGTGGACTGCCATAAGAAATACATTAGCGAGTAAAAAAAATTTCATATACCACAGCTGAAATAAGCTAGTTTTAGTTGCTAAATTTAAAATTTTATTGTAATTACAGTCCTATCACTTACTGCCAAAGGTTAACTTACTATTGTAGCAGTATAAATTAATTTAATTAAATTACAATATATATTTCTGAAGCCATATATATGTTACACTTTTTCAATTTTAATTTATCTTTATTAACATCAAAATTATATCATGTAGCTCTCTGAGTGGCCATTACAATTTATTAAGTAAATTAGTTTAAAAACAATCTCCGCCAAAGTGTTAATTGAAAAATAAGCTATAAACTTTTTTAATATTATATAAGTACTATATGTAATTGAAATTTAATACATTTTCCAAATTTTAAAATGAATATTATTAAAATACATTTTCACAGTGAATTTATATCAAAAAAATAAAATTATTCATTTTTATACATCACTGAATCAATTATATTTTCTTAATCATAATTTTCTTCTTTAATGAATATTTTCTTTAAATAAATCAGTATAGAAAAATCCACAGTTGAATGTTGTGACGGAAACAAGCTTAAGAAATTTTACAAAATAAAAATAATTGAAATGCATTTTATTTTAGAAATTTTATATAATAATCTGGTACATGCAAAAATGAATCAACATTATTCAAAAACACAAATTATATGGTAATTTGAATAGCTAAAAAGAAAAAATCCACAAAATGTGAAATATTTATATTTAATGGAATTTTTATCCCCAAGGATTGACGTCAGATCTATTTTCATTTATTTTATTTTTTATTTTAAAGATATATTAAAAAAAAAAAAAATTGAAATAAGAATAATTTAAATTTAATGATTGTACTTTTTTTTTTAAAAAAAAAAGATTATTATTATGTTATAGCTTTGAAGTACAATTTAATGTTGAAAATTAAGGAAAAAAAATGTATAAGCTTTTTGTGTTCTAATTTTCAAAAAAAATCATTTTTTTAATTCAAAACATTTGAAATGAAATATATTTTGCTCATTAAAAAAAATATCTTCAAGATGGAGAAAAAATAAATAAATAAATGTGAAAATAATTATTTTAAAATTAAATTAAAAATAATGAAAAAAAAAATTATATAATTTTTGTAAAAGAATTTTATTTTATAAAGTTTAAAATTTCGAGGTAAAATAAAATTTACTTGAATTTATATGTAAAAAGTTAACACTTTAATGAAAAATATTTATGGAAATGTTATTATTTTAGTTTTAGTGTAAAAGTATTATTTTTTTTGGGTTTTTGGAAAAAGAAATTTTCAGGAAAATGTTTATGTAAAATTTACAATAAGAAAAATAATTTTTATAAAAACACTAAACTATATTTTTCAAGAATTCATAAAAAATACAAAATTATTTTGACGGTACAGATCAGTCGCCGTGAATGAATCTTTTATTGAAATAGAAAATTTTCATTGAATAAGAACTTAAAAATTTGTTCCAATAGATAAAGATTTTCAAAGGAAACAAACAAGTTCTCAGCAAAAGAACAAAACAGAATTTACTAATTAAGAAAATTATTATTGATTAACAAACAATTTATAAAAAAATATATTCAGTATTAATTTTCTTCAAATTTTAAACTAGCAACATTGCTACAAATTATTTTTTTAAAAAAATGTAATTAAATTAATTTTAAGAATTGTATTTAAGAAGTTCTTTTATTTTCAAATTATAATCATTTCCATTTACAATTTTATATATTTTTCCTAGAATTATTTAAAGTTTCCTTAAAATATTTGCTTTTAAAATGTTTTTTTTAATGATTCTTACATTGAAAACATCCTTTTTATCACAGTCAAATGAAATAAAAATATCATTGAATATAAAATTTCCTGATGTTTTCGAAGAATATTACAATTATGCACAGTTTTTCTAAAACTCTCTTCAGCATTTTGTATAAATTACTTTTATATGATATAAAAATAAAATAAAAACTTATAGATAAGCTTAAAATTTATATTTTTAATTCAAATTATTCACGCTGTAACGACCCTTCAAAATAATTCCTTATTATTTTTATAAAGTCACGAACACAAAGAACGTGTTATAATTTCTTCTTTTTTTTTCAAATTCATTTTTAAACATTTTAAAATAAAAATCTCTGCTTTAAGCATAAATTTTAACATAAAACGCAAAATGAGAATATAAATATATATGCGAAAATTAAACATTATAGAGACAAAATAGAAAATACCAAGGAAAATATCCTTGTATTAATAGAAAATGTGCATTGTAATAATATTTCGTAGAGAATAAGCCAATAATAAAAAAAAAAACATAAAATGACACATTTTATATACTGAAAGAACATTTCATTTTCTGATATTATTCTCATATATTCTGAAATGTCAACTTTAATAAATTCAAAACTTTAAAGTTTTTCGTCCTTACACAATACTCATCCGTCGTCTACATATATATAACTTTATTATGAACAATAGTGATACGCAAATTTTTACATTTTTATATATATTATTGTCCTTGTTATAAAGTAAAATTAATATTTTCATATTTGTTGGATGAAAAACTGTCAAAAAATTTTATTTATAATATTTTATTAGTTTTATGCAATTTGCTAATAAATATAAATTATAGATTAGACAACATACAAAAATATCAATGATACAGAGAAAATAATATTTATAGAGAGTGTTTAAAAGGAAATAGAAAATAATGAATCCAAAAGGATAATAATTTTATTAAAAACTTATCATTAATTTTGATTTGTAATTTTGACCGTGTAATAAAATACCAGTCTAAAATTTATAACAAAAAAAAACTTTTTCTAAACTTTACTCAATCCTTTTCTCATACATATATACATGTATCATTATTTTAAATTTAACACACATATACAATCTGAAAAATCGTTTCATTTTGTATTACATATTAAAATTTATTTAAACATAAATTTAAATAAAAACTTTTCGTACATTATTTATAGTGAAAATGTTATTTTTGAACTCATTTCTTATAAAATAAAAAAATAATAATATTAGTTTCAAGGATAAAATATTTTTGTATATTTTGTAAGATTTGGCATGAAAATTAAGACATTCTAATTAAAAAAAAAAAAAGATATTATAAATTATTGTTTTTATTTAAAAGAACATTGAAATATGAAAAAATCTGAACAAAATTTATCAGAAACTTAATACTAACTTATTATTTTATGTCAGAAATGTTAATAGTATAACTCAAAGATATATAAAAACTTTTAATAATCATTTATGATTGTTAAATTGATAAGAAATATTGTCATTAATAGAAATTTGATCTAAGTTATTTCATTTGTGACTTTGAGATTGTGATTCAGTCCAGCATCGTAAAACTATATAAATATAATTACATAACTGGTGGGTAATAAAGTCACAGTACATATAAGTAATATCTGTCATTTGAACTAATTTGCGATTTGCTGTGTAAGGTGAAACTGAACCCAAACAAGTTTTATTTCAAACCGAGTCGTCTAAAAACAGTTCGCGGGGATTGTGGGAAATGCTGTGTTCTTTTAAAAATAGTTCGCGGGGATTTTGGCTCTTAAATCTTCTTTTTGTAGTCTATGCGAGGCTAAAAACTAACCTTTTTTAATTTATAGTCTAATCCGAAAGATAATAATTTTGATATTGAAAATTTATTCTTAAAGGGTCGTTACAGCGAACGGTCGTTACAGCGTGATATTGAAAATTTAATCTTAATGTTTTTTGACTCAGTTTCATTAATTTCAAAAACAGTCAAACATTAAATTTGAGTAAATTTATTTGAGTGAATTTACAAATTTTCTTTCATTTCCAATTTCATTGATTTTCAAAAATCTTCACTTTTATATAATCGACACTGTACAAAAATATAACACATTCATTTCTAATCTTTTGATTTATGCAAATGAACATCATTGCTCCTCTATATATATTTTCGTCTCCGTTTAAGATATCCCTATATATTTTTCTTACGTAAGTGTATATTCAAAATATCAGTGGCAAAACATATAAAATTTTATTATTATATCTTAAAGAAAACCATTTTTTTTCTGTTATTTTTCCATCTATTTTTTTTGTTTCCTTTTTCATTTTTTTTTATCTTAAAAACAAAATTTCTGATCCTTTTACTTATTTTTTTTTTTTATGTATTACATAAATGTGTGTATTTCGAAATAGGCAAACAATTTTCCAGTTTTTCTTTTCACCCCGAAAATAGAATAAAAAAAAAAAAACCAATTCAAAATCGATTAATACACGTACATAACAACAACATTTATATTTTCACAAGAAAAAACGAAAAAAAATTAGAAAAATTTGATATTTTCCCGAGGATGATTATTAGTATACGGTTGATATTTATTGAAAGGAAAAGTTAAAATACAAACATACACCAATTCAAATATACAACAACAACAACAAAAAGTTTTATAAAAGTTTTCATAATAAAAATAAATTTGTTAAATAAAATACAATTTCTTTATTGTTATATAAATATTTGTATATTTTTCTTTTTTTTGTTAATATTATGAGGCCAAAAACTGTTAAGGAGCAGAAAAATGGAAAATTAGTCTTGATTTCTTTTTACAAAATGAAAATAAAATTGAAAGAAAATAATAAAAACAACCAAGTTTTTCTTTGGTAAATATAAAAATAAAACAATTATTCACATTATCTTTTATCATCCGACTATTTAGCCACAATCCTTTTTTTCTTATTTTTTTCCTTGTTCTCTTTTTATTTAAAAAAAAGGACATAATACCTAAATATTTATAGTCCAAAGGATTAATAGAAAAGTGGTAAGAAAATAAATATAATAGTTATTATTACTTTTTGGAATTTTGTAAAATTAACAAGAAAACTAGGTAAAATAACCAATGAAAAATGCAAATAAAAATTGCACAGAAAAAGAAAATTTTCTTACGAAAAAAACAATCATAAAATTGGCCTTCTTTTAATAAATTAATTTAATTTTTACAAATTTATAGAAACACATAAAAAAATTATAAAAATATTTCATAATATCGTATGTATAATAGTAGTAGTACATTGTTAAACATACCACCCTATTGAATGTCCTTTGTATATATAATAATAATATCCTGAAAATCATTAACAAACTTTTCGACGACTATTATAAAAAAAAAAATATAACCAACAAAAACATAATTACAAAATCTGTAGAAAATCTCAAATTATTGTTGTTTTAACAATAATTATAGTCCTTTATTTTTTTGGTATTTCGCATTTATTACCCATATTATGGAGAGAAGATTTAAATAGTATTCAAATCCCTACTACTTTTTGCTTTCTTATCCTAGATTTTTTTTATTTTTATTTAGTTTATCTACAATTTTCTTAATCATGAGATCCTTTACACCAGTCAGTAGATTTTTTTTTATATAAATGTATATAAATGTATATAAATAAATTTAAATAACCCAGTGTTAAAAGGACATCATCCAGGGTGTTGTTGTTTTTTTGTTGTTGTTTTTGTTGTTGTAGTATATAACTAAAGGAGTTTGTAAACAACTAAACAGAATAGAAAAATCAAGCAAAAAAAACCAGGAAAATGAAAAAAAAGAAATTATTATAACTGATGTTTATCTTAAAAACAGGACATTCTATTTTATGACTTTTTTTTTTTCTATATAGTATAGAATTTTTCCTTATATACACTTTTACTACTACAACAATTTACTAATCGTACTGTGCTACTACAACTTTATACAATTTACAACTACTATAATAAAATTGGATAAATAAATTTATTATGGTTCATTTCTATGGTTCAGTTTTTTTTTTTTTTGTATTAAAGTATCTAGAGGATCAAGAGAATGTGGGGTCCTGTAAAAATGTATATTATTATTATTTTTTTTCTTTAAGCAACAAACAGTAAACAAAATATAGGAAAAAAAAAAAAAGTTTAACAATAAATTATAACTTATAAATTGAATATTACTTCTTTACGATCTAAATAAATACTATAAAGAAAGATATTGAGCGAAAAACAGCACCCAGTAAAAAAAAAATACTAAAAAGCTATTGAGCTGAATAAAAGGATATTTAGTGCTAAGTTTATTTTTTTTAATCTATTTTTCTTTTCTTGTATTTTTTTTTTATGCTAGCAAATGAAAAAAAAAATTAATATAAGATTTCGGGCAGAAACACTACCAAACAAACAAACAAACACAAAAAAAGAAATAATAATTTAATCTATACAAAAACATAATTTACGATTAAAAAACATAAAAAAAAAAATTAAATTGTATTTGTTACCAAGGAGAAGAAAATTTTCTTAGAACACATAGCAAAAAAAAATCCATGTTAGTTAAGGAATGAAAAAAAAAAGGATGGGTACAATGAAAAAAAAAAAATAATTGGTAAAATTAGAAAATACTAAAAAATATATATATACTCGTATCTATATAAATATAAAGATTTTATTTAAGGAGATGAGATAAGTGTGTAAATACTTTCAATTTATGCTCGATTTTTTTCTTATGTTTATAGTTAAACGATATTTTTATTCTGATATTTAAAGAAAAAATTTTTAGAAAAAAAAAAATTATAAATTGTATTTTTTTTTTTTACTGTTTTTAATCAAGAAAAATCTATAATCTGATGTTAAAAATGTAATAAATTTTTATGATAGGTAAAATAAGATTTATCTTAGATTAAAAAAAAAAAACTTCCAAAAATATACGTAATAATTTTTGTTTTGTCTGTGTTACAAATAAAATTTGAAAATTTTCCAAATATTTTTCAACATATTTTTGAAAGTAGAAATATGTTTGCGAAAGAAACAAGATAAAAATAAAATTGCATAGTCAGAGTTTTATGTTCGAATACATAAATCAAAATTAGAGATTATCTTACGTCTTGTGTCTGTAATTCATAAACAATTCTTAACTAAATATGTAAGACCGTCGTATCTGTAGCGTAGTGGAAAAGAGACTTATTTGAATTTTTCTGATTATGTTTTGACAGCTAAAAAATATTAATTATATTACAAAAGACAATGTCGAAGTCATAAATTATTCTCTAAAAAAAAATACCAAATTCAAATGACAAATTTTATAAAGTCAAAAATTACCAATAATTTTCAAAAGAATTTTAATTTCGTAAATCATTTTTTTAATTTTAAGTTTTGGGCACAATCTGTGAAATTTCATTTCTACAGTCTCATTCTGATTAAAATTTTTAAAAGTTTAGCATAGGTGGACGAAAAAATAAACAAGCGTACAATTGAGTTTTTTTGTATTAGAGTGAACCAACTAATACAAATTTAAATAAAATACAAATTTCTACGTTTTCAATTCATAAAACTAATTTTAAAAAAATAAATTTTCATATTTCCTTAGTGTATTTTTACAGTCAATAAAACGGATTTAAATACAATTTTACAAACTTTATTAAACTTTTAAAAAAAAACTTTTTAATTCAAAAGCTAAAACTTTTATACGCTTTAAATAACTTTTATAAATAATTTTTAGTTTTATGTTGAACATTATTTCACAGAGTAAACTTTAAAATAAATATTTTTATTTAGGTTTCATTAAATAATTAAATTATTTTCAACAAGTTTTATAAAATTATACGTTAATCCACAATTCTTCAATTTCACGGTTCGATAATTATTTATAAAAATACCAAGAAAATTTTAACGTATACAATAGAAAACTTGAAAACATATTAACAATCTCAAAGCAAAATATTTCAAATGTACGTTATAAACATTTTCTAATTATGTAATGATTTCAAACTATATACTCAGTCTTAGTTCCCATTTTTATACTTGGACCGAAAAATTTTTATTTATAAACTTTTTAGAAAAGTTTTGTTTTTTTTTTAAGAAATTAACTTACAATAAATTTCATTGTCACAAACAATTATTAAAGTAACAAAAAAGTTTTAAGGAAATCTTAAGGACTTTCAACATAATTGACTCAGATTTCTTGAAAAAATTTGATATTTCCTTCTTTATAAATATGTACATATATTTATTTTTGAAAATTACATAGTCATAGGCTGTGCATTAGAGATTTTAATGGAATTGTATTAAAATAATGAAAATAATTCTAATCAAAACTTTAAAATTCAAATTATAAATACAATAGATTTAAAATACCCGGCATTCACATTAATCTTCTTAAATTTCAGTATTGCAATCATACTAATTTTTTCCCAAAATTAGCAATAATGGGAAACTTACTTTATAAGAATCACTAGAAATTCACAATAAATTTATTACTACACAAAAATGTATAGAAATCTTTATTCCGTTTGCTATAAAATTTTGTAAATGTCGCTTAATACATTTTCGCTGAAATTAGTCGATATTATAATCAGTTTTAACTCATAAAATATTAAAATTTCAAATTTAATTTAATTATACTAATATAATTATGTTTACCGAAAATTAAGCGCATAATTAAAATTTTCACAACTTTATACATAATATTAAAATTAACTAGAATATTTAACATAACAGTGAACAGAGAAAACACTTCAAAAAAAAATATAATATAATTTAATATTTTTACAATTTCTTTGAAATTCTATTTTAAATCCTCTTGTACCTAATATAAAAAAACTGAAACTTTATATTCTATAAACACTCTAATGTTGATTACATATATATGCACATTATTATACAAAAAAAAAATCTAATTTAAAATTAATGTTATATAATTAAATTAAATTTTATATCTTCTCTTCATCACCAGAAATTTTCAATGAACAAAAAAATTGAAAAAAAAAATATATACAAGAAGGATGAAAGACAAAAAAAAAAACAAAATCGCGAAAATCCTTTTTAAAAAAATATAAATTCACATGATGCGTTTTGAAGTACACAAGACATATCTACAAACATTAACATAATGATTGTATTATGGGGATAATAAAAAGAAAAATGCCTTAAAACTAATTTCAAAATTGCTTACACACTGTCAATTATTTCCTAAACATATACATATATAATTCTATAAATATACATAGATATATTTTTTTTTAAAGAAAATTCCTTTTTTTTTGGTACAGTTGCTTTTCAAAACTGTGTATACGATCTGATAAAAGTTCTTAAAAGGATCCTGCACTTATCCTTTAAAATAATACACATATGTACCAGAGGATTCAAATTACATATACATATCTTTTTTTTTTTGTTAAATATGTACTAGTAAAATTTATTTAAAAGGATATATTAGACTTCAAGGATAATTACCTTCTGGTGTATTATTTCATGGGATTTGTGGCGGTTTTTACATTTCTATTTTTTTGCGTTTGTTTTTTTTTCTTTTTTTTTTTGGTAAAAACAAATGGATACCCAGAATATGTAAAAGAAAATGGTAACAGGATTTGATTGTCAGGACTATTTAAAATAAAAATATTTTTTTTTTTATTTTAATGCTAGAACACAATTTAATTTAGTTAAATTGTTGAAATAGAATTTTTAAATATTTTCGTTTAAATTCCTAAAAAATAATGTTTATGTTCAAAATGAAAAGTGTTTCTTAATTAAATATTTTAAAAAGCATATACATAAAAAAAAAACTAAAAAAAAGATTGTTTTTTTTTCATTGTTTATTATGATTTTATTATTATGTTTATTTTTAACACAACTAAAAAAAAAAAAAACAATATTCAACATTTTCAACATTTTTATCAGATGTACATTATTTAAGGAGGACAAGAACAGCAGAAAAAAAAAAATTAATGGAACTATCATGTCATTAAACTCTCTTTCATCTTTCATCCTTTTTTTTAAAATAAATTACCTATTTTTTATTTTTTTTAAAAAATATATTCACATATAAAATAAACAAGTATGTCCTATGAGGGACTTTATATGCAACCCTCGAATCTACACTACAACCAAACTTTTTAGTTGAAGGATAAAAAAAAAGTTTTTTAAACAAAAATATTTTATTTTTTTAATATCCATACTATATTTAAATAGCTTGGGGTTTGTTTGTATAATATGCAAATACATATATTAGAAATAAAAAAAATTTAAAATTTATATATTTAAAAAATATTGCATACTCTTAGGCAATATAAAGTTTTTTTTAAATACATATTATAATGCATAGTTTTAATATTGACTGATCGATTATTTTTTATAATTTATTCAATGATAATTTGGTTTAGACAAAATTCTTTGTTATTAAAGTGATATTTATAATCATTAATAAAACTTGAAGAGTAATTAATAGTAAAAATGGAGGTTAAAATAAATGGTCGTAAAATATTATCACTGAAATATCACTATAGTACAAAATAATAGGTTAAATCTTTTTTAAAAAAATATAAATAGACCAAAAAACTTAAACGAAATTTACATATTTTTATATAGAATTATTAGACCTTTTTAAACCATAAATGGGATATTATTCATGGAATTTAGTGATTTTTTTTTTCAAAAAAATATCATGTATCCCTAAAATGGAATTTATTCCATTTAAGGATTTTATGTATTTTATTATAAATTTTCTGTAAAAATATGAAATTTCATATAATTTTTTTTTTGTACATAAGGAATTTGAAAACTTTGAAATAAAATATTATTTACCAAAAAAAAAAATATCTAACTCAGTCCATTTCTGATTTGACCCTTTCTTAAGTTTTTGTAAATTTATGCAAATTTATGACATAAATTTATGTGTTATTAAATCCACATGACAGAATTGTAGATTCGTATTAGCTAAATAGAAATAAATTAAGAAAACATAATCTGTAATTACCACACTTCCTACTCATATTGCTGTACTCAAACTTATTTGTAAATATAGGCCCAGAACTAGCCATGAAGTTCTCTAAATATTTTTTTACACTCAAAATTCCGCAAAGAAAATGTTTAACAAAAAGTAGTAATTCACTTTCTAGAACTCGCCGAAATATCAATACCATTTTATGAAATATTAATTAATTAGGAAATCAAATATAATAAAAAAAAAAAGAAATTACATGACAGAAACTTCAAGAACTGTCATCTATGTATTTTGATATTTTTTAACAAATCACAAATATAGACGGAAAGTTGGACAATTTTATTCTTTGTGTAAGTCCCATTACGTTTAATATATCGCTTTCATAAAAACTATAAAATTATACAGATTTTAAGCAAATATTTTCACCATTATTTTGTGTCCTCATTTTTTTTGAAAATTAATGCATTCGGAGGGTTTGACAGAAAATTTATTAATAATATGAAATTAAAAACCAGTAAATTTGACAGCTCTGATTCGTACTGCAGTGATTATTATTTATTTATATGCAATAAAGATTATTCAAAATTAAATACATATATTTAAAAATATATTTCTTTAATTTGATTTATGCTTCAGTGTAGGGTATTTGAAAATTAAGTCCTAACTTAAGTACAAATTTATAATTTTATGGACCTAGATTTACTCACTCTCAGATACTGAATTAAAAAAAAACAGACTTTATATTCATTTTCTATTATAAAAGCATATTTTATTATTACATAATTCTTAATGACAACATTATTATTACTGAAGATTATAAAAAAATATAAACTCATTTTTGTGACATTAAAAGCCATCATCATATTGAAAATTATGTCAGTGAAAATCTGTATTATATAAATAATTTTAACACTGTTTTTTTTTTATTTATTTCTATCCTTAATTCCATATTAATGCACACAAAATACAAAAATTGTTTCCATTTTGTATATTTTATGGAAAAAACATAAAAATAAAGTTTGTTTTTCATAAAATAAATCAGAAAAAAAAAAAAAAGAGTTTTATGCTCTAAATAAAATTGTCGTCAATTTATTTAATTTCCACAAAACAAACACACAAAAATTCTACAAAATACAGAAAAGTGTTAAAAGTTTTCTAGCGTAGAAAATTTCTAAATTTAATTGGCTTTTTTTTTTCTCTATGAATTGATTCATTTTTTTCATAAAAACGAAGCCAATTAATAACAATTATTATAGTCGCATTAGTGCACAAACAGGACAATCATAATTATTCAAAGCAAAAGCTTCATTGATAGAAATTTTTTTTTTATATATAGTATATATTTATTTAAAGGTAATAATCCTTTAAAAATCAAAGCCAAAATACCAAAAAAAAAAATATTAAAAAATTAAAGCCTAATAGGTTTTGTTTTATGCTTAAATGAATTTCCAGGCAAAACGGATAAAAAAAACAAAAAGCTGGTAACGAAATCAAAGAATTTGCTAACATAAGTTTTTAAGTGGTGAAATTTTTAAAAGTATATTTAAAAATTCACTTAAATTCTTTTAGTATTGAC
Organism: Empis livida; assembly: GCA_963932195.1. Classification (NCBI taxonomy): domain Eukaryota; kingdom Metazoa; phylum Arthropoda; class Insecta; order Diptera; family Empididae; genus Empis; species Empis livida. The sequence continues at coordinate 47,713,214 of OZ010648.1, forward strand.
CTAGATATTAAAATTTTTTTTTTTTTGGTATGTAGTTTGCTCAAATATGTTTCTATAGATATTTGTATGAGTGTGTAAAGTTATCTGGTAAAATAACAGTCATATGCACATTGTGTATATAAGTTTATATAGAAATACATGTTATTAGAGTAAAGATTGAAAATAAAACCGTCAAATAAATTTGTACATTGGATAAGAACACTGGGACAAAAAATTTGAATTTCTAAATCGTTTCTATATTTTTATTTATTAAAATTAAAAATTCTGAAGAAGGAAATTGAAATAATATTTTAGAAGGAGAAATTTATATATACAGTTTATGGTGCAGAACAACCTGGATCCGATTATCAATCTTTAGGAGATCACAAAACTAATCATTAAATATTTCGGATCAGAAACTTGAAAAGAAATTGGTGAAAAACTATAAATTAAATATTTTAAATGTAAAATAATTTTAAATAAGTCGAAAATAGTTCTGTCCATATTCGTTCCTACTCATTTTTTCTAATAACAAAGTGACTATAGTTCGGTCCATACCTGTACTATTTCTTGAATTTATTTCTTTATCCATGAATTTCCAGTTACCACAGCATTTCGAATGCTTTTTTTTGTAGATTAAACTACTTGACGACATTCTTACATTTTATTTGCTTTTACTCTATAATACTTACTCCCCAGAGTTTTATCTATGACTTTTTTTTTACGTAATTTGAATAATTTGCATATTATTCGCCAACATTTTATTTTATAAATATTTGTGGTACAAAAATACAAGGATATTTAATGATATTTTTCGTAACGAAACCCATTGATAATTGTTAATTTCATTATTTTATAATTACATGCTATTTAAAATTTGTTTTCCGTGTATAAATTCCCATTTCGTAATCAATTTACTCACAGATGCATTTAATTCAAGTTTAAAAGAATTCGAATTGCAATTTAAAATCATATTTTTTTATACACAAAAAAAAAAATTTATAATCCAAAATACCCGCATTTTTTTAACCAATAAAAAAAGTAGGTAACAAAATATAAATAAATACAGATTCAATGTTCATTTTGCATACACAACATAAAAGAGGCTAAAAAAAATATCACAACTCAATACTTAAAAAATTTGAAAAGTGGAACGGAAAAAATTTTAATCGAAAAATTTTTAGCATAGAGTTTGCTTGAAGAGAAAACAGTGATTTGAGAGGTTTGATTTTTAATTTATTACTTTTCCTCAAAATCTTTTCAATTATGTTATGTATTTTCAAATCAATCTTTTGTTTAGCCAAGTATGAGTGGATCTATTAGATGAATAAAAAGTAGAGTAATTACAATGTTATAGCCAGACCAATGGTAAATGAATGCAAAAGGGATAAATTGCAAGGGTTTACTCATGCTAAATAAATTATTTTAGTATTAGTATTGCAGGGTGGTAATGGAATTCAATTAGGAGAAATTCCGAAGATGTACTAAGAACAAATATGGCCATTATAATTAAATTAAACGGAAAGCAGAAGAGAAAATTGAATTAAATGAGATGCATCAATTAATAAGGAACAATATTGTAATGTAACCAAATTTAAAAAGGAAGAATCCCGTGAATCCACTCTAGCCACTAGACAAATTGTAAGTCAATTAACAGGAGGACCCATGAAGATACATTCAGATTAATCGCTTCATTGTAAGCGAAACATAAAAGTTATCATTTTCAATTTTATTTAAAGACTGTCCCATAGCTGCCAATTACATATCTTTCATTTTTTTTTTCACAATAATCAAATCTACTTCATAGAAGAATTTTATTTTATAAATTTGACTATGCAATATTTTTTTTTCTACTCAAAAATTCGACGGTTCTATTATTCAATTTTTTTTTTTGTTCGCTGTTGTTTGTAAATGCCTTGAACTGTTGTATTACCGCTGATACCACATTTTTTTTTAGCATACTCTGGGTTACCTACTTTTATTTTTTTATGTTAATACACAAAAATGTTTCCTTGTTCTGTTTTTTTATATTTTTTTTTGTGTTTAAAATAAAAATTTTCACAAAAAAAAAACACAACTTTACATTGAAAATAATAAAAAATATAACATTTTAAAATAAAAAAATAAATTTTCTGAAAAACATAAACAAAAACAATGAAAAAGCAGAAAAAAAACTTATAATTCAAAAGGGAAAAACAGTTTGGGGATTTTTTTTCACTTATTTATTGTAAACTAACATTATATTCCCGTGGACTCTAAGACCTCTCTAAGGACTCCAAGGTATTCACTAGGTAGAATAATAAGGACATTTTTTTTTTTGTTTATCAGAATTATAATATAAAATTAAAATACAGAAAACAGAGAATAATGTAGTTACACAAAAAAAAAAAAAATATTATTAAATGAAGAATTCATGCTGGGATAAAAAAAAACAAGAAATGTTATACAAACCAAAAATATAAAACCGCATAATAATCATAATAAATATATATGTGAGTGAATATAAAAAAAAATTATATAATCCTTTCATATTCAGCACATAACAACATTTTTTTTTTAAACATTGTTTCTCAACAAAACTATTTTATAGCATAAATGGGGGGACAAACAATTTTCTTCCTTTTTTTTTTTTGTTTTGTTTAGCTTGTTTTTTGTCAGAATATTGTATAATTTGAAGAAAAAAAAAACGGAAATACAAACGTGTCCTTTTAGTCTGTTAGGACGAAAAAATATATACATACATACATATATATATTTTTTTAATATTATTTTTATTATATAATTTATTCACAAATAAAATCTACTAAGAAAAAAAAAAAACATAATAATATCCTTAAAAACAAAAGGCGATCCTTTTGGGATACCATTAGTTCGAATAACAAAGAAAATAAAATGATTTTATAATAATAAAAAGAATAATGGTGTTTTTTTGGGGGTGGTAGTTTTTTTTTTAAGGGTGAACGGATAAAAATAACGAAAAAAAAAAACAAATGATAATAAAAATAATAAAATGAATTTGTGAACAAAAAATGTTGTCAAGGAATTAAATTTTATAAGGATTATGTATTTTTTTTTTTTTGTTGTTGTTGAGGAGCGAAAATACACACAGAAAAAAAAGGATGTTTTTAATCGAAAATCAACATTTTGTTTTTAAAATTGGTCCTATACGCTGACACGAAATAGCAAAATTCTGATTTTGTTAAATTCTTGGTATGATAAAATGAAAAGTATATTTAAGCATTTATTTAACACAGCTTTTAATTAAAAAGGATTACTGTAATTTATAGGAGCTAAGTAAAAACTTCTAAGCTGGTTGAAAAGAAAAAAACAATTTCCATTATTTTTTAATTTATAAAATATATTAATGATTATCTCATGGAAACTAGGAAACGCTCACTTTCCTTAATTTTTTTTACTATTATTGAAAACCGCAAGGAAATAAACCGTTTATTTTATTGATGCCCGAAGTCTTTATGATGCCGGAGAGAAACTGTCCTATTATCTCGGACAGGAAAGTTCTTAAATTTGCTGCTCGGTGTGCTGAAAATCCTACAACTTGGATTTTTATTGGTCCTTAGTTAATTAAGGCATTTAAAAGGGGCCATATTGGTTTCACCAATGCATGACTTTGATTTTTGAGCATACTTCTCGAACTTGTTTTCCCACATAAAAAGGTCCACTTTGGAATTATTTAGCAGTATTTTTTAAACATTTATAATTAGTCTCTCTATAATAAAATTTCATTAGCTGAGCTAGATCAATTTTAAATGCTGGCAAAATGTGGCTATTATTATTGCTACCCATAATTTTGTTTGCCCAAATATGTTTTAGTCTTAGCAGTCCATTGCCACAAAATATATTAAGTAAATAATTTTATTAAGAAAATATTAATATCAATTAACTTTTGGTGACAAGAAAATTAAACTTTTAACAAATTTCCTACAATATAATAATAAATTTTATGAAACACAAATAAAATTTTTCCAAATTAAATTATACTGGTTGTGAAATAATAAACATTAACCACATATTTGTTAAAATTAAAATCATTTATGATTATTATTTTTTTCTGCAGAATCATAATAAAAATTTCTTACCTTTATTTTTCATATTATTTAGAAACAAAATATTTTTTTTAGTACTATTCATACCACTATTAAAAATTTAATTTCCTATATAAAAGCAACAAAACTTAAAATTAAAAAATTATGACTAACTTATTACGTAGCCAGGAAAATAAAAATCAGAACAAAAAAGTACACACACAAGGACACAAGAAAAGTTTTATCCTTCAAAAAAATATTTTTAATTCCCAGGCACAATAGAGTATAGTAGGTTGCATAAATTTATTATAATATTTTTACTTAAGTTTTCCAAAAATTTTAAATGTCAGAATAAGTGGAACATTTTATGCAATTCCCATCAGTGTATAAAAATATATATGTACATGTATACAAAATTTGTATATAACAAACATTCAATTTAAGATATAGGATTTGATAAAGACTACTATAGTTAAAAAAAACATAAAAACTATGTGAATTGGGAATAGTACAAAAATTGGCAATGCAAATATATATTTTTAACTAATAATTTTCTACAGAATATTACTACATATATATACGAGTATATCTAGTAGTTTGATTATATGTATATTCAGTATAAAGTTTTTCTTTTTGTAAATCTTTTTATAACAAATATGTATAAATTTTCTTTTAGGATTTAAATACGGCATTTCCTTGTGTATTTTCCTTAAAAAATAATAACAAAAATTCATAAATTTTCAATATTTTTCTTTTTGCCATAAAAGTATTTAAGTTTGCTATTGTTTCCGGACATTTTATAAATTATATAAATAATATTTAATAGGGTATATAGTATAATAATTGGCTTTTGCCTATTTCAAATACATATTGAAACTAAGACAGCAATGGGATTTAGAATCTCAATTTTATAGCTACTCTAAATTTTGAAAAATCTTCTAAATTAGAGAATTATACATTCAGTGTAACGTACTAGAATTTAATCCATTTTATATTCTAAATTGACAGTGATATTTATATTTCAAGTTCTTATAAAAAGAATTGATTAAACAGGTCTTGATTACATATTGGGTCAAAAGATTTGATGACCGTTTTAGGTGAAATTTTACAATTATAAGAAGTAAAAAATTAAAATTCAATGAAAATTAACCTTTAGTTGTCAGGGTAAATACATATTGAAATTATTTGTTGATGGTGTTCCATAAATTCTGTAGTTGAAAATTAATCTTAAACGATCTTATGTCTAAGTTTAAAAAGATCTATTACAAAATTATTACATTACACCGCCAATATTTTTTAAACCTAACTTAAAGTTGCCAATTAATAATTTTTATAAATATTATATTAGTGAATTCTAGTCTATATTTGGACTTTATATTCTAAATAGAAATTCTAAATCATTAAACTGCTGTAAAACAATTAGTTATGATTTTTTTTTTAAAATCAATTTTTTGTATAATTATATAGTGTAAGTTATGGCATTGATTTGAACTTAGTTTTTAAAACACATACTTTGTAGTAAATTCAATTTTCAAATGAAATCGTTTACCCTACAATTATTAAATTTAACTAAAAACGACAATTTTTTTTTAAGTAAATATGAACTGATTTATTTTTACACATATTTTACAAAATTAAAACAGTACCCATATTATTATCACATACCCATATAAATGCAATAGAGAAACCACATTTTGTCTAAAAAAGAAAAATATTTTAAATTTTGGTAAATTTTATACTGCGGTCAGAGGTTTTATTCAAATTTAAAGGAAAACTTTACAATGAACTAAAAAAATATTTTCCAAAAGGTAAATTTTGACTCTTTAATAAAAATCATTTTCAATTTACTAAATTTAAATATTTTTTTTTTTGCTTATGGATAAATTAATAATAATTGAATGCAAACTAAAAAAAAAAAGAAGAAAATTTCGAATACCAAACTTTCTGGCAAAGGAAATATAAAAAGTTTTTGCAAAACTTAAAATGAACTTTTTTTTTATGAGTTCTTAAAATAAAGTTGAACAAATAATTTTCTATTTTATATTTATTTTTAATATTGTTTCGAAAATTTTCTTAATAAAATAAACGAGCATAAATAAATTCAATTAGGTTAAAAAAATTTTTAAATATATAAAAAAAAATTAAGAATATCTTAATTTAAAAATGAGAATATTATATTTTTTGAACGTAAATTATCTTAAAATCTGTTACCTACCATCACGTATTTTTAACATTACTTATTTAAATTTCATTTTTTTTGTACCTTCAACTTATTTCTCTCAGTTTTTTTTTTTGTTCTTAATAAATTAACTTTTAATGCTAAGAAAAATATAAATTTTTTTACCTAAAAATCGATTTCTTCAAAATATATCACGATAAAGCAATTTTTTTCAAAAAAAAAAATAAATCCAATCAAATTTAAAAAAAAAATATTCTAATAAAGTATTATACAGACTTTATCATAGGCAAATTCATTTTATATTCACATCCTTAAAAAAAAAATTGTATTGTTTTTAACATTATATTTCCTTAATTTAACCACAAATATTTTTTTGTTCTACCACCCATTCTATTCAACCATAATAAAATCTTTCAAATTCATTGAAAAATCTTCAATGTCTAACGAAAATAAGCACGTGTCAAGGATTTTTCTGGATAACATAAAAAAAAAAACCTAAATAAATTTATAAATAAAAACGTTTATTCATTGTTTTTTTCCCAAAAAGTTTCTATTTCTACTACAAAAATAAGAAATGAAATTGAAATGCTATTCCCGACGCTGCGTATAACAAAAAAAAAATCAAATTAGATTAGAAAATGTCAATATTAAGAAATATTTCAAGTGGAAATTTAAATAAACGTCTATACCTCTAATATGGGTATAAAGAAAATCTTAAAAAATTGTTTTAAGTTTTCTTTTTTTTTGAGAAGGAAAACCAATTAATTTAAAATTGAATTGAAATAAGGATAGGGATAAAAAATATATATTTTAATGATGGTAAAATAAACATGAATTTTAGTTAATTTCACTATAATTAAAAATGAAAATCTATTTAGGGGAAAAACTGATTATATATTTTAAATAGATTTAGGAAAAACCACTTATAATTTTTACAACCCTAATATATATATAATATATATTTTTTTTCAAATTAATAGACAACCAGACTGTAAATAAACAGCTTGATTGGTAATTTTCACACAAACTTTAATGGCATCAAAAATTTATTTGGAAAATAATTTACAAAAAAACAAACCTACACGAAAATATTTGTATATATATATATCTGAAATTTTGTAGTGTTTTATGGAAAAATGTAACCCCCTGCGGGTTTAATACGAATAATATGTTAGAAAGTCTATATTTAGAGGATTGGAAAATAAAATGAAAATAAATGATTCCCTGATTACTTAATTAAATATTTTACTTACTGTAATGAATATTTAAAACATATATTATGTAGCTATAAAATTAATTATTTCAATTTTATGATTATGGATAGTTTTAATTGCTCAAATATGCGGAATTATTGAAAATTTCTTTTTTGTAATTTGATTATGTTTTGATTCATGTTTAATGTATTATAAAGATTTCATTAACACTTAGGCAATCTTTTTACAATTTTCATTTCATTTTTTTTTCTTTTTTGGGGCTCTCAACATAAAAACCTGTCAAATATTACTCAAAATTGTTGACATCAATTAAATTGATAATCAGTCATATTACATTTTTTTTTTTTTTTATTTTTGTTGAATTCTTGACATCCAACTTCAACTCTCAAGTTTTATATTTTATTTTTTTTACTTTCAGATTTTCTTTACTTTATTTTTCATGATAAGAAATTTAATAAATTTCATTTCTTTTACATTTCACAAGTTTGATTTGTAAGTCCTTGAAGCTCATTTATTCAGTTTTATATTTTCACATTTTCCCACAGAAAAATAAAAACCAAAAAAAAAAACTTCTTTTAAATATATATAATAGTATATATATATATATTTTTTTTTATATATGTATATATGTGAATTTCCCGGAGTCCTTTTAACAGAAAAACAATTCATCATTTCAGATATAAAATTTCATTTTACTTGCAACATATATACATACTTATAAGCAACAAAATTATATCAAATAAAAATTTTGAAACAAAACTGGAAAAAAAAAATAATATCTTTTTACTTTTACAAACCAAAAGAACCAAAATTACAAAAACAACCAAAAAAAAAGAAGAAAATTAAGAAAAAGATATTTTTTTTTATTATTATTTTTAATTGAGTTTAATTTATTGTGTCCTTCTCAGATTTTTTTAAATGTATGTCATAAAAAAAAATGAAAATTCAGAGTAGACGTCATAGTATTATACTTTGTTTATGATACTTTATAACATTTTCTTTTTTTTTTTTTTTGGAAAAAAGCTGGAGGATATTTTTTTGAATAAAATTTCCCTACATAAAATATATATATTTTTTTACATACTTTTTTTTTTTGGGAAAAACTTTTGATTATATTTTTTCCCAAAATAATTATATATTATCATAACAATATTTAAAATCCTTTGAAAACTTATTTTTGTATTTTCGTATAAAAATTATTATTAAAGGGAAAAAAAAAATAAAAACTGTCAGAAAAATTAATAACAAAGTAAGACCAAAAAAAAAAACATACAACATAGTTTTAAAATTATAACATTTTTTTTTTAATTACAATTTCTTCTGTTTCGGGGTTTTTTTTTTATTTTGATAAATAAATAAAATCTAAAATCTTTAAAGTGATTTATCTTTCAGATCCTTTTTCTGTGAAGTAAATATGTCTTGTGTAAATTTGTTCAAATAGAATTTTATTTTATCCTTTAATTTTTTCGTAAGTATAGTTCTTAAGCAGAATAACACTTACATTAATTTAAAGGATATATAAATAATGTTAAGTATATATATATTTTATAAATATATTTAGTTTATTTCTATAAATAAATATATACCATTTAATCCTTGTACATATATCCTTATTCGCTCCCAAAAAAAAAAAAATAACATACAATAGAAAAAAATTCTTCAGTTCAACATTAGAGTAAACAATTTTTTTTTTTTATATAAGCATGACAAATGATTGTTTTGCCAAAAATGCATTAATCTAAAAAATGTTAAAAATAAAATGTTATTTTTACAAAAATTTCAAGTTTTTCTTTATCTATATAGTATATATAGATACATATACTACTAATACTAGTAGAATAATTTTTCAAATTTCTCTACAAAAAAATTCTATACAAAATATGTTTTAAAAATTTCTTTTAATCCTTTATCTTGTTGTTGTTGAAAGAATCCATTTATTTATCATAAAATACACAAAAGTAGTAAACCATTCAATTTTTTTTTTATAATTTTATAAATATTACTTAGATTATCCTTGTTTATGTTATATAGATATATCTAGAATATATATATATAAAAATAATTAAGTGAAATGAAAACAATTTAAATGCTTTTCTATATATATATATATTTGCTATCGTTGCACAATTAGTTTTCCTTTTCAACACCCAATTAATAAATCGCCTGATACACTACTAACATTCCAAAATACTACAAACCAATAACAACAGATATCTAAAATAAATAACAAAAAAAAAAAAAAAACAACGATATTTAATCTTACGATAATAAATTTTCACATACACACAACATAAAAATAATTCTATAGATATTTTACTTCAATTTATTTTTATTTAACAAAAAAAAACTTAATTTTAAACTTTCGAACCGGAATCAAAGCATAACAATTTATTTATTTATTTATTGTTATTAAAAAAAAAAAAACATATTCACTTACATTTTTCTATGTATTTGTATATATCCTTTTTATTTATTTTTATTGTACTATTATCTACTTTCTTTTTAATTTCAACACATACTTAAATATAAACGGTACATCAAGTAAATTAATATATAAACCAAAAAATTCAAAATTCATTTACACTCTCACCAAATATGAATTTTACACTAACCAAAAGGTTAAATAAAAATGATAATAAAGTACATTTTTTTTTTGTAAGAAAGCTAAATGCGTATTTACTATTAGCGCAAAAAAAAAAAATTATTAGAAAATGTCCTTATAGAATTTTCAATTGGTTTTGCAGTTCGGTATAACTCCTTTTTAACCGACGCCAAAACAAAAAATTGAATTTTTCATTTAACCTTTTTTTTTGGTTTTTTTTTTTACAACTAGAACCGAATTGAATGATTGCTCAATCTGGACTACTCTGATAAGTCCTGTTTATCTAAAGGTTTTTTTTTTATTTATAATAAAAAAAAAGGAAATATTGAGTAAGGAAAACTAAATAATAAAAAGCTTTCGATGAAAGAATATAGAATTTTATATTTTGTATGTATTAGTGAGAAATCAATTTCTAATTTTTGTTTTTTTGAGCTCTCTCGCAAACTGAAATTTTTGGGGAAACATTTTTCTTATATATATATATATGATTTATCCAAAAATTTGTATTAATTTTTTGGGTGTTATCTCATCACATGGATTTTAGAAATTATCCTTTAACAAATTTTTTAAATTATAGTCTATATTGTGGATTTATCATAATTAGTTTTATATGGTATATAAAAATTATAGCTAATATTAAATTAATTTATATAATTATTAGCTTCAAAAAATAATTAACAATTAAAGAATATCTCTTGATTATTAGTCATTAATTAATTTCATGTAAAACAGTTTTAAAAACATATTTTCTTATATAATACAGGACACTACATAATTAATTCATTTGCAATTCAATAATCATACAATTACTCTATTATGGATTCTCTGGTCACAAAAACACAAATTATGCTTATCATATCAAAAATATGCAAAAATATGTGTATTTAAAATTAATATATTTGCGTTACATTCTACATAATTTATTAACGTCAACAGCAGCTGTTTCCATTCAGTATCCTGTAAAATGCCTATACAAAAATTAAATCTTACACAAGACAACACAAATATAAGGACATTTTCTCCACTGACCTAGCCACTAACAATTTATAGGACATACATAATATTATATTCCACTTTATTAATTCCAATACTATCACAATTCAAAAAAAATTTCTTTAGAAAAAAAACAATCCATATCTACAAAATTTTCTTTTAGGTATAAGGCTAAAAACAGAATTAAGAAAAATATAATACGATATAGGAAAAAAAATATATATATTAAGATCTATGTACGCATGTTGACAAGATAATTTTATCAGAATTCTTGTAAATTTCTCATAAATTTTGAATTTAATAAATAAAAATATCTAACTATGTACTTGAAATAATAATAATAAAAAAAAATAGAAAATCTCAGAGAAATTTATTAAAATAAATTAACAGATTTCCTTCTCAAAAAAAAAAATTAAACAACAAAACTCTTTTATTGCATATTTCGAGGCAATGAAAAATTGCATACTTTTAGGCAGACTTTTTAAATCTTTCGAATTATACATTTCCCCATTAAAGAACCAACATTTTTGTTCCACATAAAATGTTTTATAAATAAAATGAGCAATCATATTCAATTTATTCAATTATCTCATTTCCCAAAATTTCCCAACATTAAAAAAAAAAACATATATAAAAATTTGCATACTTTTAGTCAAAGGAGAAAAATCAGACATGAAGCGCATGTCATTAAATTAAAATCCTTTTTTTTTTAGATAACAAAAATTTACAATTACTATTCACTCTTTTTTGATATTTTACTACTACAATATATCTTTTAGAGTTTTTTTGACATAAATTTTATTTACATTCATGGAATAATTTTAGGAGTTGCTGATAGCTCTAAGGAACTTTAGAAAATAATTTTTTATATACATATCTATAGAGTTACAAGAGTTATATATTTATCTATATAATTTATATTTGAAATCATTTGTAAGCCAGACATATCATATGGGAATTGACTATTAAATTTATAAAAATCCACATTATAAAATTTAAATGATTTGCAAATTTGAAACTATGTCCTTTTTTGTTCAATTTTATGCGAATTAATTAAATCAAATATATTACCAAAAAAACCTTAATTTTCAAGGAAGTAAATATACTTAAAAATTTCATCAAATAAATTATAATAAATATGTATATACAATTTTCTCATCCTTAATAATGCTAGTTCATAACTTAATTAAGAATCATGAATGATAAAAATTACTTCAGTAAAATATAAAGTTCTTATATTTATACAAATAATATTATATTTCAGAAAATTCAGAAAAATGTTTATAAAAGTCTTACTATCAACAAAATGATTAATATTTATTACAACTATCATAAAAAAAAATTTCCAGCAAAACCACCCACTAATTTCGCGGATTTACCATCAACTGGTAACTATATAAGAAAGCAAAAAAAATTATATCTCTGATTTCCTGGTAAATATTTCTCAGTAATTTATTACATGATTTCTCCTTCAAAAAAAATATATATATATATATATATATATATAATTTTTACCATAAACCAACCAATTTTTTACAAAATATTTATTTATATTATATTAAGGACATACTTCGGAAAACTGTAATAATATTATAGTTTGTTTTATGGTGTTGATTCTTAAGTAACTAAATATACAAGAAAACAAAACAAAAATAAGAAAATCTTTTCAACGAAAATCCTTTAGGTCCAAGACTTTTTTTATTTCACAGAACTAAAAAAAAAAAAACAGAATAATATTTTCTACCTCTATTTCGTCCTTTTAAATACATGTCCTTTGGTTTACTAAATATAAAAACCATCTTCTGTCATGTACTCTAACTACTACAAGTAAAAGATGAAAAAAAAAAATATTATCTGCTTAGAATTTTTAAAACATTTTAATGGAAAGCCACTTTAGTTTCGTGAATGGAATATAATCAATTTGTTAAGTTTTTTGTTTTTGTTAGTAGATACTAAAATGACTGTGTTTTGTGTATGGGAAAAGTGTGTAGTTTTATTTTTAGTCTTAAGGATTTCTGTTTATTTTTTTTTTATAAATTACGATAGCAAAATAATATTTCAGGAATATAAATGAAAAAATAAGATGCCTAAATATCAAAATTATTAGTTTGAGTTGAGTATATAATTTCTGTATAATTTTTTTTTTTTTGCTACCATTTATAAGTCATTTTCTTTTTAACCAAAACTAATCTCAGTTAAATTGATGTTGTGTTTAAAGGTATATAGAAAAAGGATTTTCTAAATAACAAATTGATAATAAGGATAAGAGAAAAAGAAATTATCAAAGTTTTTTTTATATATATGTGTAGTATAAAGAAAAAGTTTGATTAAGAATATAATCACTTTTTCTGTTTCAAACTTCAGTGATTTTATGATATATTTATTTATTTATTTATTTATTTCAAATATGTATAATATGTATTTTTATTTATTTCAAAAATATTCAGAAATTGAACATATTTTTTATTTATGTTTATTTCCCTATGAACCGAATACAAAAAAAAAAATAAATAAATAAATAGAACTTTATAAACAAACCATATCGAACAATATTAATGAAGGATACATCCCTAAAAATCACACTTCATTTTCTATTCTAATGTTCTTATTTATCATATCATCAACACTAAAACAAAATCCAATAAAAAAAAACCCAAATAAATAAAAAAAAAAATAACCAATACTTTTGAAATAATCAAAAAAAAAAAATGTTTATATCGAATACAAGCCAAAAAAAAAAACCCTAAAACATATCACCTTACAAACTATTCTCTATGGTCTAATCAAGAAAAAAAAATCCAATTTCCATTTCCCTCAAAAAAAATAAAATAAAATAAAACAAATTTCTAGGAAAAACAATTCGACAAATAAATGGAAATATGTATATATATAAAAAAAAATTATTATCATTGATACTAGCAAATATTATCACCACCACTCCTTAACCTATATTATAATCATCCCTTTTATATATAAAATATTTTCCATTTATATTCGATATTGGACAACATTTAGAAAATAAATCGCTTTAAACGTGCTATAGAATGAGCTTCAATTAGGTATCCAATTTTATTCACCAACACCCATTCCTATATCAGCATGATATCAACATACCAAGAACAAATCATATATAAATAAGTATTTTTCAGCTGTAACCATATATAGAAAATTTTTTTTACCCAGTAACCTGAAAATTAACAAGGGATAAGAAAAGGACATACATTCAAAAAGAAAAAAAAAAGCTTGTAAGATTGCGCCCATGATGATTAATGGGCTTGAAATATCTTCTTATGGCATTCACTTTTACAATCGTCCTTTTTTTTTTTATACACATTTTTCTATATTAATGAAAAATCTTATATTTATAGATATAAGGATTTTCCTTCTTTTTGTTGTTTTTTTATTTGGTTAGACTTAGCCAAGTAAAACCGATTTTCGATTAAAAAAAAAAAAATTTATAGAAAATAGAAAATTATATAGAAAATTTTAAAGGAAAAACTATTATAGTGTCTATTCATTTATAAACATGATTCTTCTCAGTTTATATTATCTCAGTAGAATGGTGACAAGAAAATTAGAAATATTTCGAATATATATCTTTTAAGTGAAAACTATCTAGTAAATCTAATAATAAAAAAAATCACTTCAACTAACACTTAAATTAAATTTTCTTAACATATTGTTCTTTTTTCAATTTATAGTTAGTTAAAGAGCTGATATTGAAGATTTTTGTAGTAAAGAATTTATTGAAAATTTTTAGTTTTTTTAAAGATAAGAAAATTAATGTTGGAAACATTGGAGAATAATTTTTAAAAAAATTTGTGAAATTATATTTAAATGCTATGACAACTTGAATTTTAAATGAATTTCAATATGGAAAATTTCTACTTTTTATTCAAAATGAATCAGTTAGATTAGTTTAAGAATGCAATACGTAATTGGTGGATCAGTTGATTTTAAAACAAATTTAAACTCTTAACTCTCGCACTTAGACCACAAGTGTGTCCGTTGTAATCTCACGGCGGTAGCTCATTTACAGCACATCGAGGCATTCTGTGTACCACACCGAGGCATTCTGCGATCATCTTGTCTTGAAACTGACATGCCAAATTACGTAGCTTTTTTTTTTAAAATTTTATTAGCCAAAGGCAATATTTATTATTTTTAAATAAATTTTTATAATTTCACTTTAAAAAAAACTATAGCTTCTAGTCTAACTACAACAAAATAATCATTTTAATGATATTTAGTACAAGAAAAATTCATTAAATTTAGAATTTTCTTATATATTTACATTTAAGTTTATTACTTTACAATCTGTCCAGAAAGTCAAATTCCTTTTTCAATGAATTTTTCCTGTTTTTTCTTTTTAAAGACAGAAACATTTGTCAATTTAAACTAAAGAAAATTTGTTTGTGACATTTTTACTAAAACTAAAAATAATTCCATTTAAAAAAAAAACTTACTTTTGATTAATTTCCATATATTCCATTTAGTAACTTAACAATAAATTAATAGAATATTAATCGAAATGGCACTCACCATGACCTCCATTAAAGTATATAAAAAAAAACCTAGAAATTATGGCCTTAAATCATTGCCTATATATTTATATATGTATATATATATTTAAATGATTTATGTTTATGCTATCGAAAAAAACAAAAAAAAATGTATAGGACTTAATTATAAATCTCTATTTCAGAATAAATTATCATTATTTACTGTTGGCCATAACAAAAAAAAGAAAATTATGTTGTGTTATGTATTAGTAATTATACAATACATTGATATTGATGTACTGAATACCTATTTATAAATATATATAAAATATTTTGTTAATTTAGAAGGATTTTTTTTTTTGGATTTTGTTTAAATAACATAAGCTTAACATTGTTGATTATTTTTGTCGTTCAATGGAAGTATGGCTCGTTGTCAACATGTTAAGCCTATGATATATATTTTTATTCTTGTTCTGAAGAGTTAAATTATTTTGTATAAAATAATGTTTAAGGGCTTCATTTTGTTGTTTTTGTTAATTAATTATTGAAATTTATTTTTATTTTTAGTAACCTGAAAATATTTTTGTAACGTTATTCATTTTGTTACCTCAATGTAACAAAATTAAAATAATCTTGGTATCTCCTAATCCTGCACTATATATATTTTAAAACTTTTCTTAAGACATATTAGTAATGCAATTTCTTATTATTCACAATTATAAATATATCCTCCAACATATCTTGATCAATATTTCCTTTAAAATTCTTATTTAAAAACTGTACTCCTTCAACAAATTCAGTATAGTTGCCATCTAATTATAGACAAAAACAATATTATTCAAAATTTGGAAATCTCAGATATTGTTCGTAAAATTGTTGTAAAAAGCGATATTTTTAAATTGAATTGTCTGCAAATTAGATTGGATTTTAGAATTATGTTACGTGTATATTATCATAAAATTACGTTATGGTTTAATAACATTTCCCAACATTGATTTTTTGTATAAAACAAAAAGAAAACTGTACACACAGAATTAGAGTTAAAAAGAAATTGTATTAAAAAAGGACAAAGTTATTAATAAAACTTTATATGAGAAAAAAGATTAATTTATTAAATGTCTACAAATTAGATTGATTTATTGGCATTTTGGCATTGTAATTATATCCTAAAATCAATATTAAAGTGTCCAGACTACAGACAAAAAAAAAATTTATGTCAATTAACTTTAATGCTACATTTACATATTTTACATATTTTGATTATATTTTTTCGTAATACTTGAAATTTTAACTTAAGTATTTTGCCTCCAATAGATATCAGAATATTCGAAATTATAAAAAAATGTATAATATATATATATATGGTATATTTAGAAATAGAATAAAACAATTTTTAGTTAATTAAATTAGTTAAGAATACTAATAATTATTTTATATAACTTCCAAGTTGGGGCCTTAAAATAAGATATATACTTATTTTTCTAATTTTCTTATATACTAATTTTTATTCCGCTGATAATTTAAATTCATTCAATTTCATCATTTCATTTTTTCCATTATTATATACATTGTAATAATATTTATTATATATAATGTTTATATATATTTATATCATGTACCATTTCAACAAATTTTCCATGATTTTCAATTTTTCATTATTCTTAATGTTCATTTTTTATTTGTCAATTTTCTTTTTGTTATAATACCAACATTTTGTTATTTTGTTTTATTAACCCCTTCTGAATATTTACCAAAATAAGTACTGTGTGTTATGGTGTTGCGGCAACATCCAAGCAGTATTATGTGGTATATATAAAACAAAACAAAACAAAACAAAAAAATTGTTGCAATATATATATGTATATATGTTGTTTATATATAAAGATATTATATATAAGTCGTCACAATGGAATAAACCATTTTCATAAATTACTCTATGCGGTTCCGGTTCATTATCAAGAGCATGTCTTTATATATCCATTTACATATATATTTATATATGTATATATCCTTGCTACAAAATTTTTGATTATATTTTTAATATTGGTATATATTTTTTTTTTGCTCAGAAATTTTCTATTTTCTTTATTTTTATTATCTTTTCCCAATCAGTTGTTAACTTTTCAGTTTACATTCAATTCCTTTAAAACTTTTCTATAGATTAAGGTTTTGACAAGAAAATGATAGGTATGAAAATTTTATTATTTATATTTACTAGAAATTTTAGATATTTTTTTTATTTATGTCTATAGCAGAGAAGAAAATTGAAAATTCAACAATTTAATAGCTTTATATTCAAAATTATATCTATTTTTATAAAAAAGAATATTTTTAAATTAAAGTTTTTAATGGAAAAGAAAGATATTCTATTAAAAATGTTCGTGAAAAATAATAAAAATGTGTAGCACAAAAATACTGAAATTAAGTATTAGACTTATTTAAGTTATGTGATAGATTTTGAATCCATATATGATAAATTGTATTTAGGTATTCGGTTAGATTATGTTAGAAAGAGTATGAAGCCAGCGATGATTGCTTTAGAAATCTCGAGAGAGCCATAGTGGTTCGTTGATTTCACCATATATTTGTTTCAATATAAACGACAAAGGTGAGATCTCCAAGGTGTAGTACACCGGGGTTACCAATCAACAAGTACCCATAATTTTCTTGTAAGCTGCCATATTAATAAGATCGACTCTTTTCTTTCGTAACGAATTCCTTATTATTCCAACAGATATTAATTTATCTGTAAAACTTATATAAAATTTTATCAACATTAATTATGCAAAGTTGAATAATATTAATTTGTCTAGTTTCCATTAAAATGAAATTTTCCTTGATTACCATAATCATAAATTTTTATTTCTTTGGATTTTAAATGAAAATTATTTCATTTTTTTTTATATTAAAAGATAATTTAATAAAACTGCAATAATTCTTTTTGAAATCTGATAAAAAAATCACTTTAAATGATATTTAAAATTAATCTTATTATTCCACTTGTACTAATAATTCTTTATTAATAATGTATGTTTTGAATAGATTTTTAAAAAAAAAAATAAGTAATATAGACTTTTTCACTTTTAGCCATCAGATGAAAATTTTTTGGTTCGAGGAAATATTAAAAAAAAAATTTATTATAAAAATATAACCAGTCATTTAACCACTTTTCAGTTGAAGTGTTGCGGAAATAACTTCTACAATATATTTTTTAAGCTATTTTTTTTTGTGTGATTCATCACTAATATTAAGTCTAGTATATACCAAAAAAAAATTGCTGAAAATGAATTCTACAAAAAATATCTATATACATATATATATTAAAATTATTTTCAAGGTATCTACAATTTTCACAAGTCACACGCTTCGTTGAACCTAAAAAAAAAAGTTTTAACATGTACGAAATTCTAGGAAAAAAATTATGTATATAAAAAAGACTTTAACACTTTTTTTTTTTTGAAAGAATAAATAAATCTATTAAATGTTCTTTAACTTTTGATTTAAAATAAGAAAATTTTTTTGTATCTTTTCATTATATGTAATTTTTATTAGGAAGAAAATATTGTGAATTATTCATAAATTTTATGCAAGTTTTACATTTGATTAAAATCTTTATTAATTTTGGAAATTTTTTAGGCAATTTTGAATTTTTAAAATTAGAATAACTTTAAAATTCAGTTTAATGTAAATGAAATGCTATGTTATTAGCTGGCAACGAACTTCAAAAATAATTATATATTTTGCTTATATGTACATATTCCAAAATTTAATTTGTATAATATTCATCACATTATTTCCATTATTCGGTTTAATGTTTGAATGAATGAACTGAAATTCAATAATTCAATAAAAACAAAATCTAATAATGGCCGACAATAGTATTATTCAATCCCATTTCAAAAGGAATTAGTCCTAAATTAAAATAGAAAGGTAACTAAAAGGACAGAGAAAAACTCTGTAAATCTTTCTTCTCTGTAGAACCAAATAACAATACAATAAAAATTCTATTTGAATGAGAATAATAAATTCTATTTGACACAACATTTCAAAATCTGGCACAAAAATTTATATAGAATTTTTAATGTCTCGAAAAATAACCAAATTTCATTCAAATTAAAAAGAAAAAATTTTAGGTCAGAATAGACACTAAATCTAATCTTGTATTGTTGATGCTGATATTATTATTAGTGCATTAAAAAGTATCCAATTCAAAGTTAATATACATTCAGATTCAGCCAATAACATTTTTGTGTGAATAATAGTTTTATTTACTTGAACATTGATTTACAAATATTCATCTTCATATTTAGCAGCTCTCCATTATATCCAAAAATTGAGTATCAGATTAAAGTTACAACTTAATTTCATAATATTTTTCATAGTCGTTAATACATTGGATCGCACATTTTGTTTTATATATCATCATGATATTGACATCAATATCCTTTCCAATATCATCAACAATATTGCATAACGTATTAATTTTTTTAAAATATCGCGTAGTCAAATTGGTTTATAGTAATTACTTAATTATAGGTATTTGGAAATATACTAATTGAAATTCTTTATTTCTGGCATCCATATATTTTTTACAATACAGCGACTATAATTTAATCATTATTATCCCTTCCAGCACATTTTTATAACATAATTTTTAGTGAACAATTGCTGTATTAAATTGCATTCTTAGTTAACTATATTTTGTACCCTCTGGTGAATGAAACACGAACTAGCATTCAGTTTTACTCCTTATTATCATTTGGATAAATTTTTACCATCACTTTTCAAATATTATTATAAATATATTTTCCAAAATTAATTAGTAATACCTCCAATATTATTATTAATTAATTTTCGAATATTATTTAGAGGCGATATCTATTATGCTGCCTACAACCATGCTATTGTCTTTTGGATAAATTTTATTCATTTTTTACTCTAGATAACTTTTCTAATGTGTAGTCCAGCAATAATTTATGTATAAATTTACTGTCTTGATAATTAACTTGAATTGACGAACAGATGGAAGGACGAAAATATACTAACATAAGGAATTTATAGTTTGCAAAAAAAAACCTTAAAAAAATTGGAAAAAAACTAAACGAAAACAAAAACTATGTGAAATAAAAGTTACACCCTAAACCCCTAAAGGATTTCAAACATGAAAAGGTTACAAGGCCTCCTAAAACTATTTAGATTTGATGACATCGTCCTCGTATCTATAATAAAACAACTGTCCATTTAATAACGACACCACACATCAAATTCGTCTTTTTATTCGAATATACTCATATGATGCGTATTGGGATAAAAAAAAAATGTTATAAAAATTTCATGTTAAATATTTGAGACTAATATTTTTGCTTCAACAATTTCAAAAATAACAATACAAAACGAAAAAAAAAAAAGAATTAAGCATTATTGCTGCAGGATATTCTACTTGCTTGATAATCTCAACTTACACACATATGTAGTATAAAAAAAAACAATATTTAAGGTATATATATATATTTAGATCCCATTGATATATATGTATTCTATATAGTAAAATTTTAGTTTTGACTTTGATCCTGGGGGGATGATATCCTGCGCCTGTCTAACAAAAAAAAAAATACAGCATTTCTTTTTTGATTTTTTTTTGTATTTTGGAAAAAGAATAATAGCCAAGAAATAATCGTACACATAGAAAAAAGGATATATAGTTATACAGAGATGTGAAAAGAATAAACTGGTGACAATAACATCACTTAAGCCCTCTGTCAATTCCATGTCGAAGGATTTTCTCTACAAAAAAAAAATTGTTTTTTTTTACGTATTTTTGCGTATACGGAATTGTAAATTTCACTATATATACTTAAATATATATATTTTTTTTTATATTTCGTATGTCTGCAAATCTATTTTTGCCGATTTTATCCTTTTTTATGGTTCGTACGTTCGTTTTTTTTCTGATTTTATTTTTGTATTAGATAATAACAAAAAAAAACGTAAGAGGAAATAATAAGGATATATGTAAATGTACATCTCAATCGTCTCTTGCCAATAAAAGGATTTTTCTTATTTTGTATTTTTTTTATATATATATATATTCAAACATATAAATATATATTATATTTCACTTTATATTCAAAAAAGGATTTTTGACTATACGTATTACTTTTGAATAAGTAAATATATACATATATGTATTATATTTTTTTCCTATTAGAGTAGATAGTCAATAATTTATTTTCTGGTTAAAATTACATAGTTAAATAATGCTGAACAAAAATAAAACTTTTAGATGGTCTACTGATTTCCAATATTTAATTTTAGTTTATATCCTTTTTGATATTCATGAAATGTTTTTAAAAGAAAATATTAAAACTGATTTATTTTAATTTCTTCATAATTTTAAGTATTACTCAAACCGAGGAAATTTTTTCACAGAGGCAGCAAAGGCGATAATCGGGTGGAAAAACCGCTTTGCTGCCGCTGCAAAAAACGCCTCGGTTCGGAGTCCTTAAAAAACATTAGAAAATATATATTAGAAAATAGTGTTAAGGATATTTCACTAGAGAATTAAAAACTTTAAGTAAACATTTTGAAACCTTGTTCAAATTGTCTGATAATAGTATCCAAATAAAATTTAACAATTTTCTTTAAAAAAATCTTTACCACTATAATTTTAAAAAAACCAAAAACATAAAACTTTCAATTGAAAATCGATAGAAAATAATTTCTTATAATAAATATTTCCTTAGTATACCAACAAAAAAAATATATTATTATTTAATATTTTCTACATACATGATTTTCTATTCTGAAAGAGTTTTATAAGATTATGTAATATTCTTCAATTCTCTCATCTTCTGTACTTTCATTTTTCAATTTCAATACATAAAAAAAAAAAACTAGAATGAATTTTTCAGTTTATTTTTCTTCTTGATTATTCCTTTGGAGATGACAAGCTCACCCAAATACAATTTTTCCGAGTATAATTTTTCAAGAAAATATTTTAAGTGATACCATACGTATTATTTTTTTTTTTGTGTGGATAATGATAATATTCCTTGCTGATGGTTTGAATAAAAATTCTTATATATATATATATTTGAATTACCCAACAAGTTTTTTTTTTCTTTATTATTATTATGTAAAGAAATATCCAACAGATTTTATGGAATTAACTATATATGTGCAGATTTTTCTTCTTTTTTTTTTTTTAATAATATTTAATAAAATTATTTTTTTTCTATAAAATAACATAAAGGTTTTTTTGTCATAATCAAATCCAACTTACCGAATTTTTAAAAGCATAATAATAATAATCATAATAATAATAATAATACTGTATATAAAAGGACGAAAAATTTTCTCGAAAATAATTTTGCTTTTAAAGGAATAAAAAAATTGATTCTTTTATTGATTTGAACTTTGTTAAATGTAAAATGAATTTTAATATTAACAGTGACGATATTGAAAATGATATTTTAATTTTTCAAATTCACACTACTGTCAAAATATTGTAATACGAGACAATTATATAATTTTTATATTAAAAGTTCTTTAAACTTTTCTTCAGGGACTCCCCAAATCGGTGAATTTTATATTGTACCGGCAACCGCATTTCAAATATACTATCAGTAAATTACTGATTACGAAAATTATCCTATTTGAATTCGTTCGACTTGTGGGAGTGCTTAAAGGTGACAATATTGAAAAAGGATATTTAATTTCAATTTTTCAATTTCACACTACATTCAAAATATATATTACAATACGAGTAATAATTTTTTATGATAAGTTTTTTGAACTTTTCGAAATACCAATATCTTTGCTGTCTATTATAAAAAGAAAATTGAAAGAAAATCTATACAGAAAAAAATTGAAAAATTATATAAAATTGAATATAAAAACAAAAATTATACTAATAAATTTTTATTATTATACACTATGATAATAAAAAAACTCAGTTTCCATTAAATTCAATTTCCTGACAAGCTGCACATCCTTTCTGTCTTAGCAACAATGAAAAATTGATTGTAAATTGCAATTACAGATTAATATCAACACAAAAAAAAAAATACTTATATAATTTAAAATATATTTTTTTATCTTAACAAAAAATTTTTTTGTAGAAAATCCAAAAAAAATCAAACATTTTTTTTTATTTCTGTTATAAAAGATCATAGTGATTTGATAAAATACAATAAACAACAACATTATTTTTCCATAAACTTTCATAAGATTATCCCAAAGATTTCTTCTTATATTAAGATTTTTTTTTTCTTATTATTATTATTTTTTCACAACTTTTCACCTCATCCTTATAGATTTCTGACAGACTCACACATTCATACTACTATAAGGATAACAATTTATTAACAAGAAGAAAGAAAGAAGGAAAAAAACGTCCCTTTTGAAACCAATTTCTTTTTCTTTTTTTTGTTTTTTTGCTTTCATACAAAGTACAATTATACCATATCAGACAGATACTTTTCAATATCTTTTCGATACAAGAATTATTACAACAAGCAAAAAGAGAGAAAAAAAAAAAGCATAAACAACATTAGATATTTAATAGAAAAAGGAACGAACAAAGAAAAGAAAAGTTCTTTCTTCTTTGTGGAAAAGCGATCGACGACCAGACCAACGAGGTGTAGGGTTTTTTTTGTTGTTGTTGCTGTATAGAAGGTATGAGATAAAAAAATGATAAAAATTATCGTTGTCTAACCAATACCAATCCACCTGGTGTTATAAGTATATAATATAATATATATCTTTTGTAATAAATACATTTTTAAAAAGTTTTATGTACAGACACAGTGGTTACAGAGAATTCTTATATGTTTTGTTTATAGTATTTGTATCATTTTTTTTAGTTTTTTACATTTAAAAGGACACTTTTAAAAGGACATTATGTATAAAGGACATTATGATATATTTTAAAACTAAATAAAACTGACGGGCCATATTATTTCATTCGGTTTTTTGATTGACATGTTTTTAAGGGGATGATTTTAATTGTATCATGTGTACCAGCATAATGATGAAAAGTTAAACTTCAATTGGCTCTCATTATTTCTGAGCTGGTTCCTTTTTCCATATTCATCGTAGTTAAATTTGTCTTTTTTGTCGTTTCAGAAAATTTTTCCGGTTCCCCATGCCTAGCTTGTTCTTTAGAAATTTAATCACGTTTATCTGGGTTCATTGGAAATTGTTTTGTAATATCCTCTTTTCCTTTTCACAATAAATTCAACCTCATCAAGCAGTCCAGCTTATTTTATTACCAATACAGTTTCTAGCTGTATCATGTGTTTCTAGCTGCATCAGATATCCATACTTCCTCTTAGAATCACGAAAACTTCAAGGACAATAAATTGTGTAATAAGAATGATTCAATAAATATTATTAATTTTTAGATATTTTTATATAAACACTAATAATAATAATTTCATGCTTTTTCTAATGTTTCATCTTAAATAAATATCAGGGCTAAGCTAAATATCCCCAAAAGTTACTGAAACCTGATTGTTTCATCTTAATTTATCTACAAAATTTTACTAATGTTGACTATCACTGTAAATCTAAGATAACTTCACTATAAAGCTGAATATAATGTATAAGATTAACGTGTAAGTTGTGTCACTTTAAAAAGTTAAATTATATTTGGCAGATGAAAAAGAAAGTTACGACAATTGATGAATTGATTTTTATTATCAAATTTCCTTTCTTTTCTTTCATTTTCTTTTTTTTTTTTTGTCTTTTAGTGTCAAATGAAAATATAATTTCCAAGTAGAAGAAGAAAAAAAAATTTTTTTATATGAAAAAATCGTGACTTTATTGGTTGTTATGACCAACAACACCTGTACACATTCAACTCAGAGAAAACTTATGATAAGCTTTAAGACGAAACTATAGCAATCTTTTCTTTTTTTTGTCTTCTAAAAGTTTTAAAGTCTTTCAATTTTTTTTCAACTTTTTTTTTTTTTCGTATATTTTGGAAAATTTATGGTAAAAATAATAATAATGATATCATCATCATTTTTTTTTTGTAGCTTTGAAAAATGTCTATAAAAAAAGATTGTACCCATCTGGATAATTGTTTATGTAATAGAAATATTTAGTATAGTATAATAAAAAATAAAAATTAACTAAAAAAAAAGAAGAAAATGAAAGAAAATTTATATTTTTTATATTGAAATTTTTATATAAATTTAAGGAAAATTATTAATTAAGATATGTTCCAAAAAAACAAAACAAAACATAAAAAAAAAGGAAAGTAAAAATTTTACAAAAACCAAAACTTTTATGAGAAGAAATAAATTATGTTTACTTATAATTTTTTATGATAAGGATTTTTCGATTATAAATGAAGGTAATTATGTATAGGGTAATAATATTTTAGGTATGGTTAGGTATTTATTAAGAGTTTTTGAATTTTTAGTATAATTTTTCTTTTTCTCTGTTTGCTGTTTTATAGTAATTATAAATATTATTGTAAAGGAAAGTTAATATTTTATTGAAAACAGAAACTTTTTTTTTGATTAAATACGCGGATTCACTTGATCATTAATTTTCGAATTGAGAAAACTGATATTTTTCTAATTAACTATATTTGTTAGATATTTTAAAAAACAATTTCAGAAAATTGTCGAATTAAAATTTTGATTGAAAAAACATAGATAATTTTTTTTTAATAGTGTCCTTTTCAAAAGATTTAAATTTAAAAGCTATAAATTATATTTAGTTAAAATATATTTTTTTTTATTTAAATACGAAAGAAAGATTCTCCAAACCAATGCGTTGCAATTTATGAGATAATTTAGATCTACAGTTTCTTTAAATTGATTTTTATATTAAGTTAATTATAATTTCTGTGATGGGGTAGACAATTTTGTCACTTTATGTATACCCATGCAAACTTAATCCTTCCTAGCCGCAACACATACGAAATTCATTTTGCTGCTTTTTTAGACTGTAAACAATTTTAGCAAGTTTTTGAAAAATAATTAGGTGTGTTCAATGAGCTGTCTACAGTACTATGAAACATTTTAAATAACAAAATTATGTTAACACATTCGAATTTTATTACAAGATGATGGTTAAAAACAAAAAGGTTTTTTTCGAGTTTTTAAACCATTAATAATTTTCACTTTCTACGTTATTTTACTTGAGTACGTCCTTATTTTGTCCATTAATTTTTAACTATCAACTGATAAAATAAACTATAAAACAACAATTTAAAAACATACACTTAATAAATTCATAATCATATACACGGTGTGTCATTATTGGTATTTTTAGATAAGAAATGTATTAAAAACATGGTGTGTGATTCGTTTCGAATGGGTTAATGGAACCTAATATGATTTTCTGTTGCGTGCCATTCTTCCGTTTGTTGTTCATTGAATATTCCATTTGTTACTTTCAACGGTCTTAAATCAATCTCTTTTAAGGTCGACCTTTATAAACCAAAAAACCAAAAATAAAAAAATATTATGGTTATTAATAACTTTGCATAACATAAGGCTGATACTCAATCAAACTTTAAATCAAAATTAATCTTAAGTAATTAAATAATAATGCATAATACTGACTGGTTTAAATTCATTTTTTTAATTATTTCAATCCACAATTGAAAAATATAAGTGTATTCTTTTTTAAACTGATAAATTTTTTACATTTTGTTCATATTTTAATACCAAAATTAATTTAAATATTTTATATACCATTTTCAGATTAAATTAGTCACATTTTACAATATTTTTTAATCACTTTTCAAATATAATTAGAAATATTCTGAAAATATTAAAGTTTTTTGAAAATCAGTTTTTAAAGATAAATTAAACATATTTCAAATTAAATTAAGCACCGAAATATATTTTATTGTTTTAAATATATTAATTAGATAAATATTTAATTTAAAACGTTTAACTTAATTTTAGAAATTATATTAAACAATTTTCAAAAATTATTAAAATCTTATGATACATATTTGAAATACGACTAATTTAATCTGAAAATCGTATAACTTTTTCACACTTTTTTAATTAAATAATCTCTTATCCATTCCCATTAAAATACTTACTTTTATTATTGTTCTGATCTTACTATAAAATATTTAAATATTATTGTTGTTATATTTTATTTCATTTTAAGGCGATTATGTTCACGCAATTTTAACATATTTTAAATGTAATTTATGTGTGCACAATTGTATATATAGTAAGTAATTTTATCGTTCATAACAAAAAAAAAATACAAGTAAAATGGTTACATTCATTTTTTTTTTTGTAATTATATCACAAAACCAAAATGTTTATGGCTATGTTAATAACCATGGTTGCTGTGAATTGTTAAAATTATTATTACAACTCATACTTAGCATATTCAAAAGTGCTTTTAAAATAATATATAAAAACAAACATAAAATAATATTAAATTATAAATATGTATTCATTAAAATATGTTTTAAAAAAAATTACTTGTTTTTTTTTGGTTTTTTTTTGAAGAGGATTACAAAATTATTTATTTAATTTTATTTATTTTTTTAATTTTGTTCGTTTATTTCTGGTTTTTTTTCGTAATTTGTATTGCATATTTATAGGAGTTAGAAATTTACTGAATATTTTATTTATTCAAAATTATTTTCATCTTCAATAAAATAACAAAAAACGAAATAATTTCCATTTTCAAAAACACGATCCTAGTTTTCTAAAATTACTTTGATTGAAATAGATATAGGGGACTCTGGTCGAAATCGTACCAGTTTCTAAATTATACCATTGCTTATATTCAGAAAGTAAATAATATTATTCATATCTATTGGTCACACTTGTATTTATGTCTTGTCACATAAGTATTAATTGTGTCAGACCATAGTATTTATACGCACTATTCTAAATATTATTTTACTTAAAAATTAAAGAAAATTTTAATTTATGGTACTATTATTTTAAAATTTTTAATTATGATTTAAGTAACCATATTCATAAATTGTATCATTTGGTACCCATTTTTTTATTTCGGCTTTTACGGAAATACTATACTCTATTCTTTCGCTAATAAATCGTTTTTCTAAGTAAAGTCAAAATAAGTAAACATTTCAAATGATACAAATATCAACCTTTAACTTTATTACAAAAAATCATCAAAATTTACCTTTGATAAAAAATATAAGCTTTTTTAGTAAGTAAATTTCTTCAAATAAATACCTGAACACTGAAAATTCGTAAAATTTAACCAACTCTCCCCCATATACATTCTAATTTATGTTGAAATAATTATTTCATTTGTGAATTAAATTATACCGTACTAGGACTAGAGTAAAAATTTTAATCACTGTAAAATAAATTAAATTTGATTGAAAATTATATTTTAACATACTGACTGAACTCAAAATAAAATTTATACAATTTATTTTAAAATTAATTTAATTCAATTTTCATTAAATCTCTTATCTTATATTCCGACAATTTTGATTTAAATAATAATTATATAATTATGTTAAAAAATTCCAATTTCTGATATTGAAATCATTAATTTAAGAAATTTTACTTATTATATAACATTAAGTCCTTATTATTGAGACATTTTCAAGAAATAAAAACCTATAAATTTTATTTTCAAAAATAAAATTTAGAGACAGTCACACATATTATCCTTTCTAAATAAAAAACAAAAAATCCTTTTCTTTTTTTTTGTTTTATTTGTTACTTTAAAACAAAATGAAAAACAATCGTTTACACTTTCAAATATGTATATGTATATATATATGTATATAGAAAACAAAATAAATAATGGGCCTAATACCTAAATAAATTTCCAAAAAATGTCATTTTCCTTTAAAGAGTTTCACATTTTATTTTTTCCGCTTCCTTTTTTTTTTTTTTGTTATTTTGTTTTGTGCTTTGAAAAGAAAATCTATTTTGGTTTTTGAGAAGAAAATCCTTTTTGGTAAAAAAAAAAAAAAACAACAGAAAAAAAATAAATATTAAGTCCTTTAAAAAAAAAATAATTTTTTTTCGGTTTGTTTGTTTTTTGTTTAAAGAAAGGGTATTGTCCCTAATGTGTCATATTCATATTTGTATAAAATGATCAGTGAGAGGACATTTTTGGTTATGTTTTATTATAGTGGAAATTATTTATATTTTAGTCGCGTATAGGGACAACTTTTATTTTATTTTTGGAAAATATTATAAATTATGATGATGAAAAAAAAATTTCTTTGTATACTATAAAGATATTCAGTTATTTATTGTCTAAATTTATAGTTAATCAGAAATTTATGTGGAAAACTATAATAAAATTTATGTATTTTACTTTTCGCCAGGTTACTTAGGCATAGTAAATTTAGTTAAACTGAACCATTCATCATTTTTTTTTTTGAGCAAATTATTTAAATGATTACAATTAAAACGAATAACATAAAAAAAAGAAAATCTGTTAGTTTATCAGCAGTATTTGTGACGGTTTCTGTCGTAAGAAATTTGAAAAATTTAAAAAATGAGAAATATATTCGGAAACTAAATAATCATATTGATACATATATTAATGGAAGAATGTTGCAAATAAATAGTATCAACATTAATAGTTAATTGGTCATACTTGTATTATGTTATTATCCTTGTAAGTTTTCAGTGTTTAAGGTTTTTTGAATTTACAACTGCCACAATTTATTAAATTATTATTTTAAACTTTTCCTACATGAAAAGACGATCTGGCATTTATTGTAGAAAATCTTAACTTTAGCCAAGTTGCATAAATTGGACCGTTCTGTGTATTCCCAGTTGTGTTATAAAGGTACAATTAAGCAAAATTTTCAAAACATTAAGTTTTTGCTGATACGATTTAGGAAATCAGTTTCTTAAATATTACTTTTATTTCGATTTTTGCAAAAATACTATTTTCTTTGGCCAAAAAAAATTTTATAAGAAAGAAAAATCTCAGAATTTAAAATTATTACAAAATATCAACCTTTTATTAAGGATTTCTACACATAAATACCAGAACACTGAAATCAAGACATTGCTCATATGTTCTTTATACTGAACTAATGAAAGTAGAAATAGTAGAAAATAGAAATAATTAAGGTAAATAAATAAGGACGAATCAATTAAAAGTTTTTGCAATTTTATGTAATATCATTCAGTAAGAAAATTATATGTGTTCTAGTAAAAAACTAAGGTTTTTAATTGTAGTACATGTTTTACTAGAAATGTAAAATTCAATTCCAAAATATAATTTTGCAGTACATAAATTCAACATTAAGTTATTAATTTTACTAGTTTTGTCATGGTTTTTAATTATAATTGGGTAACATATAATACAATATTATTTTGGTTTTTTATAGTAAAACTGATTGAAATTGAAGTTTACTAAAAAATTATTTTTATAATCCTTTAAAAAATAAGTATTAGTAAGTTCAGTTCATATAATTTTGAATTAAAAAAATTGTATGAAATTTTTGGAAATTAAATATTAAAATTAATGTATATAATTGAACTTGAACGTAAAAAACTAGTAAAAAATTAATTGAAAATAATTACATTTTTAAGAATGTTAATATAAAATTTTAAATTTTATTATACAAAAATTTTTATTTATGACTTAATTATAAAATTATAAAAATATTAAGTTTTATATTAAGTTTATTTTTTGTATTATAAATAAAAAGAAAACTTGCATCATTTAAATTAAATACATTTATTTAATCCTATTATAATTTAATATTGGAATTGGGATATAAATTGTTATACGTATATATGATTTTAATTAAAACTTTTTATACATTTAAAACCACTATTTAAATATTGTAAAACTTACAAATACACCAAAGATTAAAATGATAACTGTAAAATGTTATAAAGTAAACTAAAATATATCATAATATGTATATAATATTCCTTTACATCTACATATATTAAACTTTATCCACCCATATTAGATATGTAGAAAAACCATTTTACCAAGAATATTATGGTTAAAGGATATTTTAATGGTTTGTTACAATAAAAACATATTCAGTTTTTATATGACAAACTTTTACTTATCCGGAATATGATTGTTATTTTCAGGACTTTTTTTACAAAACAAAACAAAAATTTCCCTTATGTCAGAACTTTGCTGTCCGTCTGTCCCTAAACTTTTTCAAATTATTATTTAACAGATTGTTGCAACAACATTTTTTGAAAATTGTGAAAAATTTTGTAACAGAAAAATACAAGAAATTCCTAATTGTAGATTAATAGTGGAATAAAATAATAATTTTTATTAAGATATCATTTAATTTTTAATACGGATTTCAGAAAGCTTAGTCCAACATAATTTTACATACTGTATTGGGACACCAAGAAATCTCTTAAGTATGAAACTACTAAACAATAATTCAAATGGACTGCATTTTTGTTTTAGTCTTTAAAATTCAGTTTCAGGTTTTCAAGATTTAAAATAATTTATCATATTTTTTGCTACTGGACGCAGTAATATTTTTTTTTTTTTTGAAAATTGTATCTATTTTAACAGCAGGATATGAATGAATGAAATACAATCAATTTTCCATTATAATAATTTTATTTATATATAGATATTTAGTGATTTACTTTTGAATGCTTAAAATTTTCAATTGCAAAAAGAGAAATATATAAAATATAAAAGATTTTTGTTCTAATATAAAATTTCTATCATATAAAAGAAACATATTTCTGAATATTAAGATAAAAAAAAAATTATATGAAATAAGTTTTTGCAACAAAATCTTTTACCTATCATATATGTTGTGTATCTCTATGTATATGTTCAACAATATATTATCCATGGAAATTTCTTCATAATTTATTTCTTATTAGATAAAGGAATATATACATAAAAAGAAATAAAAATCAGATAAGGGAATAACAAAATCAACAAGATATTTTCTTCAAATATATGCTTAAATTTAATTTCCGAAGTTATTATAGTATATTTATGTTTTTTTTAAGTAATAAAATCTATTCATAGCTATGTATTTGTTTAATCAGTTCTGTACTTTGCAAAATATCAAAAAACCGACCTAGTGCAATTTAGGAAATTTTTTAAGAAAACTTAAAGCCAAATTTCGGTAACTTAATACCAAGAGTTTAATGAAAATATGTTCACAAAATAAATATTAATAATAATTATACATCAATGTGTGTTTTAAATAGTTGATAATTTAAAAGTTAATATCATATTTAATATTATTTTCGTTCATAGTGTTAACAACGATCTCCTTCAATATAAGTTTTGTGTACAGCTCTATTACTCCAAAAAAGACTTTACAATTTTCTTTCTTATTACAAGCTCTTCTTAATTAAATTCACAACTCGCTAATTTAGAGATAGAACTACAGCTCGAAAAAAAACCCAGATTAATACTGATAAACAAAGTAATCACATCTAAAACCTTGCAACTAGACCTTATAATAATTTCTTTGGTTCGTTATGAATTGCTTTTTCATAAATTTTGAAAAAATAATATACTTAATTTCAGAGACTAATAAAGTAGTATGTATTACATTTTTCTACATAATAAAGTATTTTCAACTTCTACCTAAACTGTGTCCCACTGTTAATAATATATATTGTTTTTTTCATAAATTTTATATACCAATATCTTTGAAAAATAAAAAGGAGTATTATAAAGGAAATTAGAAAATATAAAATAAGAAAAAGGAAATACTCTTCTAAACGGAATTAATACATAAATCCAGCTAAGAAAAAAAATTATATAACAACAATAATAAAATAAAATTGAAGAAAAAAGAAAATTAAAATTACAAAAAAAAAAAATATAGAAAACAGAAAAATATATTTTTATTTATAGACTGTACTACAAAATTCTGTTAAAAAAAGATATTTTCAACAGATACAAATAGGTGAATTTTCCTTATAATTGATTCTGTATAAATGTATAAATAATACGGATAGAAAAAAAAAATTATGCAATAAAAAAATTGACTAATATTGGAAGAGCCGATTGATTGATTTCTTAATAATTTTTATTGTATCTTTCAAAATTTTTTTTTATCCTATTGATATTTTTTTTTTTTGGGATTTATTTTCTTGTGAAGGAAAATTAATAAAATATTAAATGAAAAACGATTTTATTTTTGGTATAGACTTTTAAGCTTAATAACTAATGGATAAATTAATTGAATTATTATTATATTAAAAGTAGCTTTTATGAATAAATTTATTTGAATTATGTTAACAAAAAAGCAATATTTGATATAAATAAAGTTATATTTTAAAATTTTTGGAAAGTTTATCATTAAAATTTTAAAATTTTCACTGCTCAGAGAAAATTTTTCTAAAAGTTAAACATTCGCATCAAAAGAAGTTTATTGGCAGTCAGCAAATTGTATGTAATTTATTTTTTCATAAAGAAACTTTTACTACAAATGAAATTTCTTTTCGAATAATCTTTGCAATATCTAATAAAAGTAAAAAAAAATTTAGTTTCCAGTAAACAAAATATACATTTGGTTCAAAAGAATATTCGTTTAAGATAAATTAACAAATAATAGAGAAGTCATATATGAACCAACTGTGAAATATACGTTTATTCATAGCTTTAACTGAGAGTACCAATAATAAAATGCAGTTTGCAAAACAAATATTAAGACGATTTACAAAAATTGCATTAAAAAAAAATAATGAGTTTCTAATCATAAGCACTTTCACTTCCAGCAGAACAATTTTCATTAAGTATTTAGTATTTTCGTCCAAAAGAAAATTAAAAGTTCGGCTTTGGAGTAAAAAATGTTTGCCCCTCTGACTATTATTAAAATTTATTTAACTTTTTTATTAATTGATTAATACGTATAATTGAAAATATGAATTTATATAAAAAAAAATTAGTCACAAGCAATAGTTTTACCTAAAAAAATAATCGAATTTCCTATTTTTTAAAAAGAAAATAAGGTTATAAATAAATTTACTTTTCTCAAATACGCCTTATTAACTATAAAAGAAAAGTAATTTAACAAATTTCTATTAATTTCACACTTTAACCGTAACAAACTATTTAATTTATATACCAACCACAAAATAAATTCATTTTCTTTACAAAATAATAAATTTCCTTTTTTATCCTTCTTTTTTTTTTTTTTTGATAAATAAAAAGGTAAAAAATATACCATCAATAAATAAAAAAAAAATATACACCATAAAATTTAGCTGATTTATCATCAAAATCTTAATAAATTCCTAAAAGTCGTATACAGTATACACAAAAAAAAAAACCATAATTTCCGAATCATAAAATCCTTATTTCATATATACCTAATAATAATAATAATACAACCTTTTCTATATTAGTCTTTAATATCCATATCCACCATCATACCTTTTACTTTGAAAACTTTGTGTGTAACCTTAATTTTTTAATCCATTTTAACCCTCATTTTTAACCTATCAAACTATTTTTCTCACCATTATTCACTTTTTAAGCCTATTACATTACACATATAATTTTCGTCCTTATAGTACTTTGCTGTTGTTGTTTTTTTTTTTATATATATATAAGTACTTTAATGTTTTATACTTTTCGGCATCTTAATGCAATAAAATCTGAAATCTAAAAATCTTCACCCCTTTTATTATTAGCTCAAATCTAGCTAATAGTTTTATGTATACACTCAATATTACCTATATAAATAAAATAATCTCTCTAAGTTCTGTGTGAGTATATGTATATATCCGTAAAATTCAATGGTCATGTTTAAAAGGACCTATATAATAAAAAATGATATTATTTATTCAGAACCATTTTACTACTTAGTGAGCCTTAGCCATCAAAGAATTTACTACTCTATATATTATTATACAATAAAGGACGACAATGATGGTGACCAAAAAAATAAAACTTGTAAGAAAAATAAATATTTCGCCTATTAACCAAAAATTCTTCTGTAACTTTTTTTTTGTTTTTGTTTTAGTTTTTCATTTTTTTTTTAATCTTTTTACATAGATGGAAAGGTCCTTAATTCGTTTTTGTTATTTTCGGAAAATGCTTAACTATAAAGGGAAAACAAAAAAAAAATTATTCATAAAATTTGGTAGAAGAAATACTATACTAAACTGATGAGGACAAAAAAATTATAATGAAAAACTTAAATGAAAAAGAAATGGACAGAAATGAAAAAATTATGGAAACAAAAAAAAATTCTTATCACTAAAACGGCATATCGTCAATCAATCACAATCATTTTGGTCCATAAAGAAAAATTGCCGTTCAAAAACTAATGTGCAGCGATTTCACATTTATGGGCTTTTGCAAAAGTACAAAACTATTTCATGTTTATTTCAGGATAGGTTAATTTTAGAACTTGACAGTAACCGATAGTTGTCGAACATAAAAGATAAAAAATTTAATTTTTTGTGTAGATTTAGTATGGTGAATCACAGTCATCACCTAGCGAATGAGTCTTGAATTTGTTTTTTTAACTCAGGTTGCTAAAAAAAATATCAACCATTTCAATGAGGGTTCTAGAAACAATTTAAATTTACTTCAACTGTGTTAAATAATTTTAAAAACCTGATGTACGTATAACAAACTGCTAAATTAAAGGATCTCATAAAAAGTCTTAAAATAGTAACAAATTTTGAAGTCAAACAGTTTAAAATCAAATCAATATAGTCAGAAATTTCAGAGTTAATGTAGAGTTTCGTTTGTTTTTTGTAGGTAATTAAAGCAACATCAACGTTGTTAATTAATAAAATTTAATTCTGACTAATTTAAAGAAATTCCTGTTTAAAAGTTTCTTTATATGATTATCCTGTTTTTTATTTCATATATTTCTACTCAATCTGGAATGAATTACTTTGAAGTTGATCAAATCTGTTAATATCCTTTTTCCTAGATAATTTTAAAAGTAAAATTTTAGAATTTTCATGTAATTGACAGTCAAATGACTTCTTTTTATATCTAAACATTCCCTCTAATTTACTTTAGATTATCATAAGAACTTTTTGTTTCCTTTTTGAATAAGGATATATATATTATCACAAAAAAACATTCTATAATCGTATCAAATATTTATATGGATTTGTATTTTTTGTTTTGTTATGAAGCCAAATTGTTTTTTATTTTCATATTTTTTTGTTTTTTTTTTGTTTTGTAATAACAACCGACAAAAAAGGATATAAATTTTTTGATATATGTGCGTAGGCGAAAACAAATGAGTTTTCAATCGAATATTATTTCTTATTTTTTGGCATTTATAGGTATTTTTCGTTATATTTTAAGGCTTGAATATATATATTTTTTTTGTAGCATTATTGTTATTATTAAATTATCATCGATAAAAATGTTGCATGACAAATTAGAAAATTTATGATGGATTAAAACAAAAAGAAAAAAAAAACAACAATATCAATAACGACAAAATATAAATTGAGCGAAAGGATATTAAGAAATGGTAAAACAACACCTAAAAATGATATAAATTTTAACGTGTCTGGGTGATATGTGATCTGGAATGTAATAAAATTATATTATATTATATATTCTCGTATAATATAGTGAAAGTGTGTTTTTGATAAAGTCAAATAGTGATGAATTGAAAAGTGATAAATTTTCAATTCATCATGACCAGAATCTCTTCAAAAAAAAAAGTAAATAAAAATAAGTGCTGTAATTGATTACACAAAGTATATTGTTGATGGACTAGTAAAGCATATTTTTGATGAGCTTCAAAAATTTATATGTTAATACTTTTCACACTGCTGTTAAAAGTTTTTTTTTTAAAGTGTGATAAATTTAAAGTGTAATGAAATATATTATATTTAGAAAATTTATAAATTACGAGTATATGTAATGTAGTAATTTGGTGGAAACATTAATGTTTTTTAAACTTAAAATTTCATCATAAAATTTAATATTTTCTGTCAATTTCATTAAAAAGATCATACCTTCTAGTCACCTAGTTATAATGTTAGCTATACTTCCCAATGGCACCTATTTAACTTAATTTTACAAAAGGGAGTTTATGCAATTTCGGATGTGTCTTAGGGTTAGTGTACTCAATTTTAATTGTAAACTAAAACTGGGAAATAAAATGTAATCTAAAACTCGTGATAATTGCAATTTGAAACTAATAATTTAATAAGGATTCCAAACCGTAAATTGTTTTGTTGTGAAGATATTTTTATTGAAATACGATAATGGCTTATTAAAACTCTTTAAAAATTACATTTTAGTGTAATTTTATCATTTTTTAAAATTTACATTTTACTATAATTTTATTACTGGTAACTGCGAGTATATAAAACAGATCGTAATGGAGGCCTAAGATGCGAATGGCACTTGTAATAAGCCACATATCTTATTAAATTAACTGTAAAACACCAACGGTCTATAGAAGATTGTTATTTGATATAATCTTAGTATCGAAGTATTATGATGGTCACTTAAGTAATACTTTATATACAATTATTTTTTAAATTTAAACTGCTCGCATTAATTCTAATGAGATAAGTTATTAATGAAAAAAACTGACATTTACGTACCTAATTGCGTTTTTTTTATTCTATTTTAAGTCTTTTCAAGGTATGATCGATATATGTTTATGAAACTTAAAAGAAAATGTTTTAAATGCTTATCTACTCAAGCAAAACTTTTACATTAAAATGCATAATTTCTCTTATAACATAATTTTTCCATTATTTTTTTTTTTTAATAATTTTATCCGAAAACATAATCCCAATTTTATATATTCGTTCTTCAATATCAAATTATTTCCTTATACATAAATATACTTTAAAATTATACTTAAATTCACAATCTGTTTTTTATCTTGTATATATATGTATATAAAGTTGATTAAAAGTTTGTTTCTTTTTGAATTTTCAGAAAACAAATTTCATTTACTTAATTTTTTTTTTTTTTTTTTTTGCATTCAAATCGAAAAATAAAAATGGATTTTTAAAAAGCTTTCGTGCTCAATTTTTAAATAAAATGAAAATATGGAAAATTAAAATCATATTTTTTTTATCCGATTACAGATTACACAAAACAGAAAACCTTTTTTTATTTTTTTGCTACCAAAATAATAATAAAAAAAAAGGTAATAATACAAACACAAACAATAAATAAATATTTTTGGTGCTCGTTTCTCTGTTCGAAAGGAATTTATTTAAAAAATTCTTAACACGTTTCATATGTTATTATTTAAATTGTATTTATGAGTATATACACATAGTAAATAGGTTAAAAAAAATGAAAATATTATGTAAAGTCTATTAAAAATGTTTTAAATTAACTTAAGGTAGCAAAATATCCTGAAAATAATAAACTTTTTATATAATTTTCTAGTTTTTCTTTATAGCTAAAAAAAATCACATAAACTTTAAAAAATAGTTGAAAAAATTATTCACAATTTATATATTTTTTTTATTCCATTGCAAGGATATAAGCCGAAAATTTAGTATTCATATTTCCTATAAAGTACGCCCTCACTTCTTTAATAGAAAAAAAAAAAAAGAAAATGTTCAAAGAAAACGTGACGTTCATGAAAATATTTTCCGGTTTTACTCCAAAAAAAAAAAAAGTAAAAGAAAAACAGTTTTTTTTAGCTTTTCACTTATGCCGAAAACATAACTATTTGCTCATTTTTTTTTGTTTTTTTTTAATTCACCCAATCTTTATGAGTTTATGTTTTTCAAATAATTTTCATTTAGCAGTCAACAAGCAGTCTTGTACAGAAAAGAATAATAATTTTTTTTTCTGAGGTAGGTCGATCT
Organism: Empis livida; assembly: GCA_963932195.1. NCBI lineage: Eukaryota > Metazoa > Arthropoda > Insecta > Diptera > Empididae > Empis > Empis livida. The sequence goes on from OZ010648.1 coordinate 47,752,473, forward strand.
GAAAATAAACTTTATGTTTTTTTAAAGCAACAAAATTTCTAAAGCTGAGAAATTTTCAGATATATCATGAAATTTCCAGACAATACCCGCCCTAAAATAAATATTTATATCTTCTTATTTTTTTTCCAAAATCATATGAAACTTTTGGCATTTTTCAAGGAAGTTCAATAAAGGATGACCTCTTATGCTCTGTTATTTCAATTTCATTTTTATTCCAATTTCAATATTCAGACTTTAGAGATTTTTGAAAAAGTCTTACCATAACAAATTAAGATACAGTCCACCATTCACACTGTAATTTCAAATTGTTATTTAAAAATATATAATTAAAAAATTAAGATACAGTCTACATTAAAGAGTTTTAAACAAAAAGACCGCCAACGGTTATGAAAGAATGTTCGTTAATGGAATAAATAAAAGTTTCAGAAAAATTATATACAAAAAGCTCATGCAAAAGGAATTTTTTCATATTAGTTCACCTGCACATCCTTTTTTTGAATTTTCGAAGTAAAAAAAAATCAAATGAATATAAACAATTTTTCTATTGCCTTATCTCGACTTTTAACTTGATTTTGGTTGCGTCTATAAAATAAATTTTAAAATTTAAAAAAAACCAAAAAATCTTTTTATTTGGGTTGGATGAGTAATTAAGAAAACCAAAATCTAGAAACACAAAATCCACCAATTTCCAGAAAAATTCAGATTTTTCCACCGTTCTCTGGACACAATCTGTTAAGTAATGCTTGAAAATACTCGTGGGGTAAAAGCAACACAAGTCCTTACCATCTCACAGAGTGCAAGGCAACATGTCACAGCAAAGATAATAACATCGGTAACTATGTTTGTGCGATGAACCTTCACCGAAACTATGTTCAAAAACAAAAATGGATAAAAGCACTCCATTAAAAAGAAAACTATAAAAAATGGTTAGAATTGGTGGAAACAAAATTTTATACAAAAATCAATTTATTAAATTTGTTTGTTTTATTTCACCTAATCCAACCAAATCTCCTAATCCATTCACTACTTTCAAAAAGAAAAATTTGATTTAGATCTTCAACTATTTTCAGCTACACTCTAACTATATTTAACAAAAAAATTAAATTGAAATTCTCTACATTTTATGGATTTTATATTATCCACTTTTATGAATTTTTAAGATTTCTGGATTTTGAGTTTCTGATAATTTTTTTTGATACCATAAGGTATAAAGACCAAATATATAAAATGGTACCGGAAAACTTTTCACGCTATAAATATATTTTTCTTTAGGTATTTTCGTATTTTCCGACTTTTATACTATTTATAATAATATTTTCGAAAGTACAAAATATCTTCATAAACAATTTGTTATTTGTATATTATTACAACATTATATACATAGATAATAAAAAAAAAATCTTAAAAGAAAAATTGAAATAGTAAAAAGAGTAAGTAAAGAAAGAAGCTAAAACTTTTAGAAAACCTTGTATATTTTTTCTATAATACTGTATTTCAATTTTTTTCAAAAAAGGAAGCAAAAAAAGTCTCGTTATTATAGATATTTTTGTAGAGATTTTTATTTTTCTACTATTTTATGTAAAATATAGTTTAGAAACTACAAATAAGTTATGTATTAATTGTTGTTGTTTGTTTTATGTAATTTTTGAGAAATTTTTCATTTTGTTGGTATGGTGAATATAGGAAGCGACAAAAATAAATTATACTATAACTTGTGTATATTCAATACTAAATTATTTAAGGAAATATTTACTTTTAATTATGTTAGATTTGTAACAGTTTTCCAAATACGGATATCAAATAAATCAATGAGAGAAATTATTTATATTAAATTTGGATTGCTTAAAATTTAATTTTTTGTGAGCAAAGGAAAATAACTAACGACAATATGTGTTCCCAATATTAGAACTATCACACCAGAGCCAATAATATCAATTATTTAATTTTTCCTACAAAAAAATTCTGGACAAACTTTTTACGCCAATTTTACAATTTAATTGTTACAAAACTCTTTATTTCGTGTACAAATAGGAAATATTTTCTAGCCATTTTAACACTTGAGAATTTGTTAAAAATCTATTTACTACAATATAAATGTTGTGTTATTTGTTAGAATTACTAATTTTATTTTTTTATGAATATTAATAATTTTGCATTTAATTAAACAATCTGAAAAAAAGTATTTTCGAAAGATCTATATAAATTTTCATTAAAACAAAACAATATTGTAGTTCTTAAAAATTATTTTTATAATTTAGTCATTTTATTTACAATTTAAGTATTAATCTTATTTATCAGACATTTAATGTCCAACTCACTAAAAACTTTCTTCTAAACAGGAAAATTATAAAAAAAATTATATTATTTAAAAAGTTTGGTAAATTTTTTAACTAAAATACAAACTATATACAAATATATTTCCTATTAGTAATTCCCTTAAAGTATTTTAGTATTGCATACGTAATTATTGCTGTATACATACAATATTCCTGATCCGTTTATTTGCAAATACAAAATAAAATTAAGCAACTAAACGATAACTAAATCCTATTTTACCAACGCCCACTATCAAAATCAGGAGAATTTTAAGTATTTCGTTATCCTCATCATCATAAAAGTTTCAAATACATAAATATACACCATTTTTTATATTTTTTTTTTTTGGAGTAAACATGTACAAAGAACGAAAACTGAACGAGTTAATCTAAGAAATAAAGAAAAACGCTTTTTTTTGGATAAAAATTATCAACAACAATTTAAGATTAAATAACAACAATAAAAAATTAAATAGAAAAATAACCAAGTTGTGTTTTTATACAAATAGTATTTTATATAATTTTTTGAAAATTTGAAAAACAAAAAAAAAATATTTAAGGGCACAACAACAAGTCTGAGACGTAAAGTTTTTAAAAGTATTAAATCTTTTTTTTATACTTTCAGAAAGGCTTCTTTTTTTTTATGAATGGGAAAAAATATTGTGGCATGACATTGGGGAGGCATAAGAAAATCTCATGGGCCAATATTAATACTTGCACTGTAATAAAGTTTTACAAATCGTACAAGTAGAAAAAAAAGAACTAAAATAGCAAAAAGTTGAAATGAAATAAGTTTTTTGGAGCCACAAGGCGATAATATACTGTTTTTTTTTTGTACATTTTATTTGCTTTGGTTTTTATGCGGGTACACCTTCAAAGTTTTTTTACAAACTTGTGGTATACATAATAATATTAATATGTATATCAAAATAATGTGAATTATTGTTTATACGATAGTGAAATTGTTCCCAAATTTAAGTTTTAAAGTTTTACGTATGTTTTAGTTTATACAACTATAAAATAAAAATTAATTTAATCGAAAATAATTGTCTAAAAATCATATATGCATACACATATTGTGTATTTTCCATATTTATATTTGAAAAATATTTGTATAAATTAGTTTTGATATCTTAAAATTAAAGAATTATATGCTCTGTGTATACTAATTACCAACTTATTCATATGTCTACAGAATATTTATTACTAAATGCTTATGAAGGGAAAATATCCCTAAATTAAATTATAAGAAAATTAATAATAATCCACTTATTAATGTTTTGTAATTATTTATTTATTTTAATCATTTTCAGTTTTCTCATCTCTAAATTATTCAATTATTTAATATGCTTTCAATAAGAATAATAATTACGAAATTCGAAATATTGAACACAAAAAAAAACTACTTAAAATAAATTATTAAATTTATAAAAAAATACATTTTTACTTAATTATAAATTTTTCTTCTTAAGTTTAAATATTACCATTAATTTCAATAAATTTTCTAGCTAGCATTGCGACTGCGGCATTTGGATTACCACTAGGTAAATTTGGCATTACAGAAGCATCAACTACAAACAAATTTTTAATATTTTTTACCTGAAAATTTTTTCCAACTACATTCGTTTCATCATTTCCCATTCGGCATGTACCAACTGGATGATAAACACTTAACGTCATATGTCGAATATAACATTTCCAATATTTTTTCGAATTGAAAATATAATTGTCACAAAATGGAAACGTAGTATTATGAATATGTCCATTAAATTTTCTCATTTCTTTTGTATTTAAAATTTTCTGTAACCATTGAATTCCTTCTACAAGAGTTTCAACATCATCTTGATGACTTAAATATTTTGGATCAATTATAGGTGGAGATTTTGGATTTAAATTTTTTAATTTAATTTCACCGCGACTCTTTGGATGTAGTAAAATAGGCAAAATTGTAATTGTTTGTTTGTCAATTAAATCTTTAAAATAATTATTCCAAATTGTATCCATTAAATTGATCACTTGTCGTAATTTCATACCATAATCAACTGTTATACCAATTGGCATTACCATAAATCCAATTTGCTGACCTCCATCTACAAACCCTAAAACTTCACAACCTACTGTAGATAGTGGACCTTTTTCTATACTAAACGGATTAAAATATTGATACAAATTTGATAAATTTAATAAATCTAAAGGAGTCATGTGAAGAGTATCATTTATTTTTATTAAATCCATTCCAGTCGTAATATGATCTTGTAAATTTTTCCCAACTTCTGATAAATTTTGAATACACTCAATACCTAGTAATTCTAACTCATTACAAGGTCCAATGCCAGATTGTAATAGTAATTTTGGTGTTCCAATTGTTCCAGCTGAAAGAATTATACCTTTTCTAGCAAAAACGGAATGCAATTCATTTGATTTTTCATAATTTACTCCAATTGCTTCGAGTGATGACTTTTTAAAAAGAATTTTCGTAACTAAGGCATTTGTTATCCATTCAACGTTTTGTAAATGTATTAAAAATTCCTTACTGATTATTCCTGGTGTATTGCGTTGACCGTTTTTTTGCATAACAAGTGGTATACTAAAATTTATTCTATCAATTGTATTAATTTTTGCCAATTCTTGTCCAAACTTTGAAATGTAATTGATTGGAATTGGTTCAAAGACTTCCTCGTTCTTTCTAAGTAACAAAAACTTGAAAAAAATTCAATTTTTTCCCTTTACATATCTCAAAAAAAATTACCTACAAAAATAATGGTTCAATTTCTTCAGTGTAATTATATTTTACTGGATCGGAAAACCAACCACGATAATCATTTGGGTGACCACGATAGTAAATTAAATTATTCAAAATATTTGAACCACCATATCCTTTACCTAATGTTAAACTACATTCTGAATTTATCATAGCTTTACATGCTGTGAGTTGTGGAATTGTTTTAAAGTCCCAGTCATAAGTAGTTTGATGAAACATTGGCGCAAATGCTGGAATATCCATAATATAAGGAATTGTTGAAATACCAGCTTCAAGAATTAAAATTGATGAATTTTTACTACATCCAGTTAATAAAGTTGTACCAGCTGTTCCAGCACCAACTGTGTTCAATAAATGAATTTTTTCACTTTTTGTTGGAAAATAATCAGTCAGTATTTACCTATAATATAATCGTAAATATTTTTGCTTGGCAGCTTAATAGGAATTAATTTATCACAATAATAAAAGAACCCGATCAAAATATGAAATGCATATATACTAACTGTTAAAATCCAAACAGCGAAGATATGTTTACACAAATTTAACATTTTTCGTTATTTTATATTTACATTGTCAAATCAAAGTCAAATTTTTGTTATTATTTATGCAGATGTGGACTATGTAGCTTATCGTGTAAATTCACAATTCAGTCATTGTGTGGTTTGTGATTGTGAATATGATTGCTCTTGGCAGTGTTGACGTTTATAAATAAAAAATATAACCTCCGAAACCTATTGTTGAGGTTTTCCACTTATTTGACCAAAAAAGATTAAATCGAGATTTCATTTTATATTAACAAAATATTGTTTCATAGAGGATGTCATCTTAACAATATAATCTATTTTTTCAATGGTCAAATTATAAACTATTGCATTTTACAGCAAATTTTAGAAAATTACTATGAAATAAAACAAGAAATTTTCTTCTCTAATGATTTTATTCGAAAATACTTTTTTATGAGCGTTTCAAATTTCATTTTCTTCTGACATACATTGTATTATACAAGTTAATGTGGCGGTTTCCAAACAATATTGTTAAAGTCGAACAAAACTAATAGCACGGAGCGGGAAAGTTACAACAATCATTTTTTACCAAAATTTATTTAAACAAATACAAAATATTTTAATGTATGAAGATTTAAAATTTAAATGATTTTTGTCATCTATTTTACTTAAAAAGTAAATTTTCTTTAATCGACTCTTATAGTGTTAAGTATAAAAAAAATGGGGCAAAACTACTTAAATATTATAAATTATTATTTTTACTTAAAAATGAATTTTTACATTGTAATGAAATACGAAATTAAAAATTAAAAATGTTATTTATACTGAGATTTTACGAAAATATTATCCAAATTAGATAATTTTTTAATTATGCGAAAAATTCCAAAGCTGGAATGTTATTTTTCTTCATTTTCATTGTTTTCCAACAAATATATGATTGATTTAAATAAAAAAATACGTAATTTTCTCTAAAACTTATTCTAAATCTTATTCAAATTTGATATGTTTTCCATTTCCATTACTGTTATTATTGTAACCATTTTGTCTGTTTCCACCACCAAATCCGCCTTGTTTTTGTCCATATCCACCACCGCCATAACTATTACGACCACCACCTATAGAACCTTTTTTAAATGTCCCCGCATTTGATTTGAAACCGCCACCACCGCCACCATAACGACGAAAACCGCCACCAAAATCACCACGACATGAACGTGCCATATTTTCTAATTCGGGATTAATATCCTAAAGAACAAATTTTATAACAAAATTAACGTAATTAAGACAAATAATTTTATTAATTTTAATTACCTGATTAGCCTCTTTAAGTACATCTACTAATGATTTGGATTGTTTTGAATTATTTTTGGTAAAGAATGCATATGATTTGCCAGTTGCTTCTGATCGTCCTGTACGTCCAATACGATGAATATAATCCTCAGACGATTGTGGATAATCAAAATTGATTACGTGTTTAATGCCATCAACATCTTTATAATTGTTTTGATTCAATATTAATTATTGTTATCATTATGTAAAATTATATATAATAATTAATTCCTATAAACTGATTTAAGTTAATCGCGCTTCTTTACAGTACAAACCACTATTTTTAGGAATTTTTCATCCTGAGAGGTAGCAGCTATAGTAGCACAAAATTAAAATTTTACTTTTTCATTTTTACAGTTGTTTGCGATGTGATACAGCGAATTTCCTTTTAATGTGTCCTTCATTTTTATAAAGTAAACTATGCTAGAAGATGAATTCAGTTGTGGTCGGTCCAAAAAATCCTTAATGAAAATCCTTAAGAACTGCTTCAGACCGTTATCAAATCATCTTTTAATATATTTTCTCGGGATACACAAAATTTCTAAATCAGCAATGAGCCAAATTCGTTCGGTCTTGATGATTCAAATTAGGGCATCCCGCTATCGCTTCATATTTTATTCAAATCTCGTTGTCATAATGTATTTACATAATTATAAAAAGAACACATAGTTGAGAAAACTCCACACGCACCAACATCGTCTCGTTAACTTGATAATTTTATTCGAACGGGTCGTCCTCGTCTTAATCCTTCATAATTTGGTCATTTAGTGCATTTATGTTCGAAGTCTTTGTTAAATTATGTTTGTATAGTAGAAGAGGACGAAGACGCCAATGTTCGATCGAATGTAGTAAAATTCTTATATTTTCTGGCAGAGGCCACAGTTGATGATAGGGATACACACACACACACACAACATAACCTACAGTTTAAAATGCTGGCCATATTTCGAAAAACATCGAAATTTTCTTGTGTATTCATTAAAAAATTAAGCTTTTCATTCTTAACTTCTTTATCCCCACCATAATCAATCGGCCTCTGGAAATACAAAAAAACAGGAAGGGAAATTTCGTTTTTTATAGGAAAAGGATTTTTGGATTGGTAAAGAGAACGACGAGATACTAGACTGATTAAAATTATCAACATTTATGATTTTAGTAAATTGAAGAAAAAAAAACTTTATATTTCGCATTTAAAAATTTTGATTGTAATCATGCTTATACAAATTTGTATAATTTTATTTTAAATGAGAAATATGTAAAGAAAAGTTGCTTAATAAGTGTTTCTACCTTTTTCTTTTTAAATAGAATTGAAATGAATTTAGAAATTCCAAATATGTATATCCTTTTTTTTTATTTTTTTTTTAACAATTAGAAAGAAACTCTCGATTCAATTCCATTATTTTAGAACAAAATAAAAATTTGAAGGATTCTAAAAAAAATTCAAAACCAATTTAATATGTTATAAAAAAAGCAAAATCAGTCTAGATTCTAAAATTTAGTACTGCTACTATGCCGCTGCTTGTTTATTAATTATGTATATCATAATTTTTACGAATTTCATTATTCAGTATAATTCAGTACATTAAAACAGAGTGCATTTAAGTTATAAGAGATGAAATTTAGAAATATATATTAAATGTTCTCTGTGTATATCACAATTTCCCAAAACTGGAAAACATTTATTTTTTGTTTTAAAAAAAATTACCAATTTTCCATTTTAAAATATTTTAAATGTACTGAATTATTACAGTGTAATAATAAATTTATAGTGAAATGTTTCAAATAAAAAATTAAGAAAAAAGATGTTTTTAAAACTTACCAAGTCCACGAGCAGCAACATCTGTTGCTACTAGAATATTTGATTTACCCGATCTAAATTCTCTTAATACAAAATCACGTTCAGATTGTGATTTATCACCATGAATAGCACCACACCTAACACCAAAGCTACGTATAAATCTAACTAAATTATCAACACGACGTTTTGTTTCAACAAATATAATTATTTTTCCAGGATTTTCAGATTCATCATAAATTGTAGCCAAAAGTGCTTTAAGTCTATAATGACATACAAAAAATTGGAAAAAAAATTAAAATATTAATAAAAATACTACACTCACTTTTCTTCCTTGTCATTTTCATGACAAATATCAACAGTTTGTTCAATATTATGATTTGCGGATAATTCCAATGAACCAATATTTATTTGTATACTTTCCCCAAGAAAATCATCTGCTAATTTTTGTACTTCACGTGGCCATGTTGCACTCCACATACAAATTTGTCTATCTGGACGAATTTGGCCTAATATTTTACGTATTTGGGGTTCAAAACCCATATCCAACATACGATCAGCCTCATCTAATACTAAATATGTACAACGTTTTAAATTAGTTGTACCTGATGCTAAGAAATCGATTAAACGGCCTGGTGTAGCTATAACAATTTCACAACCTCTTTGTAAATCGCGTGCCTGACCACCTCGTGCAGCACCACCAAATACACATGTATTTCTGACATATGATGATGAACCGAATTCTGTAGCAACTTCTTTAATTTGTTGAGCTAATTCACGGGTTGGTGCTAAAACTAATGCAATTGGACCATCACCACGTTGTAATGGTTTTTGATTATTTATATGAACAATTGCTGGTAATATATAACCAAGTGTTTTTCCTGAACCAGTTTTAGCAATACCAACTAAATTATGACCACTCATAACAATTGGCCAACCCTGTGCTTGTATTGGTGTTGGTGCTTTATAACCTTGACGTTTAATTTCATTTAGACAATAATCGGGTATATGACATTCATCAAAAGCTTCAATTGGATTTGGAGCACGACCTTGAACTGTTATTTCATGTAGTTCACGGAATTGCTCAACTTCAAGAGGTTTACGTTTTTTTACTTTCGGCATTTCTTCATAGAAATTTCTTTCGAATGGTTGGAGGCTTTCTTTGGTCCAATTAATTTCATATAATTCGGCATCACCGTTACCACGTTGACCACCACGGCCCCCGAAACCACCATTACGATTTTTGTCTACTCGACCATTTTTAACACGGTTGCCGCCGCCAAAACCACTGCCACCTTCACGATTGTTTTTTGATTCCCAATGTGGTGCCCTAAAAAATCATAAATTGTTGAAATTTTTGTTTCTTCTGCTGAAATATTGTATTAATATAAATATTTTTAACAAATGTGAAAAGGCTAAATAATTTTAGATGCCCACAGTAAATTATTATTTTGTCGTACCTGACTGATATAGATAAGCATTACATAAGTATTTTCGATTACTATGTTTCGAAAATAGTTATATGTGGAATGAAATTATAGCATTTGTTAGAATTTTAATGACGTCACGAAAAGCACATTTTAATGTGCTGATGACACCACATTTCCTATCTAAATGCGCATTTTCACAATTGATTTCAAATATTCATTTGACGTGGAGTTTTTTACTTCACGTGGAGTAATAGAATTATTTATATTATATGGCAGTAAATTATTCTAATCACCAAAAAATGCAGATGGACGATAATTATTATATTTATCAACAATTTATATTAAAAATATTGACATAAGGCAAAAAAATATCTTTTTTCTGTATACACAAAAATTTCGATTTTTCATTAACCAACCATGCGAAGAAATTAAATATTTCTTTGCAATTCCGTACAAAATGGCCGGGATTTAAACATTTTTTTTTTCATTATAAAAAAAATCATAAAATTTACTTACATATTACTTTCTTCTTCTTCTTCAGTAAAATATTTTGCAGCAGATGAATAATTTTTAATGAAATTACAATTTCTAATTTTATTTGATCCTAAAATATCGAAATTTTGTTGCCTGAAAATTTTTAGATTTTTACTGATGGCACAAGGATGGCTGATAGTAGTCTTCAAAAAAGCGGAGCTGTAACCACGAGTACAAAATTTTATGAAATTATTTTCAAAAACTTTCAACATGATTAATATTATTGTTAAATATTTTTTATCACAGATCAAATAAAATTAACTTTTAATTAAATTATATTTCCGAGAATATTTCACAAAATAATTATGAAATTATTTAATTAAAAAAAACTCGTGGTTATGACAAAAATTCTTACCTAACCTGAAGTCCAAACGTGACGAAAATGAAAGAGATATATCAAATTTTCGACTGCAAGTAAGCGCTATGACGTTTATATCTTTTCTCTTTGTAAGGTTGGTATTACCCGATAAACAAAATTCGCATTTCTAAAAGTACGAATACAAAATGTCAAAAGTATATGGGAATCCCCATTTTTTAATATATTTTGTTTTTTGGCTGGTTGTTAACAGTTTCAAAAAACATAACAACAGTCTTTATTCAATGACTCTTGAATATATAGCTTCAAAATTGCATAGGGTAAATATAATAATAATTCATTGATACTCATTTATAAAAATTTCTAATTTAATTCTTAAAAGTATTCTTTTTGGCAACTATTTTTAATTATGATTACAATCTGTAAATTTAGTTCACCTTCGATAACAAATAATAATAAATTAGATAATTTGCCATTCTAATCGAATGTAAAGTTATAGCACCAGACAAGACATGCTCAGCACGACTTGTTGCTTTATTTGGACTTCAGAAAATAGGTTCGGTAGTCTAAATTCGGAACAAGTTACAGAAAATAGGTAAAAAATTGGCAAAATAATATTTCTCTCTCTCCCGCAGCTATGCACAATAAGGTTTTTTATCCTTTTTTTATTAGCCAACCACACAGACGCAGACCACATATGACGCTACGCTCTATGCAGCCTTTAAGTCATTGTGCTTGGTCGTTGGAGTTTTCAAATTATAATTTGAAAACATGATTTGAAAACTCAAATTATTGAAAACTCCAGTCAAAAATAAGCAATCAGTCAATCAATGCAAGTGCATTTATTGCGTAGCAACGAAATTTTTTCTAATAATGTTATTAAAAATGTTTATAAATCTTCTAATAATATTATTATGGAATTGTTTTTGTACAATTTCATTGGAAATTGTACCATCTGGTAAGATTCCAAATAAAAATGAGTTTATTTAAAATTCGAATGATTTATGTGTATTTTAGAACCTGCAATTAATATAAACATCAAAACTAATACCAATTATAGTGAAATTAATTTTTATGAAGAATTAAACTTATTACCGAACACATTCAAAATAATCAATCTGGAATTGGAAATGAAGGATGTAAATTTTGGTTATATAATTGTACAAATTCACTCATATGCCTACGATATAACATTTTCACTAAATAAAACAATAGAGAAATTACAACATCAAAACGGCACAAATTTAGGATATTTGTTAACAAAATCTACAAAACTGTATATATACAATTTTAATTACCATGCTGATTGTAACTTGGCTGTAATTGCAATTGTTTATAATAACACTGCACCATTACCAGGCGGATGTAGTCTAGAAGATAATTTAACACAATCACCAAAACTACGTTTAACATCAGATAAAGAAATGATTATAGTTGATACACCATCAGCTGCTTTATCTTTAATGAAAGATCCAGAACAAGAGTTTTGTATTAATATTACGAAAAAAGATTTAAATTATCAACCACTTTATAATTTTTTGCCAAAAAATGATTTTACCAAAGAAGCATATTTTAATGGAATTAAAAAATTACTTGAAGTTAATAGCTCTTTGGTAAATGGCTTCAAGGTGAAAAAAGAGTTTTTTTTAGTTTATTTTTAATAAATAATTTTAATTTGTAGACATTTAAAACTAATTTACCAGTGCCAGCTAATCGGCGAACATATATTGCAATTCCTGGAACTGGTATGATTTTTAATACAATTGTAAAGTCTTTTGATGGTCAAGCTGCTGCTTATATACCAATTGTAACATATTCATGTCAACCGTGGATGTGGGAAAATGGATGCACAATTATTCGTAAATTGATTTTACCTTTACTAAATATTATTTAAAAAAGTTTTATTCATAAAATGTTTAGCTGATAGTGCTCTAATGAAAATTCTCTCATATATGTTGGTAATTATCGGAGCTATAAAAATTTTCGTGTTTTTTGCTGAACCGTTCGCTTCATTATTTCTTAATTGTATACCATTAGGTTCTTATATTGCCTATAAAATTGTAATGATTTGGGATATTAATTCAGGTGTTATCAGAAGTTTTTAGTAAAAAACATTTGTAAAATCGTTTTTTTTTTTTTTTTGTAGAAATTCGATCAACAATTATAGTTCTTAGTGGAGTAGTATTTGCTATACTCGTTCTATCATTTGCAATTTATTGTGGGCCAATGGCATTCATTTTTCGGTTTATATCTAGTTGTATTTTCAGTTGGATAATTGCTATTAATGTTATGTATTTATTTGGTTAGTTGAATTGACAATTTTTCATATTTTATGAATATATTTTAAATTTTTTTAGAAAGTAATGTTTGGACAACAAATGATGTTTTATATCAAACAATATTTTGGTTTTCAGTAATAATTATACTAATACCAACAATAAAATATTTAAAATATATTTGGTATGTTGTTAATATCATAATTGGTGCATATTCAATGCTTGTTGGATTACAAATTGTAACAAAAAGTAATCTACTTATCGTTTTAATATATCATTTCAATCGTAATAATATTAAAAATTATGGCAGTGTTGATGGTTTACCAGGGCCAGATAAAACTGGTAAGAATTATATATAGAAAACAATACTTATTTTAAATAATTGTTCTTTATCTACATAGATATTTGGTTAATTGTTGGAATAGTTGGACTATTCTTTCTTGGCATAATTTTTAAAAAGAATAGAATGATCACTTATGGCAGACATGAAAGGCAAAGAAATGAATATGAAACTATTTTAGATGATTCTCAGCCAATAATTACACGGTGGACACACGGAAGTGATGATGTCTTTGAATCTCCCAATACAAATCATAATTTTTTTCAACGTATGTCAAAAAGTCCATTATGGGCTTAAATTAAACTGTGGTGTATTTTAAAAAAATCCACTTTTTATATCTATTGGTTTTTTATATGTGTAATTTAAAATGTATATGTAATATGAAAAGTCAACTTTGTTATCTTAACAAATAAATAAATTCATGATAAAATAGTATATATATTATAAATTTTATTTTTATTGAAGAATTGTAGATGTTAAATTTTGTGTAGGTTCTAGTTTTTTGCCTAAGCTTTAGCCGGAGCTATGGACGCTATAAATGAAATAGATTAGTCAAATGAAAAATAGATATTGAACAATTTGTTACTAAAAGTAATGAACTTACCAAAAAAAGGAATTTAAGGAATTTACCAAAAAATTTGCATTTTTTTAAACGAAGTATTTATGGTATTTATAATTTATTAGGGTGGAGGAATTACAATAATTTGGGAAAACGAAAATTTTGTTCATGATTGATTCCCCTCAGCAGGTCGTTTTATATTAGAAGATACATAATTAAAATGAATTTTACCAAAATTACGAATAAATATTCGTAATTCTTCTTCAATAGTTGTCAAGTAGTTTATAAATATTTATGTTGCAAGATTTTTCAAATATCTTTTATATAATTATCCAAGTTCATCCATTAAAATGTAATATTTCCCAATATGTTTCCGCATATTTTCTCGGAAAATTGATGCATTCTTTTTAATCTTATGTATTTTTAAAAACATTAGGAAAATATTTACATTTTGGTATGTGATTTTTAAAATAATTTACGTGAAAATTTTGTTTTCTGTATTATGGCTATATTCATTTCCAAATCATAAATTTATGTTTATATTTATTTCTATTTAAATTAAAGAACGAAATTTTATTAAGTATATTTATTTTGTGTATGTGTGTATAATAATTCAATATTTTTTTTATTCAAACAGTTTCTTGTATTTTTTATTTTATATTTTCTTAATAAATTTCAATGTCGACAAAAATACGTTTTAATTTTTATTTTTCTAGCAAACAAAATAATTTCTTTTTATTACATACTTAATTTTAAATAAATTTCATTATATTTTTACACTAATTTTCATTTTTTTAAATTTACTTTTAAAATATGTAAATTTATTTTACATATTTTTTGTGTTTTTTTTTTTTTTTTTTGTAAAAATGAAAATTTTTAGGAAAATATGTCAATTTTGTGTGTGATTTTTAAAATAATTTATGTAAAAATTATGTAGTTTAAAAAAAAATTAGTGAGCAGTAAGAAAAAATAAAACTAACTACAAAATCAAAAAATATGAAGAAAAAAATCTCACAATAAAAAATCTAATTATATTTTTAGCGGTATTATTATTTTACATTATTACACGTTAAGAACATTTATTTTTTTTTTTTTTGTATAATATTAATTTTATAATTTATGTTTTTTTATGTTACAATTTTAAGCAATTAATGGAGAGAACTTTAGTGATTCATAGAAAAGAAATGACATATTTTTGTGAACACATTTTCGAAAAACATATTGTTTTATTGTAATGTCGATAAAAAGTATATAAATGATTTAAATTTTTAAATGAAATTTAAATCGCAATTGGCAGTAATATGTATTTGTGTAAATTTTCATACATTGAACTATTTTTGATAATTATTCAGCTAATATTTTGTGTTGAATCTCAATATAGTTTTAAAAAAAATATTTAATTTATTTTACATTTAAATTAAAAAAATACAATTGTAATGGATAATCAGAAGCTTCCGTTTATTAATCTACAAAGCCAAAACACAAGGCAATTTGTGGAATTCATACTACACAGTACAAAATTTTTTAGTTCTTTATTTCCTAGTAAATCTACTTTTGAAAATCTGTAAGTTAAGCAGTAATTTTCTGTTATCTCCTTTGGTCAATAGGATAATTGTATATGTCTAAAATGAAAATTGTAAACTTGATTACAGTAGAGCTAGAGATTGAAGTTTAATTAAATATTTATAAATTATTTATCTCACAAATATTTAAAGGATAAATTTAAATTTCAGAGTCTAAAAAAAAATACTAAACTTCTATTATTCTAATAGCAACTTGAAAAATTCATATCAAAAATTTAATTACAGAAAATTTGTACTTTAAGTGAAAGGTTTTTGTTTTTTAATATTTGGAAAATTGATTGTATATAATTAGATTTTGATTACCCTTTTATTTTATTTTTTTGATTGAAAATTAAAATAATTGTAAGATTAATATGATTATGTGCACAAATGAAAATCCATTTACATAATTATTATTTTTTTTTCGACATTACAATCTCATTTCGATTTAGATTTTTTCAATTAAAACAAATTCAAAAATTTATTAACTACATTATTATTTAAATAATATCAATTTATTTTGACAAATTTTTATCTTATACCAAAAATTACGAAATTAAAAATTTAGAAACTTTTTTTGATTTTTTATTTTAAATATAATTATTTTGCAATTGCATACATTAATTTTAAAAAAAAAATTATATAACAAAAAATACATAAGCGTTTGCGATAACTTATTAAGGAAGCGTTATTATCCCAAGAAAAAAATTAAATCCAAGTATAAATATTCGCTCCGTGTTAAGCAATGCTGCAGTAATTTTAATTAAATTTCTGAAAAATCATATATATATATATATATATTAAAATACAACTGCTGTACTGCTATATCGCACTGATACTGGTATTTAAAAACTAATTAAATGTAAATTAAACCATCCTTTTACAAAATTAAATCATAATTTTAAACAAAACACAAAAATATAACAAATGTGATTATTAATTAAATTTATAAAAATATATAATAAAAAAGGATATGTACTTAACAAAAAAATAACAATTTAAAAAAAAAATAGTGTTATATATTTCTGACGAATAAATTTATTAAAGTGATTGAGAATTGAAATAATTTTTCTGAAATTTTACTGAATGTATATGGTCTGAACTATATTTTCTTTTTGTACAAATCTTTAAGAATTCCTAAATATGGAAATATTTACTATTTAAACTATTTTTAGATATTTTCTCAATCACTTTAGATATAAGCTATTCTAAATTTTAAAAAATATTTATAAATTCTAAAAAAAATTTTGAAATTTTATTTTAATAAATTTTATAATATTTTAGAATTTGACCGAAAGAAAGGCCACAATGAGGATTGAATATAAATTTATGTTTACTTAATGTTATATTTTATATTTAAATAAGAAAATTTGTTAAACTGAAATGAAAATATTTTAATTAATATTTTTATTGTACAAGATTTTTTAAATTTTAATGGAATTTAGGAAAAAAATAGAATAAATGAAATTAATTTTTTTAAATATTTTAAAAATGTTTGATATAAAAAACCAATAATATTTTAATTCGAGGTTGAGAATTGTTCGCTTTTATTTAAAATTTTCAGAGTTAAATGCTTGTATATTTAAAAATCTGCTTTATTTTTGTTGGAGTATATTTTTTTTGTGTTGTATAAAAAAAATTTATTTATGCCATCATTATGCAGATTTTTTCGTCTGTATCGTCGTCGTCATTGTTTGTTCATCACTATTTGTTGTTGAACTTCACGCTTTTGCTCCAGGTATTTTCCCTAAAACTTTGGATAAATCAACACCAGTTAATGCATTTATCGCTGGTGGTAATTGACCACATAAACGAGCGACATCATGTGTTGTATTATCATTGCCACCAATTAATACAATTTCATCAGTTTTAGCCAATGGGGCAGCAACTTCGGCAGCAATCTACATTCAAAATAAATCGGTTTAGTTAGAAAAGGGAAATATTTATGAAATATTAAAAGAAATTTACCTTAGGTAAAGCTTCAAGTACAATACTCATAATGGCAGCATCTCCGTATTGTTTATAAACAGCAGCTTTCATTCTCATTTTTTCAGCTTCAGCTTTACCAACCAATTCAATTGCATGAGCTTCAGCTAAACCGATTTTTTTAATCTTTTCGGAATCGGCACGAGCACCTTCAATTGTTTGTGTTCTAAAGAGGAAATTTTAAAAGAATTTTCAATATGAGAGAAAAAGCTGTGATAAAAAACTATAATAAATATGAAAGCAAAAGTTGGATAAAAAAAAGCTACACAACGACAGCATAATTGTATAGAAAAAATACTACGATTTAATCAAATTATGGACAGTGCGCAACCTATTATAAAAGTATAATTTTTCACTTACTGTTTGCCTTGTGCAATTGTTTGTACACGATAACTTTCTGCCTCAGCTGGCAATTTAACCAATGACATTAATTCACGATCTTTACGTTGTACCTCTTGTGATTCAATTTCAATTTGTTTACGACGTTCAACAACATCAATTTGGATTTCTTCGTTACGAATTCTTTGTCGTATTTTAGCGGCTTGTAATTCATAGGCGAGTTGAGATTCAGCTTTCTATGAACAAAAAATTTTTATGTAGACAATTGTCTTATTTTTAATATAAAATTTCCAAAACTTACCGCTGTATTAATTTCCTGATCAAAATTAGCTTTTTGTAATTTATACATTCTGGAATTATCTTCAATTTTTGTATCAGTTGAATATTTAACATCCATAGCACTTTTTTCGCATTCGGCTTCACGAATACCTGCATCCCTGTTTGCTTCAGCAACACCAGCATCTGCATCACGTTTAACACTAGCTGTTTGTGCTTTACCCAATGATGCCAAATATTGTACATCATCATAGACATCTTTAATTGTAAATGATAATATTTCAATACCCATACGACCAACATCAGGAGCGGCTACTTCCCTTACTAATGCAGCAAACTGATCTCGGTCTTTGTATACTTCTTCGACTGTAAGAGTTCCTGTATTTATGAAAAAAAAATTAAAAATTTAGAAAAAGAATGATTTAAAAAGAAAAAAAGTAAGATTTTTTAAAAGCTAATTGCTCCCGCGCAAGTTTTCCAATCACTCTCTCTTACGAGTTTATCCTTATACTTTTACGGGAACAATTGCTTTTTCTATTAAAATATATTGCGTTCTTTAGAACCTCTCAAATAAAAATATTATTTAAAATATTTTTGGGTCTGTAATAATTTAATTTATTTTATTTTACCTGGTAACAACAACGTAAGTTAATCCAACAACCAACGTAGTTTTAACAATACCCATCCATATAAATGGCATTTTAAATATTTATTTTATTTTTTATTTTCAAAATATCTTTTTAAACTGATTTTTTCACTACCTAACTATTACTTTCTAAAAATTTATAATCTAATGTGGAATTTGAAGAAACTCGTAAAGCTAATCTAAAAATAATTAACCAAAAAATAATGTTGAAATTTTGCTTATTTTAAAACTACTGAAACTACTTTATAACAATAATAACAATATTTCAATTTAAATAAATTAAAATCGCTATAAAACTGTAGATAAGAATTTTAATCGAATTGTGAACTAATATGTTAGAATTTGCAAATATACAATATTAATTTAAAACGAAATATTCAAAACTTTCATGATAAATTAACAATTTTATAATTTTTATGGACGTTTTATTTTTGCAAATTGAAAACCAAGGTCGGTCATATTAATTACTTGCAACTTGCAAGCTTTGTTAATTATTAAAATTGCTTCTGTTTTTAATTTTTTCATTTATGTTTTCATTTATGCAGGATTAGATTTTAGTAAAATATAACGCCCAAAAAAAAATTTGTTTAGTAAAATATAATGCCCAAAAATTTGTCCAACGAAAGATTTAAAAATATAAAAGGTTTACGAAAATATTAACTTCTAGAAATATTTTAATTTTATCGATATTAGCCAAAACATAATAATAACTTTTAAATACTTTTAGATAAATTCTGATTTCGATTACTCAACATACAAACGTTGAATTTTCGAAAACCAGATTTATTTGCCTTATACCGAAAAATTTGAAAATGTGATATTTAGAAGTCGAAAACAGAACTTATTTTAAAAATATATCAAAAAGTAGTTATATCATTTTTTTAAAAATTTCCACAGAATTTATTTTTGAAACATTTTAATTAATTCGCAATTACCATTGTTATATTGCAATAATTACTTTCAAATTTATTGTGCTTGATAAAAATTAATTCTGTTCAATTTTAACAATAATATTATGAAAAATGTGAAATATGTATTATTTTAATAAGCTACTCCTACCATATCCAGCAAATAAAAAAACATGTATATAAATTAATAAATTATTTATCACTATGAAAAAACCAATTTACCAGAAAATATCATAAACAAATAAATATTAAATTATGTAATTAAAAAGTAAAAAATTAATTAAAACATTTTTTTTTCCAAATTATTCTCACGATGATTAATATTTAAAAGTAAATTTTTGTAGCTGGATAGCTATTAAGGAATAAGACTTTATATAGTAAATTA
Organism: Empis livida; assembly: GCA_963932195.1. Lineage (NCBI taxonomy): Eukaryota > Metazoa > Arthropoda > Insecta > Diptera > Empididae > Empis > Empis livida. The sequence goes on from OZ010648.1 coordinate 47,772,733, forward strand.
AAATTTAAAAAAAAAACGAACTAATGAAATTTATATTTTTAATCAAATAAAAATAACACTTGAAATGTAATAATTTTTCAATTTTATATTCAAATAAATTATTAATTGGTTAATTTGAATTTTGTGAACGAAATTGACTGAATATATAATAAAATATGAAATTAATATGCATATTTCATTGGAAAAATTCTTAATAATAATATAACAAATTTAGCGATAATCTAGAAAATAATTTTAAAAACAAAAACATCAGAATAGTATATAAAATGATAATTTCCTTGTCAGGTGATTCGTAGCACGTTTTTATAGCACATTTTTATTTATTTTCCCATAAAGAAATATTAAAAATATTTATTTATATGCTTTCAAGGTAATTAAAAAAATAATTTAGTATGTAGTTTCAATATTAAATATTGTTATCATTTATGTACAAAGTTAAATTAATGCACGCACTTCGAAACTGAAAATATTAAATGTGTTAAAATAAATAAATTTCAATCATATTTTCATAAATGACAAAAATTTAAGGGAAGTTTAACAATAATTATTATAAGAAAGTGTGAATCGAATTAAACATTAAAAATAATCTATTTAGTATTCTTATCTGCTCTGCCGTTTTAGATATTTTAAAAATTTATTTAAAATTTATTTAAAAATTGATTTAGATTGCATTTTTTGATGCGAGTTTTTTTTATCAAATTTTAGGATAGTCAAAATAAAGTAAATACTGCAAAAATTAATTTGATATTATTATTTTATCAAAATAAAAATATGACTTTTGAGTTTTTATTATTTAAATTGATAAATAAAATCTTTAGCATAATTTCATAAAAAGTGCAGAAAATTTTATTTAAAATTTTGCAAATATATTTGATATTATACACTATGACAGTAATCTACCATTGGGTCCAAAAAAGAACGAAGAAATAGGATAATTTTTTCCAATTAAATAGTAATTTGTTTCCGTGGAACTTTAAATAAGCCACTATTAATTTAAAATATATGTAAACAAATTAATATAAAATCTAAAAAATTGCGCAATATTTCATAGATTTTAAATCAAACAAAAACCTAATATATTTATGGTATTAATCGCTTTGAGTAGATAACATTTATCGGTGATAGAAACATTTATCTACAATGCAGAGTAGTTCAGAAGTTAAGACAAGATAAATATAAAAACGAGCTTAATTTGTTTAAAAGAGAACATATAGTATCACATTATTGCACAAATTAAAGTACTTAGTGCCATCATCAATACCTGGCAATAAAATAATTCAAAAAATTATATACAAAGTATTCTAAATTAAATCTAATAGCCCAAAATGTGTATCTCACATAAAATATGATTATGATGGATTTTTTATCTTTAACTTGAGATTTATTATAATTTTTAATTTTAATTTTCAAAAAAATTATATTTGATCTTTGATGTGATAAAAATAATATATTGGTTCAGTTGGGTACCATTATTTCGGTTCACTTAATCTGAATAAAATATTTTCTGAAAGCTCTTAACTTTTTTTCTTTTTTTTCGAAATTTATAGCAAAAATACATAATTCAGTTTTACTCTACATTAAAGAACTCTAAAAACAATCTTTACATATTTAATCTAACATTCAATTATGTAGCAATCTAATCTGTATGAGTAGTTTTAGGTACTTGGGTATAATAAATAAATAATTTTATATAAATAAATTTATTAAAATTTTATTATATTTGACATTTTATGCTTTAGCTTAGTCTATTCTATTTGATCATTTTATTGGTAAATTAATTGAGAGTCTAAAGAAATTTCTAATTGAATTATGTAAACTTCTAATTGAATTATGAAAACAGAATTCAATTGGAAAATGCATGGAAACATCCGATTATATTTTTTGTTAATATCTAGGATTGCGGATCTATAAAAGTAGTTAATTATCAATTGTGTTTTAACTTTTAAATCTTAAACTCTTTTTCACGAAATTAATCAAAATTTTCATATCCTTTACGAAAATTTCTTCAAATTGAACAAAGAAAATTTTACTTTTTTTCAAATAATAAATTTTAAGATTTTCGAATTTTCCCAAATAAAAATAAAAATTATATGTAGTTTGAATTTTCACTAGTTTTAAAAATATAACTTTTTAAATATCATACTTAAACAATAATTTAATCAAACACGTGTTAACATTAAATCACATATGAATTTACTTTTTTTAAATATATTCTCAAATAATTAAACAAATATAAATCACTTTAATAAAAACAAAATTTTCAGTTAATTTATTTTTATAAAATTCAGAAAATATACACAAAATGTTTATTTTTACGTGAATTAAACATGGAAAACATAATTTAAATTATATTTTTATAAATAACTTTGCATTTATTGTTTTTCACCTCGATACAACAACTGATGTCGACTAAATGAAAATTGTAACTGACCATATTGCATCACTTATCATTTATATTATATTTCATGTAAAAACTGACAAAATAAAAGCTTTAACAAAAAACATATAGCGATTTATTTTATAAAGTTTAATTTTGATAAGCTTAAGATTAAACTGTTAAGGAAATTTTAACATTGCCAAAGTGCATCAGGAATCTCTAGATTAATATACACAAGTAACAGAGGGAAAATAAAAGTAGGTGAGTGAAAAATAATTTAAACATGGCCCCATAATTGCTCATGCTGGGTGATTTGAACAAAATTAATACACTGTTAAAATAGTTCATACGAATAATTTAATGTAGTTTCTTAGTTAGAGTGTAATTCATATTTAAAATTATAGTTTAATTAGATTAGGCAAGCCAAACCAAATATTAATTTAAATAAGGTCGCCTTTGAAATTGTAGCTTGTTATTAAACCAAACAATATTTTTGAGGGGTTGGATGCAATATCATCTAGTGCTAAGAATGCCAAGGTAATATATAAGGCTGCTTAATCGACAAAATAGGTGACTAAATAAATTTCTTATAATTTATTTTAATTAAGGTAGTAAAATCAAGGAAAATATTACCAAATTATTCTTATTAATTTTATGGTCAGTCGTCACTTCATTATTGCAACTTTTTTAACAGTGTTATATTATGTGTATATACTTTTTTAAGTCAATGTCCAGTTTACATGTTAAAGCTTTAAAAATTAATTTCTCGATATGTTTAGAAGTTTCAAAGCTCTTACCAATTTAAGTCAAAACATTAATATACAAAAAGATATCAACTGAAATTAACTATAATTATTTTTAATAAATTTGACATTGAAACAGAACATAAAAATTCTAATAACATTTTTTTTTTTTTTTTTTCAATAAAGAAATTGTCTAGTCTAGGAAAATTATATAACTTTTGATTAAACTTAATTAAAAAATTTATTGGATGCCAATGTGAAGACGAACAACAAAATTAATTGTGATTTTCGGTTTACAATACAATTCTGATGTTAATGTAATGAAGTAAACCAGTTCAGAATTGACAAAAATGTGTAAATGAAATTAATTCAGGCCACCTAAAAGAAATTCAAGTTTTTATATTTATTAAAAACCGATTCTTAAAAAAAACAGCAACAATGTTGAAAAGGAAGTCAAGGGTTTGTTTTGTTTATTTAATATGTTTTATTGATTTACTACAGCATAAAGGTTTATTATTAATTCGTTTACATTACACCTTACATAGAGTGCATGATATAAACCAATGTAGATTTGAATAAGTAATTAACTTTCAGTATCGGAAGAAGGAATGAAAGAAAAATATACATGCAATAGTGAAATTTTAAAGAAATTTCATCAGATTTCATGTTATTGTGTCATTGCGTTGTTATAACTTCATTGAAATTATTAAGTTTGAGGGTTAAAAATTCAGCATTTAAATTATTTTATTAAACAATTACATATTTCCAATTGACCTTAATATACATTGTAAATTTTTGTCATAATTAATATAATCAGGAAAAAAATATATTGACAGATAAATTAATATAATAAAATGAAGATTCATTATTACTGATTCAAGCTTATTGAGCTTGGCGTGAAGACAGATTTCCCAAAATTGATTAACATTAAAATTAGTAAAATAGACGAAATTATACTCGAAATTAGTAATGACAAATGCAAATTACTGCCAAATATCATTTTAACTAATTTCCATTTGAATATAAATCCTTTAATTTTCATTTACGTTTAAAATTTTAAAGTTAAACCAGTTCAGTATAAACAACTTTAAAGTTTTAATTATAAATGAAAAATATTGCCTGCAGTAAAAATTGAAACAATACAATTTTTTTTTTAGATTGCATAAATTTCCCAAAACATAAAAACTTCATAATAAAACACCAACATCAAATTCAACATTTAAATTTTTAAATTGCAGATATTTTTCAGAGATGAAAGTTTTAATGTTACATATTTTATTACTGTTTTCACATAGTAAATACATAAAAATAACAAATTAATGAAATCTCTGAGTGATACCGTAATAACTTTGTAGGATAGTATATTTATAAATAAATCACAGTAAAAGTTATTTTATTTTTATTTTTCATTTATATAAAAAATTTTAATTCCAATGCAAATATTATATGTAAATTACTAAAGAGAAAATCATCCTTCCGATTGATTAATTGATTAATTGAAAACTGTCATAAAATATTCTGAATAAAAATAAATCCGTCCGTTTTGAACTAACAAATAAAATAGACTAACATGACATAAACAAATAAGTAATAAAATACATGGAATTAAATTTTCTGTAATAAGAAGTAATTTTAAAAAATGAATTTATAATATTTTTCAATAAATTTTTTTTTATTACATACGTAACAATAAATCCTTAAATTATATATGATGACGCCTGTGTTTTCCATTTTTTTCATAATTCATAATTCTTTGAAAACATTTTCTTTTTCTGTATGTATCGAATAAAATTAAGGACGAATAACATTCCATAAAAATATATCCTTGCGATGTCCTTTTTGATAAATGTCAAACAATGGTTCAAGGTTTTATACCATTTATATTTAACCTTCATTTTAAATTTACATTGACTAGTATAATTTTGAATTATTTTAAGAAAATCGATTATTTTTCATTAAATTTTTTAAAAGAAAACTTTGGTTCAATTTTGGAACATTTGTGCTGAACACATTTGAAAATAAAATATAAATAATTTAATAGTTTTGATATACGTAGGTTTTGTCCTTCAATTGGATGGATTAAAATTATTTAATTGAAGTGTACAAAACCTTATAACCATTTATTATTGGAGACTTCGAAATATTTTATTTCAAATAAACTTGAATTTAGTAATTTCATATTAAAATATATCAGAATATTTTTTAAAACATTTATATCCACTGCGGTATTTAAAAAAAATTATAAAGGATATATTGAAAATATCATACCTGGTTAAATAATAAGGTATTATTAATACTTTTCACAGTCAAAGTAAATTGTATTGTAATTATATAATTATAATCTTTTCGTAATGCTTCTAATCAGGTTATTAGACATCAAATATGGAAAACTGTATTTCTTTTTCAAATATTTGTACATAATTAATTTTGAAATAATATATGTAAAGTGTACAAATTATAGCAGTCTTTTAATGAAATTTCAAATAACTTATAAATAATTTATTTAACTCGTAAATTTAATTTTAAATATGCAATCTATCATATTTGGCGAATTATAGTACCAAAATTATCTTTAATTCTATTTAGTGCCTTTCTTTATTATATTTCCAACCGAAAGGTTATAACGGAAAGGTAAACCATTTTTAACACTATTATGCATTGTACGAATTACTGCACGCAATGGCAGAAAGTAGAATTTAGAAAAAATACTAATTTATTTTAATCATTAGTCGATTTCCAATGTGGGCTACAATTTTAGGATACATTTATTAGTTAAATTTCAAGTTTTGATGGAAAATTGTTTAACTTTACCAACAATTGGTGTAGCAACTGTTTAAAGTGCTGTAGATATTTATTGTGTTAAATATATGAATATAATAAAAATTACTGGCAGGCAAATTACATAAAATATTTAAAAAGTAATAAATTAATTAGTCATATTTTAATACATACTACAATAAACTAATTCAATATTTGAAAAATAATTAAAAAAAATCACGAAAATATTAAGTAAACATGTCGTTGATATGCAATATTCAATATAAATGTAGCACTTCAAAAATAAACTATAGCTCTTAATATTTTAATGCCACAAATACGTTGTTTAACTTTAATATTTTAAGTAAACATTACCAAATTTTAGTTTCTACTTCGAAAATTCGCAAATAAAATAAATATTTGTTTCGAAAATTTGCAAATAAAATAAATATTTGGTTCAAAAATATTTAAAAGGACGATAATTTATTATATTCAATATATTAATAAAATATGTAATTTAATATTTACCTAAAATTGCTCTTAAATGACCTTCCAGGGTTTGCAGGATTGTTTGTTTAATTTCTTTAACAGTTTTCCCCAAAAATTGTTCACTAGCTGTTCCCAATAATTCGTCGGCCTGATGGTGAAAATAATACACGTTCATCATCTATAAAAAAGAAATGAAAAACAAGCAGGGGATCAGAATGACAGCATCCCAGGGTTTATCGTAATTCCGCAAATCGCCATAATGCATCATCGCAGGTCGACTATACGATTTTATTTTTTAATTTTTTTAATGTTTGTTAAATTAAATAGTTTTCGTGAAAATTTTTGATGGGGTTTTTTTTTTTTTGTTATTTTTGAGAGGGTTAGTGGGTCAGGTTAAAATTTTGATGAAATTTAATAAATTTTTGTTAAGAGGTTTTCTAAAAACAAACGAAATAAAACGGCTATAAATAAATATAGAATAATTTTGAATTTTGGTTTTTGTTTTTTAAAATTTTGAAAAAATTGTTTAATTTTGGAAAAAGGAAAATTCTTACTACAAATTTTAATATAAATGAGAATATTTTTTTTTAAGGTGCAATTTTGTGAATCTGATTAATGGATTTTGCATTTTTTTATAGCATTTTGTGGTTTGAAAATATATTTATAATATATACTAAAAAAAAAATAATGATTTTTTCACACAAACAAAATGTTTATAGTAAATTTTCTTTCTTTCAATTTTTAGTCAAAATTTGTTTTAGAAAAAATATTAATTAAAATGAATTTTTTAAGAATATTTTCTGGAAATATAATTTGATTTATTTTAAATTTTCATTTAAAGTATTTTGGAAAGAAAAATTACTACAAAACAGAAAACAAACACAAAAATAATAACATAAATAAAGAAAAATAATAAATTATGATATTTATAAAATAAAAATAATTTTCATACCTGATATTTAAAATAAATTATATGTTTTTCTAAAAAATTTTAAACGGAAATCTTTTAAAAGTTTCCTCGTCACTCAGGTAAAAGTGAAATACAGGATATTTTTTTTTTAAATAAAATTATGTTCAAAAAATATTTGACAATCATGAAAATAAAATAAATAAAAGAAAATATATTAAATATATAAGAAATAAATATATACAAAAAAAATTAAATTATAATTAATTATGAATTTTAAAAAAAAAAATAATTTATAGAAACACATACTACATTTTGATCCCCTAATTTTGGGAGATTTTCTTAAAAGAATATTATTTCAGTATAAATTTAATGATTGGAATAGTAAGAATATAAAATAACCTGAAGTTTTTTATAATTTCTCTCCTTAAAAGCATTCAGCAATTGTTGAAAAAATTTGTTTATCTTTCAGTTTAGTATAAGGACTAAAAAAAAATATATTGTTTTGTTTAAAGTAACCAAGGATGATTTCATAATCCCCCAGTTTTGCATTTCAATGTATATATGGAATTTTTTTTTTCCTTTTAATTTTTTTTTTTAATAATAAAAATATTAAATTTTAATATTTTTATTATTAAAAACTTATAATAAAACATTTAAAAATGATATATTTAACAAGAAAATAATTAATTTTAACAAAATAATATTTTTACGAATTATATACAGAATAAATTTAGCAAATAAAAACAAGAACATTTTTTGTTTTAATTTTAGTGTTTTTTGGAGACAGAGAACAAAAAAAATGATGATACGTTTTTTGACAATAATTTAACCCCACAAATACGTTCAAACCTTTATGTAAAAGTTACAGCATTGATATTTCTCTGCAAAAAAAAATAGTCTCAAAACAGGAGTAATATTCTGTAAAGTGATTCTTGTAAGCCAAACAATCAAAAAGGTATGACTATTATCACTCTCTTTGATCTTATATTATTTGAACATTGACAACATTTACGAATTTCATTTCAACAATCAATAAAAAATTAAAACATTGGTAATTAATGTATTAAAAATATTTTTTCACCCACTGAAATTATTTACTTATTTCCAGCACCAAAATTACTATTCGTGCACCTGTTCATAAATGTTCTGTAGATAATCAATCAATACATTGATGTATCCACTCAAAAAGTGTAATTTAGCCTTGAATTGAATTCAAGTTCAATTAATCAAACATCATTAATCATATATCCTTAATAATTATAGAAGTTTGTTCTCTGACTCCCCATCCCATAGCGTATATAGTACAAAATTAATTAAATATATCAATAATATTTAAATTAAAAGCAATTATTACAGCCTAAACATAATTTTCTTTAATCAAAATTATATATACATATGAAAGGACATTAAAAATTAGAGGATCAATTAATATATAAAGTAAAAAATATATAAATAATATAAAATATAATTACATTTAGAAATAAAATACTTAAAAATAAGAAAAATTAATTACATATTAGCTTTCACAAAAAAGAAATTGTGCAAATAAATTAATTTTTAAAAAATGGCGACACATTTTCAGTGTTTATCAAGCGCCATCTATTAAAATTTTAGATTTAATTGTTTCAGAATTTCTCTTCATAAAAATTCTCTCCCTGTTGAATAAATTTTAGAGCAAAGAAAGCTTATTAAATTTGCAACATAAAATAAGCTTTAAAAAATAAAAAAATTATTTAAAATTGTGAATTTTAAAAAAAAATTGATTTTTATTAGTGAATAATAAAAGAGAAGATCATAAAAACTTTTTAATTATTAATAATAATTAGTAAGGTGTAAAAAAACTTACTCTGCAATTTTTTTATAAAATTACTACAAAATTTAATTTTTAAATTTTTAAACTTTTTTTTTTAATTTCTACTGAAATTGAAAATATAATTAATAATAAAGAACTTAAAATTAAATCCATAAGCGAAAAAGTATATAGTTAAAAAAAAAATAGAAAGATCTAAATAGAAATAATATTTTATTTAATAATTAAAATTTTTAATGCATGCTTATATTAAAAATAATTCTGATTTTTTTTCTTGAAAAAAAAGAAGGGATTTATTAAAAAAAGTTTTTTTTAAATTTATTTAGATGAAATTTTATTTCCAAACATGCCATCAGCTAGCTTATTATTGCTGCAACCTATAAAAACTATTTTAGTAATTAAATCTACAAAGAATATAAATTTTTTTTTATAATATATAATTTTTTTTTTTTTATAAGAAAAAATCAAGCTTAAATATCTAATAAAATTATTTAATTTTTTAAGAAATGTAAATTTTTATTTAATTTTTTTTAAAAAATTATTTACTGTGTGGAAATTTATATTGAATACCTTCATAATTTTGCATTGGGCAACACCAGTTACAGTTAATGGTACACCCTGTGCTGTTTCGACACCCTCACACATTGGATTTAATGTCATCACTTCTAATGATAAACGTTGTACATCGGTAACTAGCCACCAGGCCCATGCCCATCCACCAACAATTGTACGTTTTTTATTTGATGCACAGCAGCCACCTAGTTAAGAGAGAGAAAAAAATATTATTTTGATATGAAAAATGTATGAAAAATGTAGTCATTTTAAAGAGTTTCATTAATTTAATATTAAGACACTGTCCTTCACAGGATACTATCGTCCCAACAAAATGGATAGTTCGAAAAACGGACATATAGCCTGGCACAAAATAAATTACGATTCAAGGATACTGTAAACTTTGTTAAAATTATAAAATTGGCTGATTAGCTCGAATAATTTGGAGCACTACAGTAGGACAATTACTAGCCATGGTTTGTTTGTGATTTAATCTAATCTAATCTAATTAATAAAATGTATTTTCCACAAATTATCTATAATTCAAAAATTTGATTGACTTAAATTATCAATAACTTATAGAAATAATAAATCAAATTATTTAATTTTATTTAATTAATTATAATCCGAGTTAAGGCAAACTAGTAATTCTCTCTTAAGTTTATTCAACTTTAAATATTTTAAAATTTTGGTACCTAAATTCACAACAAGTATCACCTTGATTTTACCGGCTTTTAACTAAGTTAAAATAATGATATGTTAAATTAATATCAGAAAACCAGTAAAGCCTACAACAAATAATAATAAGGTTGTTATAAACCCAAATAAATTTTTTTATGTAAATATGTTATCACCCATAATATTTTAACAGCATAATATTTTATTTATGAAGAAAAACATTTGAAAAAAAAAAAATAATTAAAATTTTACTTTCACGATTCGGCCTAATCATAATCAATAAGAGGCACAAGAATAACCACTACCTATGTTATTTCGCCTCCGGACTGCCGGTCATAACAACTTATTCAAAAAAGTTTCAGTAGAAATATCCATATTTTACAAACCAGGGAGATTGTTGGGAATTAATTTTTAGAAGACAAAGTTATTTAAGGTAAAGTTATAATGAATTAAATGAATATAATGTTTTCTAAAAATAACACTTAAAATTTCTACATAATTTGAATACTTGTGGAATTTCAAAAGAAGTAATTTTCATTTTTGAAGTTTTCTACATTTTCCAAGTAAAAATTATTTTATACAGAAATGCCTTCAAGCATAATTTATTCAGGTCTTCTGGTATTTGTATAATGAATGAAAATTAGACGAGAAGGAAAAATTAAAAAGTTTGTAATTTAATTTGATGAAAATTTAGATTAGATTATGTAAAATAAATAGTCACGTACACCAAACTAATATAGATTTTCTTACAAATTTAACTTTTATTTTGTAACAACTTTTTTATGCTTTTTCCTAAACTTGCTGGTATATTAAATTTGCTATACAAAACAATAGTTATCTTTTTAATTTCATGTTGCAAACATATTAGTTTTTAATAATTTTTATCGAAACATAAAAGAAATGGAAATTCTTTTATTTATATCAACTACTGAACATTCAATTGTTACGTATATAAAATTGATAGAAGAAAATGAACTTCAATGTCATGATACAAGTTAATTGTGGTACATAATTGTTAAAAAATTATTTACCATTGTTAAAGGAAATTTAATGGTGAGTAAAATATGCATAATTTAAACTTAATTTCATTGAATATGGTAATAATTTATTTAAACATTAAGTTTACTTTTCATGTATTCGTTATCATTTGTATTTTGTAATTTATTAATATTCTAAATACCAAACATTTTTTCAATCAAATTATGTTTAGTAAAGTACTGCACGAAAAAATGATAAATTTAAGATGAACTTAAAATTTGTAAATCTTTATCCCAATATTGAGTTTTTTTCCTAATTTTTCGAAAATCAACTTTTGGGTTACGACATTTCGATTTTAAACAAGTAAGTTAGATGGACAAGAGGTTCAAATTCTTATTCTTCGATAGTAAATTACAAATAATTCGTCGCCCTTAAAAATATGGAAAATTTTTGATGGTCCTTATTAATTGTCATATAGAAAATTTAGACCCTGCTTAAAGGACATTTAGACCCTGCTTATTCAGTATATGACGTTGTCTGTGTACTGAAAATAGCCAATACTGATTTGTTAATGGAAAAATTCACAAATTCATGGAAAAATGTGTAAAATTTTCCTAAAAATTGTATTTTAAAATAATAATTAATTAATTTTTAATAAACTAGTCAATTTTTAACAATTTTAAATACACTTTTTTCCAACACCCTACTGCGTTGAAATATTACGCAAAAACTTTTTTCAATTTCTTCTCATTTTCAATTTATTTACACCGCAATAGTTACTCAAAGGTAATCAGAAAATAATATGTATATATTTTTTTAAAGTTCATAGCAGAAATCTGCTCTCTAAAAAAAAAAATTAAAAAGAAAAAAAACTATATTTTCTCAGCAAATTTTTCCTCCAGTATACCTCCTACCACAAAACCATAATAATTTTCTTTAAAACAACTTCAGCATGTTTTTCTTCTTCACCATTTTATATATATATTTAAATGCCAAGGTAACTGACTCTTTAGTTACTTGTAAGACGTTCAACGTTAATAAAATATATATTTTTTTAAAAAAATTTACCATTCCGGTATCGTAATACACAAATAGAAAGTTTCGTTTTTTTTACTATAATCTTTCATTAAATTTCTTTAATAAAAAACATCGAAATTCTTTAAAAAATTAAATCACTTCAATCAAATTACGTGATTCTGATTATTTTATATATATTTGTAATTAAATAACAGTAATATATGTTAATACATAACCTAGAAAAACAATTAAATTAAATACAAAATAAATAAAATTCTATTTTTAATTTTTTTTTAATATTCCATTTTTGTTAAATTTGGCCCAGAAACAGTGAAAACTAATGAATATGTTAAAATTATAAATTGTGAATTTCGAAAATTATTAACAAAAATTATTTTCATAACGGCAAAATAATATGCCAGCAAAAAAACATTTAGAACGTTAAACAAAAAAAAAAGCAGCCCACCTTAATAAGCAAAAAAAAAAAAATCATAAAAGAAAAATGTAAATATTTTGTATGAATTTACCGCTCCGTTTTATGTTGTCAATAATTTAATTATTACGTCATTGATGACGAAACACTGAATAGAACCTGTTTCAATAAATAATTTATTAAACATAAGAAAAAAAATTTAAATAATAAGATAAACAAAATCAAGTTCATGGTGGATTAGTGTTGCCATAATATAATGAAAAAAAAATTTTTTTTAGATACAAATAGTGGCGGGAAAAATTAACTTTCAAGTGCAAGTGCAACATTCCGAAAAAAAAACTTGATTTAAACTACATAACCGCGGTTAATTAATCTAGTTAATTTGTTTATATATTGAAACATATTATTTTTATATTTTAATTTGACGATTTCACTTTATACTATTTGGTAATTAAAATTTCTACGAAAGTTTCGAAAAAGAGAATATTTATTTAATAATCAATAGTAATTTTATTTCTTTTAATATTTACTTGTTAAATCTCAGTGGACTACTTGAAAAATTCAACACTTTCGTTGAAAATAAGTATATTAGTGAAATTTTTTTTTTGTAACGTAATCGATTAAGCTTAAGCACGAAATCTGATTAATTAAAACGTTCTGGTTAAAACGTACACGAATTCATAGTATATTTTAAATTGTGCAAGTAAAATAAAGAGTGATTGAGATCTCTATATTTATTTTTTTTTTGGATATAAACGTGTTATGTGTTAAAGGTAAGTGCACCGTTTCCAGGGAAAGTTTTCCAATAAAATTTAATATAATCAATAAAATTTTTAAATCATTGTTTTAATTTAAATTTTAAAGATACATAAAAATTATAAATGTTATAAAACTTTTAAAATCATTTATAATAAATATAAACATTTGCTTAAATTGAAAAAGTTGAAATGCAGAATTAAAACACGAATTTATAATAAATAATTACGATGATAAATAACATGATTTAAAAAAAATCATATTCAGTTAGTATGATTATTTTAAATTAAGTTAGCTTTTTATTGCATTATTTATATAAAACATAAATCGTGCAGTCGATAGAGCACTTGCTTTCTAATCGGAAGATCATTCGTCATTAACTTAATGGCAAATGTAGTGTCACATATTCCAGTTCCTGTTGTGCACTCAGGGTAACGCAAAATGTGTTATATAAAAACGGATTTAGGAGCAAATATCTCAAGAATAAATCATTAACATTTGACCTTAGTATCGTATCCAGTCAATAATAATACAAAAAAAAATCTAATTATATTGATAAAAAAGTAGTCATACTGTAAAAGCTAGTAAATAGTTTTAGAATTTGAAAATCTAATTTAAATATTAAAATAAGCCCAGTGTGACCGCAGTATGGTGGTCTTAACAAACCCTTCAATCAATGTATCAGTCTACAAGTTTCAATTTAATAAATTTAAATTTGTATTTCGAAAGATTGTAAATATATGGATTTATACCAATTTCGAAATATATAGTCAATAACCAAAACAAATTTCTTAAGTTTTAAATTGTCAGATTTAGCAGATATATAGTAATGCTGAAATTTAATAACCAATTTCTATTTATTCCAAATACATAAAAAAATGATAAATTATACAGAAATCGAAAAAGGAGAGAGTCAAAATAAATATTATGTAAAATAAAGAACTGACCAGATTTTTATTTAATTCTTTAATTTTGGAATACTTCAATTTCATTGGAATACTGTTAACACGACTAAAGTCGTCATCAATTCAAACTTGTTTTTTCCGTCTTTTAACAAAATTTTGCTACTGTACAAAGTTGCCTACGTGCAGATTATCATTTTTTTAAATTTCTTTTAATTATGTATTCACGGTACGTAATTATTTCTCCAAGCTATATCATCACACACTCTTATTTTATGTAATTTTTAACAATGATCGGTATTATTTGCATTAAACAAACAAGAAATTTAGTTCAATTTCCCTCCTAATTTATTAATTACTAAATTAAATATTTACTAATCCGACTGAAGGGCCTAAATTTTTAAAATTCCACAAGTAGTAATAATTACAAAATAAATAATTACCTTTTACACCTAAAACAAGTACAGTATTTTTCCTTTTAATTTTCAGAAATCATTGCAACATGCTACACAACATTTTTAAATATACAAATTTTTAGCAACATTTTCAAAGAAAACACACTAAGGAAACTTTTATAGAATTTCTTTTTTATTTGGAAAGCTTTTTTAAAGTTTTTTTTTGTTTTGAAGTCTTGCTAAAAAAAACCCAGAATGAGCGCAATTGTAGGTGCTGCAAATGCAATTGGTGGCACTGTCTTAACAGCTGCAACCAGTTCTGGTTGGTTTATACCAATGCTAGTAGCTGCAATAGCATATTTTCAATATGAAGAAATTATGAATCCAGAATCAAAACCAATAAATATGCCATCAAATGATATTTTAAGTCATTATGATTTTATAATAATAGGAGCTGGTTCAGCTGGGGCTGTAATAGCAAATCGTTTATCTGAAGTACCAAATTGGAATATTTTATTATTAGAAGCTGGTGGTGATGAAACTGAAATTTCCGATGTACCATTAATGGCTGGATATTTACAATTAAGCAAATTAGATTGGAAATATAAAACTGAACCATCAGGATATGCTTGTTTAGGTAAAAAAATATTTTTGAAAGATTAAATTTAACAAATCTTATTGAAAAATCTATTGTATTTTAGCAATGGAAAATGGACGATGTAATTGGCCTAGAGGAAAAGTTCTTGGAGGTTCAAGTGTACTCAATTATATGTTGTATCTGAGAGGCAATAAATATGATTATGATTATTGGGAGGAATTGGGAAATCTTGGATGGAGTTATCGTGATGCTTTATATTATTTTAAAAAATCAGAAGACAACACTAATCCATATTTAGCACAAACTCCTTATCATTCGAGTGGGGGTTATTTAACAGTTGGTGAAGCACCATTTCATACTCCATTAGCAGCAGCATTCGTTGAAGCTGGTGTAGAAATGGGTTATGAAAATCGTGATTTAAATGGTGAAAAAGCAGCTGGTTTTATGATTGCTCAAGGTACAACCAGACGAGGCAGTCGTTGTAGTACAGCTAAAGCATTTTTAAGACCAGCGAAACTTAGACCTAATTTACATATTGCAATGTACTCACACGTAACAAGAATAATGATTGATCCAATTAGTAAAGTAGCATTTGGTGTGGAATTTGTAAGAGATCGTAAAATATATCATGTACGAGCAACAAAAGAAGTAATCCTTTCAGCAGGCTCAATAAATTCACCACAAATTTTAATGTTATCTGGTGTTGGTCCGCGTAATGAATTAGCAAAACATCGTATACCATTAATTAAAGATTTACATGTTGGTGAAAATTTACAAGATCATATTGGATTAGGTGGATTGACATTTTCAGTTAATCAAGAAATTTCCATAGTCGAAAGTCGTTTTCATTCAATGTCTACGGTACTACAATATGCCGTATTCGGACAAGGTCCATTGACAATTTTAGGTGGTGTTGAAGGATTAGCATATGTTAACACGAAATATGCTAATAAAACTATTGATTATCCAGATATTGAATTTCATTTTGTATCCGGATCAACAAATTCTGATGGCGGTGCACATTTAAGAAAAGCTCATGGTTTAACAGAAAAATTTTATAATGAAGTTTATGAAGCAATTAGTAATAAAGATGCTTACAGTGTTATACCAATGTTATTACGGCCTCGTAGCATCGGGTCAATAAAATTACGTAGCAATAATCCATTTGATTATCCATATATTTATGCTAATTATTTAACAGATGATTTTGATGTTAAAACTATGGTTGAAGGTGTTAAATTAGCATTAGCAATGTCACAGACAAAATCTATGCAACGTTTTGGTTCAAAATTGGTAGCATATAAATGGCCTGGTTGTTTGCATATAGAATTATTTACAGATGATTATTGGGAATGCATGATAAGACATTATACAGTTACAATATACCATCCAATTGGTACATGTAAAATGGGTCCATATTGGGATCAAACAGCTGTTGTTGATCCACAACTCAGAGTATATGGTATTAAAAGATTAAGAGTTATTGATGCTAGTATTATGCCAAAATTAGTTAGTGCTAATACAAATGCACCAACAATTATGATTGGTGAGAAGGGTTCAGATATGATTAAAGAATATTGGATTAAAAATACATTAAAATATTAAATTTAATAAATAATTTTTAACACTCAGATTTATTATTATGTGATTATTAATTAAAATTATTTAATAATTTATTATAATTAAATTTTAAATATACATTTTTCTATAGCTTGTAAGGAAAATTTTGTATAAACGATAAAAAAATTGTAGTATGTATATTAAAATATAATATTAAATTTAGACGAAATAAAATAGAATTAATATTGTTTCCTTTTTATTTACAAAAAAATTATTTGCTGTACCAGCATAAAAAAAACTTATATTGAATATTTCAGCAAAACAATAAATTTATTGACCTCATCAAAAATCAGGGTGGGAAAATGGTAATATGATTAATTTGAAAATTAATTCGTTTGCTATCAGGGTCTTGTGAGGTAAAACGTCTATCACAGCCCAGGATACTTCTTGTATTTATATGACACTAAATGGCAGACTTTATCTAACCATTTCGAACATTTTAGGTAACCATTTTTATAAACTTGGCACCGACCTATGGGGCCAAAAAAAAGTAGCTAAAAAATTATGCGTATTAAACATCTGTGACATCTATACGACATCTATACGACGACTGGGAGCGAAAGAGTTAAATATAGCACTGTACTACCTCAATAAATTTTAAATTCAGAAATAATTTATTTGAAATATAAATCCAACTCTGTACAATTTAGTAATTTAAAACCAATAATTCCATAATTTATTGAAAAAAAACTCCCGGTAATTATTTATTTAAAACTTTTAGTCAATTTAGTCACACTTGTGTTCCGTTCACTTAAAAACCCTCGTCATTTAGTTTTAATAAAAACGAAATTATTTATTTATTTTGTGTAAAAACTTATTTTTAATAATGCCAACTTTAGAAGGAATGTTTTCTGCGCTTCGTACACTAGCAACTGCTGGTCCTGGTATTCTATTTTTATTAGCATTTCGTACTTCACTACTTGATCATCGTACAGATATGATAGATACAAAACATCGTGTACAAACTATATTACCTAAACATTTATATAGTTATTATGATTTTATAATAATTGGTGGCGGATCAGCTGGTGCTGCATTAGCTGCACGTTTATCAGAAATACCAGAATGGAAAATTTTATTAATTGAAGCTGGCCCAGATGAACCACCAATTGCTGATATACCACAAATGTTTCCATTGTTACAACGTGGACCATTCGATTGGAAATTTCGTACACAAAAATCAAATAAATATTGTTTAGCAATGCATAATCGACAGTGTGTATGGCCAAGAGGTAAAGTACTTGGTGGTTCAAGTGTATTAAATGCTATGCTTTATGTGCGTGGTAATCGACATGATTATGATTTATGGGCGAAATTAGGTAATTGTGGTTGGAATTATGATAACGTATTATATTATTTTAAAAAAATGGAAGATATGCGTGATCCAAATTTAAAAAATGATTATTATCATGGAACTGGTGGACCAATAACAGTTGAACATTTTCGATATGGATCAAAAATGATACAATTTTTCTTAGATGCTGTTGCTGAAATGGGTTTAATAAATAAACGTGGTGATTATAATGGTGCTGTACAAACTGGTTTTGCTAGATCACACGGTACAATACGTGATGGTTTACGTTGTAGCACAGCAAAAGGATATTTACGTAAAATATGGAAAAGACCTAATTTTCATATTATGTTACATTCTTTTGTACATAAAATTAATATTGATCCATATACGAAAGTAGCACGAAGTGTTGTAGTCGAAACAGATGAAAAAGTTCATGAAGTTTATGCTAGTAAAGAAATAATATTATCAGCTGGTGCAATACAAACACCACAATTATTAATGTTATCTGGCATTGGCCCTGGAAATCATTTAAAAAAACATGGTATTAAAGTGATTAAACATGCACCAGGTGTTGGGGAAAATTTACAAGATCATGTATCAGCAGCTGGTACACAATATTTAATACAAAATCCCATACATAATGGTTCTGCATTATCGTATATAATACCAGATATATTTTCGGAAAAAAATGGTAGAGAATTTATTTATCATCATCGTGGTCCATTATATGGTTTACCACCATGTGAGGTAATGGGTTTCATAAATACAAAATATCAAAAAAAATATAAAGATTGGCCAGATATACAATTATTTATGGGCGCATATGGTTATACAGCTGATGGTGGTTTAATTGGTAAATTTGGTTCAGGTGTATCATTTGATAATTATGGTGAAGTATTTGAACCAGTTATTTATAAAGATATGTATATGATTGTACCACTTTTAATGCGACCAAGAAGTCGTGGTAAAATTTTATTAAAATCATCAAATTCAATTGAACATCCATTAATTTATGCTAATTATTTTCAAGATCCATATGATTTGGATGTATTGGTAATTAAATTAAATTAATATATTTCTAAAACGTAATTTAAAATTGTTTTTTTTTTAGGTTGAAGGTTTAAAATTTATACATAAACTTTCTTATACGAAACCAATGCGATATATAAATGCTACAATAAATCCATATATACGACGAAATTGTCCTGAAACAAAATTTTTAAGTGATGAATTTTGGGCATGTCATGCACGTCACTATTCACAAACAATTTATCATCCAGTTGGTACAGCAAAAATGGGACCATATAAAGATAAAATGGCTGTTGTTGATCCTAGATTACGTGTATACGGTATACGTAATTTACGAGTAGTTGATGCTAGTATTATGCCAACAATACCATCAGGTAATACAAATGCACCAACAATAATGATTGCCGAAAAAGCAGCTGATATGATTAAAGAAGAATATCGTCATAATAATAAATATTAAATAATTAGGAAAGTTTTTTTTTTTTATTTATAGTGAAATGTTAAATACTTTTTAAAATAAATTAGTGCACACATTATTTTGCGTAATATTATTTTTTCGCAAATCAAAATTCAAAAAAAAATAATACTCATTTCTTAATATATATGTATATATACAGAAACTTCTTAATGTTTATAGTAGTCGTCGTTATAAACCAGTTTTAAAAACAAACTTTATTTGAACATAAAAAAAAAGCTTAATCTTATCAATGGAGGGAAAATAAGCACAAATATTTATTTAAAAAAAAAAAAAATCAACACCGAAATTATTTTCTTAAATTTTGTTTTTTATAGAAGTGATTTTCTGCCTGTGCAGAACACAAAGTTAAGTAGAAGGCAAAAGGTGGTTAATAAACAAAAATTATTTGCAAAAAATTTTATGTGGTTTTTGAAAAAAGTAGGTTGTCGGTTTTGTGATGTATTTTAACATTATATTTATTTATTTTAAAATTATCTTGAATTTAATTTATAATAATCATAAAAAAAATTCTATTAAATGTTAAACTATTAAAAAAAATTAATTATATATTAAAACTTAATTAAATATCAAAGTCTGTAAAAAATTTTATAATTGTGTTTAAAATAAAAGTTTTACATAATAAAATAATAATTAATATTCTTGATACATAAAAACTGCTAAAAATATAATGTGACATAAATAAATAAGTAGTTTGTTTTTTTGGAAATATATAAAAATATTTACCTTTGATTTTATTTTATACGTTTATGTTTACGCATAAAATTAAGAAATTTTATTTTTAAAAGATTGTACTTTGCAATATTTCAAAAAAACTTTTCAATAAATTTTCAGTTAATCCAAATATAACTTAAGATTTTTGTTAATTCAGAGTATTTTGATTTAAAAAAGTGATGATTTAACAATAATTTTTTTAAAAATTAATTTCTCATTATTAATATTGTATTGAACCAGAGAAATCATATTATATATTTGTTAACAGCTATTAATAACTTTCTGATAATACTTATAAGATAATCTTAATTTTTATATTAAGTCTTATAAAGTGAAATATTCAATTTATTTTATCGTTGATTGAACAAAAAAAAAAAACATTTCGATAAATTATTTTCATAATTTAAAATTTCTTATAATTAATTTCAATAGCTAAGAGATCCATTGAACTTTTCGGGTGAAATTTACATTCACTAATCTTATCAACAACAAAAAAATAAATAATAATAATGATGTGGAAAAAAATAACTATTATGAATTTGAAACAGGGTTGTAATTTTGATAAAAAAAATTTTTTAATCATATCAAATAAAATTTAATTGATCATAATAAAGTTAAAAATGTTTTAATCGTGATTAACAAATTAATTTTTTTTTAAAATTAGTTGTTCGATAAAAATAAAACTAATCTAAATAATTTAAACAACTTTGAATCAAAATTGTTTTATATTCGATTTTATTGCAGACATTTTAAAATAAAAATATATAAATTTATTACCCTAAAAAATTATACAAAATCCACCAGCGTTCCATTAACTTGAAGTATCGAAATTAAAGTAAAAGAAGCAATTTAAATAATTATATAAAAGAACGTCAAACTAGTTTTACATCAGAACAAGATTTAAATGTAGTTGTGGTAAGCTGTGTTATGAAGAACTTATTCAGTTTAATTCTGACAACAGCTGATCAGAAACTGTTGGTTAAATATTTTAGAATGTTGTGTTTTAACACTGGAGACATACAGACACAACGATCTCAAGCACTTGTCATAATTTTGTTGTTAAAAAGATAAATAAAAATTATATATGGTTTTAGAAATGTATTGTAATTGGTATTTAATTTTTAGAATAGTAGTCCTCTCTATTAGAAGCTCACATGGCCACTATTTTTGCATTGATTTCAATATGATTTTAAACGTACTTTGTATTAAAATTACATAATATTTCTCACTAATGTATATTTTTATGGCAATCACATATGAATTAGCAGTGGTGTCATAAAAAGATACGAAATAGTAAAAAAAAAGTATTAAAATGTCGAATTATTTTGCACCATGCGTACAAAGATACAAGTAGATTTGCCCGGTAACCATGGGTAGATCCAACTAAAATAATAAGTAAAAAAGCGGTAATACTTTTATTACAAAGAAGGAGTGAGAAAAAATTTAAAAAAAACTTCACTACTAGTGACCTATTTACTGCAACTGCAAGAAATTTCCGCGAAAGTGTTAAGAACACCTGTTTTCCATTTTCAGCACCGCTCCACAAATTTTATTTTTTATAAATTTTTATTTAATTTCTAAATCGTTGCAATTTTAACATTTAAGTTTTTAACATTTAAATAAATCTTAATCGAATTTTGTTCTTTATGATATTACGTGCTCAAATAAAATAACATAAAACATCATCAGATAAGAAATTCTCCTAATATATATATTACATAATTTATTTTCAGTAAACAAATTTCGATTTTGCTAACTCGTCACAGTGTTATCAATAAATAATGACACAATTATCTCCAGAATGTATGTCACAAAGTGTTGGTTCAGCTAACACATTAGTAGCTGCTTTGATTCAAACAATTTTAGCAACTCATTGTGCTATTTCACCACCAGAATTATGGCCAGAAGATTATGGACCAACTGCTTTAGAGAAAGGTCTTCCCGACGCATATGATTTTATAGTAGTTGGCGGTGGCAGTGCTGGATCAGTAGTCGCAAGTCGTTTAAGTGAAAACCCAAAGTGGAAAGTATTACTTTTAGAAGCTGGTGGTGATCCGCCAATTGAATCAGAGGTAAAAAAATTAATACATATATGAATTATTTGATAATAAAAAATTTAATTTTTATTTAAAATATTTTTTCCAGATTCCAGCACTATTTTTCCAAATTCAACGAACTGATCATGTTTTTAATTATTTCACTGAACCGAATGGTAAATCATGTTTAGGATTTGAAAATAATGTTTGTTATTGGCCGCGTGGTAAAATGATTGGTGGTTCTGGATCAATAAATGGTATGCTGTATATACGTGGCAATCGTTATGATTTTGATAAATGGAAAAATTCTGGTAATACAAAATGGGGCTGGGATGATGTTATACCATATTTTGATAAATCATTAGATAATTTAAATATTAAAAATAATGAAATTGATGAATCAAAAGGATTTTTACAATTAACAAATACCGGTACTGGTGATCCAATTAAAAAAATTATTATAAATGCTGCCACTGAATTAGGAATAGATCATCTTAATCCATATACGCATGGTGCTGATGTTGGTTATGCAAATGTCTATTTAACCGTTGAAAATGGTCGACGTAGTAGTTCTGCTAAAACATATTTAGGTTTAGCAAAAAATCGGAAAAATTTACATATTATTAAAAATGCAATGGTACAAAAAATTAATTTTGATTCAAATGGTCAAACGGAATCCGTAAAATTCATATATAATGGAAAAACAAAAATGTTAGCAAAATCAAATAAAGAAATCATTGTATCAGCTGGTGCTGTTGATTCACCAAAACTACTAATGTTATCTGGTATTGGTCCAAAAGTACATTTAAAAAATTTAAATATTCCAGTTGTACAGGATTTACGTGTTGGTGATAATTTACAAGATCATTTTGTTGTACCATTATTTTTTAAATTACATGAATCAACAGCACAACGTATGGCAGCAAAAGATATTCTTGATGCAACATATTTTAATATTATGCATCAAAAAGGACCATTCTCAAAAGTTGGTACCTTAGATTTAGCTGGTTATATAAATACATTAAATTCGGATAATCCATATCCAGATATTGAATATCATCATTTATTTTTTGCTAGTGGTGCACCAAGTCTTAAATCCTATTTAAATGTAATCAAATTTAATGACAACATTATTAAATATGTATTAGAAGTTGGACAGAAAGCTCATATTCTTGTTGTTTATGTGGTTTTATTAAAACCTGAATCAATTGGAAATATACGTTTACGTAGTTCAAATTTTACAGATACACCGAAAATATTTGCCAACTATTTAGATGAACAAGGTGATATTGATACATTATTACGTGGTGTTAAATTTCAAATGGATATTGAAAATACACAATCTTTTAAAGATAATGAAGGCATTTTGCTTAATGTCAATTTAGAAGAATGTAAAGAATTTGAATTCAAAACGGATGATTATTGGAAATGTTATATGAAATATTTAGCAATGACTGTATATCATCCAGTGGGTACATGTAAAATGGGACCAAAACAAGATAAAAATGCTGTTGTTGATGAAAATTTAAAAATACATGGTGTTAAAGGTTTAAGAGTAGCAGATGCTAGTATAATGCCGCATATTGTTAGTGCTAATACAAATGCAGGTGCAATTATGATTGGCGAACGTGTTTCAGATTTTATTAAAGAATATTGGTCCAAGGATGAAAACAATAATAATAGTCATGAAGAACTTTAGAGTTTTTCCAATTTTTTTAATTATAACTGATTAGTTTTGTATTTTTATGGTTTGTTAAGTTGTTAATAAATTGATTAAACTAAACTTAAAATTTTAGAAATATTTTCAATTGACAAATTTTTAAAAAAATCTTAATTGAAGACATTTTAATATTCTTTAAATATCTTATCAGATTTTTAAAAAGGTCAAACAAACAAGTGAACGAATAATTTCATAATTCTGCTTGAGTACTTTCTAAACAAACAGAATGTTTAATGAAAAATTATGGGTAAAGAACTTAAAACGCACAGCATAGTCATCGCATAGTGCAGTTTACAAATTGTGATGTTACTATTTATTATTTAATTAGAAGCGCAGACGACATTTTAGTTTACTAATTTAAATATAAATGTTAAATAAACCACTAAATGCGTTTGAGATGCCTAAAAGTATGCATTAATCTAAAAAAACTTATTATATTCAAAACCACAAAAAAATCAACTTCGTTTCAAAACCATATTTAAATCGATCTTTCTGTAATCACTCAGTCGGCCATACCTGAAATTAAAAAGAAAATAATATTTATAAATAAAATAATATACTAAAACTTTTGATTATTATCAATTTCAAATAGAAATAATATTAATTAAAAATTATATTTCTCTCTTATCAACATATAAATATGTAAATTATTTGTTATCAATTTTATGGTTATAAAATGTAAAATAAATAACAAAAAAATTTCTCTAATCATTGATTATTTAAATTTAACTATACTTGCCACAAATTAATATTTACACTATATATTTTCATAAAATATGATATTATGCTCCTACTTATTTTCATTTAGAATTTAATTAAAAACATAAATCAAAAATTTCAGTTGCTTCTTAGCTTCAGATGCGATTGGGCTTGTAAACTCTCAACGACCAAAAAAAATATTTGTAATTAATAAAGATGGAAATGTTAAATATAACTTGCGCTTCGCAAAGCGTTGGTCCAGCTAATCAGTTAGTCGCTTTGTTACTACAAACTTTATTATCATCCCATTGTGCCATTTCACCCCCAACACTTTGGCCTCAAGATTACGGAGTTAATTTAACACAAACTGGTAATACAAAATAAATTTTTTTTTTTGAAAATTGGTGGCCACGTTAAATTTTATTCTTCATTTTTTTTTGTAATTTTAGGTCTGGATAATTTTGATTTTGTTGTTATTGGTGCTGGTTCAGCTGGATCTGCAATTGCTAGTCGTTTAAGTGAAAATCCCAATTGGAATGTCTTATTACTGGAAGCTGGCGGTGATCCGCCAACCGAATCTGAGGTACCAAATTGGTATTTTTCATTACAACTATCACCATATGATTGGCATTATAAAACTGAATCAAATGGTAAATCATGTATGGCAATGCGTGGTGGTGTTTGTTTATGGCCAAGAGGTAAAATGTTAGGTGGTTCAAGTGCAATGAATGCAATGCTTTATGTACGTGGCAATAAAAAAGATTATGATGATTGGGAATCATTTGGTAATCCAACATGGGGATGGAAAAATGTACAAAAATATTTCAAAAAAACTGAAAAATTACAAACAACCGAAAAGGATATTCAGGAAAATGAGAATAAAGGATTTTTAGTAACAAGTGAATTTTTAAGTGATAATAAAATTAGTGATGCTATTATAGATGCATCAAAAGAATTGGGTTATAAAACAGTTAAAGATTTTACTGAGGGTAATTATTTAGGTTATACAAAAGTTATGGGTACAACAAATAAAGGAAGACGTTTTAGTACAGCAAAATCATATTTAATACCAGCAAAAAATCGTAAAAATTTAAAAATTATTAAATATGCTGTTGTTAAGAAAATTAATTTTGATAATACAAAACGTACAACTGGAGTAACATTCGTTTATAACAATTCTACAGAATTTACTGTACCGATTAAAAAAGAAGTTATTTTATCTGCTGGTGCAATTGGTAGTCCACAAATATTAATGTTATCTGGTTTGGGACAAGATAAACATTTACAAAAACATGATATTCCTGTTGTAGAAAATTTACCAGGTGTAGGACGTAATTTACAAGATCATGTAATAGTGCCATTAGTTTTTAAATTGAATAAATCAACTGCAAAAGGGGTTTCTAAAGATGTATTACTTGATAATATTTATAATTATTTAATGAATCGTACAAGTTTCTTATCACATCATGAAACATTAAATGTTGTTGGCTATATGAATAGTACAAATCCAAAAGCATTATATCCTGATTTAGAAACACATCATTTTTATTTTCAAAAACAAAGTCCTGAATTGCAATTCTTTGTTACAGCAATGGGATTCTCAGATATCATTGGAAGATCAATAATAGATGCAAATTTAGAAGGAAATATATTATTTGTTACTGTAGTTCTATTAAAACCTGATTCGCATGGTAAAATTCGTTTAGCTAGTAATGATTATAAAATGTATCCAAAAATATATTCAAATTATTTGGATAAAAAATCTGATGAAAAGATTTTAGTACGTGGCTTAAAATTACAAGCTAAATTTGAAGATACAAAAGCATTTAAAGATAATGAAGCACAACTTGTACGTTTACCATTAATAACATGTCAAAGTTTAGATTATAAATCTGATGAATATTGGAAATGTTATAGTAAACATTTATCAACAACAATTTATCATCCAGTTGGTACATGTAAAATGGGACCAAATGAAGAAAAAGGTTCAGTTGTTGATTGGCAATTAAAAGTTAAAGGTGTTAAAGGTTTAAGAGTTGCTGATGCTAGTATTATGCCAACAATTGTTAGTTCTAATACAAATGCACCAACTGTTATGATTGGTGAAAGATTAGCTGAATTTGTTAAAAATGAATGGAGTGTTGAACATAATGAATTATAAACTATTTTTGTTTCTCGTTTTATTTGTTATTCTTAAAATATATTGAATAAAATATCATTTATTAACGCTAAATAAAACAGAAATTTTACCTACGTGGCTTTAATTTATTAAATTAAATATACTTTTATTTCACGTATGACCTAATGACCATGTTAATCATTTTAATTTCAATTTTAATTTTGTTTATATTTAGTCTCTAGAATTATTTTAAGATTGTTTATCTCCTCTCAAAAATTTGTTTTGTTGTTGCCGGTCGAAATGGAATTTTTTTTTGCAATAAACTTGAAAAATAATATTAAAAAATTTATTTATTTAAAATAGTAAACAATTGGGTATTAATCTGATAAAGAATTTTTAATTAAAAAATGGGTCAAACGAATAAAATTTAAAAGTAACGAGTAATATTTTTTCAAATTTCTTTTCCCTCTTAGGTAACTAACAAGTGAAATTTTTTAAAGTAACAAATTATAACATTTTTATTAGCCTGGTTTAAATTTTTGGAAGGGATTGAAAATAAAGTAACGAATTTAGTTATGTTTATTCAATAAACATAACTAAATTCGTTACCTTATTTAATTTACAAAGTATGTAATGTAAATTCAATCCACAAATTAAACTCATAGTAAATTTTGTCCACAAATTACACTCAAAGTAACTTTAAGAGAAGACGCATACCAAAAATTAGCAAATATTTTTACCATTTTATGGTTGATAACGTTTCCTATAAAATATATTTATTATTTAGAAGACTCAGTCTGTTTTTTCCATATCCTATATTGGAAATTTCCGCTTTTTAAGCAGACCAGGGATTAATCGAATTTTCCAATTTTGTGTCCAATTTCGAGGCTTGTTCAGTGGCTGAGTGGCCACGGAAATTGATAAAATATCATAACCGAAAAACAATATAAAAAATGAAATAAAAGAAATTGGCGTGTTTGTTTGTACTCTTGAAATAGCAGCAGGAAACGGCATGAGCATTCTAAATTGATTATTTTGAGCACGGTGATACTTAATTGTATACATTTCTTAATTGTGTTCATACAAATTACTGGAATTATAATACTCATAACAAATGAAATATCCCTCGAACATTTTTTGTTGTTGAACTATTGGTCTTTTAAAAAATGTGGTTTTTAAAAATTTATTAGCTTTTCCGCGGCAGGTATTAGATATTTTAAATATTTAATGATATAAAAAGAATTTTAAATAAATTATAAGTTCTAATTATGAATCAGATTTCAACATGAGTAAAACTCTAATTTACAAAGTTAAACAAGAACTGTGCGTAAATTAAGAAATCATAAAAAAAATAGTTTTATGCACAATTTCCTGTGAATTAATTTATTGATTCAAAATTGAACATTTAAATCCCGGAAATTAATTTTGCTTATTAATTACAAATAAAAACCATAAAATAATTTAAAAACATTCCGTAAAATAATGTGAAAACACTCTACTTAGAAATATTATTTTATTTAGTGTGAAAAATCAATTAAAATCTCGTCAACCAACAAATTACGTAAATAAATTATCTAAATCATTTTTTAAGATAATAGTCCAAATTAAAAAAAACTTTATACTATTATGTATTGATTTACTGAATTTCGATATTTTACACAACATGATAATAGGAATTGTAATATTTTTGAAGAAAGAGTGTAAATATCGTGTAAGAAAAATTATTTATTAATTAGAAAATTTTATTAGTTACTCTCACTGTTAGTAAAAATAAGGGCCGATTAGATATGCAACATAATATGTAACAAATAAAATAAAATTTACGAAAAAATGAAGCCCTTTAATGCTGAAAAATTTGATATATTGGTATGTAATAAAATAAAATTATATAACTCAAACTTAATGTATTTCTCTACAATTAAAAAAGTAATTTTAAATATGTAATTGAAAATGTAATTAAAATTAAGTATTTTACGACTATTACCAGTAAGTTTTTTTTTTAATACTTCTCAGAAAGTTGAATTAAAGATGATTTAAAACTGACTATAATTTAAAATTCAGACAATCTTTAAATGTTTAATTATAAACTATTTTATTACCAAATAAATATTAAAAATAAACTCATCTTTATTTCTGAATTATCTGAATTTAAAACCAAATAACAATCATAAATTTGAAAGTAGTTATGTAGTTATGTCAGCTAAAACAATAATTGAACACTCCTTCACATAAAGAAATATTTAGTAGACATACAGGCGTCTTTTACATAAATAGTTTCAAATATTTGCCATTAACCAGTTGCGAAGAACACTTTTTCATAAACAAATAATCATTGATTTAAACAGTGAATTAAAAAATACAAATAGCAATAATATCGCAAATCTTTACTAGTTCAAAAACTTATTAAACCATGATTTATCAAAAAAATAATATTTAATTTAAAAAAATAAATTTAGGGAAAACCAAAAAAATATAGTTTATCTCACAATTAACTTTACTAAATTATTCAGAAATCTGACTAAATTGTGTAGAAATTTTCTTAATGTATACGAGTAAAGCACTCAAATAATAGAAAATCATCCAAAAGTTAATACAAATAGCAAATAAAATGGAATATTTGAGTATGAATTTATAATTCGGAATCTAATTACACATTTCTGGGGCCACCCAAGTCATAAAAAAACAAGACACTTATTGACATTTACTAGACAGCCAGTCTTTGCACAGATATTGCAATGAATCATACGATTCGAAAGGAATTATGCCGCATAGCTGGTAGTACTGATGGCGGGGTCACAGTCTAAACGGTGTGGATACCAAGATGAATCTTTGGAACACTTTCCGTCGCTGAGACAACAACATTCGGAATGTCAGTTTCTAGAGAACATGATGGAGAGGAGACAGGTAAGATCGGTTAGAGTCCATTAAGAAAGTAGGATGATTCGATAACCTATGACAGTAGGTGAATGAAACATGTGATCTAAGTGGGAGAGGTTTGAGCTCGCCGTAAAAAATGATTAACTTTTAAAAAGACTCTTTATGTTAAATCTTTCTTAAATCTAAATGTAAATAAATTATAAAGTAATTTTCTTCAAAAATGAACAAAATCCTAATTTACTAATATACTAATATGTATATTCAAATCGAAATAACCTTACTTATCATCATTTTAAACTATTCACCCTAAGATACGAAAATAAAAATGTTATGATCGAAATCGCATTAGCAATGACATAAATCATATCCGAATAGACTAATAAAAAATTTAAATAAAACAGAAGTAGATCATTTTAAAATTTCGCACGAGGGCAAATATTTTCTTCTTTCAAACTGGATTTTTTTCTTTAAAATATATTTTCTTTAAAAAACAAACCTTGCCAAAAAATGTAATCGTAATAGTTGACATAACACCAAAAAAATAAACCGGTGGATAATAAAATATGTAATAACATAAACCGAATAATAATATCGAAAATATTTTTTTAAAAATGCACATGTTAAATTGTAATTATGTATTTTAAAAGGTAACGCACTAAATACATTTTCAGTATAAATTGTTTTTATGTAAAATTTATTTTTTTACCTGTTGTTCTTTTATGTTTTTAGCTATAAAATCTTTGGCCAAAGTAACACAAATTAATATCATTATTCATTTTTTTAATTTACAAAAAAAAAACACTATTATGGAATAATAATTAATGATTTATTTTGATTAAAGATGGGAGAATTTCTTTTTGTTAAAATCATGCTTCTGAGCATTGTTTAAGTAATTTAAATAATAAATTGATAAATGATTATGTTATGTCAGTATACAACATTTTTTTTAATAGTAATTGTTTATAAATGTGCTTATATATGAAAAATCTTAAAACCTATTACAATTTTACTTTTAAGTACATAACAACAATTAACGTAGTTAAATTATTATGATTTTGGTGTTTTTTTATTTATTTATTTATATTTTTAATGGAATTTAAATTGTTTATAATGAATATTTTTTTATATTTTTAAAATTTAATTTTTAGCACTTAAGTGGAAAATTTTTAATTAAAGTGATTGTAGCGAAATTTGATTTACCTAAAATGTATAGATACTATATTACATATTACATGGATATACCTTGCTCTACAAAAAAAATTACTTTAAAGGAAAAAATTGTTATAATATTAAAATGTCAGGGTCAGGCAGAATGTAATAAGACTTATATAAAAAAATAAAATTCTTTAAACCTTGAAGGACGGAATTTAATTCGTCACGTAATTTATTTTTGTTTTAGGTATAAATGCTTTTCACTTTTAATTAAATTTAAAAACAAATATTAAAATATGTACTAAGAAAACATTAAGGAAAGTACAGGAAAGTTAATTGTATAATCATAAAAAATATTTAATTATCAAATTTTCACTTCAAATAGATTTATTGTTTTTTAAATAGCTCTATTTATTTTTACGCAATGAAAATTAAACTTGTAGTAAGCCATTTTACAAGGTGGAAAAAAACGAATACTTGGAAAATTTATTAATTAAAAGGATAGAGGATATTTTAATAATCAGTATTATTGAGAACAATATGCGTTTGTAATAGATTTTTCAGTATTTTCATTTTAATTCATATATACTAAATAATACTAAGAATAACTAAAAAAGCTAGAACATAATATTTTATGTAATTTTATTGCTGGTTCAAAATTTAATATAAAAATGGGTTACAATAAAATTGAAAAAAATGTTTAGACCTTCAAATCAATATAATTTCTTTGGCCCTTGAAAATAACCCAAATTTTAGAAAAAAATTAATTACTGAGAAGATTAAATAATCATGGATTTAATTGTGGGTAAAATTTTTGGAGTACTGTAAATCTATCTGACCATAAAATTAAGCCCTGAAAATTATCATCATTTATAATATTGAAATATTTACTATCTAGACAAGTTAATTGTATCGTTGAGTTATTTGAAAAAAAAAACCCTTTATCAAATATAAAAGGTCAAGGTACAGCTCTCACTGGTATTAATATTAACTATGAGCAAAAAATTATAAATCAGTAGCCCTTAAAGCATAACGTGATTAAATTAATTTTAACAGTCAATTAAAATTTCTTATACTAGAATTATTAAAATATAAAACCATTAATTATTTATTAACTGGTTTTACGTAATGATCAAAATAAACTTTTAATATTTAATGTTTATGTAAATAATCAATAAAATGAAACTATAAATTTAAATATGTAATTATGAAATTTTCTAAATATGTAAATGGAAATAAAATTTACAAAGTATAATTTAAAATATCTAAAAATCAATAATATAGAAAATTGATTTTAATAGTTAATCAATAAAAAATTAATTTTCATCATCCATAGTTTAAGATTCATAAAAAATTAAGTCATAAATTAAATAACAATTCATGATGCTTGATGGTACATATTATAATTTTGTTAAATAAAATTATAAAACTTTAAAAATTAAAAATTATTTAAGAAAAACATACGAAAATTATTATGAAATGTTTATTATTACTTATATAAAAAATTTTAAAGTGTATAATTGTAATAACATTTTTAGTAGAATTGCCAAAATTAGCCGGCCAATGGATCTTACAGTTCAAGTAAACAACAATATTTATGATAAATTGTTGAATAAATAAATTCACACCTTTTAATAATACAAAAAAAAATTTATTATTCATGATTTTATTTTATTTTTGTGTGCGGTTTCATTTTTCACAAAAAAATTAATATTTGATAAAATTCACTAATATGTTTTTTATTGATGTTTTTTTTATCGAAATCTCAAAATTGCTCATCACTGTGATGTAATTATTATTGAAAATTTTAGTGCAATTTTAAAAAGTTTATTGGAGAAAGTCTAAAATAACTTAAATATTAAATAAATGCAATGTTGCATCAACTTTATAACTGGATGAATAATTTTTTAAAATTATATTTCATTGTCATTAAAAATTTTAAAGTTTTCGGTTATTTAAATTTAAAATAAAATTTATTTTTAATTATTTTTTCCTAAATAAAATAAATATGAATGCAATTTTTATATTCATTTTCAGAGAATATTCATTTTTTATCTATATCAGCTCACCCAGTTAGTTTGGTTACCACCACTTTTTGTTAAAATGGTAATTTTTATTTGTAAATAATTGAAAAAGTGGAAAACAGGTAAAACAAAACAAAAAATCTCTTTGATGTAGGTTTACGTTGTTTTGACTGAGCCACAGAAGTAACGAAACTTTAGACACGTTCGGATCGTTAGAGTATAGTCACATATTTCAATTTTTATTATATTTTGTCTGTAAAGTTTTTTTTTCTTAAATATTGCAACGACTCACTGCACAATTGGAATATTATCGTCTATTTGAAATTTATAAAGTTCCTAATTGCTTGATTACTATAACTATAAATTGTGATTTAATAATAACACTTTTCATAATAGTTATTATATAAAAAATAAAAGTTTAATATTTATTAAAGTGATAACTAAAAATTAATTTACATAAATCCAATATGAAAAGAAC
This sequence comes from Empis livida, assembly GCA_963932195.1. Lineage (NCBI taxonomy): Eukaryota > Metazoa > Arthropoda > Insecta > Diptera > Empididae > Empis > Empis livida. Next base: position 47,806,365 of record OZ010648.1, read on the forward strand.
GAAAGTTTTATGAAAAATTATATGTAACTAAAAAATTATAAAAATTTAATCTTATAGTAGTAACCTATCGAATTTATTTAATTTTAAGATATTTTCGAAATTTCGAAATTAATTTCGAAAATTTCGAAATTCAATATTTCTTTTTAAAAAAATTGATTTTTTTTGTTTATATATAATACATATATAAAATAAAATATGGCTTTACCTGGGTTTGGTGCAGCATTACAATTACTACCAGCTTTAGGTGGTGCAATTTTTAAAGCATCTGTTGCAACAAAAGCAACAGCTGGTGCAACAGCATTAGGTTTAGCTATTACAACAGCTATTAAAACTGCTACAACAATTATTGGTATTGGTAAATTATCAATATTACCAGTATTAATAGCATCAATAGCTTATTATAATTATGATTTATTTGATCCTGAAAATCGACCATTTAATGTTAAACAAATACATCGTGAATATGATTTTGTAATAATTGGTGGTGGATCAGCTGGTACTGTAATGGCATCACGATTATCAGAAATACCAACATGGAAAGTATTATTATTAGAAGCTGGTGGACATGAAACTGAAATATCAGATGTACCATTGTTATCATTATATTTACATAAAAGTAAAATGGACTGGAAATACAGGTTAGTTGCGTGACATAATTTTCGTTTAAAAATATTTACGGAATTTTTTTTTTTAAATATATATGCACATGTTAATTATTATTTATGCACATGTTATGATATTATGTATTATAGAAATTTCTTTTCCTACAGACTTTAAATTTTATTTGAAATTAAATACAATGCGATAATTTATGAAAAATAAATTTTCCGATCATTTGTTCCCCTAATGAATTAATTTTTCAAAATTAACTTAAAATGGGTATATTTTTTGGCTATAAGGTTGTAACTAAAAGTTAAATATTGGGTAATTTTTTATTTCTTTGAAAATTCAAGATTGCGTATATGTTCATATTTTGGCGGCAAAAGTTAAGGAGAAATTTTTTCTTTTATTACGATTACAATTACACGATAATAAATCGTGAATGCGTATCAAAATAATAAAGTTAATATATTATTAATTTTTCAAGTTCATAAAATTATGATATTATCATTAAATATAAATAATAATAAGTGAAATTTTTCTTTGATTAATTCAATTAAAAAGAAAAATAAGCTTTTCAGAAATTCATGTAGAAAATTTTAGACAACTAATGTAAATATTTTGACTATAAATCAACTTAATATACCTAATTTGATATCAAGTTGTATAATCTGAATATAAAAATGATCACAAACATTCTGAGATTATGTAAGAAAATTACACGTACACGAGGAAAATGTATAAGAAAACTTTAAGCGTAATTATGTATGTGAAAACATTACTTTTTAAAAGAAATTTGTTAAGCAATTATATAAATTTAATTTTTCACTAAGTTGAGATAAAACTTGTACTATTATTCAGAAATTGTTTAATAGTCTATTTAATTTAGATAATTTTCAATAAAATATTTCGAAACTTAGAACAAACAAGGTTAAATTTTTAATTTCGTTTATACAATTGTAACCTTTTCTAGCTTTTTTTAAAAAATAATTTTTTATAATTGCGAAACGTTACTAATATTTGCTAACCATGACTGATTAGTAAAATTTTCGTAACCAAAATTCATTTCTAACCTATAAAAAAATTAAACTTAAATAGTTCTGCTCTTTGCTTACAAGTAATATTATCAATATTTTAATGAACAAATTGTGATTTTAAATTATTGTAAAATTAACCTACACAATAATAAAATTAACTTAATATATTGACATTATTATAAAATTGCTTCGACTTATTCGATTCAAAAAATAGTTTTTTTTAAATTGCAATAAGCTAATTTTCAGGATATATAAGTCGTATTTGTCTCTAAATTTCTTTAATATTAATAAAGTAGATATTTTACATAAAATAATTAATTTCTAATTAAAACTAACTAATGACAATTATTGTAAAAAATTGACTAATAAGTTAGGCAATAATAAGTGCTATGAATATTTATATTTTTGAATATTTAAATATACTTAATACAACAAGTTTCAATTTATCTTAATCATTTCCGTTCGTTTAAATAAACCTAAAAATAATGTACCATACTGCACCTATAAAGTTTTGACCCTTTTTATTTTCTAATTTAAATTTAGTTAATGAGATAAATATCATTAATGTGAAAAAAAAGTTCATGCCTTTCGATAAATTGCGAAATAATATATTTTATTAAAACTACGTCAAGGGCTTTGCATATTGTTTTTTCTTCACATTTCTATTATAATATAAAAGAAGGTAGGACTGAATATAAGGGCCTCGAAGGTAATTTCATAAATTAGATATAAATGATACGAACAATCGCATTACAAACTTGATATGTCTATTTATTTATAATTTTTTATATAATTATTTAGTTTAGAGATTAATTAGAGATCAACCTTTTTAATAGGTGCATCTAATTATCTTACACTGTTACATAACATAAAATTTGACCTTAAATTTTTACCAAGTCACCAATATTTACTATTAAGTTCAAAATCTGTCAACAAAATACAAATAAAATAATTTCATCATTCAAAAACTTTTAGATACATTGTATATTATTTCTATTTATTGGAACTTTTAAGTGGGAAATTATTGGATTTTATTAATTTTCGTTGCTTTTTAAAGTTATTATTATTTTTCAGAGATTTTGAATATGTGCATAATTATTGTCTTAAAGTTTTGTAACACGAATTAATAAAAATTTAAATTAAATTTAAGTTTTAAATTTAGTAAATTACTTTTAATCGCATTTTGAATAAAGTAAATTTTGAAATCTATATGATTTCTTGTTGAGAAATTACTTTATGTGATAATATTATAAGAATGATCTACATTATTAAAGCTTTATATTTCGGATTATGCTTTAACAACAAAATTTCTATTAGATCTAAAATTGTACTGAATATATTTTATAAATGTTACTTAATATATTTATTTACTATATTTTGTCAAGTATTTAAAAGAAAATTTTAAATGAAAGTGAAAACTATTATTTTATAAAAATTATCTTATTTGAATTATTTCCCTCTAAAAGCTTATAATACTGGCAACAAATTTCTTAACTTGCGTGCGGTTTAATCAAATATTTAATTGAAAAATTTGCAACGATGCATTACGCATTACAAATTGTATACTAATAATATTCACTGCAGAATTTCTATCTGTTTATATAGTTTACATTTGTTAAATGAATATTTGTTATTAAAACTTAAATAAATTACTATTTTAGTCAAATAAATCGAAAATATTAAAAAAAAATATTTGCAACATTTTCAACTAAAAGAAAATACATAGTTTCCCGGATTAAAAGTATATGTTTATAAAGCTTGTAAATAAAATTTTTATAAATACAAGTTTTCGTGTATAGTCTAGCTAGGTAATTGAATTGAAATATAAAAATAAATATTTAGCAAAATAAACAGAAATGAAATGAAAATTGTAGAATTAATTTTCAAAATATTAGTAAATATATTAAGTGAAATTAATCAAAAATTTGTAGTTATGCTTCATTAACTTATGCAGTAAGAAATCTAGGCCAAATTTTAAAATCTTTCTTTTATATATAATTTAAATTTATGTCTAATTTAATGAAATTATGAATCGAATCCGAAATATCATATTTTGTAAACAGAAAAACCTGTGAATAATTTAATTACTTGAACAATTTAAATTTTATATTTTAAATAAGTCGATTACCCGGTAAGTTTGATTTCAAAACATAAAATATTTTTTTTGAAATTTTCATTGTTTTTTTTTAAACTTTCTGTATCTTAGTTTTTAAAATATTCAAAATTTAGTCATAACTTGTACATTGAATTTAAAATATTATATATATTTGCTTTAAATCTGTGATTTTTAATAATTGACATTTTCTTCTGTTTGAGATTACTTAACTAATATTCACTTAGTTATAGTTTACATATGGAAATGAAGTCACGTATATTACTTCCATATTGTTTACTGTATATTTTAGTATGGCATTATAAATAATACTGTCAAAATTTCTTTAAAAAAATTTGTGCAGTTTATCAATTGTTGATGGTCAGATAATTATGTAATCATTTCAAATGAAAGATAAAATTTAAATTTAATTTTGTATAGTTTTATTGGTAAATATTAACTCAACTAATAACTGAAAAATAACTTTTCCTACAATCAATGGTTATTTTAATTTGTGAATTTGGATTGGTTAATTTTCTTCAACTAATTTGTTATTGAAATTTTGCATTTTTCTAAGACTTTTAATAAATTAATATTCCGACTTCAAAAATAAAATTTGAGACAATCCATTCAAAAATAAATTTCAGACATATTTCAATAACAATTCAAAGCTTAATGAACAAAATTACCAGACATAAACTATTAATTAATGAATTATTCAATTAGCACTATCTGAAAGTCATAAAAATCCAGTGTAAATTACAAAATATAAATATTCATTATCAAGTTCAAAATATTAAATAATCTGTTCGATTACTACATCCAATCTAATCTTTTCATCAAGGTCTCTGCCAACAAATTAATCACAAAAAAAAACCGAAAATTCCCATCAAATTAATTTGATTGATATCTCGTGTCCCAATTACGAATCATAAAAAACTATATTCCAAAAAAAAAATTAATTTTAAACCAAATTCCACTTTAAACATTATTAATCATCAAAAAAATAAATAAAATTTCTCTAATAATGCTCAAACATTAACTTTTATTTTCTCAAAAAAAAAGCGTGTTGATCATCATCTAATGGCTAACAATTATTTGATCTACGTGTATCCGGTGACCTTGCCAAATTAATAAAACTACGAAAAAAAAGAAAATAATTTCAAATAAAAAGTTGAATTAATATTTTCAATTTTTTTTTTTTTTGGTACACGCCTTGTCTGCTTTAAAATAAATAATTGCAATTGTTTTGGATTCAAACATAAAAAATGTGCTTGTAATTCTCACCTGGCTTGTCTTGCCGTGCTAAAACTTAAAGCGTTAGACGCCATCAAAAAAAAACAAGATCGCCAAAAAAAACACTACATAAGTGAAAATTATAATAATTTGAATTTTTTTTTTGCACACTTTTAATATTTTAAGTTAACGCTTTTATAGCGCTAATAAAAGTTTTGATGTTTTGATAATGGCAACGATAAAAATCTATTATTTTGGTTGAAAAAATTCAATTCAACAATTTTGGAGGTGTAAAAAATGAGTGTGAAATTGATATACGAATACGAATATTTGATTTGGTAATTGATTTGGATTTGTTAAATCGGTAATTTAACATCATTTTCTTTATTTTTCATTTGTAATGAAGTTGTTTTTTTTTTGTAATTTATTACTAAATAGTTTAATTGGTAATAAACAATTATTTAAATTTGTCAAATAAATAGTTTTGTAAGCAATTTTTCAAGTTTTTCTTTAACTTTACATCGATCTAATTTGAAAAAACGGTGGATTTATTGCTGCTTTTTAAACTTATAGCATCATTCACTTTTAGTTTTAATTTATTTATAATTTGGAGACAACACTAATTTCATAAGATTTTCAACAGACAAACTTGTTATTTGTTAAATTTGATGTAAAACGTCTGTATACCATCTTTTTTTTTCTTTTAGTAAATTACAACATTTTTATCTTAATTTAAAACTGTATGACACTAAAAAGGCGAAAATTTGATTTGTGGAAAAATTATATCGCCTAAAAATCGAGAAAAACTAGGTCACTTCAAAAGATTGTATTATGTTTAGTTGCAGCAACTTTTTGCTTCATACACTAAAAAAAAATGCATTCAATTAACAGATAAAATTATGTCAGAAAAAATATATTTTTCTTATGTAATATACTGGTTTTTTATGTCCCAATTACAAACATATTTCATATTATTTCTATATAAACTTGATTCCGAAAAAATCGGTATTGCAGTGTAGCGCAGTTGTGTGCATATTTTCTTGATTGTTGTTCGATGAACTTTTGAATGGTATATTTTTATTGTTTTTTCCACTTAAATCAGCATTTTTTTTGCTGATTTAAGTAGAAAAAACCCTAGGAATTATGGTCAATAATATTATTATTTTATAAAATTATAATCAGTGAAATGAATTGAATTTTTATTGTATCTTTGACATTGTTTTATTATGGTAATCTGTGGCTATTATATAAATTGTTATGTTTTCTAGTTCAAAACAAGTTAATGAAAATATAGAAGTTATGAATTCCTGAATTGAAAGTGCATTGTTGATGTCGGAGTATAAATATAAATCGACAAGATTCTATTGTGTAAATTTGGAAAAAGAAAATTTCTTACTAAAGCAGAAACTACGGTATTCATTGTGTAACAGCTCTTGAAAAGCCTGTTCTATCTTAATGAATAACATAACATTCTATTGCTATTTGGACCTACTAATTTTATATCGATTCCGTAGATTTGACTAATCAAGTAATTTTGGTAAAGTAAAATAAACATTGGACTAATCAAGTAATTTTGGTAAAGTAAAATAATTTACTTTACAAAAAATATAATTTTAAAAAAATTAAACTATATTTATAATGAAAATTAAAATATTCGTAGTAAACTTTTGAATAAATTAAAGAAACAAAAGCATTGACTGCAATATTACAAATAAGCATAAAATACCATAAATTTCTTCTGGACAATCTGAAGGCCACATTATTTTTTTTTTTCGTTAATTTCGGTTTTGTCTATTTCCTCTTTTCTTACAAAAACATATTAAAAAAACCCAGCTTAATTATAAAACAAAAAAAAATTATATAACTTTCTTTTTGTGAATTAAAAATTTTGTCATAAGATAACCACTCAATATTTTCGGCCTAATGGGAAAACTAAATAAATTGTAAAATTTTATGTTGTTTTTAGATATTAATGTTAATATGATTTTTAAACAATGTAAATTAGTTGGAAACATTTTTTTTATTTTACAATTGAGGAAATTTTGATATTTGGTGATAATTTACTCTAATCTCAGAAATTTTCAATTATGTACAAAACATATGAAAGTCAGTCACAAAAGTAACAAGAATAAATTGTTTAATTGAATTAAATTTTTTTGTTTTGGGTTTAGTTTTTTTCAATTTTTTAAGGTTTGCCAAATTTAGAAATTATTTAACAATTTTTTTTAAAATTATTTTGTTTATTTAGTAATAAAAAGCATAATATTATTTTCACATTTATTTTATGATAAATAAAAAAAAATTATTTAGAGCACTTCGACATGTTATTATTTTATTACATAATTATATTTTTATGAGTAAATTAAAAGTAAGTTAAATAAAAGAAATTGGTAACAGAAAATTAAATATAAAAACAAAACTATACAATTTATTGTTAATCAGAATTACTATAGTTTTAGTCGCTTTGCTAATAGTGGAAATGTTAACAGGTAGCATTAATTAACCGTTGAAAGTATATATATGTAATTTAAAATTTTTCTTTCTCAGTAATTTTTAATGTTTTTATAGGATATTATTTATTATGTATAGTGATTATTCGGTTTTGCATTGTGCACTCAATAATTACCCCGTACTTGAAATGAAAGTGAATTTAAAATAACATAAATATTTTCTTTTTGTTTTGTAACTAAATCTTAAATTAGAACAACATTGGTTGTAGACAATTTAAAATATATTTAAGTATAATGATCTACTGAATAATAATTTGGCAATTAAGAAATATTCTAAAAAAAATAAGAAATTGTTGTACTGTCACACCATCAGTAATTGAATTTTAAGCACTTGAAATGAAAGTGAATTTAAAATTTTGTAAGTCATTTTGAATAAATACGTTTTAAAGTTCTAAATTTCCCACATGAATGTGTAAATATGTCAAAATTAACAAAAAAATATCTACAAAATAAACCTATTTAATCTGACGGAGTAAATTTTAAATGTTGACGAATTGTCAAATATTTTTTTAGTAATTTAACTTTTTAAATTAAAATTAAATTTTCTTGTTGGATCAAAATGAGGCGAGGGTTTTTTAGGTAAAGTTCAAAAGTTTCGAAAGTTGTAACTTGATATTTGATGGCGGTAAAGTCGGAATAATAAGTTGACCTATTTTTCGAACCAAGGACAATAATGTGTATTATTTTACTGACTTAATATTGTTTTTTTTTTTTATAAAATTTCTTTACAATAATTGCTTCCAATAGTTTTTTCCAGGATTTAGATTTTTCATATATTGAATTTATAGTATCTTTTTCAAACTAGTAGTTAAGAGGTAATTTTTAATTTATAATTAATAAATGTAAAAATACTTATACAGCTTTACTTATACAGAAACTCCAAAAAAATGAAAACAAAGAAATATAAGATAATATATTTATGTATGTGATACCATAATGTTTACTCTACTTATATCTGCCATACTTTTATTATCTACTTTTGAAAATAACTATTTTTATCGCAATTTTTTATATAAACAGTTTTTTTTATGTAATCTTTATTATTAAAAAAATATTTAACAATCTTAAAAATTATAATTATATGATATTACAATATTTTACATTCGCTTATAATATGTTATAGTATAATAATATAATCATTATTATATACATAAATTATAATCTCACAAATATATTTTGCCAAATGTATAATAAAACGATGAGTAAAGAGTCTATGTTTATCATAATTTAGTGTATAAGAAAATTTATGATACATACATAAAATATGTTAAATTTTATGTATTTTAGTTTTAGTTAAACAGAAGAAAGTACTATAAAAGTATTCATAAGAAATTAGACATTGTTTTCTTCGAGTTTATCAAAGTATATATAAATATATATATTTAACTCTTTCGCTACCAGGGATTTGGGGAATAATCGTGATTCACCACAGCACGATTTTTTTAATATAGCAGCAAATGACAGACTTTGCCTATAAACATTTAAAACATATTAAATGAATGAAATAATAATTTTTATAAACTGGCAGACCTTGTAAATGGGAACGAATAGGTTAAAAATGAAATATTAATTTTAAATATTTTAAAAACAAATCTTTTAAAAAAATTGTATTTTGACATTTAAATTTTCTATTATTTTTATAGAACTCAACCACAAAAATCGGCTTGCCAAGCAATGAATGATAACAGATGCTGTTGGACAAGAGGAAAAGTCATCGGTGGGAGTTCAGTACTTAATACAATGCTTTATGTTCGCGGTAATAGAAGAGATTTCGATCAATGGGAATCCTTCGGTAATACAGGATGGGGATATGATGATGTTTTACCATATTTTAAAAAATCTGAAGATCAAAGAAATCCCTATTTGGCCAAGGATACAAAATATCATTCAACAGGTGAATATCTAATTAATTTGCTTTGAAACTGTTTGTTAATATTTTTTTCTGTTTTTAGGTGGTCTATGGACTGTTCAGGACTCCCCTTACAATACACCTTTGGGACCAGCTTTTATTCAAGCTGGTACTGAAATGGGCTACGATCATGTCGATGTGAATGGAGCACAGCAAACTGGATTTGCATTTTATCAATTGAATATGAGACGTGGAGCACGTGCGAGTACAGCAAAATGTTTTCTTAGACCAGTAAGAAATCGGAAAAACTTACATGTTGCCCTGTACACGCATGTAACAAAAATAATTATTGATCCCAAATCAAAACGAGCAATTGGTGCTGAATATATAAGAAATGGAAAATTTTATAGAGTTTTTGCTAAACGTGAAGTTATTTTGTCTGCAGGAGCAGTTGGAACTCCTCACTTGTTAATGTTATCGGGGATTGGACCACGTGAAGAACTTGAACGTGTTGGTATACCAATAATTAAAGAATCACCTGGAGTTGGAAAAAATATCCAAGATCATATTGCGGTGGGTGGACTAGTTTTTCTAATTGATCAACCAATTTCGATTGTAATGAGTAGAATGGTTAATGCTAATACAGCTTTACGTTATGCTTTAACTGAAGATGGACCACTAACTAGTAGTGTTGGTTTAGAAACAATTGCATTCATTAATACAAAATATGCTAATGCATCTGATGATTGGCCTGATATTAATTTTATGATGACCTCAGCGTCAACTCCATCAGATGGTGGAACACAAGTTAAAAATGCACATGGTTTAACAGATGAATTTTACAATGAAGTTTTTGGTGAAATTAATAATCGTGATGTTTTTGGTATATTTCCAATGATGTTAAGACCAAAAAGTCGTGGTGTTATTAAATTACAATCAAAAAATCCATTAAGATATCCATTAATTTATCATAATTATTTGACGCATCAGGATGATGTTAATGTATTACGAGAAGGTGTGAAAACAGCTATTGCAGTTGGTGAAACACAAGCTATGAAACGTTTTGGTGCAAGATTTTGGAGTAAACCATTACCAAAATGTAAACATTTACCCTTATTCACCGATGAATATTGGGATTGTGCTATTCGACAATATACAATGACAATTTATCATATGTCATGTTCAGCTAAAATGGGACCACCTAGTGATCCAATGGCTGTAGTAGATCCACAATTAAGAGTATATGGTATTAAGGGTTTAAGAGTTATTGATGCTAGTATTATGCCAACAATAACAAATGGTAATATACATGCGCCTGTTGTTATGATTGCTGAAAAAGGAGCAGATATGGTTAAAGAATTATGGCTCCGAGAATCTGTTTTAAGGGTGAGAAGAAGTAATTTAACAATAGTGACGAATTATGGATGATGTATAACATAAAATGTTATTTGTTGGGTTTTTCTTTGCTGTTTTTTTGGATGACGTAATTATTTTTTAGGAAAAGAAAAATTCATTATATTTGCTTTTATTGTTTACGTTGTCATCATTTATAGACTTGGTTATTTATTTAAGAATAAGGACTCTTTTTAGCTAATAATTTTTTATTAATAAATTTTATTGATTTTTTGCCCACAAAGTCTATTTGAGTACAAATAGTTTAAAAAAATATATTAAATTGTTACCATATTTTAAGCTATACATATATATAGAGTTAGGTATGTTTTATGTGCTATGTAAAAAGTTATTAATTAAATATGTTAATATTAATTTTAATCAATAATTAAGAAAATATAATTTTACAATAGAAAATAAAGAAGACATAAAAAATTATTGGAAATTTTTTCTGCCAACTCCCCTAAATAAGAAAAATATAAGACGATACTAATTTCAGCAACTATATCTTTTTAGAACGACCTGTATTAGTTTGTCGAGATATTTGTGCGTTATACATATCGATATTATAGAGTTTTTCGAGTTATAAAAAATACTAAGTAAAAATAATAAAGAACAGAATTAAATGGCAACAGTTTAATTTAAATTTTTGTTCACTAGATGACAAAGCTATACAGTTTAAAATCTTTTAAATTATATAAAACCTGTTCTCAAATAATAAAATAATATGTAATGTTGGCTGTTATAAAACTCTTGTAATATAAACCCATACATTTGAGAATACGTGACATTTTTTAAAATATTTTTCCGAGTATTTCACTTAGTAATTAATAAAGAATTTTGGATCGAAAGTATCCTTAAAGTAATTCAAATTATGATGGGTTTTAGTGGTGAATATTTTATGTATTTTAAGTTTTGCGAATCCTGCAATTCTATCATTGATTAATAACGTAAATTTGTAAATTTTGTTGGCTCACATATTCTCACACTTTAGCTATGTGAATCTGATACTGATTTATCATCTTAAGGATTATGATGGTTTTTTGATTTAATAGTTTAAATACTAAGTTTTAGTAAAGGTATCTTCTCATTAAACAGGAATATACAAGCAATATTAAAATTATATTATATTTGAAGGCAATTTAAATTTTTCTAAAATATCTTTTCACTAAATAAAATTAAATTATTTTCAATCCACAATAATTTAAGCCTAAGAATATGCAAAATGAATAAGATATAATTTATTCGTGTTTTAGCAAATATTCAAACCTTTTTTTTAGTGAATATACAACCAATTTTAATATTATTCATTTCACTCATTTTTGAGTTAGTCCGAAAGGCTCACCTGAAAAGAAAGGAAAACAGAATATTAAAATTTTTTCTCACCTTTTTAAAATATAATTTAGAACATTTTTATTTTACGTAGGAGACTCTTAAATTTAGTCTTAAATTTTATATTTTTGAAAAATAAATACATAAGTATTAATTTATTTAAAAAATCAAAAATTTAATAAAGATTAACCTTTAAATAACCATTTTTGTAGATATTTTTCAGAATGTGCTCCATTTTTTTACAAATTTTATTAAAGAAATTTCCCTAAAAGAATTTTCAGTAAATGTAAAATGGAAAAACAATGGTCTATATAAATAAAAATTTTATATAAAAGACGAGAAAATAAAATAATAATCATCATCACATCCTTGAGGCGCCACAAAAGGAATAATAAATTTACTACCAGAATAAAAAAATATAAAAAGAAGTCTTTTATATCAAGAGGGGTGGATATTTATGTTTAACTTTCTACGGCCATAAAATAATTTCTTTTATAGTGGAATATTCAGAAAATTTTGCAATGGGTGACCTAAATTTATTTCAAATTTATGGTGAAAAATTTCCAAAATTTTTGTAAAAAAAAGTAGAAAAAACCATTTCTCTTGTGTACCAACACCCTGTATAAATTAAATAAATAAATGATATTCAATATGGGTATATAGACTAATTTTTTTTAGTATACTACATGTAAAAGTAATTTACTAAAAAGGATATTTTTTATTGACATCATATTTTCTGTTAATATTGGTCAAAATATTGATAGCTGATAATAAAAATTGATTAATATTTTTATTGGTATAAATAATAATGATAATTTTTGCCATTTAAGAGTAAAAAATCAGACAGATTTATTCAAGTTCTCCGAAAGCATACTAAATTAGATCTAGAATGAAAAAGTTATTTTTAATATTAAACCGGAAACTATATTAAAAACTTGTAATTTAATGTGTTCTTAACCTTCCAAATAGTTTACATTAAAAAAGGTCACAATTTTTAGTTATGATATTCTTTTTAGACGTCATACAAGTGTATGTACTGTACTATGCATACATCTTAAAACCAAATTTTCAACCTGTTGGTTTTTATTTCTATAAGAATTGAAAAAAAAAACACAGAAAATGTCTACTTTTCATATTAAATGACAGTCACGTAAATTTTCCATATACACATATATAATTTTTCATTTCACTTTTTTCTGCCCACAAAGGTGCAGTTAAAACATAAATTCAAATTGAAAAGTTAGCGCAGCTGAGAAATATTGTGGTTATAATATTATTGATTTTGTGTCAGTAGCGTTGGTATTTTAGGGGTGTACGTCGTAATCAAAATAATAAATATTAAATTTATACAATTATGTTGTCATAGTCAACAGTTGGTTATGTATTTTTTTTAAAAATCAACAATTTTCTTTTTTTACTCTTTTTAATTCCATAAAATTTTATTCGTCACAATGTCAATAATAATTTTCTTTTGAAATTTTTAGCTCAATGTTTTATTGTCACGCGATTTATAAACCATTTTTAAATATACACATTTTTTTTAAGGTTAAGGGTAGTTAATTTAATGAAAATGTTTTACGTTTCCAACTAAAAATTAATTATGAAATTGCTGTCAATAAGGAAAATTCAATTAAAAGAATATATCCTTTATTATTGTATGCGAAATTATTAATTAATTAATTTCTTTCAAGGTAATTTAGTAGAGGGTGTTTTTGAGGCGACACAAAACGTATATTTTCACGTTCTTTTAATTCTGGTATAGTTTTAGACATATTTAAAAAGTTGGTTTCAATTTTTAATATACAATATTCATATCCTTTTAATATGTTGATGTTTTACAAAGCTTGAAAATTTATTTACAAAATATTTTCATTACGTCATCGTATATAATGGATATGACCTTCTACTAAACACATTGGTATAATGATGGTGCCAGCCCTATAAAATTTACTTTTATAGTCTACGCACGCTCATTACAAAATTTATTTTTAGACATTTTTTTATTTTCAGTTAAAAATATATGTGTAATATTTACGATATCAGGAAAATTTACAAAAAAAAATTCAAATTTATATAATTTTAATTTCAATGATAAAGGATCTATATTTATATCAACATAATTAATTTTCCAATTTTTAATGAGATTTAAAATTAAATTAAAATATATTTTTCTCTTATTATTTTATTAATTGTGTGCCCAAGCATATATCGATCGATATATGATCTCAACTGTTGATAAAATTTGACATTATGTAAATTTATGTTAAAAGTATGATGTAAAATTTTTTTTGCTGAATATCCTATTTTTCTTTTTACAAAGCATTTAAAATATTATTTAGTTTGTGTATAACAAAAAAAAAAAACAATTTTTACTTTGATAGTTGATATAATAAGTCCACATTAACCCAAATATTTTGTATTGTATTATTTTCCAAGAGGGTGTTAAAATAGGGTGGTTGTAATTATTTATTAAAACAACAAGAAAAAACAGAGCTTTTTGTAAATGAATCTGAAAAGCGAAGGATGAATTGTACATTAACGCGCCTGGTTAAAAGCAAAATTATAATGATAAAAAGTAGTCGTGATTAAGTGGCACAAAAACAAAATATAGCTATATATAATTAATATACTAAATATTCAGCCATTTTCTGGGACAATTTCTGGCATACTTTAAAACACATAATTGAAAAATTAAACTAAGATATTTAAGAATTTAATACAAAAGTGTATATAATAGGTTTAATATAAACAGGTTAATGACATTCTACTTAATATGAATTAGGAAATATCAATTTTAATTCAGAACAGCAAATTCTTGTTAAACGATAATATTTGATTTATACAGAAATTGTTATTTTAGGATATTCTTCCACCAAATTTACTGTAAATATATAGAGAGAGAGTGGCCTAAATTGTACCATTTTACAGAACTCCTGGTAAATACCGCATAGAATAATTGACAACACACAGCAGACAACTGAAGTTAAGATCTACTATAAAAAATATTTAATTGCAAGACATTTTAATTACATAAAATTTTCAAATTTTAGTAAATACATATATTGGTTGTGGTAAAATATAAAGAACTGAAATCTTTACTTAATTTTAAACCCGTAGGGTGGTGAGTATTAAAACTATTGTTCAACAGTATTCAAATTTAAAATCACTTATCACTTATTTTTAATTTTTATTACACACAACAGACATTTTACCACAATCTCGCATCAATAGATATCAATAATATTCAGTTTTCGTATATAACTAAGGGCACGATTTAGGTAGGGGTATGTTTTCGTCGACTAAACATCTAATTTTTTTTTCCAAAAAAATTCAAATAACTTTCCTTATAATATTTTTAAAAAAAATTGAAATTTATTAAATGCACAATTAACTTTCACCAAAAAATTTCATACCAAATTTAGTTAGACCTGTAAGACCAATAATCTTTCAATAATATATTGTAAACGAAAACCTTCATCTCTAAACAATAATTAGCATACACGTGCTAACCAAGCAAAAAAAAAATTATTTAATTTTTCAAATATTAATAAAACCATAAAAATATTAATGAAAGTGTTACTTATGAACATTATTTCAAGCAATATTATGTTGTGTTGTAATTTTGGATCAATTTTTGATAACAATTCTTTTTATTTATTTAACTTTAAATTAATGATTAAATAATATTATTGCTTTAGAATGATGATTGATTGATTATATTTGTATACTAATTTTTAAATGGCTTTTAAATTTATTTTACTAACAATTATCATTTCCTATTAAAATATTTATTGTTATTACATATATTGTTTTTGAAATTACATATAATCACGTTTAAAATTTTTTTTTTCGGAAATTTTATGAGTTAAATCCATAATTATGAAACTATAGCTTCAATTGTAATTAAAATCACATTTTTTCCAGCTAAAAACGCGACAAAAATTAGTTTTTCTTTAAAAAAAAGAAAGCAGATATAAGATAAAATTTAACGCCTTGAAAAAATTTAATTTCTTTTGAAAATATTTTTTATATTTAATATTAGGGAATAATTTATTTTGTCACTAGGAAAATTAAATTATATTTTCTTTCTTTTTTCAAAAGCAAATGCTAACGCTCTGTCCACTTGTCCTATTCTAGATTTATGGAGTTAAGTTTAATTCAAAATGAAAAATCGTGTATAAAATTATGGTTTTAATGAAAAATTTACTATTTGTATTTTTAAAAAGTTTTTTAAAAATACAAATTGAGTTTATGAATAGTTGAAAATAAATGGCGACAGCCATTCATTAGGTACTATTTCAGGTAACAAAAAAGTTTTTAAATAATTTTGTCTAATATTTTAAAAGAATAATTATATTAGAGTCAATAATAGTAAACATAGTTAATGAGTATTAAACTACTGCATACCAATTCGAATTTTGTATTATTTTGATGACTTACTTTTAATTATACTAATAAATGTTTAATTCATATACAAAATGAAATTTTCAATTTCACTTTTATAAAGTCAAAAAAATTAAAATGATAGTAAAAGAAATATTTTGTATGCAATGATATAATGACTTACTTTAACCAGAGCATTATTTTATGATCCATAAAATTTCGAATTACTATCCTAACTTGATGAAGAAAAGTTAATCAAGTCGGACATTCACATTCTTGGTATCATAATTATCAGATATAATGTAGCTAACTAAACTTCAATATTGACTAACAAAAAGCATCCATATAATATCCTAAAAATTTTCACAAATTAAGGATTTTCCTTCTTAAAAGTTTACTTCCAAAAATTTCTCACAGTGTTTATAATTTGTAAAGATCATTTTTGTTATTGGAAGTTTTTCATTAATTTTTCTTTTTTAAATTTCCGTTCACCAACATTTTCAATGGCAAATCAATTATACATATACCTGGATTAATATTCTGGTTATGAAAATCATATTAAATTTTCGTGTATTTATTTCTTTTTTTATTTAATTTTCTTTATAATGTAAAAAATTGTGTGTTTTTTACTGTCGATTAATAAATTATTGTTATATATTAAAAAGTTGAATTACTACTTTCCATTTCAATAAAAAATTATTAAATAAATACAAAACGAATAAAATAAAATTTTGTAGTTTATTAGAAACATAAAATTCCTTTTATGTTTTTTCTGAAAATTATTATTCGCTTAATTAGAAATTATGTTAAATTTGAAATCTGTAACAATTTTTTTTTCTCAAGTATTATTGTAAAATTGATATAAATAAATGTTTCTATTACCATTTAAAATTGTTTGTCATTAATTTTAAAAGTAAGTAAATTAATATTTAATAATCATAACTTAAGCACATATTAAACGAAATATATATTCACGAACAGAAATATTTTCACGAAAAATATAATTGTTTTTCTGAATACAATTTTAAAAAATTTCTATTATTTTCAGCCAAATTCAATGAAAATACTAACTCTTTTTATAATTAATTCAAAACTGACACATCAATTCTCATTACAAATTAGCTTTGCTAATTATAACCAAGTCATATAAAAAAATAATCAGTAACTTGTATAATTATGTCATATAATTCATAAACAATTACTATACGTCAAAAAAATTGCTACTCTATTATGTTAAAACTACAAATCCATATTTACATTAATTTGTAAAAAAAAAAAAAAATCAAACAAACAAAACACATAATCATGTTTCATCAACAAAATATAATCTGTAGAGATGAACCACAAATATTAAATATTCTGCAAAGCAGTATATCAATCAATTTACTTAATACTTTTTTAATAACAAAATAAATATAAAAATTCGCGCTACACAGATCATAATATTTCTGCAAAAAAATAAATGTTTTTAAAGCCACGAAACTACCTAAAATTAAGTTTCTACACAATATTATTTTGTTGCGATACTAGTCAAAATGTGAATGTTAATACCGATCGCAACAATATTAGTTTAAAAGCGACTGTGTTTGTGTATACTAACATTTATTGGTAGCTGAACAGTGTACAACTGGTGGTAAAATTAATATTTTTTTAAAAAAGCAGCAACTGCATATCAACCAAAGCGAACAGTAACATTTTGGCTTTTATTTAGTTTAAGTGTAATCAGCAGCGCAGTGCGCTTGTTGTAAACAAAGTTTACTCAAAATTAATTACAAAAAAAAAAAAAAAAGTCGTTGTTTTATTTAAAGTGTGATAAATAAAGAGTAGAAAAAAAGTGTGAAAATTTAATAGAAAAATAAGAAAAATTGGTGATAAATCAATAAGTGAAAGAAAAACAAATTAATTTTTTTTTTCTGGTCAAAATGTTACGAAATTTTCGGATAATAAAAAAAAAAATATTTTAACTGAAATTTTACGAAAGCAGTTAAAAAGGTTTTTAGGTAAAGTTTAAAAATAATTTGTTAAGTACAAAAATCTTGTCACACCCGAAAAATCAGCTGACCTTTAAAATAATTAGGACCAATTTATTTTGATTTTCATTTTGGTTATTTTAAAAAAATAATATTAGAGAATTTGTTTAAAATTTGTTTTAATAAATATTTACAAATATTTATTTAAACAAATATTTAAGTTAATTTTAAAGTAAATTTTTATACTACGTGCTTTTAAGCAGATAAAATATACGTAACGTTAATTTTTTTTTTAACTGCACGGTTGGATAAATTTCACTTTCAATATTTTTTATATGAGATTCCGGTTTTTCTTCTTCCTAAAACGCACATTTGTTTTAAAAAATTTCATAATCACATGTAATTTTTAAATTAAATTTTATTGGAATTTGAAAATGTTTGAGGGTAGACTACAAAATATAGACCAATAAGAGGCAAATTTATTAAATTTAAAAACTTAAATTTTTAACATTATAAATTAAATTGCCTTAATTCGTCTAGGCTCTAGGAAATACAAATAATAATTGCAATGCCATGTTCACAAATAATAATTACAATGCTTAGCTCACCTACTATATCTCCTTAATAAAAATGTTTAAAACTGTTTAATTTCGTTTGTTATAATTAATAATCACTTTGTATTATTTTCAAATTTTTAATTTATATCTATTTGCATAACTCAAAGGATCCCCAATTATTATTTGTTTTTGTGGTCAAAAAATTATATTTTAAAGTAAAATGAGAATTTTCAACCAAAATACGACTTTAACAGATAGGCCTTAAAATGACAGTTCAAAAAAAGTTCAGGGTTATGACTTGACTGTAATTAGCAAATCTAAATAAAAATTGATGATTCAATATTGAATTTATTTTTAATCCTTATAGAAACATATCTATAAGGGTCCACTAAAAGTTATGTGAGGCTTAACAGAAATACATAGTCAAATATTTGTTGTGTATACCGTACTAATGAGATGCATAAATAAATCTAATTATAGTTTACAGTGGTTTGTTACATAATTTTCAATATTAATATCGATTAGCGTCAGGAGTAAATTTACTTTGTTGGTTCATTTAGTGGTAAAACTAGTTTATATTGTAGTAATTTACAAAGTTTTTTTATAGTTATGCTAAGTAAACTATGTTTGTTGATTTAAACGGTAAATCATCGTTTCAGTATAATATATGATTTTATGTATTTTCTTGAAACCTGATATATGTGCAACCACGATATCGATTTTGATAAAAAAAATGTTGGCAATAATTATCTTACCCCAAAAAAATATCACACTATTTTGGGATAATTAATACATATTGCCAAAAACATAAAAAAATATTTATTTCAGCTAAAGTCAAGAAGATTTAGCTTTAACATTTATATTAGTACCATCATATATACATTTCGATCATTTTAGATTGATATCGCAAAATTCATAAAATGAGACAATTAAGTAAACATAATTTCCTTTACAAAATTCCACACTTGAAGCTCATTTCCCTTTAAACTAATTCTATATATTTGTTTGCGTTGTGCATAATTTTTCTTTAATAAATTAAACATTTATTCAAAAAACTCCAAGGTCTGTGTTTTTTTTTATATTCACTTTTAATTAATAGTGCATTGGTCTACTGAACATTTATTATTCATATAGTTATATAAAACTTCAATTTCTCTAAAAAAAAAAAGTTTTATTATTTTGGTTAAAACGCAGAAACATAAATTTTGAAAATGAAATTTCAAATTCTCTCAGCAGAAAACATGAAATGTTTATGCATTTTTTGTTTTGATAAAACCACCATAATAAACATAAAAATATAAATTCATGAAATAACAACAAAAAGTTATTTTAAGCAATCAGATCAATTTGAAGAAGGTGAAAGTAATGTGAATTTTCTTTCTTTCTTTATGGCAGCTGTACGATTTACTGACAGTTGCAAGACTGCGTGTGCAGATTTGATCATTAATAAAAAACTATAAACAACTTACACAGCTAGTTATTTAATATTGTACGCAAGTTTTATTTCATTGTAGTTATATTAAATTAAATTACATGATTTTTGTTATAATTTTATAATGTGATGAATGATAACAATCACTAAATTTTTGCAGTTGACAATAAAAGAAAATATATTTTTAATTAATTGCAAAAAACTTGAATAAAAAATATAGTGACATTAATTTGAATTAATAATAAAAATTAATTTCAAGGCACTATAATAGTCATTTTACACTTCTAAACTTCTATTATTATGCCAAATATCTCTGATTGTTGGAGCAGTGTCCACCAATATAATTAAATTGAAATCCAAATTTTCTCTAAATAAGCAAGACATATTTACGTATAAAAAATAATGTTGACAAAATTAACAAGTTTCTTCAATGTTTTTTTTTATTTCTTAAAATTAATTAATTATTTACCATAAAAAAGTCATTTCAACAATTAATGAGAATTGTTTCTGCAATTGAAATGATTGTAATCTTGAAAATAACATTGAAAACATTTTAAATTGAATGTAAAAATATTTCAATATCACGAACTACCGAAAAAAAGTACTTAGGTAAATTGAAGTCTTTTGTTTGATTTTAAGCCAGTAACTTGATTTTATAAATTTGATCGTATAAAATTTGAAAATTTTCTTTTGCAATTTGAATAATAATGTTATATTAAATGAAATTGAAAAATAAAATTGCATCCGATAAATAAAATTCAATAGTATAATAAAATTATATTCAAATGTTTGTTAATACGGTATCGAGTTTTCAATAATAAAACTATCATATAAAAACGGAAATTGTACAATATGTAAATTAAGATTTCCTTATTTTTAAACGTAAGAAAAAATAGAAAAATTTAATAGCATTTCCACGAACTTATGGCAAATTAATACCAATTTAAGAAATGAAAAGTGATTTACAATACCGTGAAAAATTACTACATAACATTTAATTTAATGTTATCCCACAAATTTATATGTATACTTTTATATAGTAACAGACAGTTAATTAAAAGTATAAGTCTTCTTCCGAGTTCTTGTTAAAGAAATTATTTTATTAACAAAATCTATTTTACAATAATAAAATAAAACAATAGCTTTCCTTTTATGTACTCGATTTGAAAATTAGTTAGGAAATAATTAGCAAATTTCACTTTTTCCTTGTCATCATTTTTTTAGACTAAATTGAAATTTTAATCACCACAAATTTACTGATTGTAAAAACAACATAATAATATTGTCCAAGTGTAGGAACAAAATATAGTAATAACATAAAATTATATTTTTAATTATATTTGTTGTTTTCTTTGCACAATAATTTGTGATTATCATCATAATTTCAATGTTACATTTTATTTTATTTTTGCACATTATACAAGATTTAAATTTTTATTACACCGCAAACAATCTTAATCATCACCTAAAATAATAATGGAAGATTGTATATTTTATTTTCATATTATTACACATAGAAATTCCGTAGATATCATAGTTAAGTTTTGAGCATGAATTTTATATCTTTATTATTAGATGATATAACCTCAGTAAGAAAAACTACAATGGTGCGTGCCTTATTTAATTTGTTTACTTTTGTTGGCGGTTTTGTTGATTTATCTAATCGTTTTTTCAAAATTTATTATTAAAAAAAATGTGATATAATATTTTGATCGACATAGAAATTGAGATTTGAGGTTTTTTGTGATGATTTAAGGAATTTTATTGTTATGGTAAATTTTACAGCTTTAAAATAGGTTAGTAGGTTTATATAATAACACAAAGATTAAAGTAAATATTACGATAATATCGCGGTTACGGATAAAATATAATTCATCTTTGAAAATGAATTTATTTTGGCATTTTTTTCATTCATCTTTGGTTGAAACTCAATTGAATAAGATATGAAATTTATGTAATATATTTTCAATAGGAATTGTAATTATTACCAGGTTTTCAATAGGAAATTGTAATTATTGCCTAGAATGCAAAATAATTTGTATCATACGATACTTGAAGTTAAATGGTTCTAAGCTTCTAAAGATTAAAAATAACTACAATCAGTGCAAAAACCATAATTAATATAATTAATCAAATATTCTAACTTTATACATATTAAAAAATTGAACAACACATTTTATTGAATAAAAATTTTATTGAATAATATAATTTCCGCAAAATACAATTTCCTTACCAATATTAAAGCCTACAAAAGGATTTGTCATGACATTTTTCTTTATTGTATACTATATTCAACAATGTGTATGTGTACAGTTCATTTCCTTTTCCATCCATACCAATAAAATATTCTTATACATAAAAAAAAATACATAAATCATTATTATTCTCTTTGAAAAGCAAAAAAAACCTAATTTACATATATCATAAAGACAAATTATCTCAAACAATAAAGTGAAGTATATGTACTTTTCATCATATATCCATTTGATAAAAATAAGAAAATTTTTAACCACAAACTTAAACAATCTAAAAAATCTCATCAAAAATCATAAAGTTGAGAGGAAAAAAAATACAATCTTGATAAAAAATGGTTTCTTTGTATAAATATGAAAAATATGTTATCTTTTCTTCCTCAAAATATTCATGTGTATGTTTGGTTTGGTATGAAAAATGTTGATTTTGATTGGAGTGAAAAGGCGCTATACTTTACGTTAAGTATGTACTTAATGTCATATTATTTATATGAAAATATGAAAATTGTCAAAGGAAGAGTATAAAAATTTAGTGGTTTTTCTCATATACTTAAATTACATATTAGTAATAATTAAGATTTATGTAAATTAAGGAGATTTTTGTTGATATTTTATTATTATGTAATATAATATATTATTGAATATTTCCAAATAAAAGTTATTATTTTTTCTAGATAGGATTCATATTGGAAGAGACAACGCTCGCCCAAAATTAAAGTTTAAATCTTATAAGTAGTTGACAATAACTTTTCTAAAACGAAATATACCTTTCTTAAGTTTAGTTTCAAGCGTCTATAAATGGCCTGACCCTAACAAATTATTTTCAATTTTCTAAAATTGATTATTTTCATCAATGTAACTTGAATATAAATTTTTTAATAAGCTTAAAAATCTTTCTCTAACAAATTAACATAAACATTTAAAAGAATACACCCAACTCTTTTTTACACGGTCTTTTTTTACACGATTTTGAAATAACACGATCCACAAAAAAAGAACAAATCTTCTTTTTTTATACGAAATATTTGGTTTAACACGATTTAAAAAAAAAAAAAAAATCTTATTAATTTTATTTATGTATTACTCGGGGAATACCCAAATTTTATTATATGATGTATAATCAAGAAACTGAAGTCGCATTTTCTATTTTTCTATTTAAATTTTATTGTTGTGTTCAGTTCGTGGAAAAATTATGTTTTAAATATTTATTCTTTTTTTGCACGGTTTTTTAGAACAACTTATGGTTAATTTTTCTATTTTACACGGTTTTTTACAATTGTTAAACACATCCTCAAGTTTAGTATGGTTAGCATGTCTTTTTTTTACACGATTTTAGTTCGAACGTATCTACCGTGTAAAAAAAGAGTTGGGTGTATACATTTTCTTCTACTACAGCGAATTTGTAAAAAAGCATTTTCCTATAAAATCGAGGAAATGATAATTTCTATTGTTGATATTTTTCCTATATTTTCAATTTTTTATAGTAAATCATTTGGTCATCTTTAATAGTTTTTCGATTTACAAAAGTATAAAGTAATATATAACTACAATTATATATTTTGTTGGGGAAATAAATTTTTATAATTACAACTTGTTTTTTTTTAAAAAAAAAGATTGATTATTAAAGAAAATCATTTAAAAAACACTTTCAGTTTTATTTGAAAGTTTGAACGGTGAAGAAGTTTTTAGTGTAAATTTTCCAATTATTTGTAGTATAATTTTTATCACGCACAAAAAATGTTAGTTTATGTGTAATGTAAAAGATTACATAAAACGTTTATTAATAAAAACTTATTTCTTCTAAAAAAAAAATTTTATTTTATTTTATTGGAACAAGGGAAATAAATTAAAAAATAATTTGATAAATGTTTGCAAGTTAGAAACTAGCTTTTTCAAATAAATTACTTGCAATATTTTACAAAATTATTTAAAATGCTTGTTTAAAAAGTTTAGATATTTGCAATTTTAGTGGACTATAAGAACTAAAATAATGTGATTTAGGAATTTTTCGCTGGAGAAAAAAAAATATTGAAAATAATGTGTTGCTACTAAAAACTGTGAATCTTAATTTAAATATTTACGAAGTTAAATACTTATCATTTTTCTAGACACTTACAAATAATAATTATTCAAAACAAATTATCTAATGCTGCTTGAACTAATAAGTCTTTAAATGAAAATAATTTCTTTGGAAATTAAATTCAGCCAAGTTTTAATTATATGTTAAATATTTAATTTGTGTATCACTTGCATCAAAATTTAATCTTTTGCAACATGCAACATTACGTGAAGCACTTTAAAAAGATTTTAATAAAACGTTTTGTTTTTTATGAATTATATTCAAAGTTTAATTTTTTTTTTGTTAAATATTTATGACCATTCTCATTAAAAACTAAAACTAATAATTATATCTTTTTTATTTTAAATTCATAAAATTTAATCAAAAAAAATTATATTACTATATAACTTTCTAAATTTTACTAAATATTTTAATCTTAGAATAAAAAATTGTAAATTATTCCACAAAAAAGGATATGATCTGCTTGAATATAATAAATATTAATGAATAATTGCATATTTGTTGTAATAGTTTTTGGTTTGTAAACTTGATCTGGAAAACTTGTATTAAATGTTATCTCTTATTTACTATACAATTAACATTTTGTTTATGTTTCATTTACAATAATCTTTGTATATCAGATTACAAGAAAATTGAACATGCGGCCAATTCAGGTTATTGACATGTTTTTTTTTTTTGTGATTACCTGTCGATTTGTAAACTTTCCCCCTAAAGGTGCACAAAATTGATAATTATATATACATCTATTCCCTTAACAACCACAAAAATGTAGCCAATAATTATTTATGTTTTTGGTTGGCATAATATCTGCAAATAAAAACTGGTACTAATTGAAGTTGAATTTTTATATACTTTTATTTTCATGATTAAAATAATTTCAACTTAGTTTTTTTAATTTTATGGATTTGTCATCTGAATTAATTTATTTCGTGTTTATTTAGCCACTAAAATTACCCAGAATTTAATAAAATTGAACTTAGTCAATAATTTGTTCATGTTTTATAAAATCTGTCACATTACTGGGACAGTATCAAAAAATCAGAAACACTATATCTGGAACCAAACAGACATACAAACATTTGAATGAATTGGGTGCTCAAAAATTTCACTAAACATCTGTTGATTAAAAAGTCGAATAAAATGTAGAATCGCTCATTGAAAAACTGTTCCTTAAGAAAATCTTCTATATTAGAATATATTTCGAAATTATAGTCTATATGTTTTCGGGATTGTGAATTACTATTGAAATTTTGTATTGAACCTCATAATATTTTATTTTCACGAAATAAAAATAAAATAAATTAAATGTTGTGTTGGTGCTTTATTATTATTACTTTCGCCAATTCATAGTATTTATTATTTTGAAAGACAAATAAACAGGTGAAAAAATATTTGCATTTTTTGTAATTGTGAATTTAAATAAAGGTTGGGTGATCTTGGAATTTTAATTACAAATTAATATAGTCAATTATAACACTAATTAAATATGCAACATATTAGAAATAATTACAAGTTTTAAGTTTTTATATTTTTTTTAAAAAAGAAAAGGAAAGTATATTAACTAATCATCAGTTGTACTAATATGATCATACATTGAATGACACCGTCTGTTATGTTTTATTTTTATCTGAAGTATAGCACTTCCATATACAGTATTTAATTATTTTATTATAATTAAAAATGTCACACTTGTTATAGGAAAGATAAAAATTTGTGTTTGAAATAATAAAGAGTTAATTGAAATTGATTACTTTTAATATACAAATAAAAGTCTATTTTTATATTTTTCTATAAGTGACAGCGTAATTTTCATTTGATTTCATAAAATGATTAATATAATTTTGAAAGATAATATTTTCACATATATATTCCGCTTTGATTTTTTTTAGCACGTCGATTACAATAAAATATGGGACAAGAGAAATCACTACTATATCGAAATCCATATGATAGTTATACAAAAAAAAATTCAATTTCCGGTTCATCTGATTACAGTTGTGATAAATCAAAAAAATCTACACATTCTCATTTTCGTTATCAACAAAATAACGAAAAGATACTAAATAAACATCACGAATCAAATAAACAACCCCATCGACATCATCACCATCACCAAAAGACATTTTTCGATTACGGAAAATATCGAAATCATCAAAACTTATCAACTGAACAAATTCCAAATCTTATTATCCAAACTACTAATCAATCAAAATCATTATTAACATTAACATCAGAAAATTCTAATAATCATAAATTAAATAATACAACATTACGTTCACCATCATCGGCTACAGAATATTCAGCAGCAACGTGTTATTGTTCATCAACATCAGCTTATTCCTCTTCCACACAAAAATCCACAAATAAACAAAAAGATTATTTAAATCATCATTTATATATTAAATCATATTTAGATATATTGGAAGAGGACGTTAAAGCTAAAGAAAATTTTAAAAAAGCACGTCCTGGTATACGTAATTATACGCCGAAAATTTTAACAAACGATAATAAAAGAAATATTAAAAAAGATCCAGAATTGTGGATTTGAAAATAAATTAAAAATGGCATTAACTTTTATTACATCAATGCTTAGTATGATACCACTTGTAGCAATAGGAGTAAATTATTATCGTTATCAAAATGTTGATCCAGAATCGAAAATTATTGAAGCTGATCCACTCAAGGTACATTTCGTTTTAAAATATATTTTTTTTTAAATAATTTAAAATATTCTTTTTTCAATTTTAGATCCGCAGTCGCTATGATTTTATTGTAGTTGGTGGAGGATCTGCTGGAGCTGTAGTAGCTAATCGATTATCAGAAATTAAAAATTGGACTGTTCTATTAATTGAAGCTGGAGGTGATGAAACTGAAATATCAGATGTGCCAGCATTAGCTGGTTATTTACAATTAACAGATTTAGATTGGAAATATAAAACAACACCACCTGTTAATCGTGCTTACTGCCAAGCAATGAAAGGTGATAGTTGTTTTTGGCCAAGGGGTAAAGTTTTAGGTGGATCAAGTGTTTTAAATGCAATGGTTTATGTACGTGGCAATAAACATGATTATAATCATTGGCAAAGTTTAGGAAATCCAGAATGGGGTTTTGATGATGTTCTACCATATTTTCTGAAATCGGAAGATATACGTAATCCATATTTAGCTAAGACACCGTATCATGAAACGGGAGGATATTTAACTGTACAAGAATCACCATGGCGAACACCACTATCAATAGCATTTATTCAAGCTGGTATGGAATTGGGTTATCCTCATCGTGATATTAACGGTGCGGAACAGACTGGGTTTATGTTGACACAATCAACAGTACGACGTGGTTCCCGATGCAGTACGGCTAAAGCTTTCTTAAGACCAGTCCGATTAAGGAAAAATTTAGATATAATTGTTCGTGCACAAGTGACACGAATATTAATTAATAAGAAAAGGAAAGCTTATGGTGTGGAATTTGTGAAAAATAAAAGAAAACAGGTTTTGTACGCTAACAAAGAAGTTATATTATCAGCAGGTGCTTTAAATAGTCCTCAATTATTAATGCTATCTGGAATTGGTCCAGCTGAACATTTACGAGAATTAGGTATTCCAGTAATTGCAGATTTATCAGTCGGTTATAATCTTCAGGATCACGTTGGATTAGGTGGTCTGACATTCGTTATTAATGAACCGCTAACCGTTACGCGATCCCGTTTTCAAACAGTTCCCGTATCACTGGAATATATTATGAGAGAAAAAGGTCCAATGACATTTACTGGTGTCGAAGGTGTTGCTTTTGTCAATACAAAATATCAAGATCCAAATATTGATTGGCCTGATATGCAATTTCATTTTGCACCAAGTTCAGTTAATTCAGATGGTGGTGATCAAATACGGAAAATTTTAAATTTACGTGATGGTGTATTTAATACAGTTTATAAACCACTATTACGTTCCGAAACATGGACTATTTTGCCATTACTACTCCGGCCAAAGAGTACAGGTCGTATTAGTTTGCATAGTCGAAATCCATTTCAACAACCAAAAATAGAACCTAATTATTTTGCACATCAAGAGGATATTGATATTTTAGTTGAAGGTATTAAAATAGCTGTTAATATTTCTGGAACAGCTGCATTTCAACGATTCGGTTCAAGACCACATAAAATACCATTACCTGGTTGTCGACATCTACAATTTCTTTCCGATGAATATTGGGCATGTTGTATTAAAGAATTCACATTTACAATTTATCATCCGACCTCGACATGTAAAATGGGGCCCGATTCGGATTCGACAGCTGTTGTTGATTCACGATTACGTGTCTATGGTATTGATGGTTTAAGAGTTATTGATGCTAGTATTATGCCAACTATTGTTAATGGTAATCCAAATGCACCGACAATTATGATTGGTGAAAAAGGTTCCGATTTCATTAAAGAAGATTGGGGTGTAAGAAAGAAACGACGGAAAGGTTGATCTTTCTTTAGTAATATAATATTAATTAGGATATTTTTTTTAGGAACTAATAAATTTTATTTATAAATAAACAACATTTCTGAAATTTTGATGTAAAGTTCTACTTTCTACTCAAAAAATTGTCTAAAGAAATTGTGATGGAAATGTTGTTTTTTTTGTTAGTTTTAATACTTGTTTTTAATTTAGCTAGTCAAAGCTGTTAAAATTTTCTCTTTTGTATAATTTGTAAATTTAATAATATATAATTATTGATATTACTAAATGATAAGTGTAGGAAAAGACAAAACATAAATTTATTTAATTAAATCTAGAAGATAATTAAAATGTAAATAAATTCTATTTAAGTTTATAAACAAATAATTTGTAAAATTCTTGTTTTATTGTAATGATTACTCACCCCTTAACAGAAAAAAAATATTTTCAGGAATTTTCAATTATTTATGTTCCATTAAAGTGTAGAAGTATACTAACATTGTTATTACATAAAGAATAATTCGAAATCCTTTTGCTTACCTGTAAAAAAAACAAGAAATTGAAAAAAATTAATGGATTAGAAACTTGATATTCATTTTAATTCAAAATAATTTTTAGGGTAAGAGAAATTTACTTGTAAAAGGATTTTAATAATGTGTAAACCGTACCTAATCCAATTAAAAAGAAATAAGAGAAAAAAAATCAATATTAACTAGAAGAAATTTCCACCTTAATTTATTTTACCCCTGCGTGTTATTTTGGTATTTAGAATATTAAAGGTTATTGCCATCTCAGCATAACAACATGACTAAGGTAAATTTACCAGGAAAATTATTATATTTATATTTAATGCATAGAGGTTTTATATGTGCTCTATATTTTTATGCTTACGGAAATTAAACGGATATGTAATAATGGAAAAATTTATTTAAAATACCTTAACAAGAAATTTTTCGACTATTAATATTTAGTATTATTAAAGTAATTTTTTTATGATTCTACAATATTCATGACCTAATAAATTTTGACTTTTATTAATGATAGTATTTGGCGTTACATTATAATAGAACTATATAGTAAAAAATGAAGTTATCTGCCGAGTAGTGACTAAGTTTGATTCCAGTGAGAGTTATTGATTTTGGATCTAAGTGTACTCAGCTTTAAATTAGTAACAGTAATATAATTATGGTCAAATGAAATTTTAACATTGATAAAAATGATAATAAAAACCTAGTTTTATAAATAAAAAATTTTCTTAACTAAATATAAGTAAAGAAGTCATCATTAATAAGTAAAGAAGACATCAAAATTTGGGATAACTTTTGGGATATATTTCCATGTCGATACTCGAACTGTTTAATTACTTTTGGATAAAAAAATACGCACCAAATTTTTTAATTTATATTGTTTTAAACAACACTTATTTCGATACTCGAACGTATTTAAATAAAATTTTATTATAAAATATTTTTTTAAATCAACCCACTCTGACACTAATAACAATATACAATAATTTTAAATTCAACATTTTACAATTTATTAACTGAAACTCTATTTGCCAAATCAAAAATTTAATTGTTCAAAATATTTTATTGATGCTAACTTATAGCATAAAATTATTTGATTCGAAATTTTCCTTTTAACTAACAATTTCATTAGAAAATCATATTAACCACACATTTCTATTATAATAATAATATAAAAATATATTTCCTCTGGGTACTTGTTAATACGCTTACCATACATGAATGTTAAATGTTTACCTTGCCGCAGGCCATCATGGTCAAGATTTCTTTCAATTTACATCATATATCAAGTTTTAAGGAAATATTAAATAGACAAAATAAGTAAAATAAGTAGCTATTTATTTTTTTATGATCAATTTTATATTATCATATTATTATTTTTTTATTATATTAATTAAATTTCTTTTGCATATTAATATTAAAATATGTTTTCCTGTTTGGCACTAAATAATAAAATAAAGTTAATGTAAATGCAAAAAAAAAAATATTTGAAATAAAATGAAAACAATGTTATTTTATAAAAAATAATAATAATTTTTATAGAATTTATGGACCATAAATAAATTGAAACTTATTATGTAATATATATTTACTTTAGTTTTTAAACATACAAGATGTAAATGTTAAATATATAAAAAAAACCATAAAGTTTTCCCAGCATAACATGATCATAAAAAATAAACGAGATAAAAAACATTGTCATTGTTAAAATTATGGGAACTTTTTAGATAGCAGTCTTAAAATATCTTTAAAAAAAATTATTGTATGTATGTTACTTTTAATAGTTCCGCAACGATATTATATTTTCAATGAACGTGACCCATTTCGTAATTAAAAATTACAATATTTTCTTCGATTAAATAATAAAATAAAGCGTGAGTTAAGTACGGAAATTTACGTGATCATAATATGTTTTTTAAATTTTTTTTTAGTGTTTCTTCTAAATATTTAATTACACAACAATCAAACTGTTACAAATAAAAAAACATAATTTAAATCAGCACACGGAATATTAAATAAAAGATTTATGCTATAACAATTTATAGGCCTTTTTTGCCAAAATATTTAGGTCATATTTCTGAAAAAATAAATTTTAATGAAAAATTGTAATTTAAGATATAATAAATATTGTCCTAAATTAAAAATACAGATGCCACCTTGGAAACGTAATTAAAAGAGGAATAAAAAAAAATTTATTTAAAAAAATTTGCCAATACGTCGAAAAATTTATCTTTAAAAGCTGACTGGACACATTCACTAAATTATGTTCAAAACTAATAATTTATTTTTAATAGAGATTTTCCAACTATTTAGATCGTTTACTATTTGCCATTAATTCAATTCACCTATATTCGAAAATATCGAAAAAAAATTATCAGTAACTTTTTTATAAAGTGAATTAATTAAACTGATTTCCCAGGCTACTATCAAATTTTTAATAATGCTTTTTAATATAACACTCCCTACTAATGAAGCCTAGATCGCGATCGTTATATGTATAATTTGTAATACAAAACTATGTGAAAAAAAAATTATATGAATTAAGTAATTATCTAACAAAATAAACTCTCAGCAATTTAAACCTAAATTTAATGTAATTAATTTATAAAAAAAATTGTGTTCACTTTATGAAAAATCTCATTTCAGTCAACATTTTTACACTGTTTGGTATTTGTGCCGTCAGCTGTCTAATTTATGTCCAAAAACTGACAAGTAAACCATCCAATTTTTTATCTATTCACAAAATTGAAATTTTATTTATTTTTTTTATTTATGATATTTTTTTTATAGACATGGTGAATCTTAATTTGTACCTTTTTTACTTTTATAATACTTTCACTTTATAAATTTAATATATATAAAACCAGCTTTTATCTTAATTTAATTTATTCATATTAAGAGAACCATCTTATAACTCTCTGTCCATAATTTAAAATAAATAATTTGAAAAAAGCGTAAAAAACCCCAAGTGAAATGGTTAATCGAATTAACACAACCCAACAAAATAATATAAAACCTTATCCACATTTCTGTTCACATTATTTATTACTAGCCTAACTTTAAGTAAAAAAATTTTTTTTTACCTTTTCTAAACATTGTATTGTCATTTTATAGCTAATTAAGATCTTGAAAGAAATTTTTACCAAAACATTTTTTTTGTTGGCTGTTTTTTTTTTTTTTTGCGGTGACATAAATTAGTTAGTTGTCGTGAACATACAAAATAATCCAACCGCGAATCATCTAACCAAAAAACAAAATCTTGGACGTGTAAAAATGGGAAAATATTTTTAATTGAAAAGAAATTAAACTAAATAGCCTCAAAAGAAAATAAGATTTGTGATGGAAGGCAACATGTCAATTTGCACGTAGATATATATTATTGTACACAAATTGTTGTAAACAAATTGATTAAGAAATTTTATTTCATGAGCTCATCAGCAGTAAATTTACTATTATTAATTTAAATGTCGTCTTTTTTTTTTCGTGTAAAATGAAAATTTCAAAATTAGTTGTTAAAAATTTGTTTAGCGCGAGCCAAAAAAAAAATATACTTTTTGTATTTTTTGTCGTCATTATTAAACTGAAATTATGTGCTCAATTATTAAATGTTAGTGGCTTTTACCAATATATTTCATAATTTACCAAATTTTGATGTGTGAAAAGTGTAGTGTGTGATTTATATTTGGGGAAATTATATTCTTTTGTTGATTTTTCATGTTGAAATATATGCTTTGTCGTAAAATGAATGTAAATGTATTATATAAATAAAACTATTTTATTGAATTTAATATAAATGTGCTAATTAGTTAATTGTTACACTATTTCACTAAAATAATATTCACATAAAAGCAGAGGTCAACTTATCTTATTTTATTTATTAATAATTCGAGACTCGCACATTGTTTTAGTAATTTAAAAATGAATTTCCAGTCCACCGGACAGAAAGGTTTTTTGAAAATCGATTTACAATAGTTTTCCAAGATAACAGATATTCAAGGTTACAATAATTTTCCAAGGTACTAGAACATATATAGGGGACAGTGGCCGATATCCTAACTCGTAGCATTGTTAGACTTCGGAAAAAAATAATATTATTATTTTTAAAAATATCAGACTGTATAATTAATACTAATCTTAAAAGTAAATTGTATTCATTTATTGGCATTAAAGTTTCAAGTGTTTGAAGGTAATAGTATTGTTTAAAAACCCTTATTTTATTGAAAGGCTTTGTAATTAAATATTTATTATAGTAATTCTTAAACTGATTCTAGTTGTCTAAGTTGGGTCGCTGTGTATTACCTGTGTATTACAATATATTATACTGTGTATTACAATAAAAGCATCATTATAATAATAATGATCCTTATATTGTACTGGTACAATATAATGATCAAAAATGTTTGTGTGTTACGATTTAGGAATCCAATTTCCTAAATTTTAGCATTTGGAGCGTTTTTTTATTTCGGCTTTTGCGAAAATACTATTCTTTTCTTTCTGTAAAACATTTTTTTTTCTAAATATGAATCTTTTATTTAGTACTTCTACACAAAAATACCGGAGCACTGAACATTGGTATGATTTAGACAAGTCTACCCTATATGTATAAACGATTTAACTATAAAGATACTTTCAATACGCTTTCATATTTATAAAACATTAAATAATTGTTATCCATCAACCACAATTCATAGAAAACCTTATCACTTAATTATTAAAAAAATATCTCTTCTTAAAATGACTTTTTTTTCCGTAAATATTATAAATTTTAAAGTTACCAAAAAAAGGAAAGAAAAAAAACCCATAATAGTTAAATTGATGATAATTAAATTTACACATTATGAATATTGTGAAATGAAATTAGCTTTCAAAGAGAGTAATATAGATAAAACAAGAAAGATATGTGCTGTCCGTCAAATCAAATTTATTATGTCATAGATGTACACTAATAAAATACAAATCATTAAACATTAAAAATAAGTAGGTTACCTACTACTATTGCTTATGCTTTTGCATTCCGTAAAAAGTAACAACAAAACTGCCCAAAATAATGTGAATAAATATTATTTTTTATTACGGAATAACAAATATTTCCGATCAAAAGAAAGAAAGTGAAAACCTTAAATGTCTACAATTTGTTGATGCAATATTTTAGTTTTAGAGTACATTTCAATTACGCGTTTTATGTATATATTTTTTTTAATTTCGCAAAATGAAAAAAAAATAAGTAAATACATAATTTCCATTACAAATAAATAAATGATATAAGTTTAATATAATAATAATTATTTGTTAATAAAAAAATTTAATTAAATAATTGAATTTTTTTTGGTAAAATACAAATTTTTTTATATTTTTTTTTGCGATGACGTTTTTGCACAATAAAGTCGTTTTCTTGTCACTAAACACGGAAATAAAATCATATCGAAATATGGTTTAGTCGTACAATTTTTATAAATCAAAATTAAATTATATTTCGAGACTCTATATAAAAAAATGTTAATGAACTCGCAGCGGAATGGTTAGTTAATTAAATATTTATGATAATTTTATTTATAAGATTAGTTATTCAATATTTTATGTAAATTCCAGTAAAAACAGCTAAGCAAAAATAAAATATGATTAATATCTGCACATTTGTCAAAATATGATTATTATGTTTTGTTATTTTTAGATAAATTCTGATTTCGATTGCAAAACATCTTAAAAATTGGTAGAGCTTTTTGGAAAATTGCCAACGTATTATATCTGAAAAACATATTCATTAGAATTGGAAACTCAATTGAGCTCAGTTCTCAAGACTTAACGTAAAATTATTTAATAAAAAAATGTAAATAATCGAATCAATATATTTGCATTGGTTATATTCAAAAATACTCATATGTTATTTCGAGACTCGAGATTTAAATTATTAATACATTTTGAAATCATTAAAATCAAAAATAAGTTGTACACCGACTTAATTTAAAACTAAATTCCGGAGATTTTAAAATTTGCTAAATATAGTGTGGGAGATATATTTTATTGCCTAGTAAGTAAATTTTTTTTTTACAATTTATTTATGGTACGGAATCAAAACAACTTTAATAATTTACATAAATAAATAAAAGTAATAATAATTTTTTTATTAATATCTGATTACGTAATTAAAATAAATAGACCACGGAAGAAAAGATATCATAAAAATAGCTATTTTAGAGAAAGAAAGTGATTTAATATTATTTAATTTGCATATTAAATAAAATATTTTCGATAATTTGGTGATAAAAAAATATATATTTATTTATTTTTATTAATTTCAAGTACTTTTATTCTTTTTATGATATTGAATAGTCGATAAATGATTTAAATTAGTCGATAAATGGATTAAAATGGTCGATAAATAAAATTGATTTATTGAAAAGTCGATAAATTAAAGGAACGAATTCAAATTTCTCAGTATAAATAAATTTATAATAGCATTCGAAGACATGAATAGTTTTACAGACCAGACATTTTACTTCTACTTAAAATATGTGTAGAATTGCAAATTTCGAATTTCGAACAATAATTAAATTTGCTAGTATATTAATAGCTTTATTTACATTATAAGCCCCAAAGATTTATAAGTTCAGGAGAACGAATTTTTTAAGTGAAATTTATACCAAAGTATGTGAATATATTTTCGATGTTATAAAGACTGTAGTATCTTTTATCAAAATTTACTAAAATAGTAAAACAATTTATTAGTTAAATGAACTATAAAATATTGTGTTAATTTTATCTAATACATTAAAAGAAAACAATCAAGTGTAAAAAATCCCACCGAACTAAACATGAAAACCTTTTTATCACCTTTTTGATTAGAAATCGGTTTTTTTTTTTTTTTTAAAGATGAAACTTTTAATTTCCGAAAAAGATAAAATAACCGAAAAAAATTGATTAAAAAAGTCATTTAAAAGTCAATTTTTGATTTAGAATTTTTTTCATGATAAATTTGTAAAATATTTGCCTGATTTACTACAAGTTAATGCTTTTAATATTAAATAAAAATATATAATTAAAAAATAAAATGTACAATAAAGTCTCGATAATTTCAACTCATTAACATTTTTTATTGTTTTTAATCTTTTTATCGCGTGTAATTTTAATTGAATTCAATTGTATACATTAAAATGTATTTAAACATGATTTCATAAGATTTTTCTTTAATTAATATTATATTACATCTTAAAAATCGCTGGTGCATTTCTTTGGAACAAAAACGCGAATTTTTTCTAATTATCTAACTAAAGTTTCTTTTGGAAATATTTATGATTTTTTTGTCTTAAATCAGTGAATAGTTTTTATAAATCATATCCTAACACAATATTAAATTTTTTTTTTTAAAAAAATACATTTTCGAGAATCGCTTTGTGACAAATTGAATTAATTCAATTTATTTTTTTAATTTTCAGATTTATCTGCAAAAGATATTTAAAATACAAGATTTATTACTCAAAGACGACTCAAAAATCTTAAAATAACAAAAAATTCAACATATTTTATTTTCTCTTTGTGTTTTTTTTTGTTTTTGCTGAACCCTTTTTGTTAGTTGTTAGCATAACTAACTAAAATCAATATTATTTTCAGTTTGACCAAATAACTTTCATTTTTTCAAAAATGAAACAAAAAAACTATCAAAAAATACATTCATTTAAATTTTAACGTTCCAAAAGCTTAATGTACAAAATTTATGGAAACAAAATAAAAAATATGTTGGGATGTCCGGAAATCATGCATTTTAATTATAATAACATTAAAAATTGCATATTCGATTTTTTATTTCAAGTTGAAAGAAAAACACTTTATACACAATGATATAGAAAAATGGAAAAATAATGATGGACAACAGACAAACTAGTACTTTTCCTGAAAATTATATAAAACAATGAATACTTATAATGTTTCCTAAAAAAAATTTCTATTTTTAGTTAGACAGCATTAAGTCAAAACCTAAATGTAAAATAAATATATTCCCAAGCACAACAATTACAAAGCTATAGAAGACTTTACTCAGGGTATCATAGGTATTTTGGATATTAAAGTAAACTACAATTTTTTGGTATTGTTAAATACAAAAATAAAAAAAGTAAAAATATGCTTTTGTCAGAAAAAAACTATCTTATTTGTAGAAAGTATTTAAGTTTAATTTTTTCTAACAAGCTGACAAAAAAAAAACACTTTGACATCTTTGTTTTGTCAATACAGTGACAAAAAAAAGAAACAATTTAAAATTTATATTTGCACAACGCTTATTCATGTCAAATAAGTTTAAGAAAACTAAAAAATAATATTAAGTTAAATTTACTAGATGGTCCATTATGTGACAAAAGTAATTTCGCTTAGAATACTTGAAATTTTAAGTTCAGTTCAAAGTTAAGTTTAAATATTCCGACAAAAAAGCAATAAAATACGAATTGCTCCTTGTTCATTCTCATATTCTCCTCTTGCCGAACAATTAAACATATTAGGTTTAATTTCTTTCAGGTATAAACATTTAATAATTGTAGAAGTACCCATTAGAAAGCCAAATAATACAAGTGTAAGAGTAAATAGGTTTATTTAAGCATATTACTGATGCAAATACATATACGATACTTTTAAAGAAAAGTATCGTATATGCACCCACAAATAAAACCTACATTATTATTTCATTGTTAGTTAAATTGGCACGGAAAAAAATACTGAAAATTCAATTTTCTTTAAACTCTGTCTCAACATTTAAGTGTACATCAAAATAGACAGAATTCAAAATCCCTTTTTGTAATGAAAAGAAAAAACCAATTGTTTTTATTTTGTAATATTGATGATAAAATTCCATTTGCACAGAAAATCTTTAAACACAAAAATTCCTGATCATTTTTTTTTTGGTTTATCCATAAAATATAATGAAAAACTCGATTTTAATTTCCATGTGGTTAAAAGCATTTTCTGGTAATAATGATGATGCAATCTTATTACACATACATAAAAGTAAAATTGAATAAAAATAAATTAAATGAAAAATTAAAAACTCTTCATTTCAGTTTAAATATTATGTTTCCGAGTTTGTTTGTTTTTTTTGCAAAAAAAATGTTTATTTTAAAGAAATTATTTATAATATTTTTTGTTATATACTGTGTTAAGTTAAGATATTTTAATGTAATTAGGTATCGCCAGCTTTAACTATTATTCATATTTTAAACAAAAATCTTTTTAAAATGGTTACAATAATCTTTAACCAAACATGATATAAATCTGGAATTTTTGGCAAAACACTTCATTATTTTTAGCTTGTTTCCGATATTTCCCACATTTTTCTCTAGAAAGATGGCATAAATTTCCTAAATGCCTGTTTTCTAATAACAGTCAGAAGAGCATACAAATGTGTTTCCCAGTATTTTTATTCGTTTATAAATGTTTTTACAAAATTTGGAAAATACACTGCATTTTCCAATTTTTTCCCAAAAAGGATTAATGCGGCGAATATTCGAGGTTTTACAAAAAAAAGTCAAGAATGCATATAACTGTAGAAAAAAGCATTTTTTGGGAACCTACCGTATTTTTATCGAATTTCGAAAATATTCCGTATTTTGCAAATTTCCGAAATCCTTTAAAACAAAAAGGCGTTTTGCGCTGTTATGATCTGACAGTGGTCTTAAATGGTTAATTAGATAATTCAAATTTAACGATTTAATCATATATAAATTTATCTAAAAGTGTTTCAGTAATCTTTATCCGCATATAGTAGAAATATTTATTGAAAATAATATCTTATAATAGCACCATAAATCTTATATCTTATGGCTATCAATCTTAAGCGTTGCATAATGATAAAAAAATAATTAATTTAATTTATAGTTCCTGAAAATCTCATTTTTATTAGTATTATTTAAAACACTTTATCACTAAAAATTAACAAGCACTTTTTTCCAATTTTTCTAGAAATTTCCTATACTTATTATTACTATTATATATTAAATGAATTACTTGTACTTTTATTTCATCTTTAGCGTCAAATATTAAATTGAATTGTTGTATATAATTTGTAAACTTTAAATGAGCATCAAATTAAAAATGTATAACAAAAAAAACTAAATAATTCAATTTTCGGGGATATTGCAAAAGCATAATTCAAATTGTCGTAAATTGTTTTATTCCATAATATATAATTTTCTACAAAAAAAAATGAAAAAATGAAAAATAATGTTAATGGAAAAATTACAAGTATACTATACAATTTATTATATAGTTACATATTTAGTTATTTTTAAAGCCGCCGCCAATTTGTAAAATAGATTTGTTTAGCTAGCAAGCAAATGAAATTTTTGAATATTATATACAATATGTATAATAGCATAATAAGTGAAGTCAATTATTATACATATATATATAAATATCAAATCATTTGTTTAGTAATTACGTCATTTTTTAAATTTATATAATTTTACTTAACCATATTTTTAATGAGGTAATTGTGAGTTTTAAATTGACATATGTATTCACAATTTATGGATTATACTTCAAATTTAGTTACGGAATTTCGATTAGATAAAGATGGATTGCAGCATATTTATAGAAATGTGTTTTCAGGAAATGATTTATTGTTGATAATTAATTTTTTAAATATTAATGCTTATATATTATTAGTTGATTGGTGTTAGCGTATCTTAAGTGTGATTTAAAGTATAAGTCGAATTCAAATTATATTTCAAATTATATCACACTTAAGATACGCTAACACCAATCGTACCAAGATCTGCTGCAGGAGTTTCCTCCGAAAAATGATTCATAGATCTCTAAAGAAACATTTCAAAAATTATCCATAGATCCTTCATCTGGAGCAGCGGTTGTTATAATTTTAAATTCTTATAACTTGACTAATTATAGCTAATAAAATCAAGCATAAAATGATGTCCTTGTGGTATAAGTCCTAAAAATATCCTAATACTGCCTATTTAGAACGATTACCTATAAACTACACTACTAAAGCATTAAAATTTGCGAATCCTAATTCCAATTTAAAATTTTTGCCTTTTAAAAATCATTTAAAGATAATTTATTATTAAATTAAGTCCATATTTCCAAAAAAAATATAATAAATGGAATTGATATTTACAAAAATTTCTCTCTCCTGCAAAAGAAACCATAAACTGACCTAAATTATATTTATCTACACTTCCATACTATATTAACTCAAATCCAACATTTTTTTTTTAAATACTGAAAACTTTGATTATTTCTGTTATGTACGCAAGAAAGGCTTTCAAAAATTTTCTTTAAAAACAAAAAACAAATTCATTGGATCATAAAACAAGTTGTAATCGACTACGTAATCACACAGAATTGAGTATCAGTAATGCAAACAAAGTAAAGAAAAAAAATATATATTTCAATTGGAGAATGCAGAAAAACCTGTAAATAATTTTCATCTCTGCTTCTTATTGCTAAACATTTTATACAAAAGTTATCTACTTATTTGTCAACACAACACTTTTAGTTTTTTTTTATCCGTCGCCTAAATCAATTTTCAATATGTGTACGCATTTTCAAAAACGCATTTTGCAAATAAAACCCCCTAAAAAAATAAGGATTACACTTTTTACAGCTCTTTTAAAAGATGCAGAAAGCTAAGATATGGTAATAAAGTAGAGAAAAAAACAATGAGAATAAAAATGTATTATATTAAAGGTGCGAAAGAGAGTGGTAAAAATATTCCAACACTGATTCAATATGGTTTGATGGCTTGTTTCGGTGAAACAACTTTACTAAACAAATCAAAAATTTAATCAGTCTGTTAGTCGAGTTTGATGTAGGAAGTTGAGTTGAGTGTTTTGCTAGCAAAAAAAAAAGCAAAATTTGTGTCAGTGAATTTATAAAAAAAAAAAAAAAGAAGCAAAAAAAAGATATTTATTAATTTTAAAAATATTATAAGAAAATAGTTTATGATATAAGTGCAAAATTAAAATTTAAATAGAAAAAAAAAGATAATTAAAAATTTTATTCAAATGAAAAATATTAAATATAATTTAAAACATAATAATCATAAAACGGATTAAATTAGTTTTTTTTTTGTTTTTGGAATTAAACGGATGGATTAATTAAGCAGTAATTTTGGATTTTTATTATAAAAAATGTGAAAAGTAAGTTAATTTTGAAATACAAAACTTAGCAAATTATTTATATAAATCCGAGACTCGATTAAAAATATATCAATTAATAAAAACTCAATTAAAAATTATTTTACTACTTAATTGTAGGTTTATTATTGCCAGGATCAGAATAAGAAAATAAGTTAGCCAATATAAATTAAATATTAGCCTTTTCATAATATTTTCGAGCCTCTTTCGAATATTTTAGAATATTTGCGAGACTAACTCAATACAAAATATACTAAACTGTTCTGAAGCCTGGGAATTTCTCAACTAGCTGATTATTGTATTTTTGATATTTTTAAATAAAATTCTAATTTTGATTGCTAAAAATTAAATCTTCCAATTTTCCAAAAATAAAGTACGTTTAGTATAAAGTAAAGTATCGTGCTTTGAAAAATTTTAGTATTGCAATGAAAATCAATATTAATATATAAAAATATCAATATTATATCTATCATGTTTTCCAAAAGAATTTATATATAAAAACATCGAGTCTCGTTTTATAATTAGCCTAAAAACTATTTTCCATACATTATTTTAGTCGGTCAAAAATTTTTTTCTACTTTCTTTATATAGAAATTTTCATTATCTAACCCCAATTATTATTTTCCCGGCTAAATCAATATTACAACTAGATTAACTAGTTTTTCTTCAATATTAATTACAATGTATATACAGGAAAATATAGAATAACAAAGCCAAAAAATATTGAATATGTTTAGACATTGGAATGCAATTGTTATGCAAAAAATTAATTCACACTAATTTAGATGCAGAAAAAAAAACAGAAACTAAATATGATATTATAGCAAATTCTGCTGTTTACTTACGTAAGCACAACGTGATAATAAATTATAGTTTAATTTCACTTCCAGCTGTCACATCTTATCGAAATAAA
This sequence comes from Empis livida, assembly GCA_963932195.1. Taxonomy (NCBI): domain Eukaryota; kingdom Metazoa; phylum Arthropoda; class Insecta; order Diptera; family Empididae; genus Empis; species Empis livida. The sequence goes on from OZ010648.1 coordinate 47,849,110, forward strand.
TATAAATTAAATAATTTGAGTTTTGTTTTAAAAGTTCATAAAAAACTATTACTGTGTCATGTAATCGCTAGCAGAAACAAACTTTTTTTCTTTTCAATATTTTTTATTTATGGATGCGAACAAGCAGGGATTATTTTAAGAAAAATGTTGAGAAATTTGTACTCTAATTTGATCAGAAAAACTTTGAGTTCAACAAATTTTTATTAAAATGCCTTTAATGATCGAATTTATAAATCGAACTTTGCTGTATGCTTGTCTTAACTCATTAGCAATTCTTAACTAAATATAAGGACGATCTTAAGTCTGCCATAGTGCAGAGTGAAGACAGTCTTATTTTAAATTTTCTGATTATATTTGGATAGCTATAAAACATATTAATTATTAAAGAAAAATGTGGCAATATTAAATTATTTTAAAAAAAACTCTTAAATTAAAAAAATAAATTTAATTTTTGAATTTGAATTTCTAAAATTTTCATAGTTTATTAACTTTTAAGATCCTTTTCTGTTATATCTGTAAATTAACTAAAGTTATACAACGTTTATGAATACTCAACGTTATGAGTATTAATCAAATTAAATATTTTATAAGATGAAATAATATTAATTTACAACTTTTAATTTAGTCCGGCGAAAAAAAACATGAAACTATTCTCAAATGGAAACTTAAGGATTTACTTTAGTTTCTATTTGGAAATAGTTTCATGTTTCTTTCGCCGGATAAGATTCAATGCACTCTCATTTGGAAATATACAAAATTACATTTTAGATTAATTGAAAAGATCTGCATATTTTTATGCTTTAAAACAATTACCAAAAAATGTTCGTAGCTTCAAGATAAAACAGGCCTGCATTAGACTTCTGTTTCACTTTGAATAGATACACTAATTTGACAACACAAAAATACGTATCTCAATATTATACTGTTAACACAGATTAATTAGATAATTAATTATTTATGAATATTTCTATAATAGTCGAAATGTAACTAATAAATATTTTAGATACTAATATTTAGTACCAAACATTTTTTTATATGCATAATAGATGATTTGAATGAATTAATTTAATGAAGTTAATGTTTTGATTAAAAAAAGAAACATTTTTATACCAAGATGAAATAATAAAATGTAGATTTTTAAATGTTTACTTTTATAAGTAAAATCAAATAGATATAAAAAATTATTTTATGGTCAATATAAATATTTTTTTTATTATAACAATTTTTTGAAATTTATCTATACAAAAAGGTAAATAAGTTAATTATAACTTAAAATTAATGAATTCAACAATTAAGGAGAACTTTCACATATTAAAATATATTTTATTTTTTGTATATTTTTTTTTGGCTTTTTGCAAAAAAAAACAATTACTTAATTAAATTTATATATGTATACATCATAATATTTATGCAGTAAAAAAAATTGCAATAAAAAGCATAAAATAATATTTATATGAAGGCAGAAAAGGTTCGCCTAATTTCACTATCTATAACCACATACTTTCAACCATAATCCATTCTCCACACAATTTAAATAAACTAAAAAAAAAAAAACCGTCATCACCCAAAAACAAAATAATTTTAAATTTATACTTTTTTTTACAAGTTTGTCAGGTTTTTTTTTGCACTAAAATGTGAAAACATAACTAAATAACAAAAAGAAATTATGTTTTTGCACAAGGAAATTTTTGTAAAAGATATTTATATTATGTAAGTTTAGTTTCCCTGTAAGAAACTATTAAATCTAAAATTAACAAACTATTGATTCTGTATCCAGAATAATGTATTCTTATTATCAGTTTGTTAAATTTTCTATTTGCTAAATTTGTATGTTATTAATAATTCGATTCTCGAAAAATATTTGATCGAAAATATATTTTTATAAAATTTTTTCAGTACTATTTTACAGACCTCTTAAATATTATGTTTTTAATTATCATTCAACTGAACAAGTAATTGCAAAAAGTATGATCTTATTTTTTTTTTACTGCAGTGATTGCGGTATTAACCGCACTTTAATTTTCTTTTTAAAACAGCCTTCAAATGAATTAGCGTATAAATATTATAGACTTCTCTCTTTCAATAAGAAATAAGTTTCTTTTATTAATATTTTGTTACTTAATATTTTGTTACAATATTGAATTTTCATACAAGATTGTTTTTTATTTTATCTTTTCATGAAAAACTTTAGTTTTCAAGTCAATTTGCATTGCGTAATCGTCAGTGTTACTAGAAAATTATTACAAAATAAAGATAAAAAATTATTATTGTAAATTTCGAAAAAGTATTCTTTTATTTATCTATAATTTGATTTTAACACTTTGTGGTAAAAATAATTTGACAGTTTTTTTTTTAATATTACTTTATTGTTTACATCTTTAAAAACTAAACAAGACAAGGTCACAAAATATACATGAGCCAAAATTTCGAATTTGAGTAAAAAGTTAACAAGTGGAAAATTTAATTTTGTAATTTTATATTTTATGGGATTCTTTGTCATTTAACCTTGATATAAATAATACAAATTTTGAAAAATAATTGAAACATTTTCAAAAGTGGGCCTGTGTATTACAAGAGCAAGTACGATTTAGTAGTAACAAAGTAATTGTCAGTAAGCAAGTTATTTTCACACAGTCGAATATATACAAATATATCAAATCTTACTATTACTGCCCATTTAATTCTAAAAGTTACCCTTACATTAACACCTCTAACAGAAAGTGTAATCTATAAGATAATACATTACTGTGACTCATGAAATTGTAAGGTTTTGTAACTAGATGTATTTAAAGTCTTTTTCCTTTAATTTTAACTCCTTACGACTATTTTGTGTCAAGATTTATAATAAATTACTTTTACAAATTGAACTAGGAAATAATTTCTTGAAACTCAATACTTTTAATATATTTATTGATAGAAATTTGTTATTCAGAAATTATTATTACTATTTTCATTTGATTTTCTTCTTTACTAGTAAAATGATTACAAGTTATTCATTAGATTTATGTTAAATTCATTGAAATTTGCTTAAAATATAGAAAGTAGTAATTTGCAATAGAAATAATATTAATTATGATAAAATAAAATATAAATTTTTTTTAACTTACAAAATAAGTAAAAATAATTTATATACACAAAAAATAACTGAAGAAGTAAATCTCAATAATTACTATAATTATTACAGAAAAATGTTTATATCTTTTTCAAATTATGAGTTTAAAATTTGATAAAAATTATGAATTTCCTTCCAGCAAATTAAATGATTTATTTTTTAAATATATAATAATATACTTTTTACCGACAGAAGACTTCTTTATTTATTAAAATATGCATATGTATATTCTCTTTTAATAAACGAATGCAAAAACAGAATAATTATTGTAATTAAAGCTAATTTTAAATTGCAATAAAAATTTGTATGTAGTCAATATGCACAAAAAAACATAATTTATATAAAATTTCATAATAAATTATTAATTTAATATGTAAAATTAAAACTGTCGGTTAAATTAACTGAAACAGCACGGCAAAACCAACATTTTTTTACACTCAATTGAGTTTTAATAGCATGTTATTTGCATCAAAATTGTAAAATCTAATTTTATTGCTTTATAGAATTATGATAACATTTAAAATTATATCTCAGTATCGAAATAACTGGTAAACATAAATAAATTACAATTTAATTATACAAGAAAATTAAATGTTGTATAAAACTAATATACTAGTTTTTAGTAACTTCTAATAAAAGCCATAGTAGGTTTAATCTTACGAGTTTTATTAAAAGCCACTCGCAGTAGGTTTAATTAGTTCATAAAACTTAAATTTTACTTCTCTGCGGCTGTTATAGTATACAAATTAATTTTAAAATTTTACATACTTACAATATTTAAATTCATTTTATCATTTATTGCATAATCTTAATCTATCACTTACCCTACAATGAATTGTTAATGACCTATTTTCCCAGGACATGTTTTGAAAGCGGAAATCTTAGTTTATCTATTCAACACAACAACAAGAAAACTTGTTGATATAAATTTACGCATTTAATTATTATAAAATCATTATTTTATGCGAAACTATTTAATAAATTGATGCCAGAATTGATTAATTCAATTAAAATCTTCAGAAAACCTGTTATATTTGCATATTTTCAGTTTCTTCGAGAGTCGGTAATTCAAAATATTCAATATAAAATTTTCGAGTATCGAATTTTTGAAATAAACCCATTTAACGATTATTATACATCTAAAAGTATGCAATATTTTATAAATGAGTTCAGTTTTCAAGCGAGTATCGTTATTAAATTTCATTGCACACTTTTAGGCGATATTTATACAACACAAAAATACTAAATAAAGACGGAATTGAAAATTTTTTGCAGGAAAGACTTGACTACTCAGTATGAGGTCAGTAAACTTTGTTTATTGAAATAAAAAACAAATCTCCCAGTTAAATTTACAGAAAGCAATATCACCGGTTATCGCTGCGCCGGTAAATCTTGTTATTCTATGATACACGTTTATTTTATAAAACCACGATAAACAATTATATTAAATTTTACTTTCATTAGACGTTTAAGCCGTTATAGGTCAATAATGATAGTGTAAAAATTTTTTTTTTTTGTTATAATAAAAAACGTTTGCTTGCTTGTACGACCTTGCAGATATTTAATATTTATAAGAGTTAGATTAAAATGTTTTTTTATTTTTATTTTTATTAGTATTAGTTATATAATAATATTTTTTTTAAGTTAATTGCCATAATTATTATGATATTATTTTTATAAATTTTTGTAGAATAAGGTCATTTATTGGTTGAATGTAGGTCAATTAAATGATTTGAATTTGGCAAAATAATAATATTAGGTTTTTTCAAAAAAAAAAAAAAAAAGTGAACTATAAATTTTAATTGTGTTAATTTTGATTTTAAATGGTTATAACAGTATATAACATATCAATTTCGAAATGTTAATTTAGTATCACGATTAGAGCTGGGATATTTATTAGAAAATTAGGAAATTGTATAATTAAAAATGAAAGAATAGTGGAAAAATTGGCGTAAACCGAATAATACGATAACCTTGTAGTGAATATGGAAAAATAAGGATATAAGGACATTTTTTACTGGCACAACTTCATATAGAGAATTAATTAATAACACGCACTGATTAAAATCATTAAAATTTATTTAAAAAATCATTTTAATTTTTTTATCAAAATTTACTTAAATTAAAACTGAGACGGAGCAATAGACTAAACAGCTTAAAAAATTACAAAAAAAACTAACAAAATTATCAAAAAAAAAAAGGTAAGAAACATAATTTAGATCTAAATTTCTTTAGCTACCGGTCTGTTTTTGGCAGGCAGCCTTCCTAATCGCATTTAAAGACTATGTCATATTTTATGTCAAATTATATTCGTATCTTATGTCTTTTTTTATGTAAAAAAGTTCAATTCCTTGACCGAAAGCACAACTTAAACAACTAACTTCCCAAATAATAATAATTTTAGTTTAAATAAACAAAAATTAGCATTCCTAAAAACATATAAAATATCTTAAAACAAAATATATAAAAAATAGATAAATAAAGTTATTTAAAATATCTTCAAATATCTTCAAAAAAAAAAGATATTTTCATATCCACAAATCTCTTCCTAATAAGAGTATCAAAAAAAAACTTTACATTGACCTGCTTACATAATCAAATTTTTTTTATCATAATTTCGGAAATAAAATAAATTTTTATACTTTGAAAAAAATTTTTTGTGACGAAGTCAAGTTTATTTATTGAATAAACATTAAATTAAATTAACCAAAGTCACTAAAATTAGGAGACCTTGAAGAACGTCACTAAAATTTTTATTTGAAATTAAATAAGTGGAAATAATTTATCAACAAAAATACAAATCTATTTGATTGTCTCGTTGGTCATCATTGAAAATTTCCGTTTCCCCATTAAACTTTGACCAAAATTTTATTTTTCGGATAGTGAATTTATTTAATTACTGGTTTTTTATTAAGTTTTACAATGAAAAAGAAAATGTAAATTTTGATTTCTTTTTTTAAATAAAAATTATTTTATAATCTCCTCCTCTTTGACCATTACATATTCAAGGACAAAAGTATCTTCAGATACGGACAATGTCAATGCTAATTTTTGTTAAATTAAATTTATTGAAGGTTTTCGGGAAACAGAAAGTTTTTCAAGATTTTTTTACTATTCGTTTTAATATTTCTTGAATTTTTCAATAAAAACCCTTGTCAGTAAAATATGATTTAATTCAATTTCAATGATAAGGACCACAATATATAAAATTAATTTTGGACTTTTGGAAAGGAAGTAAAAAACTTGAATTAGTTTTGTTTTGTACACAAAAATTTATTTGTATTGAAATTTGTAATTTTGCCAATTAGAAATTGGCAACTGAATCAAATGACACATAAATATTGATTTTTATATAAAAAAAAATCCCCACTTAAATGATGTTAGAATTTTGTCAAAAGAGTAGAAATATTTAGATTTAAAATCATACAGTAAATGTGTTGGTTGTGGGGGGATAACTTTGATTATATAGTTTAAAAATCAACTACATTTACTAATAAATTAAGCTATGATTTGAAAAAAATACTTGAGTGAATTTAAATTATCTGAGATTTAAAAGATTGTAGGGGAATTGTTGCCTAGACTCTGAAATTTAACCAAAAGAGTCACACTTAAATGTGACTATTAAATGTTTACTATGACAGAGGGGCAATTCCACTTATAAAAAAAAATTGATAACAACAGATAGAATAAATTATTAACCGGTGTATAGGCATAAATTACTCAAAATGGAAAAGCCTAATAATTGAAATGTTCTTAAAAGTCTCCAATAAAACCTTAAGTATCTCCGAATATCAAAATGTGGGCTGCCCGAATTTTAACCTAAATTGTTTACCCATAAACATTTCGATGGCACTTTAAAATAGCATATGTTATGTAAGAAGGTCGAAACGGTATTTCTGAGTAGAAATTCGTCTCCATTTAACCACCTTAAAAACTTAGGAGTAGGATAACTTTATATTAAATTCCCTAAAATTAGGTGTATTATAAATTTTTAAAAGTCTTACCAAATTATCAAATTTTAAATATTTTAAAGCATACCTGAAAATAAAGAAAATGTTTTTATTATTAAATTGGTTTATTTTATATAAATTTATTTTAAATAATTTTTTTTATAATTTTTCCCAGGCACTCATAAACACATCATCAACAAACATCCTTTCTATTTCAAAAAAAAAACACTACAAAGCAAAGATCCGCATCCAAACTATGTACATATTCTATAATACAATGTACTGTCGAAGAAATTGCCGCAGTCAAAAAGTACGGAACAAAAAAAGGATAGCAATAACGAATTAAAAACACATAAATACAAAAAAAAAGTAATACTCTAAAAAAAATTTTTAAATTATAAATATTTCATAAAGAAATCAAGAAAAACGACAATGGTTTTAAATCTATTATTAATATCAACTGTGATAAAATCTACATTCGGTGTTGTTACTACCGGACTCTGGTTAATTCCATTAATATTAGCTGCAATTACATTTTATCGATACGATCGTTTAGATCCGGAATCCCGACCAATTGATCAAAATAAATTTTATGCTGAATATGATTTTATTATAATTGGTGGTGGTTCAGCTGGTGCTGTAATTGCAAATCGTTTAACTGAAATACTCAAGTGGAATGTTCTTTTACTTGAAGCTGGACCAGATGAAAATGAAATATCTGATGTACCATCACTAGCAGCATACTTACAACTTAGTAAACTCGATTGGCAATATAAGACACAACCATCTAATAAAGCATGTTTGGGTATGAAAAATAATCGTTGCAATTGGCCAAGAGGTAAAGTTTTAGGTGGTTCAAGTGTTTTGAATTATATGCTTTATGTGAGGGGAAATCGATTGGACTATGATCATTGGGAATCATTGGGGAATCCTGGTTGGGGTTACGATAACGTTCTGCAGTATTTCAAAAAATCAGAGGACAATCGAAATCCATACCTAGCAAAAACAAAATATCATGGACGTGGAGGATATTTAACAATTCAAGAATCACCATGGCATACACCATTAGTAGCAGCATTTGTTGAAGCTGGTACGGAAATTGGTTATGAGAATCGTGATATTAATGGTGAAAAACAAACCGGATTTATGATCGCACAAGGAACCATTCGTCGTGGAAGTCGTTGTAGTACTGCTAAAGCATTTTTACGACCGGTTCGACTACGACCAAATCTTCATGTATCAATGAATTCTCATGTCACTAAACTAGTCTTTGAACCGGAAACGATGCGAGCTATTGCAGTAGAATTTGTAAAAAATGGAAAAATCTTTCGTATCCGAGCAAAGAAAGAAATCATTCTATCTGCTGGCGCTATAAACACACCACAAATTCTAATGCTTTCTGGAATTGGTCCAGAATCACATTTAAATGAAATGAATATACCAGTACTAAAAGATCTACCAGTTGGTGAGAATTTACAAGATCATGTCGGTATGGGTGGCATTACATTTTTAGTTGACAAACCAGTTGCTATTATTCAGGATCGTTTTAAGCCAACTGCAATTACATTTCAATATGTTCTAAGAGAACGTGGTCCAATGACAACTTTAGGAGGTGTTGAAGGTTTAGCATTTGTTCATACACCATACTCTAATAAAACCTTAGATTGGCCTGATATTCAGTTTCATATGGCACCAGCATCAATTAATTCTGATAATGGAGCTCGAGTGAAAAAAGTACTTGGTTTAAAGGAAACTTTATATCAAGATGTTTACAAACCGATTGCCAATAAAGATAGTTGGACAATAATGCCATTGCTTTTACGGCCACGGTCAAGAGGTTGGGTACGATTACGATCAAATAATCCTTTTCATTATCCACTAATGAATGCGAATTATTTTGATGATCCGATAGATGTGAAAACAATAGTTGAGGGTGCAAAAATAGCATTAAAAGTAGCAGATGCCAAAGTATTTCGTCAATTTGGTTCAAGATTATATCGAAAACCATTACCAAATTGTAAAAAATATAAATTCGGTTCAGACCAATATTTAGAATGTCATGCTAGGACAATATCAATGACAATATATCATCCATGTGGTACAACAAAAATGGGACCTGCTTGGGATCCAGAAGCTGTAGTTGATCCACGTTTGAGAGTATATGGAATTCGAGGATTAAGAGTCATTGATGCTAGCATAATGCCTACAATCAGTAGTGGTAATACGAATGCACCGACAATAATGATTGCTGAAAAAGGTGCAGATTTAATAAAAGAAGATTGGCTAACAAATCCAGAGTATAAGAGAGCGGATAATAGTATTGATTCGAAATTAAGATAGTAGAAGAAGAAAAATACTCATCAAGTTCATCAATAAATGAGATCTTTTAAGCAAAACCACAAGTATAAGTGATTAATGAAGTGTTGAATGATTGTATTAGAACAATTTTTAAATAAATATTGTGTTGTGTGCCATTTTTTAGTAAACAATACTGTTGTTTAAATATTTCCAAAATATTAAAATCATAAATTTAAGTTTAATTTTATATTTTTTTCTTTTACTATTTTTTATGAAAAGTCATTAATTTTTATTTATTAATTAAGATCATTTTATTTAATTCAATTTTTTTCTTTACTCATAATCACTCTGTAAATAAATATTGCTTTTGTACAGACATATTATTTTTATACCCTAGTTTAAGCTATAGGCAAAAAATTTTGTAAAATAAAATTTTCAATTGAATAAAACAATATACTTTGATTGAACCATGAACTTAATTCATCAATTTTTCTATCATAAACTAAGTAAAATAAGTTAAAAAAATGAACTGACGTGACTAAAATCACGAAAAAAAATTCCAATATTCCAATCAATAAATTTCTGATTATTGTGTACCATGAACTTGACTCACTAAAACATAAGTTATACATAATAAAATAATAGATTTAACAAAAAAAAATTTTTGCAACAGGTTTAAGTATTTTATAGGTAAAAGACAATTTATGGACAACCAGAGACAATATACATAATATTTTAAATTGAAGACGATTCAAGGTAAATATTGCAAATTTTTTTTTTTTAGGATGGGCAGTTAAATCTAAAAATTAATGAGATATTAAAGAAATTGATTTAAATATGGTTTTAAAGATACAAAATGGAGCGAAAGTTTTGTAAAATATATTACTACACAAAATAAATGTTGTTTTGCTGATAATTCTCACAATTTATGTCAACTTAAGAAATATGTAATAATAATTTATTGATTGAAGGTAAAAATACTAAAAAAATTTTACAGATTTTACTATTAATAATCAACAAACGCCTAAATTTAACTAAATTTTTAAATGAATAAAAACAAAAAATGGTGAAATTAATTATGAAATAATTATTATAATATTTTTATGGTCATATTTTTTATCATCAAGGTTTATCATTCCAAATTAAAAAAAAAAAACTATACAAAATTAAATTTTAAAATTAATTTCTAATTAAGAAACAAACTATTTCTCTGGTCTAATGAATTTATTGGTTTATATTGTATACAAAACATTACACTTTGCACGGTCAATTTTAATGGTTTAATTACTTTACCAAATTGTATTTTAAAAATAGCAAATAATAAAATAATTACTTCTGGAAAAGATTTACTCTCATTAACTCTCGATTAAAATAGTCATTTCCATCCGAAAATTAAATTAAAAAATGTAATAAGATTAAAAACAATTTTTTATCAGTAAATAATCAACAAAAATGTTGTTAGTCCTTGAGAGTTTTATTTTCTTTTAAGAAATGTTTTATTTTCCAAATTAAATGTTTAAGAATCGAAATCGAAAGACAGATTACACTTACAATTCTTGCAGCACATTAACCAGATTAAGAATACAATTCTTTTACATAAACCGACTAATTTTCGCAACAATCAGCCAGGTTATATTTTTTTGTCTCTTACAATTATTTTTAAAATTAGAAATAGTCTTTCCCCACATAACAGAATCAGAAATTGTCTGTGCGGAAACAATAAACTAATCATTATTATTATCTGATAGGTTTATATCATTTTTATTTAATATAAACACACAACCATATTTTTTTAGAAATTCAATATAGTTGTAAAAAAATGTTGTAAAAATATTGTTACAAATTTGTATAAAAGTATGCAAAATAACTTATTTTTGATAAAAAGAAAATAACATAAAAAATTATGATTGAAAATATTTAAATTGTCCAATCCTTGAAGTAGTATATTATTAATGAATAAGTCTAGAGTTTTGATTTTATTAACATTTCTATACGACAATTATTCGTCACAAGTCGATATTTATTTATTTATAGATTAGCAAATTCAGATGAAATAGGTTAATGCTGCTACCATTAAATTGTTTCGGTCAAAGTCCAGGTCTTCAAAGATTAACATATTTTTTTCAAAAAAAACGTTTAAACCGTCCTACGATTTTACTATAAATATGATTTTATAAAAGTCAGCGAACTTATGTAACTGAATGTGATTTTTGTTTATACAGTATTATACACAAATTTTATTAACTGTATTTTAAGACCTTGTGTGATATTTTCAAATAAAATAACCACCTTAAAGACAATCACTTTCAATTAATGAACATTTACCGGAAAATTATAATAATTGTGGGTATTGAAAATATTTTGTTTTGATGACGAATTTCCTTGGCCCAGTGATACCAATTTTCAAATTGTTAAAAAAAAATAATTTTATCAAATCTATCTATTCAGTAGGATTATTTATTAGTTATAAAAGCACGTGTTTAATACAACCTTTAAATTAATTAATTTTTATTTAATATTTTTTTTTTTTGGTTTCAATTAGAATTCAATGCGTGCATATAATTTCTGCTAAATTCAAGGCTTTACAAAATACATAATTAAGTAAGTATATTCATTATGTATGCTGCTGTAATAAAATATCATAATTACAGAAACAAATAGTATATTATTGAGAAATAACAAAAATTTCCAGGAAGTCCGGTAAGATTTATAATAGAAACCGTTTTAACAAATTCCTTAAAATACAAATTTTTAACTCAACTAGACAACCGTTTTTTTGTTATGCAAACAAAAAGCTTTTATTATGTACTAGTTAACCTTAAAATAAAATTGTGTTTTTTTTTTATTAATAGTTAAATAAATTTCATTTAAATATTATGTAATACAAAATTTAATAAAGCGTTTTATCAGTTTGTCATTTTTTTTAAATTTCTTTTCAGTTTTACCTAAATTTCATTATAAAATTAATTAATTTAAATCAAAATTAATCAATAAATTTGCAAATTGCTAATATTTTAATTTAATTGAAAAAATAGTACATAATCCATCATTATTTATAAATGAAAATAAAAAATATGAATTAAATTAAATTATTTTAATAAAAATTTCATTATTTATAATTAATTTTGTTTTTATAAATTTGCAAATCAATTATACAATTTTTACAAGCAATTAATAATAAAAATCAGTTGCCAATGCGAAAGCTAAATTTTAGCACCAATCTGGCAAAATAATTACAAAATAAAATTTTTATTATTATTGATAGAAACTTGAAAAACTGCAAAAGACATATAAATTTTTATATAGTTAATGAATTTGGTATTTTTTTTTATTCCACCTACATTAATCCTTGAAATAATCCTTGAACTCAACATAATAAAAAATATAATCAATAAAAATGGCATCACAAAAACCATTCTCATAATTTATTAACAAAAAAAAGATATTTAATTTTAATTCAAATTTACTCTTATTTTCAATATTATTATTCATAAAAAAAAAAAAAGATTAATTTTTTTCTATAGATCCACCTAAAATATAGAAAATAAATTTCTCGACAACAGGATCCAGTCTTAGCCAGTACAAATAAAGAATTATCTTATTTCCCAATATATAAATCTTGAAAAACCAGTCTATAAGAATCAAATTTTGCAAAAAATTATTATTCATTTTAGCAACAAACAAGAAATTCTGAATTTTTGTTTTGCGAAACTTATAAGCTAGTGAACTAACAGATTTGACTTGTAACTTTATTTATAGTTCATGGAAATCAACATTTTTGCAAAAAGCTTATTGTAGATATAATGCTGAGGAACTAAAAGAATATTATTCGAATCTATAGAATTTTCAAACTATAGCTGAGTAAATTAAAATAATTATAGTTTATATATTACAAGTTGAGTCAGATTTTTAATGACTCTTTGACGTAAATGCATAAAACAATTCTGTGGAAATTTACCAGAATCTGATAAATATATTTTTTATATTTTTAAATACGTTTTGCTTTCGTTTTCGTATATTTGTTATATTTTTTAATACGTTTTAATATTCAAACTTTGCAAAACACCACTGTTTATTATATGGTATCGTGTTTTCGCAAATTTAAAGATTTTGGTAACTAAAAATTATAATTGTGGATATTGAAAATCAGTGGTTGATAAATTTCCACAGTATTATTTTTTATTGGCACATAATTTTCATAAAACGATTTTTTCTATAAAAAAATATTATAGGAAAAAACGAATATGTATAATAATAAAATAGACAAATTTTGAAACTTCAATAAATATGAAAATATAATTATTTTAAATAATTAAGGAAAATATAATTAATTCTCCCTATTTATATTTAATTAAATAATTAAAAATTTTTAACTAATTATTTTTCATCAAGAATTCAAATCTAAAATATAATCGAATTATAAAAAATAGCTTTAAAGGTAGAAAACACACTGAATGAAAAGTAAGTTCATGAAAAAAATCCATATCATCAAAATCTTCATAGGAAACCTATCTGTTTTAAATACGAGTTGATCTTCTTAATAAAATGATTATGGAAAGTTTCATGTTTTAAAGAGAACATTCGTCATCTTTAATTATTTTAAAATATAAAAAAATATACTAACTTATTATGTAGTTGTATATACTTGAAGTTTAATAAAAACCTAATTGTACTCTAATTGTACGAAATACCAAGTTCTACAAATTATTTGTAAAATATTAACCAATCTTTGGTAAGTATAATTTTAAATACCATGTAAAAGTGCTTTAAATAATTTGACCTAAATCAAATATCTATTTCATTTTTTTTTCATCTACCTTATTTGTATTTCAAAAACCTTCTTAATTCACATTATTTTTTCGATTATTTTCGATTAATATTGAAAAAGCAAAAAATAATTCAAACACCACTTTTAACCACGATCTTTTTATTGAAATTGCTAATATTTACAAAATATTTTCTTGGAGTATTTCCATGAATTTACTTTGAATTATAGTAGTTATTTTAAAAACAATAAAATTAAGAAAAAATACTTTGAAAAAGTATTTAAATATTTAACGCCCAAACAAAAATGGAAGTAAAGTAGCAGACAGAAAGAAAAACAAGACATTTTAAAATACAATTACCTGAAATACTGATCCCATTTGCATTAATTAATTAAAAAAAATAAAAACCAGTTTAATTGACTAATAATTTTCATAATTAAAATATTTACAATTTCACTAGTTAATTAAATTAAAGTAAATAACCTATTATAATAATATTACGCTAATATTAATATCTAATAATACTGAAAATGATTGCATAGAACATGGTTTGAAATTTATAAACGATAAATTTTGTTTTTAAAGAAAAAGAAACAATATCTTAAACACTATTTTCCCAGAGATTTAATGCCAAAAATCGCATACATATAAATAAAACTGATCGTAGCAATCAATTCTTAATGAGAAAAATAATATACAACTAAATTTATTCAATTTTTTTTAAGTATCTACGAATTACAGTGAACGGCTAAAATAATTAAGAATTTAATTTCGAAATATTAAAGAGCTACATACAATTTAATTCCACCTCAACCTCGTCCTAATTCAATATTTTTAGCATTAAATTGTTTAAAAAAAAAAAAAATTAAATAATCAAAGACAAGTGCATTTGTAAGGTTCAATAACTTGTCATAAATTCAAAATAGTAACTGAAAAAAAATGTTAAGCGGGTCTATACTATAGTATAAAATTACCTAAAATAATTAAACTAATAGATTGGCAGCATAAAAACAGTAAGTACTATACATAGTTTAAATTTTAACCAAACAAAAACAAATTGTCGAAAATTTAACATTAAAATCAGTGTTTGTTTTGTAAATATACTATAATAACATAATTGACTTAATCAAATGACAAAAATAGTTAGTTTTTTCAAGCTTAACCACCTTGACTTTAATTCCAACATAGAAGAAAAATTTATACGATGAAAATTTGAAAAAAAAAATTTACAAGAATATTTATTAATTAAAAATTCAAAGTTTTTAGAAGAATTAAAAGCAAATTAAATGCTGAAATATTAATTAGCAATTTATGTATTTTTAATAATTATTGCAACAATGTTTTTGAATTGATTTATTAGCAATTAAACTATAATTTGCAAAATTTTAACACAAAGAATGAAATTTAAACAACAAAAATTGTAACATTTTAAATGATTTTAAAAATATATGATAATTAAAATGGCAAATTACATGATTTTTGCAAATTTCATAAAAAAAAATCATCAAAATTTTGTTGGCAATTAAAGTTAACAGATAAAAAAGTGAGTTTTTAAATTTATAATTTTAGTCTTTACTTAGAATTTTAAATTGAGTATACATGAAAATAGTTAGATTTTATTAAAATCTTTGATTATCTTTGATCAATCATTTAACGTGTATGTAGCAACTATTATTATTAATTCGAATAGTCATAAATGTTTGGGATATCTATCTATTCTCTGATTTTCCTAATCGAGTGAAATATTACCCTAATATTGTGCGCTCTAATTATATTTATTACAACAGCTGATGAATTAATCGGGTTAAATTTGTTTATTACATAATTCACTTTCCTATACCTGAGAAAGATTTCATTCAATTAATAATTAATATTTATTTATTAACACTTCAAAAAACAATTAAATTAAATTCAAAAATTTTGCAATTTTGGAAATTTTTATCAAACATTTTGTATAGTCGGTTATAAATTTTTAATAATTAACAAAATTCCCTAGATTTATTATAACAAAAATATAATAAAGTTAAATTTATAGCAATCTTTGAATAAATTTTTATATTCTCTTCAGTAATATAGCAAAATTTATGTATCTAATTTTTATTTATTTTTGCAAAATTTGATATACAATATATTGCGCCAAAAAATTACATAAAACCACTATAAAAACAATCATAATTTACCAAAAAAATCACACAATAAATAAATCTAAAATTTGTTTCTAATTCTCCACCCAATTAAAACCACAAAAAAAAAAAAAAACTAGAGCATCTTAATAAAATTATATCTTATAACTAATTTCAAAATTTCCTGTCATTTAGTGCATAGCATATTAAGTAAAAGTTTAAGGAAAAACTTCCCATAAATATCATATAAATTTTTAGTTTAAAATCTTTAGTTTAAACAAAATAAAGAAAAACAAATAATTTCCATAATTTCAACATTTAAAGGTCAATTAAATCAAACATACGCATATATCACTATGAAAAATATAAATCACAATAAAATCTAAATTATATAAAAAAAATTAAACCAAAATCTTCACGAAATAAAAAATTTAGAAAAAATATCTTCATATCTTTTTTCATATAAAAATCTTCGAAATACAACCTATTTTATGCTGTAATCAAAAATTAAAAAATTCAAACCGAAAAATTAACATTTCTTTTTCTTTTTTTGGTTTTTCGTTTGCGACATTGACATTGAAAAAGAATCA
The DNA here is from genome assembly GCA_963932195.1 of Empis livida. Taxonomy (NCBI): domain Eukaryota; kingdom Metazoa; phylum Arthropoda; class Insecta; order Diptera; family Empididae; genus Empis; species Empis livida. Next base: position 47,865,949 of record OZ010648.1, read on the forward strand.
ACCAAGTAAATATTATTGTAAAAGATACAAAAAATAAGATTTTAAAAAAAACTGTATATTATCTATGAAAAATGGTGGGAAAACGTGCATTTTTCTCTAAAAGAAACTGCACCACGAAAATCTCAAATTTATTTCTGTTAACCTTAAAGACGTCATCTGAAATATTTAATTAATATTTCTTACCAGAAAACATTTGATTATATACTATGTGAATTTAAAAAAGTAGCATACAAATATTTATGTGTATTTCATAAAATTTAAAAGTCTATCTTTTGCATACGCACATATATATATTTATACCGTTTCTCTAGTATCTGAACTTCAACTTCATTTTATATAATAACGAACATTTGTAATAGCAAAATCATTCGTTGTGATCAGTTGGTTTCGAGTGGACGGGTTATAAAAAAAATCGTCTTTAAAAAATAACACAATTTTTATTTTTGGTTCGATTAAGTTTATTATATTTTAATTGAAATAATTAGAAAAAGATTTATGGACAAATAAATATAGTGATCGTTCCTTCAATAAATTACAAGATAAACCCATAAAAAAATTAGAAACTGTTTTTAGTGATCTTGTTAATATAATTAATATGAAATTAATTTGTTTCATTAAGAAACCAATAAAAAGTGATTAATAAACAGATATTTTTAATTTAATTAAATAGATTTTTGAAAATAAATAAAAAAAAGTTTCAATCATGCTTTCATCAACAAAAATTAAAATTGCTGTAATTGTAGTCGGAATTTGTTTAACATATATTAAAACACAAAATATATTTTTATCAGCATTTGATTTTTTGCGACGTGGTGATGAAGAAATACGACTAGAAAATATGGATAATCAACCAATGGAAGCTGAATATGATTTTATAATTGTTGGTGCTGGTACAGCTGGTTGTACACTAGCAGCACGACTTACAGAAAATCCAAAATGGAAAGTTTTATTACTTGAAGCTGGTCAATATGAAAGTTTAGTTATGGATATACCAATTGTAGCACATTTCTTACAATTAGGATCAATGAATTGGAAATATCGTACACAGCCAAGTAAAAAAGCATGTTTAGCTATGAATAATAATCGTTGTAATTGGCCTCGTGGTAAAGTTATGGGTGGTTCAAGTGTATTAAATTATATGATGTATACAAGAGGTAATAGACGTGATTATGATCGTTGGGAGGCATTAGGTAATCCAGGTTGGAGTTATAAACATGTTTTACCATATTTTAAAAAATTAGAAGATAGTAGTGTACCCGATGCTGATCCAGATTATGTTGGACGTGGTGGACCAGTTACTGTATCATATGTTAATTGGCGTTCAAAAATTGCTGAAGCATTTGTTGAAGCATCAAAACAAGATGGTTTAATATACCGTGATTATAATGGTAAAATACAAGTTGGTGTATCACAATTACATACAACAACTAGAAATTCAACTAGAACAAGTTCAAATCGTGCCTATTTATATCCATTGAAAGGTAAACGTCCAAATTTGAATATTAAAAAATTAGCCCATGTTGTGAAACTATTAATTAATCAAGAAACCAAAACAGTATATGGTGTTGTTGTTGATATACAAGGACAACGTTATAAAATAAAAGCTAGAAAAGAAGTTATATTATCAGCTGGTGCTATTAATACACCACAATTATTAATGTTATCTGGTATTGGACCAGCTAAACATTTAAAAGAAATTGGTGTTAAACCGATTATTGCTGATTTAGCAGTTGGTTTTAATTTACAAGATCATACAGCACCAGCTGTTACATTCTCAACAAATGCATCATCATTACATTTTGAAGATTTTGCTAATCCATTATTATTAACTGATTTTATGAATCATCATGGTCCATATGGTTCACCAGGTGGCTGTGAATCAATATCATTTTATTCATTAGATGATCCGACAAATCCAGATGGTTGGCCGGATATTGAATTATTTATGGTTGGTGGTTCAATGTCAGCAAATCCAGCTATTAGTCGGGCATTTGGTTTAAAACCAATCATTTATGATACAATGTTTCGTGAAATTGAAGAAAAAGATTTAGATGCATTTATGATATTCCCAATGATATTAAGACCAAAATCACGTGGTCGTATTATGTTAAAATCTACAGATCCATATAAATATCCATTAATTTATTCAAATTATTTTGATCATCCATATGATGTTGATATTTCTGTACGTGGTTTATTAAAAGCAATTAGTTTAATGGAACAAGATGGTTTTAAGAAAATTAATGCTAAATTATGGGAACGTCCAATACAAAGTTGTTTACGTTATGGTTATAAAACTAGAAAATATTGGGAATGTTATGTTAGACATTTTACATTTACAATTTATCATTATTCAGGTACATGTAAAATGGGACCAAAAAATGATAGTAATGCTGTTGTAGATTCTAGATTAAGAGTTCATGGTATTAAAAATTTACGTGTTATTGATGCTAGTATAATGCCAGAAATTATTGCTGGTCATCCAAATGGTCCAACATTTATGATAGCAGAAAATGGTGCAGATATGATTAAAAAAGATTATGGTTTTATTAAATAGGTGCATAACCAAAAAAAAAATAATATTTGAATTTTTCTAATTAGTTCTTTTATGTAGAATTGTGGCTTTCTTTCTTGAATTAAATTTCTCATTTTTATAGTTTTTAGATAGGTACCAATAAATTAACTAAAATTGTGTTATTTTATAGGAAAAATAATTTTTATAAGGAAATGTTTGTAAATATTTTTTGATTTGAATGTCTGAAAAAATTGTATTAAGTATTTTTTAAGTTTATATTTTTTAAGGAAATATACAAGATTTTTTAAATAAAATTTTATGAAAATGTTTTAATTTTTTGAGGAAATGTGGAAAAAATGCTTTAGAAGTTATTATTCACCAAACAATAAATTTTATTTAAAAATGTGATCCATTAAAAATGATGCTAAAAAACCAGATTTTTATGTCTGCAAAAAACTTTATATTTTTTATGACCGTAGACAGCCGGTTCAAACTATTTTTAAAAACAATTTAATCACAAAAAAACCACTAATTTAATAGTGGTTTATTTTTTTAAAATGATGAATAAAAATTAATTTTTTGTTGCTTTCAATAAAATGTCATCCTTAGTTTACCTTGATGAAGTGATAATATAACTTTTAAGTCGGAAATAACCTTCAACATTTACATTTATCTAAATTCATTTCAAATCTTAAAATTAGACTAAAATTTGTGAAATATTTTTTAATTGCTATTTTTGTCCAGGCATTTATTTTAAAGGGCATTAGTTTAAAACCTTGAAATTAAAACTGTATATTAAAAATTGATTTATTTATATATAATAAATATAATTAATGAGTGTTAAACTAAAGAGGAGGTTACCTAAAAATTAATATTCAAACTTTGAATCTGTTGCTAAATTAACTATAATGCGAAATATTTAAGTGATTACAATTCGCAACGCTACTGCGAAATAGTATTTGGAAGAATAAAAAAGTAATTTTTTGCAAATAAAGTTTTACAAATAAATTCTAGGAAATAATGTAATAAATTTAATAGAAATTTTCTTAGAAATAAAAATGTAATATAAATTTTTCATATCACAAACTTCTAATTTTATGAATAAAATCTTGTTTAATTCCGCATAAATTAAATATTAACTAGAACCTTTGATAATATTTAAAACACTTAAATAGAATGTTTTAAGTGTTTAAAAATTAAAACACTTAAATAGAATCATAGAATGCAATTAAACAGAACAACTTAAAATTAAATCTGTAACATTTTATGAACCATGACTGGTTCTGAAATGAATCCATAAAAAAAATATTATATAACAAAAACACTTATTACAATTTACGATCATTTTTTTATTATCATTTTTAACTTTCAATTTCCAAAAAAAATTTTCTTTCAGACTGTACAACTATTACTTAACACTCCCAAAGGGATGCTATTTAAAATTATAACTTTTATTGAAATGGATAGAAATTAAATATAACATTCATGCAAACACCTAAATATATGCAAATGGAATTATTAGAAGAAATATGTTGCCGACGACGCGAAAAGTTTTACAAATGATCTTTTAAAATTCTTAATTTTTAAATAAAAATATAACTTATATAAAAATTGTCAAAGTTTTCTAAAATTTTCAAAATTTCTACGGATATTAGTAATATTTTAGTTTTGATTTAGAAAACAATCTTTCAAAATTATTATCATAAGATAAGATAAATAAAAATATGGAAAAACTGAAGAAAATACTTTGTAGATAGTAAAATACTTTGTAGACGCATAGTGCAGAAAACATCGTAACTAAAAACCGTACATATTTTAGTAGTGTTCATTAAAAACCTGCATGTTTATGAAAATATCTGTCTGATTTTAGAAAAATGTCACTTAACATCTCTATCCACAAAGCTCTTATTCAACAATAACAAAGTGCTTTTTTAGATAAACGGATTTTAAAAGGATCCATATAGATGCGACACAATTTTAATTGAGTATATGTATTTTGAATTTAAAATACACTAATAAAAGCATTTAATAATATATGAACTCATTTGTAATTTTATTATAATACAAGCAAAATACATAATTAAATATATTTTTTTTAATTATATGAAAAAAACAACCGACAAACTTTTTTTTGTACAAAAATTACATTCAAAATTTGTTTGTTCTTTGACAGGTTTAAACAAACAAAGAAGTTAAATAATATTTTAGACACATAACTGATTTAATTACCTTCCTACATTTGCCTAATTTTAAATAACATTATTCTATCGTCTATCATTATTTTGATAGTCTTCAATTTATCTCAATTTTTAATTAAACAGGCAAACATTTTCAAATACTATAAAATTTTAAAGAATGAAATCATATTAATATTATTAACTGCGCCAATAAATTTATGATGGAATTCTAAAATGTTTATCAATAAAATTAAAGTAATTATATTGTCAACAAAAAAAAAAGAATATTCAAATTATTAATTTATTTATAACGAGTTTCAAAAATTATATTATTTAGAACCTGATTATATGTCTGTAAAAAGAACTGAAAATATCCTTTTTGGATATCCATAATAATTAGTTGAATGAAAAGGTAAATGAACTTTGATACATACATAGAATTGATAAAGATACATACAAAGAATTTTCAATTATATCTTTCTACAATAAAATATAAAAAGCCAAACCTAAGGGAGTATAGAAAAAAATCTACATAAATTCAACAAAAAAAAAATACAGTTTTTTTTTATGATACGCGAATAAATTCCAGTTTTTATCTATCTATGTATTTATTGATTTTTAATTTAAAATACAAATCAGAACATAAAAATGTAAAAAATTTATGGATGGATAACAGTTAGCATAGAAATATGCATTTAAACAAGTTTCAATAGAATTTTCCAAAAATAGAATATATGCTAAAAGGTAAATCTAATGAACAAGTATATTTATCACCTTCTTTTTTCTTTTAGGCTTCCACATTAAATTAAATCATAAATAATGATAAAGTTTTCCAATTTTCTCATAAACTCGATTACAAAAGGTAAAAAAAATTATAATGAAAATTTGTAGAAAAGGTCACAGAAAGTGTTAGAATTGTAGAAAGTGTAAAAAATGTTGTTTGTATGCAGTTCTTTTATTCTTAAGAACAAATAGGAAGGAAAATGGAATTTTTCATTATTCTCATAATTAGAAATTATAAATATAATAGTATTTATAATATTTTTTTAGTTACCCTTAATAATATTTTAAATGAAAATAAATATTTCTTATTCAATATTTGAAGCTTAAAATATTGTTGTACAAATGAAAAGTACTTTTCATAAGAAAAAATAATCGAAATTTTAATTATAGCAAAAAAATAAATTCTTAACCGAGTCTCGACAAATAATAATAAAATATTTTAATACAAATTTTACATTTCACATTTAATACCAACAAATACTTTGCATTTTGTTAAAAAAAAAATTATTAAACATATCAGAAATTCCTTAACCAATATTAGCATCAAAATAAACTGATTTGGAAACTCTACAAGGAACCCATTGAAAACAATTTTGTTTTATTTTAACATTTAAGAGAACAAAAAATAAAACTATTACCTAGAAAAAGAACAACAAAAAAGTGAAAAATGAAAAAGAAGTCTGCAAAAAAAACGGTAAACCAGATATTTTTTTCATGTATCTTCTTTTCAGCAGCAGCATCATCTTTTTCAGATCCAAAAATTAATAACATTCTAAGTTTGATCGTGAAAATCAAAACATCGCAAAATTCGCAACTCCATAAAATCAAAAATCAAAAATGAATATTAATTTTATTTTAGTTTTAATTAGTTTTTGTTTTGTTGGAAAATTAAATTCGTTTTTGTTATCAAGACAAATAAAAAGTGAAATACGTGATTATTTTAATGAAATTTTTCGAGTTGGCATTCATGATTTTACAGAAATGCAATTAGTTGGAAGTACGTTAACCTTACAACACAAAACAAAAATACAAAACATGTAATCAAAACAGATTCTTTAATTTAATTATTATTCTCGTTAACAGATCCAAAAATTTATACAGAATATGATTTTATAATTGTTGGTGCTGGTCCAGCAGGAACTGTAATAGCAAATCGTTTAACAGAAAATCCAAAAAATAATGTACTTTTAATTGAAGCTGGTGGTACTGAAAATATTTTCCATCAAATTCCAATGATGGCAGCATATTTACAATCAACAGCATCTAATTGGGGTTATAAATCTGTACCACAAAAGAATTCATGTTTCGGTATGTATAAAAATGAATGTGCATTGCCACGAGGGAAATGTGTTGGTGGTTCAAGTTCAATTAATTATATGATATATAATCGGGGTAATCGTCGTGATTTTGATCGTTGGTCACAAGCTGGTAATCCTGGTTGGTCTTATAATGAAATTTTACCATATTTTATTAAATCAGAACATTCAACATTAAAAGGATTAACAAATTCAAAATATCATGGTCGGAATGGGCCATTATACGTTGAAGATCCACCGTATCGTACTGAAATGGTTGATGCATTTGTAAAAGCAAGTAAACAAATGGGATATAAGCAAGTCGATTATAATGGAGAATCACAATTAGGTGTGTCATATGTTCAGGCAACAACACGTAAAGGACATCGATTTAGTGCTGCAAAAGCATTTATTAATCCAATTCGTAATAGAAGAAATCTTCATATTTTGACGCATACACAAGCGACAAAAATTTTAATAGATCCGAAAACAAAAACAGCAAATGGTGTTAAAATTTTAAATCAAAAGAAAACATTTTCCGTCAAAGCACGTAAGGAAGTGATACTTTCTGCTGGATCATTTAATTCACCACAATTATTAATGCTATCTGGTATTGGACCAGCAAATAATTTACAAAAAATTGAAATACCAATTATAAAAGAATTACCAGTTGGTAAGACAATGTACGATCATATGAGTCATTTTGGTCCAACAGTCATTTTAAATTCAACTGGAAATACGGTACGAGTATCAGAATCTAATATTAATGATTTTCAACGATTTTATGAAGGAAAAGGTAGTAAGTTTTCATTACTTGGTGGTGTTGAATCATTACTTTTTATTAAAACACCAAATTCTAAAGAACCAGCTGATGTGCCAGATGCTGAATTAATATTCTTAGCTGGTGGTTTTGCATCAGATGAAGGTACTGGTACCGTACGTGGTATTAATCTTAAAACTGAAATTTATAATAAACTATATCGACATTTAGAATTTGATAAAAATGATCATTTTAATGTAGTCGTAATGCATTTTCATCCAAAATCAAAAGGTAAATTGTGGTTACATAATCGTAATCCACTGGAATGGCCTCGTATTGATCCAAATTATTTTTCTGATCCGGATGATATTGAAACTATTTTATATGGTATTAAAGCATCAATAAAACTTCTTGAGGCACCAGCAATGAAAAGATTAGGAGCAAGATTACTAGATATTCCAGTACAAGGTTGTGAACATATACATTTCGGTTCAGATGATTATTGGCGTTGTTCTATTAAAGTTTTATCAGGAACATTACATCATCAGGTGGCTACATGTAAAATGGGTCCCAAAACTGATCCAACAACAGTAGTTAATCATGAATTAAAAGTTCATGGTATTAATAATCTCAGAGTTGCAGATATTAGTATAGTGCCAGAACCACCAACAGCTCATACAAATGCAATGTCATTTATGATTGGTGAAAAAGCAGCAGATATGATAAAAGCAAGTTGGCAAGTTTAATTTAAATTATATTTCATTGGTTTTGTAATTTTTAGATTTAAACTTTTTTAAGGAAATATATATAAGTACATATTAGCTTAAGTGATAATTAGAGAAATATTAATTTTAATTCGTATGATAATTATGTATATATAGACAGAGTTTATGATCTCATATTTCTGTCATTTTTTTTAAAGAAAAAAAATTATGTTCATTCATTATATCTGACAGATGTGATTGTAATTCTTTGTTGGAAATATTTTCAAAATTAACTTATTTTTATGTAAAAAAATTATATTTTAAAATATTAGAAAATAAAATATAATAAATTCTATTAAATTCTATAATAGTACTTCCTCTATTTTCTATTTTGATTTAGTTTATCGGTGCGTGGTCTTTAACACCTGGAAAGGTGAATAAACGAAAGAATTTATAAAAAAATTTAGCTTTTAATTTTTTTTTAAGCTTCAAAGTTGAACAATTAACATGTTTTTTTTATGTTCATAAGAATTTTATTTTTTTTATATATAGAAACACGAGATTTAAAAAGAGATTTGACTTTTCCAACTAAAATATACTAAATTATACCAGTGTTGTATTTAGTATGAATTATACGCACAAACTTATAGTATGTAAAATTATATTAAGAATAAATGGTCATTTCAATGACCATTTTTTGAGACAAATAAGTGAATTTAGAAATAAATATAAATTCAAAAATAAAAACTATTAATATTATTTTGAAGAAATGATTTTTGTATTCGATTAATCTCATAATTTCTTATCACAAAATTTGATTTTCTTTTGCTTCGTTAAAAAGACAGATTGCGTAAAATTAGACTGTAATTCTTGAATACTAAAATAAAAATATGAAAGCGAATTCAAATATCAAAGAAAATAAGAGAATGTTAAAAATTTAAATTTAAAATAAATAATGAATTAAAGTCATAGAGTCAGAAAATTTATTAAATTTCATATTTGAAGAGCTTGGAGGATAAATGTGTTAAGTGGTATTTTGTAAAATGAGATATTGCAAGAAATATTAAAGTTTTAAATGCATGCTAAAAAAATATGTAATTTTTAGTTGTGGTGTTTTCTCGCTTCAAAAAAGATATATCTTCCAATAGGTGTTAAGTTTTTGAAGGAACTTGTAGTAAAATGAGGTTTTCAAACGTGATTCACTTAAAATGATAATATCACTTAACAACTTCATCCCTAAACTCTTCAATTATATTTTCAATTTTTTTACTACAAATGTACCACACAGATATTTTTTTTTATGGAACTTTGCCAAAAAAACAAAAACATTTTTACTTTAAATGTTTTAATAAAAGGTCAATGATTAATTCGCGCCAAATTTTTCATGCGTTACTTAATCGACGAAGGCTATCAAGTCATAATATATAATGCAGAAAGCTTTATAAACTAATAATTTCAATTTTTTAATTTTGTCAAAAATTTTATAGACGAATTTTTTAATTGAAAAAGAAAAACAATTAAATTCAGACAGACGACTTCTAATTAAATTTATAGCACATAATAATTTCTAAGTTTTATATTCGAAAATATATTTTTTGTGGTTCCATTTAAATTACTTTATTATATGTGAATCATTAATAAATAATGTAATTCAAGTTAATTTCTACTTCTCCTTAAATTTTAATTACTTTAATAAAATTTATAAATATTAATATTACCCTTTCTAAAAGTTACAAACTCCATATTAAAATTTGACTAAAAAAAGCATATTTAAAGAACAATCGTAAGACTAAACAATTTTAAACTTCAGTTAAGTTTTAAGTAAAATTGACCTAAGTACAAGGTAAAAAAGTATTGTATAACACTTTTAATTAGAGCGACATAAAGATTATTTTTCTCCATTAATCTTGTTTACATATTTTTTTACAGAAATCAAGCATGTTTATTACTTAAGGTTTTACTTTCGTCAGAACTTGTTTATAAATGCAATTGGTTGCAGTTACAAAAACCCGTTTGTATTTTTTGGATTTTCGAAAATAAAAGTGAAAACACCAAAAAAAAAAAGGAATTCAATATCTTTGCCAAGTTTAATTCATTTAGAAGTGTCAATTCGTACAGATGCGATTTCATATTTTAGTAGCAATAATTTTACTTCAATTTAATTTTTTAAATTGCAAAAATTATTTTCACGTGAATAATAAAAGTGATGTAAGAAATCATATTAATCAAATATTTACACTTGGATTTACAAATTTATTTGAATATTATGATCCAACATATCCAAGTAAGTTTAAAAAAAAAAATTATTAACTTAAAACATTCTTAAAGTTTACTAAAAATAAAATCCCTATAGATCGACCACTTCTATCAGAATATGATTTTATAATTGTTGGTGCTGGCCCAGCTGGTTGTGTATTAGCAAATCGTTTATCAGAAAACACAAATTGGAAAATTTTATTAATTGAAGCTGGTGGCACTGAAAATATTGCTAATCAAATTCCACTCAGTGTTGCATATCTTCAAGCAACTGATGCAAATTGGGGCTATAAATCAATACCACAAAAAAAATCATGTTTTGGTATGCGTAATAATGAATGTCATATGCCACGTGGTCGAATACTTGGTGGCACAAGTGCAATAAATTATATGATTTATAATCGTGGTAATCGTGATGATTTTAATCGTTGGTCAGCAGCTGGTAATCCTGGATGGTCATATGACGAAATTTTACCATATTTTAAAAAAATTGAAAGAGCAAATTTACGTGGTTTAGAATATTCAGAATATCATGGTAGGGCTGGTCCATTAAGTGTTGAAGATATACCACATCGAACAGCAATGGTAGATGCATTTATTGAAGCTGGTATAGAAGCTGGATTACCAAATGTCGATTATAATGGCGAATCACAAATTGGTATATCATATGTTCAAGGTACAACGTTAAGAGGTCAACGGGACAGTGCTGCTCGTTCATATTTATATCCAATACGAAAGCGTAAAAATTTACATATAAAAATTTTCACAAGAGCAACAAAAATTTTAATTGATCCATGGACAAAAGTTGCTTATGGTGTGGAATTTATTTATAAAAAACAAAGTTATTCAATTATTGCAAAAAAAGAAGTCATTCTTTCTTCGGGAGCATTTAATTCACCGCAACTTTTAATGTTATCTGGTATTGGACCAGCTTGGCATTTAGAATCTTTACAAATACCTGTTATTAAAGATTTACCAGTTGGTCAGACTATGTTTGATCATATGAGTCATATTGGACCAACATTTATTGTTAATACAACTGCAGAATCATTTTATGTACGTGATATGTCCTTAAGAGATATGTTTGATTTATTTAATGGTCATGGAAAATTCACATCAATTGGTGGTGTTGAAGCTTTGGCATTTATTAAAACACCTAATTCACCTAATCACGCAAATTATCCAGATATTGAATTAATATTTGTACAAGGTAGTTTGGCTAATGATGAAGGGACTGGTATTAAAGAAGGAATGAATTTACGTGATGATATTTATAACCAAGTTTATCTACCTCTTCAACAACTACATATAGATCATTTTACAATATTTGTAATGCTTTTTCAACCTCTGTCATTTGGCACAATTGAATTAAGAGATAAAAATCCATTACGATGGCCACGAATTGATCCAAATTATTTCGATAATGAAGCAGATATTGAAACATTATTACATGGTATTAAAGCAGCTATAAAAATTATACAATCACCAGCAATGAAAAAACTTGGAGCACGAATACATGATATTCCAGTTCCAGGCTGTGAATATTTACATTTTGGTTCAGATAATTATTGGCGTTGTTCGATACGTGTTTTATCAGCTACATTACATCATCAGGTAGCAACTTGTAAAATGGGACCAGAAACTGATCCAACGACAGTAGTTAATCATGAATTAAAAGTTCATGGTATCCAAAGATTAAGAGTAGTTGATACTAGTATAATACCATTTCCAATTACTGGACATACAAATGCTGATAGTTTTATGATTGGCGAAAAAGCTTCAGATATGATAAAAAATCTTTGGAGTTAACAGTTATATTTTCTATTTGACATTTATACTGGTTTCGGAAAGGACGCTTTCTCCTCAATCTCTATACGGATAAACTACGAAACTTATGATAAAATATATGCAATTGTCTTGAAATAATGACAATTACTAATGTGGTCTCGTAGTTATCAAAAAATTTGATCAACTTTTAACTTGTTCGCTATAAATGCACGTTCAAATGTCAAAACATATTAAAATATTTAAAAAAGCAAAGTAAGTTGTAATTTTTTTATTCTTTTCTTATCATTGTTTAATAATCTAATTGTGAAATCGTCGACTGACTGAAGCAGATCTTAAGTCAATGCTCTAAATCTTATTAACTGAGACTGTAACGTAATTTGTAATCGCTGCTTAAAAGTTAAAAAAACTCGAGTTTCACAAAACAAGATGACAGCGAATGGACCAAAATTTCACTCAGTAAGTACACGAAATTTAAATTTATTTAAAAATTACAATGTTCATTGTGACTAATCTTCTCGGAGAGTGGGTCAGAAAGCGAATGAAATTGTTTATTCTATATCCAGTATTAATGGCAATTTGGTTAATAGTATAGTTTGTTAAAATTGGTTTTATAGGAAAATCAATTTAATAAATTATATTTCACATTAGTTAAAAAAAATATATTGTAGATGAAAGCATAACTCAAAGAATTTCTTCATTTCTTAAAAAAAAAAAAAAAAATTATATGATTCCAAACAAAAAGGATATTTTTCCTTTTTCTAAAAGTTATAAAATATTTCTTATCATAAACAAAGTCACTTCAAAGACTTAATAGGAAGTTTTCGAAATGAAAATAATGATTATGATAAGTTGCTTTACATTTTTTTCCAATAAACAAAAAAGGATACAAAAACATACCTACGTATACACAATTTATATCAAAAAGGATGTAAACATACTACTAAATAAGTCGTCCTTTTTAACATATTTTTGTCGTTTTTTTTACCTTTATATTTACTTTACCCTTTGTTATTATTTTTATTATTTAAACATGAAACGTTTTTATATATTTTTTTTTATTTTGTATTGTATTGAAGTTAAAAAGGAAATCCTGTTGAAGTTGAAATGAAATTCAGGACACTTTATAGTTTATACAATAGAAAATATATTTTATATATTATATGAAACAGATAAGTTATACAAGTATTTTGAGTAAAATTTAAATATAGAATAAATTACAAATATATTTTATTAAAATTTCAATAATTTTATCAACATTATTACAAATTCAAGACTTAAATTTCTTTTTGTTGTGGTATAATTCACAATAATATATAAATAAATTAACATTTACTAATACGAAAAAAAATATATTACAGTATATGTAAATGTGGAAAGGACATTAAAGTAATAAATAAAAACATATAAAGTATATAAGTACAAAATTATGTGCATGAACATTTATTAAAGTTTTTTTTTCTAAAATAAAAAAATGTTATATAAGGATATATCTAGGCGAACGACCTTTTCATGGTTTTTCACATTGTTCCACACAGCCTGTGTCAATTTTTTTTTTCCTTGTATGAAATATAAATATACAAAGGTTTATATATATATTAATCCCTGTGTAGATATATAATAATAAAAATTATTTTTATAACAGGACAATATGCGCCGGCACCCAATATTTATGCCCAAGGGTGAATTCATACTACAACTTGTACTATAAAAGCAATCGTAAAATCAGGGGGTAAAATTTCATTTAATTTTTTTTTTGTTTTTATAATGTTCACTCGTCGTCATCGTCGTGTGTTTGAAATTATAAAGTTGTTTATGTTATTTTTATGTTATGGCCACTGTAGTACTTCAATTGGCTAAACGGGGAGAAATATGAATAGGAGGAAAAAACTGTGTATTCGCACATGTACAAAAGTAAAAAAATTAATGTTAGTATATTAAAGAATGTATAGACATATAGATATCCTTTTAAATTCAATGTTGGAGTATGTATAAGTATATTAAAGTTTTGTAATATAATATATTTCCAAATATATACACATTATTATACAGTGAGTAAGAAAAAAATGTATTATCATATTTTAGTAGCTGTGCAAGTGATTCGTAATGAGTAATTTTTTTATAAATCCTTTTTTTATATATGTATATTCTATTATAATACAGATTAAGTATAATAAAAATGTACTTATATTTCATACAAATGCTGATACAACAATGTATGTAAATTATGTATTTTACAAAAGGATATTTCTAAAATTAGTTTTTTATATTATAAATAATTCTAATTCTAATTTCATAATGTTAAAGATTCACCAGAAGACACTTTCAAGCATATTTTTAAGATATTAAATTTTTCATGGATTGCATGCCCTAAGGCGCTCTTATTTATAAGGAAAAAATATATATTCTAAGTGGAACTTTGTAATTATTTTGAAAAAGTAATAAAAAGTTTGAAGTCATTTTTGAACAGGATTATACCCCTTTTTTTATTAATATTCATACCAGCTTTCAAATCTAATTTTTTTCTACACAAACGAAAAACCATAAATTTTTTAAACATAAATTTTTTAAAAAAACTTAGTGAAATGGAAAATTTTAAAAATAAAAATCTCCACACTCAATGGACTTCAAATAAAAAAATGATTTTATACTCAATTTTCACAAATATCAACCTTTTTGTACACAAAAATACACTTGGGAAATATTAAATAATTTATATTAACACAACATAAGTTTTATCTAAGTATACAATAAATACATATATGTCTAATAAAATATCTTTCCGCAAATTTTCTGCACATTTTGTATTTTCATTTTGCCAACTTGTGTTCCTCATTATTTACTCTTAATGCGGTAAGTATATTTTGCGTAATATTTCTCAAGAGGATAAAAATTTTCTTGTTTTCCGTTTTTTTTTCATTTACAGTGCTCCTGGAATACCATTTTGACTAAAGAGAAATTATTAAACAATTGAACCCTAATTTATACCATCATAAAGTATAGCAAAAAAAAAAATGAAATTGCATCCTTAAGGTTTAAACGTTTTTTTTGTTGCACTTTTCGCACCCTTTTAGGAAGAATGGGCAATAGAAAAATTGAGGTTCTTAATATGCTATTTGTTATCGTAGCATTGCACAAATTTCAAAAATAAATATTAAATCACATTTTATAGGGTGAAAATTGGATAAAACAAAAACAAAATCAAAACAAATGCGATAAAATTGTCATTTCCATATTTAACGAATTTTCAATCAAACCTAAATATGTGGTGGTATATATTCATATTTTTTTCGTATAGAGAAGGGTTCGAACGAAAATATTTGCAAAACAAAAATATTTAAAGTCGATTAAAAATATTCCTTAAGGGTTTTTGAACAATTGTTAAAATGATTTTTGTAAAAAAAGGTAATTAAAGGGTTGAGGAAGTGAAATGCTCATCGATGCATAGAACAAACGACCAGTTTGTGTGCATATTTTTAATTGAATTTATAGGAAGTCTTTTAAAGGACAATATAAAAATTATTATAATAAAGTAATATGAAATATGTTCAAAAAGGCAATCACTTCAAAAAATACAAATTCTTTCTATTAAAATCTTTAATGAACCTTGATTCATGTCATACACAACTAACTAACACTTCATCAAGATCAAAATGATTCAATCAAACCATTCTGGCGCCAAATTAAGTAAGTATATATTGTACATGTCTTTCATTACAAAATACAAGGACAATTTTTTGTCTATATTTTAAGTTTAGATGAAAATTTAATATATTACATTTCATCAAAATGAATATAAAAAACATTATTTCTTTTTGAATATTTCATCAATTTGGCATAAACATTTCCTTCTCATTCTCCCCTCTGACTAATTCTCATATAAAACTTGGCGTCTGTCTGCCTATATTCTTTATATTCTTTTTTACTGGCTCCACACAAAATATAAAAAAAAACACCCAGGGTCCGTTAAACAAAATAAAACCCCAACCCTTAAAACTTCATATTTTATCCGTTTCACTGAGCGAGTTGAACAAAAATATAGAAAATATTTTCCTCTCAATAAAGTTTTTTTTACAGAAATAAACCATGCAAATTTTATGTTCAATTATGTTTTTCATATATTTAGGTAATATGTATATGTTTTTAAAAAATATAACACTCCTAAAATTAAAATAAAAATGCAATACTAATTCTTAAATCTAGAAAATCCTTAACAACAAAAATATTCATCCACAAATCAATATTTTTCACCAATTATTTATGGAAAAGAAATTTAACAAATTAAAGGAATTATTATAATTCTCAAAAGGATCAAATAATTTTTCTTATAAGGATTTCCGCTGTAAATGGGGTTTTTCATCATAACAAAACCGGAAGGATATAGAGAAAATATTTATTAAATAATTTATAAATTAATTTCATTTTCATATAAATCTTTTCTTTGTCTATGCTACGAAATATGATTAGACAACAATTAACATGGATTTTATCTTTTCAATATTATATTTTGAAGTAGAATTTTATGAAAATGAAAAGAGAAAAAGGTTTTATAAGTATTCTTTTTCAATCCTCCTTTTAAGTAATTTATATCTATATATAATAAAATAATTTATTTAGGGAAAGAAATTTCCGCTTTAGAAATAATAAAAAAGTTGAATATTCTTCAATTTTTTTTTTTTTTACATAAGAAAGAAGAAAAGAGAAAATGAAAAATGAAAAGAAAAAAGGACGATTTGATGATTAAAAGATTTATATACAAAACAAACATAGAAAATATGTTAACCACTTTGACCTAACCAATTTTAAAGAATAAAATATTATAAACGATGAGGTAATCCAGACACAATACTGAATATCGATTTTGATGGAAAATCTGACTAAAACAGAGGGATTTATTTGTAAAGTTTCTTACAACAAATTTTCACGTTATTTATAAATAAAATAGTATTTAGTTCTGTATAATTTACGTTACTGCAGATATAAATTGATCAAAAAAAATTTTTAAGGTGAATGACATTGGTTTAATGCGAAAAATTAATGGGTCTTTAGTTTCTTTTGGGGAGAAGAAAATTTTCTTTCATCAGAAAATTTGAAATAAAAAGTACAGTGTTTATTTAGGTATATTTCTTTAACTAGATACTTTTAGGAAAATAGTTTTTCCCAAATATAAGTATAAGTACTTCTACTGTGATCATGTATTTATTTTTAAGCCTGAAGAAAAATATTTCTTAAATCTTTCCAAAACACGCAATCCATCCAAAATTAGGGTTCCATAACATATTATAATAATTTGTTATCATATATATTTACAAATTTCGTAATTTATATCAGATTTGTTCAATACCTTTTATAGCTTCCAGAGATGAAAACAAATTTTTATTCCTAATTTTATCAATGTAACAGTCACCAAAAAAAATCTTTTTTTTTAATTCGTCATACAACCCAAGATAAATTTACCCATCTAATCATCATTTCGCTCCCTTAATTTTATACATTAATGTACAACCAGTAAACAAGACAAATATTTAATCTCCCATTTTCTATAGATTTTCAGTTGATTAAAAAAAATAATATTTTCCATAACCATTCGGATCATTTTGTATTTACGTGGATACAATATCGCCACATGAATTTTCAATAATATAATATTAAACCCTTCGAGGTAGAAATATAATTATTATCATTTTAAGAGTTACACAGAGGGTGGTTGGTAAACCATCATTTCCGTAACAAGTATGTGCGTTTTATTTTTATTTTTTGTAATTTAAACTGTCCTAAAAATAAACACTTTAAACAGCGTACATTGCTTGTAATCATTTATATTTTTCTTTAAAAAAAAAAAAACTTTAAAAGGATACGAAAACAACCTAGTAAGACTTATAAATTTTAATTCCTCATTCTATTTTAAAGGGAAATTCTTTAATTTTTATACCACTTCACTATAGAAACAATGCGACATAGCAAAAAATGCAATATTACCACAGGAAAGTCGCGCAAGTACCTTTTAAAAAAATATATATATATTTAGTCATCATACAGATGAGGCAAAGTCCTTATCAAGGATTAAATATGACTAAATTGTTTTCAAGAGAAATTTTCAAGCCGAAAATAAATTATAATAAAGGAAATGAACATTATTGTATTTTTTAAATAAAAAAAAAGGGAAATTTAACAAAACGCAAACACAATTTTATTAAAGAATCATTTTCTTTTTGTAGGTTGTATTTTTAAAAAAATAGGGTGGAGGAATTGCAATCAAATTTTTTATTGTGTATATCTATTTGGGAAAATGAAAAGCAAAACAAGGTTAAATGTTGACAATACTCTAAAAAATTTAAATTGTTGATTTGTTATTTTGGTTTTTCCTATTTTGTCGTGCACAACAATAGATTAACGAGTATAATTTAGGAATTGGAAACATGTTCAAATTAAAGTTGGAAAATTAACAATAACTCAGTAATTTTCTATGGAAAAAACATAATATTTATATATAATATATTTCGGAAAATTGTAAAAAATAGGAAAATAGAAAGATATCGAATTTTCATTATCAAGAATAATTTAATAATGTAAACTACATACTTTTATTAAGGATAAGCGGAAAATAAATTATTTTTCTTATTGAAAATTTATCTTTTCAATTATAGTACTGTACAGCATATTCTTAGGCGCAAAAATGTAAATTTATTTATTCGCTTGTGCAAATTTAAATTAGAAGAGATATTAATAATAAATTCTTTCAATTTAATGTTAGCGCACATAACTTAATTCAAAAATGTTTCTATAAGAAATATAATTTTATTTATTTAACAAAATATATAATTTTTAGCGCCAATAAATGAGTACAAAATATGAATATTAATAATTATTAAGGCATGTAAGAGAAAAATTACATCCAAAATAATTATGATTTAATACTTGAAAAATTATTTAAAATATGTACAAAATTTATTTTTGACTTAAATTACATTTTAGAATATTTTTTATTATTCTATATATTTTAAATATTTTTTCTAACTATGTCTGTATGTATAAAATTAAAATAAATTTTCAAGAATTACTTAAAATTTTATTTTAAGTATATATATACAGCAAACAAGAAACAAACTACTATATACTTAGAAACAGTTTTAAATTTAGTTGTATAACAAAAAAATTAATAGGAAACATTGTCCATTATAAATGAAAAATAACTATGAAATTTTAATTTTAAAACTGTAGCCAAAAAAAAAATAAAAATATACATAAAAAATTTCCAATTACGTTTTTCATTTTTTATTATTGTCCAGAATCAATTAAACATTTTAGTTTGGAGATATATATAGAAACATAAAAAAATTCAATACAAATATCTTTCCGAAAACAATTTCAATTATTGTAGTATTTTTAAATGTTGGACATGTATTATATGCCATATTGAAATATACTATAAAACTATATCTAATTTGAATTTCTAGTAAGTTGTATTACGAAAAATAAATATATATAAGTGTACCTATAAAATATTATTTTTAATTTAATGCTGATGCTCATCAAAAAAAAAATTTTTTAAATAGTTTAATGAATTTGGAAAACTGGGTGATTAAAATTTGAAAATTGGGTGATTAAAAAATCATTATTTACTGTTTGAAAAAAGTTAATAATTAAGTTATTATAATAGTATTTCATAATGATTACTATCAGTAATGATTACTAACGATTAAGTATCAATAGACATGATAGCAATATTAAATTATAAGTTTTTTAATTGAACCTACTATTACAACTAGAAATGGAACGAACATAGTGGACTAAAATTTAAGAAAGAAATCTTATTTATAACATTACAGGCCGATTCACCCTGTTTATTAAAAAAAAAATATACACTCAAAACAGTTTTATAGATATAACCACCCAAAAAAAACGAAACATTTGTTTTTTTTCAGATTTCGCTTTTTATTTATTAAAACATAAATTAAAAGTTTTTTTTTTCCTCTCTAGATCTATTTATAGATTATTATTAATAATAATAAAAAAAACTTTTTTTATATATGTTACTAACATGAAATTCAGTACGATAGATTATGGAAATTTGTAAAATAAAAACAAAATGAAGATAGTTTAGCCCAAAAGTATTTTAATTGCAAATATAAATAAAAAATTCGGGTACTAAAACGGTTTATTTTGTGCAAAATAAACTTTATAATTCTTTCGTTTTTTTTAGTAAATTTTTTATCAGTTAATTTAATTTTTTTGTTTTTCATAAATTAGTATAATAAATTAAATTAGTATAATCATGTGAGTATATTTTATAGATAAATGATTAAAATTTTAATTAGTTAACAAAAATGAAACGTTATTTGCTTAAGGTAAGCTAAGGTAAGTTCTTAGTATAAATTTATTGTAAATTAATAATATATAATTAAAGAAACATTTTCAATTAATTCTTATTGGAGAGAATTTATTTATACATAATATTAGATTTCAAACTATTATGACACATAAAATATGACACAATTGGTTTATTTAGTTTATATTCAACTAATAATTACAACAGTGGAACAGACTCATTCAGAGTTGCTTTTCTAAGTTGCCTTAAACTGTTTTAAAATTTATTTTGTAAATTATAAAATTCTGGCCTAAATATCATTGAGCACACCTAATATTGCTGATTTACAAGTGCAAAAAAACCCCAGATTTTCCCTAATTTATGTAAATTAATGTTAACTAGTGTTAAGTTTATGTCACAATTTTTTTTGTGAAATTTATTTTAAAAAATTTGAAAAAATAAATAAAATAAAAATATTTAAATGAGTATACTTGAAGAATTGTTAAAATTCACCAAAATTATGTAAATTAACATTTAAAAATTGAATTAACCATAAAATTTTGGGAAAAAAAACTTTAAATTCTAAACTTTTAATAAATTTATATAAATATTTCTGTTTCAAAAAATCAAATCAACTAATTTAAATAAACGTATTCAAAATTGTTTAAAAAGTGAAAACATTCGAGAAATGGGGGTTTCCCATATACAAGTTTGTGTTTTTCCTTCGTTTGACTAAGGAAATAAACCAATAATATACATACAAATACTCCTATTAAAAAAAATAAACAAAATTTTATCTTATACATAAAAAACTACCCTCTGATGCGTTATTTCAGCCCTTACCTCCCCCCTAACCATCCATTTATCTTCAAATGCAAAATATAAAAATAGGAAATATTTTTTATTTTTGGTTAAATATTACAATTTTTTCTATGACAAACTCAATAAAGTTCAAGAATCTCTGATGAATATTTATTGTATTAAAGGAAAAAACTGATTTATTAAATGTAGTAGTAAACAGAAAATAAATATATCCTTACCTATATGTTTGTATCTTTATATGCAAAGAGGGTGCGGTATAAAGTGTTACAAAATAGATACAACTCAAAAATTTTTGGAATATTATATATATACACAATAAAAGTAAATTTAAATACAAATGTATATTAAACAAGTAAAGCGAATTTTTTGGCTGTAGGTATTCACGAATACATTGAATGAAAAAAGGACCATGCTTTTTCGGCATTTTATTGATTTTTTCCTCCATATTTTCTCAAATATATTTTTATATTTATATGTATATATCAATAAATTTATTTAGATATAATTATTGTTTTTGGGGGGGATAGAAAAAAGGATACATACAATTTTTAACACATACAGATACATAAATAAATAAATTTAATATTTTCTAAATTGATATTTTAGTATTGTAATTTATATATATGTATATAATAATAGCTATTTATAAATTTAAGGAAATAATTCCCTTTTTTTGTTGGTTAATTTAATTAATTTTCTATTTTTTACCTGAAACTATAAGTGCCTCATTTGGTCCTGTTGTATGTATATTCCCCATTGTTAATATATCCTTTAGAATGTAATCCTTTATGAAATAAATAAAACAAAAAAAAAAACCTTGTAATATTTCCGTGTATATTTTTTTTTTATTTCACCGCCAAAAAATATGCTACACTTTTTGCCTGTCTATAAAAACACCAATTCTTTTTTTTTTGTAATTTTTACGACTTAATTAATCGAATTAGAATTAATATTTGACGTTTCTAATTAGAAATTATAATAAAATTCTTTAGCACTTTTAGAAATTACTTTTTTAACATCTAAATATGATCAAACAAGATTGTGAAATTGTTTTTAAAAAAAAAAATGTTTACAACATTTTTATCGGCAAATAAAACTCGTGATTCTTTTTGAATTGTTTACTTACTAAAATTACTAATCAATCGGGTTTTTTTACCAAGAATTTATAATTACACAAAATCACTTTAATATTAATTTTTGGAATGATTAAAAAAGTAATGCATAACCTATATATATTTTTATACTTTTCTTATTATAAATTTTTAATATAAAACTTTTGTTATTGTATTCACTTACACGTTTATATGTTAACCAAAATAAATTATATATTTTTAACTAAATTTAAGACTTTCTGATCTTCTAAACTAAATTCACTGATAAAAAAATTAAAAATTAAAATTATTTGACTTTACTCTGATAAAATTCCGGAAAACGCGCCCTTCTCAATCTCAACAACTCAATAAAACTGAGCGAATTTCTTTGGATTTGGTCATCATTTGTTTGACAAGAACGGATTTGTCGTTCTAAAATTCTATTTTAAAGTCTAAATTGTAGTAGATATATAGTATTAGTGTGACATATTATTAACACAAATATGTTTACTACAAGAATATGAGTAAAGATTATTAAATCTGTAATCTATGAAAATATTACGTTTTTTGTAATATATTTTGAATTTATATTTTGTTCAACTATTAAATCTACTACAATCCTAACTATTTACTAAGCTAATATGAATGATATATTGAACCGGTTCGAATTTGTATGATATTTACATAGAGTAATATTTCGAATTCAAAAGCTAAATGCTATTGCTTGGCTATGACGAGATTAACTTGGATTTTCAACCGGAATATTAACCATAATCCGATACATGGTTTTATATTTGTTCGAACGATTATTCAAGAACATATTTAGCTTCTCAAACTAGTAAAACAAGAATTATACAAATATTTAGCAAAGGACAAATTTTTAATTCTACTTAAGATGGATATTTTGTTTTTAAAACACAATCAAAGTTCAGGGCGGTCCAAGTTATTGTCAAGCACAATTTGGCGCCTGCCATAAAGCGATATGTTATTATGTTGGTATTTCGAGTATTTGGCACCTTGCTAGTTTTGGCGGTACAACAAAATGACATTTACCACTCTAAGAAAAATTCTAAACGACAACTCTATGAAATGTTACAAAAAAAATGCTGTGAAACTGTCAAATAATAAAAAGCTGTCGCCGTACGCCATTTTATTCCAAGTAGGATTTCATCTCTGCTGATGAATTACTTTTTTTTACACAAAATAAGGTATTTTTTTCTTATATTTTAAGTCCAATTTTTATAAATATTATACTAAATTAAAAATATTTTTAAAAACAATATAATCAACTAGAAATTGAATTATCATTAAAATAAATATAACTTTTGACAGCTTAGATGTCCTTTATGTAAACGCGGTTTTTTTTTATTTTCAAGGATCAATTTACAAACACTGGAAAAATTCAATAATTAATTATATATTTAATATTGCATATATGGGAACAATAAATTAATAATAAGGGATCCATTAAAATTTATTGATCAGCAAATTCATATATAAAGAACAAAATGTGTAATTAAATCCTTTCACAGTGGGTGGTAAAAAATATCTTTTTTTTCGGGTCTTTACAAGATCAAATTTCTTTATAGATAAATTACAAATTTCGTTTTTTGTTTTAAAAAACTAAACTGATTTCTCAACAAATTATTTTGTTTTTAATGAGAAATTAAATTAAAATTACTGTGAAATATTGAAGACCGAATATTTATTTATAATTCATATTATTGATTTTATTTATAGAAGCCAAAAAAAAAATTATATGCATTATGAAAATAAAATTCAACAAGTTTAACAAATATTAATTAAAAAATACATACAATAATACGAAAAAATAATGAATTTATACTTTTCGATTATTAATAATAAATTTATCATATTTATGCAGTACGACGAAACAAACATTCAAAGTTCCAACTAAAATTCTTATCATCACTACCAACCAAAACAAACCGAAATAATAATAATTAGTTTATCTGTAATAGAAAATATTGATAAAAAAATAAAAAAGAAGACAATACGAAAAGGCATCACAGAAAATTAACTAAAAAAATTCAATTTAGTTTGAATTTCAATTCTAAAAAATGACTGCAGATTATAGTGATTTAGATCGTCAAATTGAACAATTAAAAAGGTGTGAAATTATAAAAGAGAATGAAGTTAAAGCATTATGTGCTAAAGCAAGAGAAATATTAGTTGAAGAAGGTAATGTACAACGTGTTGATTCACCAGTAACAGTTTGCGGTGATATACATGGTCAATTTTATGATTTAAAAGAACTATTCAAGGTTGGTGGTGATGTACCAGAAACAAATTATTTATTTATGGGTGATTTTGTTGATCGAGGCTATTATAGTGTTGAAACATTTTTATTATTATTGGCATTGAAAGTAAGTTTTTTTTTAAAAAAAAAGTTATATAATAAAAGCACTTTAAAAAAAATTATTATTCTTTTGTTAGGTACGTTATCCTGACAGAATAACATTAATTCGTGGAAATCATGAATCACGTCAAATTACCCAAGTATATGGTTTTTATGATGAATGTTTAAGGAAATATGGTTCAACCGCTGTATGGCGCTATTGTACAGAAATATTTGATTATTTAAGTTTATCCGCAATTATTGATGGTAAAATATTTTGCGTGCATGGTGGTTTAAGTCCATCAATACAATATTTAGATCAAATACGTTCAATTGATCGAAAACAAGAAGTACCACATGATGGACCAATGTGTGACTTATTATGGAGTGATCCAGAAGATCAAATGGGATGGGGTGTATCACCACGCGGTGCTGGATATTTATTTGGTTCAGATGTTGTAACTCAATTCAATAGTGCAAATGATATTGATATGATATGTCGTGCACATCAGTTAGTAATGGAAGGTTTTAAATGGCATTTTAATGAAACTGTATTAACAGTGTGGTCAGCGCCAAATTATTGTTATAGGTAAATATTTTATTTATAATTTCAGTTTAGCTAATATAAAAAGAATCTATACATATATTTAAGGTGCGGTAATGTTGCAGCTATTTTGGAATTAAATGAACATTTACAAAGAGATTTTACAATATTCGAGGCAGCACCACAAGAAAGTCGAGGTATTCCCTCTAAAAAACCACAAGCTGATTATTTCCTGTAAGGTATTAAATAAAAATACAAAAAAAAACTTAGGGAAGAAAATCTTAATTAAAAAAATTAAAAACATAAAAATGTTACAAAAAATAATGAAGAAAAATAATGAAAAGTACATTTGACAATTTTTTCTATTTTGTATTAAATAATAATATTTAAAATATTTTGTCTTTAATTTTTTTTTCTTCATGTAATTTTATTTTATTTTTCATTTATTATTTTATTATTATTTTCATTAATTTTATTATAATTTTTCATTTCTTAATTTTCATTATTACATTTCGTTTTTGTTTAGAAAAAAGATAAAAAGCTAAAATATAACTAAGAATTTTTTATATAAAAAAATATAAAGCAATCTTTTTTTTTTTATTAAAATTAATAACAACAAAGAACTATTTTTAAATTTAAGAAATTATTTTAGTAAAAAAAAAATGAAATTTTACTTCAAATTTCAATTACTGAATCATAATATAGATATAATTATTATAATTCATATATCATGAAAAACTTAACCTTAGTATTTTGATTCCATTTTATTTTATTTTTTTTGTAAATTTAATGTATTTCATAAATTATGTTCTTTTTGTTATTATGAACTGAACTATGTAGAATTTTATAGTTTTTTATTTAAAAACATTAATTATTTTCCTTATTTCTTTTTTTGTGTGTTATTTATTAATTATTAAAATATACAAAAAAAAATACATAATTTCGGTAAAAGTATTTAAAATTTTAGAAAATATTAATACAAATATGAGAAAATAATTATTTAAACTAAAAAATTCTATGAAAAAAATAAAAAACAAACTTATAATACATTTTAATGAAAATGTTAATATACGTGATCCAATTTTATACATAAATACAGAAATTGCTGTTTGATTTATTTTGATATTTTTTAATACAAATTTCAGCACGTTTAATAGAAATCAAAATTGATTCGGAAAAATGGGTTACAAATTCTTCATTGTAGTTTACTGATTTTACAACTTTAGGGGGAAAAGGACAGTATTGTGAAAAATTTATGATATTCACTCATATTTTCGAAATATATGGAGAATTTATGATATTCACTCATATTTTCCATCTCACTGCCGACAAATTATTGTTATTTACTAACAATAAGTTGGCAGCCCCTTATCAAACAGCTGTAGATGTAAAATGTCAAGATTTTGAGGTTATATATAAGTAGTTTGTGACAGTTTGGTTAAGTTGAAAAATAAAATGAGAAAATTGTGTACTTGAATTAATAAGTTAATTCTTAATAAATAATCATTAAATAGGTATATTTGTAATAAAAATCATTAAATATATAAATTGGTTTGAAAATTACTTATTTATTCTTTTTTAGAAAATGAATTTTCTGCGGCAAACCATTTCGCTTACTACACAATGGACATGTCAAGGTAAATTTTATATTTACTGTGCATTTATATAATGTAGCTATATATATGTTAATTAACAATAATATACGCGTTATTCCTAATTTATCAATAAGTTTAAAAAATGTGTCATTAATTTGCGTAAATTTGATGTATTTTTTGATGTGCCTACAACCTACAACTTTATTTTTGTACCAATTTATAATGCTTTATACTCAAAGTCTTATATTACTGGCCGTATATACAAATGGACAATTTGAATTCCAAACGAAAAAAAGCAGTTTAATTCTCAATATCCTTTTTAAAAAATTTCAATTCTTCAAAGAAATATTTTTTTATTCTCACCACGCTTCAAAAAATTTACAAACAATTTAAAAAAAAAGAAGGAAACACTATATTGAATGAAATTTAAATTCTAAATTAATATTTTTTTTCATTACCATAAAATGTCAGTAACCTATTTCATTAAATTATCCAACAAAAATCACAATGAAAACCAATTTAATATGCAAATTGACCATTGGTGAGATTTAAATAGAAATTGTGTAGAAATATGCGAAAAAAGGGAAAAATATTTATAATCTGTTATCAAAAGATTTAACACCTGGTCAGTAGCTATTGTAATACTTATAAGGATTAAAATTGTTTGCTAGTAGCTATAACAGGAAGTATTGTTTGTGGGTGGTATATATTTTGGTTTTTAGAAATTATATATTTTGGTTTTAGAAACGATATACTGAAATAATTTCAGGAAAATATAAAACATATATCTCTTTAGATAGCCAGGATTGTAATGATCTTTCAAAATAGTTTCTTATACTGATTTCTTAAATATCTCATTCTGAGGAGTTTAGGAAGGGATAGTAAGATATATATTTTAAGAAAATCAGGTGTGGTGAATTTTCAGATATTTTAGGGATATGAGGGGAAATTTCCTATATATTCAGACTTATAAAAAACGCGTTAATTTAATTATTTATGAAGTAATTTAATTATTTTAATTATTATATATAAATAATTAATTATATTATCTACTTAAATCCATGAATTTTATTATTCTTTATTCAATACGTATATTTTTTTTACAATTGTTGCTAGAATGTAAATCCAAAATGTTAAAATTCAACTAAACGCTCGCGAATTTACTGCAGATAATGCCGCCAATAAACTTTATATCTGTAGTAAATTTAAAAGTTTTGTATTCCATTAAGAATCACGGAACTTATTAGCCAATTAACCATATGTTTATATATTTTAAATTCTTCAGTTAAAAGGTAAAAATAAAAATAGGAAGAACTATTTTACAAAAAGAACGAAAATAATCTCTAAAATCCGGGAAAATATGTTCGCTAAAAAAGGATAATATTATCAACAAAGCAATTGAAAATTGAGATCATCTTATCCAAGGGTTATCCAAGTTTTTGAAAAACACAAAGATTTGCTCACTAAATGGACAGATGCTTCAACTGAAATTAAGATTTTTTCTATATGTATATATAAATAGAAAAATATCTATATGGTATATGCATATACATTTTTTCCAAAAATGTATTTTCTTTTTCAACGTGTGCAGATGACCCTTTCTTCGTGATCATTTATATCCTTTTGTAAATCCGTAACAAAAAAAACGATAGCTAATCCTTTGAATAAAAGATATAACATAGCAAAAAAAAATATCTCATGTTATGGTCAGCCCATACAAATATCGTTTAATAACACGCATCCTACATGAAGAATGACTACAAGGTTTATTTATTTCCTCTTTTAACTCATTATTATTATTATCCTTTTTTTCTCTGTATTGAATGTGCCTGGAACAATAAGTAATTTAGATTATGATTCATATTCAATATTTAGAAATAGAAATATGAATGTTCGATATTATTATTTAAAAAATTTCAATTTTATTAATATATAATTTTAAGGATGGGAAAAGAAGTGGACACTTTCCTTCTTCAAACAAACAAAAAAAAATCAAAGGACCATTGTAATGAATTTTGCAATTGTTGTTGATTGAATTTTGGTGCTTGAAGAAAAAAATTATTTTTAGAAAAGAGTTTTATTGAAAACTGTTTAACGGGTTGAAGATTATTTAAAAGGATCATTCTGGTGGGAAAATATTATAGACAATTAAAGGTGAAAGTAATACTAATATATGAATATTACTTTATTTTTTGTATTGAATGTTTAGTTACGAGTAAAATAAAAAAAATATTCTCAGGATTTAAAATAGTTTAATGTTGATTTTGTGGGAACAAGTAGGAGTTTTAACAATATATTAGGTTATAAATTTTTTAATTATAAGTTGAAGTAATGAAATTTTGTACTTGCTGTAAACCAGAATTGGTTCATAATATCCAGATGGTTCCTAAATCAATTTTTTTTTAAATATTTTCTATTAACGCGATCTATAACTATATTTTACAAAAGTATGCGATAAAAATCATTTACAAAACTGCAAAATCACTCCGTTATAATCTTTGACATAAAATATCCTGTATAAAATAACACAAATTTCTTATTCATAGTTTATCCTAATCTCTAAATTTGGACCTTTTGGCAATTTAATAAAAAAAGATTACCAAATTTCAAAATTTAACCACTTTTGAGGTAATCGAAACAATAGAATATACAACTGTTTCGCAGAATCTTATGAGAAAGAATGTAGACACTTAATCGTACGTGCCAATTTGCCCTCCTGTTGCGATATTACGAAGTTATTATTAAGAAATTATTACCTATTCTTTTAGAGTTCGATATTTCTGTTGAAAAATCAATTTTTTAGATCAGAAAAAAAAAACATTTCACGAAAGGGTGACGTGTTATGACGAATCCTTTATTTCTTTCAATATTATATTTTTGCAAAAACACAAGATATAACGAATTATTAAAGAATAAGTTACATGTTAAGAAACTATTTTTTTAAATGGACTAAAACTATTGTATTCCTATTGTTTCGAATAAAAAAGGATATTTTATGGTCAAATTGTCGTGTCAATTCTCTCTTTATCGATCCTAAGAAGACTGATTATGTGTTTTAAACAGACATTTTGACATTTTTTTCTTATTTAAAAAATTAACAATGTTAAAAATTATAAAGATAATTATGTGAAAAAAATATTTTTGACGAATTGATTAACACCTGATAAACTAGACAATTGACTTTATGGCTAATAAATTTTTTATATCTTATTCCTATTCTAGCTTTTAATAACAGTTTTACCTCTGCTGTCCGTAATATGGCATCTCTACAGCAAATGCATCGAACTGGACCACATTTTAAAAAACGTCCACCACGTGCACCACTCGATGGTAAACCATTCGCTAAAGGTGTAATTCTAAAAACTCTGATTAAAAAACCAAAAAAACCAAATTCAGCTAATCGTAAATGTGTTTTGGTTCGTTTATCAACTGGTAAAGAAATGGTTGCGTATATACCAGGAATTGGACATAACTTACAAGAACATAATATTGTATTATGTCGGGTTGGACGTTTACAAGATGTACCAGGTGTTAAACTGAAATGTATTCGTGGTGTTTATGATTTAGCTCATGTTATTAAAAAGAAATAAATCATATAGTATTTTATAATTTTTATATATTTAAAGTACAAATATAGTGGAGTATATAAAAAAATAACATTGTCTTTTTAAAAATCGTTTTCACCTACTTCAGCTATTTGCTATTGAAATTCTGGCTATCTAACAATTTGAAGAGAATTGGACAATATGAAAGTGATGAAATGCAAGAATAACCCTAGGCGAACTTCTTTATAAATACTAATAATCATTTATAACTATAGACAACAAAACCCAGGCAAAAATTTTTATAAATGCTAATAATAGATACCTGGGCAACAAGACCCAAGGGAAGTTCTTCATAAATTCTAATAATTATTAATTTAAATACTGAAATTTTCTACAATAATTAAGTAGGTTTAACACTAAAATACTAAAAATTATCTTCATAAATAAATATTCTTTAAAAATTCTTTATGATAATAATTCAAAGATTATAATTTCTTAAACAATATACAAAAAAAAGCCTTTTATTACCTTACGTAAGCTTATTTGGATTTATTTTAACTATTTCTTCGAAAAAATAATTTCGAAAATTGCCATAATAATCTATTTACTAGTAATAAGGATAATTTTGTCATATTTTTTTATATAATCCGTTTGTGACGATGACGAAAAGGTGACCAAAAATAAATAAAAGAAACTTGACTCAGCATAATATACTTTGCTCGGCGATCATTCTTCAAATTTGCTTTTCTTTTTCCAAATAGAAGATTTTTTTTCAAGAATTACCTTTTGCCTTATGAATTGTATATTAGTACATAAAAAGAATTCTATTCAAAATGTAATAATGCGACAACTAAAGAGTCATTTTGTGCTCATTTAACAACTCAATATAATTAATTTTAATTTGAAAACATATCTACCACAAGATGGTCAAACATGATTATTTCATACATAAGAAAAATAATAGATTATTTTTTGTATGGTCTACGAGTATGTCCTTTTTACGGTTAATATTGAATAACGCGGAAATTAAGTAAAGCGAAATATAAATATGTGTTCCTTTTTTTGTATGATGTTACATTTCAAATATATTTTTAATATGAATTCAATCCTTTAGAGATTTAGAATTGCATTTTCTAAAATTTACCATTAAATTATCATTTTTTCTTTATGTTTTTGTTTAGAATATGGAAAAGGATACCACAAAAAAAAAATATGAAAATCATAAATGCTTGGTCAAGCGAACTTTTTTTTTAAAGATTAAAAGATTTTACCGCATTTCCTTATTTGTATAAGAATTGAGGGAAGAAAGGATTTTATTTTGTTAGCGATTTTGTGAATTAGACAACCGTAAATCCTTGTTTTTTTATCAATTTAATTCCGTAATGCATATTTAGTAAATTTCGTATAATGAATCATATTTTATGAACAAGTCTTTACTACCTATTTTAAAATAATCACATAAAGTCCTTTCTTAATTTTTATAATTTACTATATATTTTTTTCATTAAAAATTTAGTGAATTTCAAATTCGTTCTGTATAAAAGGATTTTATAAATTTAATATTTAAAAATAATCTTGATATTTACTGTTATTAAGGACTCTTCACTTATAGTTGATCATCTGCATAATCTATCCTTATAAATTTATAATAAAGGAATTATATTGAAAAAAGATTGACACTGACAACTTTATACTCAATTATCTTTTTTCATCACCTGAATATAAACAATAACTTTGTTACCCATAAAAAATTACAGTATAAATTTTAATAACACTTTTTCACTTCATTATCCTGAAAAAATAATATATAATCACAAATAAAATTGAACAAAATTGTTTACTTAAAGGTGTAACTTTATATCTGTATATAAATTTTTACAATTGTAACCAAACTTCGTTTTTTTTCCAGTTAATATTCAATTTCAAATTGAAAGGATTTGCTAGTGTAATGTGACAATTTATTGTGTATTAAAAAAAAAAGAACTACATACATGTATCATTTTTTCTTGTCGTTTTTTGAGGAGGAGATTAAATATTTATTTTGTTGATTTTAAAGAACTTCACATAAAGTTCATTATTTCGGAAAAAAGAAATCCAAAATTTGATTGCCCGATTAAGAGAAGAAAATCCGGAAGGGTTGACAGAAAATATATTAAAGGTGCAAAAATCTTTTTTTTTTTTATAAATAGATTTGAAATTCAAGTATTTTTGATTGTTCTTTTCCTCAAATTTGAATGAGATCTTTAGCAGGGATAATTGTTTCTGTAGAAGAATTTTTTAAGTTTTTTAAATAAGAAAAAAAAATTGTGGGTGGATATTGTTTCTAGAGATTAAAAATATAATTTAAAGAATAACTTGATAAAAAAACCGATGTGATAGCACAACATAAAAACCAAACAGTTTTAAATTTTAAGGATACTATATTAGATTTATTTAATTTATGATAAGCATGAAATAAGATCTAAATAAGTAAATATTATTTCAAATATGTAATTGAAATTTTCAGAAATTTTATATAGACCTCCCAATTAAATTCCGTTTTACATCTCATACAATATTATATCAAATAAAAGGAGATGTCAAACCTAAATCGGAACATTCAATTCGAGTCACCTCATCCATAAAAAAGAACTGTCATCAAATCCTTTCTTGAACACAAAAAAAAAATCAAAAATGTTCTCATGTGAATTATAAATGAATCATTTTGCGAAAAAAAAAATCACATATCCTTAATCATTATAACTGTTTTCAATATAAAATATAGTTTTTTTTTCACCTTAGTAAATATTTTATAAATCATATTTAAAATTCATCCTTTTACATTTTTTAATATTTGTAGATATGTATATGTATGTGTGCTAAATATTCAGTTTACCGATATTTCCACCTTAACCGAGTACCGATAAACCAACATTAGGACACCTGCTGTTTTGTTCCAGGTTAACAAAAAAAAAAAAAATATTACTATAAATGTGTGATTTCTATTGGTAGAAAAAAAATTTAACATTGAATATCCTTGGCGCGTGTAACATTCTAAAAGTATACGTATATATGTATAATAATTTTAGTATTATTTTGTATGCGGTTTTTTCGGGAAGGATTTGCGGTATATTAGATTTTAATAAAATAAGGAATTTCTAACGATGTGTTTTTATTGTGATTTTTTTTTTTTTAGTAGCGGAACAAGAATATTGAGAACTTTTGTCAATATTAATTCAGGATTTTCTTTAAAATACATTAAAAAAGAAGGTTTCATAATGTTTCTTTAGAAGAAATTTAAGATGTTTTAAATATTATTGGCGTCAACTTTATTTATTTTATATAAATAATGCAAATACGGACATGATAAATAATTATGTATTTTGAAATATTTTTAGAAATCAAGCTTATGAAGTTATCTGCAGTTTTTGTAAGAACTTGTTCAAAATTATGAAAATTGTAATTTTTCATATAGTTGTCATGTAGTCCAATTGAAAGCCTTATAACTTCAAAATGGAAGGAATATACACTGCTTTTGATTACGAATAAGAAATATTAATTATTTTGATTTAATTTTTGAAAACAGAAAGATTTAGTAAATACGAATACTAATTTAGTATAATTATAAACAAAATGATTAAAACTAATTATGGTAGAATATTAGTATTGTGCAATAACTTTGCCTACAATTTAGGCCTTTCCTAAAAATTAATATATTCAAATTATTCCATTTTATATACATATAAAACATGTAATTCCGAATTGATAACATTAATACATGTAATACATATGGACATATTAATATAATATTCATAAGTTTTTAAGTAATTTGATTTTTACATTTACTTCTTACAGACAAGTTTTATGATAAGAAATTCTAGTGGCATTTTTGTAAATACTTAAGAAATCTTGTATTCTAAAGTTTCATTAAATTTGATTAAAGTGGAAAATTACTAGAATTATAATTATTAACATTTTTTGAATAATTTTTCGATTTTGCTTGACCAATATCACATAATTAATCAAAATGTCCTTTAACTGTAAAGTTGAGAAATATAAAAACATCTGGCAATATGATGTTTTAAATAATTTTATTATTATATTTCCTTATTTGTTGTTGTCTTTTCAGCAGATTCATTTTTACTTCATAGATTATCCTTTTTGCAACAAACGTAAATATATTTCATATTTCGTTATATACTACCCTTATATTATATCTGAAAATTTCTAATGCAATGCGGAAGGGTTATGCTTAGATTAGTTTATGTATATTTTTGGAATATGCACAATATTGTAAGAAAAATAACCACAACAAAAATTAATACATAAGTCACCCCCGCATGATATAAGATTTTTTGGTTGCCCATCATTATTAAAATTTTGCCAAACTAAAGAATAATATTTAATAGTCCACACATTCCTATGTCTTCTAAAAGCAAAATCAAATTAGGTTTTCAGTAGACAATATTAATGTGGTATATAGTTCAGTTTCCCAAATTATACAAGTATAACCATTTTAATTTATTACAATTAAAGCTTTAGTAATTAAATTGTTTCAAAGTAACAAAATATTAATTTAGAATACAGTTTTTAACTAATGTGTTTGGTTTCATTTTTGATTCATGAAATCAGCTATACGAATTATTCGTCGCTGTAGCCATAGAGATGTTCTTAGCTCAATGTTGTAACGAAGTGAAAGAAAATTTAATTGTTTTTTAATTAATGTTCTCTATAACGAGGTGAAAGCGATATCTACAATAGGAACATATTTATAATAAGTATTTCTAATTAAAATTCGAGCTAAATGTTATTTGATATAAAAATAGTAATTTTTATGCCAAATATAATGAATCTGCATATCCTTTTCTAAAATAAACCTATTTCCTATTCATCAACTCCATAAATGAAAATATTTGAAATTGCCGACCAAAAGTAAAATCTAATAGCCATTACATACTAGCGTTTCAGTTATACTATAATTTTCTTTCTAGAATGGATACTAAATATATTACTTTTATTTAAATTGCCCTCCTGTTAAAATGTCACATCCCAAAATAACAAATTCTAAATGTTATTCTATGTGCAAAATAGGTTTTCTCATCTCTTAATTGTATAGACAATTTCATTTCACATATCCTGGTTTGTAAAAATTTACAAATAACAAATTCTAAATGTTATTCTATGTGCAAAATAGGTTTTCTCATCTCTTAATTGTATAGACAATTTCATTTCACATATCCTGGTTTGTAAAAATTTACTATTCAACATTAAAATCAATTTTATCAACCCTTTTTTTAAATCTTTATTATAACACTTCTGGTCATGTATTTATGATTTAGTTTTCGGTAACAAAAAAAATGCACTTAAACTTTCGTAAATAAATACAGGAAGAGAATCTTCAATAAATATTCTGTCATCTCTATTTATGAGAATTGAAACCAATGTTCAATTTATTTATTAAATACGGGAATTTTTTTTTAAATCATTTAGAAAGGCAAAATGAAAGGGTTTGATATTATTTTTTAATAACTGGTTTTATTGATTGGCATATTACATTTTCACCCTAAAAAAAAATTACTTAATTTATCATCCAAAGATGTGCAATTATTTTTATGTTGACCACATCATATTGTACACATGTACATATATTATTATTAATATAACTCCACCCTTAAAATGGTTTTTCAAAAGGGATTACTTAATATATTAAGTTACAAAATGGCGTGAAGTAAAAATGGAAGAGTTTTTACGTGATTTTTCGAATTATGTATTTAATCTAAGATTTTAAGAAATTTATTAATCTAAAGTAAGGAAAATTAAAATAATATAATATAAATTTGATAAAATGGTTTTTATTTGGTGAAATTTTTGCAGGTACTAAATTAGATTAAATATTATTAAACTAATTGCACCTAATAAATATTGGATATGTCCGTCAGGCAACAATATTGCTTCACAGCTTGAATAAGCTAAAATAATTTATATTTACTTTTAAAAGTTTGGTTAAATTACAAGCCCAGGTATATGAAAACATATAATAATTTGCAAAAGGTTTAAGAATATAAAATTTTATGAAGAATTTTGAAAATTTCATTAGAATTATTTCAAATTTATCCAAGAAAATAAGATTGCTCCTTATAATTATATAGTTTAGATTTATTTATATAGGTTGTATAATTTGAAAAGAACTGGAAATAGAATTATCATAATTTTAAAAGTTAATTTTTTTTTATGATTTCTGAAATTACATTTTTTTTTTTGGTACTTAGCTTGCTAATAGATTTTATGAATTACCCTTTTCTGAATTTATTTGTAAAATTAAGTACGAATTACTGCAATTCAATAAATAAAGGTTGGTTTCTTTCGATGGTTTTTCATTTGAAATTTATAGATTCTGTTTTCAATACTAACATTTACGTAAATAACAAATTCACAATAATTCCTCTAAAATTATACATTTTAATATTTAAAATTGCTTAACACGTGGCATAAATATCTTTTTTTTTATTATTTTATAATAAATCTGTTTCTTCTAAAAACAAATTTCTTTTCTAATTTTCAAAACATCTTGCAATTTGTCAGCATATATTATTCCATTAATTCTATTATTACATTTATATGTCATGTCAAAAGATCATCAGTCTTTTTCTAAAAAATATAATATACATATTTATATTTACTTTCTTTTTCCCCTTTCTTCTTCAGTAAACTAAATATTTATTTAAATACATTTTATACATTTCACTTTTTTTTTAAATAGATCCTTGACTCAAGATCTACCATTAAAATTTATATTTTTGTATAAATTTTAACCATTTTAAAATTAAATTGTCGTCATTAAGCCGGTGGTCCTTATAAAGATCCTAAATATACATATATCCATAATGATATTATTCAAGTTTCTGTAAGAAAAACAAATTTCAAATAGGATTTGTTTCTTTTTAATAAACCAAAAAGTTATGTTATTTTAAGTCAACTTCTAGATATTGATGTCAAAAAATAAAATGATGTGATGTGGTGATGGCTAATGATGTTCTCTTCCGGTTAAATTCTTAAATTTACTATGAAATTGTTAAATTAACTTTTTATAGAATTAAAATATCTTATGTATCTTATGAGTAGCCAAAAAGAAAGTAAAAAAAAACCATATATTTGATTAATCGATTTTAAAATTATTTACCATGTCGTGCCAAACAGTTTGCATTTTATTGAATCATTTTGTTTTGTGTTTTAGTAAATTTTTCAATTTTCAATATTTTGAATGAAAATAGTAAAAGGAAAATTAAAATATTTTCAGGATAGATTTCGTTACAATTAAAACAGCCATTTTTATAAAATCTCTTACTATAATTGTAAATTTTAATTTTTAATTGAAGTTAATTTCTTCTTGATTTCACTATATTTTTAATCCAATTCAGTTAATGCTTTTATTTTCATTAAATAAATTTAATCTGTTACTTGTTCTAATGTTGTATTTTTAAAGACCATATTAAAAATTATTCGGAAAAGCATTACCAATAATTATGATTTCATACCATCATTCACAATATATAAAGAAATAATTAAGTTCACTTAATGTAAATAAATATTGAATTTAATATAAACATTAATATTTCATAAACTTAATATGTATCTAGTTTTTAGTTTAAAAATATATCTACAAATTTTAAACTGAACTTAATTATGGCTTTTTTAATTTTTATCAAGTATAGTCAAGGTTGTCTGTATTTATGTATGTATATTTATTGTCAAAAATATAATTACATACTAAATTGTTCAATTTTATGTAAATTAAGTAAAAAAGAAATAATATGTAAAACTAGCCATGAATAATATTAAGTTTCATAATTTCCGATATACTTTGATTTACATTAAACTAGTTTTTTGATAAAATTATTGATACAAATTTCAGGTTTGCATTTTTGTATTTGTATTCTGGTATTTTAATGTTGATTTTTAATACGTAAAAAATTTTGTTGGAAAGCATAAATACATATACAATGTCACACCCCCAAGGCTTTAAATATTTACTAACAAATGCGTAATTCCTTCATGATTTAATACCTGCGTAATAATTATTATTTACTGATTATTTAATAAAAATATATAAATGTAATATATATTATTTTATTATTTATAACAATTTAAAATAAAATTTCCATAAACTACTGTATCACAAAACCCAAATACTATGGAAAATTACATTTACACAATATAAGCTACATAGGTACATAACTCGTTGGTCGATAGTTAAAATTCATATAAATCTACTTAAAGGGAACACCACATAAATTGCAGTGTGGGAACAATCCCTCTTGGCACCAATGTACAACTAAATATAAAAATGATTTTATTAAATTATAATTATAGTAAATCATTATTGTATTGGATGATAATAAACCGGAAACGCTTCAACATAGTTATTTTTTTTTGAAACATTGGCAAATACAATAAATTTGCATTGATATGGTATCTATTTTAATAATTATACTCCGACAATCAGATATCCCTTTATTTTGATAGTTTTGATCTTGATATTCACTTTTTCCTTCTATAAATACACCAAAAAAAGATCAATACAAATTTCCGCATTAGTAATCATACGTAATACTAGAAGATCCTTAAACCAATAATAATAAAAAAGGCGAAACGATTTCTTTCTATTTATTTTCAAGAATGGCGTCTTTGTTTGTTCCCATTTTACACATAAATTTTTTGCATTTTTATGAATGAAATTAAAAATTTTTTTAGTAAATAATATCTTCCTTCCGAAATTGTATCACATGCCAAAATAGTATAATAATTTACGAACAATATATACCACTTAAATGATGATAATCAAAAGACCATTCGGAACTTGACCAACCACGTCATATATAAATATCTTTTCAAATCAAATGAACCATAAGAATATTTAATTCGTTAACAATTTCCGCAAAATAAATGCCACAAAAAAAAAAACTTATACATAAATCCAAGGAAATAAATCCTTAAGGATTATAAAATGTGCATATTAAAAAATACTTGAACTTTATAATTTTGTGTTTTACAAAGCCCAAGATAAGAACAACTTTTCAGATGCAATTATACTAAATATCTATACAATCTTTATTTGCTCTGTGCCTTTTTTTTTTTGTTGTCATTTCTCAATAACAATTAACACAAGGGATTTGTAGCGATAGGATCTGCATAATATATACATACTTATATATAAAAGAAATTCTTACATGTAATCCTTTAGGCAAAATTTCTTAAATTTTATTTTCGACTAAAAAAAATTAATATTTTTTTATTTTCCATTGAATTTCTATCTTACCGAACATTTCGTAAATAAAATACAATTTATTCTTAAAATTCCTAAAAAAAAAAATTTCACAAAATTTGCATAAATTTTTAAAAATCATAATCCTTACTATATTTTCTCAGAATCCTTTATTTTAATATATGTAT
Organism: Empis livida; assembly: GCA_963932195.1. Classification (NCBI taxonomy): domain Eukaryota; kingdom Metazoa; phylum Arthropoda; class Insecta; order Diptera; family Empididae; genus Empis; species Empis livida. The sequence continues at coordinate 47,905,917 of OZ010648.1, forward strand.
TTGTTATTTTTAGGACTTCTGACTCAACAAATATATTCCCAATGGTCCACTCCTTCCTCGGAACATATTTTCGTATATTTATGATTTTTCTTGGTCATTCGAATAAAGTTATTCTTATTGTAAGAAATTTTGTACAAAATTTTTATATTCCTCAAAATTTTGCTATGTCACCTTTTAGAAATAAAACCCTTTTTCTTTTTTCAATAATTTTGTTAGTTTTTCTATTGTTTTATTTAATTTTTATACTACATACATATATACTACATTTGAATATCCTTCAAAATAATGTTTTTAGGTATAAATATGCAAAAATATTTTTGCAATATTCTTTTTGATTTATTAATCCTTTGGAAATTATTATCCATGACAAATTATTTTCTTACTTTTGCATAAATTTTCTAAGAATAATCAGTTGAGTAATAAATAAATGCGGATTTTATTACTTACATACCTGTAATTTAAAATTTTTACAACATAAACATAAACAGATTTGGTAATTAGAGAAAACAATTAAATAATTTAAATAGGTATTGTGCCTATAAATATTTCAAACTATGTAATCCACGTAATCTACATTTTATAATTGTTATATAGGTTATATATACTATACCTAATAGTGTTTCATAATATGTTAGAATGTCTTAGTCTCAAACGAGGTATTTTATAATATGCAATCTTCTTCAAATTTATTGGGGATTATTATTAAATAATTTTAACTTGAAATAATATAGTATAGTTCAATAAAATTATTATAATTTTCAATATAAATCTTAAATTATTAACCTAATTGATAGAAATCTGCATATATTACATTACCTAATTTAAATTAACCTCTCACTAAAGACGGTCTAATTCTAATTTACACTATAATGTAGTTTAATTTAATTTTTATATTAATTCAAAGAAAATTAAAACTGAATTTCTTTATTGATTTATTAGAAGTTTTAAAATATAAATAATTTTATTTATACAGCGTGGAGCAAAAGTATTGATAAAATTATATCTTCATTTCCTTATATATTTTTGAATTATTTAAATGTTTCGCGAGTTGGGAGAGAAATTTCGCCATAAGTCTTGCACACTTCAAAGAAATTTAAAATAATTTTATGAGGCGTCGGTAATAACTGGTGTATAAAGTGTATATTTTTATTTTAAATATTTCGAATAAAAATAAAAAGCATAAATTCTTGTTTCCAAAATAATGGCTTACATTTATTTGATATTAAATTTTTTTTTTACTTAATGTAAAAATAGTGAATAATGAACTATTATCTTGAACTCTAATATTTCATTAATTAATTTAATCATAAATTATAGCAAAAGTAAACTTATTTTTGCCGCACTCTGTAAAAAAAAATATACTTCTAAATCAATAACAGAAAATTGAAAAAATAGATTTTTTTGGGATCTAAGTTAATTTTTTTCAAATTACATCATTTTTCTTGATATTAGCTGATTGTTTTTTTGTTACACAGTTAAAATATAATTTATATTTTAAGAATTTAAAATCACATAAATATACAAGATTATCACTGATCACCATGGAGTATAGATATAGAATTTAAAACTTAATTTTCATATTGAATTTACAAATAAAATTTAAATGAATCAAAAGTGATATAATAGCAATACTAATGTTAAATACTAGTATCGCTAATGTTAATATTTTAAAAATGATTACGCTGAGTTTTGCTTACTAGTCTTTAAACTAAAAGTAAAATATACTATAATCTGAAAAATGGTATCGTTTCATTCTTTTTTCAGAGAAAATTGAAAGCAAATGTAATTTTTATAGAATTAAATTTTGTATACCATCATATATGTTTCGGTATCTATATAAAATCATGGAGTCCAAATATTAAATATCTCGAATCATATATCAGAGACCCAAGCTGTTATTTGATCAGTCGCAACATTACGTGAAGAAGATTTGAAATAAAAATATTACTATATAAATATAAGCTTAATTTTTACTTAATGTAGTAAACATATTTCTTATAAATTAATTAAATGCAATATTTTATTTATAAATTTATAAATATTCGGAGTGCAATCTCGTCGGTTACTCAATAAAATTTTAATTAAAATTTTAATATAATTTTTTTTAATATTATTTATTTCTTACCGTGTAGATATAAAAAATTGTTTTAAATCAATGTCTAAAGCAGTAATTTGCTTTAAATAAATTAATCATTTGACAATCTTTAATTGTTTACACATTAAATAATTTTAGACAATATTTATGTTAACTGTATTTAAAGATTATAACAAAATTCAAATGCATACAAATAAATTAATATAAATTTTGTTATGATAACGTTTTTCAATGCGTAATAATTAATATTGATTTATAAATTTTATTAATAATATTAGATAATTGGGATATTTATTTCATAATTCTTGTTTAACGAGAAGCTAAATAATTTTCATTTTATTAATATTAGTACATATTTAATATGTAATTCATATTTAATTATACACAATCACAATATAAATTTTTTGTTTAATAGATATTTGATTTCAATTTGCCTTTAGGCATGGAGAAACTTAATGATTTTCAAAGTATTTAATTATTACTTTTGGATATGCGACAATTTTTTATTTTTTTTAAAGGTAATATTTTAGAAATTTAATTTTTATAAATATTTATTTAAACAAAATAATTAATATATTTTAATGAGTAATCTTGTGCAATAATATATTTAAAATAGAACTTTCAAAAGTATATGTTTATTCGAAACTAGTAATTTACTAAAATAATTACCAAAAAATATTATATATTTTCATAATTTCTAAATACCTTTTATTATTATTTTTTTTGCATTTATAAAATTTCTTTCATTTATCATAAAAATTGAATACTTTTTCCTGATTTTCATCCAATTTAACAATACAATTTTTCATTTCCTTGCAAATTCATAAATATTTTTTTTTCCTTATAATATTATCAAACAATGACAAAAACGGTAAAACTTTTATACCTCTTTTGCAAATTTTTCATCCTCAATCCAACATATAGTACATAAAAAAAAAATTGAATCCTCTTCAACAAAAATAATCCTTTTTTATGGTCACCACCACCGCATATTACCAAGTTTCAACAATATATTATAATCCAAATATGACAAAATGAGATAGAAATTTTATACAAAATTACCAAAAAAAAAATTGCAACTTGTTCATTTATATTGGAAATTTAGAAAATTCTGCGTGTGTGTGTGTGTGTGAGTAGTAGAAAATGGTTTGTATTTAACAGAAATATAATTAAAATTAAGGGCTGAACTGCCTGAAGGAGAGGTATAAAACTAAAGGCCAGGGTCAAGTTCTGGTCAGTGCTGATACAGCAATCGAGTCGTAAAGTAGAGTTTTGTAATTGTAATTAAGTGTAATTTTTTCTAATAATTTTAGAAGTTTTCGTATATTAATTATTGTCCAAATTTTTATTAACTCAATTTAAATTAAATTTCTTAAGTTCATAATTTTTTATCGTCAAATTAGTTTTTTTGTCTTAAATTTATTTAATTTTTTTTTTTTCAATTTTTCATTTATAATCAATTAAAAAATGTTGCATGATAAATTAATTGCAGAAAATTTCGTTCATCATATAAAAAACGGTAAATTAATTTTAAACAAGATTTTTAACAAAAAAAAATAGTATATTTTATTGATATTTGGAAATTATTTTAAACAGATCATAGTTCACAAAATACACCAACAAAAAAATTGGATATGTATAAATCATATGGTTTACCAAGTGAACAAGAAAAGTTACGACTTGAAGAATATCAAGCTTTGGATTTATCCAGACGTTATGAAACTGGGGGGAATTCATCAAGAAAAACCCCACAACTTTGTGAAAATGATAATATTAAAAGTTCAATTAAAACTTCACCAAGTACAACTTCAACAGGAATTGCTGATTCAGCATCATCATCAACACCTGGTAAAATATTAGCTGCAAGTATACAAAAATTATATGCTCATCATTCGATGATTAGTTCATCAACTCCAACTAATTTTCCTACTTCTTCGTCTTCATCACAAAATCAATTATTTAATAATTCCCAAGGTTTTCCGCTTTATCCAATGTATTATCCACAAATAAAGCGTGAAAGAGATTTATCACCACAATCACAAGAAAATTTTATGAAAACAAATGAACAATTACCAAATTTTTCACAAGCATATCATCACAATTTATTTCATTCTTTCAATTTAATGAAAGGTGTATCGTTACCCGAACATGTACTACCAGATATAAAATCATCACCACCAACTACACCAATTAATATTTCACCAAAACCGTCAGCCAAACCGGAAATATTAGAAGATAAATTATCAGAAAATGGAAGCATTCCAGGATCACCATCATCTTCATCAGCAACTTACTATTCGAAACTCCAAAAAGCAACTTCATTACTTGCAGTTGATCAACAAAATCAACAACAGCAAGTTAAACCGACTCGACCATTTAAAGCTTATCCGCGTGATCCAACTGTTATCGCTGCAAATTTTGCAGCTACCGATAGTTTATATGATAATTCAAAAGTTGAACGTTATTCGGAATATAGAAAACGTATACTGGAACAAATACGTTCAGCTAATGGTGGTGAAAGAACAGTATCAAATCCAAAAATGCGCCGAACAATTAATCGTACGTATTGTCCAGGACGTAGTGATGAATCAAATAGTGATAATCAAATGAATAATAGTGAGAGTGAAGATCGTACTGGTGATTCAGATAATGACTCAATGGCTGCTAGTATTGTTATCGACACGAATTCAGATGCTGATAAAATGAACAGCAACAACAATAATAATAATAATGAAGTGCTGAATAAAAATGATGGTAGTAGTGGTGTTAAAGATGCCGCTTATTTTGAACGAAGACGTAAAAATAATGCAGCAGCAAAAAAATCACGTGACCGAAGACGGATTAAAGAAGATGAAATTGCTATTCGTGCGGCATATTTAGAACGGCAAAATATTGAATTGTTATGTCAATTAGATGCGTTAAAATCGCAATTGGATACAATTACCAAAAGTAATGAATCCAGATTAGCAGGAAGATGAAACAATAACTAATACATGGTCCGTTCAGTAACCTTTATGTAATGAACGGCTATTATCTATTGCGCCTATACTTTCTAGAGCACAAAAGGTTTGCTTATTATAAAAATAATTTTTCTATATGAAGCAGTCATTTTCTAATCCATACATAAAAACCTGTGGAGTTACTATGTAATTCGATTCGAATGGGAAATATTTTAGAATGTGAAATCCGATTTTTCTAAACATTATTTTGGAATTTAAATGTTTGCGTATTGCAGAATTTTTTACACTAAAATTGTAACTTATTTTTCGCTCCTTCATTTAGATTTAGATAAATAAATATTTTATTAAGTCTGGTGAATGTTTTGTAAATTTTACTTTTATAATCTGCTGGATCAGTTTTACCAAAGTTTAGCTTTATTTTAGTTTTAAGATATTTAAATATAATTTCACATTAATAAGATATTATAAAATTTATATATATATAAAGAAAATTATAATAATTATAATAATATAGAAAATTTAGAATTTTGTCAATAGTTTTATTTTATTCATATTATAAATTCATTTAACTGTTCTAAGTTAAGCAACTATTTAATATGTTACAAAAGAAATTAAAAAGTTTCATAAACTTTCTCTTTAAATCGTCCTTTATTTAAATTTTCAGTAATTGTATGTATAATAATCAAATTGCATTATATTGATTTTTTAAAGAAAATATAGATATAAATGATAACTTTTTTACCAGAAAATTTTAGTTTAAATTGAAAGTTACTACTAAAATATACTTTTTTTTTTTTTTAAATAACATGGAAGTGAATACTAATGAAGCATTCAGATATCATTGGATAGTATGGGGATGCACTGGAATTATTCAACCAAAAGAAAATAATTTTAAAAAAGCATATCTTCTTTATTCAATTTTATTAAATTTATTTGTAACGATAATGTTTCCATTAACATTAATAATTAATTTATTTTTTGTTGACAATCTCCTGGAAATTTGTGAAAATTTAAATATTACTATTACAGATACAATGAGTAATTTTAAATTTATAAATGTTTTTATTGTACGACAAAAATTATTAAGTATAAAAGTAATTCTTAAAAAATTGGATAAACGTATTAATAGTTCAGACGAAAAAACTATTTTATTAAAATCTATAAAAATAGCACAAAATTCTTTTCAAGCATTTTTCATTTTATATACAATCGGAACAATTTTAAGCATATTAATGGTATTATTATCAAATGAAAAAACTCTTATGTATCCAGCATGGTTCCCATTAAATTGGAAAAATTCAAATCATAATTTTTTAATTGTTATTGTTTATCAATTATTTGGTTTGATTGTGCAAGCTATACAAAATGTTGCAAATGATTCATATCCTCCATCATATTTAAGTATTTTGACAGGACATATTAAAGCATTAACATGGAGAATTAAGAATATTGGACAAAATAAGAAAATTGGAATTAACCCAAACTACAACGATTTAATACAATGTATTGAAGATCATCAAATTATATTGGAGTATGTATTTAGAAAGGGGGTTTTCTTCTTTATAATAAAATGTTTAAAAAAAATTATAGATTATATGATACAATTCAGCAAATTATTTCTTCAGCTTGTGTAGCACAATTTATTTGTACCGGTTTAGTACAATGTACAATTGGAATTTCTGTACTTTATACAGATAATTCATCAAAAATTCCAATTTCTATAATATTTTTTATATCTGTAACAATGGAAACATATATATTATGTTATTTTGGTAATCAATTAACTATTGAAAGTGAACACTTAGCTGATGCGGTTTTTGAATGTAACTGCTGGATTAATGAAAATAGAAAATTTAAAATCAATATGATATTTTTCATACAACGTTTACAAAAAATTAATCAGATACGTGGTGGAAATTATATACCCATATCACATCAAACATTTCTAAAGGTATAAAAATTTTAGTTTTTGAAAGCTGTATTAATATATATGTAAATTGTAGGTGATGAAGTTTGGTTATTCAGCATTTACATTGCTCCGTAAATTGAAGCAATAAATTTTGGAATAACAAAAATGATTTTTTACACTATTCTGAAAGACAAATCTACACATAGAAAATTTACTATTTTAAATATGTTTAAAAATTAAAAATTTACTAAATTTGCACCGAGATCTTGTTATTTCAAAATATAATATGTATTTTAGGTTACATAACGTTTTTTGTAAAAAAAAATAGAAAAATATACACAAAATTTTGTGATCAAATTTGTCATTGATTATCATGTTTTTAAATAAAATGTTTCACACCATTACCAAATAATTTTTTTAATTTAACGATTAAGTCTTAATGGAAAATGGTAACAATCCTTGTAAATTCATTTATAATAATAGTTGAAAAATAATTTTTGAAATTTAAAAATCAGTTCTCACTTTCCCGCTAGATATATGTACAAATTTGCCAGTAATAATTTTTAAATTTTCCATCCACACATACATACATTTTCTCAAAATTATGACCTATAGCCGCTGTATAGTTATTGCAATTACAGAAAATAATAAAATAATTGAACAAATTTCTACAAATTATCTCAAATTCCATAACTAACATTTTTATGAAACACATTTCATATTGTACATATGTAATATAATTCTACTTACAATCTGTTTTGCTGTATAGAACGAAAGAACTATGCGTAATAGAGCCATTGTCTAATAGTTTCATACTAATGGGCTATTTCACGTGCAAACACATATTCTTGACATGTTGTTTTTATGAAATTCTATTCTTCATTACCTTTCTAATATCCACACAGTACCTCAAATTATAGTAACTATACTTTAAACTTTAATGTTACTGTAATGAAAGCTTCCCATATATATGTTTAAAATACATTTTAAACATTCTGTAATATTGTAATCTTTTGAATACCTTGCCCAAATACATTTTAAAAATTAATTTCCCATATATACATTTAATTAACAAAAATTGTTATTTCATTTTAGACTTGATTATCTATCCGATGTGGTGTATTGTAAATTTTTAGAGAATATTAAAATGCAATTTTTTATTAAAAAAACAAAACAAGTTTCGCCGAAAAGACTTTTTTTCTTTAAATAATGTAATTATAATTTTGTGAAATTAAACATTCAACAGAAACACATTAATCAGTCAAATCTACAGCATTCAACAAAACTAACAGACGACACTAATAAATATATTGTGATTTTCAACGAAAAAAAAAAAAATTAAATATCTGACCAAAAAAAAAAAAAATAAAACAAGCTTACTATACTCGTATCTATTGTATATCTCAAATTAATTAATTTTTTGAGTAATTAAGATTCTGAAATAAATTTTATACAAGAGGGGAAATAAATTTTATACAAGCCCCAATTTATCTTTAAAATGTTAATTTTAAAGATAAATTGGGGCTTAGATTAAAATTATTTAAATTAGTGAGATAAATGATTAGTTTATTGTGAGATATAAAGGTGCTACACATGTATAGTGTGAAGACAATTTATAATATATATGGGAAATTAATTATATAATAGAATAATAAGTATACAACTAATTTAACAGAAAAAAATAGATTTTTTTAGAAATGTGGGTTTATTTTATAAAACTTTTTCCACAAGTGGTCTAGAAGCAAATCATAGATTATTACTACATATTATAAATATTAATTTGAAAGGGACTTTCAATTGGATGGATAGCAATATTCTATTAGCAAAAAAGCTGAAAAAATAAACTTAATTGCAGCAAACCTAAAAAATACTAAATGTTAAATAATTTTAACTACAATCCTCTAAACTCGTAATATTTTAAAAACCATAATTTTAAAAAAATTAACTGAAAGAAATTCCTAAATAGTTGTAATTATGCAATTAAACCACATTTATTTTATGAAAAATATTTTATTTTAACATAATCATAATGTATATAGTTCGATTATGAAATTTGTTTTACTGAACAGAACGAAATAAACAAAAATATGAATGATGTTATGAAGATATTCAAAATTTAAAAAAAACTTATGAATTCTTTTGGGGAATTTTAACAATAACACTTTTAACTTCAGTATAATTTTGTAAAGCATATTCACTATTTTCCCTACCATGTCCAGACATTCTATAACCACCAAAGGGTACCTGTGCACCAAATGCATTGTATGTATTTACCCACACAGTTCCAGCTCTTAGACCCTGAACAATATAATTAGCTTTATCTAAATCTTTAGTGAAAACAGCTGCAGCTAAACCATATTCAGAATTATTAGCACGTTCAATAACTTCATCCATTGTTTTAAAACGTATTAATTGTTGAACTGGACCAAAAATTTCTTCTTTTGCAATTCTCATATCATCTTTAACGTCAGCAAATACAGTTGGTTCCACAAAATAACCAGATAAACCTTCAGCACGATGACCACCAGCTACTAATTTAGCTCCTTCTTTTTTACCACTATCAATTAAACTTAAAATTTTATCCAATTGTTCTTTATCAACTTGTGGACCTTGTTCAGTTGTCATGTCAAATGGATTACCAAGAGTACGTTTTTTAGCACGTTCGGCACTACGCTCAACAAACTCATCATAAATTTTATCTTCAACAAATGTTCGTGAACCAGCACAACAACATTGACCCATATTAAAAAATAAACCAAAATGTGATGTTTCAACTGCATAATTCATATCTGAATCAGATAATATAATATTTGGACTTTTACCACCCAATTCCAAAGTGACACGTTTTAAATTTGTTCTACCAGCTGTTTCCTGTATAATTTTACCAACTTCTGTTGATCCAGTAAATGCAACTTTGTCAACATTATTATGTGATACTAAAGCTGCACCCGTATCACCATAACCAGGCAAAACATTTATAACACCTTCTGGGAAACCAGCTTCTTTAATTAATTGTGCGATATATAATGCTGTTAATGTAGTTTGTTCAGCTGGTTTTAATATAATTGTATTTCCAGTTGCTAATGCTGGTCCTAATTTCCATGCCATCATTAAAATTGGAAAATTCCATGGTATTATTTGGGCACAAACACCAACTGGTTCATGTCGAGTATATGCAAAAAATTCTCCATCCATTGGAATTGTTTTACCATGATTTTTATCTGCCCATCCGGCAAAATAACGTAAATTTTTTATTGACATTGGTACATCAACATTATAAGACATTGCAAATGGTTTTCCATTATCTAACGTCTCTAAACTCTAAAATAACAATGTTTAAAGTATATTAAAATTATCAAGAAAATATATATAGTATTTATTTTAAAAATTATTAATTACCGCTAAATAATTACGATCTCTTTCCATTAAGTCAGCCAAGCGATTAATCAGGACACCACGTTCTGAAGCATCCATTCGACGCCATGGGGAACCCAATCTAAATATAAAAAAACATAATTCAAAAAATTTTATTCTTTTTGAATTGTTTTTTTTTTCTTTTAAATTACTTGAATGCATTTCTTGCTGCTGTAACAGCAATATCAACATCTTCTTTACCAGCTTGTTGAATTTGTGCAATATTTTCTGCAGTTGTTGGATTTACAGTTGGAAATGTTTTACCACTTTTACTTTTGTGCCATTCGTTATTAATAAATATCTAATACAAATAAATGTTTAAACGAAATTTGATTAAAAATTAACTGTTTTTAAAATTCAATATAATCAACAAGACAATATTTAAAAATTATATTCCATCAGAAATCAGATAAAAAAATTTGTTTTTGTTAGAAGTTCAGCTAAAGTTCGTAGTTATTCTTTATTTTAATTATAAATTCCTCTAGATTATTTTCAATATATTAAATACCGAAAATACCGAAAATGAAAATAAATGTGAATAAATATATTTTCAAGGTCAAATAAACTAAACTAAGGGTTATCTATTATATCTAAACAGAACTTTCTTTTAATCTAATAGAAATACATATAAATATTATATAATTAAAATATTTAATATTTATATGTATTTCTATTAAATTATAATTAAAATATTAAAATAAATTTTATAATCATGTAACTTCATTTTGCTGTTTATAAGCAAAAAAGAGAAAATTAATATTTATTTAATTTACCCCGGTATATAGAATATCTGGTGTTGTTTCTGGTTGCGGCATAGAAGAATATCCAGCAAGAGCAGCTCTTTGTGGTTGTAAACGTACAGCTGATTTTAAAATTCTTAACATTTTTACAGAATTATAATTGAAAACACAAAAAAACAAAAACTAAAAATAAATGTTTAATGTGAATTAATTATTATTATGTATGCACAAATTTTCTTGATTTCTCCTTTTTTATGTATCAAAATACAAACCAACCTACTTGTTGTAAGAAACGTCAACGACTGAACGAACGAGAACTGGAAAGCAATAATAATGCAAATGAAGCACATTGAACATATTTTTTTATTCGAGAAGTTAACCGTTTGATCATAAACAAGAACTGATTAAGTTCGATAAAGTGAAATGAAATAAATAAAGTTTTCAATATCTCAATTTCAGTTCAATTGTATGATATTCAATAATATTAACTGAGTCAATAAGGGGATCTTCATCATATAAAAATCCAGCATCTTCAACTTCATCTATAAAACAAAAATTAAAAAATTGTTTAGGCAGTTAGTAAAACAACAACGAAGCCGTATACTAACGCTATATTTTCAGTAAATAATAAATTTGTTATGCTGATTAAAATTGGGATATTGAAAACTTTATTTATTCCATTTCACTTTGTTGTGATAAAAAATATTAAAACTATCTAAAAGGATTTAACCGGTTCTTGCTTCTAACCAGACAATTATTAAGAGAGAAGCCGTTGAAGAAGCGAAGAATTTGCCGAAAATTACGTCATATTAGAGACATTAAATAGTAATAAAATCAAAGAACGAGATTTTCCTATTGCTTTGCTATTCTATTTCTAGAAAAGCCGGTATTGGTATTTCGTTCGCTATTCCAACAGTTCTCTTAGTACGTCGTAGAAGAGAAACAGTTCTCTTAATTACATGGAAATATTATTTACTTTGTCAACAATTTTATATCAAACTGAAAAGCTTAGTGGATGAATATGTTATGTGATATTTTCATTTTGACAAAATTACGTTTTATGTTCTCACTTTGCTACTAGTACGTATGTGGTAGCTGATAGAACTTAACACATTTCAAAATAATTCTTTTTTTACGCTAAAAACATACAAATTTTAGTATCATTTGCAGCCTTCTTCATTGGCACAAATATTTAATCTTAAAAAAGTCACTTAATACCCTTATCTTCTAACCAATTCAATTTTATATCCAATTTCAAATACCTTTATTACTAGGCATATATTTTATGATTTTATAAAGGGTGCCAAAGCTATTCACGTAAAAATATTTTTTTCTTCTTTCTTTAATTATAATACAAAATTTATTACTAAAATGTATACTTAATTAACTACAAAAAAAATAATTATATTAGTTACAATTAAAAAATTAAATAAAAAAGCTAACTAAAATATGCTTAATTTATCTTTATGTTTTCTTGAAACTTGTTCTTTGTGCAAAGAACTTTCAGATTTACGTAATACATTTAACTCTTCATTTTTTAAATCCAATGTTCTTTTCAATCTCTTATAAATTTCTGAACTATTTGAATGTCTTTTCATGCTATCTTTAATTTTATTAATATCTCGTTCCATTTTTCTAATATCATCCGAAAGTTTAACACTTTCGACATTTAAATTTTTTGTTGTATGATTTTTATAATTATTTGTTTTTGTCTTAACTGCTGTTATTTTATTTACATTATTTTTTGTCATATCTGATGTTGATGCTCCATTAGTAAAAATATTTTCATTTAAAAATGAAAATAAATCAGTTTTATTTGATTCACGTTCATATACTTTAGCACTTAAGGCTTCTTGTTTTTTTTGTTCTTTTTTCATTTTACGTTCAACATTAAATAAATTTTGATCACCATTAGCTGCTTCTCGTAATTCCATACAATGATCTAATGACCGACCCTGTGGTAGAACTTGAGCACTTATTGGGACAATAATGCCTTCACCGTTTGTTCCCAAACCGGTACCAACAACATATCCCATTTTTTGCATTAGCTTCGAACCAATACCCTAACCAAATATTTTTTTTTAATTCAAATTTCTAAATTTAATTATAAAGTACTTTTGTATATTTTTCCCACTCTCCTAATGCTTGATTTGGTGCTGGATTTAATAAACTTTGCTCAACTAATCGATCATGTCGAGCTGTCTCAAAATAATCATCAGTTTCTGAATCACTACCGCTACTCAAATCGTCATCTTAAAAGTTTAGGAGTTTAGAAAGAGGTTATTTTTAAATTTTATAAATTATACCGTGGAATATTGGAAATAAGTCTTCAAAATCAAAATCAAGATCTTTCTTTTTATCGTCAATTCTAACTCTACAAGTTTTTGCTTCAAAATTTTCGGTTAGGACGCGGCCTTTGTGCCATAATTTATCTTCCATTTTTGCCAGAACAACACAATTCCTTTTTAATTTACTAAATTCTGGTTCTTTATATTCCTTCAATTCACCAAATGGTATTAATTCACCATGAGAAAAACGACAATTATCTACGTCAAATTTACAATCGCCATCCAAAAAGTATGAACATGGAATCATTTCACGATGTGTTGGATTTGTGAACAGAATGCGAAGCCGAAATTTCTTTATATCATCGAAATCATAACTTTTGGTGTCATCTAAACCACAAATAATGGCATTATGATAAGTTTTGGCACCCCATGAATGCTCATGTGGTGCCGAACATTTTTTACCAATCATAGCATTTAATTCATTCTGCAGAATTGAGGATAAATTTAAAAAATGATCTTATAACTTTCATTTTACCTTAATAGCCTCTAAATGCAATTCATATCTTTCAGTTTCTTCAGGACTTCTTGAAACATCTTCGGCCGTATTATCCATATTTTTTATTTCGGACATAAATAAAGCCATTTCATCAGCCAATGGATCAGTTGATTTAGAATTTGTAGCTCCTAAAAAACGTTCTTAATATATATAAAGATTTTAAATGGCAAACCATTATTTACCATTTTCACTTTGTTCAGTCAATTCCAGTAAAGCTTGTAATTCATTTTGGAGCTTAATTGCTTCATTTATTTGCCGAACCTAAGATAATATAACTGATTAATAGAACAGCTTAATATTTAATTTATTTAGCTATTCACCTCTTCTTCATATTTGTCCAGTTCATCCATAGCTAACCTAAATAACAACAATTTTGTATTTTTTTTATTAAAATGACACTGTCAAGTGTCAAAATATAATTATAAGAACTGTCGTGTTTAATTATCTATTTTGCATTCTAATAGTTTACTACTATGCTACTTAACTCCAAAATTATTTTAATATTTACATTTCATTATTATTTTGCGATAATACAATAGTAAATAAGAGAAAACTAATAATAAATTCATCAATTTGATGAAAAAAGTAACAATTAAGCAATAAACGATATTATCATTCTTTTTTATTATAATTATAAATTTTTCCAATGGTGTTAAACATATATTTTCATATGGCAGTTCTGCTGATCAACAATGAAAAGTCAAAATTTGTTTGTCAAAAAACGTGCACCTAACCTCAATAGTTAAAAGCCGTTTGTCATCACTGTCCTATAGAAAAATAAATTTTTATAATTTATTATAAATAATTGCAATTTAAAAATATAAAATGAGTTCAATTGGTACAGGAGTAAGTATTTTGTAAAATTTTATCAATTCCAATAAGAGTTTATTATTTATATAATATTTTAGTATGATTTATCAGCTTCACAATTTTCACCTGATGGTCGAGTCTTTCAGGTTGATTATGCCAGTAAAGCTGTAGAAAAAAGTGGAACAGTAATTGGACTTCGGGGTAAAGATGGTGTAGTTTTAGCTGTTGAGAAAATCATTTCTAGTAGTTTATATGAAGAAGATGCTGGTACAAGATTGTTTACAATTGATAAAAATATTGGTTTAGCTTTAGCTGGTCTCCAAGCTGATGGTAGATACATTGTTGAAATAGCTAGACAAGAAGCTACAAATTATCGTCAGCAATTCGATAGAACTATACCATTAAAAATTTTAAACGAACGTATATCTGCATATATTCATGCATATACATTATACAGTGCTGTTAGACCATTTGGTATATCAGCAATTTTATCATCATGGGATGAAGAGAATGGAGCAGAATTATATAAAATTGAACCATCAGGATCATCATTTGTAAATATAATAAATTATTTTTATTTTTTTTTTATTTATGGCAAATTGTTTCATTTAATGAAATCTGCAGAGTTTAGAAATAATAATCCTTTACAAACTAATATTTTTACAAGAATAAAAAGAAAATAATATTAATTTTTAATTTTCTAGGGTTATTTTGGATGTGCTAGTGGTAAAGCTAAACAACAAGCAAAAACTGAAATAGAAAAAATAAATTTAACAGATATGTCAACCGAAGATATTGTTAAAAATGCTGGAAAAATGTAAGGATGATCCATGTAAAATATTATAGTCGAACTAATGAATATAAATTTTATTGTAGAATTTATCAAGTTCACGATGAACTTAAAGATAAAGAATTCCGGTTAGAATTGAGTTTAGTAAGTAAAGAAACAAATGGTATTCATCGTATTACACCACCACGTTGGTATGAAATGGCAATTGAAGCTGGTGATGCTGCTAAAAAAGATGATGACAGTGACAATGAAATTTAAGCTTTTTTATATATAATTTTCTGTTTAAAATATTCATTTTTGGTAACAATTTAAATAAAAAAATTATGAAAATTTTATGTAATTTACTGTTCATTGGCTCGAAAAAAGTATTTGTCAATTTTGGTAATCATTTCACAAAATTAATTTTTTTCGCTACTACAAAGTACAATTTAAAATATAAACCATTTTTTAGGAGATTGTGAATAGATTTATCGCTAGTAAATAAGAATTTAAAGAGGGATTATTGTAAAGATTTTACGTAGCTACGTAAGATGCATAAGAGATGGTGTACGAAAAAGAGTCTTGATCGAATAAATATAGTTTATTTTCTGTTCATTAATTTTTTGATATTGTTTGCAAAAAGTTAGGGACAAAGTTATCCAAGACCAAACAAAGTAAAATTACTTTGCAAAGTTTTTTGATTGGGAAAAAAATTTCAGCGCCTGATTATATGTATATATATATTTAAAAAAGCACAAAAAAAGCTTACACAGTCTAGACTAGACAATAGTAGGAATTGAATAATAAATAATACTTTTATGTGAAGGCATAATATCGATATTTTGAAATTGTTATTTTATACGTTTATAATAGAAATTTAAAAATAATTTTTAGAATCTAATCTATATATGTATTTACAACTTTAATTACAAGAACAAAAGTATTTAATATTTAAATGAGAAAATGATATATTCTTTAACTAAAATAATTATTTTAAATGATTTTTTTTTGTATTTTATCACAATTATACATATATTTTCACTCATAGGATAACTATAAATGTGTAGGCAGTTTATAAGCATATTTAGCTAATAAAGATAATGGGAACATTTCCAAAATTATAGCCAAATTAATAATATCTAGAAGAAAAAAAAATTATTTATATATATATTTATAAATATTTATCAAAAATATCTTACTTTGCTTATAAACTTCATTGGAAATTGGATATACGCCACCAAAATCAGTAGATTCCAAAGATAAATTTAAAATAATAAATTGAAATTTACATAAAATTAAAATCAATTGAAGACAAATAAATTTTTTCTAAAAAAATAGGAAATAATTTTAATGAAAATTTATGAACATTTATAAAATATAATATACCCTCATATTATGATGTTCTTTAACATGTGAAGCGACCATTTTTGTTACAATATTTAAACCCCAAATTGCAATTAAAATTGATGCAAACATAAATGGTGCAAAATAAAAATTACAAGGCTTAAAAATTTGCTATAAAAAAAGAAATTTAATTTAATTACAAAATTATAATTATAAAAATTTAAGTAGCCAAAAAAAAACTTACCACTTCATATTCATAAATTACATTTAGTGTTAACATTATAACAAATTGGATACATGGTAATTGATATATCATATAACTTAAAACATTCAAACGTTTTTTTGTTGGTGCCATTGGTTGTAAACACATACAACAACAACAACATGGTGGTGTCCTTAGATTTAAAACTTCTGAATCTGCTTCTTTTAAGAAATTATCCTCTCCTTCAACATATAAATAACATAATTTATAATAAATAACTGCACCAAATACAAATGTTAAATGCATTATTGTATGACAAATTAGTATTGATTTTGGTACTAAAATTACAATTAATGCTGCAAATGATA
The DNA here is from genome assembly GCA_963932195.1 of Empis livida. Classification (NCBI taxonomy): domain Eukaryota; kingdom Metazoa; phylum Arthropoda; class Insecta; order Diptera; family Empididae; genus Empis; species Empis livida. Next base: position 47,923,372 of record OZ010648.1, read on the forward strand.
TAATTGGATATAAGCCATTTAATATTTGTGTATAATAATAATATTGTCTACGGACACGTTTTTGTGATTGTTTATATGTAAAAAAATATATTGATATATTAAATATAAACATTAATGATGCAATTATTATTGAAAGTGTTGCGAAAGTATTCAGATCTAGAAGAAAAATAAGAAAAAAATTCAAATTACAAAAAATGAGAATTGTAGTATAAAATATAAAAGAACTTACTTAAAAAATATTCTTCGGCAGTAGGTATTTTGTCGTGAACTGTATACTTTGCTAGAGATTCAATAGTTACATTTTCATCTGAATTTCTCATCATGATTTTAATTATTTTTTATATATTTTTGTAGTAATGATAAATTTTAAAACCTTATTTTTTTTTTGTATCGAACGAAATTTAATTTTCTTTATAATTTGAAATAAACTTAACTATTTCGTATGTAAATTCATTACAAAAATAATATACTGGAAAAAAATAAAAAAAATATTAATTAAATTAAGAAAATATTTAAATTGCATTTTAGTCAATATAAATAAAGATAAGAGTTTAATACAAATTTTAATTTTTGTTCTAAATTAAGTTCATTTTTTCACACTAAATAAATAAATTGTTTCTAATATTTTTATTAACAATTTTCCTGGTTGTTTCTATTAACGAAATTTTTAATTAATTCTTAAAATCAATTTGATTTACTTTTGGACGAAAAAAGCAAATATTTTCTACAGTAAATAAGAATAATAATTTTTTTAAGACTTTAACTATTAGTAACTAAAAAAAAATTTTAAAAATCTATAGATAACATTATGTAATAATTATTAACAAAATTTCAAATAATTTTTAAATTTGATAATTTTTATTGTAAAGATAATTAAATTTTGTTATCATGCTATAAGTTATCCTGATAAGTTTTTTTAATTTTTCTATATAGCGTTTAACGCTGTATGATAAGATTAATTACTCGAAATTGGCTATACTTAAGCAATTACCAATTTTATTATAACTAGAAAAGCTATAATATTGGAAGAAACGTGTGTACCTCGTAGTCTATCATATATTAATTAGTACAAAACTAATGTATCTTAAAGTAATCTTTTAATTATATTATCTTTTATAAAGATTTGTTGAAAAGTACTCTCCATAAAATTCAATGTGATTAAAATTATTTTTATTTAACTTTTCAAAAACTATTTTGCAACATGACATGCTGCATCGAAGCTAATTATAATTTATAATGTAAAAAATTAAAATATTTTTAGCGATATTTTAATATAAAATTAAATGGTTATAATTTTATATAATATGAGAAATTGTGTTATACAAAACTAATTGAAAAATAAATTGTTTTGAAATTAATATTTCGATAAAATCGTCTGAATTTAATATATGGCGTCAGATTTCGTTTTATGTTTGAGATTTGTCGCAAAATTGTTAATAAAATTTAAAAATAATTCCCTTACTTATTTGATAAACAAACGCAGTGAATTTTTCAAAAATAATTGTAATCTTTTTTAAGGTTCAGATTTTTCAAAGAATTTTTAATTTAAAAAGGAAATTTTACTTAAAATTGTATATTTTTAATTTTTAATATTAGTTTTTATCAAATAAGTTTAATCTATTTATAAGTCATAATAAACTAAAATTAATATTTTACTTGATAACTACATGAATTACTGAAAAATATCAAATTTATTAAAAAAGGAATTGATAAAAATTATGAATATTTAAAATTAATAAACAAATTAAATTCAGGTATATTGTATAAAATAGATATTGAATATAATTTTTGAAAAAAATAATTAAAAATATTTGTTTAGATTTGTACTTTCTATAAAATTAATTACTACAACTTTACCACAATTCTCTAATTTTTTACTTAAAGAAAATATTTTACTTAAAATTAATAAAATAAGTTGATACTTTTGATTTAAAATACTTGCTTGAAGTACTTTCATTATATAATTATTTAATAAAATATTTTTTTTCCTTTTAAAAGTACATCTTATTAAATAACTTTAAACGTAACATTAGTAAAATAATTTAATCATACCAGAAATACGAAAAAAAAAATCATTATTACAAAATACTTTCACTCTTTTCAAATAACATAAAAATAGCTGAAAACTACATAATCTTTATTTAAAACTGGTTTCTTTCTGCAAAATTTAATATGTAAACAATTTTTTTCAGTACCACCACCAAAAAAACTAATTACTCTTTAATTTTTGTTACAGATTAGGCGCGTTTAAAAAAAATTTTGGAATTTACCACTAAACAATGATGAAAGATACTTTAATTTACTTTATAAATTAACCTACTTTTTTTTTTTTTAAAAGATATTGCACACAATTAATAATATTATTATATAAATTTCAAAATATTTTTCTTTAGTAAAATTTATATTTAAAAAATCTTTTTTATTTTTTAAATTTTACTTTAAGATTTAATTCACAAATTAACAATAATCACTTTTTCTAATAATTTTCTTTTATAACAATTATTATTAAATAATTAATTACCTTTTTTTACTAAATATGAGCATAAAACAAAATGAAAATTTTCACTATTTTTACTAAAAATAATCGGAATAAAAAAAAAATAAAATCTTTTTATAAATTTACGAATTTATGTCTTCGTCAACCGATGGTTTCTTTTAATCTGACTTCTCAGTACGTTAACTTAAAACTCAAAGAATAGCTATAACAATCTTTACAATTGAATATGTATATAAAAAATTATGATCAGTAAGCGAGTAGGTTTATTTATCTAGCTTTGTATTGAATTTATTATTTATGTGTATAATATAAAAAGGGAAAATATTTCTTAATCAGATGAAAAATGAAAATGAAAAAAAATTAAATATATGTATTTTAAGAGTTATAAAATTATATGTACATTTATTTTAAAATATGTATTTTTTAAATCATTTAAGACTAAAAACGATTAAAATCAAAGAATGTATCGAATTTTCTTTAATAATTTTTCTAAATTATAATTAAATTCTATTAATTATTTATATAGTAATGAATTTTGCAATATATACCATATTAAATTGAAAATTATTCTAATAATTTTCAATTTAATATGGTATATATTGCAAAATTAATAATAAAATTCTTTAAGTTATCTGAGTGTTTATGTTTATAATAGATTGTTGAAAATATTTTTTTAATTAAATAAATTGTTAAATTTCTTAAATAATAGTAAAGATTCCGTTTTAAAGTACTTAGAAGATAAATAATTAAAAGGTGATAAGAAGAATTAAAAATTATTTGCTGTTATTTATCTACCAACATTGTAATTTAGAATCGTACATCGAATTTTATAAAGTAAATTAGTTAAAGTTTTGGAGCTCATTGAACTAATAATCTTAATTTTGATAATTTAATACCGATTTGGTATATAAATACGTTACCATATTAACAAATCCATATTATAATAGCAATATACCTGGACTACCTGGACTTTATATTCATTAAATTCACATTTAAATTACACAATTCAAATGCGATTAACTAATTTATAACATAAATTATTTTACAATAATTACTTAACTACCTCTTTTTAAATATTATCACAATAAAAATTTCTTCGGTAATTTTATATTTTTTTAGCCAAATTAAATAATTTATAAATTTTTATTGCTAATACAAAGTACAGATAAATAAAATAAATTTTAAGTAAAATGAATAATTATTTATCGTAATGATAAGACATTTTCTTTCACAAATAAATAGTCACCTTTGATTTAAAAACGTAATGAAATTCGAGATTTTATTTCTTAAATAATAGTGACTAATATTTTATTTTAAATCTTTATAGTTACACAAAATAAAATATTTGGATAACTCAAAAAATAAAATATTTGGATAAGTCCAAAAAAAAATATTTATTTACCCGGTTTTTTGTTTACATATTTACTACCTGTTTACTTTCTTATTTACGCACTTAACTATTTTTAATTTAAAACATAAATTTTTTTTTAATTTATTTGTAGTTTAATGTAATTTTTCTGTGATTTTATGCAGTTTATTGGAAAATTTCAATTTCTTGTATATAATTTTAATTAAAATACAATCGAATTATGAATTAATGTAAATATAAATTATTTACTGTTAGGTTCAAGGTTTTTTGTTGGTAAGAAAACGTGTTTTAAATAGTAAATTTTTTGGTATAATTCAAGCCTACATATTATTTTTTTATTGAACTGTGGTTATTTTTAGTAAATTGGGCTGTCATTGGGAAGTATTGAATTGGTTAATATAATAACGTAATATAATAAAATAGTAAAAAAAGCATAACTAATGGATAACTGTATAATAAAAAATACCTTGACGAGTACAATTGAAATTCCTTTAAAATGTTTTATATTTGTTTAGATTAGATGACTGTAAATAGTGTAGAGAATAATTACAACATTTTTGTAGTTGTAATTTAAATTAATTTTCTGTCGTAGTTCAAAAATCTAGATATAAGTGAATTAGTGATAAAGAATTAGATTTTTCAATCTTGTATGATAAAGAAATATGTCTACACAATTATTTATTATAATGTATAGATATAATTTATTTTAGAATACAAACTAGCCCTGTCAAGTCAGGTAGAGCTGTAAATTTCTTCTATTTATATCGTACAAAAACTAACTAAAAATCTAAGAAAAATAATTTTAATTTAATTTTTAGTGAAAGTTTTCTTCCAGCTGATAAAAGATATATTTTTTGATAAAGATAATGATTAAAGTAAAATATAGTAATCACCAAGATAATTATAGTAATCATATATTTACCTATTTACGAATTAGTAAATAGATAAATATACGATAATTGGCATACATACATTCTAGGAAATATAAACTCCATTATCAAGTCGTCAACTACAGTAATATAACAGTCGTCAACTACAGTAATAAAAGATCCTTAAAATCTTATGTAGGTAAAAAACCCTTAAAATCTGATGTCAACAACGAAGATATATTGTATGTTCTTAATAACGAAGATAAATATTTACCTACATTTAAATTTAAAAAGATAAAGATTAATTTTTAATTAAGGCTAGTCATTAAAAAAGATTTATGTTGGTATACGGTTACAATCGAAGTGTTTTTCTATATTTTATTAAGGCACAGAATACATTGAATTTATTTATGTCTGACAAAATTAATCATATTATGAAATTAATCAAAAATATATTTAATTTTTAAATTAAATTCGAGAGCACCAAAACTTGAAATTAAGTTCTGATCTTTCGCGAATAATTGACCCCAGATTACTGGCCTATAACTCTATATGTTATAGGATCTTGAATTTACGAGATTGATAAAAGTTCAATGCCAAAAACAGTTTAATTATGTGCAATGGAAAATGATATAATTTCTTGCAATCAATCAGGTTAAATATATTTATAATATAAAACAATTCTGAAAACAATAACATTTTCTACTTTATATATAAATGCTTTATCAAAAGCCCACAAAAAAAATATTAATACTGAATACAAAATGTATTCTGCAAATAAATATAATGACTTATTTTTCAACATAATAAATTATGCTATAATTTTCATAATTCATCAGACTTGTTGATTTACAGCTAACTCATATTATGTCAATAAATTTTTTTTTAATTTTAAAAAACTACAGTTCGTTGCAGTATATATTATTTTCAAGATGTTCTAATTAATGCGTTGCTGAATATTTAGGGGGTATACCATGAAACTAATCGAATATTATGTGCAAAAGTAAGAGTGATGTAATATATTAATCTAAGCGTAAAAACTTAAAACCTAATTACCATGCTAAGCATGTGTAGACTCGTACTAAACATGTAGACTCACATTTATGCTCTGGTTGTATGACATTTTGGCTTTTAAAATATTTTAATTTAGGGATGCTTCTCAACTTCTATTACAGGTGTAGTTTTTATACACTACTGGTTGAACCGAAACAAACATTATTCTTTCCAAATAATTAAAAATATTTAATGTTCGCTCATTAAATAATTATTTCATTTCACTGTAAAACAATTACAAAATTCCTTTTTTTTAAAATCATAATTAATTTTATTTTATATCTATATTTTTCTTTCAAATTTTATTATTAATGATTTTTTTTTATATTTATATTTCTTTCTCTTAAATTTTGTAAAATACAAAAATATACACTTTTACACAAAAATTACAGGAAAAAGATAAAATTGTTTTTTTTTATTTTTATTAATTAATTTTAATTTAATTTTAAGTAATCATAATCATAAATATATTAAATTATACATGTACTAATTTCATTTAAATATATTTAATTTTTTATTTTATTTAACTTTTTTAATGCTTTAGAATTGTTACCCATTATTTTTTTTTGCCACCGTAGTTATTTATGTTGTTAAATTTAAAACTATTTAATTAAAATGTATAATTCTTTTGGAAAAAATTATTTATAAATTATTTTAATTATAATATAAAAAGATTTCAGTAAATAAAGAATATATTTAAAAATAAAATAAAATATATTTGAATATTTCCAGCTAATTTTTTTTTTTTCATTTTACCCAGATTTTGGAATTCGCTTTATTTTTTTTGGAATTCGCTTTATTTTTTTGGAATTCGCTTCAAAAATAAATAAAAGAAAATTTTCATAATTAATCATATTAAAAGAGAAAAGATTTTGAAACTAAAACATAATTTTCAATATATTTATTTAATAACACTTTTTTTCTAATATTCGTTTTACATATTGTTTTAGCTTAATTATATAAAAAATATATATTTTTAATTATAAAAAGAAATTAGTTATATTTAAAAAAAAAATTAATTTAAAAAAAGATAAATTAGACAGAATAAACTCAAATCAATGTCGTCCTTAATATATAGTTTCCTATGTACGTTTTTTTATATAAGTTTTTAATTCAATTTAACTGTTTTTATATATTTCTTTTTATTATGAAGGCAACATATTTACTTACTACATTGTGTTTTTATTTAAAATTTGTTTCGTTTATTTTTTCTAATTAAAAAAAAATAATTTAATCTTAATTTATAAAAAAAAAAAAAAATTGTGTACAAAATAAATTTCTAGTTAATTTTTTATTTTATTTTAATAAGTTTCTTAAAAAAAATATTGATTTACAAATACGCAAAAACAAAATAGATTCACTTAAATATTTATAAAATATTTATAAACTAAGAGCGTGAAAAATAAAATATATTACATTAATACTAAAAAAAAGTTATTTATATAAAATTTCATCATACTATTAAATTATTACATACATTTTTGTTTTTACTTTTTATATTTCTTAATTATATTTAAATTTTTTTAATACAAATTATTTTCCACTTGGTAAAGACTAAATTTAAATATTTTGTAAATAATCATAATTCGTAAATTATATTAATAATGAAAAAAATTATTTTAACATTTAATAAATGTTTATTAATTTATTTTTTTGTTTTCGAGTTAAGTTTTTTTCAATTATTTTTTAAGATTTTATAATATTTTTTATACAATATAATACCAAATAATAATTTAGCCAAATAATTCACGTTAGTTTTTTTTTTTGTATCTGATTTTATAATTACAATAATGATTATAATGATTTTGATGGTAATCATGGTGGTGATTTAATATTTAATAAATTTAAATTATTACTTTTATTAATTGCAGTTTGTAGACGTGCACATGGTACACATAATATTGAATTATGTACAAGTTTGTTAATTTGATGATCAAAACGATAATCATTAAACCATTTTATTTTTTTTATACCTGTTGTTGTTTGTAATAGAGTATTTGATGATGATTTAAATAGTGTTAGTTTATTTGGTGATGATGAACTACCATTTGGTTCTGTTGCACCACAACGACGACAAATAGCACAATTTTCACAGCTCCATCGTCCTATAAAATAAATATTATAATATTTGTAATCCAAAAAAAAAAATAATATAAATAAAAAGTTTTATTTACCTTCTGGAATATTTTTTACATCAACGCAATAAATATGATAACCACGATCACATTGTTCACAATATAACATTTTATTATCATCTTGTTTTCGTTTACATTTAATACAACATTTACAATCCGCACATTGCCAATTATAATTCTGTATTCTACGTATCATGACACTTGGCATATCAATACATGTTGGATGAGCTGAAAAATAGTTAAGAAAAACAATTAAAACGTTATTTGTGGTAAAGTGTAAAGCCAAAGAACTGAATTTAAATATTTTGTAAATAATTTTAGAAAACCAATTTAAATTTAAACACGTTGTTAGAGACCTATTGCAAGTACAGTAGTAGTTGTGATTTTGGAATAGGTCAAAATAAGCGTCAGTTTGATATATTTAATAATCTCATACAATGTTTCTAAATTCAAGTAATATCTACAGAATAATTAAGAAATGATATGTGAAGAAAATATTTCGTTTTCGAAAAATCTGTTTAAATATAATATGATTGAGAATTATGATTCTATAAGTATTAACACGGTATTGTGGAGTTTTTTTTTAATTTATGGGGTACAATTGAAGTAAAATTTTAACGTATTAATTAATTTTCTAAGGGCTGGTTACATTTTTTCTTTTTATTTAAATTAAATCTTTACATTTTCTTCGGCATGTATAACATTGTACAAATACTTCTGGTTGACCAAAAAGATTTCTATTTTGTGACTGTTGACACACAAAACAATTATTCCCATCTGGTGGTTCTTTTTCTTCCTCATCTGATGATGAATTGGAATCAGTATCCTAAAACAAAATTATATTAAATAAAAAATAAAATAACTGAAATATTTCTATTACCGAATTGTCTGAACTTGAATCTGTGCCACTGTCAGACGTACTGCTATTATCATCTTCATCGTCACTACTTTCATCTGATGATCCTGCAGTTACTGATATTACAGATTCATCAACTTCTTTTTTATGTCTTAAACGTTCAGCTAATTTGGATGGATCATCTAGTACTGTATTTAGTGGATAACATCTGAAAAAAAATTATAAATTTTATAATTCTAGCAATCTTATTATTAATATAAAAAATATACCTCAATTCCATTGGTGAGTAATGACGATAATTTTCTGAATATTGGCCAGGTACCAAAGCTATTGGATATTGTATTTTCTTTAAATTTATTCTATCGTTATCATTTGGACGGTATATTTCACCAGTACATGCAATTGCAGCTGCTGATGTTATTGGCAATGATTGATTTATTAAAAGCGTTTGCAAATCTAAACATAATTTTCTTTCTTCCTTACGTTCACGATTAAAATGGGTATTCCATTTAGATGTTGATTGTAAAGCTCGGTCCCGTGCTTGTAATGTTTTATCAACAATATTATGCGATAAAATTTTTTGTTTAGCCTCAATATCACGCATATGTTTTTGTCTTAAATATGTTTTATATTCTTCATATTTATCATAAAAATCACTATACATTATATCTAAAACTTCATATGCTAATACAGCTGTTATACCCAAATCGCACATTTTTTCTGTTACTAATTGTTTTTCACGCAAATAATTCCGTTCTTCCATATCAACTTGTCGTCTTGTTAAATCTGGATATTTTCGCTTAAATGACTTTATACCAAGAAATTCAGCTATTTGTTCTTGTATCATAAATGTATCACGATTTTTTGATGGACAACAACCTTTTGGTGGTGGCCAATCATATTCAGCTATCATATCAACTGTATATTCAGTTTTTCTATAAAATAAAAAAATATATTTACATATATAAAATATTTTTGAGAGACTTCCGAAAATCTTATTATAGAGTTTAGAGCATAGAAGAGTGCTCTAGACTTTATTTAGAGCATAGAGTTTGTACAAATTTTATTAAGATATACTTTTTTCCCACAATAATTTAATCGATAATAATAGTTTCTATTTAAAGCAATCTATTATTAAAAATATTTCTAGTGGAAGTTATTAAAAATATTTCTATCCTTCTCTTCTTGGGAGCCGGTGATTATAAAAATTATCTATGTAATATATTCTACGTAATAATGTAATATATTTTATTTTCCGTATTTAGATGCTGTCATTTGGGTTAAATTATTATTTGGGTCAATTTTAATAATTACTGACACAAAGATTTAAAAAAAAACCTCTAAACAGAAAATTAGAAATATGTAGTTAAAATCTTTACCCATCAAATTCAACCACTTCCATTTTACTACGCTTTGCTTTTGTTGTACTTGATGCACTGTCCAAAATACTTGTACCGCTCAATACTGAACTTTGTGTATTATCGTCATTGTTTAATAAATCTGATTGCCTATAATAATAACAATATATATATATTTTTTTAAATTTAAAATATTTCTTTTAGAAAAATTACCTGGAATTATTTGCATTAGAGTCTGCACTCATGCGAGTATCTTCTTCAAATACTTGTAGTGATATTGATTTTGGTGTCCTATTTAGGTCAACTGGTTTACGATTTTCCTATTTACAAAAAAAGGCAAATATTAAAAATTTAACAAAATCAACTATTTTAACACTTTCAAAAGAAGTAATAAACTTTAATAGGGGGTCACTGAAAATGTGAAATAAAAATCCAGTTCATTGGCATTAAGTTACACAAGTTATACACCTTCCTAAATTTTTTTTGTGACAAGAAAACTAGTTCAAAGACAAAAGGGGTAAAAACTTAAGACCAGTTTAATACATAAACCGGGTAAAAAAAAGAAGAAAAATAATGCATAAAGAATTGCAAGAACGTGCAATAAATCGTTATTTTATGGTAATTGTTAAATGTTATTTATTTATAAGTATTTGTTTACTACATTAATGTATATATTGACATTGTAATACAAACAACATAAGAAATTATTGTTTTTTTCAATTGATAAACTGAATTTTATCATATTTCTATATTTGAACTTGTTCTCCTCTTAAATATGCTTGTAATAACAAAATTGTAACTGTGAAATAGGAAATTATTAATTTCCAACATTCATAAATATACTAAGTCGCGTGGCCAAATATTCATGAGTGTTAATTATTATTGTTCCAGAAAATAACTTTTATATTGTGCGACATTCATGTTGGTATTTAAAATAAATTGATAATAAAATTGTTTTTAAATTAAAATATGTATATTATAATATGTATATTATACAAAATTCGGTTTATAAAATACAATATATTACGAGCAATTTTGTAATTATTATAAGTCGGTTACACTGGGATTGAGTGATAAATTAAATGTTAAATCATATTAAGAAGGATTCTTGAAGGATATAATTTAGTAAAAACTAATTTAACAATTTAAATGTTAAATCAAATTAAAATTTTACATTACTAAAATTAAATATTAAACTTACGGGTGTAAAGAAATTGCCATCTTTAATACGTTCGGGTAAAGGAGTATGTTTAAGGCCACCAATACATCGCGGTCGATTATTTTTAGAAGCACTACCACCACGACTACCTCTACTACCGCGACCACCACGACTTCCGCGACCTCTTGCTGGTCTACCCGGCGTTTTTAAACAAGATTCCCCTGAAATCACAAAGAGAAATAATTAATTATTATATTTTAATTTAGAAAAAAATATATGTACCAAAATTCGACAGTGGACTATTCATTGGTAATGGCATTGCTAATGGAGATTCTGATGATATTTGTATATTTTGCTTCATTGGAGATAAAAATTCATGATTTTCTTTAATTTTTCCATCGTCATCAATATCGAAATCTGAATCATATATTTTACCACTTGGTGTCCCTGAACGTTTTGGTAAACTTCTCTTATCATCATTTAAATCACTGGTACTTTGATCAAATGGAAGTATTAAATCTGGTTTTTGGTCTTTATAAACTTGCGAATTTTGGGCTTCTTCTATTAACATATCAGCTTGTGATCGTCGTTTACCACCACGTTTTGCCCCACGCATTGTAGAAATTCTTGATAACTGATCTGTTGCTGATATATCTTTTCTAGGTCGACCACGTCCACGTTTTATTGGCATTGTTGGGGTTTTTATTAATGTTTCAGGTACTACAATATTTTCATATTCATGATTTAGTTTTTGTTTTTCTATATTTTCACCATTTTTAATTGATAAAGGATCATCAATAATAGACGATGTTGATGAATATTTACTATTATTAAAATTTAATAAATCATCCGATTCATCATAACTACTTGATTTAATTAAATCAAGCTTTTGTTTACGATTTATTGCATGTCTATTATTACGATTTATAACATTACTTAATAATTCTTGCTGTTTAGCTAATTCATGTTGTTTGGCTAATTCATGTGATGTTTGTGATTTTTCAAAATTAATATTTTGGTTATTCTCTTTCATACGATTAACAATACCTTGAAGATCTTTTATTGGTGATTGATTTGGGTTTTGTTGTATATTACCATCATTACAATTTAATGATTCATCTAATGTTTTAATATTATGATCTAAAGTCGTTTTTTTATTATTATCATAATCAAAAATATGAAAAGTTTCAAATTCATTAATATGTGAATTTTTACCATCATCGGATGATTCTGTACAAATCATTATATCTGGATCGGAATCTAAACTAATTGTATCTGTAATATTATTTGATAAACTGCTACTGCTGCTTGATGTTAATGTTGAATTCATAGTTTTTTGTTGAACAGTATTGGAACTTGTTAAATTATTTCGGATTTTCTTTTGAGGAACCTAAAATTATATACAACAAAATATCGCACATATTGAAAAACACAATTATTTCAATTATTATTAAAATATCTTACCTCAATATCACAATTTTCATTTCTAATATCAGTTATTGTGCAATTTGGTGTAGATAAATCATCTAATCTTCTTTTTAAATTATTTATCCGTAAGTTGCCATCATCATTAGGTAATTTTTGTGGTGTTTTTATTGTTAATTCTTTATTATTATTACGATTAACAGTACCATCAGATGAATACCATTGTATATTATTTGGTACATTATTATATAAATTATCATTATTATTAGGTTTATCTAAATGTTTAAGAACATATGGAAATTTAGAATTTTGCTGTAGATGTTTCTCTAATTGCTGTTGTTGTAATTTTTCAATTTTGGTTTGATTAACTAACCATTTTTGAAAATTATTTTGATCAATAATATTTGTAAAATTCGTTATCATTTTTTTCATATTCCTATCACCATCTTGTTTTATATTATGCTGGCCATTAATATGCATTAAATTGCTATTGCTCAAAAGTTGATGGTTATCAATTATTTTATTATTATCAATTAAATCAGATTTGCGATTTAATAAATTATATAATAATTTATCATTAATATTATTTGTTAGAAATTTACTATTGTCATTTTTCATCTGTTGTTGTTGATGTACTGGTGATGAACCAGGAGATGGCGATGATGTTAAATCAACTGTTTCGACAATTGATGATTGTTGTTTTGATGAATCGATATTTAAATTTAATGGTTGATTATTATTTTTATGATATTCATTATTAATATTCTTAGCTATTACAGTAGGTAATGACATTCTTGGTGGTGTTAATGGATTAGGAGGAATGTTTGTTGGAAATTTTGAAACATTATTAAATATTTTTGGTGTATGATTTGTGGTTTCTTCATCCATTTCCATATCTTCTACTATACGATTCGTACCTTGATCATCTGATGATGATGATGATGATTGAGGTGATGATAATAATGTTGATAACGTTGACATATTTTTATTTTTGTCACTTAAATTGGTAGATAAGTTTTGTGTTGAACATTGAAAACTTAATTTATTTTCGGTTAGTTTTTCTGTACTGAAAGTTTCTTTTAATAAATTTTTAATTGTAATTTTTGGACATTTTTCAGCAGTTATTAAGTCATCTTTATTTTGTGATTTTATTTTAAATTTCGGTATTTTATCATTAACTGATGATGACGACGGACTACCAATATTTTTAAATGTAATTTTTGGTACAATTTTATCACCAATTTCATCAACATTTGATGATGTTATTTGTTGTTGATGAATTGATTTTATTGTTAATTTTGGAATCTTTTCTTCACCTTCAGTTAAATCTTGCTGAATTTGTTTAATTGTTTTTTTTGGTGTTGTTGGTTCAACAACGGGTTTAATAGTTATTTTTGGTACCGAAACTTTATCTTCATCATTATTTACTGATATTAATTCTGGTACAGATCTTATTGTCAATTTTGGTACTGTTTTTTCGTCAGCACCAATAATTGATGATGTTGTTGTATCATTATCTTGTAATGATATTTTCAGCTTTGGTACTCTTGGTTGTTCAACAATTTTATTATTATTCGGAGATGCTGTACCGGCAGATGATGATGTTCCTACTGATGTTGTTGTTGCTGAATCATTAACATGAATTGTTAATTTTGGTACTGTCTGTGGTGAAGGTAATGATTTAATTGTAAATTTTGGAATTGTTTTTATATTATCGTCACAATCCATTTGTTGCGTTTGTTGTTGATCATTTGTTTGTTGTATTGTACGTATGGTTAACTTTGGTATTGGTTCTTCTATAGTATTTTTTATTGAATATGTTGAATTACATATTGACGAATCATTTAATTGTGAATCTAGTGAATTATAATGTTGTATAAACATTGGTGTATCATGTCCACCAGATGTTTTTATTGTTAATTTTGGAACTGTAGCAATTGTAGAATTATCATTACTATCTATAGTTTTAATTTCTCCAGTTTTAATTGTTAATTTAGGAATTGATTGCTGTTGCTGTAAATTATCATTTTGATTTAATGGATTGCTTAAAATTAATGTGGAAGGCTTTTGAACTGTTTTTATTGTCAATTTTGGAACTGTGGATGGTGATAATGTTCCAGCTACAATATGGCAATGTGAAGATATTGTTGTACCACTACCAGCACTATTACTAATACTATTACATTGTGCTGTTGAATTTGGTGATAATGTTGTTGTTATTACTGATTCATCACCAGATGTTTTAATTGTTAATTTTGGTAAGGGAGGTGGTTTTCCCTGATTTAAATCTGTATCGGTTGATAATAATGGTGGTGATGGGGAAGAACAACCAGATGATGGTGATGAACTACTAGATGGTGATGAACCTTGATTTGTAATATTTTTATTAATGCAATTCATTGTAGAACTATCCATTTTTATTGTTAATTTTGGTACAACTGTGTGTATTGTATCCGAATTTGTTAAGTTATTACCATCTGTAGAACGTATTGTTAATTTTGGTACAATATGTGGTTCATTTGGTGCTGTTGTTGATGTTAAATTAAGTTGTTGTTCATTTTGATTTGAATTATTACCACTTGTACTATTACAATTTGTTATAACCATCATTGTTTCTGTTGTCGCTGATTGTTTTATAGTTAATTTTGGTATTGGTGTATTATTTGTACAACTATTAGAGCTATTTGTACAATCATCCGGTTTTATAATAGGTTTTATTATTATTTTCGGTATTGTTGAAATATTTGTTGATGCATTAATACTTGCAGATGGTGACATTGATGTAGATGTGGAAAATAATTCATTATTACGATTTAAATTTATTTTTAATGGTTCTACTTTACGATTTTCCAATTGATTTACTTCATCAGTGGCAGTATTTACTATATTCGCCGTTGAACATGATGATGATGATATTGGCGATAATGACTGTTGTTCATTTAAATTATTTTTACATTTTTGTTGAGATTCTAAACTATTTATACTATTATATTTATTAGCAATTTTAATTGATATTTTAGCTGGACTTAAATCAATGTGCTGTTGTTGTCCAACATTACTTGATGCTGCAATTGAATCAGTAATTTGACCATCACTTAATCTATTTGAAATATCTTCTTTAGCAATATTACTATTATTATTATTACTATTTAATGGGGATGATGATGACGGCGACATTGTATTATTTGTAACTTTTTTAATAATCATTGTTGTTGGAGATGTTGAAACTGATGTTGAAGTCGTGGATTTTTCTGTACCACCACCACTCAATGTAACTAATGCTAATGCTGCTACAGATGACAATGAATTCTGATGATTTTTAACATCAAATTTCAAATTTTTTTGATTAATACTATTACGTGTAGTCATAGATTTTTTAGCAGATGATGTGCCAGCTGTTGCAGCAGCTACTGCCGCTGCAGCAGCTGCTTCTAGTTTACGTTTTGAGGACCGAGTTGTAGTACCACTATCATTAGTATTACTTTTTTCTAAATAATTACTACTTGTTGGCATTATACATAAATCTGAACTATTTCTATCATTACTGCTAGCTGTTGCCGCTGAATTTCCACCACCAAGAACATCATTTGCTGGTCCACCCATTTCATTTATATCAATTCTATTATTTAATAGTAAATTACTTTGTTGATTCGTTGATAAATTATTATTATTATTATGCCTTAATTTTCTAATATTTAATTGCCGACGATTTATAATATTTTCGTCCGTAGCGATTTCATCATCATCATAATCATCCTCATCATCGTCAATTTCATTATCATCTTCTTCATCATCATCGTCATCACTTATATCATAACTAACTAATGATTTTGAACGTTTTTGGATTGTTTCTGTACTACTAGATACAATTGGTGGTCCAATACCACGATTACGCGGTGGTGTGGTTGTAGTACTAGTTGTTGTTGATGTTATAGTTGGTGGGCTAGTTGAACTACCACCAGATGATGATGTTGATTCACCGCTAGTTTCAATTTCAGATAATTGAAATAAACGGTGATGATGATGATTTTCATTCAATAATATTGGATTTTCTTCTAAATCAGAATTTTGATTTAAATTAATCAAATTACCAGTTATTGGTGGTTCTGATGGTGGTGTTAATGATGATGTTGATGTAACTAATAATTCTTCACTATCCTGGTGTGATAATTGATTAGTTTTATCGTTCATTTCCAAATTAAAATTATTTTTATCTACCGCTTCTTTCTATTTTTTTTGCTTTATTTTTTTTTAATTGAAATTAGCGAAATAATCAATTAAAATTGATATTTTTTAATTAAATTATGTTTTATGTTAAATATGCATACTATGAGTTTGTTTATATAATTTTTTGTAATATATTTTCCCAAAAATCCAGAGAATTGCAATTCTAAAACGAAAAAATAATACAAATAATTTTAATTAATTTTTTATTAGAATATTATAGAATATATTTGAAATATGTAAAGAATAAAATAAGTAAATAAAAACAGCATAAATAAACCTGTTGAGAAAAAAAAGAAAACAAATAACAAACAAAAATACATAGAAAAATTATAAAATCTTTTGATCTTGAATTTTTGTTATGTAAATGTCACAAAATCTTTCATTATTTCTATCACATATTTTTCTTTACGCCTTCAAAAAATTCAATTTTCTTCAAATGAAAATTCTTCTTCTTCTAAAATTATGGCATAAGTTTTTAATTAATTTCTACATAAAAAAATTGATTTAATCGAAAACAAAATTGTGTATTTTCAACCCTTCAAAAACGAAAAAATGAAAACAAATCGCAGCCACGCATTGATTTCTTTAATTGAGTTCATTAAACTTTAAGATATTCAATGTATTTTTATTTTTTGTTATCATTTGTCGTGTCTTTCGTACTAAACAGACAATATTTTTTTTTATAAATTATTCAAATTTAGAACCAAAAAACTACTATAAAAATAAAAATTTTGTGTATTTAATTCGTATATTTTTTTTTATCTCTTGTTCAGATGGTTCAATTACAAAACTTTTAAAAGAGTGTTTTTTCAAAATTTATCATATCAAGTAAAAATAAATTTTCACGTGCTTCTATTCTCAATATTGAAAGACTGTTTCTCTTGTTCTGTTTTAATAGTTAGAAGCTGATAATTTTTATTATCAAGTGCATAAAAATCTTGTTTACTTTTTTTGTTTTTTCAATTTTGGCGCAATTCGATAGTTTTGTTTGGTTCAGTAATATATACACTTTTGCAATCATAGGGTATTTTTTAATTTGAACCATAATAAACCTTTTTTGTTGAGAGTGCAAAATGCAATATTCGAACAGAAAAATCCGGAAAGCAACACGGACTCAACGATGATTTAACGAATTATACAAATATAAGAGAATTTGCAATTAATAAAGAGACGAATATAAAAGTCCCTGTATTTGTCTACAAGCAAGTGTCATTACAATTTTTAGGTTTTTCTGTGCTTTGATTTGTTTTTCTAGTTTGTTTTGTTATTAAAATAGAAAAATAACAAATATAATAAAAAAATATGCCTGATATCAGCATCAGCTGAGTTACATAAAACTATAATTTTCTTTTTTTATAAAATTAATATTAGAGTAACATAAAGAATAATATTAATTCAAGTCGCCAATTTGACTAGCTTAAAATTTTACACATAATTGGAGTGTAAATTTTAAATAATTGATATTTGATAAGTTAAACTATCCTTCTCCTTATTTACTTGTGAATGGGAGAAGAGCATAAAATATATTTTTTTTTGAAAAATTAAGAAAATTGTGTAGGTCAAGTTTAAATAAAATGATTATAATATTTACATATAAACTTTGAAATTAATTTGATACAGAAAAATCACTAATTAAGTTTTTCATAAAATTTTCAACAACAATAAATTGAAAATTTATTTAGAAACTTTAATTACGCTATAAATTAGTAATTATACTTTATTTTCAATGTCAAATTATTTTATAAATTAGAATTAAAAATATTAACACATTTATCAGAAACTACAAAAATTGTATTAATTTTATAAACCAAAAAAATATCATCTTAATTAAAAATTTACATTTACATATAAAATTATTCTATATTAAATTATTAAATAATTTTTTAAAATCAACATCTACAGATATATTTTTTCCATTTATTTTCAACAAAATTACCATGTAATTAAAAAAAAAATTCATAATTTCTATAATTATTTAATATACATACAATTAAAAATTACAGAAAATTATAATTTATTGTAGTTTAAATATTTTTTTACTAATTTCTAATAAAATCTGTAATTTTATTTTTACATAGAGTAACGAAAATTATACATAAATAATATCTTTATTAAATATATTTCATATTTTATATTTATATATGTGAAATATGTATATATATATATTACATATATAAATATAAAATATGAAATATAAATATTAGATATCTAATAATAAATATACATATATTGATATAAATATAATTCTAAAAGTATAAAAATAAATTTTCAATTAATATGCTTGAATGAGACAGAATTATTGGGAAAAATTGTGATATACTTAGACGTTTAATTTTATTTTCAAGTCAATGGGGAATTTTTATGAAATTATATAACAGTGGAGTGTGTTTAATGCCAATTTTTAGAATAACTAATTTAATTCATTTTTTAATTTTTCATAATTTAATTAAAATTTATTGGAAGAGCTCATTTTAATAAAGGTATACCGAAAATAATACACGATTCAAAAATTATTTTCGATGGATTGACATTTTTTTTTTTATTAATATTTAGAAAATGTAAAAGTTGAAAAAATGAAAAATTATGATCTACTAAATTTATATATTATATTAGGAACGAAAATATTAGCTTGTTCTGTAAAATTATACTGAATTTCAGATTATCACTTTGACTAGATAAACTTAAAACGTTGAGATATTGGTTTTTATTTGATTTCCTCTAAATAATTTTAAGAGCATCAAGATACCAAAGCCCAGAGACTTTGTCTACTTTCATATATTTATATATTGTTTCATATTCACAAATTTTCAGCGACAATGGTACCAAGGAACGCGAATGTCGAGCAGGTATAATAATATTTATAATATCATAGGTCTGACAAATTCATAATTTTGTAAACCTATTTTTTACTTTTATGGAGTAAGAATTGCATATTTTATTTTTATGGATTATATTCGTAACTTTCTAAATATAGTACATAATAAAAAATCAGAAAAATATTTCAAATATTTTTCAAAGATCTATTTAATTAACTCCCCTTGTTTTTACAAGGGTTTACTTTTACAATTATATACAACAATTTACAACTTGTTTAACTCCCTGCTCTTCTCTCTAATTAGATTAAGGGTTGATTCACTTAAAATGATATATAAATAGAAAATACATATAATAAATTTGGTGACAACATGTTCAGTAAAGTATAACAACAACCAACAACAACACAAGAATTTTTAGACATTGTATAAAAATGAGAGTATCTAAAAGATTCAGTTTGTATTGTATTTCAGTGAGAATTACCTCATAAAAAATAAAACTTTTTGTGTTAGTATTTAAGTATAATAATGTGGTCGTTAAATGACTATATACATCCAATAAATAAAGGGGATTAGATGAAAAGCTTGTATTTTATTTTAAATACAATCAAAAATATATTTTTGGTTCTGTTTTATATTTATATTTATACATAAAAAAGAAAATTATAATTTTTCTTATGTTGATAGATCACCAATATAAAAATTTATGAGAATAATTGCAATTAAAAATAAGTCTTATTATTATAAACTAATAGAATTCGAAAGTTGGGAATGAAAATTTTGCCTGGAAAATATGTACATATTAGAAAAAATTTATTTATCGGCAAAAAATATATAAAACAAGGAGTATAGCAAAATTTCATTTTTAACTTTACTTAAAATATGAATTTATTGCGAAATTAAGAAAATTTGCGTAATTTTATAGTGATTTTAGCTTAACTTTATCGTAAAGGTATAATTCTTTAGTAATATTTTATTTATCCAATGGCCCTTATTATATAATTTATTATAGTGTCACTAAGGCACAAATTTGACTCTAACCAATTTTTAATGTTTTACTTATATAGACAAAGTTTAAAGGAGACAATTGCATAGTCGATTGGCGCGGTTTGGGCCACACTTTGTAAAATATAATAGAATTTATAAGAAATTGTTTTTTTAAGATGACTAAGTTCTAAAAATACAATACCATTTTATTTAATAAGTCAATATAATATCTTCTTCTAAATTCTATTATATTTTACAAAGTGTGGCCCAAACCGCGCCAATCGACTAATTTTATTGGTTTCATTAATTACTAGTTTGTGGAAAATCTGTAAAATAACTATTAAAAAAGTGAAAATTGTGTGGAAAGAATTCACTAGTACGATAAATAATTTTAATTTAGTATGTACATACTACGAAAGCTTACTGTTGTCGTTATAACTTAAACAATTGTTTTAGAAGTTCAAATAAAATTTATAAAATTACTCAGAAGCCATTTATAAGTAAATCAATTTATGAAATATACTCTGTCTTCTAACATTTAACTAAATTAACGAGAAATTTTAAAGACTGAACAATTACGAATTGAATTTATTTTTGTAATTTTTTTGTAAATACATATTACATATTAATATTTAAAAAAACTTAAATTTAAATATTTATACGCTATTTTGTGATTATTAAGTTAATATGCTAAATTCTCGAAAAAAATATTCTCAAGCTATAAAAATATTAAATATATGGTCAACTTAAGCTATAATAAAACTAGATAACCATGAGCTAATAAAATTAAATTATGTGATTTTGCTAAATCTGATTTAAAGAGAAGAATAAATCATGTTCCGAAAATTTATCAAATATATTTGTAACTGTGATAAAAATTAATTAAATATTTCGAAAATTTTATTAAATAAATTTATGAAACCATTATGATAATAATTTCTTTTATATACTACTAGTTATTATGATTTCGGGTGAATCAATTTGATCAACAAATAAAAAAAATCGTCCCTTATTACTTTTTTTTAAGTCAAATTTATGGATATTTTAAATTCAATAACATGATTGTGTGATTCTAATGATAAGTGTTTTTTTTTAAACTGCTATAAGTTCGTAATTGTCTTTGCATCAAACAACTAAAAACCATTCTACAATTTTCCAAAATTGAATAACAGTTTTTATGACCTCGATTGACATTTAAAAAAAAAACACACTGAAAATTTACCGGCATAACTTATTAAGCAGTACTGCCAGAACTTTTTTTGTATTTTCAAATTATTATTTAATAGATACAAGTAAATAATTACTAAAAAAAAATTTTACATTCAGCAAACT
Organism: Empis livida; assembly: GCA_963932195.1. Taxonomy (NCBI): domain Eukaryota; kingdom Metazoa; phylum Arthropoda; class Insecta; order Diptera; family Empididae; genus Empis; species Empis livida. The sequence continues at coordinate 47,945,452 of OZ010648.1, forward strand.
TGACAGGCAATGAAGAATGGAATAAATATCTATTCTTCTTAATTTATCAGGACGGTTTGTCGCTAAATCTATTTATATTGATTAAAATTTAATTAGACAAGGTAAATGGTGTTCGAATGTTAGGGCGATAAAAATATTGCACTTGAAAATGTAATTGAATAAATGAAACTAGTCTAAAGCAGTTTTGCAGCCCGGAGTGTTTTACACTTTTATTATTTGTTATGAGATCTAAATAATTATATTCCAATATAAGATAAAAAAAAAAATAGAAGTAGATTTAAAAATCTTATTAAGATGGAAAGATTTTCTCAAAATATCTTTCTGTTCTTAAATTATATTCCGAAATCCTAAAAGATGATTAATACACGTACACGTCAATAAGAAAAGATTCTCACATTATTCCATTAATTTTAATTTTGGTTTTTTATGTTGTTTTTTTTTACAAGTATGGGCAGCAAGCCCATACTTGCTTTATAAAATTAACTTTCAATTATACTTCGATAAATTCTGGCATATGTAAATAAATGGCAATTGAAACTTTCAGTTTTAATTTTTTCCCGGTAAAATTCCCGGATACAGTAATTTCAATATTGTAAAACTATCAAAATAAAAAAAAAATTGTATATTCAACTTTTACTTCCGTTTCTTTCCTTCCTTCTGTGAACTTACAATGCAAATGCATTAAAGTCACTAGAACCCTTATATAAAAAAAAAATTATTTCTCCCTTTCTCTTTTTGTAAAATATTGATAACATAAATTATTTTCTAAAATTGTACTTATGATTTTTATTTATATTCTTAGATATTTTTATCAATTAACAAAAGCGGTTTTCTTTGATTTACTTTAAGAAAAACTCATTACAATAAACATAAACTTTTTGTATACAAATTAAAATTTAATATTTTAATCTCTTTTTTGGTAAAATAATTTAATTTTTGGTTATTTTGGCCTGCTGCTTGTTTATATTTGTAAATTGTATATACTTTTAAATACTGTTGGCTCTTTTTTAGTATATTTTCTTATGTTTTATTTGATTATTACATATATCATATATATATACAGGCATACCTCGTTTAACGCTACCTCTGTTAGCGCTGTTTCGTTATAGCGCTAATATATTTTTTCAAATTTTCCATCATAAAAATTTAAAAAAAAAAATTTCTAGGAAATTTTTTTTTTAAAAACTCATGTTGATTTGAAGTTCCCATTTAAAGTGGTACATTCCCATTTAAAAAAAAAAGTCATAAATTTGTTTTAAAGTTTATATTCAATCATATGATGTCAATTGGATGATAAGGTAAGTTAATGGTGATTTTAATCCGAGATATTAATTTAAAAAACTCAATTTTATTTTCTTAACATGGCTGGGAAAAGAATGGGTGTACCACTTTGCAGTGTTGAAAAAAAAGAAAAAGTTTGACATTGGATTTGAAAATGAATGTTATAAGACGTTTTGAAAACGGTGAACGACAATCTGATATTTCTTCTTGTATGGGGTTAGCTGGATCAACTATAAGAACCATACTTAAAAATTCGGAAAAAATTAAGAAATTTGTTTTTGTAACAGCTTCCCTTTCTGCCAAAAAAGTTACACGTACGAGAAATACTCAAATTGAAGAAATGGAAAAGTTGTTACAACGCTGGATTGATAATCAAACACAGAGAAACATGCCGCTCAGCCAGAGCTTGATAATGGAAAAAGCTAGGACTTTATTTTCAGATCTTGTAGAAAAAAAAGAGAGAAAATTCTTTGACCTAGCATTTTTACAGGAACGCATAAAGTATTATATGTTGTCCAACTTTATTTTAATCTTAAAATTTGCCTTAATAATTCAAAAATTCAGAAGGAACGTATGTAGTTTAGTACATACAAATAGTGCTTCTATTAACGCTGTTTTAATTAACGCTCTTTTTACAGGAACGCATCTTGAGCGCTAAACGAGGTATGCCTGTATATATATATATATATATATATATATAATTTTTCATTTAAATAGAAACATAAAAAAGCGCGGAGTAATGTGTAACCCAACAGCAGATTTTTCAAAGAGATACGTGAAATTGGTGAAATATAAAACACAACATAATAAACAATACAATCATATCATAAACAAGAAAATTCAACCAGCATAAAATTTTATGTTGTGTAGCTAGAAATGGATTATTTTATATGTATGCATATATATAATGACTTGATATAATAGGTGTGTATGTATTTGTATTTTATGTTTTATGTTTATGTTAAAAAAAAAAAGGGAACACCGACCAAAACCATACAATCATATTGTGCAACTACAATTAGAAGAAAATATAATAAATAAAATATAATAACACAATTCGTATATACAACAAACACAATTAAAATACCCTGTCCTGTGTTTCATGGTTGGCTTTTACAAAAAAAAAGTAATAATTTTTATTTATTTTAATTAATTTCATTTAGAAACAAAAAGTATTTCAATAAAAATTAGTCGATATTATTTACAAATTTTCCAATTCTTCGAAACAAAATATGTCAAAAAATTTGATATGTCAAAAAAATATTTCCATTATAATTTTCTTTGAATTTTAAATTCTTTGGTTTTCAAATGAAAATCATAAATTTTACTAGTGTATTATTTAAAAAAAAAATAATATTGCATTGTGAAAATGTAATGTGAAAATGTTAACGTCTTTTTATTTGAAAAGCCCTAATGAAAATTTAAATTTTTTATTATTGTTAATTGTTTTTAAAAAACCCATTTAATTAAATAAAAAAAAATTTTTTTTATGGATTTTTTTATAAGAATAAAGTTTTTTTTTGTCTGGTTTAAAAAATAAACAAATACATCACTCTTCTGGGGGCAATTGTATTTGTAGTAGTGAGCAAAAAAAAAAAAACTTTTTTCTTTTCGTTATATATTTTCTCAACCAATCCATATAAAAAAAAAAAAAAAAATTTATATATAATATTTCAGCCATTTGCAATCTTTTTATATGATTTCATTTTTTTTTTCCAATTTCCCAAATCCAGAAAATATCTTCTGTTTTTTATTAATATTAACTATTAATTAATTTATAGCTTGGTAATAATAATAATAAACTACTTTCTAACAAACAAAATAACAAAAATATATTACAAGGTACAAGCTACAGGCTGTTAATTTACACGTCGTCGTATGGTTAAGAATTTTCTTCTTTTTTTTTTTTTAAGAAACTTATGAATAGAACAGAAGAAAAAAAAATCAACAAATCTAATTTCATAGGCGCGCGCCTTTTTTTATAGAATATTTCTTATTTACTTTTTTTTTTATGTTTTAGTAACAATTATAAAAAATACAAAACTATTTATTTTTATTAAATCATTTAAGAAATTTCACAAAAAAAAAAATTTAGTGATAAATTCATAATTTCAACTAAAAACTATAGCAATTTTCCCCACATATACGTACCATATAAAACAGAATATTAAAAAATTATCCAAAATAATTTTTTTTTATATACAAAATTTTCTTTTTTACTGCATCCATTTAATCCATAAATTTAACTTATTATATTAAACTTTTAATTTTACAAAATATTATCATTTGTATAATTTTAAATTTAATAAAAACTCGACTTTTTAAAAGCGTGATTAGAATAAAATTATTATATACATATATATATAAATTTTTTTTATATATATTTTTATGCAATTAAACCTAACCTAACTTTTTTCACTTCAATTTTTTTTTTTGTATGAAAGAAAATGTCACTGAAATAATTTTTCGTATATATTACTTTTTTTTATATATTAAATTCACTGTTGTTGTTGTTTTTTTTATTTTCAAAAATAAACATAAATTAATTAATTTTTTTTTATCACTATTTCGATTTTTATTTTAGAAAGAAAAATAATTTTTAAAATAATAAAAAAATAATAGTCTTGAAGATGGTGTGACGTATCGATGTCCCACTTTGTTAAATTGAAGTTTCCTTTTTTCTGGGTTTTTTTTTTCATATAAGCACTTTTTTTTCTCTTTAGTATATATTTTTACCACTTCGTTTTTTTTTTATTTTATGGTTCATTTTCAATTCATTTTTTCACTATAATAAATTGAATTTATTATAAATATTTTAAATACATTCAAATTTTTGATTAATAAAATATAAAATTTTTGTAAAATTATTAAAATAATTAAATGATTTTTTAATTAAATTGTTTATCGAAACACACGACCGGCCTCAAACGCTTTTCTATACGCCATTTTTCAAGCGAACGAGAAGAGGCGAAATAACTTAATACTGTCATCTATTAGAGATTTTTTAAATTATAAATTCGCTTTTTCAAATGTCAAAATTTTGAGGTTAAAGTTTTTTTTAGATCCTTTTTATCGTAATAATAATAAATATAAAATAAAAATTTAAAATGACTACTTTAAGGCCATTTACATGCAATGATATGTTCAAATTTAATAATGTGTAAGTTAAAATTGTAGTAGTATTTTAATTATAATTTAAAAAAAAAATTTGATATTCTTTCAGAAATTTAGATCCTTTAACAGAAACTTATGGACTATCATTTTATCTACAATATTTGGCACATTGGCCGGAATTTTTCCAAGTAAAGTTATTTTTTATATGATAAACTTAATGAAATTTTATTAATAATTATAGGTGGCTGAATCCCCGAGTGGTGAAATTATGGGATATAGTAAGTTAAAAATATACTTTGATTGCAAAACGTTTTTTTTTACAATATTACAATTTATTTAGTAATGGGGAAAGCAGAAGGTGCTAGAGAAAATTGGCATGGACATGTAACTGCATTAACTGTTTCTCCAGATTATAGAAGATTAGGTTTAGCAGCACTTTTAATGAACTTTTTAGAAGACGTTTCTGAAAAAAAACAAGGATATTTTGTTGATTTATTTGTACGTGTTAGCAATCAAATTGCTATAAATATGTATAAAAATTTGGGTTATATAATATATAGAACAGTATTAGAATATTATTCTGGTGATACCGATGAAGACGCTTATGGTAAATAGAAATTATATATTATTTTATATTGAGTTGAAATATTCTTCTTTTTTTAGATATGAGAAAAGCATTATCTCGTGATGTTGAAAAGAAATCTATTATTCCGTTTACACATCCAGTACGACCTGAAGATGTTGATTGATATTAATTTATATAAAAACTTTATTTTTATTTGCATATATATAAATAACCAAACTTATTTATTTCAAAATAACTCTTATACACATATGTATAAATAATATACTTATTATTTTTTTTAAAATATTGATAACCTCAACCCTCTTAATATATGTTTAAAAAATATTTTTATAATATTAAATTTTATACCCAATTAAATGTTGTAAATAACCATACAAAAAAGAAACTATGTTTATTTTTCAGAAACCTAATTATATATTTAAAAAAAGGAATGAATGTCTTTTTAAATGTTTTATTCTAATGTCAAAATGGATGTTAAATGTTCCTTATATAATTAAATATATTGATTCATTAAAATGTTTTCTATTTACAGATTACCGTTGCCCAATTGCGAGAATTACAAAAACGCACTTTAATGTCTTATTAGAATTTCGTTTTTGAATAATAAGAACTTTTTATATAATATATTTAAAATAAAATATTCGAATTCATTAGTATAAATATTTGTTTTTATAAAATATACCATATAGCAAGTATCATTTTTATATATAGGTCACGGTCTGTACATTACTGCAAAATCACAAAATCATGTCATGTTCCTCGTCTTAAAATATTTTTCTAGATTAAATACATAATTCAGTCTTATAAATTTCAAAAATATTAATAAATTATTATCTACATAAGGAATATGTTGGTTTATTGATGTATGTCAGTACTACTTTCGTTGTATATTTGAAGAAAACAGATTCAATATTCAAAATATTAATTTTTGCATATTTATTCTTATTTATTTTATAAAATCAAATTTTTATATGAGTTCTTCGTCATTCGGTTCATTTTCTGTATTCACATCCTTTCTTTTTTTCCAGTTCTTTGCTGCTGCCAACAATTTCAGATTTGGTCTAGCCATCTCATCTTCTGGGAATATATAATCGAAGACTTCTTCCCAACCTTCTTCAACACCTGATTCTGATATAATCTTTTGCCGTTTTTTAACACGTCTAGGCATTTTGTCCATTACTTTTTCTAATGACTCATGACTTCCATGTTCTTTTTCAAAATCACGCCAAGATTCTAAAAGCATAACTCTAGACTCCTTATCGCATTGCCTAAGTGCATCATTTGCTTTTTCATAAACTCTTCGAGCAAGTGCTATATTTAAATCATCATTTTCGGATTCACCGGGATTATTAGTAAATTCAAATAATGCGAATGACATCCAAACTTTAACATGTTGTGTACGTTCTAATAAACGTTCATATAATTGTCGAGCTAATTCTATTTCACCCTGTTGTACTTCAAAATCAATATAATTTTTCCACAGTAACTCAGGCATATCTAAACGTGGTTGTTGAATTGCCAATTCATAAATTGCTCTGGCTCTTTCGGTGTCACCAAGTAAACTTTCTAGTTCAGCAAATTTCATCCATGTTACACAGTTCTCTGGTCCAAATTCCAAAAATTTTTCATACAATATTCTACAACGTTCAAATTCACGCAATTGTATTTCTAATTCTATATAACCACGAAATATTTTATCTCTTGGACAAATACCAATAGCCAGACCAAGCGTTTTCCTTGCTTGAGATAAACATTTACAACGAATTTCAAATTGTGCATATAATAACCAAATTTTACTAAATGTAAATATTTTATGTGGTATCAGTTCCAAGCATGTTTTATATATTTGTCTTGTTCTTTCTAAATCACAAGTTTCAAGTTCTTCAAATATAGCGTAATAGATCCACAAATAAATATAACGTCGCCATAAATTTTTATCTTTTGAAGGGGGTACATTCGCAATTGCACGTTCGTAAGTTTCGCGTATTAAATTCTCATCACCTTCACCTTCCATTAATCGTAAATAATCAAACCAAGCATCATAATTATGTGGACTATCAGCAACTTCTTGTTCATATTGAAATTTTCGTTTTGATACAATCACATCTTCTATACCAGCACGATCACCATATTTTTTCTCATGAATTGTATAATTTTTATATAATTCTTGGGTTTTTTCTTTTGGAAGATGGTCTAAAGCGTATTTATAAATTACTCTGGCACGATCATGTTCTTTTTGTTGTTCTTCAAATTTTGCAAATGCTATAAATAAATTTTCATCCATATTATCTTCACCAAAAAACTCTACAGCTCTTTCAAATACTCTACGTGCACCATGTATAAATCCATGATTTTCCTCAAATCTAGCATATTTAATCCAATATTTAATATCTGGATGTACATAAACAAACCTTTCATAAATTTGTCGTGCTCTATCAATTTCTTTATAACGTAATTCAAAATTAATATATGTTTGCCATGCTTGTTCTTCTGGCTGCCATTCCATCCAACGTTCAAATACTAATCGTGCACCAGCAACATTTTCTAACATTTCTTCCATATATGTATATTTATACCAGAATTGATTAACTCGCGGCATAATAGTTACTGCACGATCCCATAAATTTCTAGCATGATTAACTTGCTTATTTTTCATTTCCATTTCAGCATATTTAAGCCACATTGTAATATTTCTATGATCATTATCCAAAGCACGCTCCCATATAGAACGTGCACGTTGTATTTCCTTTTGTGATTCTTCCCATTGTGCATATTTTATCCAGAAACTTACAACCATACGATTCTTACGTAAATTATCTTCAAACGCTTTTCGTTTTCTTTGTTGATAATCAGCTAATTCGGCTGGATCTGAAATTTTTTGTTTTGGTGGAGGAGGAAGAATTTCTAAATCACGTTCTTTCGCTTCCCGAAGAAGTTGCTCCGCTGTAATTTGGATTTCAGCGGGGGCTTTATTTTTAACCTGTAATGTTATAAAGTATATTGAATACGTTAACATATATTTTTCATTTAATAAAAAAAATTTTACCTTCGCCACTTTCGGCATTTTTTGTGGTTTTTCCATTACTATAGTTTTTACTTTCTAAACGGTATTCCAAGAGAAAAGCAAACCAGCAAAGTTTGTGTTTTCTATTTTTTTTAATTATAAATGAAAAGTGCCAAAATTATAGACAGCAGACCATCTGCAGAAATTAGGCACTAAAATGACTCCTTCGCCGTCTGTCTCAATTTGATGATGTTTTCATGGCGAGTGTTACTCATTGCTATGTCCCATGACGAGTTGGACTCGAACTGGAATTGACTCGAACTGGAATTATCGTATATTATAGAAACAAAATGAAGTTATGTCAGTTATCATTAAATTTAATTAGTAATTAATAATATAAATAGTAATTAATAATATTCTACATTGATTCTAATTCCGTTCCGGTATTGCCTTTTTCAGTATCAAAATATTATTTCAAAAAATTACAGTCGTGATTAACTTTCATCACATCTAGCCTATAGGCTAGAATTTCTTTCTGTCAGTTCGGATTATTTGGACTTTTTGCGTCACACTGTGTGTGTCAGTTCATTTTGTCGCGTTATTTTTTATTTGCACGAAAATCTAATGATCTGCAAAACTGTATAAAACAATTAAATTACCAGTGAAATATTGTAAAACACGAAATACATTAGTGTTAAAAATATAATTTAAAAATCAATTTTACCTATGGAATTCGCAGTTTTATTTCATATACTAAAACGTCGCTATATTTCAACTTTCTAATATATATGTAATTTAACTTGGAATATTAGCGAACGTAAAAGAAAAGTGCTTAAAATATATATAAGCGGTTGTGGATATATATTTTATGGATTACGCAAATGAATTCTTCTTCAAAGGTCAGTGATAATTTTATTTTATTTTATATATTTATGTACCATATAACAAAAATATCCATAGCCACCTGAAACAATAGTAAATAGTTTATTTAGAAAAAGATGTGTTTTCAACTACTTTATTTCATTCTTCATAATTGATTAAATTACATTTGTTATTAGTAATAAAGAATTTATTAAAAATTAATATTTAAATAAACGGACAATTCTATATATTATTTTTTTGTAGAAGGGTTTACAAACATTTTTATTAAATAAGATTTTAATGAATTTAGAAATACCACATCATTATATAACAGAAAATTGCAACGCCTAACGCGCCATATGTAGAAAACTTAATTAAATTGGTATTGTTCATTTTATTTGTATTAGATTTCAGTAAATCTATTTCATTCTTTAATTTTCGATTATCGGAAAGAATATTTTCGTATTTTTCTTTATAAATAATAAGTTCCTCTTCATTTTGAATATTAATATTATTTACTACATCCAAATCAGTTTGTACTGCATCATCATTCATTTTTAAATTTTCATTCTGTTTTTCGGGTATACTATTTTCATCAATTGCTGATAAAGTAGTAGATGATGTTGATTGTTCAGTTTTTACTGCTTCCTCTAAATCTTTACTTTGATTTTTAATAATATTCATTTCTTCGACAAGATTTTCATATCGCTTTTTCATCTCATTTACTTGTTCTTTTAAAGAGTCGTTTTCATTCAATTTTTCTTCGTATTCATTTATAGTTGGTCGTGATTTAAGTTCTATTTGTGAATTTTCTTGCTCAATTTCCAATACATTTATCTTGAATAATATATCTTCAACATTTAACTGGGTTCCAAGATTCGTTTTAAATTGTTTCAATGCACCAATATAACGAAAAATTTCTGTACAAATATCGATTAAAGTTCGTATATTTTCTTTTAATATCAAATTATTTTTATTATCAATTTCAATATTTTCATTTCCATCATTTTTAACATCAATATCATTTTTCTCCGCAAAAGTATCCAAAGCAAGTAAATTTTTTTCAACATTTTCAATATTTTCTTTTAAATGAATGAAATTTTCTTCTACAAATATCGCATCTAAAAGGTTAGATTCTGGTTCTTGAAAAAAATCAAGTTGTTTTCGTAAATCTTTTTTTTCTGCCAGTAATTCATTAATATAACTTTTATAACTTTCACATTCTTTTTCTTTATTTTCTAATTCATTTTTTGTTTCATCTGAATCTGTTTTTATTAAATCATTTTCATCTTCTTTTTGTTCTGATTCAATTTGATTTTGTAAATTAAATTCATCTTCAATTTTCTGCAAACGGGCATTAACTTCTTGTAAATTTTGCTGACTGCGTAAGAGTTGATCTCTTAACAATGAACATTCATCTTCACTACTGCTTAGAGCACGTTCAATTGTTGTTAGTTTTTGTAAAGCCTCCATTCTTTCTTGATAAACTTTTTGTAAAGCTTCTTTCGCCAAATTTTGATATAAAAATTTATCTTCTTGTAATTTAATAATATCTTCATTTATACGATCTTCTGTACAATTTTTTTGATAAAATTTTAGCTTATTTTCTAGTACATCAATTCGGTTTAAAAGTCGATCTTCATCAACCATTGCTTGCCAACAATTTGAAGTATTTTTACGTGTCATATCCAATATATTTTGTATACCTTGTAATTTATTTTGTAACATATTTTCTCTTTGTATAGTTTCTTGCATGTAATGATGTAATCGATATAATTCATCAGTAGATATACTACCATTACCAATATTACCTCCAATTATATTATTCGATATATATTCTTTACCATCTGGTAAATATAATTTAACACATGCAATAATACATCCATGAATTTCTTTTCGAGTATTTTCAATAACGTCAACACCAAATTTTACAATATCGCCAGAGCTTAATTCTTCGGCTTCAGGAGGAACAACTCTACGTTCATTAATAAATGTTCCGTTACTACTTTTAGTATCTTTTACAAAAAATTTTCCTTCGCTATACCAAAGCACAGCATGATTACGTGACAACACTTTACAATCAAATATAGCATTGTGTTCTGTAACACGACTGCGAGCAATTGATCTGCCAACTTTTACTTCAGCATTTTCTTTCAATACAATTGTGCGTGTTTGAAATGGATGTGAATTTGGCTGACAAATCAATACAATTCTTGAACATCCAGTTAATGAATCAATATCAGATAAATGATTTGGATTCCAATCAGTTACATTTTTATTAATATTTTCATTTTTATTTAAAACAATATTTGAAGTGTCAGCCATCATATTAATTACATCCAAAGTTTTTGAATCTTCATTTTCTTTCCAATTTCTCGCAATTACCATGTCAAATTAGCGCTTCATGCACTTTTAATAATGTCAACTAAAAAATAGATTTACATTTATTATATCAATTATCGATTTAATTAGAAAAAAAATTAATATCGATTTAACTTTCTTCTATATTATAAATTTTAGTAATTAATTAATAACTACTTACGATTTTTATTGGATAACAAAAAAAAAAAACAAAGGCAGCAGAATCTATGTGACGTTTTTACACCTATTTTTGATAGAATAAAAATTGTCAGAAAAGAGTTGCTGTAGTATGAAAATATAACGTTTAGTACATTTTTATCAGTATTTGAGTATAGAAAATACCAAAAATTGGTTCGTTATCATTCTTTTCGGTTTTGTAATAAATCATTTTATTTCAATCAATTCTAAACGTAAAATTTAATTGAAATAATATTTTTATAATCACACAGAAAAAAATCACATTCTCAATAATTAGTATTTTCTTAGATAATTTGGCTTATGCACTATAAAAAATTATTTGCCGAAACTTTATTGTCTGAAAATATATTTTTTTATTTAAAATTAATGAAATATATCATTTGTTTTATGCTTATATTTTGCATTGTTTTCAAAGGTTGATGTCTAAATACTTATGATTATATATTTGTAGTGACAGTACCAAAAAAATAAAAACTCGACGACCTCCCTTTCTAATAAAAATGGACTGAACTCACCAACAAAAATGGACTAAATACATAAAAAAAGTCTGGTGTAAACATCGAAAATGTAATTCTATTTTATGTGTTTTATAAATAGTACAATTTATTTAATTCTTATAACACAACCAAATTAAGGGGTGCCATAAAAGATTAAAGTACAATAGAGATTTCCAGCTGGTATTGTTTTCAAAAAGGTAATTCTAAAATTAAGTAATTTACGTCGCGCCAAAATGTCTTTTGTCTTCAAATTAATGTACTTAGGCAAGTATACAGCAAAATTAATAACATTAAATGCTAATTAAATTTACAGTTATAAAAATTACAAAATAGAATCAGTCTAGATAAAGTGAATGAAATTAAAATCAACCTAAATACTATAGATTATGAAATGAACTTTGATTCAGATTCAGATACTTTAAATTATTCTATTGTCAGAAATATACCTGAATATCCAGAAAGCGAATTAAAGATTAAATTGAGACTATCATCAAAACAAAAAACAAATATGTCTACAAATATTACACCATCCATAAAATCATTAACACTGAGTGCAAATGAGTCGCCGCATTTAACTAGATCAAAACGAAAAACAATTGATGTTCACACTCCATTCAAAGACAAACTGCAAAGAAGAAAAAGTATTTTGATAACAGAAGAATTAGAAACTGAAATTCAAACACCTAAAAAAATATCATTAAAAACTCCAAAAAATATTAGATCAGCTGGCATATCAACACCAACTATGATTAAGAGAAGTTCAATTTGTAGTAATTCAAAATCAGATCTGCATATTGCCCGAGAAAAATTACATGTTTCATCTGTACCAACAAGTCTACCATGCAGAGAAATGGAATTTGACAATATATGTAATTTTCTAGAAGACAAAATATTAGATGAAAGCAGCGGTTGTATGTATATTTCTGGTGTACCTGGTACAGGAAAAACAGCAACAACTTCAGAAGTTATACGTTATTTAAAAGATAAATCAAAAAAAGAAGAAATTCCATGTTTTAAATTTATAGAAATAAATGGTATGCGGTTATCAGAACCAAAACAAGCATATGTCCAAATATATCAACAATTAGTCGGGAAATCGGTATCAGCTGATCAAGCGCATTCTTTACTTGAAAAAAGATTTACAACATTATCAGCATCAGGATCTCACATCACAACAGTTCTTTTAGTTGATGAATTAGATATGTTATGTAATCGTAGACAAGATGTTGTTTATAATTTACTAGATTGGCCATCAAAAAAATCTTCAAGATTAGTTGTTATTACAATAGCAAATACTATGGATTTACCGGAAAGATTATTAATGGGGAAAGTTACATCTAGATTAGGATTAACAAGATTGACGTTTCAACCATACACATACAAACAATTAGAAGAAATTGTTAATTCTAGATTGAGCGGTTTCAAATCATTTAAAAGTGATGCAATACAACTAATCGCAAGAAAAGTGGCTGCAGTTTCTGGTGACGCCCGGAGAGCATTAGACATTTGCAGGCGGGCAACCGAAATAGCAGAGGAAGAAGTAGAAATGAATAATGAAATTAAACCAATAGTTAATATGATGCATGTACAAAAAGCTTTAGCTGGAATGATTGCAAGTCCAAAAGTACAAGCAATAAAAAATTGTTCGCGTTTTGAACAAATATTTTTACAAGCTATAGCTGCTGAAATACTTCGCACAGGTATCGAAGAAACGTCTTTTAATGGAGTTTATGTACAATTTCAATCAATTATTGCATTTATGGGATTATCATGTCCATCAATTGGCAAAGCATTAAAATTATGTACTAAATTGGGATCTGAACGACTCTTAATTTGTGAACATTCTCGTACAGATATTTTCCAAAAAATATTCTTAAATGTTAGCACAGATGATATTCACTATGCTCTTCAAGTTAAAATCGACTAAAGAAAAACTTTTTTAATCCATTTATACATATTTTATTTTATCAAATTTATTCAAAATAATTATAAATAATAAAACATTATATGATAAATTCAATAAATAAACAAATTAAGGATATATAATTAAAAAAAAAACGATATTTTTATATTTACTTAGAACATTACTTAGGTCCCAACATATCTTGGGGTCTAACCCATTTATTAAATTCTTCTTCAGTAAGATAACCCAATTTAATTGCAGTTTCTTTCAAAGTACCGCCTTCTTTATGTGCAGTTTTAGCAATTTTAGCAGCTTTATCGTAACCAATATGAGGATTTAAAGCAGTTACCAACATTAAAGATTCATTCATGATTTTATCAATTCTCTCTTTATTGGCTTCTATACCAGATACACAATTTGACGTAAATGTTCTGGCACCATCAGCTAAAAATATATTTTAATTAGCAATATTTTATATTTAAATAATATACAATCAATCTTACAAAGCAAACGAATTGATCTAAGTACATTAGAAACAATCAAAGGTTTAAAAACATTTAATTCGAAATGACCATTTGATCCACCAATAGTAACAGCTGTATTATTGCCCATAACTTGACAACAAAGCATTGTCATTGACTCACATTGTGTTGGATTAACTTTTCCCGGCATAATAGAACTACCTGGTTCGTTTTCTGGTAACATTAATTCACCTAATCCACATCGTGGTCCCGATCCCAGAAATCGTATATCATTAGCAATTTTCATTAAGCTAACAGCAATTGTATTTAAGCATCCAGACACTTCTACCATTGCATCACGGGCTGCTAATGCTTCAAATTTATTTGGTGCACTAACAAATGGTAAGTTAGTTAATTCGGCTATTCGTGCTGCACATTTTTCAGCAAATCCAATTCGTGTATTCAAACCAGTACCAACCGCCGTACCACCTAAAGCCAATTCGTATACACGTGGTAAACATGCATCAATTCTTTGTTGTGCATAATGCATTTGTTGTACATAACCACTAAATTCTTGCCCTAATGTTAAAGGTACTGCATCCATAGTATGTGTTCGACCAATTTTAATAATATCTTTAAATTCGTTTTGTTTTTCACATAGTGCATCATGTAATATTTTAATAGCTGGTTTTAAATTACAAGTTAATTCCATTGCAACAGATATATGTATAGCTGTCGGGAAAGTATCATTAGAACTTTGTGATTTATTAACGTGATCATTTGGATGAACTGGTGTTTTTGAACCTAATTCACCACCCAATAATTCAATGGCACGATTACTAATTACTTCATTAACGTTCATATTTGTTTGGGTACCAGAACCAGTTTGCCATATAACAAGTGGAAAATGTTCTTCATATAATTTACCAGATATAACATCATCTGCTGCTTTTGAGATTGCATCGCTTACTTTAGCATCTAAGCCAAATTCCTTATTTACTTCAGCAGCAGCTTTTTTAAGGATACCCATTGCTTTAATTACAGGTTCCTTAAAGAAAATGGTTTAATTAATATTCATTTATTATATTAAAAAGAAATTTAATTACTGGCATACGCTCAGTTCTACCGCCAATTGGAAAATTCATTTTTGAACGCAATGTCTGAGCTCCATAATATTTATCACATGGTACTTTTAGTTCACCAAAAGTGTCAGATTCTATACGATAATCAGCCTATAAAAGTAATTTTTTAAAATAAAAATATGTTTTGTTGTCTACGTAGCATTATATTCACTTCATCCAATAAATATTCTATTTCAGCCATTTTACAAATATCTTTTTGAAAATACATTTCTATTAAGCAATATGACAGAAAAAACTACTATAACCTGAACTAATTTGTAAATTAAAAGATTTTAAATTAAGATTATAGATTACATTCTCTGAGATTTCATTTCTTAAAAAAACTGGTTCTCATATTAATGATTTATCTTTTTTACTTCGAACTAAACCGGCTTGGAAAATTTAACGAATGAAAATGTGAGAAAATATTATTTTAAATTGTAGGAGAAATAAAAAGTATTTCTGATTTTATACTAGTAATTTAAAATCAGATATGTAGAGATTGCAGTTGAAATAAATACAAAATTCTTAATTTTCGCAGATTAATTACATAACTTTTTCATACAGTTTTTATTGCTTACCATTGATCTTGATGTGCTAGTAGTCAAAATAATATTCTTTAACTGCTGACTGGAACAGCGCCAAACTCTTAATAATTGGAGAGCCATATTATTCCAGTTTTAATTAAATATTTATTTAAACTGAAAATAGTTTTTTTTGGGGAAAACAGAGCTTTGACACTGCAAACAGTTTAACCAAAACAGACAATGACAAATTTCGGGGTTCGGTGAGCGCCAGAAAAATATTTTTTGACAGATAAATATTTATTTTTATCATTTTTAATATCATAGCCTTTCGTAATAATCAGCCGTCTTATTTACACAAAAATTTTGATACTAGTATTACACTAAAGACTAAAAAATATTTCATTTTAAGTTTTCTATTAATAAGAAAATTTCTTATCTATTATAAGAAACCAAATAATATTACCATACTTATAATTGAGTAATTTTAATTCTTTATATTTAATTTAAAAAGTATTAAAAACCACCCAACCCGTAGGACACGGGTTGGGTGGTAATAACATTTGAACGAAGCTAAATACCAAAGTTAGTGGTTTATTGATGTATACAATAACAAATTTAAAGAAAAGAATGAGGCAATTAATTTAATTCATCTTTATCTAAATTTTCACATTTTCCATACCACCAGAAAACAATAGAATTCTCATAATTAATATTAATATTTTCTTCTTGTTCACCAGTATAATCACTTTTATCTTCAAAAAAATGATATTGTCCTGAAGTGGTACTAAATATTGGCCGCCCAGGGTGAAAACTAATACCATTACAACAATCATGATGCAGAAAATACTAAACAAAAATTTAAATATTAAAATACATATGTAATAACCTAAATATTTAATAAAATATAGAAAAATCTTTTACTTGAAATTCCTTTAAATCATCCTCTATGTTCCATACTCTAAGTAAACCTTCTGTATCACCACTGGCCAATTGTCCAGCTGAATTAAAATCAAAATAAATTTTTTGATTAGTTCTTACATTTCTTTGTAAAACTGCTAGGGGTTTTGTGAAATCCCTCAGGTCCCATTGACAAATTTTATTATCTTTTCTTGCACCACTATATAATAGAGTACCATCATTAGAAAATTTCAAATTTGTTACACCCCCTGTATGACCTTTTAATATTGACAGAGCTCCCAGATGTGCCATACGTATATCAAATAATTTTATTGTTGAATTCCACGAACCAGTAATTAATGTGTCTGGATAAGCAGAATGTAAAGCAAATGATGATACTGGATTTTTTGTAGAAATTTCTGTATATTCTCTACCAGGACTAAAATATATAGATATATGTTATTTTTAGTTTAATTTAGTTAATTTAACTAACACATTAGTTTGAAATATCTTTAAAGTTTTTTTATATCCACCAATAACTGATTGTCCATCTAAAGAAAATGTTACAGCAATTGCTGGTTCTATTTCATCAGCGGCATCATATCCTCGGTATGTACATCTAAGTTTACCAGTAAAAGCATCCCACATATGAATTGGTTCATGTTGCCGAGATGCTAACCAGCAACAACTTTCAGGCAAAGAACTATTCATAAATGGATACCAAGCATAATCATAAATAGTGCCACCTTCTTTAACATGAACTGCAGATGTCAAACAATCTAATGATCGACTTGTTGATATTGCTTCGTTATTATATAAATCTGAAGGTAATTCCATAACGTGCATTCCTGGGGAAAAAAATTATTTATATGAGTTAAACTATATTTTAGACTTTTTATTTCTGACCATCTAAGTTAACAGCAGTCAATATACATGTTCCATCAGGTGACCAAAGAGAACCTCTTGTATACTGCTGTTTATTTTTATCTGTTTGCCATGACCTTCTCGATAACTCGACAACTTTTGTTGCTTCAGAGAATGTAGTACTATGTGAGAATTTATCGTAGATTTCATCAATATCCATATGTTCAGAAGAAACATTTTTTATAGTTGAGATTGGCTCTGCAGTGTTTTCTACCTCTAAAGTGATTGCTGCGTAATTATTGATTAGCGTTTCAGTTTCCTTTATTGTGACTGTATTTCCATTTATTCCATTAATATATGCATTTGTGTCTGAGGTAGGAAGATCTTCAGATTCCATGTTATACGGATTAAGCCTGAGATACTATGGTATTTTGCTTTCGGAATTTTAAACCGGTGTTTTTTGTTGATACATTTTGACGTTTACCCTCTGAGCCAATATGAATTCGCTTCTTAAGAATCGCAGATGGAATCGTATACAAAACCGCCTTTCCACAAAAGTATATGTTTTCTAACGTTTCAGAAAAGTGCTTTCAAACAGTACTATTTTTATGTCCCGCAATTGAATAATTAAAAAAAAAAATCTTTTATAAAATAAATACTCGACATTATTGCATATAGCAACATTTCTACAAACATTCTCAAATTTCTAACAATTGATAAATAAATTATTGTCAACAGTTCTTATTAAGCCTGTTCATGTCAAACTAAAATTTCTGAAATTCTAATAGAAAAAGAGGTCCAAATGAAATATTTTAAGAAATTTAATTTAGTTTAATTTATTGGTAAATCAATGAAAAAATAAATATTGCAACTCAAAAAACAAAGTTTTCAAATATAACATAGCTTCAGAAATTTTAGTTTGACGTGAACATGCTTTCACGTCAAACTAAAATTTCTTCAAACAAATATCAAACGACAGCGGAAAAATATATATAGTTAGTAGTTCCTTCATATTTTATTTAATATTTACTTAAAAATATAGTTTTGCTGTTCTTCTTTACGGTTGCCGGAGGAAATTAAATTTATATTGTTGTAGCTTAAACTAGAAAACATTTAACATATTTAATTCATATTGCGTTTTTATAAGTATTTTAATTAATTCTTAATTTCTATAAATAGTAAATAACAATTTTTTTAGATAAAAAAATCAACGTCAATTTTTTGTAGTTGATATATGACATTAATAATTGTTTTTCGGTATCAAATAATATAAAAACAAATAATCTTTAACTTTGTGCATTTTAAAAAAAACGTTTTAATTTCTTATAATTTCGAATATTAATTACTTTAGTGACTAATATTAATTTCGTGTCGAATTTTGATAATTAAGAAATACATGTGTTAATAATAATTGTGTATATAATGAAATTATAATTGCTATAATTAGTTCTGCTCCAAAGATATAAGTTCTGTTCAGAAATAATCTTGTCCAAACTGTAACAAAAATATATTTATTTTATATTAAAAAATTGTCAGATGACGTGTTGATAAAACTATAACTATAATATTAATTTAGTTTTTTAGATGCAATTTTTAATGACTATAATAAGACATTTTGGTAATTCAAATAGTAGTACATGGATACGAGCTCTAGTCATATTCGTGATAGTATGGGGCATATTAGTATATGTATTTGCAACAAAATTAAATACTCCACTAGGCGTCGAACAGGGTAAAACACTTAGTCGAGTAAATGAAGCTTTAAAACAATTAGAAAAATCTAGCCAAAAAAATGAGGAATTGAAGAAAATTATTGACAATTATTTAAAGTAAGCTCAATTTTAATAATTTTTGATAATTATATAATTTATGTAATTTTAGTGATTTGGATAATTCACAACAAAATCCATCACAAAAAAAATTTATAGAAAATTTGGAGTATCAATTAGAACATGTTGCCAATGTATTTGTTGACAAAAATGATCATAATTCACATAATACTGATGGAATACAACCATTATTTGAATATGAACAATTACGACGTCGAGTGCGACAAAACACTCAAGAAATGTGGAATTATTTCAGTTCAGAATTGGGAAAAATACGAAAAAACTCAGGAATTACAAGTGATATAAGTGAACAAATACGTAATGTATTAGAATTAAGCGCTGAACATAAAAGATCATTAATATCAGATATTGATCAAATGCGTTCAGTCGATGGTTATGATATGTGGCGACATCAAGAAGCTGAAGATTTAAGTGAATTAGTACAAAGACGTTTATCTTATATACAAAATCCATTAGATTGTAAAAATGCTAGGAAATTGTTATGCCATTTAAATAAGGTAATTGTTAAAAATTACTTTTATAATTTAATTTATTAAAAAGAAATTTTTTTTTTATAGGGATGTGGTTATGGTTGTCAATTACATCATGTGGTATATTGTTTTATAGTAGCATATGCTACAGAACGTACAATGATATTAAAATCAAAAGGGTGGCGGTATCATAAAGCTGGTTGGGAAGAAGTGTTTCAACCTGTTTCTGATACATGTACACACTATGATGTTAATCTTGCAAAAAATTGGCCTGGCACACCAGATACTAAAGTATTAATATTACCAATTGTCGATTCATTAATACCACGTCCATCGTACTTACCATTAGCTATACCAGAAGATTTAGCACCACGTTTAATGAAATTACATGGCGATCCAACAGTTTGGTGGATAAGTCAATTTTTAAAATATTTATTAAAACCAAAACATGAAACACAAGAAATGTTAGAAATTGGCATGGAAAAACTGGGTTGGAAAAAACCAATTGTTGGGTAATCGACATATAATTGTTTCAGATTAAATTCAATTAGAAAAATTTAAAGAAAAAAAAACGAAAGGTTATAAAAAGTTTGCTCAATAATAATTAGTTTAATATTACATTTTATAATTTTTATAGAGTTTAATCACAATTAATTTAAAATTATAAAAATTCTTAGTAATTATAAAATTTATTTCTGAATTTCTACTTGCAATAAGACAATGATACAATCGATTTTTTTTAAATAGAAAAAAGTTGAATTTAATGTGAAATATTTTTTAATGTGAAGTATGAGTTAAAAATATAATTTTATATTTTAGTGTTCATATTCGTCGCACTGATAAAGTTGGTACTGAGGCTGCATTTCATAGTATTGAAGAATATATGACATATGTTGAAGATTATTATCTAACTCTTGAAATGAATAATTCCCAAAAAATAGACCGTCGAGTATTTTTAGCTTCAGATGATCCACGTGTTATTACAGAGGCACGAACAAAATATCCCCAATATAAAATAATTGGTGATCCAAATATTGCTAAAACAGCTGATGTTTCTACACGTTATACAGATTCATCATTAAATGGAATTATATTAGATATACATATGTTATCATTATCTGATTATTTAGTATGTACATTTAGTTCACAAGTATGTCGAACAGCATATGAAATAATGCAATCATTTTACCCGGATGCAGCTGAACGTTTTAAATCACTAGATGATATTTATTATTATGGTGGACAAAATGCTCATAATCGTGAAACTATATTATCACATAAACCACGTAATAAAGATGAAATATATATGAAACCTGGTGATTTAATAGGCATTGCTGGTAATCATTGGGATGGTTTTTCAAAAGGTAAAAATACACGAACAAATCAAGTCGGTTTATTTCCATCATTTAAAGTTAAAGATAAAATTGAAACAGTTAGTTTACCCACTTATTCAAATGCTGACAGATTTGACAATTAGAATAATTAATTTTAAAAAAAATATATTTTTTTTGTTTTGTTATTTTCTTAAGTTTTTAAATTTTTATAATTTTAATTTTAAATATTGTTTTTTTTTGCAAAACATATATAAAAGCATAGATAATATAAATCTTTAAAGATAAAATTGGCACAATTATTCAAATTATCTAGCATTTGAACACTTGTTAATGATGATGATTTTTGTTGTATCGTTTATATATCAATAATAATTATTTTTATATAAATAAATAAATAAGTCGATTTTTTTACAAACACATTTTTTTGTATTTGCATTATCGAAGATTAATTTAATTGACTTATTTCCAATAATAATTAGATATTTATAATTTTAAACATTTTTTTTATTCATTTGTTAAATTGTGATAAATTTATGTTTATATAAATTAAGTATTTTTATTTTTATTAAAAAACAAGAACAAAATACAATAAATAAGTAGTTAACTATAAAAAAAAAAATTGTAAAAAAAATATCGAAATACATTAAAATAATAAAAAATTACTATAAAATAATAAAAAAAAGTTTCTTTTTTTAAATTTAACTTTTTATTGACCATTTTGAAATAACCACAACAACAAAAAATTTTTAGTAATAATTGCAATAAAAATTGCTAATAAAAATAACAACTATAATAATTTTAAGTACAGAAAAGAACAGAAATAATATTAATCAATATTTAAAGATTTAAAATTTCCCTCCATTTCATTGTTTTGTTGTGATGATGTAGGTTTTTGTTTTTTTATTTTGTCAGCAACAACTTCCCAATATTTTTTATTTGTTAAATATTCTCTAAATTAAAATTTTCCATATTATAATTAATCAACATAAATAAAATAAAATAATTATTTTATACCTTTTATTTTGTATACCATTAATCCACTGTTTTTTTAAATCTTTCATATCTCCACCATTACCACCATAATCATTCGGCATCATATCTTTTGGTATATAATTATATAATGTTTCGGTATTTGGTTGATGAAATTTAATCATTTTAAATATATCATTTCTCATAAATGGTTTAATAATAGTTAAAACTTTATCAACAAATGGTGCACAATTAATTACATGAATTTCTTTTAGTTGGACTGTTAAAGCTTCTTGGAGAAATTTTAAAAATATTCTTATTGTAGATATACTAGTTGAATACAGATGTTTTAATGTATAACCGCTCATATCAAATATTGTTATTTGACCAGCTGGTTCATCTGGATTTAAAGCACGTATATCAATAATCATAATGAAAATTTTAACACACTCAGTAAAATTGAACTAAACGTAGTAATTATATAAATAAAATGTAGTACAAATTTAAATATATGTATATTTATTTGTTCTTTTAAATAAAATTTACTTTTTCAGGGGTGTAGTCTTCAAGTTTATATATAAAAACTTTATTTCCTTCTGGTGTTACTCCGGGCAATTCTAAAGTAGTTCTAAAAAATTATTGTGTAGTTATTTAAAATATTTTAACAAATTAATATATTTACTCTGCTTCTAATTGTTTTATTGTTTCCGAACAACACGGATCACGTTCTAAAAATATATTTGGATAAGTCATTCTCATCGTATAGTTGGTATCAATTAACTTTTTAGTTTTCTCTAAATCACCATTACAAACTTTAAGAAAATGAATAAGTACTTGAGTTTCTGTAATGAATTTTAAGTCTTTCAAATTTTTTCAATTTTATTTTCTGAATTATTTTAATTACCAATACACTGAGGAATATGTGATTGAGTTTTAATCCAATTTTCTAAATGCGGTAGACCATCCTCATAATTTTTATATAGCACCATAATTGTAGAATACAAAACTCCAACTAAACTTTCAAAGCACTAATAAATACAATTATTAAATTTTTTATACATTATCTAATCATAATTTTAATATTATGAACCAATAAATTTCTTACATTAGATTAACAGATTTAGTTTTGACTATAAAATATTGATTAATATTGACTATAAAAATGGAAATTTACAACAGTGTATAACGATGTTAATGTTAACAAATTAGTATAATCTGCTATCTGTGTCTCTGAGATATTTTTTACTTAATTTACGAGAGGTCACTTTTTCTTTCATTATATTCAAATTACTGAAAATAAAAGTACAAAGTCCAAATGACCTTCCAGCTAAGAAAAACTCCCTTACCATAAACCTAATCTATACTTAACAAAAAATACACAAATATAAATTGGAATGGAATGTTTCACCTTTCTTATCAGACTACAAATCAACAAAACTATGAAATAAATTGAAATACTAATAAAAACTATAGAATTTTGTTAAATTTTAAAATTATTTTCTTTTAATATCTTTTATTCAATTTAATTTTAATTTTCATAATTAATTATGCTAATAGTATATATATATGTATATATGCCGGTTGACTTAAAATATGTTGTGTAATTTCCAGTATGAAACTGTCAAAATTTTAAATAAACATTGTACATATAAGTATATTGTAATATACATAATTTATATATATACAAAGAAAATTGAAAGAAAATTTCAATTGAGTATTAATAGAGAGTTACCGCATATACTGTTTCCATGCACTGGGATTGAGTTCCATTTTGAGTTGAAATGGATGCTATAAAAAAAAAAAAAAAACATGTTACCTTAATGTGGGTGCCAGGGCACATCGGAGTCGCTGGAAATGAAGAGGCAGAAATGGTTCAAAAACAAGACTAATTGGGCCAGAACCATTCTGCGGCAAACCAAGAGGACACTCCAAATTAGTACTCGACAGATGGATAGAGCAAGAGCATAGGCTCTACTGGGGCAAACTCCCTAAACTCACGATATCCAAGAAATTTATCACACCAAATAGGATCAAGGTGGATAAACTGTTAAACCTCAGCAAAAAGGACATTGGTACCTTAATAGGTCTCATGACTGGGCATAGCCCAGTACTCTACCACCTCAAGAAAATGGGACTGGCTGAGGAGGACAGTTGTCCTAATGACAGGGAAATAACGGAACACCTTCTATGCTACTGCGAAGCAGCTGCAAGAAGAAGACTCGATCATCTAGCAAAGGGTATTCTCACCACAGATGAACTCGCCAATATGGCTCCCGAATCCATATTAAGGTCCTATCCCTCTCTTAATATTTTGGAAGTATATTTTTACTTAAAAATCATAATAATAGACTGTGGCAGCGAAAGTTAAGAAATAATAGGAATGGAAAATAGAAAAACATATATAAATGAACAGTTACAATAATTCACAAAATCAGTTAAGAAAGAAGTACAAAGATTATAATTGGCTCAGTTCTCCACGTATATTTAATAATATTTTATGAGTGCCATATAAAAGTGGCATTCAAACGTCACATGTGTGGTGTGAAAGTGAAGTTACGGCAACTCAACAAAATTATTGTGTGGTGTGTTATTGTTTTTGAATATGTGAAGATATCTAAAGTAAAAATTAGTTAATACAATTATATATGTAATTTTAACAAAATAATTTAAAAGTAAATTATTCTCAATTATTGTTAATTGGTTTCGTAATTTTTAGATAATTTTGTGTGATTTCCTATTAGTTTAATTATTTAAAGTTTTTTAAAAAATTTTATAGCCAAAATTAAATTTTGTAGGAAATTTTTAAAATTAAATTATATTTTCTTAACATTTTCCAGTCATATTAAAATAGAAATATTATTATTTTAATCATTTGTGGCATATTTATGTAAAAATTTAAGAATTAATAATTGAATTACATATTTTTTATTTTAATTGATTAAAATTTGATTACAATCCAACTATATTTAAAACAAATTAACGAGAATTGATTAAAATGAAATATAATTACTATTCAATAAAGAATATTAAATATAATCGATATTTAATAAATAATTCTGCTATAATCATATAATGGTATATACTACATATTAAATACTAGATCGCCATGAAGTTATATACCAAATAGTATATACTATAGATCTCCATTAATACAAATCATTTCGAACATAAGAAAATACGTAAAGATTTGTATTAATGAAGATCTATAGTATTTTAAAAAATACGCTGCTATAAATATAAATTAATAGTAAATTATAGTTACTTTGAAACTAGTGATGTTTTAATAAAGCAAAATAGTTAACATTTTGGCGGACACAGTTCTGACCATCAATCGACTGATACTCAGAAACCCAGGTGCCAGATAAATAATACGAAATTTACCGACTAAATTTTTAACAAAAACAAAAGCATATAAATTACCCATAACATTTTCATTTTAGCCACCCTCCATATAAAAATTTAAACAGTTGAGTGATAAGATAATTTTATACTTAATTATTTTTTATGGGTATCTAAACTGCAGTAGCATTGGTGTCATAGCAAAGATAAGAAAATATGTACAAAAATCTCCATTTCTTGTTTTCCATCATAGAGACAAACCATTCTAAACAGAATGTGTAGAAGGAAATTATAATAAAAAATTAAATTTGTTTATTTAAATTTAAAGTACAAAGCGGTGTGCTTTCATATTAAAAAGAACGATAGTGAAAGAAAACAGAAAAATGTTACTGGAATAAAAGTGGTGTCCCAGTAAAACGGTACCAATTTACTGCTATTTCAGTATGTGGCCACGAAAGTGTTAAGTAGTAATAAAATTTACTTTATAATAACAATATTTCTTGTGGTTGTTTTTTTGCTTTTTTAAGTTTGTTAATGTTTTATGATTGTGACTTTGAAACATAAGGTCAATAATACGAAAAAAACCTTCAATAATTAGGGTCGATTGCTATACTATGTAGTTTATAAAAAACTATAAATGAGATTTAAATAAAAAATAATAATTTATACATAATTAAAAAATAAAAATCTTTTATTTACAGATTTAATTTCCAAGACCCAATATTTTCTTAACAAACTCAATTATATATATACAATATTTTTAATCATATTCTAACGAACGAAAATTTCCTTCCATTGCATCAGGACGTTGTTGATTTGCTGGCCTCTTACTTTCATCAACTAACCAATAAGTTTTATCTTTTATATATTCCCTACATAATGAAAATTAGAATAATTAATATTAAGGAAAGTTTTATTAATATTTATTTACTTATTATCAGATAATAATTTAACTTGTTCCATTTTCAGTTCTTTAAGTGTAGTATTTGTTCCGCCATATTCAATTGGCAACATATCTTTTGGTATAAATTCATATAAAGTATCAGAATTGATTTGATGCAAATGAATCTATAAATAAAAATAAATTAAATTTTCTATATTTGTTGTAATTATTAATTTAATTTTTTTTTTACATTTTTGATAAGTTCGGCACCTAAAAATGGTTTCATCATTGCCATAAGTTTATCAACAAAAGTTGGACAATTAATTAAATGAACAGCTTTTAATTTAACTGATATTGCTTCTTGTACAAATCTCATAAATATTCGTAATGATGCTAAATTAATTCGTGATAAATGTTTCATCGTACTTCCACTTAAATCAAATATTGATACATCACCCTTTGGTATACCAGCTGGATCAGGTACTGCTAAGCGGGCATCACATATCATAAAGAATAATTTAACACTTTCAGTGTATAAGAACTACATATTTAAATTTTTTTTGTTTAAAATAAATATTATTGTTTTAAAAAATTATTAAAATGTATACTTTATCTGGATCTGGATCAGTGATTCGACTTAAATGAACTTTATTTCCATTTGGATCTAAACCAGGTAAAGTTAAAATATCACTGAAATATTAAATTAAATTAGTAATTATATATATAAATTTATTTTCTATTTATTACAATGCATCCATAACAATTTCTGAACCTTCATCGAAAGGATCACGATCAATAAATATATGTGAATATGTATTTCTCATTGTATATTGTATATCAATTAATTTTTTTGCCTTTTCCAAATCACCATCACACGCAATAATAAATGTTTTTAAAAACACAGTTTCTAAAAATTAAATATTTTTTTATTTTTAGAGAAAATCGATTTTAATTTTACAAATTTTATTTAAACTAACCAATTTTTGGTATATGTGGTTGGGTTTGAAGCCAATTTTCTAATGGTGGTAAGGCATCATCGTAATTTTTATACATTACCATTTTGAACAAAATAAAAATTATATATTTTTTTTTAAATTAAAATAATGTTTTTAAAATTATATTTTAGAACCGAAGACTAATAAGATTACAACCAGACTGAAAGTTTATAGTATGGAAAACATTTTTATAAAACCATTTCAGTTATATATGGTTGAAAAATTAGAGTCTGGCAAAAAATTATTTATTATACATACTGATATAAAAAAAACGAGATTAAAGGGTTTGTTGTAGTCCAGTAATTTAAAATTATATAAATCAAGTAAATATGATCTATTAAGCTTTTTTGATTTATTGAAGTCTCAAATTAAACTAAATTGATTTATTGAAGTCTCAATTACACTATTGAAGTCTCAAATTAAACTAATCGGCATTTTTCCGCGAAAATATATTAAGTAACAAAATTTAAAAAAAAAATATTTTTATAAAAAATTAATTGTTTTGATGAACTGCCATGTTTTGGACCGCTTTTAATGGTTGAACCACAAGAGAAGTTAGATGAAATTTTCACCTCTTATCAATATTGATTTTGTAAGAACATCTGGAAAATACGACAAAATAATCGTTTTATTACTATACATAATAAAAAACTCAACTTTTGAAAATGTAGCTTAAATAGATTTTCTCGGGAAGATGCGATTATGAACTAACTATACTTAATGAATTTCGATTTTTGAGTATTATAAAATATTCATGTTATTTTATACATATTTTTTTGTTTCAATTTTATGTAACTAATAACCGATTATATTACATTACTGTCCACTGATCTATTGAACATGTTAATAAAATGCTCTAATTTTTCATGATTTATTTAGACGCCTGAAAACCAGACATTTTAAAATTATTGTTTACATTTTTGTATAAATTCATTTTAATTTTAAAATTAATTGCCCTTGAAATTTTTAAAAAAAAAGCTGCAGTAGAACAAAGTTTAACATTAAAACAAGTTTTTTAGTTATAATAATTACAAAGATATTTTTCCGATTTTTATAGAAAGCATATTTTAATTTTATTATAGACAACAATTATAAGTATCGCGATTATACAGAAAACTATTATTGTTTACTTTTTTTTATGTATACTTTTTTTATGAATACTTTGTTTACATTTAAATATAATATATTTTCAAAAATTATATTAACTTATTAATTACAACATAATAGTAAAGTTGCAATTTTATGGTCCAGTAAATATGTAATGAGTCAAATAACATTTATACATTGAACTCTGTAATAATGACTCAAGAATAATTATTACGTATTTATGACTTCTTGATTAATAAATTATCTAATAGTTAGTTTCTAATCAGGAAGAAATTAAATCATTGAGATTTATAGACTAATGTCTGTTTTGTTGATGCTTTCACTGCGTTTGAATATAATATATTTTCATTCCATATTACTTTTTTCATGAACGAAATTATTGTGTTAAGATTAATTTTACTGTGCGGAGTAAAAAAATGGTATTTTTGGTTCTTTCAATTTTGGAGTAAAAAAATGGTATTTTTGGTTCTTTCAATATAAAAGTGAAAATATGTAATATTGTTTCTTAACCCTTATGTGCATGCATAATATTACGCAGAAGGACACCGAGATATATTTTGTATGAAAAAATTTATTTTATTTATTCCCATAAATATATTCTTTTATTATTTAAATTCTAAATGAGTTTAAGGATGAAAATTTCAACTACAAATAATTTCTAACAGATCTAAACAAAGTTTTAAAACTTCCTGTTTCGCATAATCTATATTATAAATTATATATGAATATGAGGAATGAAATTGAACCATTAACAATTAAATTATATACAAATTATTATAATTATAAAATTTATGAAAACCTTCAATATACATGAATATTGTATATAGTGTGTTTATTTTTATTGAAATTACCAATTGAAGAATTTTCTGGTACATAAATGTTTTAATAACAACCATTATTTTATCAACAACCAGTATTTAAGCTCTGAATGGAATGTACATTGATTCAAATACTTTAAGTGACAATAAATTTATTTGTTTTAAATGTATTAAAGTAAATCTAGTCCAATAGTATAATATCAGAATTTGGTAGACCAAGATTATAATCAATACTTGATACGTTATTTATTCAAAGCATATTAATAATTTAATTGAAAATGTAGATTTTGTTGCCTTAAATGTTATTACAATAAAATAGTTATTAAAAAATTTCTATTAACAATATGAATTAGATATTTTCTAAACATTACAATTATAAAATTCAAGCTTAAATTACTTATATAGACTTTGCCCTTATCTACGTATTGAATATTAATGAATTAGATTATATCGTAGTAAAGCTATCTAATTCTAAATGTGTATATGAAAAAATCTAAATATAAAAAAGTGTACTACTTATGATAATTCATAAAATAGCTTGTTGCATATCGGAATTCCCTATAAATAAATTATAAATCAGGAAATTTATGAAGTTTTTTTTACATATTTTTATTAAGTAAAATACTCATGATTTTAGTATGTGATATATTTTAAGTTATTGTAAAATAATTTGGAACTTTTAGTAGGAATTTGATTTAAAAAGTACCATTCCAAGGTCTATTATACATTTTGGGATATTTTTCTTATTTGAGTATTTCAGTAGAGCAGCGCTAAACCCTTAATTTATCTTTGAACTTATTAAAATTGTATCGCCCCTTTTTATAAAACAAATCTGTGCCACACCACAATAATTTATTGATAATTTTTAATAGAATTGTTTACATTAAAGTTTAAAAATATTTGTATTTTGCTAAATTCGGAGAATTCAATATTATTTTATGAATTTACTTAAACTAATCTATTACAAATAAATAAAAATATTTTTCTTCCTTATGTTATTTTTACTAATCAATGTTTAATGTTCGAAAATTATCCATAACATTTTTATTTTGTCGTTGTTTGCTCAAATATCTATTTGCTTCTGAAACTTTCCAATATTTTTCATTAATCAAATAATCCCTTAAAAATAAAAAAAAATATATTTATTATCAAATTTTGTGTACAAAAAAATATTACCTTTTCTGATTTAATCGTTCAATCCATTCATTTTTTATATCCTTAATATTACCAGCTTTACCATCATATTCATTTGGTAACATATCTTTTGGTACAAATTTATATAATGTATCTGATCCTGGTAAATGAAATTTCATCTAGAATTTATAAATATTAATAATAATAAAGAAATATTTTATTTACATATTTTTTTTTATTTTACCAATTTAAAAACTTCATTTTTAATAAACGGTTTAACAACCATTAAAACTTTATCTAAATACGAAGGACAATTAATAACATGAATTTCTTTTAAACGTACTGGATGTGCTTCTTGTGCAAATTTCATATAAATTCTTAATGTTGATAAAACAATTTTAGCTAAATGCCTTAAACCAAAACCGGTCATATCAAAAATTGGTACTTCACCACCAGTTATACCATGTGGATCAGGTGTTGCAAAACGTAAATCAGCAAACATGTAGAACATTTTAATTGATTCATTAAAATTGAACTAAAAAAAAAAAAGTCTAGTTCTAAAAATGTTTTAAAGTCATCACTGATTTTAAGTTTACTTATTTATGAAGTAAAAAAAAATTCCTATATTTATTAACCAATTAACATATTTTTAAAATATGTTTTTACATTTAATTATCTGTAATAACTAATAGATGTTCTTTTAGTTAAAAATAAAATTATTTAATTAAAGATAACCAGAAGCATAAATTTTAAAATGCTTTTAACACTTTATTTATATTGTTAATAAATGTGTCACCTTTTCTGGATCCAAATCAACCAATCTATAAAATAAAACTTTATTTCCATTTGCTGTAACACCTGGTAATATTAACATGTCCCTGAAAATAAATAATTAACAAAATTTTAGTTAACAATGAAAATAATTGATTTTTTAAACAAATATTTTTATATATAAGTAAAGATACTTACGTTATTTCCAATATATTTTTTGCAGCATCACTACATGGATCACGTTCCAAAAATATATGAGAATAATTTGTTCTCATTGTATAATTTAAATCTAATAATTTTTTAGTCCTTTCTAAATCACCCTTACATGTATAAATGAAACGTTTTAATAATATTTTTTCTGTAAAATAAATTATAATTTAGAGGTTTTTAGTATACAAAATATTCCAATTCTAAGCTCTAAAATATTTAAATTAAAAGATAATAAAATATATTATAAAATTACTTTTACCGTGGATGTAAAAATATTCTTATATCTACGCTTTTACTTAAACATGAAAATATGGTATTCTGAGAAAACTAGTATTAACTGGCTGTAAATTATGAGGAAAATAATTGAAAAAGTAATACTACTCTTAAATATAGTCTACTGTTGAGTAATTTAATTGTGAAAAAGGATATCTCAAAATTATGTTATGGAACTATAATTTTGAAACTTTAATATTAACTGACAGGACATTCTGCTTTTTTTATTTAAAGAATTTAATGCATTTAAATAAAATTAAAACTATTTTAATATCATTATTTTTTATTGTCACAAACTTATATGTTGTTACTAGTTGAAGGCAATTTACTTAATATACTTGAAATTTACATTGTCGACTTACAATGTCAAATTGTATTTTAGCTTTTGTAATTACATATTCAAATCACATAAACGGAGTAACTATATTTGTAAAAATTAAATACGAAATATAAATATGACTGTGTTTAATTAATGATAAATTAAGTTGCAAATTGAGGTTTATGATTTGTAAATTGTAACAAATCTGGTTATACAATTTTAACTTTTGGTATAGTATAGATTGCAGTATAGAAAACTAGTAAATTAAAGAGATAGACCACATTTCTTTTTTTTTAATATGAATATAAGCCTGATTTATGCCTACATATTATAAAAGTTATTTTTTAAATTGCATAAGATTCTGATTATTTTTTATACTGTGTTAATGGCAAATTTAAATAAATTAATTATTTTTAACTTGATAATTTACTTACCGATATGTTGTGGCAAGTGCGGTTGAGATTTAAGCCATTTTTCTAAAATTGGTATACCAGAATCGAAATCAGTTAAAATTCCCATAATTTCTTAAATTGAATTTCCTTCTAAAATTGTAAATATTTTGTCAAATAATACAATTTAATGGGGTCTACACTTGCAAAGTTTTAATTTTTTCATTATTTATAAACTTTCCAAACTTTTATAAGATTTTTGTTTTGTAAAAATTATTTGTA
Organism: Empis livida; assembly: GCA_963932195.1. Lineage (NCBI taxonomy): Eukaryota > Metazoa > Arthropoda > Insecta > Diptera > Empididae > Empis > Empis livida. Next base: position 47,978,270 of record OZ010648.1, read on the forward strand.
AAATATTAAATTAAATTCGAATGTTTATTTCTTTGTCATTTAATTAGGGAGGACGTTTCTTAGTCAGTAATGTATATTTATAAGCATGAAACATATTAATTAAATAAATTGAATTAATGTTGTATGTAACACTTAAAAAAAAAAAGATACATATATCAATTTTAATTTTAATTAAGAAATAAAAAAGATATTTACACAATAAAGTGATGGATTGTAAAATAAAGGTAAAGGATCTAAAACTAATTTCCTTTTTCATACTGTAACATCAATCATTAAATTCAATATTAAATTTATTCATTACAATTTTATCAACTTATTAATTACAATTTTAATAAATTATTATTTAGTATTATAAATTGAAAATACTTGAAAAATTAAAAAAATAGCTCTCTTTAGTCAAACTTTCATTAGTTTTTTTGCAAGTGTATAAAAAAAAAATATAACTAAGAATTATTTCGTTGAAATTAAAAGCGTAATGTTTAATTGAAATATTTATATTCACTACCTTTTATTTCAACTTTTTCAACCGTATTGAATGATTCTTAAATTTCAACTGTAAACATGAAAATACTGTGCTTTAAAAATATAAAATTTTTGGTTTATTATTTTTATGTTCGTCTGCACTTCTCTCATATTTAAGTTTAATTTTTAGTTTAATTCATAAATATTAAATTTACTCTGGTGGGATATTTTTGTTCCCCCAATTAATGTTTTTATACTTATGACTTCTATTTTGTCTAAATCTTCTCTTGTTTTTTAAAAGAAAACTTTTGTTGTAATAGTTTGTTTTGTTGTGGAGAAATTTTCTTTTCATTTTCTACATTTTCCTAACTAATTTACTATCATAATTTAAATAATGCACAGAGTATTTTCAAGTCCTATATTTATACATATTACTAGGTGGCTTATTTTAATTTTAGTGATATAAAAATAAACTTACAGACTTAAGCTGCTTTTAATATTTTATTATTAATATATAATAAAATTCATATCATGGTAGTAATATTTTTTATTAATACATAATTAAATTCATTTGATTTAAATAATATTTACTTCATTATTGCTTCTAGTTAAAAAAATATAATAATTTATAAAATATGTAATAAAATATAATAAATTATCTCATTTAGGTAATAATATTTATATCAAATTAATTATATCTAATTAATTTTTTATATTCAAATGGAAATGACATGATTCAATAAACAACAACTTTCAGGAAAACAATTCTAAGTTCTAAGTTCAGAGTTCTTATTAAGATAGGACTATATAAATGCAATCGTTCTATTTAAAGACATGTTGCAGAACGGTTACAGCTTATAACATTATAAATAATTTAGAATAGTAATAAATTATAGAACTTTTTATAAAATATTTTCATAAGAATGTACATACATATTAAGCTAATCTTTACTTATAATTAAATATATGCTAGATCTGAATATTGTGATTAATAATTTAACAGTCATTGAATTATGATTATATTTTTTACATCAAACTAGGATAAATATTAAAGTATGATTAGTATTAATGAACTTAAATTTTAAATGAAGCTTAATATGATTACATATATTGTAAAGTAAAACATAACAAAAATTTTATATTATAAAAAAAATTACCATCATAATTTTATTAAATTAACATAATTAAACAAAAGTTGAGATGTTAATAACTTATAACACGTTCTGAGTGGAGATGTAAATAACTTATAACACGTTCTGTTGTATATATTTTTCAATTGTATGGGAATACAGTGTATTTTAATTAAATTTACTTACACTTTCATTTTTTTAAAAATGAATTCACGGTTGATAACATAGTACATTTAAAAAATTAATTATTTGAAATATGTTTCTTATACTAAATAAAATCTTTATTTTAGTATAATTTAATTATTTTGTAGCAGATTATCCACTAAAATGTCAATATTTTTTTTTTGGAGCATGATATAAAATTTCATTTAACTTGCATATTTATTTGAATTGAACATAGCTTCAACGAATTGCAAAACTGTAGAAATAAACGAATAATTTTTATATATATTATGATTAAGTAATTGCAAAACTTATGTAATATCTGTTTTATATTTATATTTTACTTATGTAATGAAAAGTTGTTGCACCTTTCTTATTATAAATGTATATATAACATAATGTCGTTAACCAGATGTATAGTGTGCCAATTTTGGCCCTACAGCAAATTTTATTATATATATATTTTATCTTATTTTCTTTTGAAATATTTATAAGGTACTCGTATTTCTATGAGATTTTTTTTTTATTGCATATAAAAAACTACAGTTTACACCTTTGTGTGTTTTCAACTTAATGAACTGATAAAGTGATGTCAAAAATGTGATATAATGAAATTCTGTAAGGGAGAAAATAATAATAAAATTTATATCTTTTTAAAGTATGTATAGTTAATTTTGAAATACTATTAAATAAGTTTTATAACAGGCCATCTTGATACTTCGATTAATGTTATAATCTTAGAATTACAATTCAAAAATATTATATGGGGTCAAATGTGGAAAACATTTCATTACTGCTGTGCTATATAACAAAACAAAATATAGTATGTGAAAGACAGATAAATTGTTAATTATGGGAAAAAATATTTAATTAATTTTAATGTAACCCCCAGTCTACAGTATTTTGTAATTCAATTTATGCAATTGCTATTCAAAATCATCTCTTTTTAGATTTTTACATAAAAATTAAAATGCAATTTAGATTTTGTGGTTGGTTGCACTTTTTTGCAATATTAACAGAGAAAGTTCCTGTTTATACTTGTATGGATTTTTGCGTGTTGAATGATTAAATAATATTATACAATATTAAAAATAAAACATTCACGGTTGTTTTTGTTGTTCAAATATAATGTGTGTAATAAAGTAAGACCTTTCTAAAAAATATTGATAAAATTTTAAAGATAATTGAATTAATTCTTTAAATTCGAAAAAAAAATTTTATTTCAAGTATATTTCTTATTTATTATTAAAAAGTTTATAATTTTAGTTTGTTTTAGGAATTATACTTAAGTCTAGGTACATATTTATTCACGTTTTGTTTGTGTTAAAAAAAATACATATTTATTAATATTTTGCCAATTCAGCACGAAATTAAACATAACAAAAACATGATTTTATTATATATAACATTATTATAGTACATATAATTTAAAAATAAATACAAATTTAATAATAATAAAAATTAATTTAAAAAAAATAATAATAAAAACAATGAACGTTTATATGACAAATTAATATTTTAACTCTTATGCTCTTCATATATTTAAAATTTTCGTTGTCTTATAATAGAAAACAATCAATAATTATGATTCCGAAAAATTAAAAATATGATTTCATTTAATTATAATTAAATAAATCAAAGAAAAAAATTTAATAAAAAAAAAACATTTCAAATTCATAAATATTAAGATTTTATTAATTGTTAAAATAACTTTACCAGATATTTAAAATACCCGAATAAAGTAGTAAGGAATAATTGAAATAAGTGAATATTAAATTTGAAATAAAACTTTGCTATGTAGCATGAGAAATAAAATTTTTAATAATTTTTAACTTAAAGTTTATAACATATTTTGTTTCTTTAAAACATAAAAACAAAACAAAAAATATTCTTTTAAACAAATTATTTAATTATTTTTAATAAAAATATTTAATTTATATTATAATATTAGAAAAATACTTTTTTCTACTAAACGTTTTAAGCGCTCAAGGATTTTTTTTTTGTTTTTTTTTTATATTAAATTATCAAAAATAATTTGATAAATTTCTTTAATTAAATTTTGTATTTTTATTATAATTACATATAATGTTTTGATAAAAATATATTACTTCACTTTTATAATATTAACGCAAAACTATTGATTTTCTTATTGAGTGATATAACAAAATTTAAAATATTGAGAACAAAAATTGATAAAAATAACAAAGAAAATAATAAAGCAACATTGTTTTAATATTAGCACAGCACCTAAAAGACTTAATTCACAATTCTTTTTTTTTTTTTAATTAATGTGCTTAATAAATAATTGTTAAAACTATCTTTTAGAACACACAAATTAAAATCTAGTCTCCGTTTCCTTCAAAAAAAAATTTTTTACAATCTATACAAATTAAAAATGTTTATTTTTGTCTTAATATTATTTCGTGATCATCAAAAAATATATATCTTTTATTTAAAGAATTTTTCTTAAATTCAATTTCACCTTTCCTTATTATTATTTATTTTATTTTTTTTCCGCGCTTCTTTTTCATTTAAAAATACATTAACAAAATATATGTTTTTTTTTTGTGATTTCATTATTATGAATAAATTAATAACTATTGTGCATATTATCAAAACATTCCATATTTTATTGATACTTTATCCAATACAAAATCAGTCCAATATAATAGCTTAATATATCTTTCATTATTTTGTTTCAAATTTGATTGTGATATATTTATTTTAAAGAGATTGTTTTAATTTTTAAAATTACTTAGCCAAATGAATATTATTTTATAATTTCTAAAAAAAAAATTGAATCCAAAATAAAGATACGTTTTTGTTTTTACTTCATATCATTTTATATCCAATTATAAAAATTTACACTTCCAATACAGAAAAAAACTCTTATACTTAGTTAAATAAAAACTCTTATATTCTACAAAAAAAACGGAAATATAATAATGAAAATAAAAGTATAACAAAACAAATTTATATATTAATATAAACTTTAAGATAGCTACTATATTAAATAGTAGTTTTTTTAAAAAAAATATATTAATTTCTTTTTTATCTTCTTATCTCTGACCGTCAACTGAAAACTATTCATCAACGTTACTAGCTACTTCAGCTAAAATGAGCAAATCCGTAGCTCCGAAATTCGGTTCGTTTATTATTTCTTCTGATACATCAATTTCTAAAGAATCGGGAATTTCTTCTTTAATTTGTATTACACCATCAGTATTACTGGCAGTACCACCGCCAAATTCGACATAATTAATTAGTTTAGCTTCATTTTGTACACCACTAATATCTCTCCGAGTAATACTCTCTTTACGTGCTTTACGCTTCTGACTACCAACAATTTGTTCTTTAATTTCTTGAATTGTTTTAGATTCTGGTTGCTGTTTAACATTTCCACCATTATTACCATTCGTATTATTATTTAATTGTTTTTTTGTATTGTTACCAGTTGTCGTTTTACGACGTTTTGAATTAATTTTTTTTTTTGATTTTGATTCTTGTTTTTTAAGTAAATAATTTTCCAAACATTGAGCTGGTAGTGCCATAATTTTACTATCCAAATCAAAAACAATCATATCATATTGTTTTTTCGTGATTATATTATCAATTGATTGAAATTTTTCAGATTTTGGTGAATGTAATTTTTTATTATGATCATTATTAATGTTATTTGTTCCAGTACAATTTTTTCTGTATTCATTTGGTAAATTTGGTGATATATTATTATAATAATCACTATCACTTGATGAATCTTTTGAATAATTATTATTTGGATTGCCGTTACTATAAGAATGATCATAATTAGGTAAGAAGTCTTGATTCTTTTTTGGTTTTTTAGATAGAACTGATATTTGTCCAGAATTTATAAGTTCTTGATATTTTTTACCTTTACATGTACGTGATAATTTACGATTTAATATATTTGTATCATCTTCACTGCTCGAAAAACTATTATCGCGTAAAAGTTTCTTTCCACCATTATCAATATTAATCATTGTGGCTGGTAATTTACGTTTTGTACCAAAATTTAATTTATCATTTTTCATTTTTTTAGCATGATCACGCATATTTTCAAATGGTTCATGTAATATTGTTTCGAAATTCGTATTTGTTATAGTATTATTTAAGAAATCTGAAGTTTCACTAAGGGCATGTTGTAATTCATCTGATTGGTTTTGATCATCTTTTGGACTTAAACTAGATGATTTTATCGAATGTGTTGGGCTAGCATTATCAGTATTACCATCGCCGCCACCACAAATTAAATTATTTAGACTACCCATTTGTGTTTCATCAGCAAATTTAAATACACCAACATTACTAACTTGTGCTTTTGTACTAATTGGTGATGTTAATTTTTTTGGATGTTGTTGATTTGTTAATGTACTATTATTATGATTTCTTGATGTGATATGTTCGTTGCTATCTAACTGATTTTTATCTTCATCTTTTTTCAATAATAATGAGTCTGTTGTGTTATTATTTAAGGGACGTGTTGTTAATGTACGCAATGGTGGAGCTGGTAATTTATACCATTTAAAATTTGGATTAGCTGATAGAAATTGATCCTTATTCTAAAAGAAAATAAATAATTATTAATATTATTTATTTAATGAAAACGTTTTTTTTTAACTCAAGGAAATTTTCTCCTAAAAAATAGATCTTTTAAATGGTACAAACAAGTTTAGTGTAAAATAATAAAATGCTGATAATAAGAATACAAATTTAGTGTAAAATAATAAAATGCTGAGGAATAAGAATACAAATTTCAATACAGTTTACTATATATAGTTGAAATGTCTTATAAATCTTTACTTTAACTGAATTATTATTATTCATATATTTGACACTAAATCTGTTTTCTCCTTACATCTATTTCATGTTAAATAACACTTTCTTAATTAAGTAAAATTTTATATAGTAAATTAAAAATATTTAATAACTCTAACCTCTTTAGCTAAGTTAGCATATGAACTTTTTTCATCATCTGTCATATTAGCCCACCATTCCCCAAGAATTTTCGTGATTTGTCTAAAAAAAAAAAATATTTTTAATTTGACTATTTTTAGAAACAATAAATAAATAATTTATATACCTATTTTCCACATTTTTATATTTATCCCTAACAATAGCACGATGTCTTTTACAGAATATTAAAAAAGCATTCATTGGCCGTCTGGCATGATGATCTGGTGTTAATTTATCATCATCATCTGGTACACCACTATCCGGTGTTTTACTTTTCATATTTAGAATTGATTTATCTTTAAGTTTATTATCATCATTATTATGCCTGTTTAATATTTTAGTTTGATTATGAGTTTTTCCAACTTTTAACCATTTATTATTATTATCAGTCTCAGTATCAAAAGTAAATTTCTTATTAAAATTTCTTTTATTTTTATTCAAATTTATAAATTCTTCATCATAATCATCATTATAATTATAATCACTTTCATATTCATCAGTACCACTACTGGTATTATTACTACCACTACTACTTAAATCATAACCATTTGATTTTTTTGAATAATTATGTACATCTTCAACATAACTTCTTTGATTACAGGCATTTTCATGGTCAACTGTTGATGATGATGATGATAAGGTATCTAAATTTTTATTTACAGTTGATAGTAACAGAGGTTGTGATGGTGCTACTATTTGTGATGTTGTTGTTAATTTTTCAATTGATTTTATTATATTTAATTTAGTATTATTATAACCATTTGATTGTTGAATATTTGTTAAATTATAATTATTATCATTATTTAATAATAATAAATTATTATCACTATTTGTTTTACAATTTAAGGCACTTTTTTTATCATAACAATTTTCTCTTGTGGTTGTTGTTGATGTTGAATTTAATTTAAATATATTAGAATTAATAATTTTATAATGACTATTTGAATTATTATTAATATTATTATTATTATTATTTATAATTGTATTTTGACTGTAATTTGTTGTATTTAATAATATATCTTTGGTATTTTCACTAGTACTTTTATTTAATTCCTCCAAATCCTGTTGATGATGATTATTATCATTTACATTTTCAGTATAAAATTTCAAATCATTTTGTTGAATTGTTTGTAATTTTATAATACCAGAAGGCATTGATAATGGTGATGTTTTTTTAATATTATTAAAATTATTATTATTATTAATATAACAAATTCCACTCATTGCAGATGATGATGTTGTTGTTTCTACTGTTGTAGAACTTTCTAAAGGTTGAAATATTTCTGTTAAATTATTTAATGAGCTTGTATTAGCAATCATATTATCACTATTTTTTTGCTGTTCTTGCATATTGCTTATCTATAATATTTATGATTTTAATTACTGTTTTTTTCTGTATATAAAAATTATTTAAAATTATTTTATTTTTATCGCAGTTTATAGTTCAATAGCACCACCATTACTACTGTCATATAAGTAAAGTAAAATTTATTATTATTTAATATTTACACTCTGATCAATTAATGTTGTTCTCATGTATAGTTTTTGTGGTATTTTTGAATTATTTTTTTTTACCCCCTCCATATAAACACACTAAGTGATAAAAAATATTGTTTTCTGTGTAGAAATTTCCTTTTTTTTTTGAAATATTTGAAATTCTGTTTTATTGTATTCACTGTTTTATTTTACTGATAATTTTTTTTTGTACACGATTTCATGTCGAATGTATTTTTTAAATTTCAATTTCCACAAAAATTTTTAGAAAAAAAAGTGTTTATTTTGTTAAACTTATCAAACATTAAAATACATATTTTTTTGTTCTGATTAAAATTTTCAGTGGTGACTTCCGAGTTTTCATAAATTACTATTGAAAATTAGATTTTTTAAATCCCACTAATATAATTTTTAGTTTATTTGTTTAATGGAATTGCTGCAAAATTTATACAGGCCACAAAATAAAATATTTTTATCTGAAAAAAAAAAAATAAAAGATTTAATAAAATAAATTAATTTATATATTTTTTATTTGAAATTTATAGTAAAATAATTAGTAACTAATGTATATATTTAAATAATTTAATTATATACAGATGTAGATGTAAAGAGAGATTTACAATTATTAATTTAGAATATATACGTATATTCTAAAGAGTTTAAAATTTGGATTACTTATACAGTGAAATTATACATTTTTTCTGCAAAATTTATATCTGATAGTGATATTCCAAAGTATATTTTATCTACAACATAAAAAAATGTAATTTTCTTACTATTCAAGTTTTATAGTTAAAAAAAACCGGCATGATCAGTTTAGTATAATATATTTAATAAGTTTATATACTTATATTTAAATAAAAGTTTTTTTCCATAAAATTTAAATTGTTTAACTTGTTTCTGACTTTCCATATAATACTCTTTGGTCTTCAAATTAATTTTTTCTGTTTCAAACCTTCAACTTTTCTGTATTTTTATTGATTATCCAAAATTGCCGAGAGCGGTGATTTTTTGTTTGAAATATCAACGAACTTAATAAGTTTTAGCCAGAAAAAAATTACATTAATTTTTGATATGAATATGATTGAAAATGAAACTAAAATAAAAATTACACAATTGACTTTGTTCAGAACTTTACTATCTGAATAAATATTTATAAAATATGCCTATTACAAAAAAAAATTTAGAATAAAATTTCTAGTAAAATTATTAAAGAGTGTACTGCATGAAAATGTTAAAAATTTTATAAAATTATGTATTATTTATTATGAAATTTTTATAAGCATATCAATATTCGTAGTTTTTAGTGCGGTTTTTGCTTTAGAAAAGATATATTTTTATATTTAGATATTAAGTACTTATCGCAATTATTTGTACTTGTGGTCAGTTTAAAAAAAAAAATATTAACAAATTATAGAATGTATTGTATTCGAATTAGAACATACTGAACGACATATTACTTTTACCTTTTAGCAACTAGCTATCGTGTTTCCATTTCCTAACTATTTTTTCACATACGCTAGAGAACGAATCAACAAATTTTTAATTTATTTGAACGTAAAATTAAGTTTGATTGTCACAAGTTATATTATATTTTTGATTTAATATTTAATTTTGGAATTTTTTATGAAAATTATTTAAATTATTTTTTGTCATTGTTTTGAGATTGTGTAAAAGTAAAAGATATTTAAGGTCATAAGCTGAAAATCAATGATTAGTATTAGATGAATAATTTTGTAGAAAGATTAACATTTCATATAACATGGTGTAAATATGTGTGCTAAGAAAAACAAGATATTTAAATACTTAATTTTTTCACAATAAAATTTACAAAAATTATGAAATAAAAAGTGTGTTAGTTAAATAAGTAAAAATGAGTATAATTTTTTAATGTTGATTAACTCAGAAAACGAATTTTAAGTTTACTGAATTGCGAATTAATTCCGCCGTGACACAACTCGGCCTTACCATCCTTACTATTCGAAAACTAAAGTCTAAATTCTTCAAATATATTATACCGTATAATATTATAAACGAATAGGTTTTGTTCTCCTTGTTTCAGTATTTATCAGTTTTGCTACCTAATTTATCTAAATTTTTAATTATACATTTTTTGTTGCTGTCCGAAATAAACTCTTTTTTTATACCTTCTTCGCCTTGACATAAATTATAATAATTTGTAGTGAAAAATATATTTTTTATGTTTTTGTTTTAAAACAGATAAAATTTATTAATTTTAATAAATCGATCGATAAATTTTTTTTTTAATTCATTTGCTCTTCATAATTATTTGTTAAATAATAAAATAAAAACTGAAATATATTTATACAAGTTTACTTTACTTGTTTTTATATATTTTTTCCATTGACCTAAATTTTTGTTGTAAGTTTCTTCTTCCTTTTTAAACATTTAAAAGTAGATTATACATAAAAACAGTAAATAAAAATATCTGCAGTAATAAGAAAATTATATTTATATAATTAATTAAAATTAATCATTTAATTATGTATTTATATAATGCGTTTTTTTTCAATAAATCTTATTATCGTTAAGCGATTAATTAGAAAACAATGTACTCGTGTCAATTATAAAAATAAATTTCTTATATTTCCTGTAAATTTTATTTCTCGTTTCTAATCATCTAAACATAATTTGAAACTTCAACCAAAATGCACACAAATTATTTGTAAAAATAAAACAAAAAAAAAAAACAATCTTGAACTTTTCCTTGAAAATGCCGATGACTTTGACTAATAAATACACTTTACAACAATACGATGTTTTTTATATAAAAACTACACGTGTGAAATAATATTTTATGTAAAAAAAAAAATCTTTCAGCTTTTGTTTAAACCTTGAAAGCTTCATTGTAATTAGATAAATAAATTGTGTACCTAAAGTTTGAGCTTTTGAAAATGGTGCATTTTAAATTATAAAAATTTACATAATAAAAATGTATTATGTCGACAGTAAAGAGAAGTAATAGATAAATTATCGAGGGCCACGACAAATAGCGATAAGTGTTAATTCACTAAGATGAATCAAAAGGATATAAAACTAGGTGCATCAAACATGAACCGATTACATTTTTTGAGGCCATGCTCGATCGTTAAGAACTATTAACGAATATATTCGGCAAAAAATGGTAATATTTTCATTTCACAACCTATGTACTCTTTTTATGAAAAGTATACGCGTCACCCCTTGAAATTTACTAAGACGCATTTTAAAATAAAAATAATATAGTTAATTTAACTCCTGGTCTAGTCTAGACTCTAGCTCTAAACAATTATCATATCTTAAATTTATTGTAGAGTTTCCTTGACGAAAGTACTTGTGTGGAAAGTTTTCTTTAATTATTTTATTGAGTTTTCACTAATTTATAGAAACAATAAAATATTTATTTTTATTTTTAACTTTCAAAATATTATATATTTTTCTATTATAACATAAAAAAATCAATAATAATATTACACAAATTTCTAAATTTCTGAATAACTTAATCCACTGACCTTGTAACAGGTTGATGCCATTTTATGTGTATATACTTTCTTATGTCATACTATTTATCACACATATACATTAAAAGATTGAAACATCAAAAATGAAAATAAATTTCATTATTAAATTAAATTTTTAAATAAATTTTATTTATTTTTCGTTATTAACAACTAATTTCTTGTTAACACGTTCATTGAATACTAAGATTAAATTTATTTGTTTAACATTTACATAATTAAAGTAGATTTAGAGAGAAAATCATTAAGAAAAAAGCTCCATAAAATTGCATTTAAATTAAAAATTATAAAAATTTTGTAGACAACAATTTAACGTAATTAATGATGCATAGAAAAAAAATGTCTATTCTTGTATATTATGAAATCATGTTAAGTTTCAATTTGAATTGGTAGAAATTATTGAGCTTATAAAATATTGTTTTGTTTTCAAATTAATTTTTATAATTTTTTTTCGATGATGACTTTGAAATTCTTATTTTTTAAAATAATTAAATTCGCGTGCATAAATTTAAAGGTCACATTTAATTTAATTTTAATTTTTATCCAAAAAAAACATATATTTATATTTTCAAAACATTTTTCTATATTTTCGTTTCCTTTGGTTTAAACGAAAATTTTGGTATGTTAATATTTTTTATTATTGAAAATCTTTGTTTGTAAAAAAAAATATATTTTCATTTGTACAAAATATATATTTTTTTTAAACTTTCTCCTAAAAATTTGGAGTATTTATTAAAAAATCTACATATTTTATTAAAATTACAAATTAATTAAAAAGTGTGTTAAATAAGAAATTGCAGAAAATAAATATCAACTTTCAACATTTTTGTTGACGTGACTGGAATTTTATAAGAATAACAAATAAAAATTGTACTACTGCACTTTAATTGTGTATCACGTATACGCAATAACATTTATAAATTTTAAAAGTACAAGAGAAAGAAGTAGGGTCGGACGATAGGTCTAACTAATCAAGAAATAAATAAATAAAATTATAATGTGGAATTTTGAAAATTTTACCGAAAAACAAATTAACCTAAAAATAACAAGACGATTATATGACATACTTTATAAAGAAAAACAACAAATTTTATATAAAAACAGTAGAATCTAGATAAATTGAATTTAAAAAAAAAAAAAAAAAGTTATATAAAAATATTTTATTATGTAATTTGGTTTAAAAACATTTTAACCCAAAGAACCACAGTTTTATTGTGCGTATTATAATTTCTTACTACACTGACAATCCTGCCCATGTAATCAAGATATTCTTGTTATTGGATTCAATAATTTTATATAAATTCCAAGAACACGCATTTTTTAAATATTGTTCATGTAAAAATTCAACCTAATCAGCGCTGTTGTCTATAAAATTTCGCAATTTATATTCAATATGTAATATTTTTAGGGAAATTTATTTGATTTTTGTTGAAAATACGTTAAAATTAAGTTTAAATCTTAAAAAAAATGTAGTTTATTAGTTTTGGAACTATACCACTAATTTTATATCTTCAGCGTTGACTAGAAGCAAAAAAAGCTCATATTATGGACATTCGAATGTATTGAGTATTGTATATTTAAATTTGGACAAGTAATGAATACAAATAATTATGGTTATCTTTTAGTATTTTTTTTTATGGAGTTTTACATACATAAAAAAACTTATTTATTTTTAAATACAAATACAGGACAGCTGTCTTTTTTCTTGTTTTTCATAATATGTGAGCCGTAAGAGTAAGGGGAGCTAAGTTTTTTTTTTTTTTTTTCAAAATTTGTTAATAAACTTGTCGAAATATTGATGGTATTTATTATTATAATTCTTACAAATTTTTAAATACATATTTTAATTTTTATGTTAGTAGATTCAAAAGTAATACAAATAAAATAAAAAATTATATAAATTTTGAGTTAAATAAAATATTATGTTTGTGTTCAAACTTTTTCACATACCAAATAACATTAAAGCTTCATATTAGATAAAATAAATATTTGGTTCGTTCAGCAGTTTTTAACATTTTAATTGTGATTTTTTGGTTAAAACTTTTGCGTAACAACTAACAACAAATAATAACAACTATTTTTACATTAAATTTAAATTAAAAATATTTAATCTTATAAGATGACTTTTTGTAATTATATACATATACGAAAAGTGCATGAATTTTTATGAAAAACTAAATGAATTTTTATGAAATACTAAATTATAAAGCGCTTTTGACTTTTTATCTGGACATTACTGAACGAAATCAATAATTGTCTTATTTTCTATTCTTTAAAATAATAAGTATGTAATTTGTTTACTAAAATTTTTAAAATTAAAATAATAATAAAATATCCCCAAAAATAATTATTTATTAACGAACCAAAGGAACAGCAAAAGAAGCTTCTAAAAAGCACTAAAAACTTTAAATACAACGAAATATTCACAATTGTACACTATACGACTACACTATGTTTTCAATCATTTTTTTACAGCAAATAAAATAAAAAACTTTCTCAAGGTCGTTTACGTTTTGTACACAGGGCCATTTTTATTTATGTTGTGTGTCATTTCTCTGTGTTAATATTATTTTTTTTTTTTTGCTGTTAGAAAGAAATAATAAAAAAAAAAAGCTTAAAGAAAAATCGAAACTTGTTGACTTGTAAACAAAATATTATTTTTTTTTTTGCTCTATTTGTGTGTAAACAAATAAAATCGTTTTTTTTTAATGTACATATTCCGCTGGCATACAATACATAAGATTTTTTTATTTACTTGGATCAGTTTTTATTTTTTTTGTGGTTTGATTATGGCAAGAATTTTATATTAGCTAAGCGTCGTCGTCCGTCGTCTTTCTATTATCGATCGGTATATAATAATAATATTAAATAATTTATTAATTTGAATATTAAATCAAATTTAATTCAATTGGAAATAAAAATTTGAATAATTTTTTTTTGGAAAATAAATATTAAAAATTTAATAATTTATATAATAATAATTATTTTTTAAACTAACTTTAAGTTTAGATGAATTTACAATGACTTCAATTCAGTATATATAAGGGAATACGTTCACTGGCACTGGTGCGAAAGCATATATAAAATAATGCAGTAGTGGTTCTTGTTTACAATAAATCAAATAAATAAATTCATGGTTTTTTCGAATATTTAATTTTAGAATAGTTTAATTATCTATTTTAGTTAGTTAAATGCTGCTTAATTAATTCAATGTAGCTTAATTGTAGTATACGATAAATGTAGTATACTATAAGACAGTAGGTTCGTTTTCCATCCAAGAGACATCGATTTTGGTTTAGGTTTACTCAGCTTTAAATGGATACCAGTAATAAAAATTACAATAAAATGTAAGTTGAACACTGGGACACTGCTAATTGTTAATAATAACAAATGTCTCACTAATAAAGCCATTAAGCTGATTACAATTAAAATTATCTTTAATATAAAAAAAAAAAAAAAGTAGGTTCATTTTTCAATAGAATGCTTTGAATCCTTTAGTAGCGTAGATATTTGCTCGATTTGACCTGTTACGCCACTGAACAGAAGAATTTGTTGCGAACTTACGATATTAAATAGAAATTACATATATTTCGATAAAAGTAATCTAATTTTTGAATAACATGTTACCATTAAAAGTAATCTGATTTTTGAATAACATGTCAGCTTTTAAAATATATTAAAAATCCAAATTATTTCGACAGCTTAACTAAATCTTTATTTTAAATAAAATTCTGCTGACATTATTACAACATCATAAATAAGTTGATACTGTTCTTTGATTTCATAAATGACCGGAAAAATGTTTTTAATTAAATTAGATTATAAATTTATCGTAAATTGTTTATATTTATTTTTAAAATCTGTAATTAAAATGTTTGATAAACCCAAACATACAATCAACTATCAGAAATTTAATAAAGATTTTCAATTTAATCAACAAGAAAAATATGATGTCACCCACCTTTGGCCTAATATATTTTAGTTTTCTGTTTTATTTTTCGAAATATAATTACAGATATACAAACAAATATAAATTGAATAAATAAAAAATTTATTGAATTTATTCTAATTACAGAAACACAATTAAAGGAATCAGCTAAAAGTTTCCTAATTCAACAATAATTTTCAAATTTTTAACGTAAGAGATATCTTTTTGTTCGAAAAAAAAAATTTAAAAAGTGCGGTATATCGAATAAATTAAAGATGATTTGATTCAACTAAGTGGACAGCTAATTATAAACGAATTATAGAATTTAAACGTTATTTATTCAAAATGAAAATATTACTTAACACCTTCATCTACTAAAACTCTTTAATTAATCTTCCTAAATGAAGTCACAATGTTAATTTTTAACTATAATAATAATTTGCTTAACATAACTCAAAACAACAATTATTTTTATTATTTTTTTTTCTAAATTGAATTATAAATATATATGATAAAAATAATAAATAAAATTTAATAAATTCTATAAATAACTCGCGTTCTTTATCCATAATTAAAAAAATAAATAAATAAATACTTAAACTGAAAATTTTATATTTTATACTTTTAATTTATTTGTAAATATTTCTGTCTGATATCAAGACAAAAATACAAAATATAAAATTATATCTTTCCATATTGCAAAATTTATAAAACAAACAAATAATATAATTAAAAGATATATAAATATGTTGTTTTTTTTTTGTTTTGTGAATATCTGTGAAGAAAATTATGATTATTTTTTTGTTGTTGTTAAAATGCCTGTGTGTGTGTTATTATATTTATATTCTTTTTTAGCATTTTTTTTCAACCATTTTTATTTATGAGCTAATTATGATAATAAACAAAAATTAAATTTTTTTTTCGTGATTTTAATAATATTATAATAGTAGAAAAAAAAAATGACAATGTTTTTTATTTCGAATAAAAATTTAAATAAATAAATTCAGATTGCGTTAATTTTAATCGAATTAAATGACTTAAATGGGAGAGCCACATCAGCAATTATTGTATTTATGAAGCGGATATCAAATTTAAAGATTTTTGGATAAAGATTTTTTGATGAATAGTTTCAGAGAAGGAAATATTTTGTGACATTTTCATTTTGAGTAAAATATCTATGTATATTTCAACATATTTCGTATGGATTTAAAACCTTCATATTTGCACCTATATCTAATTTTCGAAAAAAATTCTGCTTAACACCTTTATCTTCTAAGCTCTAAAAAGTCTGAACTCTTAATAAGTTCGACAATGCAAATATATACGTATAGAAGTACGACAAGGATCTTGTATTACATTCACTTGTATGTAATCAAAGACTTTCGGATAAGAATTTTGCAATTAAGTCATTAATTAAAATATAATGCCGCACGGATTTTCTTTAATACCTCCAGTTTGTTAATATTTAGTTTCCCGAAAATTAATATTTAAATATGAATCAATTTTGAATAGTAATTTGACTAAGCAAACCCTTATTTATTTTAACCTTTGCTTTTCATTTGGCTTTGAAAGGCGGAAAAAGTATCACCGAAATAGACTCGCGACTTACAAACAAAAAAAAAAATTTTAAGAAATTACAAATAATACTTTTTTTTATTAAAAGTTTTTAAGTGATTTGTCACTAATTTCCGTTCTAAAGCATTATTTTTAATTCCACAATTCGTCTTGCATTTACATATTTTCATTACATTATGAAATTAGTTTTAAATAAAAATGTTTATTTACATGGAAAAGATAACAAGCATTCTAAAATATTTTTACATGGGGGAATTCCCTTATCTAAGAAGAAAAAAAACTATTGATTTGTTCAAAATGGAGTTTCATAACTTTTTAACCATTAATATTTCAATTTTTCATATTCAAAACTCATTCCTTAATTAATTTCACCACCCCCTTAATAAAAATATTTACTAATACGAATGCAAAATCATTTTTTTTAAAAAAACCTGCATGTGTATATAAATATTACATTTATTTTTTATAATTCAAATTTAAATTTTTCAATTTTTTTTCATTTTACGTTATTTAAATTTTTGTATATTTATTCAGCTGATTTTCATTTTATGTAATAAAAATAAATGAAAAATAATAAATTCTCGATAAATAAAAAATGAAAAAAAACTGTTTAAATCTTCAAGTTATACATAAAAAAAAAAGTGAAAGCTTTTCATTGCTATACTCACTTTTTTATGTTTGAAAATAGTTTATTATTTATAAGAAAACTATAAATATTTTTGGTAATTTTAAATTAATAGGAAATCCTTTTTTTATAAAAGTAGTTAATTTATTTATAATTTTTCATTGATTTTAGTAAACTCACTTAATTTTTATTTTTCACTCAAAATTTTCATTTTTATTTAAAACTTCTAGAAAATTTCAAAAATTTTTTTTTTTTTTTTTTCAAAGAATTTTTAAAATTATTTTACAAACGAATAAATTAATAATAATATCGAATTATAGAAAATTATTGACCTATGCAGTTTTACATCAATTTTGATTACATCTTAATTTAACCTTTAATTTTTTTTTATTTTCAAATATATTTTAAAAAATCACTGGCACTTCATTTAATAAAGTTTACGAACCGAACACAACCGAATCATATGATTTAATAAAATCTAATTAAAAATTTGTTGTTTTCTGTCAAAGTTTGTGAATGAATTTCTGAAAAGGCGTCAATTCTGTATTACATTAAATAATTGCCGCGTTCTGGTGATACTACTAGTTAAAGTATATTTAAATATATACTAACATAGTTTTTGTCTTAACTGGTTTAGAATTTAGAAAATTTAAAATGATTTCTCGTTAAATAAAACTTACGAGGAACAAAGTGTGATTACTATTTTTAATTTGTCTGAAAACTAACATTTTAAAGATGGAAAAATTTGAGGCATTTCGGTTGTTAAATTTTATTAAACGACAAATAATTTTCCATTGCTTTACCTGTTGTTAGACATGCGCCAATGTTTAAAGTTTTTTTTTTTCAAATATGAGAATAGAAAAGTGTACGATATTCCGATTATTTCAGAAATTTTCAGATTTGGATAATAAATTGATATTAAACAACGCGCGACAGCATTATAACCGTACGACGTTTAACTTTTAATAGCAACATTCCACTGCGATAGCGATATATTCCATTTGTTCATTAACATTTATTTGATTGTCTTTGAATTTCAGCAATTATCACAATTATTATTATATGAAGAATACAAATATTAGGAAGTATGGTAATGAAATGAAATAAATCGCGTTTCTAATAACACAAATCGTCTAGTACTTTAGTAGAAGTGCATATCACCGATAAAATATCGTTGGAAAGTTTTACGCCAATTGTTTGCGCGAAATTTAAAGTAAAGATTATAAAATTTTGATGTCAAAAACTATTGAACTTCCAAAAAATCTATTTATATTTTTTTCGTTTCAAATTGTTGTCAAGCGTCATACTAACTTTGTATCTATTGTTTATAGGGCG
The DNA here is from genome assembly GCA_963932195.1 of Empis livida. Lineage (NCBI taxonomy): Eukaryota > Metazoa > Arthropoda > Insecta > Diptera > Empididae > Empis > Empis livida. The sequence continues at coordinate 47,997,473 of OZ010648.1, forward strand.
ACATTAACCACCAAAAAAATTAATGAAGAAAAAAAAAAATGTCAGCTGATGTCACCAACAAAAACATTTCAAGAACAATTATTTTTTTTTTCTTTGTTTTTAAATAAAAATTAATGAATTAACAGAAACAAATTATATTTATGAAATATGTTAATAAATTTAACTTACCTTAATTAAATAAAATAATTATTTTATATATGAAATAAGTAAATTTTCAAGTTCATTCGAATGACACGCAAAATGTCCCCCACTCCAAAAACTTATTTATATTGTTAATTATAAATTATTATTTAGCAAATATAAAATAAAAGCTTCAAATAAGCAAAAATTATTTAAAATAACTTTCAGATAAATAAATATAAACATTTAAAAAAAAAATACCAAAAAATTTAATTATTTTAATTTTGAAAATATTTTGAAAATATTAATAATTATTAGAACTTTAATATTTTGTTTATATTAAACTTTTAAGTAGAACAATAAAAAATAATTCACTTTTGCTTTTCGCTCCCTGTTCTGTCACAACAAAAAAGTAAATAAATATTAAAAAAAAAAAGTTGAGGTTGCAAATTTATTTTAAAAGCCGATGTTCAGTTGGGAATTCGGATTGACGTATAAAAAGCTTTAAATTTTTTTTAAAAAAAGCTTATCATTTCTTGTAAACTTGTAAATTTATTTTAAATTTAATAGCTCAATGTCATAGATTGAAAATTATATTATCTTTGTTTAATTTTAATTCAATTTATTGCAAATTATATAAATTTTTATAAATAATATCAAAAACTAAAATTAAGTAAAATAAACAAACAAACTTCGGCGCCTGGTTTGCATGGAAATTGAAAGCTCTTCGAGAGTTTTTGGATAGGCGATGCTGTTAAACTTAAGTGATACCAACTAAATTTTTAAAAATTGCTTGAACTTAAGCCACTGTAAATAAAAAAAAGAAAAGGTTAGGGCGAAATTTCTGAAAGTTTGTTGGCAAAAAACCTCATAATCTGCACAGTTGTTCTGTCAACCAGCATGGTTTTTAGATTCCAGTTGTAGTGAGAAAGATAATTTTAAGTTTTAACATATATTGTATTCAATGTCTGTTTTTCAGATATTTGATGCGATCTTTACTTTGACGGAAGGCTTTAACTTTAAGTTTAAGCCACTATACTTGAGGGAAGGCTTTTACTTTAAGTTTAAGCCACTACTACAGTGATCCAACTATAAATATTATGACCTTAAACCAGATTGAGACTATCAGAATATTACCAAATCAATAACTCATATTAACCCATACCAAACGAAGGAATTGTAGCATTACAAATATGTATATTTTTATAATGAAATCTTGATCCTTTCAACTGACAAGGATCAAATATCAGGGATATAAAATACCAGAATATTTTTTACCAATTTGTTTATTTGGCAAAAAAAATATATCTTCATTCATTTTTAGCAAAAAAAAAATACTAAACTACAAAAATATATATTTTTTTTGGGAAATCCTTTATTACATGATTTATAGATAGAAAAGTCCTAGTTACATTATTTTGTATTTGTTACTCATACCCTTTTTTCTATCCAAAAATTAATGCAACATTCCAAAAATTTGTATAGGTCATCAAAAATCGGAAAGAATAATCGATTAATAAAATTTATATACGACTATATAAAGCAAAGGATATAATTTTCTCACTTTTTATTGCAAATAGACAAAATATTGGATTAATGTTCTATATTTTATATCAAACCTTTTTTTTTTTTGTAATTTTTGAATTGTTTTGAAAACACTTTAACTTAATTTATGGCATATTTTTGTTAAATAATAAAAATTTAAACCATCACTTTTAAAAAGTAAATAAGAAAATTACTGGAAAATTTAAAAAAATTTTTTTTTGTGTATAATTAAAATTAGACTTATGCTAATTTGTTGATTTTTATAGGATTTTAATATATTCTTCTATTAGAACAATCCTTTTATATTATATTGGGAATGGGAAAGATGAAATTAATTAAATTTTAGACTGTTTAGTACCATGTTGAGTTCATTTTAATATGATTAAATTTATGATAATTATGTTGAATTTAAAGATTTATATGGTTAACCTTGAATATTAAGGATTTTATTTTATAACCTATAAAATAAACATTTCGAAAAAAATTTTTAATTACTTACAAAAAATATTTTATTTTTTTTTGTTGATATTTAATTTAATATCATTGAATAAATTTTGTATTGAAATAAGTACTTAAAGTACTAGACAGTTTTTCTGTGCATATTTATATTGAATTATTTACTCATCTGATGAAGTTAAGCGACTTTACATAAAAAAAGAAAGTCATGTGGTTTATGATTTTCAAGATATTTAGCGTAAAATGATTATACACTAAAATAAATATTATATATAATATTTATTTTAATTCTCGAGGATAGTATTCTGTAAATTGATTCATTACTGTCAACTCTCACAAAACAAAATTTCACCCTAAAGTAACGTGATTATCACGGTAATAATCCCAATTTTTTAAACCGTGACAGCTAATTTATTGTCAGAGATGACTATTTAATAGTTAAAATTTAGGTGTTTTTTTTTAAATTTGCATAACCGAAATAAATAATTTCGTTTGTCATTGTATGACTTTATGTAGCATATCATACCAAATGTTATCTCTAGAAATAGTAGTATTTGGCTGCGAATCTTAATTGGATCTAACCTACCTTCACACAAGAGTGTTAGGCTTCCTTACCAAATTTCCATCTGTGTATACTATTATAGTGTTTTGTTATTACTATTCTAAAACTAAAATATAATTAGTTATCAAAATTCTGAACATTTCCGTCAAGAGTCATGATTAATAAATTTAGAATCTTAATTATTCCTTAGCTCTTTGATTAAAATGACTATTGATTAATGGTTATATAATATAATATCCCTATTCATCATGTTAAATTATAATCTTTATGATAATTAATAAGTCCTTAAACTTTTTTTATCCACAACTAATAAGTAACCAAAAAAAAACACTATTTTCTGTTCCAAAGAAAAAACTTTGAATATTAATCACAATTAATTGCTAATCCACTATTTACTGTAACCTAATTATCAACATATACACAAAAAAAAATGTCCAAATAAACTTCTCTGTTATCAGGAATGATGCGCTTAGTACATGATGACCATCTGTAAAGAAAAACTTTTCTAATTAATTTATGGAAAATTCAAGTTGCCATATATATTCATCTAAAAAAAAAAAATAAGTAGAAGAAAATGAAAAACTTAAATAGATTATAAATTTGAACAAGAAAAACTTTTTCTCATCGTCAACCAAAATCAACACAATAAAACTTTTTGAAAATAGTTAATTTTCAACTTATTCTAAAATTAAATTATAATTTCATAAATGTTGTAAATTTAACAAAAATTTTCCTTTTCAACTATGTACTACTAACTACTATATACTATATTAAATGTCTGAGTACTGTGCCAAAAAAAAAAATGTTACTAAAATTTCATTGATATATTTTATACCTACAGGGAAAACCTTGAACGTTTAAACAACAAATAAGGATATTAGTGAAAAAATATTTTTCAAAAAAAAAAAGAAGTGGCAATTTTTGTTCTACTATTAACATTTTAAAATTTAAATATCCTTTTACCCCTTCAAAAAAACTTGCTATAAAAATATTAAAATAGTATTTGTGACGTATACGTATACGTTTTCTATTCATATACGATTAAAGGATATTTACTCATTTATGACCTCTCTAAGGGAAATTTAATGAGATTTAATGAAATTTTGTGTTTTGGGAAAAATTATTGTGAATAGTTCAGGCAAAAAGGATATTTTTTATTTAAGTAACAATAAATATTTAGTTGGTTATTAACCATTAACGCAGTTAGTCAGGATATTCTGTTTCATATTTTTATTTGAAATATATATACTATTTCTTTTGTGTACACCTTAACTATTAGTGCCATTTAAAGGGTAGTTCTTTTTAAATTATTTTCCTTCAATATTTGAAAAAATCAGTTAAAAATAATTTATTTAATGGAACTTAAGGAGGGAAATATTAAATTTCAAAGTATATATGCCAGTATAGTCAATTCCTTTCTGATTTCATTTATTTTATATATTATAAAAATTAATTTAAAATTTTATAATGCTAGCGCATAAATCTAAAATAATAAAATATAAGTTTTATAAATTTTATTGGATTTGGATTTATGTACTGTGAAAAGTTTATAGAAATTAATCTTAAAATTTACTGGTTTTTGTATCAGGATTAAAACCTTCAAAATATAATTTTCTAATTGCTAGCAAATCAATATACTAATCAGAATATTGAAGCATGTATATATTTAAAATTGTATACTATCTGTTATTGATGTTCACATCATACCGAAATAATTATTGTATAAAATTTTTAGAGGAATAAATATTCAAAAAATTATTTTTGAAAAGGATATAAAGCAGAACCATTATCATATATTAATTTTGTGGCTATAGGTAAAATATTAGGTTGCTTTATTTCTGACAATCTCTATGAACTTTCTGCTATAACCTATAAGTAAAGTGAAACTTGATAATTATAGGTAAATAATATTTATTGGAGACGAATTTATGGAAATTCAACAATTGGAAATTAATTTTAACAAACAATATTAAGTAGTGATTTACATTATTTTATATGTATATATTTTGATATTTGTGAATAATTGTTATTTTTGGTGTTTGGTTTGTGGCCGGTGATTATTTGCGATATAAACCAATATTATGTATGCACCGAAATATTTTACAAAGTACTAGACTGGTGATTTAAAACATGTATTTTTATTTTCAGGTTTTTCAAAATGTGTAATCACTTAGTTTTATTTATAAATTAATTGGCTTATTAAAATTCGATTTATTATTAGAACAAAACATTTAGTCATTATGTAAATTTAATATTCAATTTGTCGACGACTTATTCTAATTGAAAATTTACCTTGTAAGTTAATTGACCTCCTATTCTCTGTTACATAAAATAATTTTTAATTAAAAAAAAAAATGTTTTATTTCAATTAAAAAATTATTGGAAAAGTTTTATAGTTGTTTTTTATTATTATATTGTAAATTGTTGTAACTTGAACTTATAATTACGATTGTATATAAGTTACACATTGTATTTTGATTATAAAAATGTTAAATTATTTCTCTATTGAAGGTAAATTATATGAAAACTATTTAAACAAAGTTCACCTGTTTTTCTTTCTGTTATTTTGTATTTATTTTGCTCTGTTTTATGTTATTTCTAAACATTTTTTTTTTGTCTTGCTATAAAAATAATAATAAAAAAAAAACAAGTTTAAAAAAAAATTGCTTTAAAGGACAAAAGCACACATAAAGCGTGAACACAATTATTCGTACTTTTTCCTCATATATATACAGGCAGAGTATATATATAATTATTTACTTTAATTTTGCAGTATGCCTGAAAGCGTAACATAAAATATGCTAAGCAAAACAATAAAAAAAAAAAGAATTTTCTTTTTTTCCAGCGTACTAAAAAAAAAAGCATAATTTTTGTTGTTGTTATTGTTGTTGTAATAAAAGTGCAAAAAAAACTTTATCTTCTCAACTACATAGATATAGATATGTAATATTGTTCGTCGTTTATATAGTATGGTAAAATTTACAGAGAAAAAAACGGAAATGAAAAGTTTTATGGTAGCAAAGGATATGTGCTAAAAAGTATAATGAATATAATTTATCCTTAAAATCTGTTTGGGTGTGTTGCTTTAACAAAGATATAAAAGAAAAATAAATATTTCCTGCAGCGAAAACATATGTTTTTTAAAAAAAAAAAATGTCTTGAGAAAAATATTACGATTTTTTTTTTTTTTCAATTACTATTTACAGTATTGTTTTAATGTAATATTAATTTGTTTTCAGAAAATTCCTGTGAAGGAAAAAAATGTCAATAATCAGCAAGTTTCTTTAGATACTTTATAAATTAAATTACACAAAATTGTATATGCAAATTTATGTAAATACTGAATCGCTACTTAGTAACTATGATTAAGTTAATTGTTTGTATTTTGTATAGAACAATTTTTACATAAATTAAATTACAAATTTAAGATTTAAATAAAAAAAATGTTTCGAAGGACAAAACCACACATAAAGCGTGATTACAATTATTCACAGTTTTTCATTACGTATACTAGTCTATATATGATTTACTTTAAATTTAAATATTTCCTGTTGGACTCAAAAGTAACAGATTTTGTTCAGTTTTAAAATTTTATAGAGAGAGAAAGAAGACTATGCCACTAATTGGTACGCAAGTATTGTCTTAATTTTGATAATGAATGTTTTCTGGTTTTATTTTAATCCAATCGGTAATCTTGACGAATCTATCCACTAATGGTCTTCAAAAATATTTTACCAGATCGTGGGTGATGATTAGAAAATATGAACTACTCATAATGTTAGCCACATAGGCTAATACTGATATCTTTTACTACAAATCCTTTATCCACTTTAATTTGACTGATACGTATTGTACATGTGGCATAGTTTTCGTCTTTAACCATCTATACCTCGGAAAAGTTTTTTATCAAGCCGTTAGCTTTGCGTGATACCCAATGCAACACACTATTATCCCTACAAAGTGCCAGTTAAGTTTAGCCCATTACAAGGTTTCTAGCTGTTTTATAGCTTCTGGGTTGTCAACTTGGATTAAATGGTTGTTTTGTCCCACATTTTCTTTCAATACAATTTTTGCTGCAACTACTTCAGTTGCACGAAAAGCTTGCCTTTGGTTTGTCTTTGAATGAACCATCTGGTTGGTTAAATCGTTGATTTTAATATGACCTATGTTGGATAATAATTTGACATTTAAATCACTAGATCAAAATTAAACAATTTGTATATTGCAAAGAATATAAAAAATAAATAAATAATAATTTTCATAAAATTCTGTTGTTGTTACCTATATAAACAATTTGAATACAATTTACCTGCATGAAAAAACCCTTTTTTTAAAACAAAATAAATTTCATTAACAAACAAAAAAATTTGAAACTTACGGTTTTTGATGTATAAAATATTGTGGTGTGTTTAAAGGTTAATGGGTATAATGGGTGGTTTACTGTTTTATGTTGCTGTATTTTGTTTAAAAGTATTTCAATTTTTGTTTTTCACTTGGAACTACATTACTGTGTTTATTTAATAATTATCTGATTATTTATAATTTGTGCGAAATATTTCCTGTGTCTGAAAACGTGTTTTTTATATTAAAAACGACAAAAACCAAACAATTTTCATGGCATACGCATAAATTTTTAATTTGTTTCTTGCGTAAGGTTTAACAATTTATATGTAAAAAAAAAAAATTAAAGGAGTAATTATTATTTATTTAGAACAATATCGTGATGTAAATATTTAATTGTAACTTTTTTTTTGTTTTGTAAAATTTATAAATAAATTATGTGGTTTCAGGATGTTACCAAAAGAATATTGTATTTTAGCTTCTTTTTTTTTTTAAGATATGACTTAAAATCCATACGCTAAACATTAGTAATTTATAAATAATTTTATTTAAGAAAGTTTATTTGTCTCAAATCCTAAAAATATTAAATTTCGAACAGTTTGCGTGTTTCATAACAAAATATTCTACTAAAGTTTTAACATTAAAGAGATTTTTTTTTAATATTTAAAAAAAAAAGAAGAAAAACCATTCGTCCTTTTCAACCTACCCATTTCTTTGATCTGAAGGAAAAAAATCTGTTCATTTCAGTATGGCCTTGTAATATATTTCGTCTTGGTGTGTTCAGATTTTTAAAAAAATTATATATTATTAAAATATTAATGTATTTTGTGCTCATTAAATTAACAAATGTGTATATGTATTACAGAAAAAAAAAACAATCACTTTATTTTATTAAATAATTTAAAAAATATGTTGTAGCCAACAAAAAAGGAAGAATCAATTTTTTTTATGTTAATTAAATTAAACGAAATTTTTTTTTCAAATTAACATAATATTTAAAAATTGAGAAAAAATGTTTAATAAATTTTATATTTGTATCATATTAATTTAATGTAAATTATTATTTTTTTGGTAAATTATGTGTTATAATATATAGTTTTTAAGTTATAGTAATTAAAAATCTTTCAATTAATTAGTATATAAAATTTTAAAGTAAAATTTATCTTTGACTAAAATTTACTGAAAAATTAATCTGACAATTTTTTTTTCTAAAAGTATAAAATAAAATGTTCCATAAATAATTCAATTACTGTGTGACATTATTAACGATACACAATGACCAAATGCAATATATATACTAGTTAGTAGTTATAGTAAGGATAAATAGTGAAAATTTATAACTCGTTTAACCTTCCTCAATAATTTAATGCAAGAAAAATTCATAGAATATTTTCTATTGGACAAATCAATATAAGAATTTTCTTAGATTGAATAATATCATTTTATAAAATTTATATTATTAAAAATAATAGAGTAAATTTTATAAACTGATCTATAGCAGCAATTTAAAAGGAGAATATTTTAATTACTTATCGTTTTCGCTGAACATAAAATAAATTTTAGTTAATTAAGAATTTGAAAAAATTTATAATGCACTAAACCAAATGAATTTAATTAAATTAAAAATAGTATTTTGTCAAATTCGATATACATATTCATTTCAACTTTTTTTAACATTGGCTACTAGGCTTTTTAGCTACTATGCTTAGATTCTAGACTAAAACCTTATAAGTGCTAGTTTATCGTAGAATTAAAATTACAATTATAATTAAAATATATACCTGCAAGAATGCATTTGATTAGTTAAAATTTAAATTTCTATAAAATTATAGCATAAAATATTAAGAAAATATTATAGTAAATATTTTTCAATCTTGAAAAATTAATCGTTAATTAATATATATAACTAATTATAGAAAATTTTCAAATTTTATGAAATATGAAAAAAAAAATCTATTTAGAAAAAATAAAAATCTATCACAAAATTAATGATCCATACTTAAATATTTATTAAATATACATAAATCTATATGTATATAATAATAAATAAATATAATTATGATATATTTTTTCTCTCCATTAAATAATTAACATAATTTCTATATAATATTCATTAGTATAAAAATTATAAATAATAAATCATTATATAAAAATATATATATAGTATTTGTATATAATATAGTAAATTGAAAATATTATTAATTATTTATTTTTGTCTGTATATTATATATATTTCTTTTTATATAATTAATTATATTATTTTCATATTATTTATACCTTCATTTATTTACACATTTTCTTAGAAATACATAATAACACCTCAGTTTTGGTAAATATTCATTATAGTATAAACATAAAACAAAATAGGATGAAAATAATAATAATTTTGATAAATTATATATATAAATAATATTGCTTCAAATTATTATTATATTTTATATAAATGATTACAAAATATATTTTTACTATTTATAAATTAAGAAATTTCATTTATCTGTCCAAAATATAATTATTGTATCAAATTTCATCATAACAAAATATAATTTCAAATATTCTTTTTGTGCATATTTTTGACAATTTATTAAAATTAGATTATGCTATGATCTGACAAGACGAAGTAATCTAAAAGATGTGCATAGAAGTTTCATATTTTCTAACTGGCTGAATATGATTCTTATACGAACTCAATGATATACTCTCTAATACCTTCCGGTTGAAATTAATATTCTCTACCGCAGTTTTTGTATCTGAACAAAATTTAGAATTTCCATATTTGATAATTCAAGTATTTCTAAAATGAAAGTAACTCTTTAGCTATATTCCTATAATAAGTTTTACCTCCTGTCACCAGGACTTGTTTTGTTTTTCAGATTTTTTGTTATTTCTTTATAGATTTGGTTGTCTTCCATTAGTACTTATACCGAGAATTTCCATGCATAGTGTAATACAATTTGGACAATGTTTTTGCTTATTTATTTTGCCAATATAGCTTATTGAGAGAACAAAACCCTGCCTCCCGTATTCTACTTGTTACACATATACCCCTGAAGTATATTTGAAACATTAAATTTATAATGGTTATCATCAGAGATCTCTTTCGCAAACGCTTATCAGATTACCATTTAAAATTTAGCATGCAGTCCCTAAAATTATGCAATTATTACCAATAAATAATTAATTTTAATATTTAAATTTAATAAGTACTTAATGAAAAAAATTAACAACCAATAAACAAACCTCCACGTTTGAATACTTAATTATTTAATGGCAAATTAATTAATTTACTGATAATCAGATATTGTTAACCATTTACGCGTTTATAATTAAGTACATAAAAATTCATTCATGTCTATAAAATGATTTTGGCACAAAATAAAATTATTGGAGAAAATATTTTTATATTTTTGTAGGTGCTGTATATAAAAATGTCCAAAAATTGATTGATTTATGTTCAAAGCAAATATGAAAACAATATTTATAAAAATATTAAATAAAAAATATGTATGTACTATAATAAAAATTTACATCAATCAATAAATTAAAATTGTAAATATTTTTTTAAATTGGATAATGTTATTGTTTTTTTTATTTTTTTAGTAAATGTCAAAGAAAATTAATTGAAACATCAAAATTTTATATGTAATTTTTATGTAAAGAAAATTTTTAAATCCTAAAATTGAATATTTTATGACCAATTATAAAACTGATATATTTTTTTATTTATGTGAGCTTATAATAACAAGTTTTTTTTTTTTTCGAATAGTCAGTGATTTTTTAAAATAAATATATTTTTTTTTTTATGCAAATAAATATGTTTTTTATTTTTATTATTGATTTTTTTGCAGATATATTTTAGTTGAAATAGTAGGTGTAAAAAATTGACAATAAAAATATCATTTGAAATAAATTTATGAAAATTGTTATCCTGAATAATAGCTCCATCTGTATAGTTGATATATTATTTATGCTTAGCTTTGGATTAAAGTCAAAAATTTGATTTTGGAACTTTACGCTCATAATACTTTTTATTGAAAATACCCTTTTTAGTTTTTATTGAAAATACCCTTTTACTGTTTACAATAACATTAAGAGTTTCCTTATCACACCATTGCGTAGTTGTGGTGGACGTTTTTCTCACAAAACTCTGATCGCGAACGAGATAAACTACATTGCAAAACTTAAATGTACAATATTATGCAATGCATTGTTTTCATTAACAGAATTATCTTTCTAATAGCTATTCTAATGCTAGTTTTGAGCAATATTTCTTGATATTGTTTATCCGAAATCAATTCATTACTGGATTATTCACTAATTTAATAAAAAACGAAAATATTTACAGCTTTAAATTTTCCTCAAAATCTTACAGATTGATTTATCTATAATATTAAAGATGTAAAACGTTTAACATAAATTTAACAAAACTTACCCATAAAGAAATTTAAACGAAACTAATTAAACGTTAATAAATGTTTCAGCGGAAAATTTTTATGGCCGATAATTTTCGTTCCCTTATATACAGTATATTATTACACGCATATATACAAATTTCAAGATATTAAAGGCTTTTGAAAAAATTTCGTTAATATTCTGAAAGGACATAAAAAAAAAGCAAAATACAGAAAAATATTTCAACATTCTTTAACATTTTTTTTTTGTTTTTGCAATCATATAACACACCATAAGTTTAAGTAAAATTGTACAGATTTATATGAAAATAATGTTTGGTCCTTCTAAAAATAATAATAATGGATATTTGCCATAAGTATTAAGGAGTATGTTTAACATGCGGTACTAGAAAGGATATTAAAATAATATTAATGGAAAAGGATAGCAATTAACGCTCTTAAATTGTATAAGATGATTTTTTTTTTCTTCTTCTGTTGAGTTCTGATGGTCCTTCTGGATTGGCATTTTTTTTTTATACTTTTTTATTTCTATAATGGTTGAATATTTTTTCATTCTATTGGATTTTGAGGGTTAAACAAATTGCTGTCAATAAATTTCTCAATATACAAATATAAATACCAAAAATGAAGAGTCGGGGGAGCACAGCAAAAAAAAAAATGATTCTTTGAAATTATTTTGCAAATGGTTTTTTAAGGGATTTTTGGTTTTTTTTTTTACCGTCTATAACTTAAGTTTGCTCTTTTTTTTGGTTAAAGAGATTAAATAGAAAATATATTGTTATTAGTTTCAGTTCTAATATTAGAGAAATAAATTTAAATTACCAACATTTTGTTATAAATTTTGATTTTTTTTTTAATTAATTAAGATTTAGTGCCAATTAACTATTGACTTCTAAAATATTTTATTTAAAAACATTTTGTACGAAAGAAAACTAATACTACTCCTTGGCGCTACAGTTTTTGTAGAGCCCACTGTAAATTGATTTCTAGTAGTCGTGTAAAGCTGAGTAAACTAAGACCAGTATCGATAGGTCTAATCTAACCGAGTACCTACTGCATCACAAATTATTGCACTAAGCATTCTTTTGGGTATTAGTAAGTTTTAGTTAAGTAAATTCTTCATAATATAATTTGAACACACTAAACAGCTGCACAACTATTGGAGCGTATTCCTGTTGTAAGCTGTAATTATTTTTCAGTAAATACAAAATATTATAATTTTAAAAATTTTAAACTACTATTTGCTATTAAATTGTATGCTTTTTCCTTTTAAATATATGAAATGAAATTTGATTTAATTTAAAAACCTAGGCAGACACTACGTCTTTAATTTATGAATATTTTAAATTATTTCCGAAAATTATAATTCAAATATTTTTTGTCGCATAATTTGAGAACTCGTTACAATTTTTATGCCACTGATATTTTCTTATAATTTTTAAGCAAAATAAAATATTTCATTTAAAAAAAAAATAAAGTGAAAAGAATTGTAAACATTTTACAAAAATTCTAGACAAAAATGTCAGACAGAATTGAGGATTTTTTGTATATTATATATTTATGTATTTATAAAACAGTTGAAATATTTATAAAATTTTTTATTTATAAATAACTTAATCTTTGTTCACGAATTTAAGGTAAAAGATATGGCTACCAATTTGTTACAAAAATTTGATCAGGTGCAAAAACTTGTATTATACGAGAACAATAAGAAAATACTTGGAATTAAATAAAAATATTTGCAATTTAAGATGTCTTAATTATTATTCAAAAGTTTATTTCTAAGTTTCCCAGTATATTTAAAAAAAAATGTTTTACTTATCATATTTCTTGAACCTAAGTATAGATATTGATTTTTAATAATTTTTCTCCCAAAAGTATGCTTAAGTATTTTTAATTTTTTTTCGCCTAAAGTATTCTTTAACAATTCTAATCGTATCTTTTCATAGTTGGGCTCATAAAATTGTTTTAAGAAAAATTGTTTTACTTTTTATCTCTACATTAGTTCATTTTAAACACCTAAGAACGCTGATTTATATATCGTTGAACAATCATTGTTATTTATATCGATTAAGAAAATATATAATGACTACATAGACATCGACAATTTCTTTCAAATTGAGTACACCATCACTGTTTTTTTTTTATGCTTGATTCCCACAGTGAAAGAACGTTTTGTATCAATTCTAGATCATTAATCACTGTAAATATTTTATACTTGTACCAAAAAAAAAGTTTCTTTTGCTGTGTACTTTTTTATATATGTGGTACAAAAAAAAAATATATATATATATATAAATCTAAATTGCTACACTTTGTACTGTTGATGATGATCCTTGCTAAGAATTTTTAAGATGATAAAAAATTAAATCGTTTGAAAAAAAAAATTAATGTGAATATGTGAGAAAATTGAATTGAATTGGATTTTTTTTTATGTTTTTGATTTATTTAAATTTTCAATTTCTTATTTTGGAAAATCATTATTTTCCATTTTGATTAATATATTCAAATTTAAATTGAAAATTCACAATAAGAAAGTTGAATAATCCAGTCATGAATTGATACTATTAAAGTGATAATATTACATAAATTCTGTTAAAAAAAACAATTGTGATACAACTGTCAATATATGTAAAATATAAAGAAAGAAATACAGCAGGATAAATTATTTCACTTAAATTATTTGGAGTAATACTTAAAGACGCATTAAATTATTTGTAGCAAAAGGCGTTATCCTTTAAACAGAAAGCTGTAAGAGAAAATGGAAAGAGTTGCAAAGTTAAAATACAAGATTATATAAAAAGTCAATTAAGGAGCTTGGATCCCGTGAAGCAAATAAGATCGGGAATAACTTAACTATAATTTAAGTATTGAAAAATGCATTTCAACATGTTTTCAGAAAAGATAATCAATATTCTGATATTTTTCACAAGGATATTTCATTAATACCATATAATCTGGAGTATCATTTAGATTGTTTATAGATATACTATGATTTTTTAATTATGCTTGGGATTGGGAACCATAAACTTTATTATAGTGAAGAAATTTTCAATCCTAATCAGAAATATGATATTTAAGTAAATATGACCTCAAATATTTGTATTTTTGTCAATGTCTGCTATAAAAATCGAAGGCTATATTACGTTTAAATAGTATGAATATAATTAAATTTTTTCACCTATAAAATGTTTTTTTTTCTTTTCAAATTTTATATTAATATTTTTAAGGTTGAAAAGTAATTTAAAATAATATTTAATATTTCCGGCAATTTTGATATTAAACTTGTTTAAAAGTAAATTTCCAAATTCGATTTTGACCGCAATTATTTCAAAATACCATTAACAAAGTAATATCAAGTTGTGATGTTTAGGAATCACGCAAACCATTATAGACTTAAAGCCATTATTACTACTTTTATTAACTATATACTTAAATATATAGTTCTTTCCAAGGATCACGGTCAAGGATAACTATACTTGTTGCATGCCAAAACTATTAAAACATAAATAGAATGATTTTATGAAAAAACTTTTTATAAGTGCAGTCATTAAATATGTTACAATAACAATGAAAATATATGGAATAATAAAGAGAACAAAAATTACTTATAATCCAGCTGTTATTTTACAAGCAATCAAATTTATTATGTTTAAGGATACATTAAAATTCACCAGTTTTATTATAATAAATAAAATATACTTAATACAAGTAGCGAATATACAGAAATTAATTTAAATATATAAATTTGCATAATTTAATTATGTCACGACATCATATAATAAACTGCATTAATTTTTGAATAAATTCATTAAAAATTTAATGATAAAAAATTGAAATAAAATTTTTGGCATGTTTTAGATTGATTTATTAATTGAATAAATAAAATATTCATTACGATATATTTCTCAAAAAAAATGATATTATAATATTCAAAAAAAAATTATTATTTGCATAATTAGGGTGGTTATTTTTATGGTATAGTCACGAAATCTCGTAAAATATAATCTCTTAGGTACGAAATATTACATAAAGACAAACTATATTTTTATTTTTATTTAGTAATCCAAAATCTGTATAATAAAGATTTCAGAAATCTGGTAAACGTTATGAATATATTCAACAACTTTTTATTAATTCATTTAAGGACAGAATTGTATTTAAATAATTTGTAAATTTTTTGTATGACAATAGTTGAAGAGTTGTTAAGTGACATTTTCATTTTAAATAAATTACGTTTAAATTACTTAAGAGCCGTAAAGTTTGCTACAAAAATTTGACATCTATATATTTATAAATACTTGTTTTCTAAACCAGAAAAACACTAATTTAACAAAAACATTTAACTATAAACTTTATAAAAAAAAATAGCGTTTCTATAGTTGAAAGCTTGTATCCCAAATCCCACTATAATCTACTAATTACGTTACATATACATAAAGTTTTATTTAAAATATAAAGTATTAATATTAATATTTCGGCTAATTTAAAAAAAATATTAAATTCTGTAATTTGAATTTGTGATTTTAAAATATGAGCTTTCTAGATTATAGACCTAATCCATCCATATTATAATTATGTTTCTATTTCTAAAAAACAAAAAAATATATTACACTGTAATTTTAGAATTTTACTCAATTCGTTTTCTTTTAATTGTAAATTCTATGCCACATACAGAATATTATTTCATAAAAATTGTTAAGTTTTTATGTTAATTTGTTTCATACGAATATTTTGGTGTATAATTTCAAATTTTCATGAAATATATCTAATTGAAACTTTCAAGGATCTACTGTTAAATTAGCTATATTTCCTGAAAATTCGCAGTTTACAATTTAATAAAAATTTTTTTTAAATGCCCTTGATTTAAATTTTCAATTTTATACATTTTAATATTAAAGTTTATAATATAAACTTTTAAAATAATTTTAATAATTTTAAGAAAAACATTATATATTTTTTATTTTATTCTTTTTTATCAACATACCAAGATCTTTACACATATTTAACTTTAATATTATTTGTATAAAGTTTTAGTTAAATAAATTTCTAAGTATGAGTGTGTTAAATATTATATAGAAACATGTTTGACTTTTCCTTAGAGGATATATAATATAAGAAAGTTTTTTTTTTTTTATAAAACCATTGATACATAAATGTTTCAAGAAGTTAAACACTCAACTAAACGACAAAGTTATTTTATAGTTTACTATTTAATATAACATAGATATACAAACTTACGAACATAACATAGCGTATAGTACAAAAAAAAAAAATATTGAATAGACTAAGAAAACTTTAAGTACATTTTATAAACTGTTTTAATAACGTAAGGATATGAATGAACATTTTTATTAAAAAAAAAAATAATAATATAGAAGGGTGCGGTTTATTAGAAAATATTTCGATATGTCAATGTAATTTAATTTTTTTTTTTTACTATGTTAAAGAGAAAACTTTTTTCCTTTTTAATATAATTTATAAGTTGGTTGCATCCTTATGAGAATCATATATATTATCTTAATATGATATTTTATTTTGATGTAATTTTAAATTAAATGCAATTTTTTTGTTTAAAGTAAATTTACTTGTATTTGATTGAGTAAAGATAAGAAAAAGTGAAATGAAAAGTAGAAGTTGATTTAAGAAAATGATTTATGAATGATATTTCTATTTAATGCAGATATTTTTCATAAAGTTAATTTGATTAAATATGTTGAAAAATAATTATTTTTATTTAAATAATTCTTCTTAATAAATTTATGTTTTCCAAATTTAAATTTATTTTTTATTAAAAGTTTCTTTGATTAAAGTAGAAACTTAAGTTATGAAATTATGTTATTGATGCAATGCAGACGTCACGTATATTATTCAATTGTAACTTATTGTATTGGAAATTTTTTTTGATACTTTTCAATATTCTTGAATCAATACTGCATTTTAAATTTGAAAAATTAAGTATTTCATAAATATATGTTTTTTTTCTATCTTTAAACTCAATAAATATTTTTTGGTAATTTTATGTAATTATCGAAGCCTGAGGGCACTGTACGTTTCTAAATTTTATGACGTCAAATTTGTTTGTAGTGCTCTAATGTTGCGCAATAGTAAAAAATTAAATAAATATTTAAAAGAATTAATATGGATAATATAAATTCACTTTCAGATAGCTAAGCTTAGCTTTTCAGACCTAATATTGGAAATAATAATATTTTAATAAATGTTATTCGAAACTAAACGCAACAACTGCAGTACAAATACAAACAAATACCAAATTGCCCATACATACTTTTAATATTATATTAATAAAATATTGATATAACAAATAATTATTTAATTGGAAGTAGAAAATAAATTCAAAAAAAGTAAATGAGAAAAATCCATGAATTTGACACAAAAAATGAAATTTTATTAAGTAATAAACTATTATATTTTTAATTAGTTATTTATGTTTTTAGATTTAAAACATAATTTGAAATAATCAGTATGGACAGGAAGTTCCTGAAAAATATATAAATAAAATTTAATTTTGTTAAATCATTTGTTATCATATAAATACTGTATAATAAATAATTTATTGCATTATAACAAATCATATTATGTAAAATCAAATAAATTATTAATTGACTTATTAGCAAAATACAAAACTGTGTAAATACCTAATTATCAACAATTAATCATTAATGGTAATAATTCATATTCTATTTATTCTTCCGCAAAATAGAAAACTTTAATTACCCAAGGATATAACAATTATTTATATTTAAAAAAAAAAGCATTTTTGCCTGTTTTAAAATAAATTGAAAA